>CM073933.1:19657500-20907500 GCA_037179545.1 Sesamia inferens | reverse complement strand
ACCGGTATTATTATGAGCGAATAGGGATGCGATCACGTGCCGCGTGCTCTGCCGCCCGCCGCCTCCGCCGCCGCACGCGGAAGGGTGGATTACGCAGATTTATTAAGTTACCTCTTTTTGCGAAATAATATTTTTTTTTAGGTGTTTTTTTTTTAATTTAGCCCGGTTTTGTATGCATTAGTAGAATCAGTTATCGATACCTAACAACACCTTCACGGGTCGGACAATGTTTTCTTAACATACTGTAGACAAAGCACAGGTCCGCTCGTGTGTGGAGTACTGCAGCCACATTTGGGCTGGTGCTGCGAAATGTCACTTGGATACGTTGGATTCAGTGAAGAGGCGTGCGAAGAGGCTGATTGGTGACCCAGACTTAACTCGAAACGGTCTCCAAGGCCTGGAGTACAGGCGTAGAGTAGCCAGCCTTTGGGTCTTCTATAGGGTGCATTCTGGTGAGTGTGCAAGGGAACTGCATGATTTCATTTCGCCATGTCCGTTCCACTATGGGAAGACCCGTCGTACGGTGAGTTTCCACCCTTACATTGTTGACACCACTGTGATCCAGACGAAGCATTTCGCTTCCTCTTTTATACTGCATACATCGAGGGATTGAAACAATTTGCCAGCGACAGTGTTTCCGTCAAACTACAATTTGAGTGTCTTCAAGGCGAGAGTGCTAACGCTAGTTTATTAAGATCATATGATCTTAATAAACAAGTGCGCTTTACCATCAATGATTGCATTACTGTTTGCCATCAGGCGGGAGTGTGGTCGCGCTAGTTTATCTATCTATACTAATATATAAAGCTGAAGAGTTTCTTTGTTTGAACATGCTAATCTCAGGAACGACTGTTCCGATTTGAAAAATTCTTGTTGCGTTGGATAATCCATTAATCCAGGAAGGCTTTATTAGACTAAAGCCTTCCTGGATTAATGGATTATAACATTACGCTGCGAAACATAGGAGCGGAGCATAACTAACTCCACACGAAGTCGCTGGCGGCCTCTAGTATTTATAAAAAAAAAAGAAAAAAATAATTTTTAAAATACCTGCACTCTGACTGAGCATGTTGCTGCGAAATAATAAGGTTCTACAGGGCTGAAATCCAAATAGTCTATAGCACCGAACTCCTTCACTAGCACGGGAGCCTGAAAATTAAATAGAATTAGTACAATTGCTTATTAATTCACTTGAAAGCTATTAAAATTTGGTGCACTTACTCCTAATTTTTTCCAATAAATAGTATCCTCTGTAACTATAGAAGCCGGTTTCTGATACGCCGCCTTACTTGTTTTCTTGAAAGGATATGATATATGTGCCATGTTTGTCTTAGTTTTATTACATAAAGCGTGTTATCATCACTTAATTTAAGAATTTATAACAGAAGTCGCGTAAAAACATTCCCACGCTGTTTTTGAAGAAATTTTTGATAGAAATTGACTGACAGATAATATACACACATGTAACTGACATTAAACTTGACAGATTATAAAAAGCCTTAAAATATCCTGTGTAAAATATCTTTTATTTTTTTAATAACTATAAACTAGTGCTTGACCGCAATCCCGCCTGATGGTAAGCAAGAATGGAATGATGCAATCGTTGCTGGTTAAGCGCGCTATTTTATTATGCCTATTCACTCAAAATACTTAATGAATAGGAAGGAAGACGGCTGTTGAGAGAGGTGATGCAATGTTAAACCTAACAACACGACCAACTATGGTGCGCCAGAGGGAAATTGATCTGGAGAAGTGGAGACCCTCCACGTACAAACTCTCGACACAACAACATTTGGGGCATCGTACCCGCCACACAACGCAACACAACACAACTGCTCAGACCCGATGAATCGCTTGGCGGCAAGACTTAAATATGAATCTCTTTATAAGAATTGTCGTTCAAATATTATTAAAACCATTTTAAATATTGTGTTGTTTGCGAGATTATGACTGACACTACAAGTAGATTTTGAACGTTAAAAAGTTACAGCCTTACCTTGGTATGAACTTGAAAAAAGTTATAAACTTGTTAAAATGTTATGAAAGAAGTAATTTTTGACAGATTGAGATTGAGATCAGACCAAAGAATAAAATAATTCTACACTGTGAACGTTTTTAAAATTAGTAGAATTAGCATCAGATATCTGCCAGAGCTAAGGTAATAGGGGACAAGACAATAATACAAAGCTTCAAAGGCGTTTTGATCGCTGATTTTATCAATATTTTTTCCCTATTTAGTGGTACCGCACAAAACGTCTATGCTACACAACATGTTCATATATTTATGCCTTAGGGGATTATCCGATTCTTAGATCTATATTAGTGTCTCCAAATAAGAATATAAATATATTCATCAATACATAGAATTTATTAGCGCTTGATGGTCAGAATAACGAAACAAAAAAAAAAAAAAACAATTTTCAACCGTGAAATATTGATTCCCTGGAATTAACTCAGTATACTTAATAATTGGCGCCGATTCTGTTGTTCAGAAACTAAACTAATTTTAAGTTATGTGCTTCTTTTTCTTTCCATTTCGTTAAGAAAAGGACATAAGATAAAATGTCAGTTTAGACCTGTCAAATTAGTGCGCTTCTGACGTAAACTGGCGTATTTTTAGTCGTCATGTTTATAATCGCGTCTAAACTGTCTATGGAATATCTGAATTTGACAGGTTTAAATTAAAATGTTATTGTGTGTTTATTCTTTTCTTATCGAAATGGAAAGAAAAAGATGCACATAACTTAAAATTAGTTTAGTTTCTGAACAACAGAATCGGCGCCATTGTTTTAAAAAATCAATTTTCAATTTAATCTATATCAAATCCTAAAAAGATATATAAAGGTCAAATGTAACAACGTATTTGGCGGGAAACCTTGAACGTGGCGGGCGAGTTTTTTCTGCTTCTTTAAGTTTTTATTAGTAAAAAGTGTAAATAATAGTATCATTTAGGTGGTTGTATATATATATAATTAATTTTACATATATAGTTTAGTAGTATATTGCTGATTTAGGTAAGTTTTTTCTTTTTCTCTTCGTGATGGACGACGACCCAGACGACCCTGGTGGAGGCTCGCCTCCGGAGGTTTCACTTGTAGTCACGGTTCCACATTCAGAAATGGATACAGAGGGCTCCTTTTTAGATACAGATGCTTCCGAGACCAAAAGCAATAATAAGAGAAAACGTATTTCCTCTCGTAAAATATGCAGGCACTGTAATAAAAAACGCAGGCGCCATAAATCTTCTGAAACAATATGTGAAAATGACTGTCAATGTGCTTCTAAGAATGCTCAATCCGAATTTATACCCCCTAATTCAACTATCACTTCACAACCACAATCCTCCCAACAACCCAATGCTCATAAACAATCATCTGACCCAAGCACATTGGTAGGTAGAAAACTATATGAGGCGAATGATGCAGCTCCTTACACAATCCACATCCAAAAGATACAAACAAGTCCAAATGATAATGTTTTTATTCACCCAGTCTCTTTTGGTCATTTTCTAAAAAAGAATTGCATTAAAAATATAGTAAATGGTAGTCTGAAAAAAATAGGCAGAAACAGGGTTTTAATCTCATTTACCAATTTCACAGATGCAAATTCTTTTCTAGAAAATAAAACATTGGAACAATACAACTATAAGGCCTTTATACCCTCCTCATCAGTCACCCGGATGGGTGTGGTTAGAGGAGTCCCTAAGGATTGGACTGAGGAGGATATACTGAATAACATATCTGTGCCTATTGGATGTGGAAAAATTTTAAAAGTACGACGCATCAATAGAAAACATATTGTGGATGGTAAACCAAACTACATTCCTGTTGAAACTGTTGTAATAACATTTGACGGCCAGGTGTTACCCAAAAGAATATTCTTATGTTACAACTCTCTTCCTGTTGAGCTTTATATCTTCCCAACAGTCCAGTGTTTCAACTGCTGTCGATATGGACACATCAAATCACAGTGCCGCTCAGCTCCACGGTGTTTTAAATGCGGTAATAACCATACTGGGGACAGTTGCAATGTAGATGAGGATGAGGCTGTATGCTTTCTTTGTTCCGGATCCCACTTTGCCACAAATAGGAAATGCCCAGAGTTTAGTCGCCAAAAAGCCATTAAGGAAACTATGGCTAACAATTGCATTTCATATGCAGAAGCAGTTAAGTTGCATCCTCCTGTTAACAAAGCATATTCAGAAGTTTTAACTTCTGTTGCAGTTCCTTCACCACCTTTAAGGCAAACATTTGACTCCTCCTCCAAAGGTACTAGAAACAAACAAACAAGTTCATATAAAAAAACTGTATTTTTTAATAAACCCAATAATTCTTCTAAACATAGTACAGGATATGACAAATATACTCATTCTGCCCTAACAAAAGATTATGATATTCCTTTACCATCCATTGGCACAAATATTGACAATAATAATTCTATAAATAATAAGTCAACTAGAGATTTAATTATCATTTTAATTAATTTGCTAACAAAGAATATGTCTGAACCGTCCAACGCTGCTATACAAAGTATTAGTCAACTTTTTAATAATATCAATAATGGATCAGCTGTCAACAATCCTTCAGTGGAATTGTCGCAGTGTTAACTCTAAAAAAAGCGATTTACTACATCTTATTAATGTGTATAAACCTGTTGTTGTCGCATTGCAAGAAACCTGGTTGAAGCCAGGTTATAACTTTAAAGTCTCCCAATATTTATGTTTAAGAGAAGATAGAACAGATGGCTATGCTGGTGTTGCTCTGTTAATTCATGACACAATACCTTTTCACCACATTCCCATTGCAAATCATAGTGTTGATTTTTCTATAATAGCAGTATCTATCAATAAAATATGTTTTGTATCTGTTTATGTTCCCCACCCTTCATCATCATTATACAACGAAATAGAAACCATAGTAGCAAAATTACCTAAACCATTTTTAATTATGGGTGACTTCAACGCTCAGCACCAGGCTTGGGGTAGCTCCAACTCTAGTTATTACGGGTCAAGGATATTAGATATTTTGGATTCTAATAACCTGTGTATCTTGAATACAGGTCTTGCAACACGTCTCACTAAACCTAATGAAGGGATCAGTGCCCCAGACCTCACGATAGCCAGTCCTAGTCTTGCGCCTACACTGACCTGGAATACCCTGCCTTCGACTTTTGATAGCGATCATTATCCCGTAATAATAACTATGACAAAATTTATCAAATCTCTATCCAGACGCCCACCAAGATTAGCATACAAAATTAAAACTTCTAATGACAGTATTGACAGTGACAGATGGAGAACGTTTAGTGAGCGAGTTGAGCAGAGACTATCCAACCTTCCTGAAAATGCATTAAATTCATCGACAATTCGGGCTGATTCTTTTGCATCACTCTTGTTGGACGCTGCTAATGAAACATTCCCAACTAAACGATGTAATAATAACATTCCGTCGCCCCCATGGTGGGACAATGAATGTTCTTTAGCAGTGCGCCAACGGAAAGAGGCTGAAGTAAAATATAAACAGTGTACAACATTAGAAAATTTTAATAACCTCACATTAATTATGAACAATACTCGTAAATTATTTAAAAGGAAGAAATGGGATGGTTGGCGTCGTTTCTGCACTTCGCTATCGCCTGACGTTTCTCCGTCATTAATATGGCAAAATATACGTCGATTCAGATCAGCATTTAAGGAAACAATACCTCACTATCTGGATGAATCTGTTGCAGATAAATTTTTAGACAAGATAGCTCCTCCTTTTGTTCCACAAATGTCCATCATTTCATCTCATCTCCCTTTCCAATCTCCCGTAGAGGATGTAACGGGCCTTGACAGTCCTTTTACCCTTAAAGAATTGAAAGGTATTTTATCCTACGTAAAAGATTCTGCTCCAGGTCATGATGGTATTCCTTACTCATTCCTTGCAAATTTAAGCGACTCAAGTCTAATTTACTTTTTAAACATAATCAACTCCACAATAAGTTCTGGTATAATCCCTTCCTCATGGAAAATATACGAAGTCATTCCCATTCTAAAACCAAATAAACCACCGTTAGATCCTAACTCTTACAGACCGATAGCCCTTGCCACTGTGTTTTCAAAACTAGCTGAACATTTAGTTAAAAACCGTTTAGAATGGTATGTAGAAAGTAAAGGTTTACTATCTCTGAGTCAGTATGGATTTAGGAAAGGAAGAAGTACCATGGACAGTCTAGGGATTTTCATTACAGATGCGAGATTGGCTTTTTCAAATAATGAATCCATGCTTGCTGTTTTCCTAGATATTTCTTCTGCATACGACAATGTTGATTTAAATGTTTTGAATACTAAACTTTATAAACTAAAAGTACCTCCCATATTCTGCAATTTCATTCTTAATCTTCTCTCAGGCAGACAATTACAAGTTGACATAGGTGAATCCGAAATGAAAACAAGATTATCCTGGAAAGGGCTGCCTCAGGGTTCGGTGTTGAGCCCACTTCTTTATAATATATATACCTCTGATTTAGAATTCCATATTTCTGGTAAAGCCAATATTTTACAGTATGCAGACGATCTAGTTCTTTATGTATCAGGACGCTCTGTTGAAAAACTAAGTTCCTCTCTAAACGTCGCTCTAAAATTTCTTAAATCATGGTTGGACAATAATTCTTTGTGTCTTAATGTTAACAAAAGTAGCGCTGTTTTATTTTTTAGAATGCGTTTTCCTCCTCCATATTCAGTTGTGTATGATAATCAACAAATACCTGAAAATAGCGAAGTAAAATTTTTGGGTATCCTTCTAGACGGTAAACTTACAGGTTTACCACACTGTTATTATGTATTGGCTAGATGTGAACGTTTATTAAATATTATGCGCTGTCTTTCTGGAGTTTGGTGGGGTTCCCATCCATTCGTGTTAAAATTATTGTATAACGCTATTATTAGAAGTATCTTAGACTATGGGACATATTTCTTAGAACCTTGTAGTGCTGTAGGTCTGACAAAGTTAGACTCAATTCAATCAAAAGCCTTGCGTATTATAACTGGTGCCATGAGGTCTAGCCCAATTAACGCACTCCAAGTGGAATCTTTGGACCCTCCTTTAAAACTTCGTAGACAGTACTTATGTGATAAATTCATTCTCAGAACTCTTCAATTTTCCAACCACCCACTTTATCAAAAACTTTTGTATCTTTCAGAAAAAATTGAATGTTCGTCTTATTGGTCTAATAAATCTCTTCCATGCTCTATTATAAGTTTCCGTAAATTTACTTCACTTCAAGCTCCCACACACCGCTCTCAGTATCTTCCAATTTTTTCTGTCTGTTACGAAGCTCTTATTTTTTCCCCTCAAATAAACTATAACTTTATATCGCTAAAGAATGATCGTTATGCTAACTCTAACTTAAACTTCATAGTCGAAAGAGACTGGGCTGATAGGCATTACATTTACTGTGATGCTTCCAAGCACCCAGTTTCAGGCACGATTGGGGTAGCTGTATATCATGAACAATATAACATTCATCAAAAAATAAAATTACCTTCTGAAACATCAGTTTTTTCTGGAGAATGTTTTGGAATTTTAAAGTCCCTAGAATACGTACTTCTTGCGAAACTCAGCAAGTCTATTATTTTCACTGACTCGAAGTGTGCTTTACAAGCACTGCAAAAGTTTCCTTGGTCAGGTTCAAATCATCCCTATGTTATAGAGTCCAGACAGCTCCTACTAAATTGCAAATTTAAAAATCTTGATGTTTTTTTGGTGTGGATACCTGGCCACCACAATATTCGCGGCAATGAGATAGCAGACAAATTTGCTAAAGACGCTGTAGATGATGGTGATAAGTTTCCATATAATAATGTTGTATCTGACCTTCACTCTCTTCCTAAAGATCATCTGTATGAAGCCTGGGAAAATTTATGGAATATTTCAAGTAGTCGTAAAGGTCAATATTATAAACGTATACAACAAAGAATACCTCTCAAAGTATGGTTTTCCAAATTAAAACTTTCCAAGCTTGCAACCTCCAGTTTGATACGAATGCGCTTGGGTCATGTTTGCACAGCCTCTCACCTTGCTAGACTTGGGATTATTCACAATAATTTATGTTGTTGTGGTTGTGAGGAAGATTTGAATCACATATTTTTTGCATGCCCCAACCGTGACTCTTCTTCATTCATTAACTCCCTTAATGAACTCTCTGTCCCTCTTCCTACATCAATCCCTACATTGTTAAGCTCCTTAAATTTTGATATTTATAATTTAATATCTACCTTTATAACTATTAATAATATTAAAGTATAAGTTTTTTTATTTCCCAACTCCCAATTTTAATTTCTATTTAATATATATGTTTGGTATATCTTTATTTATTTAATATATTACCACCAAACCTGATCCTATTATCCTTTGTTCCAAAATTCCGTAATCCGTTCCTACGCATTTCAATGAATTTATTTGGTTTCCCTACCTTTATACTTGTAGTGGCAAATGCACAAACCGTGCGAGCCAAATTATAAAAAAAAAAAAAAAAAAAAAAAAAAAAAAAAAAAAAAAAAAACAACGTATTTTTTTTATTATTGTTATTGCTTATGTATGTATAAAGTCGTGAAAACGAATGTTTCTGTAACTAAAAAAAATGAAAGTAGGGCAAGACTTGTTATAGTACATTGAATGTCATCGGCAGTCATCGATTGATGTTGTGATTATTGAAATTTGTATTAATTTTCAACTCTGATTAGACAAAACATCGAAGAAATGTGTTAAATATGAGAAAAACAAACCGGAGTGGAGATCGGGAAATTATTTTTAAAGTTTATCATCAATGTTTGTTATTATAGTACACCAAGCTGGACAAATTTTATCAAATATGGATGATATTTATGCTTAAACAGTTGCTAAAACAGCTATGTAGTTATGTTACTGTTTGTTTTTATCCATCTGAGGCGGTATACCTACTGGCTGAATGTTTCCTGTATAGTTGACACATGTCGGCTCAGGGGGGCACACTTAGTACTTTATGAATTTCTACAGTCGACAGCGACATCTAAACAAAAGTGTGTGAACAACTGGGCAGCCATCTTATTGACCTAAAGGTCTTGGTTACCAGGTCATAAAATTTCAAAAAAAAAAAAAGCAGCCATCTTTTAATTTCAATATTTTCAAGCTATGGAAGGGAAAGCGCGGGAAACCTTGAACGTGGCGGGCGAGTTTTTTCTGCTTCTTTAAGTTTTTATTCAAAGTGTAAATAATAGTATCATTTAGGTGGTTGTATATATATAATTAATTGTAATTTTACATATATAGATTAATAGTATATTGCTGATTTAGGTAAGTTTTTTCTTTTTCTCATCGTGATGGACGACGACCCAGACGACCCTGGTGGAGGCTCGCCTCCGGAGGTTTCGCTTGTAGTCACGGTTCCACATTCAGAAATGGATACAGAGGGCTCCCTTCTAGATACAGATGCTTCCGAGACCAAAAGCAATAATAAAAGAAAACGTATTTCCTCTCGTAAAATATGCAGGCACTGTAATAAAAAACGCAGGCGCCATAAATCCTCTGAAACAATATGTGAAAATGACTGTCAATGTGCTTCTAAGAATGCTCAATCCGAATTTATACCCCCTAATTCAACTATCACTTCACAATCACAATCCTCCCAACAACCCAATGCTCATAAACAATCATCTGACCCAAGCACATTGGTAGGTAGAAAACTATATGAGGCGAATGATGCAGCTCCTTACACAATCCACATCCAAAAGATACAAACAAGTCCAAATGATAATGTTTTTATTCACCCAGTCTCTTTTGGTCATTTTCTAAAAAAGAATTGCATTAAAAATATAGTAAATGGTAGTCTGAAAAAAATAGGCAGAAACAGGGTTTTAATCTCATTTACCAATTTCACAGATGCAAATTCTTTTCTAGAAAATAAAACATTGGAACAATACAACTATAAGGCCTTTATACCCTCCTCATCAGTCACCCGGATGGGTGTGGTTAGAGGAGTCCCTAAGGATTGGTCTGAGGAGGATATACTGAATAACATATCTGTACCTATTGGATGTGGAAAAATTTTAAAAGTACGACGCATCAATAGAAAACATATTGTGGATGGTAAACCAAACTACATTCCTGTTGAAACTGTTGTAATAACATTTGACGGCCAGGTGTTACCCAAAAGAATATTCTTATGTTACAACTCTCTTCCTGTTGAGCTTTATATCTTCCCAACAGTCCAGTGTTTCAACTGCTGTCGATATGGACACATCAAATCACAGTGCCGCTCAGCTCCACGGTGTTTTAAATGCGGTAATAACCATACTGGGGACAGTTGCAATGTAGATGAGGATGAGGCTGTATGCTTTCTTTGTTCCGGATCCCACTTTGCCACAAATAGGAAATGCCCAGAGTTTAGTCGCCAAAAAGCCATTAAGGAAACTATGGCTAACAATTGCATTTCATATGCAGAAGCAGTTAAGTTGCATCCTCCTGTTAACAAAGCATATTCAGAAGTTTTAACTTCTGTTGCAGTTCCTACACCACCTTTAAGGCAAACATTTGACTCCTCCTCCAAAGGTACTAGAAACAAACAAACAAGTTCATATAAAAAAACTGTATTTTTTAATAAACCCAATAATTCTCCTAAACATAGTACAGGATATGACAAATATACTCATTCTGCCCTAACAAAAGATTATGATATTCCATTACCATCCATTGGTACAAATATTGACAGTAATAATTCTATAAATAATAAGTCAACTAGAGATTTAATTATCATTTTAATTAATTTGCTAACAAAGAATATGTCTGAACCGTCCAACGCTGCTATACAAAGTATTAGTCAACTTTTTAATAATATCAATAATGGATCAGCTGTCAACAATCCTTCAGTGGAATTGTCGCAGTGTTAACTCTAAAAAAAGCGATTTACTACATCTTATTAATGTGTATAAACCTGTTGTTGTCGCATTGCAAGAAACCTGGTTGAAGCCAGGTTATAACTTTAAAGTCTCCCAATATTTATGTTTAAGAGAAGATAGAACAGATGGCTATGCTGGTGTTGCTCTGTTAATTCATGACACAATACCTTTTCACCACATTCCCATTGCAAATCATAGTGTTGATTTTTCTATAATAGCTGTATCTATCAATAAAATATGTTTTGTATCTGTTTATGTTCCCCACCCTTCATCATCATTATACAACGAAATAGAAACCATAGTAGCAAAATTACCTAAACCATTTTTAATTATGGGTGACTTCAACGCTCAGCACCAGGCTTGGGGTAGCTCCAACTCTAGTTATTACGGGTCAAGGATATTAGACATTTTGGATTCTAATAACCTCTGTATCTTGAATACAGGTCTTGCAACACGTCTCACTAAACCTAATGAAGGGATCAGTGCCCCAGACCTCACGATAGCCAGTCCTAGTCTTGCGCCTACAGTGACCTGGAATACCCTGCCTTCGACTTTTGATAGCGATCATTATCCCGTAATAATAACTATGACAAAATTTATCAAATCTCTATCCAGACGCCCACCAAGATTAGCATACAAAATTAAAACTTCTAATGACAGTATTGACAGTGACAGATGGAGAACATTTAGTGAGCGAGTTGAGCAGAGACTATCCAACCTTCCTGAAAATGCATTAAATTCATCGACAATTCGGGCTGATTCTTTTGCATCACTCTTGTTGGACGCTGCTAATGAAACATTCCCAACTAAACGATGTAATAATAATATTCCGTCGCCCCCATGGTGGGACAATGAATGTTCTTTAGCAGTGCGCCAACGGAAAGAGGCTGAAGTAAAATATAAACAGTGTACAACATTAGAAAATTTTAATAACCTCACATTAATTATGAACAATACTCGTAAATTATTTAAAAGGAAGAAATGGGATGGTTGGCGTCGTTTCTGCACTTCGCTATCGCCTGACGTTTCTCCGTCATTAATATGGCAAAATATACGTCGATTCAGATCAGCATTTAAGGAAACAATACCTCACTATCTAGATGAATCCGTTGCAGATAAATTTTTAGACAAGATAGCTCCTCCTTTTGTTCCACAAATGCCCATCATTTCATCTCATCTCCCTTTCCAATCTCCCGTAAAGGATGTAACGGGCCTTGACAGTCCTTTTAGCCTTAAAGAATTGAAAGGTATTTTATCCTACGTAAAAGATTCTGCTCCAGGTCATGATGGTATTCCTTACTCATTCCTTGCAAATTTAAGCGACTCAAGTCTAATTTACTTTTTAAACATAATCAACTCCACAATAAGTTCTGGTATAATCCCTCCCTCATGGAAAATATACGAAGTCATCCCCATTCTAAAACCAAATAAACCACCGTTAGATCCTAACTCTTACAGACCGATAGCCCTTGCCACTGTGTTTTCAAAACTAGCTGAACATTTAGTTAAAAACCGTTTAGAATGGTATGTAGAAAGTAAAGGTTTACTATCTCTGGGTCAGTATGGATTTAGGAAAGGAAAAAGTACCATGGACAGTCTTGGGATTTTCATTACAGATGCGAGATTGGCTTTTTCAAATAATGAATCCATGCTTGCTGTTTTCCTAGATATTTCTTCTGCATACGACAATGTTGATTTAAATGTTTTGAATACTAAACTTTATAAACTAAAAGTACCTCCCATATTCTGCAATTTCATTCTTAATCTTCTCTCAGGCAGACAATTACAAGTTGACATAGGTGAATCCGAAATGAAAACAAGATTAACCTGGAAAGGACTGCCTCAGGGTTCGGTGTTGAGCCCACTTCTTTATAATATATATACCTCTGATTTAGAATTCCATATTTCTGGTAAAGCCAATATTTTACAGTATGCAGACGATCTAGTTCTTTATGTATCAGGACGCTCTGTTGAAAAACTAAGTTCCTCTCTAAACGTCGCTCTAAAATTTCTTAAATCATGGTTGGACAATAATTCTTTGTGTCTTAGTGTTAACAAAAGTAGCGCTGTTTTATTTTCTAGAATGCGTTTTCCTCCTCCATATTCAGTTGTGTATGATAATCAACAAATACCTGAAAATAGCGAAGTAAAATTTTTGGGTATCCTTCTAGACGGTAAACTTACAGGTTTACCACACTGTTATTATGTATTGGCTAGATGTGAACGTTTATTAAATATTATGCGCTGTCTTTCTGGAGTTTGGTGGGGTTCCCATCCATTCGTGTTAAAATTATTGTATAACGCTATTATTAGAAGTATCTTAGACTATGGGACATATTTCTTAGAACCTTGTAGTGCTGTAGGTCTGACAAAGTTAGACTCAATTCAATCAAAAGCCTTGCGTATTATAACTGGAGCCATGAGGTCTAGCCCAATTAACGCACTCCAAGTGGAATCTTTGGACCCTCCTTTAAAACTTCGTAGACAGTACTTATGTGATAAATTCATTCTCAGAACTCTTCAATTTTCCAACCACCCACTTTATCAAAAACTTTTGTATCTTTCAGAAAAAATTGAATGTTCGTCTTATTGGTCTAATAAATCTCTTCCATGCTCTATTATAAGTTTCCGTAAATTTACTTCACTTCAAGCTCCCACACACCGCTCTCAGTATCTTCCAATTTTTTCTGTCTGTTACGAAGCTCTTATTTTTTCCCCTCAAATAAACTATAACTTTATATCGCTAAAGAATGATCGTTATGCTAACTCCAACTTAAACTTCATAGTCGAAAGAGACTGGGCTGATAGGCATTACATTTACTGTGATGCTTCCAAGCACCCAGTTTCAGGCACGATTGGGGTAGCTGTATATCATGAACAATATAACATTCATCAAAAAATAAAATTACCTTCTGAAACATCAGTTTTTTCTGGAGAATGTTTTGGAATTTTAAAGTCCCTAGAATACGTACTTCTTGCGAAACTCAGCAAGTCTATTATTTTCACTGACTCGAAGTGTGCTTTACAAGCACTGCAAAAGTTTCCTTGGTCAGGTTCAAATCATCCCTATGTTATAGAGTCCAGACAGCTCCTACTAAATTGCAAATTTAAAAATCTTGATGTTTTTTTGGTGTGGATACCTGGCCATCACAATATTCGCGGCAATGAGATAGCAGACAAATTTGCTAAAGACGCTGTAGATGATGGTGATAAGTTTCCATATAATAATGTTGTATCTGACCTTCACTCTCTTCCTAAAGATCATCTGTATGAAGCCTGGGAAAATTTATGGAATATTTCAAGTAGTCGTAAAGGTCAATATTATAAACGCATACAACAAAGAATACCTCTCAAAGTATGGTTTTCCAAATTAAAACTTTCCAAGCTTGCAACCTCCAGTTTGATACGAATGCGCTTGGGTCATGTTTGCACAGCCTCTCACCTTGCTAGACTTGGGATTATTCACAATAATTTATGTTGTTGTGGTTGTGAGGAAGATTTGAATCATATATTTTTTGCATGCCCCAACCGTGATTCTTCTTCATTCATTAACTCCCTTAATGAACTCTCTGTCCCTCTTCCTACATCAATCCCTACATTGTTAAGCTCCTTAAATTTTGATATTTATAATTTAATATCTACCTTTATAACTATTAATAATATTAAAGTATAAGTTTTTTTATTTCCCAACTCCCAATTATAATTTCTATTTAATATATATGTTTGGTATATCTTTATTTATTTATTATATTACCACCAAACCTGATCCTATTATCCTTTGTTCCAAAATTTCGTAATCCGTTCCTACGCATTTCAATGAATTTATTTGGTTTCCCTACCTTTATACTTGTAGTGGCAAATGCACAAACCGTGCGAGCCAAATTATAAAAAAAAAAAAAAAAAAAAAAAAAAAAAAGCTATGGAAGCAAGATGGCGGATAGAGAATCAAACAATTTTATTTTATTTATACTCGTGTTGAATGAATATATGAAATATTGATATGATGTACGCACGTGTTATTGGCAAAATTGTGGTGTCTCTTCCACAAAGGCCATTGATCAAGACTTGAAGTTGAAGTTCAATTTTCATGATTTGTTGTCATGTTTCAACTCCCAAGAAAATATTGTATTTTTGACTATGATGCTTTAGGTAAGTGTTTATTACTGTACCCTACCGTATTATCTATATAAGTAAAAAGGTTTTTATGTTTTTTTATATGTTTTTTTTTTTGCCCAAATTCTGATAAATAATTATTCACAAATTTCATTCCATTTTCAGTTGCACACGGTGTACCCATTCTCCGACTCCCAAACCCTGAAAAGGACCCTGATTAGTTCGCTACTTTGATAGCCGCTCTTGGCAGCCAAGTTAGAGAAAGTGATCATATGAAGATTTATAAGAATATGTTCAAAAGAATATGTGATCACCATTTTGATCAATCAAGACAGCTGGAGGTCGTCTTATTTGTTCAGGAGCACCAACAGTTAATAAGAATCGTAAGTAGAATTAAGTTAGCTCAATATTTGTGTGAACACAACATTTATTACCATACCAAATTGTTCTAATTCATATTTACAATCATTTGTGGGGTGACTTTTCAAAAGGACTTATTTCTGTGTGAACTCTAAAGAGAAATAGCCCCTTATGACTTTGTGAAAGGGCTTATTTCTGTATGAATTCTGCAAAAGAAATGCAGTCCTTCCGAAGAGTCTCTCCTCAATTGGATTTTGCTAATCAGTAACTTAAAAGTACCTACTCTGAAAATTGTGGAAGAAGCAGAAGTGTGTGTCTGACTTTTACTGACTAAAACCCACCCATGTTCCTTAACTTGCCTGTGTGACGGCCAGGGCCACGGTTTCTTTTTTAAACAACCCGCAATGCTGACCCAGGAGGCATTGATCTTCGTGGACCCCGTCACAATGTGAACTGGTAATAACCTTGCATTGTATGTTACAGGTATTCAACAAATAATCAGTACCTTTGTGGAGACAGACCATAAATACTAATTTCCAAACTGTTAATTTCTGACACTTTCGGCTAATTTGTAATATTATTTTATTTCTGTGTACTTCATAATTAACGTAATGTTTTATATAACGATTTTATGTTTACATACTATCAGCTGTGAAGTTTTCACTCATAAAATAAATAAATTACTGAATACTTTGTTTTAATCATCTGAAAACCCAGACCTATAATATACATTACATAGCTACGTACGCATAGATACGTAGCTATAACATACATAGCTACGTATGCATAGGTACGTAGCTATAATATACATATCTACATACGTATAGCTATGTACCTGTATCATTCAGCTACATACGTATAGCTACGCACCTACATTCACTAGTAGTTGTTCACCTACTAAACTGAAGACGGCAGCACTTTCCATACATGCATATTTTACCGCAGAGTTGGCACTCTTTTATTATATACTTACTATACTCTTTGTGTCGGCTCTAGCATTTATTAAAACTCTATTACCTATCTGTCATTCCTATGTAACTTTTATAAGTTAATAAAAGCCATAATTCATGGTTATTCGTTTAATTCCGTAACACTATCTTATGTTTCAAATTTACTAAGTAAACGATTTTAAGACTAAAATGAGGATTGTTTACATTGATCATTTATAGGTTACACTGCAAGTATACGCAGACCATATTGTAGAATCCTCTTAGTAGTCTGTGGTAGTGTGGTCTATTCTATACCATAGATTAAGTAAGTCTATATGAATGTCAGAAATGTGCCGTAACAAAAATACAAAATATAATTATTAAGAAGTTTGTTATACATTAACCGGATTGTGCAAAGAAAGCTACGATGTTCAAATTGCTTAGCCGCCACGGTCGCCCTCGAAGTGCGATTATAAATTACTTTTCTGAAAAATGTTTTGAGGTTAGAAAGGCTAAGGTTTATTACGTATATTCCTCAGCGGGATCCGTAAGGTTTGCCTCTGGCGGTGGCAGCGATGCAGGAAAAATAGCAACCGTAGTGGACAGTATACCGGAAGCACCGCCAGTACCGGATCCTTCGACTCTTTTAGACTTGACTGAAACTGTACAAACAATAGCCGCAAATGGAGAGCCTACCTTTGCCAGTCTTGGTCTTGGTGGCTGGTCTCCTGTGGGAATGGTTCAACAATGTTTGGAGTACTTACACATTTCCCTGGACGTACCCTGGTGGGGAGCTATTCTCATTGGTACCGTTTGTGTTCGTGTAGCTATGTTCCCGCTCGTCATATTGTCACAAAGAAATACAGCTGTCATGAACAATAACTTGCCAGAAATGCAACTTATTCAAATGAAGATGACACAAGCCAGACAGACTGGTAATCAGCTTGAAGCTGCTCGGTATGCCCAGGAGATGATGGGATTCATGAAAGAAAAAGGTTTAAATCCTTTGAAGAATATGTTGGTCCCTTTAGCTCAGGCTCCTTTGTTTATTTCCTTTTTCATGGGATTAAGAGGGATGGCTAACTGTCCTGTGGAGAGTATGACTTATGGAGGTTTGGCATGGTTTACAGATTTGACTGTCCCTGACCAATTTTTCATACTGCCTCTCATAACCAGTGCCACAATGTGGGCAACAATAGAGTTAGGTGTAGACGGAGGGCGTCTTGATGCACAAAACATGGTATTGATGAAGTACTTTCTTAGAGCAGTCCCAGTTATCATGATTCCATTCACAATCAACTTCCCAGGTGCCATTTTAGTTTATTGGGTTTCTAGTAACTTTATATCCCTTATACAAGTTGGTGTACTAAAAGTACCAGCAGTAAGGGATTACTTCAAGATTCCAAAGTTGCTCAAACATTCACCTGATAATCTGCCAATGAAGAAAAAAGGATTTGTTGATGGAGCTAAAGATTCTTGGACAAACATGAAAATCTCAAAAGAGTTAGCAGAGAGGCAAAGGATAGATGAAATGATATTCACCAGAGCTGGCAAAGGACCACTGCAGAAGACATATAAATTTGACCCAACGAAAATGTCAAGTATGCAAGCAAAAACGAAGTAGGGAGTTTGTTTATATATTTGTTTAGTGTAGATTATTGTGTATTAAATATTATATAAAGTAAGAAGATCTAGTTTTTTATTTAAACATTTTTATTGACAACATGTACTTTTTCTGATTATTTTATGTTCAGGTGAGGTGAGGAAATCATACTAATTAATGTGTACCCTACATACTGCGACTGGTTTGAAAGAATCACATTAGCAAAGTGATTGTATTAAATCATAATACATATTGTTTGGCATAAGTTTTCTTATTTTATCATATTCATAAACTTTGGCAAATGCTTCCTATCTCTTTTACATATCAATTTTATCAAAGTAGTGCCTACTTGTGAAATTTAAGATGATAGATAAGATAAATTTATAAAATGTGTCCCATAAAGTAAAGAGAAATGCATACTGGGTGATTTATTCCAATGTTTTTTCAAAATTCATAAAAGTTTGTAAGGAAAGTAACAAAAAAAAAATTGGAATTATTGTGTCCTTAATGAAATGCTTATTTCCATAATACCTAAACATTTGGCTGAAGTTAATGTAACTATTGTGTATATTTATTTTCTTATATGTGTATGGAACAATACTGTTTCTTAAGTCCTAACCATATTCACAGTGATGGGACAACATACTTCACTGCTAACTGTTGTATAGATGGCAACAGAGTAAAATTTTTTGGCTTCATTGTTGGCCAGTGGCAGCGCAGAGGTTACTTAGGCATTTTCTAAACCTATTAAAATAAATATGTTGTTGTAATCTTCTCTACTAGGCCATGAACTTTGCTTGTCGTAGTTAGCCGCACCGATGGTAGATGGCAGCACCTGTTACAAATTGCATCATTCAGACCCTGTGTAAATTGTGAATAAGATTGTTGAGCTCATTTTTTTTGAGAATAGCAATTACTAAAAGAAAGTAGTACGGTTGTTGTTAACCGATTCAATACCCTCTTTGCTTTAGCTATCAAGCTGGCTTTGATTCATGGGAAATGCAGGTAGTTGTGTAGTGTACATACGTTAAAGTTTGAGGAGTCTGTATAACTACGTATAACTGTTTGGTTATCTAGCTATTCTATTAAATAAAATCACTCTTCTCGTCTGACTTTTTTACCGTGTACAAGTAGGTACGTGTGTGTTTACGTTACATACACAGTATACGTTTATACAATATTATATTTCCGAAAGTTTGTTGTAGGTATACCTACAGGATGTATCTGACATCGTAACGCAAACTTCGCGAGAAGGCTACACCGCATGCCACTAATGAAATTATGATAGTCATTTATATCGTTAATGAGCGGTTACAGAAATAACAGTGTTTAAAAAAATGTGTCCGCTCGGCCTTTGAACGTTGCAAGCGTGCTGCCGCCCGTGTTTGTAGGTATGACGTTGACCCCTGATGTGAACTCTATTAAATCAGCTTATAGGATAGTTTTTCGAGTTTTGTTCAGGAGGCATCGGTCTTCGTGGACCCCGTCACGATGTGCCGACATTTCTTAGAGCGTGCGTGAAACACAACGCTCCGTCGACTCAGGCCTGGTCCTTACCCGGCGGCGAGCTGCCCACTGCTCACCGCCCGCAGGCCTGCGCGGCCTACGGTGGCTGGGAGTTCGATGTCGTCTCCCGACCAGGGCGTCTCCTGCGGCGGTTAGTGGCGTGGGATTCCCGTTGCCTCACGCGCTCCGCCTCCTCCTTTGCCACCATCACTGCTTCGCAGAAGTAGATGACGGCCTGCCATGGACTCTCGCTCCAGATCATGTCCTGGACCAGGGTCGGACGCGAGAGATCGCCGCTACGAGGACACGGCGGTGCTCTATCCAAGCTGGGCAGCCCTCCACCGTATGTTCCACCGTGTCCTCAGGGCGATCCACACAATGGTGCCACCCTGGCGTTTCCTCCCGCTTTATATAGAACATGAACCTTCCGAAGCAACCGTGTCCGGTGAGGACCTGCGTCGGGCGGAAGGTGAGGGCGCCAAAAAAAAAAAAAGTCGGGTTAATTAATACATTTTTTTTTATTTTAAATACGTACATTAATAGTAAGTAGTACACTTAGTAAAAAAATATTACCTTCTAGTAATAAAAATTAAGGAGAAACGAATTTTCCGCATTCCCGTCTCACACTAGTTGATTCTTGACCAAACGCGGCCGGGCGATTGTCTAGCGTCGCAGCTTGCGCGTTATTTATTTTATAAATACGTAAATAAATCTCCGTTATAACACCGCAAAAATTGTGCGGAGGCGGAGGCAGAAGCGAAGATACGATTTCTTACGGAACTTCTGCAATAACGGAAGCGGAGGCGAAGCTCCGTTACAACCCTACTTAAAACCGCCATGTTTGTAAAAACGGGATAGCGCTAATCATCGGTATAGGTACCTCTTTTTTATAATTATAAACTAGTGCATGACCGCAATCCCGCCTGATGGTAAGTGTAGTGAAACACGTCAACCATCATCATCATCATCAACCTTTCTATCGACCCACTGCTGGGCACAGGTCTCCTCTCAGACAGAGAAGGTAACGTCAATACCAGAAAACAATTGTTTATTCTATACGACCTCATTACAGAACAGTAAGCAGTGTTTCAATCGTTGATGGTAAAGCGCGCTAGTTTATAAGCTCTTCACTCTTAAAAAAATTGAGCGAATAGGAAGGAAGACGGCAGTTGAGCGAGGTGATGCAATATTAAACCCAACAACGTGACCAACGGTGCTGCGCCAGAGGGTGATTGATCTAGACATTTAGTGCATCGTACTCGGCACACATCGCAATACAACTACTCAGACCTGTCCTCCGTACGGCTTCACCAGACATCATACTGAAACATGACGAATCGTTTGGCGGCAAGGCTTTGTCGGGTGAGCAGCAATTTCTGCCGGTAGTAGATGTTACGGTCATTGGCCTACCGCCGAGCAAAAGCTCATAGCTCTATCTATTTCTGACACTAGAATAATGATGGTTTCAATATGAACTAGTAACACTCCTGACTTCCACAACCCATCACTGGGTAATACTATACTCCTTGGTAAGACTTTCGGCCTACTGACGACCCGTAATGATTGTAAAATATCGATGAATGAGCTGAGATCAAAGGATTAACTTGCTTTCTGAGGCACGGTGGGCTCTTGGTACCTATGTGAAAATGGTCACCCGACAATGGACAAACTGCGAAAAATTACAAACCTAAAATAATGGACGTACCTACTCATAATTTTCATAATCATCATCATCATTTCAACCGAAAGACGTCCACTGCTGGACATAGGCCTCCCCCAAGGATCTCCACGACGACCCGTCCTGCGCCTCCCGCATCCAGCGGTTTCCCGCGACCTTCACCAGGTCGTCGGTCCACCTTGTCGGGGGCCTACCCACGCTGCGTCTTCCGGTGCGTGGTCGCCACTCGAAAACCCGTCGGCCCCATTGGGCATCGGTCCTACGGGCAAGGTGCCATAATATTAACCATGAATAATCTAGTCCCAAAAACTGCGAGGCTATGGCGGAACGATATAGTTACATGTGAATAAGGAGTAAGCAACATTCCTTAACTTAATTTGTGATCAAATAAGGAATATCGTATTACCGAACCTCAATTCCGAAGACATCCAATAAAATAAATTAATTAGCCCTAACACAATAATAAGATGAGAATATTGAAATACAAATGAAAGTGCTCGAAGTATGTATTGTGCCTGGGCGTTGGGTCTGTCGGAATGTTTTCCACGGAAATAATAGATAATAAAGAGCCGTTTGAACAAAGCAAGGGCTCAAAGGCTGAATGCGTAGAACGCAATTACCTACCGATGTCGAGAGTACCGATGTGGAGAGGCATCTTTATTAACTACACAGAATGATATTCGTACTTCCTATCACATTACATTTCATTATTATTTTTTGAGAGTGAGGAAAGGCGAGGGTTTGCGCCTGCTTCTGCGTACATACTTGTGTAGGTACTATAATTATGTGCGGCGCCGAACTACTGGAGGGCTGTATCGCATTACAATAGGAACCTAAGGATGGTTTGGGGTATCTGCATTGAAAAATAAGTACCCAAGTCAGGCGCATCTTAGGCAATGATTTCTCCACCTAAGAGCCAGCCAGATTACTGCCCAGTTCCTACAGTCTACAGTATAGTTTTCAACAGGGTATAGAGCGGAAATGAATAACCTTCAGCGCAGATGCGTGAGCCATCTTCATTAGATAATTTTTCGCCTGCTAACTGCAGTTATGATAGAAGTTCTTTGATTGTGTATCTTAGCAGTTGCTGGATTGTCAATCTTAGATAGTCAAGTTTATTTCCTTCTTCATCATCATCATTTCAGCCGAAAGACGTTCACAGCTGGTCATAGGCCTCCCCCAAGGTTCTCCACGACGACCGGTCCTGCGCCTCCCGCATCCAGCGGTTTCCCGCAACCTTCACCAGGTCGTCGGTCCACCTTGTTGGGGGCTTACCCACGCTACGTCTTCCGGTGCGTGGTCGAAGGACATACCGTAAGCAACAAGCATACCCAAATTGTTTCTCGAAGACTAAGAAAACTGCCTTTACTTCTACGGCATAAAAGCCCCGTCGAAGTTACATTATTAGTATTTTAACCTACGCAACGAGGTCCAGTTGACTGTTTACATAAGGGTTGATGTCAAACCCTAAAAGTCGGAAGGGAAACTTTATGCAAACAACATTATAGGTTCTCCTGTTTGTTATAAGTTATCGAAAGGTTATTGACTTTAGTTAAGTAGAAAGGACTCTTTGGTCAACCCGGACTTATCCCGTGGGATGTACGTATAGTAGGTGTCGAACACATGTAGAATTAACAGCCCTTTAAGGTTCTTAGTTCATCTAATGAACTAAGTATCTCAAAGGGCGCCAAGAAATTGAGTTTAAAATACCTATCCACGTTCATGTATTGATGTATGGACATTATGTAAACACCATCATTATCTGTATATAAAAATGTATATGTACATAAAAATATATCGGATTTTAAGAAAATAAGCGATATTCATAATATAAATACCAGGAACAAACACAATCTTGCTGTACATCACACTCGTCTCCACAGGGTAGGCAACTCGTTCATGGGGCAATGTACGAGTATACACTTTTACAACAAGCTTCCCATGGACATTCGAAACTTACCCATTAAACGATTTAAAAACTATATAAAGGCCAAACTTTGCAAAAAGGGGTATTATAAAATCACAGATTATTTAGAAGACAAAAAAGCTTGGGACTGAGCTGCTCGCTCTGTTAAGCATTGTTATTAAGCAATATGCGTAATTATAAGGTAAATTATTGTAAACATTCTCATTTTTAATGTCTGGACTTTAAAAAAGACGATGATCCCTGAGTTTGTTTCGGCTATTTCTTCTCAGAGGTAGTCAGTTAGGAAATGCCGGCTTCATCCAGTTAAAAAAAAAAAACATGACGTGTAAAAGTGATCGGTGATCCTACTTGCTTAATAAACGATTTCATTTCATTTCTGCCTAGTCTTTTCCAATTTAGGTCAGCTTCCAGTCTAACCGAATTCAGCAGAATACCAGTATTTTACATGGAGCGACTACCTATCTGAGCTCCACAGCCGTTTCCCGTTCGCCGTTCTACGTTTACACTTATTTTTTTGAAAAACTTTAATAATAAAATATTAATAATATAATATATACGGACAAATCACACAAATTGAGCTAGCCCCAAAGTAAGTTCGAGACTTGTGTTATGAGATACTAACTCAACGATACTATATTTTATAATAGATACATATATAGATAAACATCCAAGACCCAGGCCAATCAGGAAAAGACCGTTTTCCATCATGACCTGGCCGGGGATCGAACCCGAGGCCTCCACGTCGCAGGCAGGCGTGTTGACCGCTGCGCCACGGAGACCACCAAACCAAACTTTGGCTTACTCTAGGAATTTATCCTATATGGTGGGTGCATTTACAAACATTTGAACTTATAGACACAAACTGCAAGACCTGGAACAACAACTTGTAGGTCATACAAATAGTTGTTCCGTGCGGGAATTAAATGTACAACACATAGCGCAGCTGTCAATCGTTTAACAACTATGAAAACCGCGCTTTTGAAGCTATGACTGTTTACTGACAACTTTTATTATATTGTGAACAGCTGATTGCAGCTGTTCACAAAAGTCACTCACGGAACTTAATATGCCATGACTATGACTGCTTGCATACGGTTAATGCGATTACAATTAATCGCATTGACCGTATGCAAGCAGTCATGAAGATCCAAGAAAATCCAGCAAGGAAAGGAGAACAGAGCCTCTGTTTTCCTTTCCTCTGTTACAGAGGGGGCAATTACTGCAATTTTAATAACGTGCACAATCAGATCTCAGTTTTAATCTGTCAAGCAATTCACGAATTTCCCTACATTTTGTAAAATTTTTGAGATTAGTTTATCGCCAAGACGAGACTGGGGCCAGATTTTTAACGTTTTATATCACAAGAATTGGCCTTCTATTCTCAACATTATTATTTATAAAAAATAATAATAATAACAAAGCTAAAGGTTTTGTTTCATTGAGATATGCCGTAAAAAGTTTCTTAGCTTAACGGGCAATTATCCTGAACTTACAACCAAGTAATGAGGTCTTTATTTGAAAAGGAAATGTAAAAACGTTGCCTTCGGATTTCCTTTATTTTATTCAGTGTTTTTATCTCATTATTTCCCAATGCGGAGTATCTACGATTTTTTGTTATGCTTTTCTTTAACAAATACCTACGTTACATTAATTCCAGGTTCATCGTCACCAGGGCCGGGGCCGGTCTTCTACCTCCATGATAATGGCCGAAGGACCTGGGTAGTCCAACGCCAAGCCACTCGCGAGGAGAATGGCTGCCGAGGGCTGCTCGCGTGAGGAGAGACCTGTCGAACTTGCGACGAGTCAAGGCCTGCCGGGGGTACTGTAGAATTGAGAGGACCCGGTCCCCCGGGAAGATTGTTGACGAACGTGCAGATGGTTTTTACAGTCGCTCGTAGCCGTAGACGCGATAAACGCGGTCAGTAGCTACAAGATCCGCGATTTGATTAACTTTCACTTCGAAGCAGTAGTGTTGGCTTTGCTGTACCCATGTTTTATAGTGAACAGGTAGGCTATGATTATCATCTATCGGCTATGATCGTGGCCAAAAAGAGAAAGAATTTATATAAAAATTATTATAAAAACCATCTGCCCAAAAAAATGTGTGTCAATTCTGCGCTTCTCACAACCAGCGGATTCTTGAGACTGTCATCGCTCTACCAATGTTAGGCACGTCTTGTAGACCGCGGTCGCCACTTCAAAACTTTGACCTCATTGGCCACTTCCACTTGTTCTGCGAGTAATATTAGCCCTACTCACTGTCACTAAAGTTTGCCAGTTGTTCAGACAATGGACCCAATTCCCTTGTTCACAAACTAAATTAAATTTAAGTTCAGTGCATCTTTTTCTTTCTGTTTCATTAAGAAAAGGACAGAAGATAAAATGTCAGATTAGACCTGTCAAATTAGTGCTCTCCTGACGTAGTCGCCATGTTTAAATCGCGTCTAAACTGCCTATGGAGTATCTTAATCTGACATGATTAAACTAAAATGTTATCTTCTATTCCTTTATTAACGAAATAGAAAGAAAAATACTCTTAAAATAAAATTAGTTTTGTAGCAGTACCTACAAACGCCAATAAATGAACGACCAGAGTTTACCGTGCAATTCGCATACATACAACTTGCCAATTTCAACCATCGGGCAAGTGTCCGCCAGACATAACACACATCGGGTTGGAGGATCCTCCCTTTTCTATGGAGGATGAGTGAGCTTTACTCCCTGTTCCTCATGCCTCCACAATGGATCACGTCGGGGTCACCACTTGTAGGTATGTTGGTGTGTAAGGTTTGAGTTAGAAATCACGACACAGCAGATAGAATTTTTAGAAGTTTATTGCAGATCACAGAGTATAGATGTAAAGTTCTAGTTGACAGAGATAGATAAGAGATAAGATGAAGGATTTAAATATAGACATAAGAAAGAAACCGAAATTAAGATTGACTGGAAAAATGAAGGTTTTCGTAAATATTAGCGATTTAGAATGGGAGTAATCGGAGCGTGCATTCGCCGTGGAGACAGGATTTGCACTGCCGCTGGCGACCGAGCCATCGCGGGGCGATCGGCTAGGGGCGCGTGCGGCCGGCGCGCGGTGCGCCTGCGCAGAAGTAGTTTGAGGCTCGTAGTACAGCCACAGTTTATTTTGTGAACAACAGAGTTGGCGCCATTGTCGGTTTTTTGGATCTCTTATGAATCTTTGCCGGATTTTATCTTAAGAGTTTGTTACTACATTAATAAAACTCATTTTAATCAATATACAAATCATTATACGCAATCAATATAACTTAAGAATAAACTAAACTTTATTTTTATCTAGCCTTAAAGATCCTTAAATTATATTCAGACGGAAATACCGTCGCTGGTAAACTAAATATAATTAAATAAGCTTTTTAAGACGTGTCTTTCTATAGAGCTCATTCATCCACAAATCTCCCCTCTTATAGATGAGATGAGACTTGTGCCCAGCAGTGGGATGATAAAAAGGTTGATGATGATAACAGCTTGTACATCTACGCGCATTTATGTATATTGTAAGGTGACCTCCTGTCCACTGGGTGATTACCATTTCCTCTTGAGAACTCCATTATCAATTACTGTCTTCAAGTCACTATCTTCCTTCTGTGCGTCTTGCAATGCTTGATTATTCATTCAAAGCGTTCACCTGGATAATCCACACGTTCTCATTCTTTCTTATCTGGTTTCTGTTGTTCACCTCGGTCCTTACTCCCTGAAGTAATCTGGCGACGGCGGTCCTTTTGTCTGGCCGTTTCTCGAGGCGCTTCTTTTTACGCGCCTCGTCCTCGATTTTCTTGTCCCTTCTTGGGTCTGCCTTACTCTACGACATTCCCGCTCATCGCCCGCTCTCGCTCTTGTTCGCGCTTGCTGGAACGTTCGCGTTCCCAGTCCTTGACGCGTCCCCACTCTCGTTCAGCGGGTCGCTCGCGGCATCCGCTCCGATCGCTCCGCCGGCTCCACTCGACCCGCTCGCACTGGCGTTCGGGCTTAACCTTGGCGTCGCGCTTGCGCCACAGCATCACCTCTGCGTCTTTACGTGCCCAAGAAGTACTTCTTCCCTTAGCTTTCCTGGGGCAATCAATTCGAATGTGCCCCTTTTCGCCACACTCATAGCAAGTTGGTCCTCGTCGGGCTTTTATTTGTGCGGTTATCTCATGAATACGGTGGTGTTGTCGGCCGTCTTGACGTACTGCTTCCACCTCTAGAGCGTGTGTCAAAGCTACCTTCAGAGTCTGATGGTGACCCATTCGAACTGCAGCCCTGACTTCTGCATCTCGAATCCCATCAGTAAAGGCTTGTACAGTAGTAGCGTCAATTAATCCCGGTGTTGATGCATAGGCCCTCCGAACAATACGTTCTATTTCCGTTGCCCATTGTTACAAACCCTCACTGCTCTTCTGTGTGCGGTCGAGGAGTTGAGCCCTGTAGACATGTCCCAGTTGTTTCTCACCATATCTAGTGTCCAACGCTTCTAACAGACAGGCTAAGGTATTGCAATCGCCGGAAATATTTTCAAGGATTCGTACGGCATCACCACGCAAAGCAAGCATAAGGGCCGTTAGAGCTTGATTTAATTGTTTACTTAATGCAAGCACAAAATTAAAAGTAATTTATTTAAATTAGGCTGAGAATTTGCAATTTTTGAATATCAATATTACATAAGACCCTCAACAACAACAACAACTTGGGAACAACAAGTGAAACCTAGAATAATACTTGAATTCGCTACTCATTTATATAGCACGTAGAACAAATATATCCTAGCTGCGACCATTTTTATAGATAAAACGTAGGTCTGATTCGATTACAAAAGTAACAGGTTTATACATTTTAGGTATATTACATTTTCCTCCAATACTCACATAATTATGAGGAATTCAATTAATACACGACTATGGCTATGCTCTTCTACGGTTACGCGCAACTACGGCTACGCGCGACTATGGCTACGCGCTTTTACGGTAACGCGCACGTATGGCTACGCGCGACTATGGCTACGCGCTTCTACGGCAAAGCGCATCTATGGCTACGCGCTTATACGCCTACGTGAATGTATAGCTACGCGTGTCTAATGTTATTCACACTCCGTCCGCTCCAAAACATCTTAGGATAAAATCAAGTGAATTAATTGAAATACCAACCGGTGTCACCAAACAAAGTAATCCTTATATTGGTTCTTGCAGAACCGCAAGTACCTACATAGTTGTAAGATCAACATACAGTTTCTTTACCAAGGCACAGTAACATTTATTGTTGGCGAATGTCGGTGCTTAAATAGTAACGGAGAGCCCCCTTTGAAGTCCAAACTTCCGAATTTTGAAGTGGACTCGGACTCACTCAACAACTTTGTCTTGGGGACTCGTTCTACTTACGTATGCTTCGCCTAAGAGCATACCTACTTACAGGCCAAAGATAGGCAACTGACATTGTTGTCTAAGAAAAGAAACATTGAGTAAAATTACTCAGAATAAAGTTCTTGACAATGAGATCTCAGGTAATAGGTTGGAACAAGTTATGTAGGTTTTATTAAATAGATGTAGGATCGAAAGGGGTGAAAATTCTGTTGACTACCCAGAATTGTAATCGATAACCGCCTCCAACATATAAAATCATTTATTTATGATAAAAAACCCGCCAAGAGCGTGTCGGGCCACGCTCAGTGCAGGGTTTCGTAATTTTCCGTCCGTCACAATAAGTGATTTCACTTAAGAGTTACAGAGAGATAAAAAAAAAGACTATTTGTTACATAAAGTTAACATACTAAGTCTTCTTCGTCTTATTTTTCAGTCTATTGAGATTCACTGTTGGACAAAGGCCACCCCCAAGGTAAAAAACAACATTGGACTTTTTCACGAAATAATGTCTGATGCTGCTAAAAGTCTGTTTGAATTTGTAAGCCTACGTTTTAATAGTACTTAAGGAATTTATATTTAGTTTAGGAAATTCATATATATACTATATAAATGTCGGAGACAGCGACGGCAGAGCGCTAGGGTCGATAGCATCTTGGTTTGGTGGTACAGGTTCCATTTCGCAGGTGAGTTTTGAATTGAAGCACGACGTGTAGATATACCCTCCAATCTTCATAATAACAATTTGAATAGGCAAACCGACAGTTTCGGTTCGGAGATGTGTCTTGGTCCGCGTCTCGATGCAAAGTGACCGTTCGACGAACCCCACTTTCCAAAGCGACTCTGTCCATGTGACGCCATCACAAAATAATGTCACAAGAGTTCGCCCCTCTACTACGTAAATCAAATCAGCAACTTCTATTAAAATTATATCGACGATCTCCGACATATATATTTGTATCGTACCTTTAACAAGGTACGATGGAACTGAATAAAAGGCCCTAAATTAGATAAAGAAAAAAAAAATTGCAATAGAATATCTCTTACCTAGCACAGCAATAAAAGTGAAAACCGATCGTTAAACAACCCCCTTTTAGACACCTACAAAGAAATCGCAACATAAAACACTCGTAGATAAGTTTGTTCGGACAGCGCTAGTTTTCTGCAGCGTCTCGAAGATTTATTAGTTGAATCTGGAACAAAAGAATATTACAATTCTACTGATATATATTACACCTGTGCTGAGTGACTTATACCAGTGGGAATTAAATGTACTTATGACTTTGTCTTAGCGCAGTCGAAGTTTCTTTACTAATGGCTTATCAAAAAGTAATAAAACATTATTCAAATTAAATTGTTATGGGACAGTTATTTAAAATGTCATAGGTAGTAAAAATTCATATCAGGATCACAGAAATTGGCCGATAACCAAGTAAATCTAAAAGGGCTATGGAAACAGCTATGCTCAGAGTTTCTCTGCGCGATCGAATCAGAAATGACTAGATCTGCAGAAGAACCAAAGTCACCGACAGCTCTTAGAGTGGCTAAAATTAAGTGGCAGTGGGCGGGTCACATTGCTCGTCAAGTCGTGCGTCGGGCAGTAAGGTTCTGGAGTGGCGGCCATGTACCGGAAGACGCAGCCTAGGGAGGCCCCCAACAAGGTGGACTGATGACCTGGTGAAGGTCGCGGGAAGCCGATGGATGCTGGCAGCACAAGAGCGGTCATCGTGGAAAGCCTCGGAGGAGGCCTTTGTCCAGCAATGGACCTCTATAGGCTGAAGAAGGAAGGAAGGAAGAACTTTTTTTTTTACACTATCTGTATTTATCCCAACAACATCCCAAAATATCAGTGTAGTGCAATAGGGATGTATCCAAGGTATGAAAATCAAAAAAATAATTAGTCCGTCTTATAGATAACAAAAAAAAAATTAAGACCCGTATTTTTTATTTTGTTGTAATTACCAAAAACTACTGAGATATAGCGTAATAAAGTTACAGAGTGGGGGCTAATTACGTCACGCCGTTCTATATTTTGCACCACGGCGTGACGTCATGCGACATTTCAAATCAATATATCTTCCTAAGTATTTGAATGAAAGAAAAAATAAAAAATACGTGTTCAATATTTATTATAAATCTATCTGACGGACATTAAATTATTTTTTAGGATACAAGCCAATTATGTGTACCTTCGTACTTCGTACTTGCCGGATGCAATCAAACATCAACGGATTATCGTCAGCAACTAGTGTTGCTATGTTACCCGGTAAACTATAGGCTATCCCATCGGGTCCACCATATTTTATAGGGAACCCAGTAAAACATAGCAAGCATGCAGTACACTTTGTATAACTAGCCTATTATGCAATGAATCCTCTAAGGGCGCATTCCACCGAATTTTCATAAAATACGTTAAATTAATAATAATAAATTGATTAATACATATAGGTTTCATTTTTACATTCCATAAGTTGTCCGGACACTGCTTTAATTGTATTTAACTATTATTTTGTAACTGAAAATTCCTTCACGTAAACAGAAGTTATAAAATTAACCTTATAATTTTCAGTAAAAATCTTTTTTAGGTTACAATTTCTAGGGTAATTACTAAAATAACCAAATCAAAAAACTCAATTTGTAAAAGGTACAATCAGTGGACACGGTAGGTACCTTTCTGATTAATTTGTTGACATTTTCATCAGATACTTTTGAAACAGATTATACCAGCTCTGTAAATCTAGGGCACAATTCATTAATCAAAACCTGATTGGATTGTCTCATGTTTCAATTTAATGTTTTAAATTTATTAAAATTTACATGTGCCTCACAGGGTCCATAATTGAGTTATACCTTCCACATGTCCGTGTACATCTATAATAATGCAATAAAGATTGGAATTTATGGAATAAAAATAAGTTTGTTATTTGTGGGCACCATTCGCAAAACTATTAATATTGTTTGGAATTGGGTAACTAAAATACTTGTTGTTGTTATTTTTTCTTCATACGGAACCTGAATATAGTTTGTTCAGAATAAGCAATTGAATCGATTCCAATAATTTTTACACCATGTGATATTTTTCCCAAATACATTTAGAAATTGTTGCAGTGTGGTTACCGAGCGCACTACACATTTGGTGGTAGATAGTACTAGGCGTGCAGTGACATAGGGTCCCACTGCGCCGCGTCGCAGTAGGCGCGGGCGGGCGTGCGGTGCATTGACCATATTTTTGTTGGGACAACCAGGAAAAAAAACAAGCTCATAATTTTGTGGTTTGTCATGACATCTTTTGAAATTTTGTACATAGATTCTTTACTTCAAAATAATTGACACGTGTTTCGGGTTACGCGTATACAAAAAATAACGATGTATAAACGAATAAAAGGCAAGAAACTTAACCGTAGTTATTTCCTAAAAAGATTTTACTATTATAACACGACTACTTACGCCATCTACCTGATTGTGTGCACAACACTATGCAATCTGAGTATAACAAAACAGACTACTAGCGACAACTATTATGCAACGTGTGAAGATGATACTCATAACCATATTCAAGCATTAGATGATGAAGACACACACTACTGTCGTCAAACCGACTATATAGTTGGTCACTCATAGAGGACCGAGCGCACTCGTTACTTAGGAGGCGCAGTGGTTGATAGCCCCGCAGTCTCACCACTGTTGTCATAAGTCAAGCTTGACCTGAGCGGGGGCCCTGTCGCCCTCAGGAATTGCCTAGCTAGGAGGTAAAGGGATAGGATAGCCCCGCAGTCCATCCCTAGAACCACAGAGGTTTCGCCTCAGTGTAACTTTGCTAAAATCTGTCAAGTGTTTGAAGTAAAGCAAATAAACCCCTATCTGTCATTATCGTTGGTTTTATTCCACCGCCACCATCACACTATGTTTTTATATAAATTAATTATTTATATAAGTGTATGCAAGGACGAAGTGTAACCTAGAATAAAATAACAACACCACAGTAGATATACAATTAGGATTCACGACTCATTTATATAGCACGCAGATCAAATACCATCAAATATTTCCTACGCTTGGTCACAGCTGCGACCATTTTTATAGATAAAACGTAGGTCTGAATCGGTTACAAAAGTATCCGTTTCAGAACTACGTTTTCCCGTAACACTCACATGTGTGGAGAATTCAAATATAACGTTTCAAATATGAAGTCAGGCAGGGCCGTCTTTAACCTATTTGGGGCCCTGGGCCCTAGGAGTCATGGGGCCCCAGTGTAGATTACTGATAATAAGAGAATCATACCTCTTCAAATTTCAAAACTTTGCAAATCACTTATTTTGTGCGGCTGCAAATCCGGAAGATCGTGAAGCCCTGGGTATTTGCTCAAACTGTCCAGAGGAAAAGAGGGGCCTGAATTTAGCCCAGTCAGGGAACCTAGGTATTTCAGCGGCGTAAAAAGCGCAGTGCTAAACACTCCAACATTATTTCACTTTGAATAAATATCAACTTTATTTAAATAAAAAGTAAGTTGATTTCAGAGTGACTATTGAAAAACTTATAAAAAGGTTTGAAGTTGTAGCGTAAACTGAACTTTATTGTGTAGGCGTTAAAGTTATTTTTCCATAAACATGTATTTTTTAACATTTTTGGCAAATAAGGCACCACCATCAAAGGCAATGGGTTTCATTTTGACAGTTCCACAACATTCTTTGCATTATTTACGTTGTTGAGTGGACACATTTTCCAAACAATAATCATACATAATCCTCCTCTCGTAGTTTAAATTTGCAATTGTTTGTTTTTTCTTAACTCAAAGCCAGTACACACTATGTAATGTAGCCAGGCATATTGTACGTTACGGAATTGCATCGCTGACAGGGGTATTCGGCACTGGTGCAGCTGCACAGGAGCTAAACTTAGCATTCGGGAACACCGTTGGAGCTGCTGAACCTTGGACAAAACTGTCTTTGCATTGTGTAGATTCAATTTCTTAGTATTGTATAATTGCATGGAACACGTGTGAGCACGATCTATTTGCTGTAAAGCATCTATTTGTTGGGTTAGTCGTTTATTGACTTGATAGTGCTATGGCTGTTGAGAGTATGTCATGCTCACTCAAATGTCTCGCTGGTGGTGGCGTGTGTGTTGGGTCATTAGGTTCCCTTCAATATGGTTGAGCTGAATGATGCTGATCCATACGTCATGTTCGTGAACGGACGCCGTCAGAGGGGACTGGTCATCTCTTAGCTGCTACGGCGTATTTTAATTTCTGAATTGTTGTTTTTTAAGCTATTGTATAGCTTCTATCGCGGGCCTTGAGCGCGGGGACCGAATCCAGAAATTCCGTAACGAAAAAACCTCACGCTCCCCATCGTCTAACGTCGTTTCAGTTCGGCAGTCTTCGGCACGGTATGTTTGTGTGTGTGCGCCTACATCTTTTGAAAACAATTTATAGATTTTCAAAAAGAGCATGCATATTGCAGGGCGCGAACTCAGTTCTACACACTTGCCATGTTATTGATAGTCGCGATGTGCTAAACTTGCGATTAATTTTCTCTCTGAAATAGGTCTTCTATAGAGATATGTCATAGACGTCATCGACGTTGTCATGGCTACCTTAAAAACTTTTCATATAATTAATTATTAAGTACTTTTATTCAAATTAATTTAGTAGTGTTTTTATAAAATAGCTTTTTTTTTAACGGAAAAGCTAAGATGAATGTCACGCTAATTTTTCATTGGACTTTTAAATTATTTATAGTCAAAGAGATTTAAGATAAATAGAGAGGGCAATGTGTCAAAATCGCATAGAAAAACTGTGATCCCATGGCCCAGTTCCGCCATCTAGTACAATATAGCAAAATTAGATCGACAATTGGAGACATCAAATAGTAAAACTGAAATAAGTTTACATAAAATATATTCAGCTATTGCGCGGTAGGTGGCCAGTGTGGTCTATGTTGCCAGATCCGATTTAATACCCTAGTGTAGTTCAAATCGGGTAAATAAATATGGAAAAGTAAACAAATTAAGTGAAACTTGTCTTGTACAGAGATCAAAAACTGTTTTAGAATTTTATTAGCTACTATTCATTTTCCGTGACACCGTCTATTGGCATTTTAGATGTGTTATGCTTACGAATTATTTTAATACTCAGTTTATTGCGATTTTTGACTATAATAGACTTTTTAAGCCATAAAGCGCATTTTGTTTTGAAATTTTTGTTTGCATTTCGTTTTTACCAAAATGATTCTTTTCTACACGATTGTTTGCAAATATTTTTAAATGGCAATGCAAAAAACTGTGGTAGGGCTTGTATCATTTCGATATAAAATTATCGATAATATTCAAAGAAGTTACTACGACGATGTTTATTCGCATTATGATAGCTTGAAACAAAAAATTACGTAGCAGATAAATTATAGATATTTTCAATGTTTACAAGTTTCTATTTATATAAATCTTTTAATATAACGGGCGTTAAAGTTTAAATTTACCGATTAATACTGAAAATCTAAATAATTGTTTATTTTTTCATTTTTAATTAACACATTTAATCAATATAGTTACCATTATTTTGTATACATTGCTGCCTTCTAATAGAAAAGTCGTTTATACCTTTGCGATAGAATTCTGAGGATCTAGACTGCACAAACTGTGTGAAAGCAGAACTGTCTAACGTGTGAATTAATTGTCCAAATCACGACGAAAATGGTAGTCTGCTGGAGCAAGATCTGGCGAACTAGTTCTGTACCATTCATTAGCCTTCAATATTTATTTTATTTTTAATTTGAATATATAACCAAATATTCTGTGAACCTTTTAAGCGTCTATCTGTTTCTGTTATTAATATGGAGCAAAAAATCAAGTTTGTTGTATGGGAAAATATTTTATTTAAAATAAATAATATTTTAATTTTTTTATTTTTAGCACTTGTCATAGCGGCAACTGAAATACTAACATAATTTCTAGAAATTTCAACCATCTAGCTATTACGGTTCATGAGATACAGCCTGGTGACAGAGGGACAGACGAACAGTGAAGTCTCATGAATAGGGTTCGTTTTACCTTTTAGGTACGGAATCTTAAAAATCACAAAGTAGCTTGCAATTATTGTACTACATATACGTACCTATATATTTTATAAATATATTTCCGTAAATATAATATAATAACCGTATAATAATATTAACCGTAAATATTATCCCAATTTTTACGATTAAGTGGCAAAGTTCTGAAATTAATAACTTACTAATTCATTACTAGTACAAGGTCCCGATCCTTTTTTTTTTAAATTTGATCGACAAATCTTCTTTCTTTAAAAAGTAGATGTCTTCACTTTTAAAATGCTTTGAGCATAATTCCGACGAAGTGGACGGAAGCCAATTTTCTTCTCTACGGTCTATCTGGACAAATCGTATACACTTTTCCCGTACAACATAATTTTTATTCGAAAACCTAAAATAACATAAAACCTATTCAATTTTGTTCATTAATATGACAAGATTATGTTCAAATGGAGTTACTAATAAATAAACTTGAAATATAGTAATATTTTAAGTTTATTTAGCTATATTTTAAATGTCAATAAAATGTAGCTATATGTTTTCAACTTAATAAGTATTATCGATAACTAAATCGATAAACAACATTACTACATCTCTACATGAAAATAGTAAAACTATTCAACAATAGAGGGCGCTTATTACAATAATAAAAAAGTTTCTAGATCTATTTAAGAATTTTTTAAAATTTTAATTATAGACTAAATATAAATAATTCATACAAAAACATTCCGAAGTTAGGTCCAGACTGAGCGACTTTTAACCAAGTCGACAAAAGTATTGGCTTACAATTTTGTTCGTGATGTCCTGTCTATTGTTAATATAATTTTAATGTCTTTGTTTATAGTGTTGTTTACTAAATAAAAGCGCGTGATTTTACAGAGTAAAAAGTGCTCACGCGGCTGTTTTTTCAATTGTTGCAAGAATTCAAAAGACTGTCTTTAAATAGTGTTCAGACGATTGCTCAAAGTGTATTAGATTTCATTAGTAATAGAAATGGCATTTCAATAATGACTTTCAACTGCCAAAGTCTAAATAGTCATAAATACGATTTACAAGATTCAGTTACGAGACAAACAAATGTGTTACTTCTTACCGAAACTTGCATGACGCATGATAATCCAATTGAAATACCTAATTTTAATTGTATTGTTCAGTTCAAACGAGATACTGTTTCAAAAGGTGGGGTAGCTATTTACCAAAATAAAAATGATGTTACTAATATTATGACTCCAAATATTGAAATAAATATTGCACACGTTAGCGATGTTAATGTTAGGCGCTCAGTTGTTGGAGATATTTGTGCGTGCTTATGCAAACTTAGAAATGGCCTACAAATAGTTATGGTAGCAATTTACATTTCTCCGAATCCAAAATTGGACGAGGTAGAGCATTTTATTCATCGCACTTTACTGGAGTACACTGAAGAAGGCTCGAAAATACTTGGTACAAATGGTAATAAATTTCCAGTTATCTTGGCTGGCGATTTCAACATTAACTTCGCTGATAAAAAATCAGAACGGTTGACAACTTTTCTATCAAAAACATTGAATTTGAAAATGAATAATGATCTACAAGACTCCACAACAAAATATGGGACCACCATTGACGCGGTATTTTCTAGGTATTTAGAGGATATTAAGTCGCAAACTTATTTTTCTTATTTCAGTTATCATAAACCTATAGTTTCAATGATAAATATTCCTGAATAACCAACAGCTATTGTAAGGTAATAAAACTTATATGTATTGTAAAATAATAAAAATATTTTAAATAATATTAACTTTTTATTTATTTCATAAAAGAAAAATTTGTTTTCTTATCGGTCACCACGCTCAAAAAGTGTAACTTGAATTAATATCAAAGAAAAAGAAATACTGCATAAATAAAACAAATAAATAATTATAATTGCATAAATTGATACAAAATGCTATGCAATAGCTTTACCGCGGCAGTCCCCGAGTGCCACATGTCTTTTTTTTTCCATAATGGACGCGCTCAGCGTACAATATATTTCTGCATCGTTCTCACACGATTGATTTCAAAATGAATGATGTAATCAAATATTTGTATCAATCCATACTAATATTATAAATGTGAAAGTGTGTTTGTTTGTTTGTTTGTCCTTCCTTCACGCCGTAGCTAAGCAATCAATCGACCAGATTTTTGGCATACAGTTAGTTGAAAAGATGGAGAGTAACATAGGCTGCTTTTGGTTCTAAAAAAACACCAAGTTACCAAGGGAGATTATTGGAATATTTGTATGTGTACACCAAATATATCCTTACTAATATTATACATCGGAAAGTGAGTTTGTTTGTACCACTTTCACGCCGAAACTCCTGAACAGATTGCTTTGAAATTTTGCAGACGGAAAGTTAGAAGTCCGGATTAAATAATGGGGTTTTTATCCCGAAAAAAATTGATATTCCCGAGAGAAATCTAAAAAGCGCGATAAAACCGAAATTAACGCGGGCGAAGCCGCGGGCGGAAAGCTAGTAGCTTGATATTTTAAAAGAGTGTCCATGGAGTTTCTTGCCCGTTCTTCTCCATAGGTACCTACTTTTTGGAATGGGCGACTAGCTTCACCTTACTGACTGACCGAACTTCTGACAATTCAAAAGTGCCTGTAACTGGTTTATTTGAAATAAATGCTTTGATTTGATTTGATTTGAATAGATTACCAATATGCTTCAAAATGATTCGAATATCTAGTAACAGTGTGTTATGTAATTAGGGCGCTGGATTGCCTTGAACGTTAACAACGTTCGCAATCGCGTTAGCAACGTTCTCTCATTTCGATTTGAAGATATTAATAATATAAATTAATAGGTTTAAGTATAATTTTCATTACATGTCTAGACATCTAATGAAAATTCGGCAAGTACCGAAGTACTAGTGTACTTACGTTTTTGCGAATATTTAAATCTTTATCACATTCCACTGGATTAATACGAGCGTAATTACAATTTGATTAATTATATCGATTAGCAGGGAATGTTACTAATTTTCGATCGATTCCCGCAAAAACATATTTGTATGACCTATATTTAGTTATCCCGGGTCTGGCTGTGTATGCGAGTTTATATGTTTTCAAACGTACCCACGATACAGGGGAAATCCGTGGTGTTGGGCAAAGTTAAAAAAAAAATTGTAAGTGTGTACTGAAACAACTGAATTTTGAACCTGTGAAACGAACCTGCCGTCAATATCATTTTGTAAAAACGCCTTTTTTTCATCCTCATGATTACACCTGTCAGGGTATAGCCCCCCCCCCCCTTTTCCTGTCGCGTGTATCGAATCCGTTTCATTTTGAATTGATTCCTGATATTGTACACAGTTCTGAATCTGGTTCCATACAATCAAACTGATTCAGCAAGTCGATTAAGATATTCCGTACAAAGTTTAGATATTTTTAAAAACCTAGCATCTAAAAATACGTCAATGTACGTCAGACTACCATTACCATTACCATACCGTCAGACATTTTTACCTTTCATTTATTTTTATGATTTATGTATTTAATGCGATGTCAACTATAATTTATTGTGTAATTAGAATGATTTAATGTAAGTTTTTAGTATATTTTTTATTTTTTTTCTTCTTTTGTTTGTGTTTCATGTCTGCTGTGTATTTGTATTTACTTATGTGAAATTATGGGTATCTTACTTGAAATAAATTATTATTATTATTGAACCCATATTTATCTTCTGTCCCTTTAAGGATAAGATACGCTGAACTTAAATTTAGTTCAATTTTTGAGCACGGGAATCTTCACCATTTTCGTTGAGGATCGGCCGTTTCCGTGCGTGTTCGGACAATGAATTTCAATGAACTTTCGTAAGTTCGTAATTGGTGTATTTAGAATCAAATAAAAATACGTACCTACACAATTTGTGCAAATTATTTCTGTCTAGTGCAACAATGTAAATTATTATTACATGATTTAACTCCAAACAAAAACAGCAGTTTGTGGAAACATTATTGTAGTCAGTAGTATATAATTATACCTATAGTTAAATTGTGACATGACTGGGCCAGTGATTGTGGTTAGGTATATAATTGTTAAATAGATAGCTATTGATTAAACCTATCAGCGATATTGATGTCTGTAAAGTTCACTATCGAAACAAACGTAATGTTTACTATACTATACATCCAGAGTGGTGCTGACAATACGGCAATAAATTAAACACCGTGTAGGTAGGTACCTCAACACATTCTCAGTCGATCCATAAAAAATCATATAAATATGTCCATTAGTTTAGTCACAGGAAATTATTTTTCATTTTTCACATTTTCTACATGATGTACATCTTGATAAGGAAACGCTTACAGGTTAATGACCGCGGCATCCTGCGGTACCAAACATTACAGGATCGCGCTGTGGCCGATCGGAGGTCAGTGAACCAATATTTTTAAAGGATGTTCAATTTTATGCGATTTAGTTTGTTTTGAAATTTTCATTTTTATATTTTTGATGCTAGGTTTTTTTCTATGGTTTAGGATTATTCCTATGAACCAGTATTGTTCGTGTTTTCATTTATTGTCGTATTTTCAGTACCACTCTGTATAACATACTTATGGTTATAGCTTGAGGTTTGATATAAAAATAACTAAGAACGCATTGTGCCGCCGTCTTCAATAACATTTGTTTATTTGAGTGCCTCGCTTCGGTGTGACGACTCGGCAGTCTCGAGTTTTAGGGATTTGTCCACCCGGCCGCCTCAATCTGCGCCCGCCGGGGGCTGTTACAATGAAATATGAGTATTATTACCAACTTTATAGCTGTTTTATTTCATTTCTGCACCAAACAGTTTCGTATTTTTGTTTATTTTGCATGTATATGAGAACGTTTGTCGGCGTTAATGTTGATGAATTCGAGACTAAATCAGAATGGTTGTGAATTTCGGCTACTATTTATTGTGTATAATTTTTTTTTTAAAGTCAGGGCTATTGGGAGGGGGGAGGGGGGCAAGTTAGTCTTTTAGGGTCAAACCGTCCCCGGCTGTTTTGTCTTACAAACTACCCAAGCACATCTACATGAAACACTAGGTAGTATTTGTGTAGTAGTTGCAATAATGTCCCTTTGTGCCGATTGGCCTAGTTCTGTTCTGTCTCCTGCTTGTTATGGAGGGAAGTGGAAAAAATATCTTTTTTCTTACTCCTACGCTATTTTTTTCTGATTAATTTCGTTGCGGGACCCAAGACAGTTGAATCGTTTTTCCGGGACTCGTCGAGCTTCATTGCTCGGCGTTTTTCTGGCGGCCTCCACTGTTGTTGTTGCAGTGGGTGGGAAAAAGTGTGGCGGGTTTTGTCCCAATAAAAAAAAGTATTTATAGTGTGGTAAATATGTAGACGCAAATGATCCTGTATAAGTCCCCGTTTATACTTTGATTAGTAGGTACTTAGGGGAGTTCATACATCTTCTACGAGATTTCCATGGGGCTGCTCTCTTCGCCCCCCTCCCCTCCCCCTGGGTAAGCCTATGAGGCTAGTCACAGATCAACTTAGCTTAAGTAGGTATCTACTGCTCAAGGATACATCTTCTGCAGTCTACGATACCCAATAACGATTCTATAGCACACCATAAACAATAAAACAAACCTCGTTTATTGATGATCACGGCACTCTACAAAACTAACGCGTTCATATTTTATGCCACAAACATCAATTATCATAACTATGGTCGGTTATCGCGGCCACGTACTGCGTGATTTGTTTCTGAAGTCTCATAACGATCCTATTGGCCCGATAGCATCTTGCGGCATGAATATTAGCCAATACGGTAATAACATCGATAGTGCCCATTCGTTGTAATAATTACTCGGTTTAAGGCTTGATGCCTTTCTGGGCAAGGAGATTTAGTATACGTGTTTATAAGCTTGAGGTCTCGCTTTTAGTATCCCAATAAAGATCTTAATCGTACCCCGTATTGGGCATTCGGTGTTAATGTGTTATCGTTTTTCGGTACAGGGCTGGCGAAATTACTTAGCAGTTGTAGTGATTATTATGTTTGTTGATACTTCTTGAAGAGTAGGACTTTGTTATGCCAGTTAGAGAAAAAAGAAATAGAATACTCTTTATTACCAAACATGGCTGTTTCTGTAAGTATACAGTCAAAGTCTTGCCAACAAGCGATTCGTCGTGTTCCGGCATGATGTCTGGTGAAGCCGTACGGAGAACGGGTCTGAGTAGTTGTGTTGCGATGTGTGCCGGGACGATACGCCAATTGTTGTTGCAACGAGAGTTTAGTCATGGAGGGTCTCCAGATCACTCTCTATCCGGCGCAGCATCGTTGGTCTTGTTGTTGGGTTTAACATTGCATCACCTCGCTCAACTGGCTTCAATCAATCTGCTGGCTGCAATCCCGCCTGATGGTAAACAGTGATGCAATCGTTGACGGTAAAGCGCGCTAGCGTATTAAACCTATTCACTTAAAAAACTTAGTGAATAGGAAGGAAGACGGCAGTTGAGCGAGGTGATGCAATGTTAAACCCAACAACACGACCAACGATGCTGCGTCAGGGGGAGATTGATCTGGAGATCCTCCACGATCAAACTCCCGATACAACAACATTTGGATTTTATTGATAGTAGTAATAGTGTGTTACATAATTAAGGTGCAGGTGAACGGGTTCAGATGAAATGTGGCACATGAGTAGACAGAATACAACTCGCACGAGTAAACTGTGCACCTCGCTCTGTGACGTCATTCGGAAGGTACCGTTTGTAAAAAATGAGATTGATGATGTTAAAGAAATTTAAATTACAATTTTTTAAATGTTAATAAAATGTTGTTTTTATGATGTTAAAGGGTCATAATACTAGATCATTTTACTCATGACTTTTTGCAATTAAATTGATACATATGGACTGAAATATAATGTTGGTGCAACCAACAGGCTTCACTAACGCGTCGAAAATGTAAAATGTAAAAATTAACATAATAAAAAAAATAACTTAACAAAGCAAGAACTCCACAGAAACAGTAATAATAACAGGGTATTTAAACTGTATTTAGACATTTGTACATAACAAGATGCTAACGCTACTCATCGCTTACGGCGAACGAGGGGCGCCGCGCGGGGATACGGGAGAGGGGTCAAATTCCAGCGAGGTGCACAGTTAACTTGCGCGAGTTATACAACGGACATACCCTGGCATAGCTTTTATTCTGACAGTTCAATAAGATTCATTGGATCATTTACGTTGCTGACACATTTTTTGAACATATGAAGTAATAGATTAGATCGTGATTGATGGTGTGTTATGTAGGATAGGCTTGGATACAGGCTTCTTTTCATTCTAGATCGCAGACGATAACACCAACAGACATTTAGCAGATTGACCATGACTAGCAGGGTAATTGCGAAATACAGTATTAAGGGCCGTAGTCTCCTATTATAATAGTGTCAGAATGGTTTATCAGTGATTTCATAATATTCGACTATGACAAGTATCGTAATATACTTACAAAATGGCGTCATTATGTCTTTCCAGTGGTCAATCACTGACACTCTACTCCACATTAATAAATGTTCAAACTGAGTAGTAGTTTTTACTAAATCATTTCTACTAATGGGTTTTATAATATTTGCAATACGGCAATGTTATTTTCTATCACCGTTCCATAATGAGACGACTATCCGATTTGATCGATCATTATGAATTTACCAGATTATGAACTTTTTACCACAGTGGCGATGGAATCGTGTTGCTATGACAAATTTATGAAAATAGCAGACTAGGGCCCCAGTAGCAATGGGTATCAAAATCAAAAGTCATTTATTCAAATTAGGCTGAGAATCAGCACTTTTTGAACGTCAATATTACATAAGACAGTCCCCCAAAAACGCCCACCCATCGACACTTCCTAGTGCTTTCGCTGGGAAGAAGAAGTGGCGGAACAAACTCCCCAGCAGCACAGCTGTCTGTTCATTTGTAAAAAAACACGTCTTTATACAATACTATGTATAGTGATGAACACGATAAAATACAACAACAATGAAATTATTTACCATATGCCAGCTACCACGCCAAAATACCAGCAAAGCAAAACAATATATTTATATTCAAATGAAAATGTAATTAACTAAAACTTGTTACTTAACTAAGAAGCCCAGGCATAGAGGGCGTCAATTGACATTGTCGTATCAATTTGACATTTCAACAACATTCATTGCTTTATTTACGTTGTTGATCAAACACATTTTGCGAAAATATGGAGTAATGGTTTAGTAATATGTTTCAAAATGATTCCAATTGATAGTAACAGTCGTTAGTAGATTGTCGTCCTCCGCGGCGCAGCGGTCAACACGCCTGCCTGCGACGTGGAGGCCCCGGGTTCGATCCCCGGCCAGGTCATGATGGAAAACGATCTTTTCCTAATTGGGCTGGATCATGGATGTTTATCTATATATGTATCTATTATAAATATAGTATCGTTGAGTTAGTATGCCATAACACAAGTCTCGAACTTACTTTGGGGTTAGCTCACTATGTTTGATTTGTCAAAAAAAAAAAAACAGTGCATGTAATTAGGGTGCTGGGTTAGAGCAAAGGCTACATTTCATCCTGGACCGCAAGATCGTTCTATTAAAAGTTCTAAGTAACAGGTAAAGTACGCATCTGTGTTAAGGTCATATTATGTGTCTATATGGTCATGTGATGTACGTTGGCCAGGCGTAAATATGTACGTTCCCATTTGTATTTTCGATATTGATACAACATAAAGTATTTGAAGTATTGTAGTTATCGTATTCCCTTTTTGATTTCTGTGCTTTACGCATTTATGTAACGTGATATAATTTTTGCAAGATTCGCGATAGTTGTGAATAAAAATGCGTATTGAGCCCTAAGGCTAAGCATTCTTAGACTGATTCGAAGAATCTCAATAAAATACCGTACGATATAAAAAATCTTAGGCGTTAAATAAAATAAATTGAATCCAGTCAGTTAGTCTAGGCCCCTAGAGTTATGTATCACATTCCTCTTGTAAAAATCCTTATTACGATTTCGTACTTTAATTAAATTCGCCGAATCAATTGAAAAAGCAATTTGGGATCCTCTCGAAGCTGATTTTATGTTACGAAGTTTATTTATTTTTTTGTTTAGTAGATACCTAAATAGCTTCTATTTTAGATTGGTGCTCGATACAAAATTCAATTTCGATCAAGGAATGAAAAATATGATAACTTAATAAACTGTCCTTAAAAAAAAAAACATAATTGGTCCCAAAAAATAAATTCTCATTTAGAGCGCCGTGAATAAATTATCTTGCTAACAGAGGAGGTAACTTTCATAATAAAACGTCTACCAATACAAATAACTCATAAAAATGCGAATAATCAAATTGCCTCTATTGTGAATTTGGAGGGAAATTACAGGGACAGACCGAGATAGGCCGACGCAAACGACACCGTTTTAAGGAAAGCAGCCGTTTCATTGAATAAATTATTTTCTAGGGAGTTATAAAATGAAAGTGTTCCTATGTATAAGGGTTAAGAGAGTTCAACTTACAATCTAGAGGCAATCACGACGTGTGTTCAACCACCCGTGGTGTTCTGTGACCTTTGTATTGCGTAGGTGGTCTTAATGAGTTTGAAGTAAACAAAACTTTTGTTACCCACGTCTACTGTGGTGAACGGGTGCCTTGTATAATTTGTATTCCGTGGATATTACAAGATTAGCACTGTTCTGCGCAACAAACAGGCAATAATATGAAGGTTATTTCTAAAACATTGATTAATATGTTTGAAGATCTTGTGTACTCAACAGCGTAATAAACGCAATGAATATTGTTGAAATGACACATTTGCCATTGTTAGTACGTTACGTTAACTTCCATATGCGGTTTTTAAGCTATTGCATAGCTTCTATCGCGGGCCTTGAGCGCGGGGACCGAATCCAGAAATTCCGTAACGAAAAAACCTCACGCTCCCCCCATCGTCTAACGTCGTTTCAGTTCGGCAGTCTTCGGCACGGTATGTTTGTGTGCGTGCGACTACATCTTTTGAAAACAATTTATAGATTTTCAAAAAGAGCATGCATATTGCAGGGCGCGAACTCAGTTCTACACACTTGCCATGTTACTGATAGTCGCGATGTGCTAAACTTGCGATTAATTTTCTCTCTGAAATAGGTCTTCTATAGAGATATGTCACAGACGTCATCGACGTTGTCATGGCTACCTTAAAAACTTTTCATATAATTAATTATTAAGTACTTTAATTCAAATTAATTTAGTAGTGTTTTTATAAAATAGCTTTTTTTTAACGGAAAAGCTAAGATGAATGTCACACTAATTTTTCATTGGACTTTTAAATTATTTATAGTGTTGTTTACTAAATAAAAGCGCGTGATTTTATAGAGTAAAAAGTGCTCACGCGGCCGTTTTTTCAATTGTTGCAAGAATTCAAAAGACTGTCTTTAAATAGTGTTCAGACGATTGCTCAAAGTGTATTAGATTTCATTAGTAATAGAAATGGCATTTCAATAATGACTTTCAACTGCCAAAGTCTAAATAGTCATAAATACGATTTACAAGATTCAGTTACGAGACAAACAAATGTGTTACTTCTTACCGAAACTTGCATGACGCATGATAATCCAATTGAAATACCTAATTTTAATTGTATTGTTCAGTTCAAACGAGATACTGTTTCAAAAGGTGGGGTAGCTATTTACCAAAATAAAAATGATATTACTAATATTATGACTCCGAATATTGAAATAAATATTGCACACGTTAGCGATGTTAATGTTAGGCGCTCGGTTGTTGGAGATATTTGTGCGTGCTTATGCAAACTTAGAAATGGCCTACAAATAGTTATGGTAGCAATTTACATTTCTCCGAATCCAAAATTGGACAAGGTAGAGCATTTTATTCATCGCACTTTACTGGAGTACACTGAAGAAGGCTCGAAAATACTTGGTACAAATGGTAATAAATTTCCACTTATCTTGGCTGGCGATTTCAACATTAACTTCGCTGATAAAAAATCAGAGCGGTTGAAAACTTTTCTATCAAAAACATTGAATTTGAAAATGAATAATGATCCACAAGAGTCCACAACAAAATATGGGACCACCATTGACGCGGTATGTTCTAGGTATTTAGAGGATATTAAGTCGCAAACTTATGTTTCTTATTTCAGTTATCATAAACCTATAGTTTCAATGATAAATATTCCTGAATAACCAACAGCTACTGTAAGGTAATGAAACCCACATGTATTGTAAAATAATAAAAATATTTTAAATAATATTAACTTTTTATTTATTTAATAAAAGAAAAATTTGTTTTCTTATCGGTCACCACGCTCAAAAAGTGTAACTTGAATTAATATCAAAGAAAAAGAAATACTGCATAAATAAAATAAATAAATAATTATAATTGCATAAATTGATACAAAATGGTATGCAATAGCTTTACCGCGGCAGTCCCCGAGTGCCACACGTCTTTTTTTTTTTTCTTTCTTTCTTTTATGGCTTCACACGGTTTGTGCATTTAGCCAATGTCACGTAATGAATTGTTTATGTCAAAAAAGACGGCTTGATCCGTCTTACGATGGAGGTTTGAGACAAAGTCATGATGTGGCCACTATGCTGCGATATTTCACTGTTCTTTATGAATTATTTACTGAATGCACTTTTTACTACATAAATCACGCACTTTTATGTAGTAAACAACACTATAAATAATTTTAAAAGTCCGATGAAAAATGAGCGTGACACTCAGCTTGACTTTCCCGCCAAAAACCACCCTATATGCGGTTACATATTGTAGTATAATTATTGTAGCATAGTGGCCACATCATGACTTTACCTCAAACCCCTCCTAGTCGGTCTCACGCGGGAAACTAAAGAAGATAGGTTAGTTTAAGTTAAAAATTGTTATTTGGTCAGTATTTGCCTAAACACGTAGTACAAATCCAGGAAAGAATACAGGAAGTGTTATTCTGATAAATTACTCACTGCAAAACTATGTAAACAATATTTATAAACGTGAACGAGACAGTTTGTATGAAACTACAAATGCCTAATAATTGCGGCACTTGTAGTTCACAATTAAAAGAAAGACATTTTTATGGAATGTTATAATGAGAAATGCAAGAAAAAGTATGATTTTTTAATATTTGTATACAGTAAGGAGCTTCCTAAGATAGACATGCGGGCGGCGGTGGAGGTTGGTGCGACCAGTGCACGGGCAGACGCACTGGTGAACCTTAAGCCAACAAAGTCGTCTGGCCCTGACGGTATTCCAGCGTTTCTGTTCAGGGACTGAAGTAGGATGCCAACAGAACCGCTTCATTATATTATCTTTAACATCTGTTCAAAGAACGCAATTTTCCCGGATAGGTGGAAAATCACGCGTGTCATTTCGGTTCCTAAGGGTAAGGCTGAGCCGGATGTCAGCGGTTATAGTCCGCCATCCAGAGCTTTATGCAGGTACAGGTGCACACACAGTCGTCAGATGCTCAGCATGGATTCAGGACGAAGCGCAGCACTGCTACTAATCTACTCAACTTCTTGGCCAAGGTAGTACCGTCAGTCGATAGTGGGGTGCAGGTTGACGCGGCTTACTTTGATTTTAAAAAGGCATTTGACTTCGTCGACAATGATTTCCTTTTAAGAAAACTTGCAGAAATGGGCTGTACACCACACCTATTGCAGTTCTTCATGAGCTACTTGAAAGATAAACAACAGCATGTAGACTACATTGGGCGTCAGTCTAAACTGTATTACACAAGATCCGGAGTAAGCCAGGGCAGCAATTTTGGGCCTCTTGAATTTATCATAATGATAAACGACTTACCGGAGGTCGTCAGACATGGCGTATGTTTATTGTTTGCAGATGACCTGAAATTGCTGCTTGAGGTTAGAGATGGGTCGGATTGTGGACGAATACAGGAGGATATAGATAGAGTTGTGGACTGGAGCCATAAAAATAAGCTCCACTTCAATATCGACAAATTTTTGGTGATAACGTTCACTCGGGCGCGGACTCCAATATGCTACGATTACAAAGTAGAGAGAGCACCAATGCAACGTGTGCCGCAGGTCCGTGATTTAGGAGTGCATCTCACTCCAGACTTAAATTTCCGCGAACACATTATTAAGATATGTAAGAAGGCGGTACAGAAACTTAGGTTTCGTATTGAGGCAGTCACAGGGTTTTCCAAAATTACCACGTTCAAGGTATTGTATGAGGCACTAGTTAGAAGCCATCTTGAGCATAGTGCGGTAATTTGGGCACCGAAAGAAATCAAATATAGTGTCAAGTTGTTATGGCTTTTCTATTTTAAACTATATGGAGTGTATCCATTCTACTCGTTGATTTCGCCGAGAGGGTTCGCCGAGAGTGCAGTCTTGCTGCATATGTATTTAAGTTACTGCGTGGCGTAGCACATAACCCAGGAGTGCTACGTCAGCTAGAGCTTCAAGTGCCGGACCGGTACGTGTGGAGGCGGCGATGCCCGCAACTCCTAAACGTGCCTGTGGCCAGAACCAACCTACTGGCGAAAGCACCCCTCACCCGTGCAATCCGTGTGGTGAACGAAATCCATGAAATACTGGATTAGTTTAGTTTAGATTAGCTTAGTTATATTTAAGAATCAGTGTATATTTATGTATTAGTGGATAACTGCACTGCCGCATTTGGTTAAGGCCTGTAAGGACAGTTGTAAGAATGATAAATAATAAAAAAAAGTTAAATTAGGATAAGAAAAAACTTACTGAAGTCTAGGCTGTATGACGTACTATGCCTTTGCCTTTTTCGTTCAGAAGTACGGAAAGAAATGAATTAAAAAAAAATGTCACACTTTCGTTGTAACATCAAAGCAGGAGAAAGCCAAGCTGAGTGTCACACTCGTTTTTCATTGGACTTTTAAAATTATTTATAGTGTCGTTTACTAAATAAAAGTGCGTGATTTATGTAGTAAAAATTGCATTTAGTAAATAGTTTATAAATAACAGTGAAATATCGCAGCATAGTGGCCACATCATGACTTTGCCCCAAACCTCACACGTAAGACTGGTCACGTTACAGTCTTTTTCTACATGAATAATTCATAATTACTTGACATTGGCTAAATACACAAACCGTGCGAAGCCAAAAAATGAAGAAAGAAAGAAAGAACATCAAAGCAAACTAAAATGGTCAAAGTATCTATTACGCAAGACCTGTGCGATTGCGTGCGTGTGTAGTTTTGCTTCTCACCCACCCCCGAGAACAACAACGCGTTCACGTAACGAGGTTTATTCAGAGATATTCCAAACTTGATACATATTAATAGCATTCTTAATTAATTAAAGGTACACGTCTACCTTTAGGTATGTAGGCACGTGATCTATTAAGTCTTACTCCAATTTCTGTCACTTCGAAGCTACTTCGTATATCTAAGTCCCTAATTATAATTAACAAGGTAAGTGCTGTCACAATTTTTAATGATGTTGACATAGTTTCGTTTATTATTTCATTTAATTTAATTACAAACGATAATATTGTTAGGTTAAGTAGATAGTAGATACTTAGTAGATGCTTCTCTTTAGGCGCCAGGATGTACCACAAACTAATTTTATTAAGTGTTTTGCAATTTGTATGTCATTGCCAGGTAAATAGATAGGGTTATATCGACTTACAGGCCGGTATTGCTGATAATAACTCTGTAAATTCATACTTATTACGCATCATATCACCGTGAATGCTTTGGTGAAATGGAGAATTAGTGAGCTGTCATTGTAACTAATGCTAGGGGTTGACACTTTTGACAGCTTACTTTAAATTTGCTTTATCACTTTTAGTAGTGAGATTTTTACAGAATAGGTCAGCTGTCAATTGTAAAAGAGTCTTGGCGGGGAAGCTAAGTGAGTGGCACGCTCATTTTTCATTGGACTTTGAAATTATTTATATTGCCGTTTACTAAATAAAAACGCGTGATTTATGTAGCAAAAAGTGCATTCAGTGAATAATTCATAAAGAACATTAAAATATTGTAGCATAGCGGCCACATCATGACTGTCTCAAACCTTCCTCCTAGTCGGTTCACGCGGGAAACGAAAGGAGACAGGTTTAGGTTAAGTTAGATTAGTTACGATAGGTTAGGAAAGAAAACAAGATAATAACGAAGAAATGGCTAAAGGTGGCAACCAAACCAAAACTTCCAAAAAAAACCTAAGTAAATTTCAATTTTCGCGGGCTACTTAAGGCAGTTACGGCTTTAAGGCAGAAACTAAAAAATAAAGAACGATTTGAAAAGACCCGTTCGAAGAAAATGTAATTCGATAGCCAATTCGTAAATTTTATTGGAAATATCTTTGAATTTCGCAAAACGTTATGTGTGTGTTAGAGGAGAATATATTAAATTAGAGGTAAATTTATTCAAAAAGTCAGTTGCGCAATGTTCTAAGAATAATATAATATCGTTAGAAGATATCTTTATCTCCTTGATCAAACACACATTATAAATTACATGAAATTATGTGCAGATCATTACGCAGAAACAATTAAATGCAAATGAATTTTATTGTTTTTGAGAAAACTTACAAAATACATAATGTTATAATTCTACTGATTTTAGTTTCTTTAAACTGCGATGTATTGTAAAGTTTTATATTATATTTCATAGGTGTTGCTTCACAAATATTATTTGTATTTCATTCACGAAGTATGAGAGTAAGGAAAGCCTGGATGTCTAGCACACGTCCGATATCTTCCACAAATTGCAACACAGTGATGACGTTTTGTCTGAGATGGACAGCTGATATGACACTTGGCAGCTTGTGTTGCCAATCTTGAAAGCACTTCGTGTTTGAATGATGGGTGCTATCCAGTGAAGTTTCGACTTTGATAAACAGGTGGTTTTAATCAAGTAGTAATTAAAGTTCATAGGTGTCTATACAGGTACTAGTAGGTACATACATCAATCTTGATTCCCGTTAATTCGAATATAGCTAATTCTCAGCTTCATTTATTAGTGCTCACATATGTACATAATCGGATTTTTTTATTTTATTTTATGCAACACTTACAAAAATCCTAATGTACATCTATATAGGTATCCAATGTAGCCACAATTGTATTATAACGTAATATTCTGGATAGCCGGTGTGCAAAACTGTAAACCGCACCGTAAGCCCCAGTGTCCACGATGCCACTCAAAAGTAACGTTTTAAAAATTTTAATAAAAAATAAGTAGCCACTAGGTATGCTGAATAACTGGTAGTGGGTTGGCCAAGTTTGCTAAAGACAAGTCCTGGAGTGGAGGTCGTTTATCGACAAGTGTAGTGTGGGACGCTCCCAGGCCAGATGAATGAACGAAATTTTTCTATTTTTTTGTGACAAATGACTTCTCCCGTTCTCGGCGGAAGAGCGTATCAAACTTTTACTGACCAAAAATAATACCCAATCCATATTCACTCATTTGTCTTTACCTGTGCCAGCGCCCATAGTATCCTAGCAGTGCTCCGCCTAAGTCGAGTAGACCTCCACCGTATGCTCCACCAAGTTCTCTGAGCGATCTACAAGGTGGAAACACCCTGGTGTTTCCTTTTGTCTTATCCTATACAGGAATCTCCCGGACCAACCGTGTTCGGTAAGGACCTGCTTTAGGCGGAAGGTGGAGGCACCACTCCTCAAAAAGGGGACTTATTGCCATTATTGTTGCATCCCCAGCAGTGGGATGTGACACACGCCCACTCCATGTCGACTTAAGAGCTCCTGAGCTCTGTCCGTTGTGTTGTAATTTCTCGCGGTAGCGGAGTACCCGGCGAGGGCTTTGCCCTCCAGATTTCTTAGCGACAATCCGGAAAGGAGGCTCACGATCTCAGCGGAGACCGTGAGGAATCCATGGACTAGCAGGATGGCTAGGATCTTTTTGGACGTGATCAACCGGAGGACTGGTCGCCGCGCACCGCTTCAAAGATCACGCACACACCGGTGCCCTGTAACGGGCCATTAACAACACGAACTTCACGTAGATCATCCGACAGGAGGCCTTTGGCCTTTCCATGCCTCTATACCGTTTTAATAAGTGTACTTACACACAAGTAGCACCTGTTAACGGCAAGCGCAACGTAGCTTTCAATAACTTACAGCTCGTGTATTTGACAACTGTGCTCGGTTGCGTCTTATACGCTCATTAAAATATCTAAATAAAGTCCTCCAGACCGTATTTCGGTGACGGCGGCCCATCTCAACTGAAACTAGCCTTGGTCGTAGTAGATTTTATAGTGCACTTTGCGGGTAGATACAGTTGCATTTTACCTTGAGTGACTTTTCATAGATTGATGGGACGGCAATCTGATACGACTAGAGAGAGATTAATCGCAGGATCAATGGCTTTACGTGATTTGAAATATATACTAGTGATCTGACAATTTAGCTGTAGTGGACGCTGGTCCTAAAAGTCACAAATCCTATTGCTAACGAACATCAGATGATTGTGTTACCTTTGTATTCGTAACAGTTTGCGCATACTCTACAGACCACTCCATTTGATTGATACAGTTTTTTTCCGGACGGCTGGGTATTACAACTTCATCACTTATTTTCTTCCCAAAGGATGGACTGGCTTTTGTTTGAGGGTAAATAGCATCCTACCATATCCGTCCGTTTATATGGAAAGTCAGATTTAAAAAAAATTGGATTATGTGGAGTGACGTCTCCGTCACCGCAGAGGTAATTACGTACCACACTTATTGAAAAGTATTGATAGCTTTCATTCGGACAGATCAACAACATTGACTTACGTTATGACGTTTATGTTTTTTTTTCTTTCTTTTATGGCTTCGTACGGTTTGTTTAGCCAATGTTACGTTATGAATTATTCATGCCGAAAAAGACGGCCGCGTGAACCGTCTTACGAGCGAGGTTTGAGACAAAGTCATGATGTGGCCACTATGCTGCGAAATTTCACTGTTCTTTATCAATTATTTACTGAATGCACTTTTAACTACATAAATCACGCACTTTTATTTAGTAAACAACTCTATAAATAATTTTAAAAGTCCAATGAAAAATGAGCGTGACACTCAGCTTGACTTTCCCGCCAAAACTCGACGTTTATGTTTTAGATATAAAATGTTTGACACTTCAATGATGCCTTTTACTTTGGATTTTAATTTAGTTTGTGAAGTATTCCAGCCAGTTATTATTTATATAACCATAGAACAGAACTCACAGAAAGCCCGCCTCTTATGAACAAATAAAACTTGACGGAATATGTTCTAGAATATAAATTAGACGAGAGATGCAATTTCACGTAGTAATGTGACGGTTTGAACGGCTTCCAACATTTCAGACGCAGGAATTTCCAATAGGAAATGATTATTTTTCAGTATTAGCTTATATTCTAGTCGGCTCTCGTTTAGTATTCATGCAGTAACGGAGACACTTCGGCGTTTTCGTTTTAAATGTAATATTTCTGGGGTGTTTTTCTGCTTGCTTGTCGTCGCTGCACGTTTTGTTTGTTCCTATAGTTTGAACGTGAATAACCGTGGTTACCTATGTGAGCACGAGAAAGTCTTGAGCAATGTCTTGTTTTTTCAACTCTGTTTTTGGTATATGAATACACATATAAAGGGTCTCCCAGAACTCATCATCACTCAATTTTTGTAAAGAAGAGCCTATCAAAGTCGACAAATTTAGATTATTTTAAATTCATAGTCATAGTAGTTGACAAATAGTCTTAATTTTAGGACACTTGAGGCACTTATGTCATTATTTTAGATTGTGGTTCCAGAAATGTTATTTAGGGTTACGGTTTAAAAGTTTCAATGAACAAAAATAATAAAAAATAACCACAGTAACCGTTACAATTTGACCAAATTTATAGGTTTGTCATAAATTCCCAGAATTTTTAACGTGCATGGGATAGATTTTGTGTCTGATTTTTCTCATGATGGTAACCATCGATCCGGTCACAATTTTCGGTTTGACGTTGAGTTCTGGGACACATACACGTCCTGTTATATAGATATACTATCCGAAGTGATAATATACCGCATCACAATTGTGTAACACACTTTTAATGTCATTATTTCATGAATCCTTTTGCTAGACCATTGCGGCGTAGTTAAAAAAAAAGTCTGCTCAACAACTTAAATAATGGAAAGAATTTTGTTGAACTATCAAATGAAGAGCTAATGCTCCTGTTAGTATGTTATGAAATGATGGTCTATAAAACGATTAATACGACGTACAAAAATATTACATTTATGCCGACGACGTGTCACACAATTCAAAATCTTCTCCAATTGTGTCCATGATTAATTTAGGAAATTCAAGCAATCAAATTACGCAAAAGTACCTCCCTACTAAACCGTTTTGCTAAAAACTTTGCTCATCAATCATTAGAAACGAATGACCGTTAGTTAGCGTTGTTGCTTGTGATAAATGAAGGCATCAAATACGAAGTCAGTCGATCACTGTTATCATTTTCACTTAGATTCGATGTACCTATGCTGCGCATAGGTTATGAATGCGCTGCATACGTACATCACCATCACTGCATCAGTATTTAGGTGCATAGCATCAATATATAGCTCTGGATTTACTTACTTAACATTATTATTTAACACATACCTACTTAACATAAGTATGTATATCTTAAAATACGACGGCATCCGTCATCTTGGGGTTAAGTCAGCTAGGAAATTAATCTAGTTTTAAAATTGAGGCACAAAACCAACAATTGAAACAAATTTAAAAAAATGAGGAGTGTGGGTGTGTGAGACATCGACATAAAACTATTAATGGACATGCCTTAGAGATGGGAATTGTGGCACTCCAAAAGAAAGAGAGGAAACGAAGTTTCATCTATATTTATCTTTCTCAAAATCATTAATCATCTATCAGGAAAGAGATAGTGCTAGATCGAAAACATAGGCCACCTCTCTCACTTTTTTCAAACCAAAATATTACTGCAGGTTATACACGTACGACATGTCCATTAATATATGTCTATGGTGTGCGAAGTGACAAGGTAATTTACATGAGTGTCATTTTATTTTTGTGCTCAACTATACTGTGCGAAGACTACAATATTACAGTTAATGAACACACACGGCAATACTAATGCGTTAGAGTACATATTGGAGTTTTGGCGGGAAAGTCAAGCTGAGAGTCACGCTCAGTTTTCATTGGACTTTTAAAATTATTTATAATGTTGCTACTAAATAAAAGCGCGTAATTTATGCAGTGAAAAGTGCATTCAGTGATTAATTTATAAAGATCATTGAAATATTTTAGCATAGTGGCCACATCATGACTTTACCCCAATCCCCTTCTAGTCGGCTCAAGCGGGAAACGAAAGGAGATAGGTTAGGTTAAATTAAGTAAGGATAAGTTAGGGCAAGTTACGAAGTTAAAATCCATTTATGTATTCAACTGAAGGACTTGTATCCATGGTCATGATAATGACCAGTCTTGTGCTGCCCCCATCCATTGGCTTAAAAAACTTCAGTGCTATTATATTTTACATAGTCGTTTTTGTTCAGCATTATGAGGATTTTGCAAAATATTGAAAAGAATTTTCAGCAGTAAGAAAAATATTACAGTTCATGGAATATCGCTCCCGTGGAGTGCACGGCCTCCCGCGCTCGCCCCATAGTGATCGCGTAGTTATTTGTATGTTGTCTTGCGGTAAAATAAACTTTATAACGAAATGATTATTCTCTAGAAAACTCAAAAATGATTCTAAAAGTAAACAAAACATGAGCTCTTTCATTAAGAGAACATCTAAACGCTTCTATTAAACTTAGCAGACAAGAGACTCTTAACAAGCTTGAAGCGAAAAAAAAAAAACGAAAACTTCAGACGGACGTACAATCATTTAATGAATTCGCAATTTGCATACCGACAACGACCCAAGAAAAAAGTAAGGATCCATATAGAGAGGATGGAACGAAAGCATCGACAAAGCATTTAATTTTAGCTCGCTTTTTGTGCTCATTCAATATGGTTGAAAGCCGTTGATCAAATTATTTGACTGTAACAGCCACAAACCAAATACATCGTCAAATTTTTATAGCAATTGTGTTTGTGGCTTGCGTGGTATTTTAGACCTATACTCTGTTTTATAATTGGGACCTTATTATTTATTAGCAGGGCTGTATTTACTTAAATAATACAGACACACTACAAAAATAGTTTTACAGCTCTATAGTATTCAAAGTTGGTGCTACTTCGTTGTTCTGTAATCGTGCTCTTGTCTTTCTTATTATTGGTGTCCCTTTTGTTCTGTCTTTAAATTAAAGAAAATTGACCTTTACTTTTTCCTTTGCTATTGCCGTCCCGTACTATTAGTAACCGAAGTAGATCGGACAGGTAACATTTCCATGGCAAAGTAATATCTATTCCCGTCTGTACCTAGTCTAAAAAATTCAAACAGGTGCATTTATATTCAGTTATCAGTGTCGTCCATATATTGAAATGTGTACAGTCGATTCGAAAAGTTCGAACGTTCGGAAAGAGTTACTGAATTCATGAAGTGCAATTCCACTTAGCTTTGGGTCGGTAAAGCGCTGATGCGGACGTGGTAATTTGGGTAATTTTTCGACGAGAAGAGTCAGTTCAGCGGTCAAAAGGAATGAGTCCATTTCAGTCGATGTGCTCTCACGTAGTTCTAGTAGTTGTATTAATTAAATGCAAGCCCCTGAGTCCATTTTACGAGCCCCGGTAGAGTGGAACTCGTTTCGTTTATCCGCTTCCACTCATAAGCAATTACTTTGCCGAAACGACTTTCCGAGGGACCACGAACGTGCAAAGAAATTAAGCTTTGCGGATTTTAGGACATTAATAGTGGTTAGCGATTAGAGTGTGGTGTGTCAAGTAGGTATATATGGAATTAAGGATATCTGTTGAATGTGGCAGAACGTTCAGATTAGGAGACTATTTAAGGTATAAGTGTAAGGTAGGCATGCAGAGCAAAATATGAAGTAAGTTTTTATTTTAAGTCCTATTATCCTACTAATATATGAAAGTTTGAATGGATGTTTGATTTAGATGAAATTTGGTTACGATAGTATATGAATGTATGACCAAATATTTTCATCTTGAACGTAGCACGGGATCGAAACTTTTGCGAGTAAAACCTCGGGGCATAGTTAGTATAAAGGACGAGTAGAATTTATCTTCCCCTAAGCAGGCAGAACATGGTGTACGGTGCTTATATTACACGCAATAAGTTAGCCCCGCGTAAATTAATTTTGGACGCGATCTACATTTGGAAATGCATTGACATTGGCACATTCCATTACTCTATGTATTTTATGCATTGAGTGACTGATTTTTTTCTTTAATGATCAATTAGACGTAGTTTGAGTCAGACAACTTATATTTAGATTCATCCCGTTGATCACTGAAAATTTATATTTAGAGATATGAGGAACAGACACACTGTTCCTGCTACCTCTAAATATAAATTTTCAGTCCACTCATCCTTAATAGAAATGGGGGGATCTTCTGATCAAACGGGTCTTGTGTCTGGTGGGCACGCTCTACGATTGTTATCGGGAAGTTGATGATGCTAGTTGCACAGTAAACACTGCTTGCGAGATGTAGGATCTGTGTGACGTCAGTATAACGCAATTGTAGATACCGTTACATCTACATTTAAGTTTAATTTGACATTCTGCACTACATCACCATCATCATAATTTCAGCCGAAAGACGTCCACTGCTGGACATAGGCCTCCGCCAAGGATCGGTTTCCCGCAGGTTTCACCAGATCGTCGGTCCACCTTGTTGAGGGCCTACCCACGCTGTGTCTTCCGGTGCGTGGTGGCCCCTCGAGAACTCGTCGGTCCCATCAGGCATCGGTCCGACGGGTAATGTGTTCGGCCAACCGCCACTTAAGTGATACCATTCTTCGGGCTATGTCGATGATGGTTACTCTCGTTCTTCTGCAGAATTTTACATTTGCGTTGACATTATTTATGTTAGGCATACACCATACATAAGCTAAATAATAATAGCCACAAGGGACGATGGAAGGTTAAGTTACGCTTGCTGAGGTCTCGTTCCGTAGATGAGTGACTCATAACACATCGAAACTTACCCGTGCCTCGGAAAGCATCCTTAGCTTTAGGTCCCGGCTGTCGTAATTATGTATATATATCTCTGATTGATGTTACGGGAAGTCTGAAGTCAAAAGTCTAAATAAATCTTACCGAGAGACATCGTATGATCTAGTAACCTTACGAATGACGGGTCTGGCAGTTGTGTTGCGATGGGAGCCGGGTACGGGGGGCTAAATGTTGTTGTGTCGGGAGTTTGGTCGTGGAGGGTCTCCAGATCAATCTCCTTCTGGCGTAGCGTCGTTGGTCGTGTTGTTGGGTTTAACATTGAATCACCTCGCTCAACTGTCGTTTTCCTTTTTAATCACTCAGTTTTTTTGAGTGAATAGCGCGCGCTTTACCATTAATGATTGCATCACTGCTTACTATCAGCCGGGTTTGCGGTCAAGCACTAGTTTAAAATGATAAAAAACCGGAGTTAGGATTAGGCAGCCGCTCCATGCATAACACTGGTATTCAGCTGAATACCTTTAAACTGGAACGTTTTCTTTCTAAAGGTGAAGCCTTGTCTTTTCTGCCACGTACATCAAAGGAATGGAACAATTTGCTTACGGCGATCTTCTCGTCTGACTACAATTTAAGTGTCTTGAAGGGTAGGTTAGTGGATAGGCTCTTAATAAACTAGTGCGCTTTATCATCGAAGATTGCATCACTGTTTACCATTAGGTCCTTATTCATAAACGTTGCCTAAAGTTAACTAGTGATTAGCGATTCTTTAACCTTACATTTTTAACCTATTAAAGTTACTTAACTTTAATCATCGTTTATGAATAAACACCACAGTGTTTAAGGGGTTTGTTCATAAACGATGATCGAAGTTAAATGACGTGCAAACGTCTAAAATGTATGGTTAAACAATCTCTAATCAATAGTTAATTTTAAGCAACGTTTATGAATAAGGGAATAGTTTATAAAGTTAAAAAATTATTAGTTATTGATATCACTTTATCACATGTGTATGGTATGGTCAAGTAGGTATTTGATGTTTTTATTTTATTTATTTTCAAAATAAAAAGCTCTCGTCTACTCTTTCCTCTTCGTTTCGTGGTTGCCTCTCAAAAGCCGACCCGCAAAATTGCCATTTTAAGTTAATTAAAATAATTAATTTAAGAAAAAAGAAAAGTAAAAAGGAATTACGTTTATTTGCGGTAAACATGGCTCAAAGAAACGAATTTTATCTTTTAATTAAAAAAAAAGCAACCATGTATTTTGTTTTGCCGTTATTCTGTGAAATAATTTATTGATTAAATATAAGTCCTTTGTTAGCACAAACAAATGCACCTAATCTACATTTGCGATATATTCGCTAAAGGTAAAGAAATCTGAATTCACGGAAAAATATTTTTGATTCCTACACAATAAAGTTCACTGTACATAATAACTTCAAAAATTTTAAAACATGTTGATTGTACTAGTCACTCTGAAACCAACTTAATTGGTATAAAAATAAAGTTGATATTTGCTTAACTTTAAATAGGGCGAGGGTGTGCAGCACTACCCACTTTTACTACAAACAGTAAGCAGATTGGTTGTCCACGTAGCGTTATTAAATCTTTGTGTGTACACGGATTTAATAACTTGGGTTGACTTTACAATTTACAGAGCTGCTCTCTTAGTTAGCAGATTCAATGGGGACCCAAATTGCTGTGTTAGTTCCGACTAAAACCAAGCTGCCCGGCTTACACGAGGCTAGTATTTGAAGTTAGGGCAGCAAAATGTATAATTGTGTTGCCAAGCTAGCAAGCCAGTCATTCTGGCCACGTTTATACGAAACCATCCTGATGTTTAGACTAATAAGCTTCTGTAGATATGGAGTTCAAATGGAGTTAGATACCTGGCCACATGACGCAGCCATGGCGACGTGTCGGCAGTTGGAATAAGGCAGTGATCGATCGACGTCCTGTTACTGGAAAATCAAGTGTAGTTCGACCGTCGGTTTGAAGAGCGGACGATATTGTTGTCATCGCGGGTACATCATATGAGGTTATATATTTAAGCATCTAGCTTATAAATTCTCACCACCGGTTATATTTTTCTGGCATATGTACTGGTCTCGTCTGCCCGGCGAATCTGCTATTCAATCATATCATTGTACTCTACGAACTATGACGCGTACTTTCCTTAAGTCATTGTAATGACAGTGATTTACATTCCCATAACAATGACTTATGGAAATTTAAGGCCCTAAAATGCTATAGCCTTAAATAACCCTAGTATGTGCCAAGCCAGGAGAGTAAGCTTAATATCACTTGCTTGCCATCATAGCTTCAAAAATTGGTCTCGTGTTATCCAGGCATAACACCATCATCATCTCAGCGTTAATTCCAGTTGCATATGAAGCTTTTTCAGCTTTGGAGTCTGGGGTCCGCTTTACCAGTCTAACTGCTGATTTTGGCTAAACTTCGATATTTTCCGTGAAGCGACTGCCGTCTGACCTCCACAGTCCGAAGGCGATATCGAGCAATTTTAGTTAGACCAATTGTTGCACTTTTGAGGGATCCGACAACCCGGAACAACTGCCGCTAGATGTTCGTATGGCAACCGGGACCAACGGCTTAACGTGCTTTCCGAGGGACGACAAGACGAATGCAAATATTCATATTCATGCATACAAATATTTACACTGCGCGGGGATCGGACCCGAGCCTCCATTTGTCTAGGCATATATCTATCCAGGCATAACACTGTTCTACCAAAATACCATTTAATATTTACAACCAGTATCTTGTGCAAAATTTATCCGTTTAATCGCAGCGATAATCGTTTTTTTACGATCGAAACTATAGCCGTTAAGTCAATACTTGAAACTTTTTTACGACTCTCGATTAAGCGAATGAACAGATTTGAAGATCGAATAAAACGACGAGAGTACGATTGTTTATAAAGTTAATTTATCAGTTTTCTGTTTCGAAACTGGCCTCTGGCCATTTAGGAATGGGCAACTGAATATAAAAAGTTTTTGGATGTTTCATGAGTTTCTTGTGTGTGTGAAAAATTATGCGGAAATCGATTGTAATGATCTTCATTACAATCGATTTCCGCATAATTTTTAAGAAAGAAAGAAGAAGAGAAAAAAAGAAATAAGAAAGTATTTTATATCATTTCTATTCCATGGTACGGGCAAGTATTGCGGGAAGATTAAAGAAAGTTATAAGTAGGTATGAATGAAGCATATAGGTTTCGAAGCTGGCCTTTGGCCGTTTAGGAATGAGCATCTGAATATAAAAAGTTTTTGGATGTTTCATGATTTTCTTGTGTGTTTTATAATTATTTTAGAGACATGTTTCAAATACAAAGCAAATATCCCTATTTATTAAAAAGGCAATACCGAAAATTTTAAAAACTTTACTCTCCAAAGAAAGACCGTAACGTCGCCGTAGAGTGAAAACCTCGTAAGTGCAAAAATAGTAACTTTTCAGGAGGAAGAAAAAACTGCGTGCTGTAAAATTTTTGTACGGCGACTTTTATATTTTTTTTATTAATTAATATGGAGATTTATCCCGCTTTCATACCCAAATCGGTTCAGTACTATAAGATTGCCCAAATGAAAATGAAACTACACGTTCGTTGCTAGGTATTCACACGAAACTGATTGCTGCCCATGTTTACGAGGTTCTCATTTAGTGTCATAGTATATAGCTAGCATAGTCCGCTACGAGTATCGAATGAACAAATGAGTTCCCAGAAACGCAATAAAATAAATTTGAGCAAAAATGCATTCCCGAGGTTTTCACTCTACGGTGACGATAACTAAGTTCTTAAATGTTTGTATTGAAAATTGGGCAGGTTGAACTAAGTTTCGTCCCATATTCAGAGTTTTGCGCTTGCAAACTTTTTGCACATCCATAGATTGTGTGCCAAAGAACTCAGTATGTGCACTTCGTTGCAACTGAGTTCCTTTTAGGTGAATTCCGCATTAACCGAACATAAAAGGCTTTGGGAATATGCGGGCTTCCGTTTGCGTTGCAGGTTTGGTGGCTGGTTGCTGTAGCATGCTACTGTTGCAATCGAAAACGAGTGGAGATTTTCTCACATGTGTTTTACATATTTCGAGACTATTTGGCAGAATTTGAATAAGATTTGGATTAGGGTTTTTAATTCCAATAACAAAACAATTCCAATTTTTCTAGTACTAAAACACTAACCATGGGATGTCCTCAGGGTTCAGTTGTCGGTCCTTATTTATGGAATTTGGGTTTTGATGACTTCCTCGCGATCCCGCTTCCTTGCGGCTGTTCACTTACTGGTTACGCGGACGATGGCCTACTGCTCATTCAGTCAAGTACCCGAGCTGGACTTGAGAACTTGGCCAATACTTGCCTAAATTTAATATCTCAGTGGGGTGATCGTAACCGCCTAGCATTTGCGCCACATAAAACCTATCAACTTCTACTAAAAGGTAATCTTAAATCATTGCCTACTATTAAATTTAACAACGTTCCCATTAAAAAACAGCAATCCGTATGCTACCTTGGTATGATCTTAGAAAGGAATTTTTCATTTATCGAACATATAAAAATAGTTGGTGAAAAAGCTAAAAAGAACTTTTATGCCCTGACTAGAATATCCAAAGCAACTTGGGGTCTATCATTCCTAACTTTAAAAACTATATATGGAGCTACCTACTTAGGATGTATGTGCTACGGTGCACCTGTTTGGGCCGATAGGGCCAGCATAGGAGCGGCACGACGTAAACTGCTTCAAAGCCAACGTTTGGCATTGATATTTTTATGCAAGGCGTATAGAACGGTCAGTACTGAAGCCTTACCGGTACTGGCAGGTGTACTTCCAGTCGACCTTGAGGTACAGCGACGTGCTTCAATGTACTACTCCGCGAGGGGGGAGGCCATGGACACTAATTTTGTTACACAACGCGACTTTAATAAAATCTCTAGATTATTTAAACCTCAGACTGAAGTCTGGGAGGACCTCTTATCCGAATGGCAAAGTAGGTGGGATAATTCCATCAAGGGCCGGCACCTCCATCTGTTCTTTCCATCCGTTGGTGATCGGCTGGCTAAGACATGGCTGGTGGTTGACCACTGCGTTGCCCAATTTCTCACAGGTCATGGCAACTTTAAAAGTAAACTGTATTCTTTTAAACTTGTTCCTTCCCCTTTGTGTCAGTGTTCTACATCGAACTGTGAATTTGAACAGTCCGCACATCACATCTTGTGGGAGTGTGTTCTTTGGCAGAATGAACGCAATATTATGTTGGATAGTGTACAAGTTACATCCGGAGTCGTTTATTATACGGACCTTGTAGAAACTAGAACCAATTTCCGTGCGTTCAGGCGCTTTTGCCATACCTATTATTGGAATCAATTGTAACAGCTAATACCTACTTAGGACCCATTAACTTAATCAAATTTTATTCCGTGGTGTTTGGCAATCTGGGCTTCTCCCAGTTGCAATAATGTCCCTTTGTGCCGTTTGGCCTAGTTCTGTTCTGTCTCCTGCTTGTTATGGAGGGAAGTGGAAAAAATATCTTTTTTCTTACTCCTCCGCTATTCTTTTCTGATTAATTTCGTTGCGGGACCCAAGACAGTTGAATCGTTTCTCCGGGACTCGTCGAGCTTCATTGCTCGGCGTTTTTCTGGCGGTCGCCACTGTTGATTCTGGCTTTCAGGAGTTGCAGTGGTTGGGAAAAGTGTGGCGGGTTTGTCCCAAAAGAAAAATTCCAATAACGAGTGTATGGTGTTACTCAAATTGGTAGAATAACAAACAAGTATAAAAGAGGAAAGTCTGAAAGTGACATAGGTGTCAGAAAAATTATGCGGAAATCGATTGTAATGAAGATAGAAAAAGAGAAAAAAAAAGACGTGTGGCACTCGGGGACTGCCGCGGTAAAGCTATTGCATAGCATTTTGTATCAATTTATGCAATTATAATTATTTATTTATTTTATTTATGCAGTATTTCTTTTTCTTTGATATTAATTCAAGTTACACTTTTTGAGCGTGGTGACCGATAAGAAAACAAAATTTTCTTTTATTAAATAAATAAAAAGTTAATATTATTTAAAATATTTTTATTATTTTACAATACATGTGGGTTTTATTACCTTACAGTAGCTGTTGGTTATTCAGGAATATTTATCATTGAAACTATATGTTTATGATAACTGAAATAAGAAACATAAGTTTGCGACTTAATATCCTCTAAATACCTAGAAAATACCGCGTCAATGGTGGTCCCATATTTTGTTGTGGACTCTTGTGGATCATTATTCATTTTCAAATTCAATGTTTTTGATAGAAAAGTTGTCAACCGCTCTGATTTTTTATCAGCGAAGTTAATGTTGAAATCGCCAGCCAAGATAAGTGGAAATTTATTACCATTTGTACCAAGTATTTTCGAGCCTTCTTTAGTGTACTCCAGTAAAGTGCGATGAATAAAATGCTCTAACTCGTCCAATTTTGGATTCGGAGAAATGTAAATTGCTACCATCACTATTTGTAGGCCATTTCTAAGTTTGCATAAGCACGCACAAATATCTCCAACAACTGAGCGCCTAACATTAACATCGCTAACGTGTACAATATTTATTTCAATATTCGGAGTCATAATATTAGTAATATCATTTTTATTTTGGTAAATAGCTACCCCACCTTTTGAAACAGTATCTCGTTTGAACTGAACAATACAATTAAAATTAGGTATTTCAATTGGATTATCATGCGTCATGCAAGTTTTGGTAAGAAGTAACACATTTGTTTGTCTCGTAACTGAATCTTGTAAATCGTATTTATGACTATTTAGACTTTGGCAGTTGAAAGTCATTATTGAAATGCCATTTCTGTTACTCATGAAATCTAATACACTTTGAGCAATCGTCTGAACACTATTTAAAGACAGTCTTTTGACTTCTTGCAACAATTGAAAAAATGGCCGCGTGAGCACTTTTTACTCTATAAAATCACGCGCTTTTATTTAGTAAACAACACTATAAATAATTTAAAGGTCCAATGAAAAATTAGCGTGACATTCATCTTAGCTTTTCCGTTAAAAAAAAAGCTATTTTATAAAAACACTACTAAATTAATTTGAATAAAAGTACTTAATAATTAATTATATGAAAAGTTTTTAAGGTAGCCATGACAACGTCGGTGACGTCTATGACATATCTCTATAGAAGACCTATTTCAGAGAGAAAATTAATCGCAAGTTTAGCACATCGCGACTATCAGTAACATGGCAAGTGTGTAGAACTGAGTTCGCGCCCTGCAATATGCATGCTCTTTTTGAAAATCTATAAATTGTTATCAAAAGATGTAGTCGCACGCACACAAACATACCGTGCCGAAGACTGCCGAACTGAAACGACGTTAGACGATGGGGAGCGTGAGGTTTTTTCGTTACGGAATTTCTGGATTCGGTCCCCGCGCTCAAGGCCCGCGATAGAAGCTATGCAATAGCTTAACAAATAAGAAAGTATTCTATTTCTATTTCATGGTATGGGCAAGTATATCAAGATTAAAGAAAAAAAAATTATAAGTATATGAATAAACCATTTAGGTACAATATGTAAAGAAAATCTAGTCCGGGGTATGAGGATAATAAAGGTTAGGTAAATACATGACCAAATAAAATATGAAATTTTACATAATCGTCATAGTAACAATAATAATGAATTTTGAAATAATTTTTTTTTCTGCGAATATATTGAAACTTCCCCAAAATTTGTTTTTTTTACCAACCGTGTGCCTCGTGTCCTGCCTCCCTTCGCCCATGCATGTGTTTCCTACCGCACGGTGCGCCTGAAACACAACGCGCCGCCGACTCGAGCCTGGTCCTTACCGGGCGGTGAGCTGCCCACTGCTCACCGCCCGCAAGCCCGTGCCTACGGTGGCCGGGATTTCGATCGTGTGTGATGTTCGATTTAATTTATGACAATAGGATATAAGCAATACTAGTATAAATGAGAAAAAAGCGTGAGGCGCTTTGTGCCATATTTTTGTATATTAAGCGCCTCACGCTTTTTTCTAATTTTACTAGTATTGTTTATATACTATTGTCATAAATTAAATTTTAAAATTATTTTTAACTTTTTAATTTGATATTCTTTAAAAGCATGTTTTTGTAGTTTTTTAAAATATATTTATATTCATATTTTTAGTACGATATTCTTTTTTTAAATAATAACAAGAACGCTTAAGTGGTGCTCAATTGTTTTTACCAAAGTTTTCTTGATCTCCAACAGTCAGAATAGCAAGTACTATTATTCGTAATGATGCGTTACCTAAGTAATTAAATCTAAATCTAAAACTAAATCTCAACTAAAAATACTTAGCCTGTACAAATTAATGGAAGGTAAGCAAACATACAAGTGAGGCTAATAAAAAGCATGTAAAGAAAAGGAGTTCGTGGCTAAGTAATAACAGTCGCTTAAGCTGATTGATCAGGTTAAGCTAATTGATCAAGTTAAGCTGATTGATCAGGTTAAGCTATGCTAGCCGCGGTCTTGGATGGGTGACCATATTCACATACCAAAACCCCGCTGTGTCTTGGAAAGCACGTTAAGAAATAGGTCCCGGCTATCATTAGTTGATTTTTACTGTAGTTACGGGTCGTCGTAAGACCGAAAATCCGACCACCAGTCTTACGAAGGGGTGTCGTACTACCCAGTTACTGGGTAGTGGAGGTCAGATAAGCAGTCGCTCCATGTAAAATATAGGTATTCAGCTGAATCTGGTGAGACTGGAAGCAAATCCTATCATAGTAGGGAAAAGGTTAGGCGGATGATTATGATATATTATTATATTATACATATATTTTAATAGAATTTGTTTATATTTGAATGTTAAATACATTCAAATAGAAGAGAGATTAGAAGATCAGTTCCCAAGTGGAATTGGAATCCAAAACAGCTTGTTTATGTCAGACAGCAGACTATGCAGAGGGCACTATATAAAAAAACACAGAAGACCAGCTCTATTCAGCGTGCTAAAACAGGCACAAGCAACGTACGTCGGTCGACACGTAGCACCAAGATTCTTTTGACTCCTGAACGACATTGACAGGGGGGAGTGTAATTGGTAAAAATTTGTGTGATAATCTTTTTTTTTATGATTATAAACTAGTGCTTGACCGCAATTCCGCCTGATGGTAAGCAGTGATGCAATCGTTGATACTAAAGCGCGCTAGTTTATTAAGAACTTATTCACTAAAAAAAAAACTGGGTAAATAAAAAGGAAGACGGCAGTTAAGCAAGGTGTTGCAATGTTAAACCTAACAACACAACCTACGATGCTGCGCCGGAGGGAGATTGATATGGAGGCCCTCCACGACCAAACTCCGGACACAACAACATTTGGCGCATCGTACCCGGCACACGTCGCAACACAAATTCTCAAACCCGTCCTCCGTATGGCTTCACAAGATATCGAATCGCTTGTCACTAATATTACATTCAGTTAACACAATTTGAAGGCCTTTCTTGTTGTTAAAAATTAAAGGGGGAATCGACCCCCCGATTCTTACTCCCTTTGATTTTTTACTCCCCTTTGAGTTTTTACTTTTGTTTTTATTATTTGTTGTTATAGCGGCAACACAAAAATATACTTAAAAATTCTGTACCTATTTTATGGTATATTTTTTTGGGCCTAAATATCACGGAAATTGTATTGAAGATTTTATGAATGTAATTCTATAAATAAATATTTGTTACAGCTGTGAATCATATTTAGAACAACATACAACCTGAAACTGACCTGCGAATTCCAAAAATCGAAAGCATTGAATTTCGGAACGTATTACTACGTATGTCTATGTGTCTGGAGTGCCGTAGCATACTTCGTATGGAGTTGACCCTCTGTACCTGCGTTATGTCAATGACTTCGCTTGGAATAAATCTATTGGATTGCTTGCGGGATCGCTGGCGGCTGAAATAAGCCTTTAAACTGAATACAACATGTTGCCATTAATATCAGAATAGCTAGCAAAATATTTGATCTGCTGTATCAAATATTCTGCTAGGTTATCGAATAAATAGTTCGAAGAAATATTTTAGATGTTTACGAGCGAAATGGATAAATTTGCGATTCGCCAATGTCTGAGTAATATTTTGTATATATTTTTGTTTCACGAGTAACAAGAAATACATATTATACAAAACGTTCGTTTTTTACTCGGTCGTGAAAGACCGATTACTGCCAGTTAAAATTTCATTATAGATCCGGCTCGAAGGACCATGGAACGGTTTTTGTAAGTTATATTGCATCTGTTTGGCAAGACATAGTACCTACCTCTCTTGGTGTTGCAAATATTTAATCTCAAAAATACAGCTTTATTGTTAAAGTTTACAATTAATTTTTAAATTTCATTCGATATTGAGTAAGCAAAAAATAATCTACATAGATAATTAGCTATATTTAATTTTACCCAATTTACCTAGATTTAACTAAAACCAAATGCTTGTTTAGACTAACCTCCAGATAAATATGTTTCAAAATTCACGATATCTTTTTGTTTCATGCCAACATAGTACAGCTACGTAAAAAAGTGCAACATTACCGATTGTATCTCTCGTGATTTAGATACATTTGGTAACAAAAGCGTTTATTCGTACACCACAAAGCTTGGGCCGGCCCGTAAATAACACGATCACTCTAACCCATGTAACTACGTAGATAAAGGCAGTCTACATTGGAACAAGCGCCTCTAGATTTGATCGTTATCGGTTTCACAGTGCAATGGGAGGATCGTTAAAAAGCTTAAGCGACAACTTTTGTGTAGTTTGTCCCTAAGCGGATTTTACAAGGTAATTTGGCGTTTGAATATTAAAAGTTTCTCGGTGCTGAGTCGGTTTGTAAGCTGGTGGATGATAAGTGGGTAACAATAATTATCGGCTTATAACAATCTTACAATTATGTTGATTCTTAAGGGGCTTATGGCAATAGCCGCAAGCATATTTATTTATTTAATTCAAGCCACTAGGGCCCATTGAAAATATAATACAAAGTGTAACATAAAAATACAAGTAAACTAATATATAAAAAAATTCACAACAAATACAATACTATACTATTAAAACTTAAAAATACTATAAATACATATAACATAACAACTAAAACTACTGTACACGGATCATCGGCGTCGTGTTTCGCTGACTGGTGGCACGCATCGCTCTGTCTACTGCTACTTATGGTTGGTAATACTTCGGGCTATGTTGGATACCTTGGTTCATGCGGATGTCTTCGTTTCTGAGTTGAATACGCAGGGGAACTCCGAGCATACTGGTTTGGTGCTTTTATAGGTCCAAAAACACTGACCGTTTTTAAGCTATTGCATAGCTTCTATCGCGGGCCTTGAGCGCGGGGACCGAATCCAGAAATTCCGTAACGAAAAAACCTCACGCTCCCCATCGTCTAACGTCGTTTCAGTTCGGCAGTCTTCGGCACGGTATGTTTGTGTGCGTGCGACTACATCTTTTGAAAACAATTTATAGATTTTCAAAAAGAGCATGCATATTGCAGGGCGCGAACTCAGTTCTACACACTTGCCATGTTACTGATAGTCGCGATGTGCTAAACTTGCCATTAATTTTCTCTCTGAAATAGGTCTTCTATAGAGATATGTCATAGACGTCATCGACGTTGTCATGGCTACCTTAAAAACTTTTCATATAATTAAGTACTTTTATTCAAATTAATTTAGTAGTGTTTTTATAAAATAGCTTTTTTTTTAACGGAAAAGCTAAGATGAATGTCACGCTAATTTTTCATTGGACTTTTAAATTATTTATAGTGTTGTTTACTAAATAAAAGCGCGTGATTTTATAGAGTAAAAAGTGCTCACGCGGCCGTTTTTTCAATTGTTGCAAGAATTCAAAAGACTGTCTTTAAATAGTGTTCAGACGATTGCTCAAAGTGTATTAGATTTCATTAGTAATAGAAATGGCATTTCAATAATGACTTTCAACTGCCAAACTCTAAATAGTCATAATTACGATTTACAAGATTCAGTTACGAGACAAACAAATGTGTTACTTCTTACCGAAACTTGCATGACGCATGATAATCCAATTGAAATACCTAATTTTAATTGTATTGTTCAGTTCAAACGAGATACTGTTTCAAAAGGTGGGGTAGCTATTTACCAAAATAAAAATGATATTACTAATATTATGACTCCGAATATTGAAATAAATATTGCACACGTTAGCGATGTTAATGTTAGGCGCTCAGTTGTTGGAGATATTTGTGCGTGCTTATGCAAACTTAGAAATGGCCTACAAATAGTTATGGTAGCAATTTACATTTCTCCGAATCCAAAATTGGACGAGGTAGAGCATTTTATTCTTCGCACTTTACTGGAGTACACTGAAGAAGGCTCGAAAATACTTGGTACAAATGGTAATAAATTTCCACTTATCTTGGCTGGCGATTTCAACATTAACTTCGCTGATAAAAAATCAGAGCGGTTGACAACTTTTCTATCAAAAACATTGAATTTGAAAATGAATAATGATCCACAAGAGTCCACAACAAAATATGGGACCACCATTGACGCGGTATTTTCTAGGTATTTAGAGGATATTAAGTCGCAAACTTATGTTTCTTATTTCAGTTATCATAAACCTATAGTTTCAATGATAAATATTCCTGAATAACCAACAGCTACTGTAAGGTAATAAAACCCACATGTATTGTAAAATAATAAAAATATTTTAAATAATATTAACTTTTTATTTATTTAATAAAAGAAAAATTTGTTTTCTTATCGGTCACCACGCTCAAAAAGTGTAACTTGAATTAATATCAAAGAAAAAGAAATACTGCATAAATAAAATAAACAAATAATTATAATTGCATAAATTGATACAAAATGCTATGCAATAGCTTTACCGCGGCAGTCCCCGAGTGCCACACGTCTTTTTTTAATTTGTCTTGTTTTCTGTTTATTTTACAAGTCTAGATATTTTCGCTCTTCACCAGAACAAATTTAGAAAAATCGTGTTCCGGCATGATGTCTGGTGAAGCCGTACGGAGGACGGGTCTGAGCAGTTGTGTTGCGATGTGTGCCGGGTACGATGCGCCAAATGTTGTTGTGTTGGGAGTTTGGTCGTGGAGGGTCTTCAGATCAATCTCCCTTTGGCGCAGCATCGTTGGTCCTGTTGTTGGGTATTGCATCACCATTGCATCACCTCGTTCAACTGCCGTCTTGAGTTGCGCGCGCGCAATCTTAGCGAGCGGTCGAGTTAACTATTTACGACTTTGCGCTAGGAACTTTTTTTTCGCTTACCCTCATTTTTATTAATTAATGTTTTTTGATGAGTGAAAATGTAGAATTTTGTGACTCAAGTGGAAGTGAGATAGTGGAGGGGGAATTTGAGTTGGAGAGTGAGCAACAAGCTAATAATTTAAATATGGAGCTGGAAAAAAATACGAACTTAAATAGAGAGCAACAAGTTTTACCAGAGAAGAGAAGCAGACAAGAGGATGATGAAGAAATAATAGAAGATGATGATGGGTTCAGAACCATAAAACGTGGAAATAAACGACAAGCACGAAGAAATTCAAAAACTTATGAAGAAGCAGAATTGAGATTTTCAAGAAATAATTTGAAACCCAAGGAACATATTGTGTGTATTACATCCAAAGAAAAACTGCCGAGACAGTTTGGAATGGCAAAACTTATGAGATCTCATAATGTAGAAAATATTATAAAATTGGTGTACAAAAACCCTTACAGGGTTTTAGTATATTTTGACAACAAAGAAAATGCATTAAAAATGATAAATCGTGAAAATATATTAGGCAACTTGGAGTGTAATATTAATATAGTAGGCGAATCATCATTATGTTACGGTCTACTGCGGCAGGTGGACTTGGAAATGGAAGACAAAGAAATATTAGAAAGCCTTAAATGTGATTTCGAGATTTTAGCTGTAAAACGACTGAAAAGACAGGATAACGACGGTAAATGGGTAAACTCTGAAACAATCCGTCTATGTTTTAAAAGTTGCAAGCTACCTTTATATGTATATGGTTTTTCATGCAAATTCCAAATAGAACCCTACATTTTTCCAGTGTCACAATGTTCAGTATGTTGGCGTTATGGACACCTTTCAAGGATATGTCCCTCAAAAAAAGTAATATGTCCTAAATGTGGAAATAATCATGCTAATTGTGAGACAACTAATTTTAAATGTATAAACTGCAAAGGTTCACATATGGCAATGAATAAAATGTGTCCTATTTTTTTGAAAGAAAAAGAAATTCGAAAAATTATGTCGGAAAAAAATTGCAACTATTGGGAAGGATTAGAATTATATAATATTAAAAGAAAAACACAGGAAAATAATAAAATATTTAATGAGGATATGAGTAATAATGAAACACATACACAGTTTTTACAAACAGAATGCACTCAGAACACAGAACCAAGACGAACATATAGAGACGTAGTGGTAACAAAAGCCGTCATACACGAAGAAATGATTGTATCTGAAGAAACGGAATCAGATGATAGTCAAAGTCTAGAAAATAAAACTAATACACTGTCCGAAAACTTGAAAAAGAAGAAATCACGTAGTAAGAAAACAAAAGGAGGGTCTCATGGCCAGGAAAACTCACAAAAAAATATATCCGAGGTTGAAAAAACTAATAACAAAGGTGATACACAAAGGGAAACAGGTGAACGCAAAGATTACTTTTATGAATTATATAAAAAAAATAAAGAAGTATGTATGTCGAATGATAGCTTTTCTAATAAGTTAGGATTAATTGTCAAAATAGTGGTGCAAGATTGCTTTAAAATATTTTTTAAAATAATAAATGGTAAAGATGTTTTACGGTAGCCCCGTGTGGTACCGGGCTTAGAATAGTACCAACCCATATCCTCCCGTGGGTGTCGTAAGAGGCGACTAAGGGAACTCTCACCAGGGAAGCGGGCAGCAGCGCTTCTCCTGTGGAATATCAAATTACTGCGATCCCCAACCCGCCTGCCAAGCGTGGGGATTATGGCAAACCCCCCCCAAATGTTGCACACGACTAAGCCAAGGCCCCTAGTCCCCGGCAGCTCCGCTATTCCTGGTCATTGTGGTAGCGGCCAAGGTAACGGCGGGGCAAGGGGTGCGAAGAATCTCCGGAAGAGATCCGGCTACCACAAGCAACGACGGATCGACCTGGCAACACTAAACATGCGCACACTGCGGACCGACGAGAGGGTTATTGAACTGGAGGAAGAATTGAGCAAGTTGCGATGGGGTGTCCTGGGATTATCTGAAGTCCGAAGAGAGGGTGAGGACTCGATAATCCTTAAATCCGGTAACTTGCTCTATTTCCGGGAGGGCGACCATCAGTCCCAGGGTGGTGTCGGGTTCCTCGTCAACAGGTCCCTTGTCGACAATGTAGTGAAGATCGAGAGTGTGTCGACCAGGGTGGCGTTCCTGATACTCAGAATAACCAAACGGTATTCGCTGAAGGTCATTCAGGTATACGCCCCGACCTCGACACACTCCGACGATGAAGTAGAGACTATGTATGAGGATATCTCTAAAGCCATACATAGCTCTAAAACTCACTACAGCGTTATCATGGGGGACTTCAACGCTAAACTTGGTAAACGGAGTGGTGAAGAGCTCGGACTGGGAAATTTTGGATTTGGGCGTCGGAACCACCGAGGCCACATGTTAGCTGGCTTCATGGAGAAGGAGGGACTCTTTATGATGAACTCCTTCTTCAAAAAGCGTGAACAGCGAAAGTGGACTTGGATCAGTCCCGACGGGGTCACTAAGAATGAGATAGACTTCATTTTGACGACAAAAAGGCACATATTCAATGATGTCTCAGTGATCAACTCGCTCAAATGCGGCAGCGATCACCGTATGGTCAGAGGCACATTGAATCTGAACATAGTGTCCGAAAGATCTCGCCTGATGAAGTCCACGCTCCGGCCAGCACCCATTCAGATCCACAACTCCGAGGGTTTCCAGCTCGAGCTCCAAAATCGCTTCGAATGCCTAAGTGGCGACGTGGACGAATATAATGACGGGTTTGTAGAAGCTGTCCGTACGGTCGGGACTAAGTATTTTAGGACCCGCCGTACAACTAGAACTAAAAAGCTCTCGGACTACACTCTCGAGCTCATGGAGGACAGACGTGAGATGATTTTGCGTTCGTCAAGTGATGCTTGCAGATACCGGCAGCTCAATAAGCAGATCTCAAAGTCTCTGAAGCGCGACCTACGTCGGTATAATACCGAGCGTATAACGGAGGCTATAGAGCGAAACAGAGGCTCTAAAGTTTTCGCTAGAGATCTGACTATTGGGCATAGCCGGCTAAGCAAGCTGAAGACTGACGACGGCAAGATCTTAACGTCCGGGCCCGAGCTTTTGAGGGAAGTCGAGAATTTCTATGGACAGCTCTACACTTCAACGACAAGACCCGCATTAAATCTTGCTGAAGACCCTAGAGCAAGATTAACCCGACACTACACTGAAGATATCCCGGACGTCAGCCTGCAGGAGATTCGATTGGCTCTGAAACAGCTTAAAAACAACAAGGCGCCAGGCGATGACGGAATAACGGCAGAGCTACTGAAGGCGGGTGGTGAACCGATCCTTAGGGCCCTTCAGAAGTTATTTAATTCCGTCATAGATAAGGGAAAAACGCCACAGGCATGGCACAGAAGTGTGGTGGTACTCTTTTTCAAAAAGGGTGACAACACCCTTTTGAAAAACTACAGACCCATCTCACTTCTGAGTCATGTCTATAAGTTGTTTTCAAGAGTCCTCACAAATCGTCTCGCCTGCAGGTTTGACGACTTCCAGCCGCCCGAACAAGCCGGTTTCCGAAAAGGCTACAGTACAGTAGACCACATACATACGCTGCGGCAGGTTATACAGAAGGCCGAGGAGTATAACCTACCCCTTTGCTTGGCGTTTGTGGACTACGAAAAAGCCTTTGATTCGATCGAGACCTGGGCTGTACTGCAGTCTCTCCAGCGGTGCCAAGTAGACTATCGATATATTGAAGCGCTGAAGGGTTTGTACGAAAACGCCACCATGTCAGTCCGAATACAGGACCAGACCTCGAAACCAATACCTCTGCAGCGTGGTGTCAGACAGGGAGATGTTATTTCTCCGAAACTGTTCACCGCTGCATTGGAGGATGTCTTCAAGGTTCTGGACTGGAAAGGACTGGGCATCAACATCAATGGCGAGTACATGACACACCTTCGGTTTGCTGATGATATCGTAGTCATGGCTGAGACCGCGGAGGACCTGAGTACAATGCTCGAAGACCTCAATAGGGCCTCCAAGCGAGTCGGTCTTAAAATGAACATGGGCAAGACGAAAGTCATGTCTAATGCCCATGTTGTACCGACTCCTATAAAGATTGGAGACTCTGTTCTCGAAGTTGTTGACAGCTACGTGTACCTGGGACAAACTATCCAGTTAGGAAGGTCCAACTTCGAGAAAGAGGTCAATCGTCGAATCCAACTCGGCTGGGCTGCTTTCGGGAAGCTACGTAGAATCTTCTCGTCCGAAATACCGCAGTGTCTCAAGACAAAAGTCTTCGACCAGTGTGTGTTGCCAGTGATGACTTATGGAATTGAGACGTGGTCGCTAACAATGGGCCTTATAAGAAGGCTCAAAGTCGCTCAAAGGGCAATGGAGAGGGCTATGCTTGGGGTTTCACTGCGCGATCGAATCAGGAATGAGGAGATCCGCAGAAGAACGAGAGTAACCGACATAGCCCGAAGAATTGCAACACTGAAGTGGCAATGGGCTGGACACATTGCCCGTAGGACCGATGCCCGATGGGGCCGACGGGTTCTCGAGTGGCGACCACGCACCGGAAGACGTAGCGTGGGTAGGCCCCCGACAAGGTGGACCGACGACCTGGTGAAGGTCGCGGGAAACCGCTGGATGCGGGAGGCGCAGGACCGGTCGTCGTGGAGAACCTTGGGGGAGGCCTATGTCCAGCAGTGGACGTCTTTCGGCTGAAATGATGATGATGATGATGAAAGATGTTTTAACCCAATTACTATCGTTCTTTAATAATGGATAATCATAATATTAGTGCCTATTTTGTGAACATATTGCAATGGAATGCTCAGAGTTTAAGACCTAAAGTTCCTGAGTTTCAAGCTTTATTAAGTCAGGAGAAAATTCATATAGCTTTAATATCCGAAACTTGGTTGGAACCCGATTCATTATTAAATATAAGTGGGTACAATGTTTTTAGAAACGACCGAAGCGATTCGTATGGTGGAGTCGCTATTATAATTCATAAGTCAATTAGAGTACAGTTAGAAACTTTAAATAATAACAACCCAGGAATAGAAGTAAAATGTGTTAAACTTTTAAATTATAAGGAAATTAAGAATATTATCTTGGTATATTGCCCTTCCTCGGTACATACTATTCAATCTGACTGGGACTTAATTTTCACTAAATATAATAGTAAATGCTTAATTGCTGGTGACTTCAACGCTCACCACTACAATTGGTCCTGTAAATCAGATACAAGAGGTATGATGATTTTTGACGCTGCATTGGATATGGGATACATCTCGCTTAACAAAGGGGTAGGTGACCACACACGAATTAAAATGGTCAATGGTTATTTACAAAAAACGTCTCCTGATATTACATTTGTTTCCACGGACTTAGCTTGCAAATTTGAGTGGTATGTGTTGAATGAAAATCTGGGCAGTGATCATATGTGTATTAAAATTAAAAGTAATTATATGGAAACAACATATATAACTAAAAAACGTAGATATAAATCGGCGAACTGGGAGAAATATGCCAAAACTTTAGAAGAAACAATGTTACCATATTGTGATAAATTTGATGTTCAACGAAATTATGACTATTTTATTAATATCATTAATAGTGTGGCTGATAAATATATACCGTACACAAAACATTGCACACATTATAAACCGGGATTCCAACCAAAGTCTTATTGGAATGAAACACTCTCAAAATTAGTAGCTGAAAGAAGGTTGGCACTCAGGAATTTTAGGTCAAATCCTACCCCCTTTAACTTAAACATTTTAGAAGAAAAGACAGCAGTTGCTAAGAAAGCTATTAGTAAAGCTAGAATAAATGAACGTCGTAATTTTTATACAAGCATTGATGAGTCTACAACGATCTCCGAAATGTGGAAGCAAATGCGATGGTTGAAGGGGCGTAGCTCAACTAAATCATACCCGTCAAGGGACCAGAAAGTTTCCCTAATCTGTGATTTAGCTCCAGATTATGCATGCTATGAGAAACCAACATTTCAATCTTCAAACACACAATTGGAAATCCCTATAAAATTACATGAATTGTGTAATTTGCTAAAAACTAAGGATACAGCACCTGGAGGGGATGGAGTATCCTATTCGATGATATTTAATTTACCAATTATTGGTAAAACATTTTTAGTAAAGTTGTATAATGATATTTTAAACACAAGTGTGGTACCTGTACAGTGGCGTGACATAGTATTGATGCCTATTCCTAAACCAGCTACTCCTTCGGACAGCAATCCAAAAATAAGACCTATCTGCCTAATATCATGCTTGTGTAAGATATTCCATTCTATACTGACAAAACGCATTGAATGGTTCATAGAAAAAAACAATATTTTGTCTCAATACACGTCGGGTTTTAAAAGAGGGCACTCATGTCAAGACTGCTTAACAAGACTGACTACACAGATTCAATTAGGTTTCTCTAAAGGTTATGCAACTGTTGCGTGTTTTATAGATGTTGAAAGTGCATACAACAATGTAATAATTAATGAAATGTTATCGATTTTAAATAGGGTCGGGATCGGGAGCAAATTATGTTCTTATTTGTGGAATTTTTTTAATGAAAGACATCTTAAAATTATTGATGAGTTCAATGAAAATGACTCTATGATTAGATATACAAGTTTAGGTTTAGCCCAGGGTGACCCTATTTCACCGATTTTGTTTAACATTGTAACATCTAAATTATTCTCAAAAATCAACAATGTATATATGTGCCAATACGCTGATGATTTTGTCTTGTATAGTACAGATAAAAATCTTTCAGTTAGTACAAATAAATTACAGGAAGCATTAGATACCATTTCCTCCTGCTTAAGTGAATTGGGATTAAATTTATCGAATAGCAAATCAAAACTATGTATTTTTAGCAGGGGATTTAAGAGACAAAATGTTGCATTGAGAATAAACAAGCATTCCTTAGAATTAGTGGATAGCTATAAATATTTGGGGTTATGGCTAGATAGATCGTTGCGATGGGGACGTCATATTAATGAGGTAGTCAGAAAGTCACAGAAATACTTAAATATTCTCAAAGTTCTGGCAGGTACTTCTTGGGGTATACACCCCAAACATTTACGTAGAATATATATAGCGATAGTCAGAAGTCGTCTTGACTACAGTTGTTTTATTTATGACAACAGTGCCAATTCACATTTATATAAATTACAGAAAATACAAAATCAAGCACTGAGAATTATTGGTGGTTTCATAAAATCTACGCCAATACACACCACGGAGAGTGAGCTATGTATTCCGCCATTGCATATTAGAAGAAAATTCCTAGCCTACAAATATGGTGTAAAATCCTTATCTGGGACTAACAATGTAACTATACAATTATTAAAAAAATTAAATACATTTATTACCAACAGTTATTGGACACGAAAAAAGATTCCATTACTTGTGACTGTTATAAATGAAATCGAAGATGTTCAGGTTGCTTCGTCCTCACCATTGGAGATGTATACCTTAACAACATGGGTAACTTATATTGATACCAATAAAATAATTTCGGTTGGTTTAGATAGCATGCATCGAGCTAAAGATGTTTATGAAATAAATATTTTAAAACACAGTGTAATTAAAGAATTAATTGAGAAATATGCTGATTGGGTAATAATTTACACAGATGGTTCTTTGAGCAAAAAAGGTAGGGGAGCTTCATTTTATTTTAACACTCAAGAAAACACTAGTGGATGTTTTAAAGTTATAGGAAATGTATGTATCATGTCGCTGGAACTTATTGCGATCTCAGAAGCACTATCATATATCAAAACAATTGATGACAATAAAGCTGTTATATGTTCAGACAGTAAGAGTGCCTTATATCATATATCTCGATGCGCCTCTGGCCGCAGAGGTACACCGATAGCATATGAGATATTGTCTAAAATTGAAGAATTAGCCGCGAAAGGAGTGGATCTGAGATTGCAGTGGATTCCTTCGCACATAGGAATACGAGGAAATGAGGAGGCGGATAGATTAGCGAAAATCGGGAGTACAGAAGGACAAGAAATTTATGTAAAACCATATTACTCAGAAATATTAACAAAGTATAATGGACAGTGTTATAATTTATGGAAGGAATATTTTAATAAAAGTTCATTGGAAAAGGGCATATGGTATAAAACTATCCAATGTGAGCCTCCTCGTATACCTTGGTTTACATATAGTCGTTTAAGTAGGAAAATGATTATTATAGCTCATAGAATCAGAACAGGACATATTCCATCAAACAATTTTGCTTTTTTAATGGGAAAAGTTGCTTCTCCAAAATGTAATACGTGTGGAATAGTAGATGATGTATACCATTTGTTGATGGAATGTGTTCAGTTTAAGGCAGAGAGAGAAGAATGGCTTCAACAATTTGATTTGGACAAATTACAGGTCGGAGTCATGAATTCAGTACTCTCGAACCCTAATAGTGAAGAAGCTTGTATTTTGTTTAAGCTATTATCAGTTAGGTTAAAGTAAGGATGTTGTGCTATGTATAATTATGATAGTAATCGGACTGACATATACCTACATGTGTATAAAAGTCAAAAAAAAAAGAATAAAAAAAATAATAAAAAAAACTGCCGTCTTCCTTCCTATTTGCTCAGTTTTTCTGAGTGAATAGGCTCTTAATAAACTAGCGCGCTTTACCATCAACGATCGCATCACTGCTTACCATCAGGCGGAATTGCAGTCAAGCGCTAGTTTACAATTATAAAAAAAAAATGGCTATTGTTACACTTTCTGATAATCCTTAACGATGGCTGCTTCTTGCTGATGTTATGGTGTGATGTTGATTGTGCTCACGGACTAAATCCTGGACAGGGGACACTGTCTTGAGTTGGTATGTGTGACTTTTCAGGTTTACTTTTTATCTTTTATTTGATCTTACTGTCCCATTCTGTAAACGTCCATTTCATTATTTCTTGTAAATTCAATATGATTCCGTGGACAATGGTGTGGGTTATGTGTTTGTATACTATTATACTTTAGTTAACTATTAATATTGTAACACATAACTCTCTATGCTATGCTAGATTATGCTATATATACACACATCAAAAGTGTCTAGGGATCAAGCATTTTTATGCGGATTTCTTGAGATTGAGATGTGGCTTTGTAATAAATTTATGATTTTATAAATTTATATGGATCCTTTTTGGTGCATTTCATAATTTGAATCAGGAACTGTGAATCAAATTCGAGTAAAAGATGAAAATCAGCTGTCAATATTTTCCCTATAAAAACATACAACGCATTGAAGACATTATTAGTGCTACTGTTTCCCTACTACTGATTAAAACCAACGTTATTATGGAGCGGCGACGTCATTTAAGCAGGGAAGAAATGCTCAGAGCCGTGGGAATGATAGAAGCTGGTTCCCGGCAACGTACTGTGGCTTTAGCTCTGAATACAAGTCAGAGTGTTATCAGTCGACTTTGGACACGTTACCGAAGCACTGGTACCGTGGCTGAGCGCCATGGAGGACGGTATCGCTGCACCACACGGAGACAAGACCGATACATTCAAATCTTAACTCGAAGAGCTCCAACAATAACCGCCATGATGTTAGCCGTGAGGCTTCATCACTCTTCAGGGAACTTAATTAGCGACCAAACAGTCAGAAACCGCTTGCATGAAGTGAACCTTCATTCCCGAAGACCGCTACGGGTACCACCTATAGCAATGCACAGTCGTAGGATTCGATATCAATGGGCTCTTGAACACAGAAATTGGGCAGAAGAACAATGGCGTTTCGTGTGCTTTTCTGATGAGTCTCGTTTTGGTATGAGACCGGATACAAGACGTATACGACACTGGAGAATCCCTGGACGCCAACAGCGATTAAAATCCTGCCAGGAAGTCCGTCCTTATAGTGGTGGAACCATCATGGTATGGGCGGGTATTTGGATCGGCGGAAGAACTGAGTTGATTTGGATCAGAGGCAACCTCAACGCTCAAATTTATGCTGAGACGATTGTATCAGACGTCATCGTTCCTCTACAAGTGCAAATCGGTCCCTTATTTCAGTTAATGCATGATAATGCACGACCGCACACCGCAAGAGTTGTAAGACAGACTCTCGCCGCAGCTAACATCAATGTCCTGCCCTGGCCTGCTCAGTCGCCAGACTTGAACCCGATTGAGCATGCATGGGATATGCTACAGAGAAGAGCTCTGCCGAATATGGAGGGTATCCAGTCGCAAGAAGACCTTTTTTTGTTGTTGCAACGAACATGGGCGGCCATTCCACAGCGTGATTTGGATGAACTCATTTTGAGTATGCCAAACCGATGTTCTTGTGTTGTTAGTGTTCGCGGTAGAAACACGGATTATTAATTGTTTAAGTTACCCAATAAAATTTTAGAGAAAACTGTTATTTCAGTCTTTTTTTCGAACTTTTGTGTTAGTGGTTCAAATGTCAAATATCCCTTTATTAGGAAAATGGCAAATTTCTTTATTAATGCAAAGGTGACTTGGTTTATCGTCACTGTGACAAACGAAAACACTTTATTTGATGAATCCTTAGGGGCCGTCCATTAATCACGTGAGGTCGTTTTTCTTATTTTTTGACCCCCCCCCTCCCCCCTGGTGATATTTGGTGAGGTTTGGGACCAGCCCCCCCCCTCCCCCCCTGGATCACGTGTATTTTTTTTGAAGTTTATGTAAAGCTATTTTTCACTGGAAAAAAATATAAAAAATGGTTTTGATTGCAAGGTAAACGGTTACGCATGCATTCGGCGGTAAAACATCGAAGCATCTGTAGGCCTAGTATGAGTTTTCAATACGAAACTCGATCGTTGGTATCGAGCGCGTTTGGCACTCTCATTGGTTGAGAGTTCTTACGACCTTGAAGCGGGCCAATCGCTGAGTCAAACGCGCTCGATATCGTCGAACGAGTTTCGTAATGAAAACTCATACTAGGCCTACTGGCGACTGACTGTCCGGCGAGCGAGCCCAGTGGTCGGCGCGGCGCGCGGGGAGTCGTTGCCAAGCAACGGCGGGCGAGTCAATCAAGGTCATACTACAAATCGCAAAAATTTTCGCGCCGTTCAAAATTTCGGTTCAGAAATAGCGCTTTTTGGAAAAAAATTAATAAAATTTATACACGTGATGTCTAACGAGACCCCCCCTCCCCCCTCGTGATATTTCGTGATGTTTTCCGTACCCCCTCCCCCCCCTTTTGAGCCTCACGTGATTAATGGACGACCCCTTAAAGAAAATTTTAATTAATATCAATCAGGAGAAAAGTTATTGCAAAAATATATATTGATCCCTAGACACTTTTGATGTGTGTATGTTATGTGAGGGCTGTGCTAGGTGTGTCTGCGTGATCGAATCTCTCAACCAACTCAACGGATTAGCTCTTTGAAGTGGCAGTGGACAGGGCACATAGCACGTAGAGCCGATGGACTCTTGACTAGAAAAGCCCTTGAATGGCGACCACGTACCGGTAAACGCAGCTTCGGACGCCCACCAACTAGGTGGTCGGATGATCTGACCAAAATCGTAGGGAAGCGGTGGATGTACGCCGCGTTCAACTGGTCTATTTGGAAATTTTTGGGGAGGCCTATGTCCAGCTGTGGACTTCTTGTGACTGACATGATGATAATGATGATTATGATATAACTATTTCTTATTCCAAATAAATAAAATAACCAAATAATATGTAAGACTGAATAAGCTACTTGGTAGAAAGGTAGCTAACTTAAAGCTAGGAAATTTTAAAACAATGTTGTGTAGTCAATTCTTTTACAGTCTGCCTCGATAATCTACGCCCCGCTGCGTACAATGAAGTTCTGAAATAACAATTGTTATTCCATTGTAATCTCAACTACAACACTGTAATTCAAATAATATTATAAATGTGAAAGTTTTGTTATGTTTGTAACTGAATCACGATGGCGTATTCAGATAGATAGGTGATAACTAGGGGCCTTAGTCTTGGGTCAGGGTTGCGGGTTGGTTAAACAAGAAACCGTGGCCCTGGCCAACGCACAGGCAAGTGAAGAAACACGGGTGGGTTTTAGTCAGTAAAAGTCTGACACACCCTTCCGCTCCGCCCAGAGTGGGAGAGGTCATTTGATGATTTCCCATCCCAATAAAAAAGGGGCCTTAGCCTGCTATTATAAATAAATAAATAAATATATACGGACAAATCACACAGATTGAGCTAGCCCCAAGGTAAGTTCGAGACTTGTGTTATGGGATACTAACTCAGCGATACTATATTTTATAATAGATACATATATTGATAAACATCCAAGACCCAGGCCAATCAGGAAAAGATCGTTTTCCATCATGACCTGACCGGGGCCTCCACGTCGCAGTCAGGCGTGTTGACCGCTGCGCCACGGAGATCGACAAACCGACATTATAATTGTGACAGAATGATCGATCAGTGATCTCATAATGACCAATTTTGACAAGTTTCGTAATCTACTAACAAAATGGCGACATTATGTCTTTCCAGCGGTTAATCACTGACACTCCATTCCATATTGATAAATGTTCAAATTGCGTAGTAGTTTTTAGAAATTCTTTCTACTAACATCATTCCATCATGAGACGACGGACCGTTCGAACGGTTCGTCATCTTCATTATGAATTTAGTAGATTATGAACTTTTAGCACAATAACAATGGAATCATGTTGGAATGACAAATTTATAAAAATAGCAGACGAGGGCCCCTGAAGTTCCTGCGAGACAATATTCGATCTCTATAAGGACGAGGCCGCGGGTAAAAGCTAATGTTCAATAATTTCGATGTGAAAGTTGTTTTTGAATATGTATAGTACTTTCCGAAACTATACATTTTGCCGTATAATTACTGAATGTTAATGAGTTTTTAATCAGCGTGTATTGTGGGATTACAAATATTATTTAATTAACGTGTAGGACATTATTGTAATTATTGTTTTGTTAATAAATTGTCCATTTTAGTTTGGTATGTCGAGTTCGTGATGATTTACTTAAAATGTATATGTAAAAACAAAGTTGCCTTGTTATTATTTAATACTAGTTGCGCCTTGCGGATTTACCCACGTAAGTTTCCATATTGTGGGAATATCACGATAAAAAGTATCCGACGTGTTATTTCTGTTTATAAACTAACTGTATGCCAAATTTCATACAAATCCGTTCAGTAGTTTTTACGTGAAAGAGTAACAAACCTCCATCCATACATTCTCACCTACTTTCGCATAAACGTTGCCATACACTAAGAATTTCTTCTGTATCGAGGGTTCGTTTAAAAACATATAATCACAAATACACAAACAGCCAAACCCAGAACAACTACTTGTAGGTCATGAAAATATTTGTTCCGTGCGGGAATCGAACCCACGACACGCAGGGCAGCAGTTAATAGCTTAACCACTGCGCCAACTGTACTGTCAAAAGTAAGTATTAATACACCAATATATTCATTCAGGAAGCTTACCGGGGGTTCCTGTTAAATATAATTTAATCTCTAACGTCCTCTATTCTTCCGGTTCTCTAGCTTTTATATTGGTCAATAGATTTTCTCCTATATCTATATCAATAGCATTTATATAGACAGCAGAGTAATTGCGTAACGCACTATCAGTAGCAATGAGTTTCATTTTGACAGTTCAACAACTTTCATTGCGTCATTTACATTGTTGAGCAGACACTTTCCGATCATATGGACCAATCATCAAATCATTCGGCTAGGCATTCGGCATTATAAGGCTTCAGAATGATTCCAATTGATACTACCTAATAGATGAGAAGCGATTTGTCGTGTTCCGGCATGATGTCTGGTGAAGCCGTACGGAGTCTGAGCAGTTGTGTTGCGATGTGTGAAGGGTACGATGCGAAAAATGTTGTTGTGTTTGGAGTTTGTTCGTGGAGGGTCTTTAGATCTGCCTTTGGCGCAGCATCGTTGGTCGTGTTGTTGGGTTTAACATTGCATCACCTCGCTCAACTGGCGTCTTCCTTCCTATTCGCTCAGGTTTTCTGAGTGAATAGGCTCTGAATAAACTAGCGCGCTTTACCATCAACGATCGCATCACTGCTTACCATCAGGCGGGATTGCGGTCAAGCGCAACTTTATAATTAATAAAAAAATAAAAATAAAGAGTGATACGCAATCAGGGCGCTGGATACCTAAATTTTTCGCGGCTACGTGCTATTTAGTTTTGCTGTTTTGGGCTCTCAATAGACTTAATCCACCACAGCTGATGAATAGTCTTATCAAGTGGTAATAGTATCACTCTTTTATTGATGGGAAATCATAAAATGACTTCTATCGCTCTGGGCGAAGCTGAAAGGCATGTCAGACTTTTACTGATTAAACGTGTTTCTTTATTTGTTAAGCCAGGGACCATGGTATCCCTTTTGAAGAACCCGCAGAACTGTCAGTATCATATTACCCTGTAAATAGGGTTTGGAAATTAGATAGGTCGTTGCTCCATGTAAAATGCTGGTATTCCATTACATTCAGCCAGACTGGTAGGCGACCGGAATATAGTTAGGAAAAGTCTAAGCGAATGATGATGAGCCGTCTACAGATAGCATAAGACTTTTTACAAGAGGAATTTTGGAAACCATCGTCTTATGGTAGTCAGTGCTCAGCTGTTCATATATAAACGATACGCGTCAATGGGAGAGCCTGCAGCAGTCAACCTATTTGAGTACGGCGCTAAATTCTTTTTCCAAGATGTCCCTTGCTGTTCTCTCCCAGCGACACCCTCAGCGTCGGCTAGGCGTTCTAAGTTTAGCCCTATCCTAAACCTTCGGATCTTTTTTTTTTATAAATATTATAAACTAGCGCTTGACCGCAGCCCCACCTGATGGGAAGCAGTGATGCGATCGTTGATGTCTACCATCAACGATGAAGCGATGCATAACGCTTTAGCGCGCTAGTATATTAAGAGCCTATTCACTCTAGCCTTGAAGACACTCATATTGTAGTGTGACGGAAACACCGCCGCCGGCAAATTGTTCCAGTCCCTCGATGTACGCGGTATAAAAGAAGAAGCGAAACGCTTCATCCGGATCGTAGAGGTATCAACATCGTAAGGGTAGATACTCGCCGTACGGCTGGTCGTCCGATGGTGGAACGGGGATGGGGGAATTAAATCATGCAATTCCCTTGCACACTCAACCGAATGCATCCTATAGAAGACCCAAAGGCTGGCTACTCTACGCCTGTGCTCCAGGCTTTGGAAACCGTTTTGAGATAAATCTGGGTCGCCAATCAGCCTAAGTAGCCAAAGTAGCCAGGTGACATTTGACGTCCTCCGTGGCGCAGCGGTCAACACGCTTGTCTGCGACAAGGCGAGGCCCCGGGTTCGATCCCCGGCCAGGTCATGATGGAAAAACGATCTTTTCCTGATTCGCCTGGGTCTTGGATGTTTATCTATATATGTATCTATTATAAATATAGTATCGTTGAGTTAGTATCCCATAACACAAGTCTCCAACTTACTTTGGGGCTAGCTCAATCTGTGTGATTTGTCCGTATATAAAAAAAAAAAAATCGCAGCACCGGCCCAAATGTGGCTGCAGTATTCCACACACGAGCGGACCTGTGCTTTCTACAACATTAGAAGCTGCCTTGATATGAAGTACCGCCGGACCTTTGCGATGACGCCAAGTTTTCTGGCAGCCATCTTGGCCTTGGACTCAATGAACCGCCCAAAGTTCAGGTTCGAGGAAATCTCAACTCCCAAAATCTTAAGGCGGTCGGTGCATTCCAAGGATACATTCTGAAAAGTAGGAGCCAAGGTGAACGGGCTCCTTTTGGCGGTGAAAAGACACGCCTGTGTTTTGGCGGCATTGAATGGTACAAGATTGGCTTTGCCCCATTCGAAGACTGCCTGTAGTGCAGCACTCGTAAGCTCTACCATAGCCTCTCTTTCGGACCGGATTGATTCCTTACTAGCACGAGCGTATCTCTCCACAACTGTGCTGTCATCTGCATACCCATAGATACCGGGCTTCAGCAGATCGTTAATATGCAGCAGGAATAGAGTTGCAGAGAGAACAGACCCCTGAGGAACACCGGCATTGGTTGACATGGGCTCCGATGAGCATCCGTCGACAACAACTCGGAGGGACCGCTCAGTCAGGAAGTCTTTTACCCAGCCAGTCAGGCCAGCGGAAATGCCGTACGCTGGTAGCTTACTCAAAAGGCCAGCGTGCCATACCTTAGGCCTTCGAGACATCAAGGGAGACGGCAATCGCTTCCCCATTTTTCTCGAGGGCCTCGCCCCACAAGTGAGTGGCATACACTAGTAGGTCCCCAGTTGACCGCTTGTTCTTTGAGCTTAGATTCGGAGCTCTGCGGTTACGAGCGTCAACCCAGGTGAGAAATGCCTTATGCTTACGCTGTTCAGCTTGCACACAGTTGGCGTTGAACCATGGGTTAGCCGAGCCACCGACGGGCACGTCACTGAAGGGGATAAAATACTCCATAGCTTGACGCACCACATCGGATATAGCGTCCGCACATCGGACGCTCGACGGATTGTCAGAAGAGAAACAGACCTGCTGCCAAGGATAAGACGCAAAGAAGTGGCGCATCTCAACCCAATCAGCTGACTTGTGTGGCCAAATTCGCCGCTCACTACGCGAGTCGCAATCAGGTGGGGGGGAAGAACGACACAAACTTCACCAGACAGTGGTCTGAAGTTCCTAACGGAGAGGAAACTGTAACAACACATCTATCCGGATCAGTGGTCAGCAAAAGGTCCAGACAATTGGCGGTATGACCAGCTACATCAGGCACCCTAGTCGTTTGTCCCACCAGCTGGGAAAGGCCCATTGATAGCGCAAAGTTTCGCGCTTCTCTCCCAGCGTGGTCGATCCTCTGGTATGGGAAAACCCAGTCCTGGTGGCAGGCGTTGAAGTGCCCCAGAGCGATGAACTGTGCGCCAGGGTGCCGATTGAGCGCACTGTCAGCAGCTTCATTGAGGTGGTCAAATAGCCGAGTTGTCTCCTGGTCACCGCTGTGTGATCGGTAGACACAGGTGTAGACAATTTTGTCTACACCAGTGTCAACCAACAGCCAGAAGGACGAAAAATGAGGGTCTTCGAGGTGACGGAGACATACGGATATAGCGTCCGATGTGCGGACGCTATATCCGATGTGGTGCCGTCAAGCTATGGAGTATTTTATCCCCTTCAGTGACGTACCCGTCGGTGGCTCGGCTCGCCCATGGTTCAACGCCGACTGTGTGCAAGCTGAACAGCGTAAGCATAAGGCATTTCTCACCTGGGTTGACGCTCGTGACCGCAGAGCTCTGTATCTAAGCTCAAAGAAGAGAGCCTTTAACCGTGCTGCCAAGTCCTACAAAAGGCGCTTAAGAAGGCTCGCTTCGACCGCATTACTCATATTGGCAATAAGCTCTCTGCGCAATCATCCGGTAGCAGATCTTTCTGGTCCCTAGCCAAATCGGTCGAGGTGAACTTACACACAGACTCCGGCACGCTGCAGGAAAAGATGCTCCAAAGAGTATCCCGGGTAGCTGGGGTATGCCGCATCAGACGGACATCTAATCTGGGTCTCCGTCAAGAAAAGTAGGCGGGGCTTTTCAGTCTCAGGGTGGTGATGGACTGCATCGATATTGGAGTGCAAACCTCGAATGTTTGAAATGTGCACTTTAAACGAGAGGTCGTGCGCCCACTGTGCACACCTACTTTTCCTTTTGAGACTTTTCATTTTTATTTTATTGAAACCGATTTACACGGTGCAATTTGTTTGCACAGTGTCAATTGCAGGGCATTATTGAGGCCAAAGATAACGTCAAAGAGTTTGGTGAGCAGTCATACTATGTGATTACAAGAGGCGATCGATTCTGTAAAAAAATAGGTGATGTGAGCTTGAGGAGAGGTGAGGTGAAAGTGAGCTGTCAATAGCTAGTAATAGTTGGAATGACAGCTCACGTCACCTAATTTTTTACAGAGACGACACGATTGACGCAGTGGCTGAGCACGGAACAAATATTTGTATGGCTTACAAGTAGTTGTTCCGGGTCTCGCTGTTTGTGTATGAGACTTTATGTTTGTAAGCGCACCCACGATACAGGAGAAATTGCTAGTGGGCAACGTTACTTAAAAAAAGACGTGTGGCACTCGGGGACTGCCGCGGTAAAGCTATTGCATAGCATTTTGTATCAATTTATGCAATTACATACATGCCTCGATACATGTTTTTGTCTTGTCTTCGTAGAAACAAACAATAACTTTTTTGCCTCATCAATGTCTTCCTCAGAAAAAGCCGACGAGCATATTTTTATTAAACTTTCGTTGTTTCGTTTCGGAGATAACAACTCGTACACTTAAATGTACTCGTATTAACATTGTTCATCGACATCTTTCTGTAATATTTTATTTAATAAAAACTTCAACTTCAACTCTTGATCTGGTCCCTGTGGATAGATACCACAATTTTGCCAATAACACGTGTAACAAATTATAGAAATTCTTTAAAAAAATATTTCACAATAATGGCGGATATCGCCAATCACAGTTGAAAAAACGGCCGCGTGAGTACTTTTTACGCTATAAAATCACGCGCTTTTATTTAGTAAACAACACTATAAATAATTTAAAAGTCCAATGAAAAATTAGCGTAACATTCATCTTAGCTTTTCCGTTAAAAAAAAAAGCTATTTTATAAAAACACTACTAAATTAATTTGAATAAAAGTACTTAATAATCAATTATATGAAAAGTTTTTAAGGTAGCCATGACAACGTCGATGACGTCTATGACATATCTCTATAGAAGACCTATTTCAGAGAGAAAATTATCGCAAGTTTAGCACCTCGCGACTATCAGTAACATGGCAAGTGTGTAGAACTGAGTTCGAGCCCTGCAATATGCATGCTCTTTTTGAAAATCTATAAATTGTTTTCAAAAGATGTAGTCGCACGCACACAAACATACCGTGCCGAAGACTGCCGAACTGAAACGACGTTAGACGATGTACGGCCTTCAAGCCACACCTCCGTGCCTGTCGGAGTGGGGAGCGTGAGGTTTTTTCGTTACGGAATTTCTGGATTCGGTCCCCGCGCTCAAGGCCCGCGATAGAAGCTATGCAATAGCTTAAAAAATGTCATGCTGTTTAAAATGTGTGTGTGTGTGTTAAATGGTTACAGAACCACAATGAAAAAACAACATAGTTATGAGCTTGTCCCAACAAAAATATGGTCAACGCAACGCTCGCCCTCCCACGTTAGCTGTGGCGCGACGTGGCCCTGACTCATTGTGCGCCTAGTACTACAGTCAAACATGTGTTGTGCTTTCGGTAACCACACTGCAACAATTTCCAAATGTATTTGAGAAAAATAATAACATGCTGTAAAAATTATTGGAATCGATCCAGTTGCTTATTCTGAACAAACTGTATTCAGGTTTCGTATAAAATGAAGGAAAACTAACGTTGAATAAATAGCTGGGACGTCACAACTACGCATCCCATATTGAGTTGAGAGCTTACGGCTGAACGCTGTTTTAATTACGTGCGCCCTCAAAGGAGAGATGTTTACATTTCGCGTGGTAATGCTACGATTAGATAAACTGCGTTTCAGTTTCAGAGGCAATATGTCAATGTAATAGAAATAGGGACGCGAACATACATGGTAGAATATGGTTCATGTCGTACATTTATACTTCCTTATTGCCGCTCTTAAAATAACATCATCATTGACAGAAATCACCTGATTGGAGCATTATCAAAATAAACGTGTTCCGAAATGAATATATTTGAAGGCGAAACGTCAGGAAGGCGGAGTCGAAGTTCCGGATAAGTGAGGTGACTTCTCTTCCCATGAGCATCCATCATGGGCGGTATTTCGATAGAGCGTTGAAAAATAACTATAGCGTGATATTCGATTCTTATTATTTTAACTGTACAGACGCTTTGATCAACTAATATAAAAAGAATTACAATGATAATCTCAGATTAAAACAGATAAGAGCCACTGGGTTTGAGTATGACCAACACATTCGATCGAAGCTTGAGCAAAGAATATGCCCGCACTAACGGTCGCTCGCTATGTCAAACGCAACTCCAGTCGGTGTTACCATTCGCTCCACCCGCTCATAATAAAAATGATAATTTATTCGAATACCGATCGATTAATTGACTTCAAAAAAAAGTAGAGTAATTTACGAACAATTGATACTGATACAAAACAAATTACAATATTCAAAATTACCAGTCACGCGCCGTTATATGTATTAAAGTCTCATATAATTAAATTGTCTATTACAATTTAAGTGTCTTCAAGGCTAGAGGGAATAAGCTCTTAATAAACTAGCCTGCTTTAGCATCAACGATTGCGTCACTGCTTATCAACAGGTGGGATTGCCGTCAAGTAGTAGCTTCAAATTTATTAAAAAAAAAAAAAAACTGTTTTAATGTATTGTATTTACATCATTTGCGCCAACGATAGTTCCATTTAAGGTTTAGGAAAATCTTTATCCATTTTTAGGTTAGCCCGAAGAGATTGCATTAGCGATAAAGCCGCCAATTGTATATTTTATAGTATTGAATGTATTTGTAATCAATGTATGTTTTTTTGGTGTTCAGTAAAGTATATCTTCTTCTCTTCTTCTCAGGTTATAGAGGTCAGCTGTTGAAAAAAGGCTTCCCCAAGGAGAGAAGAAGAGGTCGTTGGAGTGGGTGTCGTAAGAGGCGACTAAGAGAACTCTCATCAGGGAAGCGGGCAGCAGCGCTTCTCCTGTGGGGATTATGGCAAACCCCCACCTCCCCAATAAAATAAATAAATAAACAAAATGTAACTTTCGTTTAAGCCTAAATCCTTAAGCTGCGAGTATTTGTATTGCAAACTTAATGTCGAAAGGCAAAGTTCTTAATCATCATTTGCCGTTCCATTTCACAAGTCAGTTTAACCGGATATAGCTAAATGCCAGTACTTTATGTAAAGGGACTGCCTATCTGGACTCTACACATAAATACTGGTGAGACAAAGTAAATTGAAAAACCGGCCAAGTGCGAGTCAGACTCCTGCGCGAAGGGTTGCGTACACTAAAAAAAAATGTATGTATTTAATACCGTTTTTAGTATTTTTTGTGATAGTGACAACATAAATACTTGATCTGTAAAAATGTCTACTGTCTAGCTATCACGGTTTTTGAGATATAGCCTGGTGACAGATACCGGTGGTAGGCCATTACATCTAATGGCCTACCAACGGTATCTGTCATCAGGCTGCTGCAGCAGCGCAACTTCTCAAAGTTACCACCCACCAGACAAAGTCATACTGCCAGGCGATTCGATGTGTTCCGGCATGATGTCTGGTGAAACCATACGGAGGACAGGTCTGAGCAGTTGTGTGGCGATGTGTGTTGGGTACGATGGGCCAAATGTCGTTGTGTCGGGAGTTTGGCTGTGGAGGGTATCCAGATCAATCTTCCTCTGGCACAGAATCGTTGGTTGTGTTGTTGGGTTTAACATTGCATCACCTCACTCAACTGCCGTCTCACTCTTAATAAACTAGCGCGCTTTACCATCAACGAATCCATCACTGCTTACCATTAGGCGGGATTGCGATCAAGTACTAGTTTATAACTACGTATAAATAAAAAGACGGACAAACAGTAGAATCCTAGTAATAGGATACCTTTATGTCCCCTGGCTACGCAACCCTAATAAAACGAGTGTCTTCTAGTTTCCTTTTAAAGCGTACCCTTCTGTTATCCATATCCATCAACATCCCTTTATATCCCAATATTTCGAACTATTTGGTTAGTTTTGGAAACTCCTATACCAAAACAGCATGGCTTCCTGGTAATTTTGGTTCACGGCTGCAAAGGGTATTGGAATTTGTGGAATATTAATTATTATAGAATGTTGAAATTACTGTATATTGTTGGGGATGGCTTTTGCTGCCGTCATGGTGTGATCTTCTATGCTTGATAGGACGCCATTAATCTTTCCTCTTACCGTGAAAAGCGCTGTGTAAGACCACTTTATAATTATAAAATTACTAGCTGAGTCCCGCGGTTTCATTTGCGTATGTATAGTAGTGAAAATACATATAAAAACCTATTCTCCGGCCTTTTTTTTTTAATAATTATAAACTAGCGCTTGACCGCAATCCCGCCTGATGGTAAGCAGTGATGCGATCGTGGATGGTAAAGCGCGCTAGTTTATTAAGAGCTTATTCATTCAGAAAAACTCGGCGAATAGGAAGGAAGACGGCAGATGAGCGAGGTGATGCAATGTTAAACCCAACAATACGACCAACGATGCTGCGCCAAAGGGAGATTGATCTTATGACCCTCCACGACAAAACTCCCAACACAACAACGGCACACATCGCAAAACAACTGCTCAGACCCGTCCTCCGTACAGCTTCACCAAACATCATGCCGGAACACGAGAAATCGCTTGGCGGCAAGGCTTTGTCTGGTGGGTGGGAACTTCTGCCGGCGGCCGATGTTATGGCCTACCACCGAGAAACGATAACGACGATATTTCATATACGAAATTTCATAAAACTCGGTTCAACCGTTTTGGAGGAGTTCGAGGACAAACGCTGTGAGAGGAGAATTTTATGTAGTAGATAGATCAGTAAAACAATATATATTTGAAATGAAAACTTCTTTAGAATTTTTGTGATTTCAATGTATACAACGTTATCTTTTGTATATGCGTTTTGTATATGTAAAGAATCTATGTATAAAATTTCAAAAAGATACCATGAAAAACCACAAAGTTATGAGCTTGCCATTAGCATCTTACCTCGTTGTCCCAACAAAAATATGGTCAACTAACCGCTCGTCCGGCCGTACCTGCAGCGGCGCGCCTCACGCGCCTTGTGAGTATCTACCGTCAGCTGTGTTGCGCGCTCGGTAATCACACTGCAACAATTTTTAAATGTATTTAGGAGAAAATATATCATAGTGTTAAAATAATTGGAATCGATTCAGTTGCTTATTCTGAACAAACTATATTCAGGTTTCGTATAAGAAAAAAATAAAGTTGTATCAAACGAAAAATCGACAATAAAAAAGGCAGCCACAAAAACTTTAACCTTTGCGAGTTAATAAAAAAAAAAACTAGGTGACTAATGTTACTGATTTTGTATTTAAAAGTATTCTTAAACGATAAGTACACATCGAAATTTAAAATTTAGAGTTTACGCTTTTATTTTTTTTTTAATTTGGTGGGTCTTTTTTTAGTAAAAAAAAGTCAATAAAAATTCCACAGCGTATGAGAGATGTTAAGGGGCCTGAAAGTTAGTAAATGACCCTTTCAGTCGACCATTACAATTTGGCACACGATGCACTAAATACCCTGTATTGTGTTTCTTATATTTGTGGTTCCCTTTGTGCTATATTTTGTACCCCCTCCACTGGTATTTACCAAGGCATGGTCAAGTAATTCCAAGTCAAGTAGTAATTTTAAGTCGTTCGTGGTGCTCGTTCCGACACATCATCTCGAGGAGTTCCTCAAAGAAGAGTTCTGGCCGAAAGGTGTTGTGTACCGCCGGTTTCGTGGCCAGCTACGTAGCACCAGTCAGCGAAACACGACGCCGACACTTCGTGTATGTAAGTACATTAGGTGTAGTCAATTATGTTATATATGTATTTATCTACTCTCATATCAAAAAATTAAAAATATAAAACTAAAAAGGAGTTTATATTGACGTACTTTACCCATACTATATCGAAAGTAAATTATAAAATTAATTTAAACATTATTTCTCAAACAAAATAATGTTATAACATTTTTTTTTTTCATTACCGTACAGATTACAAACCCTAGATAGCACTATTTCATTTTTTTATCTGTGGCTGCGCGCGCTTTGGCGCGTGCGCTTTGATGCAGGGTGCAGGATTTTGGCGCCAAATACGTTTCTTTGCATTGCGAGTCGTTGTTGTGTTTCGCTAGACACATGATTATTATTGTTTCTTAAAATGTATGAGATTAGATAAAGTAGTGTATGAAACTGTACATAATTAGGTATTACACATATAGGTATTACATATATTAGGTATTTGTCGACCATATGGCCAGCAACGTATTTTGTCCTATTTCGGTCACACAATGCGCAGAGGCGATGATTGTCTAGAAAAATTGATTGTCGTTGGGAACACCGAAGGCAAACGATCGCGCGGTCGTTCACCAACCAGATGGACCGATCAACTCAAAGACACATCGTCTTCTAAATTCTACGCAGTGGTGAGAGACGCGCTGGATCGAAACCGATGGAGGCAGATCATTCATTCGAAATTCTGCCCCAATGCTGATCACGATCCTCAGATATGAGGGACCGACTGCAGAGAGAGAGAGGTATTACACACTCGTGTGATATTATTAAAAAACTCGCTTTGCTCGTTTTTTAAACTCACACTCGTGCATAATATCCCTCATTATGTAACAGTTTCATAAACTACTATTATAGTATTTTAAGTTATGATATTAATATAGTATTGTATGTTTATATGGGCCTTGATGCCTGAAATCAATGGATAAATAAATAAATAGTAGGAATTTGATTGGGCCTCAACGTTTGTTGATACTTATCCTGAAAACAACATTTTTGAAGGTTTCACGTGAAACGAAATCGTTTATTATGCAAGTAGGATCACTGATCACTTTTATACGTCATATTTTTTTAAAACTAGCTGGAGCCGGAGTTTTCTAACTGACAACCTCTGAGAAGAAAAGCCGAAACAAACTCAGGGATCATTGTCTTTTTTCAAGTCCAGATATTAAAATTGAAAATGTTTACAATAACAATATGTGTTTGCTTTGTACATAATAATTCATTTTGGTGATTAAAAAAAACAGTGGTTGAAATGTTACGATTGTAGCATATTTACGCATATTGCTTAATTACATTGCTTAGCAGAACTTCTACCACATGTGAATTACATACATGCGTTTTTTGCTGGACTGCTGGACATAGGCCTCCTCCAAGGATTTACAAAAAGACCGGTTGGATGTAGCCTGCATCCAGCGCTTCCCTGAGATTTTGGTCAGGTCATCCGACCACCACAGACCAGGCGACAGACGCTGCGCTTGGCAGTACGTGGTCGCCATTCAAGAGCCTTTCTGCCCCATCGGCCATCGGTTCAACGTGCTATGTGCCCCACCGACTGCTGCTTCAAAGAGCTATTCTGCTGGGCTATGTCGGCGACTTTCGTCCTTTTACGAATCTACTATTTATACTCTAGGTACTAAATGACTAACAATAGAAACAAATACAAAAATAAAAAGTTACTTATGAGTCGAAGTATTTCTCTGCATCGCTGTAATACGGAAACCTGCCTCAAAGGCTGGCAGCATTGTCACGTTGAATGGCAATGCTAATCCCTTAATGGCGAAAAATCGACCCAACCCGTTGGTTACGTCAAGTGTCAACCAGAGTTGAGACTTTGCGTTACCTTCACGAGTGTTGGGTTGTTTCACTGAGTAACTTTTAGCCTACTTAGTTTGTTATTCCACAGTTGAAAGAAAGAAAATCTATTTATTGCGACTCATACAGGAATACGATAAATCCAAACTAAATACACAATAAAGAAAATCAAAGTAAACAACATTATGTTTTGTTTATACGAAACCTGAAACACGTGTCCAGTATTTTTAAATAAAGACTCTATGTACAAAATTTCATAAAGATATAATGAAAAACCACAAAGTTATGAGCTTGCTATTCTACTTGGCTGTCCCAACAAAAATATGGTCAAAGCTCGTCTCGGGCGGGTGAGCGCGATGCGCTGACCTCTAGCGTCAGCTGTGGCGCGCGCGCATTTATGTAACAGCTTCGTAACCACACTGCAATAATTTCTAAATGTATTTGTGAACAAATATAACATGGTGTAGAAATGATTGGAATCGATTCAGTTGCTTATTCTGAACCTTTTTTATAGAACGTGTTTTTCCGTTTATGCGAAACCTGAATATAGTTTATATTCAGGTTTCGCATAAACGGAAAAACACGTTCTATAAAAAAGGTACGGATGACGGCAGGATAAGCTATCCGAAACTGTCAAATATTCTCAATCAATTTTGACTCTTAATACTTTAGGGAAAAAGTTGGAAATCTATAAAGAAGTCTGACCCATTGTAGCAGCTTGATATGCTACGTCTGTCCAAATATCATAAAAATTAATCAGAAAGACTTAGTCTTAGTTAAAAACAATACGGAAGAAAGTTAGTCGTTTTTTAGCACAGTAATACACACGAAACAAACATTTAATTTTGGTACCTAAATGGCTATTCATTATTTAACTAGAAACCCACGGCTGCATCGCATTATTAACACCACTTGCTGAAATATCAGCATTTTTCTAAATGTTATTCGAATAAAATTTCTACGTAATCTTGAAAATTCCAATGTTCAAAAACCCGATGCGTAGTTTAGAATTTATAATATCATCATCATCATCATTATCAACCTTTTTATCGTCCCACTGCTAAGTACAGGTCTCCTCTCATACAGAGAAGGATTGAGCGTAATCACCACGCTTGCTCAATGCGGGTTGGCGATTTCAGACTTAAAGTCCAGGTTTCATCAAGATCTTTTCCTCCACCTTCAGTCATTGGTGTCCAAGATATACTTACAAAGTATATATAACTTTAGAAAAGTTACATTGGTACTTGCCTGACCTGGAATTGAACCCGCGCACTCATATTTGAGGGGCTGGTGTTTTAACCACTAAGCCACCACGACACAAAATCCAATTACACTTTTGAATTGTCGGATATATGTATATTTCCACTCCTCATCGGAATGAGGCCTGTGTTCCTATAATGGAAATATTATAGGATGTTGCTATTATATGTATGTATATAATAGCAACATGTATGTAAGTATATAAAATTATAGGTTGATAATGTACATATTATGTTATGTATATAGAATTGCGGGCTCACTGCGGCGCATGATGAGCACGGGCATGCAACGCATTTTAGCTGCGCGAATTTGTTGTATAGCGTGGGTCTACGTTTCCATTGGATCAAATTATCTAGTAAACGACTATACCTATAAATGGTAAGAATAGCTGGTCGCTCTGATTGACTCAAGATAATGTTTGTGTTCTTTCTCCAGAATTAGTTTATTGACACGTTATGTGAGTTCATATAATTGTCTTTTTTACAATGCATAAATATGTGCTGCCCTTTACATCTGGGGCTTTTATTTAGGTAATAACTAATAAGTTTTTACTTATCTACATTTCCGTTTTAATGATATTTTATTTTGATTTGTGTTTTCTTGTGTTCATTACTAATAATAGTATTGTATAAAGTCATGTGTTTTTTTAATGAAAAGACAGCTGTGCTGCTGGGGAGTTTGTTCCACCACTGGTTCTTCCTAGCGAAAGCACTAGCAAATGGAGAAGGCCGGGCGTTTTAGGGGACTGTCTCGTGTAATATTGACGTTCAAAAAGTGTTGATTCCTAGCCTAATTAGATTAAATGACTTTTGATATATTTGAGCACAATAAGATCCACGGCTATGTATATCGTAGCATGTGCATTTAACGGACATAGGCTTCACTGCAAATGGATGGGCTGGGAAGCGAGCGGACTCTTGTGACTCAAAAGTGTGCTGTGATAAGCCAGTTGTACATAGCCGCGAGTTTTATTTGTGTACTCCAGTGGATCCATAGACCCACATCAACAGCGTTGAGCTATGTAACCGCCTAATCGAGCGAGTGACGTGAGTGTGTATCAATGACGTCAATTCATGCTTAGCCTCCTCCGTAGGTTGCGGTGGACAAAACCACTTATATTTTCTTACGAAGAGTACAATATATGTACGTGCGCAGCCTCTCCATTTGCGGCGGTGGGCCCGCTCCATTATTCCCATCATACGGACTACGTAAACGATTTTTGACAAGTTACAGTTTGAACGTTTCATTTGAAATGGAGGTTCTGTTTCTGTCATTAAGTTGGCCACAGCCCATTACAGTCCTCTGATTTTTCGTCACTGTCAAAGTCAAGATGATCTTTGTTCCCGTTACCATATGTTTGCTTTTGGATTGCTGTTACTGACAGGTTAGTGAACATTACGGTGATTTTTATTATCTTTACAATAAGGTTGATATTGGGTTTCCGTTGTCAGAGGTAAATTACTGTGAACGAATTGTGAGGTCAAGTTTAAAGGTAGCTTTAGCATTACTTTAGTTAAAGTTATATTGGCTTGTTGTGATATTGTTTTCCTAGTGTAGCTGACAGCCTGGCCGGCTATTTTTAGAATAATTTTAAGGTTAGATAAATAATGTTTCCTAAATACTTTTAGAAACACTTACACTCACTCAAATATATTTAAAAAAGACGTCTTGAGTTTGACTGAAACCTTACCCTTGAAAAGGTTGTGTAATATAATATATAGGTAATTATGATAGGTGCCCCATCCTTAGAAATCCCTACTAAATAATCCCAAGGTGTAAATGAATTACCTACAACATGTCTTGCGTTGCATGCGCTACGAAAGTATTAATGATATAACAAAACGTTCTCAAAAGCCTGGAGCATAGGCGAAGGGTAGCCAGCCTGTCGATGTTCTAAATAATGCATTTTGGAGAGTGTGCGAGGGAATTGCATGATTTAATTCCTCCACCACCCGACAACCCGTCGTATGGCAAGTATCTTCCCCTTAGAATTCCATCCAATGGTTGTCTGTAAAAGATCGCTCTTAGCGATAAGATCGCCCATTGTGTCACCCTTTGTAAAATATTTTTATTTATGTTCTGTAATCTATATGGTGTACATAATAAAGAGTATTCTATTCTATTCTATTCTATTCTATCTACCCTTACGATGTTGATCCGGACGAAGTGTTTCGCCGCGTCTTGCGGGGTGAGTAGTGGGCAGCTCGTCGCCTGATAAGGACCAAGCCCGAGTCCTCGGCGCGTTGTGTTTCACGCGCGCCTCAAAGAGATGTCAGCACATCGTGACGGGGTCCACGAAGACCGATGTCTCCTGGGTTAGGGTTGCGGGTTGGTTAAAAAAGAAACCGTGGCACTGGCCGCCCCATAGGCAAGTGAAGAAACACGGGTGGGTTTTAGTCAGTAAAAGTCTGACACGCCTAGAGACACGTCTGAGCCGCTTAGAGATATAAATGTCATTGGTGTCCAGGATATACTTAGAAAGTACATATTAACTTTAGAAAAGTTACATTGGTACTTGCCTTACCTGGAATCGAACCCGCATTCATATTTGAGAGGCTGGTGTTTCAACCACTAGGCCTCCCATTATGCTATTGAGAAATTTAATATGTTGTATAACCCCCTAGTATGTTGTATAAGATTTTTAATTAGGGAATTAAGACACTCGTACAGATTCCGCAGATTCCAATGATACCGACAGATTTACCTATATCATTTAAAAAGTAATAGTTTCCGATAAAATTATTGTTTGCCCTTACAATAAATAAATCCCAGGGACAAACTTTCTCGATAGTTGACATCGCCCTAAGGAAAGAGTGCTTTTCTCGGGGGCAATTGTATGTTGCTCTTTCTCGAGTAGAACCTCTTGAGAATCAATACGTTTAGTTGTCAACGACAAATACCACTGCTAACATATCTACATTGAAGCTTTAAGGTACAATATTAAAAATGTAAATATAAATAATTCTTTAAATACCATTTCTAAAAACACTATTTTTTTTTTAAATGTACACCCACGCGGACCTGGGACGGGCTAGTCTAATGATACAATTAATCTATCCACTCATTCATTTCTAATGGTAAAACTAATAAGTTAGTTCTAAAAAATAAACCATAAGTGAATAACCATTAGATTAACTAACAATTGATAAAAAATACATAGTGCAAAATTTTTTTGGTTGAATTAAACTTTAGATCAAAAATTCGATCTTTAGGAAACTAATTATTATTATTATTTTATATATTATAAACTAGCGCTTTACCACAGTCCCACCTGATAGGAAGCAGTGATGCGATCGTTGATGGTAAAGCGCGCTAGTTTATTAAGAGCCTATTCACTCTAGCCTTGAAGACACTCAAATTTTAGTGTGACGGAAACACCGCCGCCGTGAAATTGTTCCAGTCCCTCGATGTACGCGGTATAAAAGAAGAAGCGGAACGCTTCGTCCGGATCGTAGTAGTGTTACCAACGTAAGGGTGGAAAGTCGCCGTACGGCGGGTCGTCCGATGATGGAACGGAGATGGGGAATTAAATCATGCAATTCCCTTGCACAGTCACCAGAATGCATCCTATAGAAGACCGAAAGGCTGGCTACTCTACGCCTGTGCTCCAGGCTTTGGAGACCGTTTCGAGTTAAACCTGGGCCACCAATCAGCGTGTTCGCACGCCTCTCCACTGTATCTAAAGTAGCCAGGTGACATTTCGCAGCACCGGCCCAAATGTGGCTGCAGTACTTCACACACAAGCGGACCTGTGCTTTGTACAACATTAGAAGCTGCCTTGGTGTGAAGTACCAGCGGACCTTTACGATGACGCCAAGTTTTTTGGCAGCCACCCTGGCCTTGGACCAATGAACCGCCCAAAGTTTAGGTTCGAGGAAATCTGAACTCCCAAAATCTGAAGGTGGTCGGTGCACTCTACATTCTGAAAAGTAGGAGCCAAAGTGAACGGGATTATGTACATTACACCCATAATTATACTGACAATGATACCCAAACCTGTGAAAGAAATCATCGTGATGAAACTGACATATTAAAGAATCAAACATTCTACTAAACTTTAGACATCTACCAAACCTGAACTTGGCTCGGGTGGTGAATTTTTGCACAATCTCACCACACTAGGCAGAGGTCTAGTGTGGTGAGGACATTGTGGCTGATTATGATGACCTATAATTATAACTAAGGTACGACCGAGTGAAGGTCTGGCGCTGCACACCCTTATCCTATTTCAAGTAAGGGAAAAAAAAAACTTTGGTTCAATGACAATAAAGTTGATTTCAGAGTAACGTGAGTGTGAAAAAGTTATAAAAATGTTTGATGTTTTAGTGTAAACTGAACTTTATATGTAGGTATTAGGGTATTATTTAATTAATTCATATTTGCTTACACTCTTGGCGATTTACATTAGTTACGATGAGCTGACATCTCTTTGAGGCTTGCGTAAAACACAACGCGCCGTCGTCGACCCGGGCCTGGTCTTTACCGTGCGGTAAGGAGTCCGAAATTGTCTCCTGACCAGGGCGTCTCCTGCGGCGACTAGAGGCGTGAGGGCACTGAGATTATCGCTCCTTCACGCGCTCCGCCTCCTCTTTTGCCAGCATCACTGCTTTGCAGAAGGAGGTGACGGCTTGCCATGCAATCCCACTCCGGACTATGATCTGGACTTGGCCCGGACGCGAGATATCGCCGCCGAGAGAACACGCCGGTGCTCCTATTTTTGAAGTAAAATAATATAAATTTTGGTTCAATGACAATAAATAAATAAAAAGTTACTGAGATGCTTGAAGTTTTAGTGTAAACTGAAATTTATTTTATAGGTATTACAGTAATTTTTCCTGTAATTCATATCTGCTTACATTCTTGGCGAATATGTCTAATAATATATAGAAAACGAATAATGTTATCAATACTGTTCTCAAATTGTGTCATAATTTGATTATTTCATAGATTCATTAGAGGTTGTATATTTACATAGTGTCACAGATTTTGGTACAAAGGTCGATGGGGCGATGGGATTCCTTGAACTGCTAAATTGCTGAGAATTAATAATCGGGCTCCCCGGGTTAATTAAGATAGACTCCAGGCTGTTTGTGACGTCAGATAGGACCGGGTGGATGTTGCTAGTACAGGATCAATGTACAGAAGTACCATTGTATGGAGGCTTTAGCCCAGCGGACATCGTGATTTCGGCTGAGGTGACCTGCACAATCCCATTTGAGCCTGGAAATCTTTTTTCCTACCTACACACGCAACCTCCACCAGGTTGCGGATGTGCGGAGCGTGGTGTTCCGAATTTAAATTTAAAGTTTTTGTTCGAAATTTAAAGTTAGTGGCGTTTACTATTTTTATAGCACAAGAGTGAAACATAAATGGTATTTGAAAATCGTATGACTACATATGTTTTAGTACTTATCTAGCTACCGCCCGTCACATCTGATCATTTTCCACGCGAAGCCTCAGTATGTCTTTTATAACACTTCGCTGCTTTTTTCTTTTTCGCCAAAATAAGCCCTATGTAATAGGACGTGAGCCTCGTCCTTTACAGGGCTCAAATCAATCCCTAAATTGCCACGAAGGCCTTCCTATAATGGTGGAGAGGAAATATATTATAGCGCTCCATTAGTCATGTAGCGGATGGTGCAGAAAAACAGCCAGTCTGGAGCCCTAGTAGTCTGCTATTACAATAGTGCCAGAATGGTCGATTAGTGGTCTCATAATGGTCGATTTTGACAAGTTTCGTACTAACAAAAAGGTCTAATTATGACTTTCCAAAATATCAGGTTAAAAAGTATCATATATTTTGCTCTTGGTTATTAACAATCTGTGTGGTTACATAATCAGCCTATAATATTCCCACTGTTGGGACACAGGCCTCCTCTAGGTGAGAGGCAGTGGGCCGTAATCTACCACGCGGGCAAGTGCGCGCTGGTAGATGTCACATGTCTTCAAAGTTTTGCCTCTAGGACATGCCGGTTTCTTCACGATATTTTCCTTCACCGTTTTGTCCCCCCAAAACGCCCGCCCTTCGCCACTTCCTAGTGCTTTCGCTGGTAAGAAAAACTAGCGGAACAAACTCCCCAGCAGCCCAGCTGCCTGTTCATTTATAAAAAAACACATGGCCATAACATTGGCCGCCGGTAGAAGTTACCACCCACCAGACAAAGCCTTGCCGCCAAGCGATTTGTCGTGTTTCGGCATGATGTCTGGTGTAGCCGTATGGAGGACGGGTCTGAGCAGTTGTGTTGCGATGTGTGCCGGGTACGATGCGCCTAATGTTGTTGTGTTGGGAGTTTGGTCGTGGAGGGTCTTCAGATCAATCTCCCTTTGGCGCAGCATCGTTGGTCGTGTTGTTGGGTTTAACATTGCATCACCTCACTCAACTGCCGTCTTCCTTTCTATTTGTTCAGATTTGTTTCTGAGTGAATAGGCTCTTAATAAACTAGCGCGCTTTACCATCAACGATCGCATCACTGCTTACCATCAGGCGGGATTGCGGTCAAGCGTTAGTTTATAATTATTAAAAAAAAAAATACTATGTAGATACAGCAATGAACACAAAAAAACACAACAACAATGAAATTATTTATCATATGCCAGCTAGCCACGTTTGGCGTGGCTAGCTGGCATATGATAAATAATTTCATTGTTGTTGTGTTTTTTTTGTGCTTTACCAGTAAAGCAAAAACAAAAAATAAAATATCATTACATTAGGTTAGACTTGAACCTACTTCAATGTAGTTGTGAAATCAATAGGAAGATGATGATTCAAATGTTCATGTTTCAAGTGGTACTTCTGTGTTCTGCTGCATCATGGCTAAAGAGGGGCAGTATTGCTCTTGGAAAACTGAAATCAGTGTAGATATCTGGATTCTGTTTAACTTGCGCGAGTAGAAACTTGTATCAAGTATCTTCGTCACAAATGCTAATTTGCAGTTTAACTGAATTAATAGTTCCTGTATCCTGATTTCTGTGTAGATTTAGAAGAAGTGCCTATAAGATGGAACAGAATAGAATAGTCTTTATTATGTTCACTATATAAATTACAGAACACAAGTATGAAGGCTTTTCTAAAGGGTGACACAATGGGCGGTCTTATTGTTAAAAGCGATCTTTTACAGACAACTTTGTATGGAATATTAAGGGTAAAGAGAGACAAATAATGTAGGTAGTCAATATTTACATAAATTATACAATACATATGTAGGTAAAGTGTATCATGCTAATTAAATACATAAATATAAAATGTTTTTTTTTTATGCGGAACCTGAATACAGTTTGTTCAGAAAAAGTAACTGAATCGATTCGAATCATTTTTACACCATGTTATATTTTTTCCAAATACATTTAGAAATTGTTGCAGTGTGGATACCGAGCGCGTGCATGTAGCTTTACGATAGATCATAGTAATCGTGCGCGCAACAGCTGACGCTAGCCGCCGCAGCGCTCGCCCGCCCGACCGGAGTTTTGACCATATTTTTGTTGGGACAACCGATGTCGTATAACAAGCTCATAACTTTGTGGGTATTCATTATATCTTTTTGTACGTAAAATATGTATAAACTATATACATATTTTACATACATATTATACACAGTTTAAATTTTGTACATAGATTATTTATTTATAAACACTGGACACGTGTTTCGGGTCTCGCATAAACAAAAAATAATGTTCAATACAAACACAAGCTTTTAATATTTTCCGTATTACGCGAACAAAAAAAAAATGTTTACAGAAGGATTTTTCGGGGGAATATTGCCTTAATCACCACTTGCTAAAGGGGTTGGTGATCAGTAATTTCTCTTAAACAAAAGTTATCTCGTAATTGGGAAAAGTATAGGCATAGGCATATGTTGAAATGTTATCTCTTTAGAAGGTGGGGCTCGTATCGATCTAATCACAGCCACCAGGGACTACCGAAAGTTAAACTTCACATGTTGCGGTCAGATCAAGGATGGGTGGCCATCTAGTATAATATATTCAGTCAAATATATATGTGATTTGGATAGCATGGCAATCTGTTGGTTTCAGCTTTGATTCGTAGATCCTTGACGGTCGTTACTGGAAGTCAGAAGCTTAAAATTCTGACAACCAGTCTTGCTTGTAATACCCAGTAACTGGGTTGTGGAGATCAGATAGGAAGTCGCTCCATGTAAAAATGCTGAGGTGTGTCTTGTTATATTAACCTCAAGATCAAGTGTTGGGAGTTTGGTCGTGGAGGGTCTTCAGATCAATCTCCCTTTGGCGCAGCATCGTTGGTCGTGTTGTTGGGTTTAACATTGCATCACCTCGCTCAACTGCCGTCTTCCTTCCTATTCGCTCAGTTTTTCTGAGTGAATAGGCTCTTAATAAACTAGCGCGCTTTACCATCAACGATCGCATCAGTGCTTACCATCAGGCGGGAATGCGGTCAAGTGCTAGTTTATAACTATTAAAAAAAAAAAAGACACATCCTATAGGATGGATTTTGGTGAGTGTGCGAGGCAATTGGATGATTTAATTCCGTCTCCGTTCCACCTACGGACGACCCGTCGTACGGCGAGTTTACATTCTTACCCTGTTGACACCACTACGATCCGGACGAAGCGTTTCGCCTCGTCTTTTATACCGCGTAGGTTGAGGGACCAGAACAGTTTATCAGTGTTTCTGTCTGACTACAATTTAAGTGTCTTTAAGGCTAGCGTGAATAGGCTCGTAATAAACTAGCGCGCTTTACTATGAATGATTGCATTACTCTTACCATCAGGCGGGATTGCCGTCAAGCAATTATAAAAAAAAACTTGATTGGGTGGACGCGCCATCCGGTGTCCATCATTCGGCCGTACGTTGGATAGATGTTGTAGGAACATTTGGACGGTAGAAAAGTTCTTTTTCAAAAACTATTACGCAATTAACGCATTCTTAGAGGGTATATTACTACGAACCAAAGGATAATGAACTGTATAAAAGAAAAAAACGCGTTAACGACCTAAAAACGTACCTACAGAACTTGACGTAAGGGCGACAGCAAGTCAAGTTACCAGAAACAGTCAAATATTCCCACTCAGCCTGGAGCCGATGCTTTAGCTATAAAGTTGAAAATCTAATAGAGATTTAACAGATTGTAGTAGCTTGGTGTACTCTCGTTTGTACAATAGCCGTTTCTAAAACTACAGTCCGTAGCGTAGAAACTGTGTTGAGAAATTTCTATATAAATCCTGTTGAAACAACGCCTCTGGTGGTGCTTTCAGAAAACAGAATAAGTACACGTCACAACGTTCAATAGGTACCTGTGTGGCCGCTGAGATTTGAGTTTAGAACAAGCGGTCCATTCTAAAGTGGTCTGTGTTACTTATAACTGGTGGATACTTTTATTGAAAAATGATTTATTGTCTGTAAGAAGGTGTGTACCAACACTTTACCATACGTCATTTATATTTTTTTGAGTTCGACATTTTTTTATCTGAATTGAATTAAACATAAACAACATAAACATCCTCTTTGCTGACACACTTTCAATCAAAATCAAGCCGAATTCATAAATACGAATTTGTCTGCGTAAATAAAGCAATAAATAAATGAACTCGTAAAATAAAAGTAAATGGTGTATAGGCAATTTGGTTGGTAAAAATAATGATTTTAAATAGTTTCTGCCCTGCCTTTTCCTGCGTTAGATAGCATTACCTTTAAGAATTGGGCTACCAAATCCCATATTTTTCTCAAACTCCACTGGCAGTGCAGAGATAGATATGTGCGTTCAAAATAAAAAAAAATATTTGTTTGACAGAACCTTCAAGTTAAATAAATATCAATTTTATTTCAATGAAATTTAAGTCGATTTTAGAGTGACGAGCACAATTGAAAAAAAATATAAGTGTTTAAAAATTAGTGTGTGCGTGTATGTTTTGTGTAGAAATTAAAGTTTTCCATAAATCCATGTTTGTTTACTTTTTGTACCAAATAACAGGATAGATTCATTACCCTCCTTTTGATGTTCAGTTGGTGGATGTTTTATCTCATTTTTTTTTGTTCTGGATGGGCAAATCATCGAATGACCTCTCAGATGGCATGTCAGACTTTTACTGACTAAATCCCACCCGTATTCCTTCACTTGCCTGTGCGCCAGGGCCACGGTTTCTTTTTTAACCAATCCGCAACCCTGTTTTCTCTTACTTAGTCAGCAGACTATACTGAGCAACTAAGTAGCGAAATTCTTTTCAAGTTTATAGAACGGTTTAGTGATAAAATAATTCGAATTATATAGTCCACTGTAAAACAATATGACTTGAAGGCACGTTATTGCTCAAATAATTTGATTGACGGCTTTCATACAAAGTGTTGAACAATGTGACGTAATCGATTCAACAAAGTCCAGAGCACGTTCTAGAATTTATACGTTTTTTGAAAGAAGTTTGCTGATAGACTAAACACAATTTCAACTCTAGCAACATTGTAAGGTAATAATAATAACTTTGGAGAGCATAGTCAAAATAGACTTGTGAATAGTACATGAGGAAACGCGAAAAGGAGGCAAAAATGCTTGTAAAGCATAGCGCCGATTTTTTAAGTGTTTCTCCATCATCATCATTCATCATCATCATTTCTGCCGAAAGACATCCACTGCTGGACATAGGCCTCCCCCAAGGATCTCCACGATCCGACCGGTCCTGCACCTCCCGCATAAAGCGATTTCCCGCGACCTTCACTAGGTCGTCGGTCCACCTTGTCGCAGGCCTACCCACGCTGCGTCTTCCAGTGCGTGGTCGCCACTCGAGAACCCGTCGGCCCCATCGGGCATCGGTCCTACGGGCATTGTGTCCAGCTCACTGCCACTTTAATGTTGCAATTCTTCGGGCTATGTCGTTTATTCACGTTCTTCTGCGGATCTCCTCATTCCTTATTCGATCACGCAGTGAAACCCGAAGCATAGCCCTCTCCATTGCCCTTTGAGTGACCTTGAACCTTTCTTATAAGGCCCATTGTTAGCGACCACGCCTCGGTCTTTCTTAAACAGCGCGAATTATGTTAGTGTCCAAACTTAGAAGGCCTGAAAGCTAAGTATTACTTGCGTATATATCTCAGTTAAAGCTCAATTTTACTTTATTAAAATTAATTTACTTAATTTATTTAAGATGCTAGGAGGGGGGGGGGGGGGGGGGGGAGAAGACAATATTGACATCTCACTTTCCCACTTTTTCATAAACGCTGCTTAAAGTTAACTAGTGATTAGCGATTCTTTAACCATATATTTTCGACCTTTTAACGTCACTTAACTTTAATTATCGTTTATGAATAAACCCCTTAAACACTGTGGTGTTTATTCATAAAGGATTATTTAAGTTAAATGACGTTAAAAGGTTAAAAAATTATGGTTAAAGAATCGCTAATCACTAGTTAACTTTAAGCAGCGTTTATGAATAAGGAGGTTTATGTTTACTTTATCTCCCTTTTCATGGTAAAATTTTTCGAGAATATTGCTGCTGATCCTGAATCTACAATGAAATGGTCCCATTCGGAGTTTAAAGTTAATAAGAACGCCAGTTATGTCGCTCATAGATCTGAGACAAAAGAACCTACGAGATTGGAGCAGCTGAGATCCAACGTACGGGGAATTTTTATTAAATTCTGATATGTGAAGTACGTCTGGGAATGCAGATTTGAATATAACAGCCGTATTGCAGTCTCCCGACAAATCTGATTCCAATATCACTGTTCATGATACTTCGTGCAATAGAACTCATGCGTAGAACATATAAAATAAGAATATTTGTACGTTCCAATTTTGAAAGGAATGTACTTATTTCATATTTGGAAGTGGGACGTACAAAAAATTGTATTTGATTGTGAGATGAAAGTAAAACAAAGAATGTATTTTTATTAATGTTGTGGTACAAACATTTAAGTATACGGTAGTAGGATTTAAGTGGAAGCCCACAAACTACCCTGTACCGACAGCTTGTACTAAAAGTCTCAGTATAAAATTACATAAAATAACCTATTGCAGAGTGACCTCTGCGGTTACGATCTTCTTTTCAAATTAATATGCCTGGTCATCAACTTAATTACACCGAACTTTTTTATTTTGTTAGTTGACAAACAACATATTTGACAGATACATGATAAAAAAAAATTGGATGCTGTTTTTTTTTTCTCGGTGGTAGGCCATAATATCGGCTGCCGGTAGAAGTTACCACCCACCAGACAAAGTTCCGGCTGATGATATCTGGCGAAGCCATAGGTACGGAGGACGGGTCTGAGCTAAATGTTGTTCTGTCGGGAGTTTGGTCATGGAGGGTCTCCATATCAATCTCCATCTGGCGCAGCATCGTTGGTCATGTTGTTGGGTTCAACGTTGCACCACCTCACTCAACTGCCGTCTTCCTTCCTATTCACTCAGTTTTTTTAGGGAACAGACTTTTAATAAACTAGCGCACTTTAACATCAACGATTGCATTACTGCTTACAATCAGGCGGGATAGCTGTCAAACACTAATTTAATATTATAAAATATATATGTATACTTGTGTAAGTGGTGGGATTATCAGTTTATGCCGCTACACTTCATAAATAAGAATTATTCTTTAATTATAGCAACCTATTTGGACGAAGTGTATATTTTGTAAAGGAACGTAAGTGTACCAGTAGCCTCGCGGTTAGCATGTTTTAGGTGGAGCATACTTTGCGGTCAAATAATGAGGACATAAAATAAAACGGAATGCACTCGGCGGTGTAATAACACAGTTTAGTTTCCGTTCCAATTGTATGCTGCAGGTTACTAGAAAAGAAAATCGTTGAAAATGTTAGGTTTAGAATAGCTTCTAAATGTGAACAATTGGAGATAACTAATACTAGTTACTGTCAGCCGAGTCTTTACGAACAAACCGCCTAATCTCATCGCCATTCCGCAAACACCTAAAGCCGTGCAAATGAGTCAAGCGAGATCCACGTCTTGTGAAGGAGGGATCCCCGCTAAGTATTCTCTAAGTCGAATCCATCATTATTATTCCATGAAAAGGGGCCGCGAGTTCACCGGATTCACACCTGCGTCGTACAAATAACCACGTAAAGCTGACAAATTGTTTCACATTCATATTGGTCACGAGTGGTGTTGCCACGTTGCCAAAAAATAGATGTTCCGCGGAAACTTAAGGTTCCCCGATTTGGACGGTCACGACCTTTATTCGGCACATTTTGTGGGCTCGCGCAAACATTGCCGTTTTTGCTCGGTTGTTCGGCCACCCGCTGACTCGGATTATATTCGGGATGGCATTAATCTCACTGTAAATGGTGTTTGTAATAGAGTTTTTAGGATGTGCCAAGATAATGCTTGTTTTTGCCGGCATTTTATTTTTGCAGCTGAACTGATAATTGTTTGTTTGGTTACCGATGTGAAATTTCTGTAGGTATGGATTGGTACGTTGTGGAAGTACTTAACTTACGGCAACAGTTCGCTAATCTGACGTGGTACGTCGTTAAGTTGGAGACTTGCGCCGTGATAACAGAGTTATCCCCTAAGGAAGTTAGCGGTAGAGATCGCTGACAAAGGATCAGGACGTTGTTGAAGCGAAAATTAACAGATTTAAGTGTAAGCGTAATGCCTAAGGCATTTAGTCCGCCTTTGTATTATTTGTGTGAAAAGTTTAAATAAATACACCAATACGTAGTTGTTCCGGGTCTGGATGTTTGTGTATGTGAGTTTTTATGTTTGTACACAAACCCACGATACAGGAGAAATTCCTAGTGTGAAAAAAAAATGATATTGACAAAGCAAGTACGGCAGTTGCGTTACAGACTTTCAAAGAAATGCCTTTCATTTGTACAGTTAAACAATATTCATTGCATTATTAATGTTGTTGAGATGACAACTGATTTAGACAACATTGGAATGGCATTTTTTTTTAAATCGAAATTAAATTTTTACAGTTAAACAACATTCATTGCATTATTAATGTTGTTGAGATGACAACTGATTTAGACAACAGTTTTTTTTAAATCAAAATTTTATATTACAATTAGGCGCTGGTGTTGAAAAAAAGAACCTAAAATATTTATTCACAGGTCGTTAAATACTCTTTGGCAAAGGAATTCAAAATCCTAGCTGTATCCTGAGTATCATGTGTATAACGCCAAACGCAGGTAAGCCCTGAATAAGTAAAGCGGTGTGTTTCAATGTTGTAAGTTATTAATGGCGGTTATCACATCGCGGCTTAACACTTTAAGTACGGTCCAAGCCCCCCCACCTAGCTCTACATTATACACCTCACTAAACCGAAGATAAATTACGCTAATTTTACAGTGATCGGTGTTCGGAGGTCATTACCAAGTGATAATCCTGCTAAGTTGCGTTGCTGATCAAGTACGACTTCGTAAATAATATTTTTATTGAGCAGTTCTTGTGTTCTTTTTCAAGAGACCAGTTGTTGTTACGGCTCTGACTTATCATTTGTATCTCGTAAAATTAAACGCAGTCAGGCTTTTTATTTTGTGGAAGTAATTTCAACCTCACTGTTCTCAAAATTTTGAAGGAACATATCAGGAGGGAACTGGGATGTTGTAGAGCTAACAACACACGTGATTATCAGCGCAGTAAGCAGTGATACGATCATTGATGGTAAAGCGCGCTAGTTTATTAAGAGCCTCTTCACTCTTGAAGACACTCAAATTGTAGTATGACGGAAACCTCGCCGCCGCCGTCCTTGTCATGCAGGGGTAGCATAGCCTCCTTGGACTGCCTGCAGCCCGGTGACGAGGACCACCAAATCTCCGCTTATTCGTAGGTATACTTTTGTAGCCATCTGCGTATTTTAATATAGGGGAAAGGCACAATTGGCTCCAGTCCGCTGACCAACGCGCTGGATGCCCTTCTAGCCAGCTCGTCAGCTGCGTCATTACCCAGTGAACCGCTGTGTCCCTTTATCCACTGTAGTGTCACAGTGTTGCGGTCTGGTGCGATTATCCATTCCAGTGCGTCGTGTCAGTCAAGTATTTAGCTTGATGTGATACATCCCTGCTTTAGGGATTGGAAGACTGAAGCACTGCAACTCCCCTGGCTTTTATGGCTAGGACCGCCAGAGTTATGCCCACACATTCTGTTTGATAAACCGTGTTGAGCATTCCTAGCGGTCTGGATATATTTATGTTGAGGTCTAGTGAGAACACTGCGACGCCCGTTTCTTGGCCGGTTTTTGATCCGTCGGTGTATACAAATAAGAGCATTGCGATCACTCAGGTCCGGAGGAGTTGACCTCCGAACCTGAGTGGTCGCACTACTCTTCTTCAAGTGCAATCTGATAGAGCTTTTGAAAGCAGTTTTTTTTTTACTATTTTATAAACCAGCGCTTGACCGCAATCCCGCCTGATGGTAAGCAGTGACGCAATCGTTGATGGTAAAGCGCACTAGTTTATTAATAGAATATTCACTCTAGCCTTGAAGACGCTCAAATTGTAGTCCGACAGAAACACCGCCGCTGGCAGATTGTTCCAGTCCCTCGATGTACGCGGTGTAAAGGAGGAGGCGAAACGCTTCGTCCGGATCGTAGAGGTGTTAACAACTTAAGAGTGGAAACTTGCCGTACGACGGGTCGTCCGATGGGATGGTGGAACGGAGATGGGGAATTAAATCATGCAATTCCCTCGCAAACTCTCCAAAATGTATCCTATAGAACACCGAAAGGCTGGCTACTCTACGCCTGTGCGCTTGTGTGGCTTTGGAGACCAACTCGAGTTAAATCAGGGTCACCAATCAGCCTCTTCGCACGCCTCTCCACTGATTTCAAAGTGGCCAGGTGACACTTAGCAGTACCAGCCCAAATATGGCTGCAATACTCCACACACGAACGGACCTGTGCTTTGTACAACATTAGAAGCTGCCCCGGTGTGAAGTACTGCCGGACCTTTGCGATAACGCCAAGTTTTCTGGCAGCCACCTTGGCCTTGGACTCAATGAACCGCCCAAAGTTCGAGGAAATCTCAACACCCAAAAGCTGAAGGCGGTCGGTACACTCCAAGGATACATTCCGAAAAGTAGGAGCCAAGGTGAACGGGCTCCTTTTGGCGGTAAAAAGACACACATTGGCATTGCCCCATACGGACACTGCCGGAAGTGCAACATTCGTTCGCTCTACCATGGCCTCTCTTTCGGACCGGATTGATTCCCTACTAGCCCAAGCATCCGGCAGGTCTCTGCATCTCTCTGCTGTCAACTGTGCTGTTTTGGTACTTTGTCATTGGGTGCTTGCATCATTGGTTGTCTTTTAATTGCATCTAACATTAGGCGTGTATGTTTGACCCTGGAGTCTTTGCTCAGGGTTCCTGATAGGTGGAGCCTGAAGGCAGCCAGCGTCGCTTCCTCCCTCACAACAAGGTGGAATGGGGCAGGGCGGCTGTAGGCGTGGTTCTCATGCAACTGGTAATTGCCACACATACCAACCGTTGTAGTTTCTCAAGGTTTGGTTCGCCATATCTGACCTACAGTTAGTTGTTCCGGGTCTGTCTGTTTTGTCTAAAACTTGTGAAACCTACCAATCCGCACTGCGTCCGCAGGTGGATCTATAGTGGTTCATTCCCTCTCAAAGGGAATAGGACTGGGTAAAACGTAAACATTTAAACACTCTTTACACCAACAGCCAGACCAGAAACACCTACTTGTACTACTAGGTCACGAATATTGGTTCTGTGCGAGAATCTAATCTGCGTCACGCAGCGCAGAAGTCGATCAATTAACCACTTATCCAACCGTGCCCTCAATAGAACCTTTATACAGGATTGTACACAATGCATGAAACAGCATGTAGACAAATGAAATAATCTTTGATAACCTGCCAGAGCTAACGAATGAGTAGGTTTTCTCAGCTAGGTATATTTTATAACAATCACTTTCTGGGCTTATAGCAGGTGCCTAAGTATATATCTACTGATTGAGGAGTTATGTATTATGAAAAAATAAGCAAACATTTTTTTTACACAATAAAAGTTTAAAAAAAATTTGTAAGCACAAAAACAATAATAATTTTTTATTTATTCAATAAAATATTTATCAGGAAACTACATTACATTTCGACGAAAAACTGTCAGCATCGGCACAACATGCATCTACATACGTTTCCCCATACACCTGTGTCATAATATAAAGTTTTCATTAAAATCTCTGGAATTTTTAATATAAATTCTCACATGATACATGGAATATGGCGCAGAATGAAATCTAGAGAATTGAGTCATTACAGCGTCTGTTAAATATCAAATGAAATACCATAAGAGGTGTTTACATAATATTTGGCATTTCATATACAATATTAAGAAAAATAAAAACTAATGAGATTGCGTCATCATACTGTAGGTAGCAATGGAAGGTTTTTCAAATTTAAAAAAAATCGCATAAAGTGTATAAATATCCATATAATGCTAGTAAAAGTAAAGCTTAGCCTAAAGTTAGTGATAAATTAACTGAAGTGAGGCTGGACTCTTATCCACTTACGTAAGAGGGGAGAGTCCCACCGGTTTGAAAACACATTCAGGAAGAGCAGCAAAAACGGGTCATTATGGAAGCGCAACGTTTCCGTATGATCGCGGCGAACATATCGACGCTTTCCTCCGCGAACATCCTTGACGCGCTACAGCGGTCAGGAAACCTCAAGAGCACCCTGAATGCATTATTGTACTGTACGCGCAGGTCGCTGTATGCCCGCTGAATAATACGTGGTCCAAATGTTGCACGTGTAAAACGACTGGCAGAAGGCCTAGGCAGACTTAGAACAGCGTACAAACCTGCGGGCCAGCATGTTGCAACGGACAGCCAGGTACCTGCTGCTTGTTATTGAAAGGATTCTAATACATACTAATATATCACAGACATATAATATAACGTTTATATGTCAAGAAGTTTGTCTTCTTGTGTAGATCAATTTTACAAGTAAACTGAGTGCGAGCGAATTCCGCCACCACCGAGAATAAGTCATTTATAAAACTGTAAGATTTTTTTTTAAATGAAATAACTTTAGTTAAAACGACCCTAAGTGATTTTAAATAGTATTATTAAACGCATCCACGACACAGGAGACATTCCTAGTGTGGGGCTACGTTTTTTTAAAGTAAACTATCCTGAACGTCCATTTATATTGCGCAATATTATGAGTGACATAACTGGCTTTACAAGTTTTACTATATTAAATTTAAAACAAAACAGCTGATAATGTTCCTACACCTGGGACACAGGCTTCTTATCGGTGAGAGGGTATTGGCAGTAATCTGATTAATAATCATTAATCTGTTCCGGCATGATGTCTGGTGAAGCCGTACGGAGGACGGGTCTGAGCAGTTGTGTTGCGAAGTGTGCCGGGTACGACGTGCCTAATGTTGTTGTGTTGGGAGTTTGGTCGTGGAGGGTCTTCAGATCAATCTCCCTTTTGCGCAGCATCGTTGGTCGTGTTGTTGGGTTTAACATTGCATCACCTCGCTCAACTGCCTTCTTCCTTCTTATTCGCTCAGTTTTTCTGAGTGAATAGGCTCTTAATAAACTAGTGCGCTTTACCATCAACGATCGCATCACTGCTTACCATCAGACGGGATTGCGGTCAAGCGCTAGTTTATAATTATTAAAAAAAAATCTACCATGCTGGTCCAGTACAGGTTGGTAGAAGTCACATGTCTTCGACGTTTTTGGCTCCAGGACGTGCCGGTTTCCACACGATGTTTTCCTACACCATTTTGAGTGACATATAAGTATACAGTACCTAACAATACACTGACACCGATAAACCAAATTACCCTAAATTATTTATTTAAACTAAATTTAAAGTAAGTTTCGTGCATTTCGTTATGAAAAGGACAAAAGATAAATATTAATTCAACCCAGTCAAGTTAGTCCGCGCCTGTCGTAAATTGACGTGTTTTTAGACGCCATGTTTTTAATTACGTCTAAACTGTCCATTGAGCGTCTTAACAGGACTAAACTAATATTTTATCTTCTGTCCTTTTCTTAATGAATTAGAAAGAAAAACATGCACTGAACTCAAATTTAGTTTTTTTTTTTTTGTGTGAAAAAGGCCATCGACGTTACTGACGTGCAAAATCAAAAAGCCACTTTACTTACCATGAAATGTTTCTGAAAGGATAGTAGTTCACGTAATCTGATCATCTTGAAGGGGAAAGCAACATACAAATGTGTTGCATAATATTATGTACAATATACAATACGTAATGAAACCCTGTTGTTTCTTCTACCTAACCTTAAGAATCAGCATACCGACGTAATAAAGCTATCATTAATAAAAATTGCTCAATAAATATTTAATTCTTCTTCTTCATCTCAGCGTTAATCCCAGTCGTATCCGAAGCTTTGGAGTCTAGGGTCCGCTTTCCCAGTCTAACTGCTCATTTTGGCTAAACTTCGATATTTTCCATGAAGCGACTGCCGTCTGACCTCCACAACCCGAAGGTGATATCGAAGCATTGCATTAGACCAATTGTAGGACATTTAAGGGCTCCAACAACCCGTAACGACTGCCATTAGATGTTCGTATGGCAACCGGCACCAACGGCTTAACGTGCTTTCCGAAGCATGACCAGACCAGTGCAAATATTCATATTCATGCATACAAATATTTGCACTGCGCGGGGATCGAACCCGCGCCTCCTTGCGCAGCGGCCGCGTTCGCTACCGCTAGGCCACGCAGGCTGTCAAAATAAATATTTAATTATTAATACATATTTGTAATCTTTAACTGATTTCTTACCTCTGCAATTCTGCATGAAGAAACTAAACATAAGTAGAACTTTCATGCCCATCCCTTTATCGTATAAAATCAGATACTCCAAATATTTTTTCGAATGTGTCGATTTTAATATATAATAGTTATTTGGTTTTGATCCCTCGACTTGACAATGGCGTAAAATGCTTGTAGGTAAAGGTACATGTCCCTGAAAGGAACAACAGGGTTTTTGTTACATACTGTAAAATACGTACAGTTTTTATTATATTTATTGGTACTCGTATATTGGAGTGGCTGCAGTCAGCCACTCCAATATACGAGTACCAATACACAGAACATAAAGTTAAATTATTTGCCATATGTCAGTACATATGGCAAATAATTTAATTTTATGTTCTGTGTTTTGTAATTTCCATTATTTTACAAACAATCAAGTATTTTCTTATTGAACTGACTGACAGGTTTGCGGCTGGGAAGTGTGTTGCGTCGCTTCTTCTTCCCAGAGAAAATAATGACTTAGTGAAAGACTGTGTTTTTGGGGGACTATCTTGGGTACTAAGAATATTATGAATTAATAATATAGTTATCAAGAGTTTTGCACTTCATGAAACTAACATAAGTTATTTGGGTGATATTTTGATTTAGCAAATGACTTATTTATATTGCTCTTTAGTGACTATAATATGGAGGAAGATAAGAATGCCTATTCCGTTGACTAGACTCTTGTTTGGGCCTAATCCAAAATAATAACTACGCCATACTAGCAAAAGTTATCGCACATTGCGGCTACCGTAAAAATATTGTCCGGTATTTCAAATTACAGCTATTCCTACAAATGTGACTAAAAACATTTATGTAAATATCTAAGCGTGGACTGTAATATACTGCACCACAACTGAGTTACATTTTAGCATACATATCTGCGACAGTCTATCTGTTGTTTTGACTGCATAATTCGTGAATGCGTTATAGTGAATTAAATGCAGCTCTGGTTGCAATTTCTTGATAAAATTGGAGTTATTTGCAATTCAGATCAGCCTCCGACTCACCAAGATTCCTTTAGCTTTGGAACAAAATGGTTCCTTTTGACTTGCGCCTTCAATTTTGAATAAAACAGAAGCCGTGGGATAATGTGTTTTTCATTATTTTCTAGAGTCTTTTTTACTTGGTTTGGGATTATTGATAGCTAAATAGTGGCATTTTGTAAGTACATTATGTGCTTCAACTTGATATTGATATAACTATTAAGTTAAATAAATAAATATATATGGTAAAATCACACAGATTGAGCTAGCCCCAAAGTAAGTTCGAGACTTATGTTATGGGATACTAACTCAACTATACTATATTTATAATAGATACATATATAGATAACCATCCAAGACCCAGGCAAATCAGGAAAAAATCGTTTTCTATCATGACCTAGCCGGAGATCGAACCCGGACTCTCGACGTCGCAGGCAGGCGTGTTGACCGCTGCGCCAAGGAGGACGACAAGTTATTTAAAGACTCATTATATTGGCGTAGCTAGGCATTTTTTGTATGTTTCTACTTATGAATCAGCCAGCCTTGGCAAGGTGGTCACTGACTATCAGCACTTAAGCAACTTTATAGGTATCAAGTATGGATTTCAGTTATCCTATAATCAACAACCTTTTTTTCATAGCATAAAGTTCTGGGTATAATTCTCAGATCCGACAAAGGGTTCGTTGGGTTTTTCAAGTAATTTTTCTTTTGCAGCCTGTAGTCTGGATTTGTACCCGGTTGAGCTGACTTCAAGACTGCTTCTATTACTTTAGACTTAAACATAACTCGTAAATACGATATAATGTACTCATAAATCGCCAACCCGCATTAATCACCCGCCTGCATTAATCGCCAACCCGCACTAATCGCCAATCCGCATTGTGCAAGCGTGGTGGTTACTCTCAATCCTTCTCTGTATGAGAGGAGACCTGTGCCCAGCAGTGGGACGATAAAAAGGTTGATGATAATGATGAAACATAACTGGCGAAATGTAAGTATATGTATTAGGTATAGCTGTACCTTTTTTTAAAAAAATATTATTAACTAGTGCTTGACTGCAATCCCACCTGATGGTAAGCATTGATGCAATCGTTGATGGTAAAGCGCGCTAGTTTATTAAGAGCCTATTCACTCGGAAAAACTTAGCGAGTAGGAAGGAAGACTGCAGTTGAGCGAGGTGATGCAATGTTAAACCCAACAACACGACCAACGATGCTACGCCAGAGGGAGATTGATCTGAAGACCCTCCACGACCAAACTCCCAACAGAACAATATTTGGCGCATCGTACCCGGCACACATCGCAACACAACTCTCTGCCTATCCGTCTTTTTCTATTTTGAATGGAAATCATCTAATGACTTCTCCCGCTTGGGGTAGAGCGGAAGGGCGGAAGCCTTTTACAGACTAAACCCCACTCGTGTTCATTCACTTGTGTGTGTGCCAAGGGTCGCGATATCTTTTTTTTTTTTAATAATTATAAACTAACGATTGACCGCAATCCCGCCTGATGGTTAGTAGTGATGCGATCGTTGATGGTAAAGCGCGCTAGTTTATTAAGAGCCTATTCACTCAGAAAAACTGAGCGAATAGGAAGGAAGACGGCAGTTGAGCGAGGTGATGCAATGTTAAACCTAACAACACGACCAACGATGCTGCGCCAAAGGGAGATTGATCTGAAGACCCTCCACGACCATACTCCCAACACAACAACACTTGGCGCATCGTACCCGGCACACATCGCAACACAACTGCTCAGACCTGTCCTCCGTACGGCTTCACCAGACATCATGCCGGAACATGGATCTCGTTCGAAAATCCCGCGGCCTTGGTAGACCTCTGCCTATATACATTATGTTAGTATAAAAATTCCACGATGGTATAAAACTTTTCAAAATGTATTTCGCATCTTAGTTCTCCAAATTGGTTTCTTCAATATTTTACTGAAAGCTAACTCAATTAAAATAAGTATAGTGATGAGCGAACTCAAAGTTAACGGAGGCGACCTCAGACACTGCAGCACTCTTCCAGATTCTAAATTCAGGAGCCCCCGGCTGAATTATAATGAGGCGGGGAACTTCGCAGCCAGCTTGGAGCTTCGGTTGCAAGAAGTAGAGAGTTATCCACGGACGGCTATTGTTTTTAATGAATTCTCAACTTTTACGAAAGTTCGTCAGAGTTAAGAACATTACCTGCAGCAAATTCCGATACCAGAGTTTAGCGATGTGCTAATTATTATATTATCGCTTTTTGTTTTAGTGGCTTTTTAGTGTTGAGTTGATTCTCGTAGTTCTTTTAGTAGAATAGCTTCTTAGGGTTAAGGTGTTTGAAGAATAAAAGCTATTGCATGCAGGTTTGGACGTCACTTGACTTTAATCATTGATTATACATAAACCTCTTAGTAGTCGCTTTTTTATTTAGTGTTTTTTAGGGGGCAGTGGATTTTGATAGTTCTTTTATTGGAATATTTAGGGTTGGACTAGAAGAAATATTGTCACTATATACTTTATGTAGCTTCTGTGGCGTAGCGGTAGCGAACGCGGCCGATGCGCATAGAGGCGCAGGTTCGATCCCCGCGCAGTGAAAATATTTGTATGCCTTAATATGAATATTTGCACTGGTCTGGTCGTGCCTCGGAAATCACGTTAAGCCGTTGGTCCCGCTTGCCATAGGAACATCTAATGGCTGTCGTTACGGGTTGTTGGAGCCCTCAAAAGTTCAAAAATTCGTTTAACTGCAATGCTTCGATATCGCCTTTGGTTTGTGAAGGTCAGACGGCAGTCGCTTCACCGAAAATATCGAAGTTTAGCCAAAATCAGCATTTGGACTGGTAAAGCGGACCCCAGCCTCCAAAAAGCTGTAAAAAGGTTCGGATGCGACTGGTATTAACGCTGAGATGATGATGATTGACTTTATGTAGGTGGTCCGTGTATGGGATATTACCTATCTTACATAATACAGAGTTCTTTTAAAGTAAATTTACCTCTGACAGCAGCAACCGAATCGCATCCATATTATAACGATGATAAAGGTCTTTGCGATTCTGACAGATTTTCAAAATCGTTGCCACTGAGAGTCAACAATTACTGTTGCAACCTTATTGCATGCAATATAAAGATCAAAGTGACTTGACAGTGATGCAAATCATGGTCTCGTATTGATAAAATATTCTAACCTAGACTTCACCATTTTCACCCATTAGTTAGACCACAATGTCTGTACATATTTTCAACGGGTTGCACATTGTATTCCAAGTCTGTCAAAACCTCTTTAAATGTTTGATTATTCCGGTGTTGTTTTTGTTCTTGATTGTTCCTTTAAGCTTAAAGATCCGCGCTTGTGTAAGTCTTGGAAGTCGATTTAAACCGAAGGACTTCGGCCGTATTTCATAAAAATCCTAAAACATTCCTCACATATTCGGTAGTTTTAGTCTCCCGTGGGCGTCATTCGATGCAGCCAGTCCACTGTGTAAAATATAATCGTAAAACATTAGGTGTAGTGAGCATGAGTTGCAAAAAATGACAATTCCTAAAGGAATATTGCATCTTCCTTTTTTTTATAAATTACAAAGTAGTGCTTCACCGAGATACCGCCTGATGGTAAGCAGTGATGCAATCGTTGACGGCTAAGCGCGTTAGTTTATTAAGAGCCTATTCACTCTAGCCTTGAAGACACTCAAATTGTAGTCCGCCGGGAATACCGTCGCTGGCAAATTGTTTCAGTCCCTCGATGTACGTGGTAAAAAAAGAGGAAGCGAACCGGATCGTAGTGGTTCGACGTAAGGATGGAAACTCGCCGTACGACGGGTCGGCCGATGGTCGAACGGAGAAGGGGAACTTAAATCATGCAATTCCCTTGCACACTCACCAAAATGCATCCTATTTAACACCGAATCATAAGCAAATATGATTTGTGGGAAAAATAACTGTAATTCTTATTAAATAGAGTTCAGTAAGGTAATTACGTAACACACCATCAGCAGCAATGGGTATAATATTGACAGTTCAACAAAATTCATTGCGTTATTTAAGTTGTTGAACAGACACATATGACGAATGTACGGAGTAATGGATTAGCCATATACTTCAAAATTATACCAATTGATAGTAAAGGTGTGTTACTGAATTACCTATTTCGCTAACAGTTTACGCTACATACAGATTTAATAGTCTTAGTCACTGAAATAAACTAACTTAATTAAAGAAAAGTTAAAGATTATTTTCACACACTCACACATTCATGATTTGTTTAACTTAAGGAAACGTGTGACAAACTCACACAAGTTTTATGCGATCTATTTTTACGGTCAAAAATGTTAACTGAGAATATAAACCTAGAATAATCTTGTCTCTTAGTACGTAGGTATATTATTACATTTTAACTACCCCAACCCACTACACCACATAACAGTTTATTTGTTAGCCTCCTACGTTCACAAAACCGCTACACATAACTTTAGAATAACGTCTCATTAACGCGCCTACCTTCCAAATTTTACGATTCCAGCGCCAAGATGTTGATAAAACCTTTTGTTTACAATGTACACTGGTTAAAGAACTTTATGGCTAATGAAAAAGTGTATATTTTAAGGCAACCTGTTAATAAGTAAGTTGAAAAGCTTAACAAGATTTACCTGTATAGCCTCGCGGTTGCTTTAAAGCTTATAGAGATTTACTCGCAACGAGTCGCGTTCTCATTTATTTATTTTGAGGTTATCTATGTTTCACTTTTGATTCTGATTGCTTGTATTTTAATTTCGTGTGTAACAATAAAGAAATGAAAACAGTTGAATAGAAATAGGTTTTGAAGTACATATTTTGACTGGGACGGCCATACATAAAGATACTAGATAGTAATCTATCAAGAGGGCCTAGTGCAGGATTTTTTTTTTACATTCTGATAGTCCCTCTAACATTATTAGAGTCCTTATTTATCCAATTATTAAATCTTATTATTTATAATTTTATCTAATATAACTACATAGAATGCCTTAAATGTCTAACATATTATTTTATACTTTATTTAAACTGTGCTAATCTATATATTGTTACGGGCTAGGGGTATTAAAATACCGGTTAAGGGTTACGAAGTTTATTGGCAACGAAGGTACAGTCGATTGTAGGCAATGACAAGTAGAATATTGCTGATGTTGCACGAAGTCTTCACTTACGTCCACGAAGTCCGTATTGTAAACACACAATAACACTACAGATGTTACTTTACGTAGTACTCAATGTTTTCGTTACAGTTGTCGCAGTAGGTATTCTCAAAGATCGCTTCTTAAGTATCGCTGTTTTCGTCTCGGTAGTCAAGTGCAGACTGACTCGGCGCCGGTGTCACGGCGCTATATATAGGCCAGCTGATCGAACATTCCAAAATCGTCTAGACGTAATAATAATAGCGCATAACTTCGAGTACATTCAGTAAGTACCTACAGTAATTTCCGGAAATAGGTTTCTAGAAATTTCGATGTCGTCACTTAGTTGACAAAATTGATGAAACCTGTACCATTCGATAGGGCACCCTAAGTCTAGGAATGCGTTTTTATATTGCACCTATACAATGTCTAGGTCTCGAGTTATAGGGCTTAAAAGTTACGCACTACATGTCACGCGATATTGAACCTTATGCCCTCGACATAAGGTGCATTCGTAACAATATTAATCTTAATATATATATATACCGTTTATTTATTATTCTATTTATTTCTTATAATAACAGCTTTTGCGACATCAATGAAAAAGTCCATGAAAGTCTGCCTATGCCTCTTGCTGGATATGAGCTTCGGGAAGTTTTCGACCGTTATTTCGCATTCCATCTTACTTGCAGCGTCAAGTCTCCTTAGAGCGTGAATCGGACAGTCAGCCAAAATATGCTCGGCCGTTTCCGGTATTCCAGGTTGACAGATGCACGACGAGTTCTCCTTGCACCTAAAACAATTCAGGTACTCAGAAAACCCGCCGTGCCCTGGCCTAGTGCAGGTTGGTAGATGTCACATGTCTTCGAAGTTTTGCCTCTAAGACATGCCGGTTTCCTCACGATGTTTTCTTTCACCGTTTAAGAGCAGTGGTGATGAAAATATTTAGACAAAGTAAAGCGCCTGACGGGATTCCAATCTACGACCTACAACGTAAGTTGCGGCCACTAGGTCACCACTGCTCACGGGACGGCCATAACGACATAAATCTTCAACCAAATGTTTCAAAAATCCCATCTAGTTTAAATAAACAAACAGTATATATAGAAAGCCCAAAACAAATGACTCGACCACACTACTTGTAACGGCCACGTCGTCAAATAACAAGTTATCTATCTCTTTGACGATAACAGATGCAGTTTGAAATATTCCCATTAGGAGCCAACAACAGTGCAACTACCATTAGACATGGGTTATTGTGCAATACTACGTTAGAGGAGAACAAATTGCTATAATTCGATCCACCATTACCCCTCAGAGGCTCGTATGTTACTTCACTACACAATCGGCTCGGATATTTTCCACTACCCGAGTTGCAAAGAGTGCAGACAATTAATGTTTATTCTAAAAGGTCTTTTAGAGTGGAAATATATTTGTTTGTTAACGGAGTGAGATCTTTAATTCAAAATTTGACCTAATGGGTATTTTCTTGGTTTGGTTCTTGTTTCTTTCTTTACTTTTTTCTCTCATATATGGGAGAAAAAAGTAAAGAAAGAAAATACGTTACGTATGCAGAAAAATTACAGACGTCAGCACATCATACTACTTCAATCTGTCAATTTTTTAGTAGAATATCAACTGTATTGCTTAATCATTAATGTAGAATGTTGATTGAGAATATTTCGTCAGTTCCGGGTTGTTTGATCTGCTATCATCCGTGCTTAAATTACAAGTTGGGCGAATATGCGCCAATACCACGACCTTATGCAAGATAGAGCTTTAGACAATATAACAGTTATTCCTACTAGAGTTCCAATTAACTGATATTTGTTGTCAAAAGTGCTACCTAAAGCTTTTAGTATACTTTTTTTATTTATTTGGGAAAACCGACAAGCGTGTTACAGTATAATATGCTATGACATATGAGTTGATGTATAATTCACAACATTTCACAGTTTCCTTGTGTAAATTATTAATTATGTAGGTAGGAGTACAATCACACTCAAATACTATATTAGATTAACATTACTACTTACATTATTAACATGCGAACAACGCGTCATACTGACGTCACACGAATCCTGCATCTCGCAATCAGAGTTTTCTGTGCAACTAGCACTCATAGAAGTTCGTGACATCAACCGGCGGGCTGAGTGGCTCGCCAGATAATCCCAGTTTGGTCGGAGGATCCTCCCTTTTCTATGGAGGATGAGTGAGCTTTACACGCGGCCTCATACCTCCACACTCTTTATAGGTAGGCGTTGAGTTTCTTTTGATGGTCGGCCGCGTGAGGAATATTTTCGTGATATAAATTCATCATTTCTAAGAAACGACAAAGCTTTTGGACTGTTGCTGTAATGGGTTTGAGGTAATGGCCTTAACCTTTACTTGCGTCGGCTTGTTTCCTTCTGCGGATATTGTATAGCCTAAGAAATCGAGTGTTGTTTGGCCTAACGTACATTTTGCGACGTTGAGTTGTAATACGTTGCTATTGAGTCTTTTAAACGCCTTTTTTTTATTCTGGGATGGATAATCCTCAATGGATGTCCGCCGCCCTGGGGTGGGCGACGGGGTATGTCAGACTCCTACTGAACAAAACCACCCCGGTGCCTCTCTGGTCACGTGCGCACGGAGCCGAGGGAGTCCTTGATTCTGCCGCGGCTTCACACACTCGTGCCGGTCCGGTCTGTCCGGGCCTCGCCTCCTGCACGGGTAGTGAGGTGTTAAACTACCCCATGCATCGCCTCTGAGGCGCGCACCGACACTCGCGCGCTCCTCCGCCTCGGGGTCCAATGAATAGGGGGCGGGGACTTCCCCATGTCCCTCGGCCCTAGACCCATTCATGGGGGCCGAAAGAGAGCGTTATCCGCCCTTCCTCGGCGCCCGGTGCGTCTTCTGCGGCCCAGGAAGGGAGTTGAGATCTCCCTCTCCTGTTCCGCAGCTTCCTTCTGCAACATCACGTCCTTGTAGAGGGAAACTACCGCGTCCCATGACTCTGCGCTACCGACCATCCTCCGCACTATTGCCGGCAGCGTCAGGTCACCTCCTATCATTTGTGCACTCAGCGCATCACACACTCGGAGGTACTTGCCGAAGCAGCCGTGCCCCGATAGTACCTGCGTCACCCTGAACACAGGGAGCCGTGTCACCTCCCGAGCCGGATCGCCTCGACGGTAGCGAGGTCGGCGGTGGCGCATTAGCCTCTGCCGCCAGTCCGCCACCAGAACCTGACGGAGCTCCTATCGGCGCAGCTCGATCTGCCCCTGCACCGGACTGGAGCTCTGTGGCCGCTCTTCCTCGCGCCATTGGTACAATGACGCGAGTACTTTCGCCTCTAGGTCCCAGGGCGGGGATCCAGGGGCCAGGACGCAAGTCGCCTCGTAGGAAATCGTGCGATACCCGCGGATGACCCTAAGGGCCATCGTCCTCTACGGTTTACCCAGAATGGCGAGAGTTCCGGCCGTCCGGTCCATCGCCCACACAGGGGCCCCATACAGGGCCATGGACCGCACGATTCCCACGTTCAAACGCCTACAGGCGGCGCTCGGGCCCCCCATGTTGGGAAGCAACGTTGATAGCGCGCCTGCTGCACCCATCAACTTGGGCGCCAGCCGCCAGAAGTGAGGCCCGTATTCCCAACGGCTGTCGAGCACCAATCCCAGATACTTCATGGTATACTCGACACTTATCCGGCCCCGCTGACCACAATATGTGATCCCGGCGCTAGCGCACGCCGGGGGCCATGAAATACCATGGCCTCTGACTTGTCAAGATCCACCTCCAGGCTCAAGCGGCGGTCTTTTAAACACCTCTTCTAACTTTCTTCTGTGCTCTTCTTCATCTTCTCATCCAAATATCGTTTACGAAAGGGATAACAGGTAGCCCTCGTAGTACATTGTCAATGTGACGCTGGAATGTTTGGCCACTGTTGCGAAGACCGAAGCGCATTCTCGTAAATTCAAAAAGATGGAATGGAATGATGACTGCTGTCTTCTGAATGCCTTCTTCGCGATTTCTCACTTGGTAATGTGCTTTCCAAAGGTCGATTATGGAAAAGATTTTTTTCCCTAGTAAATTGTAGGTGAAATCGTAACCTCGGTATAGGATACCGAACGGCCCCGTCACGGTATTAAGACGACGATCATCTCCGCAAGCACGATACGCGCAGTCTTTCTTGAGCACAAGGTGAAGTGGACTCACCCATGGACTGTTCGAAGGCCTGCAGATTCCTTGTTCCATCATTCCTTTAAATTCTTCTTTCACCAACTTGTACTTGTGTGGAGATAGTGGTCTTGCTTTTGAATAGATGAGTGGTCAAGTCATTTCAATCTGGTACTCAACTTCACTATGGCAGAGCTTTAAGGACGGTCGAGTAATGTCAGGATATTGTGCAAGCAGGTCGTGATATGATTGCTTATTATTTACTGTATTGACGCTGTGGCCCGATGACGTTGTTACATAACCCACGACGGACAGACTGGTTCGCTTATCGACGAGTTTTTGTCCGTGATGTCCATTGTTAGCTGATGTTTGTGTAGGAAATCAGTTCCAATGATAGGTCGTTTTACTTCAGCAACAAAACTCCATCTGCACGGGTGTCGTAATCCAATATTCAGTACCATCGACTGTTCACCATAGTAGGGTATTGACGAACCGTTGGCAGCGTACAAGTAATTACTCGGGTGTTTTCTTCGTTTTCCTGATCTTGAAACCGATAACACTGACACGTTCGCCCCAGTGTCGATTAGAAAATGAAGTCCTGTTGATAATTCCTTGATAAAAAGACAGCGATTCGTGAGTTCGTTGACTTCGGCTCCCGCCGTAGCTGAAGTCTTCTCTAGTTTTCCTGATTAGATTTTGTCATTTTGTAATTGCACGGACCACAGCATTTGTATGCAGCCTTTCCGAACTTCAGATGGTAAAAACACATATCCGTTTTTCGTCTCGCGGATCTTGAACGTGACCGCGTTCTGCGTTGATATTTTCGTACCGTGAACGCAGGAACAGATCGATGATATTTTCTTAGTTTGCTCTTCCATTTTGTTTGCCATCGCTACCAAAGCGTCTAATCTTGACTCTTCACTCACTGACAGTACCGTTCGCATGTACCGTCGTTGACTTGTTGTGACCCAAATCTCTCATTTGCCGCAGTAGATGCCACGGCCTTTGGCCGCTCAGCTGGACGTCGTTGAGCAGCTTCTGTAATTGCTTGTTTTCGGATTCCTCGTAGACATAATCTCTTCTTGAGTTCCTCGTACCTTCTTATGTTAGGCGGCGACATGATGATATCCCCAACTTGTTCTACGTCAATCTTCTCAGTTGAGCGACAACCAGGCCGAATTTTTTCTCGTCGCTCAATTTCTGTCTGGCAATCTGGTCTTGAACTGCGCAAACCAGAGTCTGGGCTTGTCACGCCAGAACTGAGGTAAGTGAGACTTCACCGAAATGGCTTCCTCGTCTTCTCTGTCGAGTAAAAGTTTTTGGTCGTCGTTCGTTGGTTTGGTTTATGCCAATGGTCGATATTCGAAGTCACGTTATTATCACGTCTGGTCCATCACTTACGGGGATACTCGTAGGATGATTTTGATTTAACATACATTTAAGTATATTGTTTAAAAAGCATAATTTTTCGTCAGTGAAACATGCATTCTGTTTAACATTAATTTTACATACTAAATCGTATTCGAGAAAGACGCAATTAAACGCTAGAGTTATGTTTAGTGTCGCGCTGCGATGTCATGCAATTCCCTCCCACATTCTCCAAAATGCATCCTATAGAACATCGACAAACTATTTTCTCACCTGTATTTCTATTGTCAATCAATTTGACTACTAGTACTTTCACCGGGTATAACCCAATAAGTCTAAAGGCGAGTGAAGCCGCGGATAAAATTATTTAGTGAATATTATTGTAGGGGTGTTTTTTTTTTCTTCAAATATAATTGCAGTCTCATCTTGTATCAAAACTTCATTAGCTGAAATAATAAACAAAAGATTTCAAAGAAATATTTTGAAATCTTATGAATCTATTAATTTCAATCTGAATTATTCATGTTTACCTAATCAAGACGAATTCTGAACATAATTTGAGATATTTGAATTCCTAGACTGCGATTACGATTGAAACTTAATATTTAAATTATGTTTACTTAATTTAACTTAAATTAATATTGAGAATTGGAAAGAGGTTTTTGTTGTTCATGGATTTTGAACAGTATTTATGAATAGTCAGAAGGTTGAAAGTCTGATAACCAGTCTTACCAAAGTCTTATTATCCAGAAACCAGGACCTTAATTCCATAACACACTATTACTATCAATTGGAATCATTTTAAAGCATATTGCTAATCCATTGCCGCATATATTTAAAAAATATGTCTGTTTAACAATGTAAATAACTTCAAAATGAAACCCATGGCTAGTGCGGATAGTGCGTTACGTAATTGCCCTGCAGGTTGTGGAGGTCAGATAGCCAGTCGCTCCGTGTAGAATAATGGTGTTCAGCAGCACCCGGTCAGAATGGAAGCTGACCCCAACATAGTTGTAGATTGAATTGCGTAACTACTAGAATTGATTGAATTAAATTGAAATTCAACTTTTGTAATATTTATTTATTTTATATTCCATAAGAACCAAGATACAAAAGTATTTTGGAAACTCCTTAGCTGTTTACAAACTTTGTTTTAAAATCTACACCACAGAATAGTTAAATACTATAATTATTAGAACAGGCACTTCGCGCAATAGAAGTAGCAACCCTTGCTACTAAGCAACAAAGTGCAATTTCCTGTCAGATTACAATTTTAGTGTCTTCTTCAAGGTTAGGCTCGTAATAAACTAGTACGCTTTACCATGAACGATTGCATTACTGGTTACCATTTGGTTTATGACATAATAAGCGCTCGGTGCCTATTTTGCTATCACTACTGCTTCGCAGAAGGAGGTGACGGCCTTACCACCAGTTATAATTAACAAATGAAAAAAAAAACTTTTGGGTTAGCTGAAGAGTTTGTTTATTTGTTTGTTTGAACGCGCTAATCTCAGGAACTATTGGTGCGATTAAAAAAAATATTTTTGCGTTGGATAGCCCATCAATCCAGGAAGGCTTTAGGCTAACATCACGCTGCGACCAATAGGAGCGGAGCATAACTAACTCCACGCGATGAAGTCGCTGGAGCTAACTAATATTTAATTAATTAAAAAGTTCGTAGAACAAAGACAAACATAAAAATTCTGGTTGTTTACATTCTCACTACATTAATTTAATTTAATTAACGCGCATTAACATTAATTAACGCGTGGGCGATTCAAACATATTAAATTATTTTAAACCCAGACCTTTCATTTAATACCTAATGTTTAAGAATTTTCTATAGTTAATTAGGGACTTACAAAGAGACATGGATGCCATCTAAGAGTGGAGCATTCCAAACAAGCTGCTTTTTAACACTAGCAAGTGCTACGTCATGACATACGGCAGGGGTTTGTGGCCAATTCATTACAACTATACTTTGGGTAGTGATGTAATTACTCGTGTTACCAAATTCAAAGATTCAGGAGTAACTTTCGACCGCTGTCTGACTTTTGGGGACCACGTTTCTACTCTTGCAAAGGAATCTTTCATATGTTTGGGATTTATTTTGCGAAATGTTCGTGACTTCCGTAATCCTAATGTTTTTAAGCTCAGCACACCTCTCTTGTTCGAAGCAAACTCGAGTCTGGTGCCTGTATCTGGCACCCCTATCATCCAACCCAAACCAAAAACCAATAGAAAGGGCACATAAAACTATCCTTAGATGACTCTTCCAGAGGTTATACCATTTTGTTCCCTATATGTATCCTACCAACTATTTCTTAAGGATGTTGGGATTTGTAGACTGCCCAAAGCTCCATGGTCTTCTCTGCCGACTGTTTGTGCCTGACAAATACGTCGGCTACTGTCAAAGCCGCATGCACAATCTATTTGCGCAACTCCCAGCAAAAACTGCAGCCAGAGTTATATGTGATGTGTTTGCAGATGAATGGAATAGGCTTATGCGTGTATGTTTGGTTTTCTGTGTAAGAAAGTATGCGAGAGAGTCGACTGTTCCATTTTAGTTTTAGTAGTAGATTTTAAGATAATTAATGCAATTGTTTATTTCTACGTTAATTAATGTAACTGGTGTTGTACCGTTTTAATTATCATAAATGTTTAACTCCTATTGAAAAATTGAAAAATTCGTATTTAAGACACACGTCGAAAATTTTAAATGACTTATTGAAGACATCCAAAGCGTTTTGCTCATAAATGAAATCAAGAAATCAGATCAATGCTTACCCTATATATAAATAGCACTTCAACTATAGGAGAGGATATCTGCAACATGTTTAGCGAATATTCTATTTTTCTTTGTTCTGCTAGTAGTATTAAAGATGGCGACACTCTTTCCAATGACGACGCGCGGGGTTCTATGGGGGGGCATCCATTTGAGCGATTCTATGTATCGCGAATTTACATTAAATAATAAAAAAATAAAAATGTTTATTTCAACACATATGTAAATGACATCAACGTTATGTTTGGAGTCACCTTTTAAGCAAATTGTTTGCTTGTGTTAAGTGATTCCGCTCCTCCAGTTTACAATTTCTAGATTATTACATATATTATATTAATTATACTATATAATATTTATTAGAGATAGAGTGCTTGCATGAGTGTGTGTGTGTGTGTGTGTGTATGTCTTTGTTTGTGTGTGAAGTAAAAATGTGAGTGTGCGTGAGTGTTTGTATTATTTGTTAATTGGTACATTCGGTCGAAGTTAATGAATTAGAATATATTATTCTGATTAAATAAAACTAATCCTTGATTGCGATTTAGCCTGATGGTAAGCAGTAATGCAGTGGTTGATGTTAAAGCGCACTTATTTATTACGAGCCTATTCATTCTAATATTGAAGACACTAAAATTGTAATCGGACGGGAACACCGCTACAGATAGATAATATTACTTATGCAAAGGTACGGGGCAAGTACTTATGCAATGGGCATTGGACAATTTTTCAACTCTCATTTTTAATTTAAGATTTCGATAATATAGTGCATTCTGAGCAACTTATTTGAATATTTTTGAAATTTATGCAATCATTATATTTCTATTAATTATTTAAAATGCCAACAAACGACGAAGTTGCTCCTTAACTTCGTAACGTTTACGTTATCATTGGCATCATATTTACGTGCCTTTGCCTTTTTACCTAAAATAATTTCTTTGACATTAGATAAAGGTCAATAGTGTCATGTCAGTATCAGTCATTAGTGTAAACTGTAAACAATACGAACAAAAAAATTATTTGGACTATTTTTTGAGTCGTTTTTACAGGTTGGAAGAATAATAATAATGATATATTTAATAATAATAATATATTTTATTTGCATTATTAGTAGGTACACAATGAATATGTTCAGTTATACAAAATCCCTTACTAACTACCTTAAATTAGGCATGCAAAAAAAGATTTTAAATGAATGTCGATAAGATACAAAAATAATGTCATTAAAATTAAGAAAATGTCATTAAAAAAATAAAAAAGTATCATGTCAGGTTAAATAAAATTACAAATAAAATAGTAAATAAAAAATTAATAACAAAAGTTAAATAAAATGAAATATCAATAAAAATAAAATTCAATCAGGATTACATATTCTCATCATTTATGAATTCGTCAATTGAATAGTAACATTTATTAATCAATAAATTAGACAATCTCTTTTTAAAAAGTGGAATTGTCTCATTTTTTATTTCATTGGGTATTTTGTTATATATTGTCGGGCCCATACATACAACACTTTTCTTTAATAGGGCCGTATTATGAGTACCAAGACGCAACATATTTTGATACTGTTTTCTTATAGGACCCCTTTTGCTTTCTGACATTTTGTTAAAAAGATGCAAATTCATCTTTACAAAAACGGCAATTTCAAAAATGTAAAGAGCAGGAAAAGTTAGCACTTTTAGTGATTTAAAAAAAGGAACACAGCTATCCGTTACTTTCAAATTGCACATTGCCCTTAAACAGCGTTTTTGAGCTTTGAATACTAGTTCCCTGAAGCTACTATTCCCCCAGAAAATGATACCAAATCTCAAGGTTGACGCGACTAAACCATGATATGCAACCAGTCTTGCCGCCATATTTACCTTCCTGGATAAGTTAAAGAGCACATAAGAAGCTGCGCTTAACTTTTTTGTTACTTCCTCCACTTGAGGTTTCCAGGTTAACTGACTGTCTATCATTATTCCTAGAAACCTTGCGACTGGTACTTGGTTAACTTTATGTCCATCATAATGTAAATTTAACACTTGTGGTGGTATGCGTTGGTAAAAATGCATAATATTTGGCTTGGATACGTTAATTATTAAGTTGATATGGTCAAGCCAGTGTATAATGTCAATTAGTGTATTATTAATGTCCTGTTCATATGTTCTTACGTCAATACATTTAATCAAGGCCGTGCTATCGTCAGCAAATAGGATCATGGGATGATTAATGCAACGGGGCAAGTCATTTATATACAACAGAAACAATAAAGGGCCTAGCACACTACCCTGTGGAACGCCATACCTGACGATTCTGCCCTCAGATAAGTATTTGTTTTCACGCTTAGTTTTTAAACATATTCTAGATATTTCTGTATATTGCTTATGGTTTCGAAGATACGATTTTATAAGCTGTAGTATGTTTCCTCTGATGCCTATATTGCTTAACTTATTAATGAGAGTTTCATGATCAACACAATCGAAGGCCCTCGTCATGTCTGTCAAAATTGCGCAGACTGGTACTTTTTTATCGACATTACTAATAATAACATTAATTAGGTCATAAACCGCCGTATTTATACCCCTATTTTTTCTAAAGCCCTTGTCAATGGAGCCGTAAATTATTTTTTCCATAACTTTTGAGAAAATCGGTATCATAGCAATTGGTCTATAGTTACCTAGATTTTCTTTATCGCTTTTTTTATAAATTGGCTTAACTATCACTGTTTTTAAACTGTCCGGAAATACTCCAGAGCAAATGCATAAATTCAATATATGACTTAAATGTGAAGCTATGTCATATGCTACATACTTCACTACAGCCGTCGATATGCCATCATATCCTGTGCTATTTTTATTTTTTAAGGATTTTATCGCCATTACGACATCCTGAGCCAAAGTTGGTTGCATAAACATTGACTGTGGGTTATTTAAGAGCGTGGTGATGGAATTCAGTGTTGAATCTACTATCATATTGTTTTGAGTCCGGTCAATAAAAAAATTATTAAAGGCATTTGCAATTTCCATTGGATCGGTAATAATGGCATCTTGCATTTTAATCTGGGTTATAGGGTCGGTAATTCGTGGTTTATTATTTATTACCTGCCAGGATGCCTTAGCTTTATTGTTTGCGGTGTTAATGTAATAAATATTTTGCGCTCTTTGTGTCAATCGGATTATTTTACGAAGTCTGTGCGAATAATTCTTGAAATTATTTATATTAAATTTAGATGGCTCGCGCCTTTGTTTCCACAGTAAATGTCTTTGCTTTCTACTACACACTCGTATGCCTCGTGATACCCATTTAACATTTTTATTTAAATTAAGAGTTACTAATTTGTAAGGAAAGCAAAGATCATACAATAAAAGAAAGTTTTCCAAAAAGTAATCATATGCCTCGTTAGGGTCTTCAGTCTGGTAGATTTCAGAGAATGAAAGGCATTTTAGGTGTTTTCTGAATCTATTTAAATTTTCGCTAGATAGGTCACGTTTTTTAATGCGCCAAGAGTTTATTACACATGATTTGGCAACCTTTACTTCTAATATCTGAGCAGTATGGTCTGATAATGCAAAGTCCAAGACTTGTGACTTACAGTTTAACTGACAAGTACGGGCAAAATTGTCTAGACAGGTATTGCTGGCTAGCCTGGTGGATTGCCGCAATTCTAACTTAAGATTGTAGCCCAAAAGAAAGCATTCAAAGTCCAAAGTTACGCTATTTCGTTTTAATGTATCTATGTTGAAGTCCCCACACATAACAATTTTTTTATCTTGTTTGATACTATTCATAATAATGCCCAGTTTTTCATAAAAAAACATTTATATTGTTTGACTTCGGTGGCCTATAAACACACATAACAATTAAATTCTGATAAGTCAATTCTATACCACAGCATTCAATGACGTTAGGTATAGAATGCCGTGATATACCTAAGAGCTCTTTGTGTTTAAGATAGTTTTTGATAAGGATACATGCTCCTCCTCGCTTCTGGGATTGCCTTGTGTATATTGCAGCTAGCTTGTAATTGGTTAAATTCAAAAGTCTCTCGTGTCCGGTCATAACAAAGTGTTTCGTGATACAAATTATATCTATGTCTTTCTTTTCTCGTGATAGCTCCTGAAGATGGACAGTAAGTAAGTCAGACTTGTTTAGTAGTCCTGCAATATTCTGATGTAGTATATTTAATTTATTATAGACGAAAAAAGTCGTTGTCATTCGATGAGTCACTTAGAGGAGTATCTATTGGATAGCTTTTGATGTCTATAATCAGACGATCAAAGATACTCTTGAATATACATTTTGTTCCCTGTCTGTTTAGTTTGCCGGTGAGATTTGAGAACAAGTCCAAGGAGAGGTTACGGTTCGTGTCAAAGAAATATGCATAATTATTGTTCTGTATATCCATATAAAGCAAGTTGTTAAACATTTCTACCCTAGAATTATGAATTAGTGCCCCTCACTGCCTCCGCTGGTTAGGCCTGATGGAACACTGGCTCATACGGCGAGAGAGAAAGCAGGTCTCTTTGCATCTCTCTTTGTCCATAATTCGCGTCTTGATACTGGCAGTGCTACTCCACCTATTTTACCCCATTGCGGTACTTCAATGCCTGAGGTTCGCATTCGGAACAAGGAGGTTCTGAGAGCACTGTGTCGTCTGGACGTGAATAAGGCTAGTGGTCCGGATGGTATACCAGCGATTGTTCTAAAAGCATGTGCGCCCGAGTTGTCTCCTGTATTGACACGCTTGTACCGCCTCTCATTTGGGACTGGTATAGTGCCCAAGTCCTGGAAGCTTGCCAACGTGCAGCCCGTGCCCAAAAAGGGTAGTCGTGCCGATCCTACCAACTATCGGCCGATTTCGTTCACCTCCATACTTTGCAAAATTATGGAGCGTGTATTGAACTCGCGCCTCTTGGCATACCTGGAAGGTAACGATCTCCTCAGTGACCGACAGTACGGGTTTCGCCGCAATCGGTCAACTGGGGACCTACTAGTGTATGCCACTCACTTGTGGGGTGAGGCCCTCGAGAGAAATGGGGAAGCGATTGCGGTCTCCCTTGATGTCTCGAAGGCCTTCGACCGGGTATGGCACGCTGGCCTTTTGAGTAAGCTTCCAGCGTACGGCATTTCCCCTAGCCTGACTGGCTGGGTAAAAGACTTCATGACTGAACGATCCCTCCGAGTTGTTGTCGACGGATGCTCATCTGAGCCCATGTCGACTAATGCCGGTGTTCCTCAGGGGTCTGTTCTCTCTGCAACTCTGTTTCTGCTGCATATTAACGATCTGCTGATGACCGGTATCTATGGGTATGCAGATGACAGCACAGTTGTGGAGAGATACCTGCCGGATGCTCGGGCTAGTAGGGAATCAATCCGGTCCGAAAGAGAGGCCATGGTAGAGCGAACGAGTGTTGCACTTCAGGCAGTCTCCGAATGGGGCAATGCCAATCTTGTAGCATTCAATGCCGCCAAAACGCAGGCGTGTCTTTTCACCGCCAAAAGGAGCCCGTTCACCTTGGCTCCTACTTTTCGGAATGTATCCTTGGAGTGTACCGACCGCCTTCAGCTTTTGGGTGTTGAGATTTCCTCGAACCTAAACTTTGGGCGGTTCATTGAGTCCAAGGCCAAGGTGGCTGCCAGAAAACTTGGTGTAATCGCAAAGGTCCGGCAGTACTTCACACCAGGGCAGCTTTTAATGTTGTACAAAGCACAGGTCCGTTCGTGTGTGGAGTACTGCAGCCACATTTGGGCTGGTGCTGCTAAGTGTCACCTGGCCACTTTGGATTGGTTTGGTTGGCTGATTGGTGACCCTGATTTAACTCGAGTTGGTCTCCAAAGCCTAGAGCACAGGCGTAGAGTAGCCAGCCTTTCGGTGTTCTATAGGATACATTCTGGGGAGTGTGCGAGAGAATTGCACGATTTAATTCCCCCATCTCCGTTCCACCATCGGACGACCCGTCGTACGGCGAGTTTCCACCCTTATGTTGTTGACACCTCTACGATCCGGACGAAGCGTTTCGCCTCGTCCTTTATACCGCGTACATCGAGGGACTGGAACAATCTGCCGGCGGCGGTGTTTCCGTCGGACTACAATTTGAGTGTCTTCAAGGCTAGAGTGAATAGGCTCTTAATAAACTAGTGCGCTTTACCATCAACGATTGCGTCACTGCTTACCATCAGGCGGGATTGCGGTCAAGCGCTGGTTTATGTTTTAATTAATAAAAAAAAAAAAAAAAAAAAAAGTTATCTCCAGCGTTCCCGAAATCTTTATCGCCTATCATTAATAAACAATAGTCGTCTATAGTGAGATTTTTCACTTTCTGGCTAATATTCGTCACCATTTCCTGCAATCCACATCCTGATAAAACATAATGGCAATACTCGAATAGCTGGCTAAATGTGTTTTCTATAGTCTCTAAGGCGCCGATGTAGTTAGTTGCAATTACTGAGTATGTGTAGTTTCCGCTTTGGGCATACTTTTTTCGGCATGCAATTGTTACTGGGTTCTTTGGTTTTACGCTTCACCTGTCTTACATTTTCAGTATCTACATCATTAGGTACTTACACTGTTAATCGTGAACGCTTGAGTTTGAGTTTGAACTTTTTTGTTTTTCTTTTGTTCATTCATTGATGGCGAATTTGTTTTGGTTTTTTTAGCAAGTGCGGGACTGTAGGTAATTTTTTTGTATACCTAAATCATTTTTCTTTAATAAATCCTCGTTGCATTTTTTTAAACTATGATTCTCCAAAGAAAGAGACTCGATTTCCTGATGAGCGCTACTTAGTTCAAACTCAAGTTTGTTTATTTGTTCTTTTAATTTAAGTACCTCCTCTTCATTGCTGTTGACAGAAATGTCGGGTAGACTGTTGGTTGTGTCATCTAGGGTTTCGTTCAATATATTGGAATCCGATACAGTTCTTGCGCGACGGAACGTAATGTATTCGAGGAAGTTCATCTTAAGTGTTGTCTATCTATGTGGCTAATAATCTATATTAATATTAGAATGACTTGGGTAGTTGTATTTTTAAAAATCTACAAATATTCCAAAAAGACGACTCGAGCGGACGATTCGAACCCGAGTCAGACGGCGACGCAAGATACTGTGTAGGTCGCTTAAGTAATTAGCCACAACAACATGTAATCTTTTAATCGAAATTGTTATTCAATAGGGTCTTCCGTACAAAAAAGTTCGTTACGAAATCAGTCACTTAAACGATTTGAATTATTTTTTTTTCTCACTGTGTCACTTTTGTAATTTTTTGATTTTATGTTATTTATTTATGTTTTCGTATGTCATTAGATTCATGGGTCAAGTTAGTAGATGTGGTTGTTGTCAATATCTGTTTATTTTCACAAGCGAAACAGTTTTTATCACAATAATTTGTCCACTTTAATAGTCATATTTATTTAGTGTACGGTCTATAATTCTTTCTGATAACACTTGCACACACGTATTACACTATTTTACTAAAGTTTTAGTTATTTTAGAGTAGATACAGTTAACTAATCAATTAAAAAATAAATTTATATGGGAGCACTATGTGTACATGACAGCTGGCGCCATCTACCCTTTTGAACGAAGCACTTCCTATGTTCTATCTTTATTTGCTGGTAATTTCGATAGACGCTAAGTATAATAATCGAATGTTTGCAGGATCTGCGGTTACATTTATTGTTTATGTGTGGTCAGTCTTGACAGTGGCAAACAAGTTTGTGTGAGCGTATACCTATAATATTAGATGGTAAAGGAATGGTCACCCTCGTCAAAGATGACGTAATTAGAGGTTAAATAGTTTTAGTTTTAAGAGTTTTAGCGATAAATAATAATAATCCGTGAATATCTAACTTTTTTAAACGCACAATAGTTACGAGTAACCCTATTCCTCGAAATGGATTTCATATTAACTCAATCAAAAAAAAAAACTATCCCCACTGAAATAATCATTACAACTGCATTATATTGCACGCTCGAAACAAAATAAAAGTAAATAAATAAATACATAGGGGTACCAATATGAAATTACCGTTTTTTAAGGAAAATAAAACGCTTATTTTAAAGAAAACAGACAAAAAAAGTTTATTCAAAGTATTTGCCATTGCTAGCTACACATTTTTCCCATCTTTTTATTAAGTTGTGGATGCCCTGCCAAAAAAACTGCTCTTGTTTTGATAAAAACCATTCAGAGACCCAATTTTCCAGTTCTTCAGATGTTTTGAAGTGCTGCTTAGCCAGTGCGTGTCCCATCGATGAAAACAAATGGTAGTCGGAAGGTTCCAAGTCTGGTGAATAAGGCGGGTGGGGTAACACTTCCCACTTAAGTGCATTTATCGTTTCTTTAACTAGTTTTGCTGTATGTGATGGAGCATTGTCGTGAAGCAAAATTACCTTTCCGTGTCTTGTGGCCCATTCTGGTCGTTTTTCGGTCAATGCATGGTTCAAATTGATCATTTGTTGTCGGTAGCGATCAGTATTGACAGTTTCACCAGGTTTTAATAGCTCATGATACACCACACCCTTCTGGTCCCACCAAACACAGAGCATTCTCTTCTTTCCGAAGCGATCGTTGAAACCAATTTCTACATGTTTTTTCTGAAAGAGCATGATCACCATAAGCTTCGATAAGCATTCTGTGAGCATCAGCTGCATTTTTCCTTAAAAAAAAATAATGCAATAAAACTTCCCGCATATGATGATTTTCTGGTACAAAATTTTCCATTTTTAACTAAAAAAAATACAATCTTGGTTCCACTATGACTTGCAGTATACTAAATATATTCCACAGATGTCATACCAACAAAATAAAAAAAAAGGCTCGTTCACAATAATCATTAGCTACACAGCTAAATCTGTGTTACCGGTAATTTCATATTGGTAGACCTGGTAAATACGGACAAATCACACAGATTGAGTTAGCCCCAAAGTAAGTTCGAGACTTGTGTTATGGGATACTAACTCAACGATACTATATTTATAATAGATACATATATAGATAAACATCCAAGACCCAGGCCAATCAGGAAAAGATCGTTTTCCATCATGACCTGGCCAGGGATCGAACCGCGCCACGGAGGACGACAAAGTGTAAAATAAATAGATATTTCGCAAGAAAATAACTAATATATTTTTATGCAATTAATAGTGATAAGTATTGGAAAAACGGTGGTTATAATAAAAAATAGCTTAACGTGAGAACACTATATTTTTCACACAGACATAGGTGACAGGCATGTGTCAATTAGATTATTCCATACTATATTTAAAACAGGCACATGCCAGTACACTAGTTTTATATGCGACCTCCAATACGCCCCCTTAATCTATTACACATGCGCATAATCACGAGAAAATTATCTATTACCTACTACACAAAATACACACAAAACAAAAAAACAATAAATAAAAACATCAAAACATCAAACTACTCATCCGCCCCCTTAATAGGTACATTTGAAAGGGATAAATCCTTTAAAAAATCTCTTAGCCTCGGGCTGTGAACACTTTTCGTTAAGATGTCGGCTATCATGTTATCCGTTGACATGTACCTTATCTCAATTTTATTAGCCAGTACACACTCACGAATAAAATGATATTTGATATCAATGTGTTTTGTTCTATTATGCATCATTTTGTTAGCTGCAATTTTATGTGCCGACTGATTGTCATTATAGATAACTACTGGTTTACTATTCACAGCTGCTGTTGTCAAACTGTTCAGTAAACTACGTAAAAAAAGAGCTTCCTTTGAAGCTTGACTTAATCCTACGTACTCTGCCTCTGTGGAGGACAAGGATACTGTCGCTTGTTTTCTACTCTCCCACGACGCGATTTTCATTTTGTTTTGACAGTGTCACATTCACGACATTGTTTTTCTTTTCTGTCAACTCATAAATTCCATCGACCTCTTGACATCTTGCAACGATTCGATTCTTGTTTTGAATCATGCAACCTCCTTTGTCAAAATTCATCGAATAATTTTTCTTGGTCAAATTGCTGACCGAAATTAGGTTCATGGATAAATCAGGAACGTGTAAAACATTTTCTAAAATTAATTTTTCATTTTCGCTGACTTGTGGCTCAGCACTTCCACGTCCTTTTAACACTAACTTCTCGCCGTTTGCTACTGTGATCTTTATGTTGCTCTTTTCTGTTTTATAAGACAACAATTTACTTTTGTCGTGTGTTATATGGTTTGAACACCCACTATCTAAATACCATTTGTCTTTATTTATCGCCTCCTTTGTATTCAGGCAGATATTCGCGGTTTTTATCCGCTCTTTGCATTCGGACGCCTTGTGTCCTTGCTTATGGCATTTAAAACACTTGTAGACGAACTTCTGCTTGAGACCGTTAGTTTTTGTGTTAGATCTTACATCATTCAGTACATTACGTGTCATTAACACTTGTTCGTGCTCAGTGTTCAACTTACTTTGTCTACTTCCTTCTTGTAATAATTTCGTTTTTATTTGTTCTAATGTGATCTCTTTACCACTATTATCAACAGCCATTATGAGTGGGCTGTATTCACCGGTCAAACTACCCAGCAAAATCGATGTGATCCAATCATTAAGGATTTGGGCACCAATATCATTCAATTGTTGCGTCAAGAATGTAATCTTAGATAAATAGCTCTCCATAGAAATAAAATTTTCTAACTGACAGTTAAAAAGCTCTCGTTGAATTTCTATACGTCTTCCCCAACCTTTATCTTCATATGCCTTCTGTAAGCTGTTCCATGCTTCTTTTGCAGTCTTCGCATTGTAGACGTGGGTAAAGCACTCTGGTTCCAGCAACAAGCATATTGTCGTTCGTGCCTGTCGGTCTACGTCAGCATCCACTACATCTGCAGAAATTACTCCCCACCAGTTTTTATTTTCTAAGTAATTCCGCACCAAGAACTTCCAGTTTGGGTAGTCAGACGATCCTTTCAGCTTTTTAATACCACTTATGCCAACTTCAGTTGCCATAATTCCTTAATTCCACAGGCACATAATTTTATTGCTAATAAAATTACTCAACCCAATTATTAATCAATTATTTATCTGGGCCCATAACCAACATAACCGTTATGGGTATTAAAAAGGTTTTAAATAGAAATTACGCAAGAAAATAACTAATATATTTTTATGCAATTAATAGTGATAAGTATTGGAAAAACGGTGGTTATAATAAAAAATAGCTTAACGTGAGAACACTATTTTTCACACATACATAGGTGACAGGCATGTGTCAATTAGATTATTCCATACTATATTTAAAACAGGCACATGCCAGTACACTAGTTTTATATGCGACCTCCAATAATAAGTAGTTATGCAATATAACTAAATGAAATAATCATTCCAATTGCATTATATTGCACATTCGAAACAAAATTAAAGAGTAAATTAAAAGCTGAAATCCCGTTACCAAAGAGTAGAGCGTATAATGGAAATTAAATTACCGTCAATCTGTCGCGAGCAATCAATGAAATGATTACATTCTCTGTGGATATTCGACAAATAATATGAGCTCGTAATTGTTGTCGGTTCAATATTTGTCAAGGAACCTTCCTGTTTGTCAAGTAATTTAATGTTATATAAGGCAAATATGTTTAGTTTGATTCTGTTGGTGATCAAACGGCGAAATGCCTAGTTTCATAAATTGAAGTTTTTTTTGTTCCTTGTATGCCCAAAGTGCCCGTTGGTAACAACAAAGGTACAAGTGGTACCTTTGATAACTTACTGAAATGTTACTTATGCTGCAATCAACGTAGCCACTAACTGGGCTCAATAAATCCTACTTATTATTCTACCAAAGTCAGCGACATAGCCCAGCGGATTAGCTCTCTGAAGTGGCAGTGGGCGGGGCACATAGCTCGTAGAGCCGATGGCCGATGCAGCAAAAAGGCTCTTGAATGGCGACCACTTACCAGCAAGCGCAGCGTCGGACACCGACCGACTAGGTGGTCGGATGACCTGACCAAAATCGCAGGGAAGCGCTGGATGCAGGCCGCGTCCAACCGTTCTTTTTGGAAATACCGGGGGGAGGTCTATGTCCAGCAGTAGACGAATAAATAATCAGGTTTCCTATAAAATTAATTAAATAATAGGGTAATTGACTAAAAAAAAACTAATTAGTCCGTCAGTCAGACTTCTAAAAAATACTAGACACGTATTTTTAATTTTTTCATATATACAAAAAATGTAGACGTCACACTTTTTAGCGACCATTGACTTCACCAGCCACCACTCCTGATCTTTGATGCCTTTTATATTTAACATCAACAACATCTTGAGAAAACATGGACTTTAAGTCTGAAATCGACAACCCGCATTGAGTACGCGTGGCGATTACGCTCAATCCTTTTCTGTAAGAGAGGAGACCTGTGCCCAGCAGTGAGACGATAAAAAGGTTGATGACGATGATAAAATTGTAGGAATTTCGTTGGAATTTTGGAATTCAATAACTCTAAATTGAAGCTCGCAATGTCCAGTTTAACTAACAACATAGTCATGATATGGTATAACGCCTGATAAATTTCTAATAGCTATTTTTTTTTTTTTTTTAAATAAAAATATACATTAACCCTTGACGGCAATCCTGACTGAATGGTAAGTAGTGACGCAATTGTTCATGGTAAAGCGCACTAGTTTACTAAGAGCCTATTCACTCTAGCCTTGAAGACACTCAAATTGTAGTCCGACGGAAACACCGCCGCTGGTAAATTGTTCCAGTCCCTCGATGTACGCGTTACAAAAGAGGAGGCGAAAGGCTTCGTCCGAATCGTAGTGGAATACACACAACGTAAGGGTGGAAACTCGCCGTACGAAGGCGCGTCCGATGGTGGAAGGGAGATGGGAGAATTAAAGCATGCAATTCCTCGCACACTCCCCAAAATGCATCCTATGGAACACCGATAGGCTAACGCCTGTGCTCCAGGCTTTGGAGACCGTCTCGAGTTAAATCAGGGTCACCAATCAGCCACTTCGACCGCCTCTCCAGTGAATCCAAAGTGGCCAGGTGACACTTAGCAGCACCAGCCCTAATGTGCCTGCAGTACTCCATACAGGAACGGACCTGTGCTTTGTACATCATTAGAAGCTGCCTTGGTGTGAAGTACCGCCGGACCTTTGCGATAACGCCAAGTTTCCTGGCAGCCACCTTGGCCTTGACTCAATGAACTGCCCAAAGTTTAGGTTCGAGGAAATCTCAACGACCAAAGCTGAAGGCGGTCGGTACACTCCAAGGATACATTTCGAAAAGTAGGAGCCAAGGTGAACGATCTCCTTAAAATCTATCAACTAATCTAAATCATAAATAATCTAAATCAGCTAAAAATCTTAAACTAATAATAGCTCTTAATTAACTTAAAGGCTAGTGGTGCAGGTTGATGATACATTATATTGACACTTCTACCTCTGATTTTAAAATATTATACAATATTTTAGAAGAATATGGCTTTTTCATATTGCGTATTATTTTATGTTCATAATAGCACTTTACTTCAAACATATACAGCTTGCCTATAAATGTATCATCAATGAGAGTCGATCCTTGTTTAAGCCCTCGCAAGCTGATCGATCAGAACGGAATTTTATTGTACTCCAACTGAGTGGGTATTTTCTAGGATGTCTGCTGTAATGTACTACAGACTTCTGTTTACGACTTTATATTTGAGCGAGGTATCGCATTGTTTTCTTTGAATATGCGAGTGTTGAAAAAGTACCTACAGTGTTGTATGGAATCAACATTGTACGTAGATACTTTGTAATTACCGATGTTTTTAATAATATTATTATTTTCTTAAATCCATCGAATATTTTTTGAAACTTAAATAATTGGACAACAGCTGTTTTATATTAATGTAAAATAAATAAGTTGATGTATTTTTCATCATCATCATCATTTCAGCCACACAATGTCCACTGCTGGACATAGGCCTCCCTCAAAGATTTCCAAAAAGAACGATTGGACGCGGCCTGCGTCCAGCTCTTCCCTGCGATTGTGGTCAGGTCATCCGAAAACCTAGTCGGTGGGTGTCCGACGTTGTGCTTGCTATCATGTGGTCGCAATTCAACAACCTTTCTGCCCCATTGGCCATCGGCTCTACAACCTATGTGCTGCCCCGCTCACTGCCACTTCAAAGAGCTAATACGCTGGGCTATGTCGGCGATATTTTTAAGTTTATTTTTACTAAGATTCATTTATGGCTTCACAAACACGTCAAGTATGTGGCGGTTGTCTTTAAGTTATTTCATCATCATCATCATTTCAGCCGAAAGACGTCCACTGCTGGACATAGGCCTTCCTCAAGGTTCTCCACGATTACCGGTCCTGTGCCTCCCGCATCCAGCGGTTTCCCGCGACCTTCACCAGGTCGTCGGTCCACCTTGTCGGGGGCCTACCCAAGCTACGTTTTCCGGGGCGTGGTCGCCACTCGAGAACCCGCCGGCCCCATCGGGCATCGGTCCTTCGGGCAATGTGTCCAGCCCACTGCCACTTTAGTGTTGCAATTCTTCGGGCTATGTCGGTTAGTCTCGTTCTTCTGCGGATCTCCTCATTATTCGATTCCTCCTACGTTATTTAAATTATCACAATTAACAACCACCATAATGTTAGTCTCAACATTAACACATTGTGGTAACCACGGAACATGTGGTAACAAACAATGACTTCAAATCAGCAACAGCAACAGAGCAGATAATACTATTATATGGAGCTGTAATTCCACCAACCAATTAATCAATCACTGATCAAGGCTTGCAACACATGATGTTAACACTTAAGTGGTACTTACATGGTTGGCCGCTTCAGCAATGCGGCCATGCGTCGACCATGCCCCCCTGGATCAAAGCCGACAGAATCGTATTAATTCTCGCCCAAACTAGCTTCTAGGGATTGCAAATATTATTATTGGCAGAAGATTTTCTGTGTGAGTGACACTATGAGTATGGGGATTAATAGTAACCTATTTGTTATTACTAGCTTAAATGTGGCTAGCGACCGTGCCAGCTAAAAAATGTGTACACGCGTTCAGTTATTGGGCAGCCACAGGAAATCCACTGCTGAACTTAGGCCGCCTTCAAGGATTTCAAAAAGACCGGTTGGACGGTTGGGCAGGCGTGGTAGTAGTATGTAATTTTATAATATTTTATGTTTTTTTGCATTGTTTAATCTATCATTTTTATATCAGCGATATCGTGCACGTAGCAGGGACAGCGTATGTGTGAGCCACGTAGCTCTTGTAGCAGTGAACTAACACAGCTAGCTAGCCGTAGCGTACTCAGTACTGCACGTAGCGTATGTAGTAGCTACGTAGCGATTGTAACAGCGCATTAGCTCATCTAGAAGTAACGTAGCGCATTAGCTGTGATGTAGCACACCTCGCACTAACTTAGCACACGAAGCACTTACGTAGCACACGTAGCAGGGACAGCGTATGTAACTGGAACATATAAATCGCGTGTAGCAGTGAAGTCGCACAGTTAGCAGCAACGCACCTTAGGTAGCAGTGGCATGGCGTAGATATGCATGTAGCGCTACTAACAATGCAGTAGCACATATAGAGTAATGTAGTGCTCGTTGCAGTGCTGTAGCAAATCTTTCACTAACGTAGTACATGAAGCACTAGCATACTACATGCAATAGCAACGTAGCGCTTGTAGAAGCGATGTAGCAGCTAGCGCAAACGTACCGCTTGTAGCAATGACATAGCGTATGTAGTAGCGACGTAATCACTGTAACAACGCAGCAGAAAACGTAGTAGTGACGTAGTGTACGCAGCTACGTAGCACATCGTATACGTACAGTCAGCAACAAAAGTCGATTAATAAATTTGTTTTTGAAATCTTATGCGTTAAGAGGGAACTGTAGTGGTCCTTTCTCTATACAAACGTATTCCGCTGTTTTCTTCGTAGATAATGCTTTTAGAGCCATTATTTTTTTTCTAAAATTTTACACCATGATTATACGTGCCCCTATCGTTTGATTTTTTCCGAAACTTAATTAATATCATAAATACGATACTTTAAAATCGCCATTAACCCATTTTTACCACGGTAAAAACTTATCACATCTCATCATCAGTCATCTGAACATCATGATGTTCAGATGACTATTAGACAAACGTGATAAGTTTTTGACAAAAAAGAGAATAATAGAAGCTTAGGTATACTTTTCCTCTAAATTTTGATATAAAAATAAATGAGATATGAGGTGTTTTGAAAAAAAAAACAGCGGAATATGAAACGTCTTTTGGTCAACGTTTTTGTAGGTAAAATCGGTCTGAGCTGCAACTGTCCTTTTCGCACTTTACCGGGGGAGGTTGGAAGCAGCGCGACGGCAATAGTTTCTTCAAATACCTATTTTCCAAATTTCTCGGCACTAGAGTCCCCTCTAAAATGTATGAAAATAGAAACCGAAGTGATACTTTATTAAAGATTATTGCTCTGCTTCTCTCCCTATATTTTTAACTCTTAACTTCTGTTATAAAAAGATAAAAGTACACTATTGAATCATATTATGCTAATTGAACGATTAGGAAAAGAAATAATCGTTGTTTTTTTAAGTTGTTATGTATTCAGATGTAATCTAACACGACGATCCTGCCTGGTGCTTATGGAATAAAGTATACAGATATTTAAAAAAAACTTAATCGCTTAATAACATTTCAAGCCATAAATAAATAAATGATCCCATTACGGTTAGTGCCTGAAACCCTAGTTGATTCTTGTCACTGGTAACTGCAATGTATTGTACCGTTCAAATTGTTCAAACCAAGTATCTATTCGACGCAGAGGACCGTATATGTACACATCTATACATACATATACATAGGTATGGCTACATGGCCTGATGTTCGAGACATTCTCGTCGCTTCATGTCAAACCGAAGTGATATAAAGAGCTTTACACGCCTTCCAAATGTATTTACATACTCGATTCAATCTAAATAACGAGAGACGTGTGCATGCTCTCTTTGTTTGCTGGAATGGGTTGAAGGTAAGCTGATACGCAGGATTTTGGATATGTTGTTCAAGAGCTATTGAGAGACTTTGGTAGGGCTTTTGTTTCAAGTAAGAATTTCGAGACTAGTAATATAATAGAGGGTTTGTTTAGGTATTGGTGTTTGCTCTCCGCAATAAAGTCTTGCAGAACGAATTTATTTCTCTTTTTTTTACCAATAAGTATCGTGTTACTCAGTTACTGGGTTGAGGAGGTCAGATAGATAAATTTTCTATGTAAAATTCAGGTTACATACATATTTGTTCTGTGCGGGACTTGAAATCATGGCGCACGGCGCAGTTGGTCACTTAATCATTGGGCCAACCATTTGATCTTTTTTTTTTTTTTTTTTTTTTATTAAAGTATAAACCAGCGCTTGACCGCAGTCCTGCCTGATGGTAAGCAGTGACGCAATCGTTGATGGTAAATCGCACTAGTTTATTAAGAGCCTATTCACTCTAGCCTTGAAGACACTCAAATTGTAGTCCGACGGAAACACCGCCGCCGGCAGATTGTTCCAGTCCCTCGATGTACGCGGTATAAAGGAGGAGGCGAAACGCTTCGTCCGGATCGTAGAGGTGTTAACAACATAAGGGTGGAAACTCGCCGTACGACGGGTCGTCCTATGGTGGAACGGAGATGGGGGAATTAAATCGTGCAATTCCCTCGCACACTCCCCAGAATGTATCCTATAGAACACCGAAAGGCTGGCTACTCTACGCCTGTGCTCTAGGCTTTGGAGACCAACTCGAGTTAAATCAGGGTCACCAATCAGCCTCTTCGCACGCCTCTCCACTGAATCCAAAGTGGCCAGGTGACACTTAGCAGCACCAGCCCAAATGTGGCTGCAGTACTCCACACACGAACGGACCTGTGCTTTGTACAACATTAGAAGCTGCCCTGGTGTGAAGTACTGCCGGACCTTTGCGATTACACCAAGTTTTCTGGCAGCCACCTTGGCCTTGGACTCAATGAACCGCCCAAAGTTTAGGTTCGAGGAAATCTCAATACCCAAAAGCTGAAGGCGGTCGGTACACTCCAAGGATACATTCCGAAAAGTAGGAGCCAAGGTGAACGGGCTCCTTTTGGCGGTGAAAAGACACGCCTGCGTTTTGGCGGCATTGAATGCTACAAGATTGGCATTGCCCCATTCGGAGACTGCCTGGTATTAACAATACGATACATGCATTTTTTCAAAAATAACAAACTAGTGCTTGACCGCAACCCCACCTGATTGCAAGCAGAGAGCAATCGTTGATGGTAAAGCGTGTTAGTTTGTTTAGACTATTCCCAAAAAAAAAAAAAAACTGAGTAAATAGGAAGGACGACGGCAGTTGAGCGAGGTGACGCAATGTTAAATCCAACAACACGACCAACGATGCTGCGCCAGAGGGAGATCGATTTGGAGACCCTCCAAGACCAAACTCCCGACACAACAATATTTGGCGCATCGTACCCGGCACACATCGCAACAAAACAGCTCAGATCCGTCCTCCGTACGGCTTAACCAGACATCACGCCGGCAAGACTTTGTCTGGTAGGTGGTAACTTTCAAATTCATAGAGGGAATGGGTTGTACCTAATCTACCTCACTCTTCTAGTTCGAATTGGTAGATGTCACATGTCTTAGAATACATTATAAACGGGCCAAATCAATCCTCTGATGTAAAGTAGTTTCTGTTTTTCGGGGTATTTTTAAAACTAAGCATATTGCCGGTATTATAAAACTCGAATCCTTTGAATGCTATGTTAAAACTACTGCTTTTCTATGTTCTAAAGAATTTATGATATTCTATTGCACCATTTCCTAAGTGCATGTAAGTGATGGTACAGAATTGTCGACAGCCAGCATTTTTCACCATTATTCTGACTAGACGCTCAGTCTTCGTTTTTACATGGCACTAGAGACTCGGCCCCTGCTTCGCACTGTTTCATTTCCAATAAGAAAAAACATACAGCTTTGTTAGTTTAATTCACTGACACTGTTTTTTCATGTCCCTATTAAAATTGTTTACAGGATCCATTTGGCTGAACCCTATATTTTAAGATACAGGCAAATCTTAGTTTAAAAGATAGAGTCAACTATTGCATAGTACCTAATTATAAACTTTACTTTCATGTATACGGTGTAAAGAGCTATGTTTTTTTTCTGAAATAAATACTTAGTATTATTATTATATTAATCAACTAGCGACACGCACCGGCTTTGCACGGGTGCATGTATTATACATATAAACCTTCCTCTTGAATCACTCTTATTTAAAAAAAAAAAACACATCATTCTGTTGCGTAGTTTTAAAGATTTAAGTATACATAGGGATATAGGGACAAAGAAAGCAACTTTGTTTTATATTACATAGCGGTCGCCCGCAGCTCTGCTCGCGTGGATGATGTCGGTTACCGTTGCAAAACGCCTACCTCAGCAAAATAATTCCCAAGTCAATTCACAGACACCGACACTAACATCGACAACGCAGTCATTATCCGTAAGCTGCATAGATTGTCTTTATGAGGATGTTAAAGTTGTTAATGATGAAAATATTTAAATGTAATTAATACTAAGTTTTCACTTCTGCCAGCCCTGGAGTGCAGCCTGTTGTTTTAGGATAGATAACTAAAGCGATTATTGTAGAGTTTCTCTATAAGCAACATTTGACGTTAAATTATTTTCAGGGAACAAAATATACTGATGGTCGGGAGCCCCGACCCGTGATAGGGCAATGTAAAGTTGCTTTCGTAAATAAATTTCTACTAATTTGAATGTTTGGTCATGGGTTTTGTTTATCGTTAGTGCGAAAGAAATTTTACTGGAAATTGGATCCTTTTGAAGGGTTTAGGTAAATCAGTAGGAATCATGGGTATTCTTGGTAGGTATATGAGCTAATAGACCAGCTGCTGCAGGGCGGCTGATAATTTTCGCGAGTATTAAATTTTCTTTTAGCTCCTTTATAAGAAGTCTCGTGTCATTACACATGTTGGAAGGGCTTAAAATTCCACGGTGGGACCTTACTCATAGATCTAAGCTCCCCTAACGCACGCGCACCTCCACCTTGGTGACGTTCACTTCGCAAGGAGCCGTGCAGCAGAATCGTAATACATATTTTAATTTCGCCATAACTTCAAACCAAACGTCCAATTTTAATATTTCAAAGACCAATTATGCAGTATGTTAAGAAAACCCTGTCCGACCCATAAGGATAATAAAGGTTAGGTAAACACATGACCAAATATAATATAAAATTTTACGTAATCATCATAGTGCCAATACAAATGAATTTTGAAATAATCTTTTTTCCCGCGAATTAATTCCAACTTCCCCGAAATTTGGTAATTTTTAAAAAAGTGACAACACCGGTATTATTATGAGCGAATAGCGATACGACCACGTGCCGCGTGCCCTGCCGCCCGCTGCCCGCGGAAGGGTGATTAACGCACATTTATTAAGTTACCTCGTTTTGCGAAATAATATTTATTTTTTTAGGGGGATTTTTTTTTAAGTTTAGCCCGGTTTTGTATCCATTAGTAGAATCAGTTATCGATACCTAACAACACCTTTACGGGTCGGACAGGGTTTTCTTAACATACTGTATACTCGTATCTACATAAACTGTACTTAGTGATGAAATAATTCATTTTGATAAGGATTAATAGCATGAGTAAAATAAATGCGTTTAAATGTAGTCCAAAAAATATTCAAGATTTTTAAATAATAAAATGGTTGTTGTGCCTCACTCGACATAGATGGGTATCATCATCATCATCATCATTTCAGCCGAAAGACGTCCACTGCTGGACATAGGCCTCCTCAAGGCTCTCCACGACGACCCGTCGTGCGCCTCCCGCATCCAGCGGTTTCCCGCGACCTTCACCAGGTCGTCGGTCCACCTTGTCGGGAGCCTACTCACGCTGCGTCTTCCTGTGCGCGGTTGCCACTCGAGAACCCGTCGGCCCATCGGGCATCAGTCCTGCGGGTAATGTGCCTGGCCCACTGCCACTTTAGTGTTGCAATTCTTCGGGCTATGTTGGTTACTCTCGTTCTTCTACGGATCTCCTCATTCCTAATTCGATCGCGCAGTGAAACCCCAAGCATAGCCCTTTCCATTGCCTTTTGAGTGACCTTGAGCCTTCTTATAAGGCCCATTGTTAGTGACCACATCTCAATTCCACACGTCATCACTGGCAACACACACTGGTCGAAGACTTTTGTCTTCAGACACTGCGGCAGATATAGTATGTCGCGAACTTTTTTGTAGATATTTATAAGATCTACAATTAATTAGAACATTTTATGGTTCTATCTTTTATAGTTTAGCGTACGCAAAGTAACTTTTCTGGTTGATTTTTTACACCTTGTGTTCAAAAAAACCCAAATATCTTACCGAATCCAATTTTTTTCCAAAATAAAATTTAGCCTATGGTTACTTGTGGACAATGTAGCTTTCGAATTGTGAAAGAATTTTTGAAAATGGTCCAATAGTTTTTGAGCCTATTCATTACAACCAATCTAATATACAAAGTTTTGCTCTTTATAATATTAGTTTAGTGTAGTATTTTAAATTCGACTACCTATATAACTTTCACAAATCGGTTACTAGGTATCACCAACAACCATTGGTAACGCCCGAAATTTGCCACTTCCTAGTGTTTTCGCTGGGAAGAAGTGGCGGAACAAACTCCCCAGCAACACAGCTGTATGTTCATTTAAGAAAAAATATACTGTTACTCATTCACGAATCGACTCCGGCAAGGTCGCTTGATTCGTGCTGCTGGATTAGTCACGAGTTCCTCATGAACCTGCTGGTATAAATTTATTAATGATTGCGAAAAATGCTTCAAAACACGTAACAGTCACACAGGCAGACACTAAAAGTCTTCTTTTATAATGTATATGTCTAGATATTGATACCTATTCCCGACGGTGTACACATTTATGGACGTACGATTTCACGGTCCGACGCCTCGCATGTGAGACAGTCTCGGCGAGCCGGCCGCCCCAGCCGGATCAAGCCGGTCGGAATGATTTCGTCTAACGCATGGCCGAATACCGATCTGCATCGCATAGTCGCCGATAATTCGGAAATCAGTGTACATTGCTCGAGTTGAAGAATTAACTGACGATGGAGACTTCGTCGATTGTTTTTGATTAGTACAATACGGGAAGAGAGAATATGAAATGACTATGATATGACTTTCTGATTAGTTTTATGATCTTTTTGTGAGAATCACAATAAATAATTTTCCTTTCATTATTTATTTCATGCAAGTCGCCTTTTGAATACCAGTTCGGATTTTATTAGCGTACCCTATCTGCTTTTTACGAGTATCAGTTTCAGTTGAATTTTTTTAATTAAATGAATAGAAAAAGAGTAAGATCAAGAGAGGTAGAGCAATGAAAATTATCTATATTATCTAGGCATTCATTAATTAATTTTACTAACTATTGTTTTAAAAGTTAAGTTCATTTTTATGTTATACTCAGCTATGATATCCTGTTACTGGCTTTTATGAATTATATTTGTTTTAGTGTAAGCATCTATGTAAATCGCTGTTGGATATCTTAATAAAATAAAATAAATAAATAAATCCGATTTAGGTTAACACTTACAATGCGCATGTTCCCTAGAGATATATTCCCTTCCCGTAATCCGATTTATTTAATAAAGAATTATTGTTTTTCTCTGATAACCATGTAGGTAAAAACTTGCACCTTTTTCTTAGCAGTGGAAACGACCAGGTCTTACGAATGTACTCTTTACTTTCCTTACGAGTTGAAGGTTGGAACGCAGACAGGCGATTTGCTATCTGTAAATTATTTCAACTGCTGATCGGTTCCGTAAAAATTTCCTTCTGAAAAGTTGCGTGAACTGAGTTTAGAGTGAGTTGTCATTAGTTTTTTTTTTATAAAGTATGAACTAGTGCTTTTCCGCAATCTCGCCTGATGGTAAGCAGTGCAATCGTTGATGGTACAGCGCGCTAGTTTATTAAAAGCCTATTCACTCTAGCTTTGAAGACACTTAAATTGTAGTCCGACGGAAACACCGCCGTTGGAAAATTGTTCCAGTCCCTCGATGTACGCGGTATAAAAGAGGAGGCGAAACGCTTTGTCCGAATCGTAGTGGTGTTTACAACGCGGGTGGGTTTTAGTCAGTAAAAGTCTGACACACCCTTCCGCTCCGCCCAGAGCGGGAGAAGTCATTTAATGATTTCCAATCCCAACAAAAAAAAAGGGTGGAAACTCACCGTACTACGGGTGGTCCGATGGTGGAACGGAGATGGAGGAATTAAATCATGCAATTCCCTCACACACCCATCAAAATGCATCCTATATATTATAGAACACCGAATGTTGGTTACTCTACGCCAGTGCTCCCGGATTTGGAGACCGTTTTGTTAAATCTAGGGCTCCAATCAGCCTCTTCGCACGCCTCTCCACTGAATTAAAAGTAGCCAGGTGACATTTTGCAGGACCAGCCCAAATTTGGCTGCAGTACTCCATACACGAACGGACCTGTGCTTTGTACAACATTAGAAGCTGCCCTGGTATCAACCCTTTAGTATTAGCTCAAATAACAGCTACAGAATCGCACAACAGGTCTCAAAACGGTGAAACCAACCAAAAAAACTAACGATGTAAAGAGCGGCCTGTCCTAGTCTGTGGTTGAAATCCACAAATTCGAAGGTATGTGATATCTATCATCCCGCGCTGGGCCTGCGTGCTGGATTACTATGACACACAGGGCTCACAGAGATACCTCCTGTATGTGTACCAACTATTGGAACAATATAGACTACAGTATATATGGTATGGCATCACCCGCTGTTTTACACTGTGTAAAACAACGGGTGATGCCATCTTAACTGTATACAACCGATGCATTGCTGAAGGCGTTTTTCCTCGTAAATGGCGACGCGGTTTCATAGGAATAATACCAAAGTGTGGTGACAAACCACCGGATGATCCGAAGTCATATCGTCCTATCACACTTCTACCATCTTTGGGGAAACTTTTGAGCGCCTCATCGTTCCACGTTTACCACCGAACGGTACAAAATTCCATAGTAATCAATATGGCTTCACCATAGCTAAATCTACAGTCGACGCGGCGCTTTCTGTCAGAAGAACCGTTAACCAATCTGAAAACAAGTGCGTAATTGGGATCTTCCTGGATATTTCGGGGGCTTTTGATAACGCCTGGTGGCCTATGCTGTTGTTAAAATTAAAAACCCGTGGTTGCTATAGAAACATATATAATCTCCTCTCCTCCAAGGGATGTCCTCAGGGTTCAGTTGTCGGTCCTTATTTATGGAATTTGGTTTTTGATGACTTCCTCGCGATCCCGCTTCCTTGCGGCTGTTCACTTACTGGTTACGCGGACGATGGCCTACTACTCATTCAGTCAAGTACCCGAGCTGGACTTGAGAACTTGGCCAATACTTGCCTAAATTTAATATCTCAGTGGGGTGATCGTAACCGCCTAGCGTTTGCGCCACATAAAACCTATCAACTTCTACTAAAAGGTAATCTTAAATCATTGCCTACTACTAAATTTAACAACGTTCTCATTAAAAAACAGCAATCCGTATGCTACCTTGGTATGATCTTAGAAAGGAATTTTTCATTTATCGAACATATAAAAATAGTTGGCGAAAAAGCTAAACGGAACTTTTATGCCCTAACTAGAATATCCAAAGCAACTTGGGGTCTATCATTCCTAACTTTAAAAACTATATATGGAGCTACCTACTTAGGATGTATGTGCTACGGTGCACCTGTTTGGGCCGATAGGACCAGCATAAGGGCGGCACGACGTAAACTGCTTCAAAGCCAACGTTTGGCATTGATATTTTTATGCCAGGCGTATAGAACGGTCAGTACTAAAGCCTTACCGGTACTGGCAGGTGTACTCCGCGAGGGGGGAGGCCATGGACACTAATTTTGTTACACAACGCGCCTTTAATAAAATTTCTAGATTATTTGAACCTCAGACTGAAGTCTGGGGGGACCTCTTATCCGAATGGCAAAGTAGGTGGGCTAATTCCATCAAGGGCCGGCACCTCCATCTATTCTTTCCATTCGTTGGCGATCGGCTGGCTAAGAAATGGCTGGAGGTTGACCACTGCGTTGCCCAATTTCTCACAGGTCATGGCAACTTTAAAAGTAAACTGTATTCTTTTAAACTTGTTCCTTCGCCTTTGTGTCAGTGTTCTACACCGAACTGTGAATTTGAACAGTCCGCACATCACATTTTGTGGGAGTGTGTTCTTTGGCAGAATGAACGCAATATTATGTTGGATAGTGTACAAGTTACATCCGGAGTCGTTTATTATACGGACCTTGTAGAAACTAGAACCAATTTCCGTGCGTTCAGGCGCTTTTGCCATACCTATTATTGGAATCAATTGTAACAGCACATACCTACCTAGGACCCATTAACTTAATCAAATTTTATTCCCTGGTGCTTGACAATCTGGGCTTCTCCCAGTTGAAATAATGTCCCTTTGTGCCGATTGGCCTAGTTCTGTTCTGTCTCCTGCTTGTTATGGAGGGAAGTGGAAAAAATATATTTTTTCTTACTCCTCCGCTATTCTTTTCTGATTAATTTTGTTACGGGACCCAAGACAGTTGAATCGTTTCTCCGGGACTCGCCGAGCTTCATTGCTCGGCGTTTTTTCTGGCGGTCTCCACTGTTGATTCTGGCTTTCAGGAGTTGCAGTGGGTGGGAAAAAGTGTGGCGGGTTTTGTCCCAAAAAAAAAAAGTATACATAGTATAGTCTTCCGAAAATTAATTATAATACAGTATAGTCTTCCGATTCCGCCTTCTTCCCATTTGGGGTAGGCAGAAACTACAGATCTGGAAGCAAGAAAAATACGTCAGGTTAGTAAAATAAATACATCATATAAACTACAAGAAAACAGATTACATACTACGTTCCTTATACATATCTACTCCTTTTTAAATACCTTGTATACTTTTAAATACATGTATAAACTACGCAGCTTATATTTAACATTTGATGTAATCAAAATAAATGTTGTAAGAGAGTAGGTATAGAATACCGTATTTGTAGCGGTTGGTTTAGTGATTTTTCTTTTTGCAACGTTCTAGTTTTAAAGGCAGTGCGATCAGTAACGAATATTTATTTAAAAAATTTTTTTTTTGCGCGGAAAGTCAAAAGGGTTATTAAAATAGCAATTTCTTCGGTTTATTTAGCTACCAAGTTTTTATCCTGCGTTACTTTTCGTGATAAAAACAGAAATGTATATTTTTGTAACATGTGGTTAAAAGCCGTTATGTAACTATGAAATATGGAGTGTATTCTACGCTAAGGTTTTTATTTTTTTAGAATTTTAGAGTACATACAGTAGTATATAAAGATATTTAAAAATTCTAAAAACACGACGGTCTCCTTATTTAATTATCACAATAACGCGTCCATACTCTCACGAGGTTATCCGCCATCTTTTTATCTATTTCGCATCACCCAATGCAAAGCGCGCGCGCGTGCTCGACGTCAATTTTTTCGGTCTGACAGATATGGCTCATGTGCCGCCAGCTTCCGTCAATGTCTGGGTTGCCAGTTTCAGTCTCCATTTTTTTACCAGACTGGAAGACTGGCCGTTATATTCTAAACAAATACAAAAACAAAATTACTTCGACTTACCTACATCAACAGTCAGTTAAAAACGTAGCAATGTTATTCGAATCGTTTTTCATTCTACTTGTTCCCATCAGTCCCTAAACCCCAACAAAAAATAAAACCATGAAATGAATGCTGCGTTTACATTCATTCACTGCTAACTCCATTTCAAGTCAATATATGTTTCATAATACTGGGGCACGTTCGTGGCCCGGTACAGGCAATCATGGCTTGTTTAGGTGAGATTGGCAACAATGTCCCTTCTAATCAATGCGTAGTGTGCCCTCGGGAAATACGCCGCGTATTGCACTACGACGTGATCGTTTCATACAAATACTGAATAATACACTGATTTTGGTTGGGACTGAGTGTATTGTCATGTGTCTCGGTGCATTGAGGTTTAGCTGTTATAAATCTTGTTGTTTAATTGATTGGTTTGTTGCTTAGTAAGGTTATAAACTACCCATGCACAGTATGACGCAGCTTGGGACCTAGTGAAGGTCACGCCAAACGTGGATGCGGGAGGCACAGGACCGGTCGTCGTGAAGATCTTGGGGGAGGACTATGTCCAGCAGTGGACGTCTTAAGGCTGAAATAATGATGATGATGATGATGCAGGTTATCACAGTTTCGTAGAAAAGGGACGACCTCACACCAATGTCATGTCTGGCCACAATTTACGCCTTAAAATTAAATCGATGGATTGGAAGGATCTGTCAAAATTTAAGCCGTAAGAATTTAACGTAGAGAATTATGGAAGTCCTTTTTTAATATTATTATAACTTTACATATATGTTGTTTAAGGATAGCCTCCGTGGCGTAGCGGTAGCGAACGTGGCCGCTGCGCAAGGAGGCACGGGTTCGATCCCCGCGCTGTGCAAATATTTGTATGCATGAATATGAATATTTACACTGGGTCTGGTCGTGCCTCATAAGCATGTTAAGCCGTTGTTCCCGGTTGCCATACGAACATCTAGTGGCAGTCGTTACGGGTTGTTGGAGCCCTCAAAAAGTCCAACAATTGGTCGAGCTGCAATGGTTCGATGTCGCCTTCGGGTTGTGGAGGTCAGACGGCAGTCGCTTAACGCAAAATATTGAAGTTTAGCCAAATGTGATGAAGTTTAGTCAACAGTTAGACTGGTAAAGCGGACCCTGGACTCCAAAGCTGCAATATCATCGGATACGACTGGTATGCTGGAGGATGATGATGATCATATATGTTGTTTAAGATCTTCTTTTTTAATACTAGCAAGGTAAAGTAGTTAATTTTTTTTTAAATAAAAATTTTGGCAAATACCTATATAGCTAATAAATACTTAAACACCTTATAATAAATTAGAAACTGATATATCTTCATAAATCACGTGCGAGATAAAAATAAGAGACAGTAGATGTTTAAGAATGTGCTGTGATTTCAATTGCCAAGGCAGACGGGCGCGACGCGACGGTGCGATTCTTTTAGACAATTTCCATAAAGTTTTTATTGAAATTGCTCTATTAGGGTTCACTGCTTTTACTCGGCAGCAATTTTATTGCAAGCTTAGTTGTGAAAATATCACCATTAGCATGATTAACAAAGTGTTTTTTTACGTTCATGGAGGGTTTAGTTTAGATTTTGTTTTATAAAGTTCTAGAAAGGGTTGTAAAACGTCTCTCTGGTTACTTTTAGGAACACTATCTCTAAAACTTCATTGTTAAAGAGAATATTCGAAACTAATACCACATATTAATATGTAGGTTATACAAATATTTGTACTTTGAGGGAATCAAACCTGTGGCACACAGTTCAGTAGTCAAACATTTAACCACTACGCCTACCGTGAAATACTCATTCTTTGGCCAAAAACTTAGCCCAATCTTCTTGTCACCAACAACCAACTGCTTGGTGATGTCTCGAAAAACTATATGGGCACTTGAACCTCATATTTGTAGTTTCAATCCATCCCCTATACATATACAAAATAATATTTTGTTTATATACGAAACCCGAACCACGTGTCCAGTATTTTTAAGTAAAGAATCTATGTACAAAATTTCAGAAAGATATAATAAAACTCACAAAGTTATGGAGCTTGCTATTCTACTTGTAAGTACTCACCATGCTGGTACTCACCGCGTTAGTACTTACCGGGTTGGTTGGTACTCATCATGTTGGTACTCACCATGTTGGTACTCACCATGCTGGTACTCACCGCGTTAGTACTTACCGGGTTGGTTGATACTCATCATGTTGGTACTCATCATGTTGGTACTCACCATGCTGGTACTCATCGCGTTAGTACTTACCGGGTTGGTTGGTACTCATCATGTTGGTACTCACCATGCTGGTACTTACCGCGTTAGTACTTACCGGGTTGGTTGGTACTCATCATGTTGGTACTCATCATGTTGGTACTCACCATGCTGGTACTCACCGCGTTAGTACTTACCGGGTTGGTTGGTACTCATCATGTTGGTACTCACCATGTTGGTACTCACCATGCTGGTACTCACCACGTTAGTACTTACCGGGTTGGTTGGTACTCATCATGTTGGTACTCATCATGTTGGTACTCATCATGTTGGTACTCACCATGCTGGTACTCACCGCGTTAGTACTTACCGAATTGGTTGGTACTCATCATGTTGGTACTCACCATGTTGGTACTCACCGCGTTAGTACTTACCGGGTTGGTTGGTACTCATCATGTTGGTACTCACCATGCTGGTACTCACCGCGTTAGTACTTACCGGGTTGGTTGGTACTCATCATGTTGGTACTCATCATGCTGGTACTCACCGCGTTAGTACTTACCGGGTTGGTTGGTACTCATCATGTTGGTACTCACCATGTCGGTCTGAAAACTCAGTAACTGAGTTCGGGTATCGGGAAAATACAGGTATTCAACTGCTTCCGGGAAGACGGGAATCCGACCCCAGCATAGTTGAGAGAAGGCTAGGCAGATCATTAGTTGTGAAAGTATCACCCTCAGCAAGTTTTACAGTCTTTTAAAGTTAATAAAAGTATTCAGAAATATGTTCTGTAACGAGTTATAAAACTGCTCTTTAGGTACTTTAAGGAAGGTGATCAAAGAAAGTAAAAGGCTTGCCCTCTATTAAATGGGCTTTCAACGTAACTGGCGAAATCTGGATGCACTTGCATGAAGTTTATGTGTCATTTAAGAAGCTAAGTAGGAAAATATTCGAAGTTATATCATGTTTCCAGAATATAGAGTATGTGGGGGACGTCAGGAGGCGGGGCCTATGTTCCGGATAGTTGAGGTGTGTTCTCATCCGCATGAGCATCCATCTTGGAAGATATTTCGAGAAAACGTTGAAAAATAACTATAACGTGACGTTCCATTCTTATTATTTTAATTGTACAGACACTTAGATCAATTTAATATTAAGGGAATACAAAAAGTCGTGGTGGCCTAGTGGTTAAAACATCAGCCTCTCAAGTATGAGTGCGCGGGTTCGATTCCAGGTCAGGCCAATGTAACTTTTCTAAAGTTATACGTACTTTCTAAGTATATCTTGGATACCAATGACTGAAGGTGAAGGAAAACATCTTGAGGAAACCTGGGCTTTAAGTCTGAAATCGCCAACCCGCATTGAGCAAGCGTGGTGATTACGCTCAATCCTTCTCTGTATGAGAGGAGACCTGTGCCCAGCAGTGGGACGATTAAAAGGTTGATAATGATGACAATGATAATCCCAGATTAAAACACACAAGAGCCACTGGGTTTGAGTATGATCAACATTCTCGATCGAAGCTTGAGCAAAAAATGCCCGCGCTGACGGTCGCTCGCTATGGCAAACGCAACTCCATTCGGGTGTTACCCGCTCTTAATAAGTAATCATAATTTATCCGAATACCGATCGATTATTCAAAAATAGTAGAGTAATTTACGGACAATTGATAGTGGTAGAAAACAGATCACAATATTCAAAATTAAACAGTCACGCGCGGTTAAGTATATTTATGAACGTGAGCTTATATTTGAGGAATTTAAAAGACGTCTCTTTACTTTTTTTTTTAATTTTCATGTGGAATTCTCTTCTTCGATATTTTATATTTTCAGAGCCTAGTAGGTGGCACTCTTTACTTTAGGGAACGTTTACAAATAAAGAGATGATTGTTCACAATACGCGAAGTTTGAAACACTTTTTGGCCTTTTTGCTTTATCGATTTCGTGTTGTCGTCGCCGTCACAAAGGGCCCATAGCTTCGCCACTTCCACAACGTTATTGGTGTCAGCGCAGAGGTTACTTTGGTTGCACGTTTTGGGATACAAAGAGCTGGATAGCGGGTGAGGCATAGGTGACTCTGTTCCTAATCCACACGCTGTTAACGTTCTCTCGAGGTAGCCCATTTACGAGGTTTAACTGAAATCACCCCACTTGGAGACAGAGACCCCATTTAGAGACATTACTGGGTCCTTTCATTTGATATTTTCTTTATTAGATTATACAGTACAGTGTGCATAACTTTTGTTTTTGATTTCTTAGTTTACTCCAAAAATGCCCCCCATATTAAAAAAAATGATATAAGTACTTTCCTGGACAGTCTTATTGTACCCTTAGCTAACCAACTAGGTACTACAAAAAGACAGATTTAACTACTGACGTATCTATATCAATACTCTATACTTATGATATATAAAGCTGAAGAGTTTGTTTGTTTGAACGCGCTAATCTCAGGAACTACTGGTCCGATTTGGAAAATTCTTTTTGCGTTGGATAGCCCATCAATCTAGGAAGGCTTTAAACTATATAACATCACGCTACGATAATAGAAGCGGAGCATATGTAAAAAAAAAAACATATCTAAACCTACGCAGCTAGTCCTAAATAATTCAACGGCAGAACATAAATAAGAAGATTTTACAAATCGTGACACAATAGGCGATCTTATCGCTAAGAGCGATCTTTTACAGACAACTGCAAACGTTTATAACTTTATCACTATGTCAGGTATTTTCATAGTTTGACTCACGTAAGTTGACGACAGACGACCTATTTACGATCCTCAAGCGCTTTATGCCAGTATGTGTTCAATATTTTTCGGTCAGGTGTCGCTGCAAATAAAGTTATTGCCTGTACACTTTACCGTTGCTGCAGCTTGAACTCTGATTTGTAAAAGCCGGATTCTGCAAGGAGAATTATTCGGTTTCACAAGACGAGGTGACGTAAGGTTTTTATTCTATTATTTTTGTTTTACTGGAATAACCTTGTATTTAGAATACCAATATTCTTTTGAGACTCTCCGTTCCACCATCGGACGACCCGTCGTACGGCGAGTTTCCACCTTTATGTTGTTAACACCTTTACGATCCGGACGAAGCGTTTCGCCTCCTCTTTATACCGCGTACATCGAGGGAGTGGAATAATCTGCCGGCGGCGGTGTTTCCGTCGGACTACAATTTGAGTGTCTTCAAGGCTAGAGTGAATAGGCTCTTAATAAACTAGTGCGCTTTACCATCAACGATTGCGTCACTGCTTACCATCAGGCGGGATTGCGGTCAAGCGCTGGTTTATATTTTAATAAAAAAAAAGACCTGTGTTACTAATATTGTCAATAAAAAAAAAACAAAGAAAAGTTGCTAAGCACTTATTTTGATAATAAAGTATTTATATCCCTTATTATAAACGCAGTTTTTTTTTTCATTTTGCGTCAGTGTGGATCCTAACCCTTGAGTTCTACATGTAAACATATGAAAAAATAGTACGAGGACTGCCTGTATTTCTAATAACACACTTAACCTACGCACATACACTCACATTCGTGCCCAATTTCACATACATTAACATTCACATATCTTTCTGTGAATGATAGACTCACACACTCGAATGCCTGCGTGCGTGCTGCATCATCATCAACCTTTTAATCGTCCCACTGCTGGGCACAGGTCTCCTCTTATACAGAGAAGGATTGAGCGTAATCACCAAAATAGCCCAATGCGGGTTGGCGATTTCAGACTTAAAGTCCAGGTTTCCTCAAGATGTTTTCCCTCACCTTCAGTCATTGGTGTCCAAGATATACTTAGAAAGTACATATAACTTTAGAAAAGTTACATTGGTACTTGCCTGACCTGGAATCAAACCCGCGCACTCATATTTGAGAGGCTGGTGTTTTAGCCACTAGGCCACCACGACGCGTGCTGTATGATTAATTTTAATTCTCCAATATTAACTTTTCTTTTTTCCATTTTTAATATTGGTGATGAACTTATCTAGACATATTTATTAAAATTCTACATTAAATGTCTCGTACGATATAATGAACTAAGCTAAACTTGATTGTGTAATCTTCTCTCCCAAAGATCATCGCTGTGTAAATCGTGCTTTTAGCCTCGTTACACTATCGAAGTTAAAGCCACGTTAACATAAAGTAGAGACTTCGTTACCAGTCTTAGGCGAGGTTTATTGTTGCCAAATGCATGCGGTAGCGGCAAACATACTGCGTAGCTGCAAACGTTGCTGTATGACTGCAAACATTTCTGCGAGTCGGCTTTCAGTCTCATTCCTTGTGTAAATCTATTTTAACGTCTTGTTAAAAGGGTTTCGTGCACTTAGGCAGAGCTGAGCTGAAATGTTTGTAGACTAAGTGTGCTTTACCGATGTTGAGAGTGTAGGTTGGGTCGGACTTTAAAACTGTTTGCTTTGCCGCATATACCTGCCCGTAAAACAAGCAGGCCCAAACCACAGTTTCTGTAAGTTGATACTGATATCTGAAAGTTTGTAATACGAGTCTAACTTTGTTGTTCAAACTAAGGGATTGGTAAACCAGGATGTTTAAATAAGTATTATTTTTTAAAATTATTATAATCTTTTTAAATTCGCCTACTAAACGACTAAAATGGTTACCTAATAAAAATATATTCGGATGTGGCGGTATGAGCTAGAATCCTTCCATAAAGATTAGTCATTGGCAGCTTTGGACAGAGGTATAAGGAAAGACGGTAGGGAAGTCCGTTGCTCAGCAGTAGAGCATTCACGCCTCATAAAAAAAGATGAACAAAATCTTGAAAGTCTGGCGTCATTTCTATACATCATTCATTCGCGTGCAAGAAACTTGCTTAGTGTAACTGAGGCTAGTGGTATCCGCCGGGACTTACAAGTTGTACGTCGTATGTTCAAACCCCGTTAAGCGCTTTACTCTGTGTAAATTATTTTTCTCGGTGGTAGGCCATAACATCGGCTGCCGGCAGACGTTACCACTCACCAGACAAAGCCTTGCCGCCAAGCGATTTGTCGTGTTCCGGCTTGATGTCTGGAGAAGCCGTACGGAGGACGGGTCTGAGCAGTTGTGTTGCGATGTGTGCCGGGTACGATGCGCCTAATGTTGTTGTGTTGGGAGTTTGGTGCTGGAGGGTCTTCAGATCAATCTCCCTTTGGCGCAGCATCGTTGGTCGTGTTGTTGGGTTTAACATTGCATCACCTCGCTCAACTGCCGTCTTCCTTCCTATTCGCTCAGTTTTTCTGAGTGAATAGGCTCTTAATAAACTAGCGCGCTTTACCATCAACGATCGCATCACTGCTTACCATCAGGCGGGATTGCGGTCAAGCGCTAGTTTATAATTATTAAAAAAAAAATATTTTATCACTACTACTCTCAAAATGGTGAAGGAAAACATCGTTTTACTATAAAACTGTCAGGTGGTGAAACACTACCACTCCTTGTCTTAGTGCAACAATCCTTGCGCCATTTTTTCTCGAATAGCTGCCATACTCGTATGTGACCATGTTTCGCAATTAAAGTAGATGATCTTTTGCTATCGATGGACTTTGTATGTCCTGAGTGATCTCTAAGGACATTCTACAGACTACAGTCACTCTTTGTAGGAACCTGTGCACAACATCTCAATCCTGTACACGACTTACACGATTGAGGTGTCGAGGACCGGACACGTTCCAGAAATAAACATGGAATTTTGTCGATCTGTGTATAATAAAATCGGCCCCAAATGAAGTAACATTGTTTTTTTCCCGCAGTTAGCGCTTATGGCACCATAAGCACTAATAGTAAAAATCTGACAATCTTTAAATAGGTGGTAGTATGTCGAGCATTTATGTACGGTACATTTCTATTTTGGCAAAATGTCTGCTTTTTCATCGCGTGTCCTTATATTTATATGAAATCATTGTTATGTCTTCATCTCCTAAGGATATTGCAAATAGTACTTATTGTCATATTCAGCCTTTCTAGGGTTGTACGAAAGTTCAGGTAAATACAATTTTACTAGAAACCTTTTTAAAAACAAACTTTTAATAACTACTAAAGTACTAAATAAATATTAAAACACTGAACATGAATTAAGTCTAGTTTGTGTACCAGAGAATCGGTGCCGTATCCTTTGAAATAGAATTAACATATAGTTTCCTTGGCGTTATTGAAAAGGTCCGACGGTACTTCACATTAAGACTGCTTTTTTAATCGACTTCAAAAAGGAGGAGGTTACTCAATTCGACCGTATATATGCGTTTTATGTTTGTTCGCCGATAACTTCGTCGTTTATGAACCGATTTTGATAATTCTTTTTCTGTTGGAAAGAAGACATTCCCAAGGTAGTCCCACGATAAGGACATCAGGGTTTGATTGTGGAAGACCAGAGAAATCAAAGGGGAACTTTCAAAAATCGTAGGGGCAACCAGTGCGTTTGTAAGTTTTTTCATTAAGTATTTTAGCGTCAGCATCCAGTCTAACCGGATGTAGCTGAACAGTATTTTTCACAACTAAAAAGTGTAAAATAAAAACTTTTTTTACAAAAAAAAAACAACAGACTTCCAAAAAACACTACAAAGTGAAAAATAACTAAATTCGGAAGTCGGTGTCAAAAACTAATATACAAAAACCAAAGACACCGAAATTAGTTATTTTTCACTTTGTAGTGTTTTTTGGAAGTCGGTTGTTTTTTTTTTTGTAAAAAAAATTGGTTGCCTGTAAAGTACGAGCGAAAGTTTTAGGTGACAACGACTTTGAGTGGTAAAATAATTTTAATGTGAATATTCATTCGTATAGTAGGAAGAAGGATGAAATAATAGTAACAATTTAAAACATTTATTTATACAAAGAATTATATTTAAAACATTAATTTATACAAAGAATCTCGCACTGAATTTCATATTAACAAAATTTTATTACTTTACTTTTTATGTCTGTCTCTCTCGCTCTTAGGCGGGCTAACCATGCCCGAGTGGAAGGGACGCGTGCCTCTCACTCGCTCTCATTGTGAGCGCATAACGTGAGCGGAGCGTAACGCAGTTTCTTGAAGTGTCACCCGGCAAACCAATTTATAAGACGTTGTCACGTCAAAAGTTTTTTAATGTTATACAAAGCACAAGTGCGTTCATGTGTGGAGTACTGCAGCCACATTTGGGCTGGTGTTGTAAACTTCCACCTGGCAACTTTGGATTCGGTGGAGAGGCGTGCGAAGAGGCTATTTTGCGACTCAGATTTGGTTCTCCAAAGTCTGGAGCACAGGCAAAGAGTAGCTAGTCTGTCGGTGTTCTATAGGATGCATTTTGTAGAGTGTGCGCGGGAATTGCATGACTTAATTTCCCCATCTCGGTTCCACCATCGGATGAACCGTCGTACGGATTATCCATCCTTAAGTTGTTGACACCACTACGATCCGGACAAAGCGTTTCGCTTCGTCTTTTACATCCGCGTACATCGAAGGACTGGAACATTTTGCCTGCAGCGGTCTTTTCATCTAACTACAGTTTAAGTGACTTCAAGGCTAGAATTAATATGCTCTTAATAAACTAGTGCTATTATCAACGACTGCATCACTGCTTACCATAAGGCGTGATAGCGGTCAAGCACTCGTTTGTAATTAAAAAAAAAACAACGTTTAACAAAGCCTTTTTGACTGCTTGACAAAACATGTTAACAACAACAACAGACTATTTAGGAGTCGTCTTTAACTAATAATAGAAAATAATTATAAACTATTTCTTAAAATCCCAATTTTGAATGAACAGCTCATTGGTCTCATCCTCTTCGTTGTCGTCGTTGTAACGACAGGAAATACAAGAGGGAAGGAGGAAAAAGTCAGATATATAATTTATTAAAACAGAAACAAAAATAAAAGAATTTAAAAAAATCAATGATATACAGGGTGTGACATCGTAACGCAAACTTCGCGAAAAGGCTACACCGCATGCCACTAATAAAATTATGATAGTCATTTATGTCGTTAATGAACGGTTACAGAATTCACAGTGTTTTAAAAAAAATTGTCGGCTCGCCCTTTGAACGTTGTAAGCGTGCCGCCGTGCGGGTTTGTAGGTATGATGTTGATCCCTGATGCGAACTCTATTAAATCAGCTGATAAGATAGTTTTTCGAGTTTTGTTTTCATTGCGCTTCTTTGTGTAATTAGCGAATTAATTAATTTTTACTTTAAAATCTTATTGGGTTATAAAAGAAAAAGAAAAAAACGACATAATTTTTTTTTTTAGTCATGAAAGAGCCGACGAGAAATTCCACCACGGGGGGGTTCAGAATCATGTACTGGATCTATGGTACTCGTTTGTGCGTCGATGTCAGATACACCCTTTATAAGTATGAGTATAAATAAGAAGCGTGAGTATATTTAGGTATACATAACACTTTGCTGTTTCTACTGCTGCTACCTATGCTGTGTCTACTGCTGCTACTTGTGCTGTTGCTACCGACTAACCGCTGCCCTTTTTTACTTTTTTTGTCCCCTCACCTCATCCATCATCATTCATTTTCAATCTACAGTATGTTAAGAAAACCCTGTCGGACCCATAAGGATAATAAAGGTTAGGTAAACACATGACCAAATATAATATAAAATTTTACCTAATCATCATAGTACCAATACAAATGAATTTTGAAATAATCTTTTTTTCCCGCGAATTAATCCCAAATTCCCCGAAATTTGGTGATTTTTAAAAAAGTGACAACACCGCTATTATTATGAGCGAATAGCGATGCGACCACGTGCCGCGTGCCCTGCCGCCCGCCCCCCGCGGAAGGGTGCTTACGCACATTTATTAAGTTACCTCTTTTTGCGAAATAATATTTATTTTTTTAGGGGCATTTTTTTTAAGTTTAGCCCGGTTTTGTATCCATTAGTAGAATCAGTTATCGATACCTATCAACACCTTCACGGGTCGGACAGGGTTTTCTTAACATACTGTATAACTGTTATTAATAAATTCTTAATCTACTGATTTCTCTCTTTTTTTTCTTAGTTTTATTGTCGTTATACGATCGCCAGTAGTAGCTCTAGATTATGATTTTTCAAAAACATTTGTTTTTCTGCTTTTAACATCATATTCCCTTTAGGGTTGCAAAGTTTCTAGTTAATTAAAAAGGGATGTGTTTAATTAACAAAATGTAACGAGTATAACTTTCAAAACATTTAGAAATATATTTTGTGTAAATATATAATTGTTTTGAAAGTTATACGGTATAATACATAGAGCATCCCGTATACCAATAATCCGGCTCGTCTGGCCGACCTTCTGAGTACCTTTTACAACACAAATAGGTTTTATCCAATTAAATTAATTTATTTTTCATTAGGGAGGTTCAAAATTGTTAGCAACTATTTACTCAATCTCAAGCTAAATTATTAGTTTATTTAATGGTCTTTAATGATGTTTTTTTTTAAATAGCCAATCCTTTAATCATTAGCAACTATATTATTTATATTCATGTCATTAGATAAACTAAAAGTTGGTCAAAAACACATTTTGCTACAATTAATATTTGCACTGCGCGGTGATCGAATACGCGCCTCCTTGTGCAGCGGCCGCGTTCGCTACCGCTACGCCACAGAGGCTGTCAAAATAAATATTTAATTATTAATTATTATTAGTTAGTACCCACCAGACAAAGCCTTGCTGCTAAGGGATTTGCCGTGTTGATGTCTGGTGAAGCCGTACGGAGGACGGGTCTGAGCAGTTGTGTTGCGATGTGTGCCGGGTACGATGCGCCAAATGTTGTTGTGTTGGGAGTTTGGTCGTGGAGGGTCTTCAGATCAATCTCCCTTTGGCGCAGCATCGTTGGTCGTGTTGTTGGGTTTAACATTGCATCACCTCCCTCAAATGCCGTCTTCCTTCCTATTCGCTCAGTTTTTCTGAGTGAATAGGCTCTTAATAAACTAGCGCGCTTTACCATCAACGATCGCATCACTGCTTACAAGCTTTAAAAAAAATGTTTTATTAAATAAATATTGTAAATGTCACGTAATGTACAGACGACAACACATCAAGCTATTACAATCTGTCAGATTTCTTTATTCGATTTTCTACTATATTATGAGGGAGTGACCTGTAATCTACGGACCCAGTGCGGGTAGGTAGATGTCACATGACTTAATTTTTATTTCTTGGACATGTCGGCTACAATCAAAATTTCAAATAAAGCTGAGAATTAGCATTTGTTGGACGTCAAAATTACAAAAGTGAGCCCCTTAAAATGCTGGCTTTTCGCCACTTTCTAGTGTTTTTTTTTCACTGGGAAGAAGAAGTGGCGGAGCAAACTCCCCAGCACCACAGCTGTTTGTTAAGTTAAAAACTTCTGACTGTATACCAGTGGCGAAGGGTGAAATTTCGACAAAGGGAAGCCGGTCAAAAAAAAAAAAAATTTACAAAAATAATAAAGTGTTAAAAACCGAACCACACAAATACCGATCCAAAACCAACAAAAATATTAAGCAAAAGTAGTGGCGTGGTTTCTTTGTCTCTTTCTAATAGAGGAGAGGAGAGGACTGCAAGCCGTTTGACATTAGCCTATATTTATCAAGTTTTACCGACAGTTAGCGAGCATTAGAAAGAGATGGTCTGACACGCTCTGTCTCTTTTCGCCTCATAGTAAAACGTTGACCGAGGTAAGCCGACATTCGTAGAGTTGCCTTCATGTACGAAAAATTGAAGCGCTGATTAATTTACGACTATAAAATGAAATGTGATACTTAGGGTATTGCTAAGAATTACTATTGCTTTTGTATGAATATGGAACTGATTTTTGAAAGGTAACCCGGTGGGAATCGGCTTGTATGGACTCTTCGCCACTGCTGTATACAATATTACCTAGGCATATAATGTAATTAATATTACAAGACATAAAACATTAAATTTGTAGCGGTACCTATAACACCACAAAAAAACAACACGTCATACTGACGTCATACGGATTCTATATCTCGCAAGCAGAGTTTACCGTGTAACTTGTATGTATATATACTCATACAATTTCCTAACATCAACCGTTGGGTAATTGCCCGCCAGACATAACACCCGTCTGGTCGGAAGAACCTCCCTTTCTACGGAGGATGAGTGAACTTTACTGTCTTTTCATTATGCCTCCACAAATTTAAATATCTTAGCAATATTATCTAAAAATGCGTATATTTGCGCAAATAAAAAAAAGTAAAATTTGATGTTGGCGAAGATAAGATGAATTTAACGACATAGCCCGAAGTTTTTTTTATACAGGAAAATTATTTATTATTTTGAAATCGATGTTATGGTCACCGCATGCGCTGCCATTTATGTTCGGCGGAGCACGGACTGCGGAAACATCACAGGACCCCCGCGCGCCCGCGCCGCTCGCTTGTCACTACGTGGCCTAGTACCGGCACCTCACGCGGCCCCGCATATTCAGTACACAGCCTATTACCTTCGGTCAACGCCCTTTATTTTTCATTTAAGAGATTGCTATTTTATCAGGTTCGAATTAGCTGTTATTTACAGAGTAATTCTAATTTTTCCTTCATACTTTTATGGGCTTATCATCAACCTCTTTATCGTCCCACGGCTGGGTACAGGTCTCCTCTTATACAGATAAGGATTGAGCGTAATCACCACGCTTGCTCAATGCGGGTTGGCGATTTCAGACTTAAAGTCCAGGTTTCCTCAAGATGTTTTCCTTCACCTTGTAATCAGTGCTTTTTTTACGGACAAATAACACAGACTGAGCTAGCCCCAAAGTAAGTTCGAAACTTGTGTTATGGGATACTAACTCAACGATACTATATTTATAATAGATAAATATATAGATAAACATCCAAGACCCAGGTCAATCAGGAAAAGTTTTCCATCATGACTTGGCCGGTGATCGAACCCGGGGCCTCCACGTCGCAGGCAGGTATGTTGACCGCTGCGCCATGGAGGACGACAAAGTCATTGGTGTCCAAGATATACTTAGAAAGTACGTATGAATCCTGGAATCGAACCCGCGCTGAATGCGCGGGTTTGATTCCAGGTCAGGCAAGTCTCAGTACTTGAGAGGCTAGTGTTTTAACCACTAGGCTACCACGACTTCAATGGGCTTTTATGGGCTTAGGACCATCGAAATGCAGAATATAAAGCTTCGATTAACAATAAACTAAACAGGTAAAAAACGGCAGAGCAACTCAGAGCTCAATTTACGCAATTCTAATCTAATTTTTTTCCTTATAATGTAGCTCATAAGGCACAATTTTTTGAATACAAAATTAGAAACTACAATGTATTTTAAAAATTATGTCTTATGGACAACGCGTTAAGGATTGGCGTTTATAAAAAAAATGAGTTAGTGCACTTTTAATAAAAACGTAATGAATTCAAATTATTGGCATCACGTCAACTCATAGGTAGGTACAGTCGCCGCACATCAAGCTACTACAATCTGTCAGATTTCCTTAATAGATTTTCAACTTTATCGCTAAAGCATTATGGTTCAAGTTTGATTGAAAAAGTTTGAAGGTTTCAGGTAGATGACCTGCTGGCGTCCATACTTCTGTATTAAGGCGTATTTGAAAAATTGGAATCAACTACTAATGTACAATAATATTCAATCAAAAACAGTAAAAAAATCCTTATCCCTAAATAATGTCAATCAATCTTAAATCAATCACTGTATTTTAATAATTGTTCAAAATGTAGTCCACCTCTTTGTAGGCATAAACGTGCACACGTTTAAATAAATTGTCATTTTGTTTAGTTAAATCACTAGTGTCATTTTTCACTTCGTCAAAAGCGTTTATAATTCTAGATTTTAGGTCACCTAGGCTTTGAGCCTCTTCCAGATACACGCGACGTTTGACTTCATACCACAAATAAAAATCACAAGGGGTAAGATCCGGTGATCTGGCAGGCCACGGTATAGGGCCACCACGACCGATCCAATTTTGACTGTATTTTCCATTCAGGTAATTGCGTACTTGTACAGCGTAGTGAGGCGGAGTGCCATCGTGTTGATAGTAGAAGTTGCGGTGATAGCACACCATAACTTCTTTTAATAACTCCTCTATTATGTTTTCCAACATTTCGAGATACTTTGGCCCGGTCAAGGCACCTTCAATGAAAATGGGCCCTATTATTTTATTTTTAATTATGGCCAGCCCACACGTTGGCACTAAAACGCACTTGGTGATGCGTCTCTCGCACCAAATGTGGGTTATGAAAAGACCACCTACACGAGTGAACAACGCTTCATCCGTTTACAAGATGTTGGCGTCGCGATAACTTAAAAGCCACTCGCATAAGTCTCGACGTGATACTGGATCAAGGTCATGGAGTTTCTGAACGGGCTGGTAGTGGTATGGGTGTAGTCCAGAAGTGTTAAGCAGCTTCCATACTGCATTCTGAGTAACACCAAGGTGACGTGCCGCATCATAAGTTCAGGATCTGGGATCACGCTTGAAAAAATCCATAATTTGGTCTTCGATATCGACCGCCAGTCGTGGTCTGCCAGACCCTTGTGCTTGGCTCGGGTTGCGAAACTGTCCATGGTCGAGCAACCTTTGGGTAGCTGCTAAAATAGTCCTTGCATTGGGCACAGTGGGGATTGCAATTCCTAGAGCTCATATCCTAGGTATGCTCTCCGACGCGTACAGTCTACGGGATGCACGTAAACTTTCACCACTTTGTAAGTACATTCGCAACATTTCGAAAAACTCGCGGTTCGTGTAGTCTAGCATAGTGACCGGCGTTTTTAAGTTTTTAAAAGATTCACAATTCGTAAACGTTGCCCGTTAACCGTTTGGTCAGGGCACGCGTGAATCACTGTCGTGTCGCACCGATCTACGGCCTACGGGCCCTAGGTAGGTGGAGGGCGCGCGGGGTAAACACCGCGCTGACGCACGTGTTTGCTGATTTTAGGGCGGATAAAAACATTTTTTTTTAAACTAATGATGCAGATTTGTTCTGTTATTGTTTCTGAGCCACCCATTTTTTGCGCACTAGAAAAAATGTTTCCCTGTATAAATTATAAATTAGCACTTGACCGCAATCAAGCCTGATGGTAAGCAGTGATGCGATCTTTGATGGAAAAGCGCGCTAGTTTATTAAGAGCCTATTCACTCTAGCCAAGGCACTCAAATTGTAGTGTAACGGAAACACCGTTTCTGGCAAACTGTTCCAGTCCCTCGATGTACCCGATATAAAAGAGGCAGCGAAAAATTTCGTCCGGATCGTAGTGGTGTTAACAACGGAAGGGTGGAAAGTCGCCGTACGATGGGTCGTCCGATGGTAGAACGGAAATGAGGGAATTTAATCATGAACTTCCCTTGCACACTCACCAGAATGCATCCTATAGAAGACCGAAAGGCTGGCTACTCTACGCCTATGCTCCAACGTGTGTGTGGCTTTGGAGACCGTTTCGAGTTAAATCTGGGTGGCCCATCAGCCTCTTCGCACGCCTCTCCACTGAATCCAAAGTAGCCAGGTGACATTTTGCAGCACCAGCCCAAATGTGGCTGCAGTACTCCACACACGAGCGGACCTGTGCTTTGTACAACATTAGAAGGTGTCTTGGTGTGAAGTACCGTCGGACCTTTGCGATGACGCCAAGTTTTCTGATAGCCACTTTGATCTTGGACTCAATGAACCGCCCATAGTTCAGGTTCGAGGAAATCTGAACTCGCAAAAGCTGAAGGTGGTCAGTGCACTCCAAGGATACATTCTGGAAAGTAGGAGCCAAGGTGAAGGGGCTCCTTTTGGCAGTGAAAAGACACTCCTGTGTTTTGGCGGCATTGAATGCTACAAGATTAGCTTTGCCCCATTCGGAGACTGCCTGTAGTGCAGCACTCGTACGCTCTACAATAGCCTCTCTTTCGGAGCGGATTGATGATTCCTTACTAGTCTGAGTTTCCGACATGTATCTCTCCACAACTGTGCTGTCATCTGCATACCCATAGATACCGAGCATCAGCAGATCGTTAATATGCAGCAGGAACAGAGTTGCAGAGAGAACAGACCCCTGAGGAATACCAGAATTGGCCGACATGGCCTCCGATGAGCATCCGTCGATAACAACTCGGAGGGACTGTTCAGTCAGGAAGTCTTTTACCCTGCCAGTCAGACCAGTGGAAATGCCGTACGCTTCAAGCTTACTCAAAAGGCCAGCGTGCCATACCCGGTCGAAGGCCTTCGAGACATCAAGGGAGACGGCAATCGCTTCGCCATTTTCCTCGAGGGCGTCGCTCCATAATTGAGTGGCATACACTAGTAGGTCCCCAGTTGACCGATTGCATCGAAACCCGTGCTGTCGGTCACTGAGGAGATCGTTACCTTCCAGATATTCTAAGAGGCGCGAGTTCAACACACGCTCCATAATCTTGCAGAGTATGGAGGTTATTGAAATCGGCCGATAGTTGGTAGGATGGGCACCCTTTATGGGCACGGGCTGCACGTTGGCAAGCTTCCAGAATTTGGGCTCTATACCAGTCCTAAATGAGAGGCGATACAACCGCGTCAATACAGGAGACAACTCGGGCACAAATGCCTTAAGAAAAATCGCTGGTATACCATCTGGACCACTAGCCTTATTCACGTCCAGATGACACAATACTCTCAGAACCTCCTTGTTCCTAATGCGAACCTTGGTATTGAGGTAATTTAGGTGGACGCGAATTATGGACAAAGAGAGCTGCTTTCTCTCTCGTCTTATGAGCCAGTGCTCCATCAGGCCTAACCAGCGGAGGCAATGTGGGCCAACAGAAGTTCGCCTCGACCGATTTGGCTAGGGACCAGAAAGATCTGCTACCGGATGGTTGCGTAGATTGCTTGTTGCCAATATGAGTAATGCGGTCGAACCGAGCCTTCTGTAGTGTGCCTGTGTGTAAGTGCCAAAAGCTCTCTTCTTTGAGTTTAGATCCGGAACTCTGCATATTGCACTTAGGACCGATGCCCAATAGGGCCGACAAGTTCTCGAGTGGCTACTACGCACCGGAAGACGCAGCATGGGTAGGCCCCAGACAAGGTGGATTGACGACCTGGTGAAGGCAGCGGGAAATCACTGGATGCGGGAGGTATAGCACCGTTCATCGTGGAGATCTTTGGGGGAGGCCTATGTCCATCAGTGGACGTCGACGAAGATGAATTGTGAAGCAACCGTGGGAAATACTGATTTCTTTAAAGTAATCTCTTAGAGAATCTGGCACCTAGGTGGTAAAACGAACAGCTCGGTTTTGAAGGATGTTTCTCTTCACCGATTTGAGGGTAGTGGTGATGTAATTACACCAAGAAAAGCGTCTGGTTCATTCTAAACCAACGATCTACAACTCGCATTGTGGGTTGTACCTACAACAACGAAAATACTGCGTAGGCTTCAATGCAGTTTATTAAAATTTATGTCCACTATACAATACAGGATATTGGACATTGATAGCCCGGAAGCAACTAATAGCCGATTACTGACAACCCATTACATTGATTTACTATCAACAACTAATTAATTATGTTCACAATCACTTGGGAACGCCCGGCGTTCATTGCGAATTATGTTGTTGGGTAATAAGCTCAGTATATGTAGATATTGTTACTGGAAATGTATTGTAATACCAGCCTGTTACTTTTATACTGATATGCAAATACTTCTTCTAATACACAAAAGGATCATTGATCACTATGTGTAGGCATGAGGAACAGAGAGTAAAGTTCACTCATTTTCTATAGAAAAGGGAGAATCCTCCGAACAGACGGGTGTTGTCTGACGGGCACGTGCCTAACGGTTGAGGTTGGGAAGTTTTATGTATGCTAATTGCACGGTAAATTCTGCTTGCGAGATGTAGAATTCGTGTGACGTCAGTATGACGCGTTGTTTATTTATGGCGTTTGTAGGTACCGCTACAATTACGTTTGCTCAAGACCTGTCGGCAATTACAGACTTATAGTTATTGGCTTTAAGCTCAGATTTCCTCACGATGTTTGCCTTCTTCTACCAATATCATGTCGGCGATAAACTCGGAAAATACTAACGAATTGAAAATGTCATATTGGCAGTTGCCTGGATTGGAACCGACAATGTATACTATACCTACAATATATACATACAACAACTTAGGCCTGTATCACTGACGGACAATGTATTGCAAATGATAATAAAACTGAAATGGGGTAGGTAGGTTACCTGTTTTTCATTCTGTACTTAAAAGTGTTACAATGTTACACTATAAGATGCCAGGTGTATGTAGGACAGCACGTCGTAACTATCGGTAGAGAGACAGAAAAGAGAGACAAAATGAAGAAAATCACCGCTTTGTTCTACTTAACTGCGCAACGAAATTTGATTCGGTTTTAATCAAAATTTAGAGATTTTTTTTTGCTGGGTTTTTGTGTATAATACATAATAATACAATACAGAACTCTTTATATTTTGTTAAGTTGTTAAAACGTGCGAAGCAGAAATCGGGTCCCTAATTTTTCCATAATAAGTTGAGTCTCAAATAACTAGATAGAGTGCTTAATAAATTTTTGTATAGCATGGTTCATATAAACGATAAATTGTCGATTTATGACCGTCTCCAAAACTATTACCTGAAGTATTCAATTAACAAATACCTTGAAACTACCAAAACAAGCCATCTTTAGTCAAATGTTTATCTTTGAATGCGTTATTAATAAAGTCAAATTCTTTAAACGTTAAAGCGTTACATTTTGGAAGATTAACAATGGAAAAGGACGATAATAGTAAATTATTAACTTGTGAAAGAATGCAATTTATACATCATTTCGTTAGTGACGTATTCATTACTTTTTTAAGGGCAATTGGTGATTAGACAGGACATGAATCATTACTAAACGAAGGTAGTGTAGCATTAGAGTTTGTATTAATAACGAATTATTTAGAGATTGTCAGTAAGTATTTTCGCATTATCCTCATGGGATATAGAAGGCACTTCATTAACGTTTAACGGACTTATGGACAGGTGAGGAAAATTATGGGATCGTTAACAATGTCTAAAGTTAAAAAATAAATATGTTAAATTTTAAAGTTAGTCAATCTGATACTCGAAAGGTAAATTTTGTTAATTAACGATTAGCGGTCTTATGTCCTATAAAACCATTAAACGCTGGGGCTTTGACTTACATACTAATTGAAGTTCGGACTTGCATTTATTAGACGAACAAAAATCCTTCTATTATACTACCTTTGCTAGTTGGTACTTTTGAAAAGTAAAGGGTTCTGCAGTGCAATGATAGCGAGGCGAGCTCCGCTATTCATTGGAAAGTTCTAATTTCGGACGGTATTTATTGCCTATAACTGAAAACCCAAGTCGCCTTATACCTGATCGTTCTAAAGGTATTGGCTTTCAGAGTTCGTTGAGGGTGGGCTGTGAGGCTATTGTTACGTCCTAGATACGCCTGTTTAGTACCTCCTTAGATACCCCCCTAAGTGTCTCCATACATATCTATGACAAAAACTGTGGTTATTTTCAGGGACCCCTTCTAATAGTTCATTCAAACAAAACAACGGGTTGCATTTCGGGAGTGCCGGCAGAACTGAAAACTTGGTGCATTTTTGAATATTTTGGAACTCTTGGAGAATAATTTCTCAAGAATTGGTTTATTTATCATCACCATTATCATGATTTCAGCCGAAAGACGTCCACTGCTGGACATAGGCCTCCCTCAAATATCTCCACGACTACTGATCCTGCGCCTCCTGCATCCATCGGTTTTCCGCAATTTTCACCACGTCGTCGGTCCACTTTGTCGGGGGCCTACCCACGCTGCATCTTCCGGTGCGTGGTCGCCACTCGAGAACCCATCGGCCCCATCCGGCATCGGTTCTACGGGCAATGTGCCCGACCCACTGCCACTTAAGTGTTGCAATTCTTCGGGCTATGTCGGTTACTCTCGTTCTTCTGCGGATCTCCTATTTCTGATTTGATCACGCAGTGAAACCTCAAGCATAACCCTCTCTATTAACCCTTTGAGTGACTACGTTGCCGGACTTCGGTCCACATGTCTGGCAACATCGCGCGCGACGGGTCGCCAGCTACGTCAAATGAGGTAGCGCGACGTTGCCGGACTTCGCTCGACATGTCTGGTAACATCGCGCGACACGTGTCGCCAACTACATTTACTACACATAAGTCACGCGACATCGCCAGATATGTCAGGCGAAGTTTCGCGAAGTCGCACGACTTCATCTGACATCGCTATTTATTAGGTATCATCTGACGTCGCGTATTCTGTTAGGGCCTGGTGTGATGTCACGGGCAAACACATAAACTAATATTATTTGTATAGAATAAAATAAATAGTTGATCCTTACTCTGAGCAAGACGTACCCTTATTTGTCTATGATTGAATTGTTATTAGCTAATTATTCGACTTGGTATCTCGATGATGGAAATTTGAGAAAAACTTTATTAGTTGACCTCCAATTCTTAAAAAAATAAATTCATTCTACTGGCCTTGATCTCAATCCTTCAAAATGTGAATTATACTTAGCGGACAGAACTGACAGACATCTGACGTTCCCAAAATTTTACTCTAAATTATCGCTACAGCTACTTCAAAAGCTCCAGTTTCCAATAACCCCTTTATATTCTATAAAGCCTATACAAGAATTTTTGTTTGAAAGAGTTACGATTTTTATAATAATATCTAGTATTTTTTAGGTTCGGTAAAATATTTATGAACAAACGAACTATTTATTTGACTGCCCACTCTAAAATTTTTCCTGGAACTTCAGTTTTCTATTTTATGAGTGTAAGTCTCAATATAGTCGGTAAAAAAACACGGAAAAAGCGCTTGCCGGCCACTGTCTTGTCGTTTCGCTTACTCGGGTTGCGTAAGACTAATCTCAGTTCTAACCTAACTCTTTTTTCCCTCGTAGTGGAAAATTCTCATGGATCTCCGCCCTAGGGTAGGCAGCAGGACCTGTAAGACTCTTACTGACTGAAAGTCACCTCGGTGTCCCATCTCACACCTACGCCGGGGGTTGCGAGAACGAATACTGCTTCCGCAACCCCCAATTGGTGCTGGTTCGAACTTAACCTAACCCAATACTTAAAAATTAATTTTGATTTTTGACGTATAGACGTTAGCAGGTAAATACCCGAAAAATAATAAAGTTTGACAAATTGTAGTAGCTTTTTTTTTGTTTGGGATGGGAAAATTATCAAATGACTGTCCCGCTCTGGGCGGAGCGGAAGAGCGTGTCAGACTTTTACTGACTAAAACCCACCCGTGTTGCTTCACTTGCCTGTGTGCCAGGGCCACGGTTTCTTTTTTAACCAACCCGCAACAGACTGTAGTGGCTTGATGTACGATCGTCTGTAGTTAAATATTTACGTTTCTAAAATAACACATTTTACTATTTCTATAAAATCCACGATACTGACAAAAAAGTATTGCGTAGGGTTCAGAAGACCCTTTAGAACCCCTATATAGCCTCAAATTCTTTTGAGCAAGGCGGCACTTTCCTTAAGCCAACCCTTATTTTCGGTCAGAAAATAAATCGACTATTAAATCTAGCATTAATCAGGGCCGGTTGTTTGAAATTGTTGGTTAACGTAACATTCTTAGGTCAATTGATAACTATTATTTACTCATTATTATTTGACGCAAGTTAAGTCTTGTAAATATATCGACGCCAACACATATTGCTTGAAAGTGTTAAATGTTCTCAATCAACCTTGGATCTTAATGATATAGCGATAAAGTTGAATATACTATTAAAGAAATTTGACAGATAGTTGTAGATTTTTTTTTGTTGTACGCCATTATTTAAAATAGAATAGAATATAATCTTTATTATGTCTCTCTTCATAATCGCATCCGAAGCTTTGTCAGCTTTGGAGTCTGGGGTCCGCTTTATCAGTCTAGCTGCTGATTTTTGTGCAGTGATTCATGTGATCAACAGTGTACTATTTACATAGAAATAACATATAACTTAATGATATAATTTATATATATAATAAATAAATATGTACATAAATTATATCATTAAGTTACATATTAATAATCTTTGTAAATAGTGCACTGTAGATCACACTGTTTCTCTCTCCTTCCCCTTACTATTCTATCCAAAGGTTAAATAAATATATAAATCTAATTAATAAACCTTTTAAATTTTTTAGAACCTAAACCTAAATCTAAAAACAACTTTTACGTCATGACATATAATGTTAAAACTCTGTCCTCTCATGAACGCCTAATTGAACTACACGAAGCACTGTAAAGCACCAAATATAACATATTAGGACTCTCTGTAACCAGACGAATAGGTAACAAAATAGAGGAACACGAAGACTTTGTACTGTGTCATACAGGTGTTACACCTGGCATGTACAGGGTGGGTTTTATGATATATATACCTCACAAAAATAACATAGGTCATCCTTGGAGGAGGCCTTCACCTGCATAGGGGTTCTAGCAGAAGAATAATAATAATAATAAAAAAAGTATAGATTATAAATTAATTACTTTTCATTTAATATTTTGTTGGTATATTTATGTTACTTTAACTTTTTTTCGAATTCATTACTATTAGCAAACCTTCTGTTTAGAAATAAAAGGCTTTTTTATTTTTTTATTTATTTTATTAATCTTATAAAACTAAATAAATACAAATTACTAAATAAAGCTATTACCCTAATTAAAACTATTAATAAATTACAATACAGCATCAAAAAATTCGTCATCATCGCTGTCGACTGGTAATGTACCCAAGAGACTGGCAGCATTGCCGCGTTGAATGGCAATGCTTAGTCTCTGGCCAAGGTAAAAGCCAGCCCTTGGGTCACGGGAAGTGTCAACAAGCCGTTTGGACAGTTCATTAAAAAGGCAAAGAGCACTCGGACCCCACGGCCCAAGAGTTTCAACCCCAAACGGCTCGAAAATATAATTTCCGATAAGGTTGTTATATTTTCGCCGTTTGAGGTTTTCTGCAGCCGCAGCAGCAACGCCAGCACAGCACGTCGATCCAGGAAGATGGGATGGCGCAAGAGTATCGATGCAAGTTGCATCCCACACTAAAGGCCTACCCATCTTCCAAGGAAATAAGGACATGCCGTCCGGTCTCTTGCCATCATCGCGCACCAAGCCATTAGGTTCTAATACAGCTGGAACGCCGACAGTGACAAGAGCTCGTCGAATGATGTCGTTAATGTTTGCGTGCCGAGCTAAGCGACCCGCACTTCGGCTGCAAGCCAGGCCGTGGTGTCCGAGGCTGTTGACATCTGCACCACAGTGACAGCGATGAGGAGAACAGCAAGGAGCTCCTAGTCGTAAGGAAGCAGCGATGCGGAAAGTGGTGTCGTCGAACAAAGTGCCTATGTTCGACGAAGGTAGTGCATGAAGCCAAAGACCCGACTCCCACCTTCCCACAGCTAGCAGGCGCGCCCGCTCCGCATCAGTAGCAGACGAGACAAGTAAATTGTTCCGTACTACTCTACAGAGCGGCTCGTCCCACTGTCTCTGGGAAGATGAATTGCTGGGTGGATCTGTATTCGGGCAAGTGATTCTCCAGGAATCCATAGCCTCGGAGAAGAACGGTACATCAAAATTAATCAGTGAGGGGGCTAAAATTTTCCTGATTAATTTATCAGTGCCGTGGACCGAGGATATGAAAGCCGGTAAACTAATATCAGAAATTTTGCGGACGCCGAGGCCCCCCATACGAATCGGGAGAGTAGCTTGTGCCCAAGCTCGGTCGTCCATGGCCACATTTAAAATCGAAGTTAATGTATGCCTGATAATTTTGTCCATTTTGTCTAAAAGGTGAGTGTGCTTCCATAAATGGGAAGCGCGAAGGAAGTAAATTAATTTAGGGCTAAAACAGCAGTAACGAATTAAGGTTATGGCCGAATGCATATTAATTTGCAACAATCTGTCCGAAACGTCATTGAAATTTTGAATTTTTTCGTCAATGAAAATGGGAAAGGAATTCTCGAAGATTGGAGACCCAAGGAGACGAAGAGATGTTTTTTCGATAATTTTGATATCTGGAGCTATTGACTTAAATTTTGGGAGTGCCAGGTGTCTGTCAGTACTGTCGGCTAAGTATAGTTCACATTTTGAAAGATTGAGATCGAGGCCTATGGAGTGAAGTTCATTTTGTAGGAATTGAAGGTCAGTTAGTACTGTTTCTACATCGCCTCCCAAAGTTCCATCATCGAGATACCAAACGTTAAATTTGGAATTTAGCTGTCGAATAATTGGGTGAATGGCTAAACTAAAAATCACTGGCCCGAGGGGGTCACCTTGTTGACAGCCAACAGCAGATTCCATGAGATTGTCCCGAAATAGTAATTTAGAAGGGTGTCTGTAACATTGCCAAATGAAACTATAAATTTGGGGTAATTTTATTAATTAATAAACATCATACACGAGCTACTAAAAAGTAATTATTTATGTTTATTTTGTAGAAATGTAATATATAATAATTTGCTGACATATAATGCACAGCCACTGCTTCCTCCATCGTCTCTGCCGCACAACTAAACAACAAATATTCGCCGTAGGCCGCTTTCTGAATCTTCGCCCGCCATATTTTGCACGCCAACGTGATACCAATTTTCGCCCGCTAATGTAGCCCCAGCATTAAGAATTTATCATAGAAACTACTGGAATGCATCGGCATTTCTAGTATCAGGTTTTCCGATGACCTCAGATATGTATTAATGTTGATCATGAAGAAACTTGAAACGTTCTTTAAGATATTTGGGGGGTTTTAGGATCAAACAAAATGCTATAGAGCTGAAATAAGATATCAGAATTCCGACGAAGACTTATGAGATGCCACTTATGCTTTGTACGAAATTCAGATATGAGATCATATTTACGGGGCCAAATATAAATCTTATGCAAAAGTTTTGAAGTGGCTCAAGTATCTCTAGTTGTGTCGCAGTAAGGCCTGGATAACTGACATCTGCGTAGTCAAGGATAAAGAAAAAAAGAAGAAGAAAGGAGATCGTACAAGCGTAATTTTAGTTGCAGTAGGAAGAAAATTCCGCAACCGTCCCAGAGACTTACCAGATGCAAAAAAATGCGACTGTCATCCTGTGGCTGTAGATGCTAGGAAAGATGCTTGTCAATCCAAACCCTAAGATTCTTAATATTCTCGCAGAAAAGGAATAGCAGTTCCATTAGATTGAACCTCGGGAAGTTGCGACCAGTCAATCCTGGGGATCATCCTTGAACTGCGCCACTCTTGCGATCATCTATACTAATATATAAAGCTGAAGAGTTTGTTTGTTTGTTTGAACACGTTAAACTCAGGAACTACTAATCCGATTTGAAAAATTATTTTTGCGTTGAATAGCCCATTAATCCAGAAAGGCTTTAGGCAATATAACATCTCGCTGCGATCAATAGGAGCGGAGTAGAATTAACTCCACGCAAACGAAGTAGCTGGCGGCCGCTAGTTTCTTATAAGTTGAAAACCCAGCAAGGAATAGGAAGTAGAAGGTAGGCAAGGCTTTAGCCAAAATTCTGAAACAATGGTAGCAGTCTCTTGGGTACATTACCAGTCGACAGCGATGACGAAGAATTTTTTGATGCTGTAATGTAATTTATTAATAGTTTTAATTAGGGTAATAGCTTTATTTAGTAGTTTGTATTTATTTATATTTATAAGTTTGTATATATTATCTCCTTGAACATACATAAAAAAAATATTATACATACAGACGAATTGAGAACCTCCTCCTTTTTATGATAGCATGGGTGTTCTTATAGTCTAGGTTCACTAGCATGTCAGAATAATGTGCTGGAATACTTTGGACATTTATATGGACTACATTGAAATTCTTAGATACATCAGAAAACTGAGATTCAAGGACCTGAGCAAGAGACTGAAAGTTAACAGATCTGTTATTACTACAGACTGACAAAAAGCCTTCCAGGATGCTGTCGTTGCTGCTATTTGACAACAGCACTATATAAAGATACGACGAAAGTATTAAACGTAAATAAACTAAATAAATATATTCTATTTACATTTAGCTTATATGTTTTTTTTTTGTTTTTTTAAAAAAAACTGTGCCCCACACTAAGAATTTCTTCTGTATCCTGGGTGCGTGTACAAAAGTGGACGTGCCCTTAGTTGCTATCAGCACCAAAATATTGTAGCATAAAATCAAATGTCTTCAATTTGTCAAAGATGAAGGCGAACATTTTTATTATAGATCAGTGCATGCAATTAAATAAGTCATGACTATTTAAAGCAAGTCAGTATTATATACCAAACTTTCCAAATCAAACCGTCAATACCTTGTAAAAATAGTGTACATTTATTTATCTTTAAGGTGACACCCCTACGTTTCAACATAGAGATGCGAATGCCCGAAACATGTTTTGCTATTTGAATAGCGGAAGGCGTTTCAACACGCGCTTATTGGCGTATGTTGGCGTCTATTGGCGTGTCGGAGTACGACAGACAACGCAATAACTCACGACGATACATCAGAATGGAACTTGCGTCACTGTGGAATGGAGTTTACAGTTTGTAGGGCTTTACAATTTGTGTGTGTTTGTTGAAGAAAAAAGTGAAAATAATGGTAGTATAAAAGCAAATTGAACATGTTAATAAAATAAAATACAATCACTTCAATCCAAAGTAAAATAAAGAAGGAGAAATACTAAGCAATTACTTACTTTGGCTTAGTCTAAGAAACAAAGGCATCAGAAGGCAGTAAGTTTTTGACAAGCTTTATTATCTCCTGTGAAGATTCATTTTAAAACAATGGATTATTTTCATTAAGTACGGGTATTTAATGAAGAAAAAGGTTTCGCTAAAGTGACCAGGAAGGTTCAGTTTATTAGACATAATATTTGTTATTTACCTTCAAAGAATATTAGAAAAGTAATTTAATTATTTCTATACAGTGCTAACTATGTACATATGTTTGATACCAGAATATAAGCAGGAATTAGTTTAAATCACTTTTTCTTCGATGCTGACTTTCAAAAGTTATATTTGACTAGCTGCGCTGCAAAAGTTATATCTGGATAAAAATATAATAATAATAAACAAACACATAACCCACACCATTGTCCACGGAGTCATAATGATTTTATACGAAATAAGGAAACGGACGTTTACAGAAAGGGACAGTAAGAAAATAAAAGATAAAAGTTAATCTAAAGAGTCACATAAACCAATTCAAGACGGCGCTCCCCATCCAGATTTAGGCCGTGGGTACAAATCACGTAACAACATAACATCAGCAAGAAGTAATCATCGTCAAGGATGACCAGAAAGTAAAACAGGAGCCATTTTACAAATCTAGATATTTTAACCAGAAGGTTAACAGTAAAAATGTCTAGATTTGTAAAATGTGAATTGTACGTTTCTAATAACTGGCATAGAGGAATAAAAAAGTATTTGATGAAACTCAAACATATCGTGTGTCTTCGTGTTGAATTTTGCCACAAATACCGATTTACTATACGGATTTCCCAGTTTTATTTCAACCACTTCTCCAACAATCATTGTTTGAGTAATTTGATTATTTCATATGTAATTGAAAATCGTGGACAAAAACTCAGTTTACAAAGAGAACCCGAAATGCCAAATGAAAATAAATTTAAAATATTCAAATAATTAACGCAAAGTAAAAGTGTAAGTTTGCAATCTTTTTATAGACTTAGTAGGTAAAAACAGCGATCCATGGGTCGATCGATAAGCTATGCTTGCTGGAGAGCAGTTGTGGCCCAGTGGTATTTAGTTTACGAGTTGTAGAATGTCGTAGGTTCGAACCCAGACAGGCGGTTTATTTTGTGAAAGTTATTATTATTATTTTTTTAAACATTGCCCCACACTAGGAATTTCTCCTGTATCCTGGGTGCGTATACAAACATATACCTAACTCACATATACAAACATCCGGACCCGGAAGAACTACTTATTGGTAATATAAATATTTGTTCCGTGCGGGAATCGAACCCGCGACACGCAGCGCAGCAGTCACTAGCTTAACCACTGCTCTAACCGTGCAGTCATTTCACGGATCTTAGAATAGAAAAGAAAACATTTTAGGGAAACCAGCGTGTTCTAGAATTAAGAATTTCGCAAACATTTTCTGGGTCCGCCTGGTGGATTTTGGCCCACGCTGTATAATCGAGATGAAGCCTGTATGTATTTCAGTAGTGGGAACATTGTAGACTGATTCTGTGTACTCAAAAAAACCTGCCAAGTGCATGTCGGACTCACGCACAAAGGGTTCCGTACCATTGATTTATGAAATTAAAGGATTTAAGTTATTTGTATGAAAGATTACGCGGTAATCAGAGGTTTACGATTTACGAGGTATTAAAAAAAACTACTTACTACATCTCGTTCAAAACAATTTTCGTTGGTAGTTTTTATTTAATGTACATCATATGTTTTTTTTAGAATTTTCATTTTCTTATTTTAGAAGTTAGAGGGAGGGGGGACCAACTTTTTCCCACTTTGGAAGCGTCTGTCAAGCAAACTCTCCGGTGTACAAAAAAAAAAAAAAATAGAAATCTCTATATCATTTTTGAAGACCTATCCATAGATACCCCACACGTATGTGTTGGATGAAAAAACAAATTTTGAGTTTCAGTTCTAAGTATTTGGAGCCCCAATATTTATTATTATTTTTTATTTTTATATCACTATACATCTACCTACCAAGTTTCAACAGTATAGCTCTTATTGTTTCGGAAAAAAAATGGCTGTGACACACGGACAGACAGACGGACAGGCAGACATGACGAATTTATAAGGGTTCCGTTTTTGCCATTTGGCTACGGAACCCTAAAAACAGCTTTGGAGTCAAGTAATTTTCATCATTATCTGTGTTAAATATAAGTTTAATATAAGCTTAATATGAGGTCAAAATAGTGGCCATATTTTTTTTTTCTCTCATCTCAGGAAGGGCTAAACGATGATTATGTTAAAGTTAAATTATTAATCATTATGTTAAATTAACGTTCGTAAGCGAATATGAAAGTGAATAGCGCAGTATATGATAATGTTTGTGCTCATGTAATCCTTCCACCATGTGTACATCGCTCACAGATAAATCTCTGTGGAGCGCCTGAAGTACGACAGCTCGTTTAATTAGTGGCTATTTAACTTTCGTTTAAATTTGTTTTGTCTATGTTTGAGTTTTGCTTTGCTTAGCGAAATTCTACGCGAGGCGAATTAAAGTTGTCGTTTAATTATGCAAGATACGAACTGTTCTGTGGACAAGGGGGGTCGTTTGACGGTGATTCCTGAAATACTCTTGGTATCTGTGTTACTGGTTTTGTCAAGCAAATTCAGTACAGTTTTTAGTATTGTTTTTTTTTTTAGCTTAAATTCATTTACCGAGACCGCACTCCCGGGAGTAATACCTTAAGTATCGCTGTCAAAACGTCATCTCTACTTCATAATTTTTACTTTTTATAAGTCATCCATTTTTTAAACAGCATATAATGGTGATCGTTAACTTGTACTGTTTTAAAAACGAAGGAATAGATATGAAATAATGCATACATACATAAGAATTAGCGTAAAAACTATACACAACGGAGTTATTGAATAATAACAGGGGGATTGAAGTAGTTTCTCTTTGGCGCAGTTCCCTGACTTTTGAATACAAATCATGATAATATACAGTAACACTATTATTTACCTTATTTTCAAACGACCTAAGAAAAAATAGGTACCTAATATTGAAACGACCTAGAAAAGGTATCAATGAAACCAAATAAACAGCTCAGTCTACGTACTATATTAAGTGCCAGAGAACTATGCAAAATAACCTTTCAATACCATGAATATAGCAGTAAATAAATCGTATCTCGTAACCGTGTCTCGGTGGTAGGCCATAACATCGGCCGCCGGCAGAAGTTACCACCCACCAGACAAAGCCTTGCCGCCAAGCGATTTGTCGTGTTCCGGCATGATATCTGGTGAAGCCGTACGGAGGACGGGTCTGAGCAGTTGTGTTGCGATGTGTGCCAGGTACGATGCGCTAAATGTTGTTGTGTTGGGAGTTTGGTCGTGGAGGGTCTTCAGATCAATCTCCCTTTGGCGCAGCATCGTTGGTCGTGTTGTTGGGTTTAACATTGCATCACCTCGCTCAATTGCCGTCTTCCTTCCTATTCCTCTTAATAAACTAGCGCGCTTTACCATCAACGATCGCATCACTGCTTACCATCAGGCGGGACTGCGGTCAAGCGGTAGTTTATAATTAATAATAAAAAAAAGGTCTAAAACCAGGAATACGTGGATCGTACGTTGTAATCAGTCTATAACCTACGTAGTCGTGGTTTCAATCCGTTTGTTAACCACGACGGTTAATAAACGAGAGAGAGTAATAGCGAACACACCCGTGTTTGGTTGTTGGAACGGTTTATTTAATACTACAATATGTAACAAAACCCTGTTGTTCCTTCAACCTACGTTTTAAGAATCGGCATACGGACGTAATAAAGCAAGTAATTTATAAAAATTGTTCAGCAAAAATAATTAAAATAAAAGTTTAATTATTAATATTTATAATCTGTAACTGATTTCTTAGCTCTGCAATCTGCATGAAGAAACTAGACATAAGTAGAACGTCCCCGCCAATTTATTTAACTTATAAAATCAGATATTCTAAAAAAAAACGAATTTGTCGGTTTTAATTGTGACCCCTCGACTAGACAATGATTCTAATCGAGGGAAGTCTAGTCGGGAGTCGAAGTGATAAAGATTACTGTTTTCTAATTATGACTTCATTAATGTTGTGCTTGTAGGTAAAATTATAAGTCCCTGATTTTGGGTTCCCTGACAGGGTTTTTGTTACATAGTGTATAGCCATGAATACCATGGTACACAACAACAAACCTCTTAAAACAAACGAAACCCATCAACGATTGTATTGTTTCTTTAGCCCCAAATAAAAGAAACACAAAAGGTCGATTGTAATCCTCTATCAAAATTCAGCTTACCGAAAAAACACCTAGAGAAACGGAAGCCTCCCAAATGAAGTGGTTGGCGAGACCGGATAAGCGGAATGACTTTCCGGTCTCGGCGGGATCGTAAAAGTCAACGCATGCATTTAATTTCGTGAGTTATATTACCAGCTTCGAGTATATGCTTGTATTGTGGACAGTGGATGCCTTTTTTGTGTCCAAACTTAATTATGTAGGTACGTACAGTCGGTAGCGTAAAAAGTCGGCGGCAAAAGCGATTTTTAGTGCATCCTTTGTGATTAACAAACAAAGGAATTGAGTGTTTGTCATATTTTTAATGTATTTATTCTGGTGACAAATAAACGTTTTTAATTTCAATAAATTCAAAAGTTTCTATAAAATGATTTATTGTAATTATGACCAGCCCCCTAATCGGCGAACACATTTTTGTCAAATGATTGCGACTGAGTTGGTATCAGTTGGGATCGTTCGGCCCGCCCATTGGTCCATTCGGTCCAAACGATCCCAACTAGTCGCAATCATTTGACAAAAATGTGTTCGCCGATTAGGGGGCAGTTGTGGAGACACTAATGAACAGTAAGATTCCTATGATTATAGTTGTGTTAGGCGTAGCTGTTCAGATTTACGAGCTATGATTATGTGATCAAATAGAGACAAGAACAACACCTAAACACAACACAACAACTTTTACTTAAGTATTTCTACACTTTAGACATATTTTTTTTCAAATTATTTCCCGTTGTTCTTGAACCGGTAATGATAAACCGCCTCCTCACCTTGACGAAAACAGTTGGTTTTTTTTATTAATCCCAGATAGTAATCTGATATAATAAGTCTTATGTGTTTCCGTTTTTTAGTGTTCCGTACCTAAAAGGTAAAACGGAACCTTATCCATGAGACTTCGCTGCCCGTCTGTCACGTCTGTCACCAGACTGTATCTCATGAACCGTAATAGCTAGACAATTGAAATTTTCAGAGATTATGTATTTCTGTTGCCGCTATAACAACAAATACTAAAAATAAAATATTTAAGGGGGCTCCGTACAACAAACGTGATATTTTTTCCGTTTTTAGTTATAATGGTACGGACCTGTGCGCGAGTTCGACTCGCACTTGGCCGATTTGTAGCATAGAATTTTTTGAGTACACCTCTTAAATTAGTATCTGGACTTAAAAAAAATAACTTTAGTCTTAAAAGGTTTCATTGGCGTTGCATTATTCATACGCTACGAAACAATCGGACTGTACACGCTCATTCTCATGCTCGTGACTGTACACGGATTTTAAAACCGCGTATGTGTTTTTAAAGATCAGGAAGTGTGTTTCGGATTGGTAGTTGCATATTTTCTTTTGTTTCAACCGTCTGTTCAACATTCTTTTTTTGTTAACAGGATGAGTGAAAACAAAAGAAATGTTTTGGACTTAAGCACCAGAACGGCTCGTTTCTCTCAGTTGACTTTTATATACTACGGCCAGTTGATTCATTCCTTTGTTTTGTTTTTAGCTGCCTTGGGACAAGGCAGACGGTAATTATGTTAGAATTAATTTTGTTCTTATCCTAACATCTCTAAAGAAATGTTATTGTTTTCTATCCCAATAATGTCATAATTAAGGTCAAAGACTGTTATAGGTACCTTTTCAACTTAAGTATAGGTCTCATCTTTCTGCGAGGAGGTAGTGTATGCATAGGAGGCTGCTGAGAGGGAGAGAGCGCATGCTTCTCACTCCACTCGCAACAGAAGAGCAGCCGCGCAGCGAAGGACGCTTAACGATCTCCGGCCACCATAAGAAGGATCATGCGGGCGTAAAAATTGGGCCGGTGTAGCTCGAGCGCTAAAGCTCAAGGAGGGGACATGCATTATGGGCAGCTTAGTGGAAGGATGTGCGGTCCTAGTACCGGCCGCATTTGGTGATGGCACCCGCTAGGAATGATGGGTTGATACCAGATGGAAGTGTATGTTATGGCATGGTAGCCGAAGGAATAGTGGGGTTTTAGTCTTTAGGAATCCGACATAAACATTTTTTTTTAATAATTATAAACTAGCGCTTGACCGCAATCCCGCCTGATGGTAAGCAGTGATGCGATCGTTGATGGTAAAGCGCGCGAGTTTATTAAGAGCCTATTCACTCAGAAAAACTAAGCGAATAGGAAGGAAGACGGCAGTTGAGCGAGGTGATGCAATGTTATACCCAACAACACGACCAACGATGCTGCGCCAAAGGGAGATTGATCTGAAGACCCTCCACGACCAAACTCCCAACACAATAACATTAGGCGCATCGTACTTGGCACACATCGCAAAACAACTGCTCAGACCCGTCCTCCGTACGGCTTCACCAGACATCATGCCGGAACACGACAAATCGCTTGGCGGCAAGGCTTTGTCTGGTGGGTGGTAACTTCTGTCGGCGGCTGATGTTATGGCCCACTACCGAGAAACTGTTACTACCTTTCGTTATTCCCAGACGGAGGGTATCCATGAGGATTTCCCCACGAAGAAAAAGGTATAGGTCACCCGGCCTATGCTGAAAAATTCTTATCGTGAAACCTTAGGCAAAGTGACAAGTTAGTTGTGAGCTGGTTAGCAGATGCCTTTTTTTTTCTTCTGGATGGGAAATCATAAAAAGACTTCTCCCGCTCTGGGCGGAGTGGAAGGGCGTGCTATGTGCGTGATACTAGCGACTTGACCCGGCTTCGCACGGGTGCAATGCTGATACTAATTACACTACAGAAAAACGGTGAACGTTGTATATAAAAACAAAGCGGCCCGCCGCTCCCGCTGCTCCAGCCGGTCGGTATCACCGCAAACGCTATGTCCCGCAATTTTTAAGTTTATAATACCTTTGAAAATATTCATTTAAATCATGTGCCGTAAAGGCTCATATAAATCTATTTTAAATCAACAATGTATTTAAGGTATTTCATTAGATAAGGATTAATGGTTAAACTTAATTTCTCGGTGGTAGGCCACATAGGGTAACATCGGCGGCCGGCAGAAGTTACCACCCACCAGACAAAGCCTCGCCGCCAAGCGATTTGTCGTGTTCCGGCATGATGTCTGGTGAAGCCGTACGGATGACGGGTCTGAGCAGTTTTGTTGCGATGTGTCCCGGGTACGACGCGCCTAATGTTGTTGTGTTGGGAGTTTGGTCGTGGAGGGTCTTCAGATCAATCTCCCTTTGGCGCAGCATCGTTGGTCGTGTTGTTGGGTTTAACATTGCATCACCTCGCTCAACTGCCGTCTTCCTTCCTTTTCGCTCAGTTTTTCTGAGTGAATAGGCTCTTAATAAACTAGCGCGCTTTACCATCAACGATCGCATCATTGCTTACCATCAGGCGGGATTGCGGTCAAGCGCTAGTTTACAATTAATAAAAAAAAAAAAACTCGCTTCGAAAATTAGTCATTATTTGTCGTAAAAAATAAATGACATAAAATGTTATTTTGGGATATCCATAAGAGATAGACAGATACCCTCGTTTTCTGTAGACCTCTTTAATGTGTACAATACTTACTACATTATTTTGATAAATTTGGTAGGGTTGAGCTTGCGTTTGCTATGTAAGCGGAAAAAAAATGTATTTATTATTACGAGATCACATTACAAACCTCAAAAATAATAGTATTTCTCCACTATTTAAATAATTTATTATACATATAAGGCTTTCTCTTCAATCACTATATCTGTTAAAAAAAATCACATCAAAATCTGTTGCCTAGTTTTAAAGATTTAACCATACATAGGGATTTAGGGACAGAGAAAGCGACTTTGTTTTATACTATGTAGTCATTAGAAGTACCTACCTACGAATCTTATTTCACAAATGTCCCTTTCTCAATAGCTATTTGCTTACAATCTGTCCCATGTGCGTAAAGCTAGGGATGCATAGATATTTGTTCGGGACAAACAGTTCGCTAGTGGCGGCCCTCGGATCCAAGCCCGCTTGTGTACACTCGGCTTAAGGCTAGGCCTCAGGTGCTAAGTTAGATGCATATTTGTAAGAATTATGCGAAAGCTTAGGTGTCTTAGTAAAGAATCTTGTAGCTTATGATTAATGTAAACTGACAACGATCAATTTAGATTCTTATTTATGTAAGTAGAAGTTTTCTGCAAATTCCAATCTTAACTTTAATTAATTCTTTATTATAAAATGAACTCACGCTTTCTCCAATCGTGACGATTCTCTGATCCGTTACTGTCCTTTTCTTGAGAATGGGAAATCACCAAATGACCTATCCCACTCTGGGCGGAGCGGAAGGGCGTGTCAGATTTTTACTGACTAAAATCCACAGATGTTCCTTCACTTGACTGCGCGTTAGGGACCACGCTTACTCTTTCGAACAGCAAGCGGCCCAGGCAGACCTGTCAATCCTATTTTTGTTATGGATGGGAAATCATCCAAGGACCTCTCCCGCTTTGGGCAGAGCGGAAGGGCATGTCCGACTTCTACTGACTAAAACCCACCCGTGTTTCTTCACTTGCCTGTGCAACGGTCAGGGCCACGGTTTCTTGTTTAGCCAACCCGCAACCCAAACCCAAGAGGCATCGGTCTTCGTGGACCCCGTCACGATGTGCTGACATCTCTTTAAGGTGCACGTGAAACACGACGCGCAGTCTTCTCGGGCTTGGTCCTTACCGGACGGCGAGCTGCCCACTGTCCACCGCCGGCAGGCCCGCGCCTACGGTGGCTGGGAGTTCGGTGTCGTCTCCCGACCAGGGCGTCTCCTGCAGCGGCTATTGGCCTGAGGGCGTTGGGATTCCCACCTGTCACCTTCCCATCCTTACATATATTTTTTGCTTCGTTTACGTTCCTACATCTGGTTATACATGCGCGTCGCCAGTTGCGAGCACTATGCACTTGATCCTTTTCAAAAACATCACCAATTCAATAACATCACTTTATGTTCATGTAGGCGTCTCTTCTTGCACAGTGATTTAATTCGTTATTAAATTACCCAAAATATTCAGCTATATCGAGATGGAACCCGTTGTGTCCTATAACCATTAATTCGAAGATATTGAACAGTGGCCCGTGAATGATGAAGCTGATGAAGTGTAATCAGCCATAGTATTGCATCCTACAAATTCTAGGTAACTTAAAAAGGAATCAAACCCATTCTAAAATTATACTATGTATCTACTTATTCTAGATATTTTCATAACAAAACATTATTCTCAAATTATACTAATATTTATATTCTAAGTGATTTACCAAATTTATTGTCTCACACAGAGGGGCGTCATTACGTCATTCGAGAGGTAGTTGCTGAAAATCGGCGCTGTTGACGATAGGTTCGTCTGAAGTCACAGGATTTTGCTGAGCAACGACCTGTTCATGCACAGATGCGACGCACGTTTTAATTTATGTTTGTTTCGTAACACAAGTAGTTATTTCCTTACAGGCAGCGCACCTTGCCTTTTTCTGTACATATTTATTGTTGTAGTTTGTTATGTTGTCATCTGCCGGTGTCCCTGGCGCATCATGCATGACAGAAGGATATTTTATAAATTGTTAATGTCTAAAAGGTGTGTTGACTTTGACCCGGGTAAAAAACATTGAAATATCGCTGCATAGTGGCCACATCATGGCTTTGCATCAAATCTCCTAGTAGGCGGCTCAGGCGGCCGTTTTTTCAACTGTCATTGGCGATATCCGCCATTATTGTGAAATAACATTTTTAAAGAATATCTATAATTTGTTACACGTGTAATTGGCAAAATTGTGGTATCTAACCACAGAGCCCATTGAAGAGTTGAAGTAGTATTTACTCTAAAGAAAAGAAAAGAAAGACCCGGGTTATGACACCAGGAATTTTTATTTTAATTTCTTCATGTTTGAGTACGAGGCTTTTGAGTATCTTATATATTTTTGCCCTTTTTATTATTTTTATTTTAGTGTTATTATTGTAATGTGCGTTTTGTTTGTGCGGAATAAACAATGTTTCTATCTTTCTTTTTTTTCTTTATTTAATAACGAAACTAACACTATTCTGAAATTATACTATATATTTACATATTCTAGGTTATTTAAATAATGAAACACTATTCTCATATTATATTATGTATATAGTATAGATGCAAAATATAAATTATAGTATCACTTAGAATATATAGAATAATGTAGGTATATATATTCAGCCCATATCCAGGATTAGGACTCGAAACTGATCCAACTCCAGCGTGGAGTGAGACAAGGAGATGTCATATCTCCTAAATTGTTCACTGCTGCGTTGGAAGATGTCTTCAAGCTCCTGGACAGGAAAGGGCATCAACATCAACGGTGAGTACATCACTAATCTCCGTTTTGCAGATGATATCGTGGTCATGGCTGAGATCCTGGAAGACTTGGGCAAAATGCTCAATGACCTCAGTAGAGGTTCCAAACAAGTGGGTCTAAAAAGAACATGGTTAAGACGAAGATCATGTCGAACTCTCATGTCGCACCCACTCCAATTCTAGTTGGTTGCTCTGCACCCGAAGTTGTTGACGAGTATATATACCTGGGACAAACAGTCCAACTAGGTAGGTCCAACTTCGAGGAAGAGGTATCTCGTCGAATCCAGCTCGGCTGGGCAGCGTTCGGGAAGCTACGATACATCTTCTCGTCGTCCAAGATACCACAATGTCTCAAGACTAAAGTCTTTGACCAGTGTGTGTTGCCAGTGATGACTTACGGAACTGAAACGTGGCCTCATACGAAGGCTCAGAGTCACACAAAGGGCAATGGAAAGAGCTATGCTCTGAGTTTCTCTGCGTGATCGAATCAGAAATGAGGAGATCCGCAGAAGAACCAAAGTCATCGACATAGCTCTGTGAGTCGCTAAACTTAAGTGGCAGTGGGCAGGGTACATTGCTCGTAGAACCGATGGCCGATGGGGCAGTAAGGTTCTGGAGTGGCGGCCACGTACTGGAAGACGCAGCGTAGGGAGGCCCCCAACAAGGTGGATCGATGACCTGGTGAAGGTTGCGGGAAGCCGATGGATGCGGGCAGCACAATACCGGTCAGCGTGGAAAGCCTTGGGGGAGGCCTTTGTCCAGCAGTGGATATCCATGGGCTGAAGAAGAAGAAGATATATTCTAAGTGATTTCATAACAAACAGTATTCTGAAATTATACCTACTATGCGTCTACATATTATAGGTGATTTAATAACGAAACACTATTCTGAAATTGAAAGTGTCCTATTCTGTATTAAGGATTAGATCCACAATGAAATGCAAATTGGAAGAACTTACATTGGAAGGGAATTTTATAAGAATTTCTTTAACTCTCCTATTTCTTTTGTCATGTAATATCTAGAAAAGAATTCCACATACCGAAGCTGAGTTTTCTTTGTACAGAGAAACGCTTAAAGTTACATTGCTCTAATATGAAATGGTTTAACTTTGACTACAAATGTAGATATTTTTAAACGAAGGATTCTCTATAACTTCACTGAATATTTTCTTCTCGAGTCCCTACAAAACTATATTAAAAATTGTAAAGTCTATCCTTTGTTGTACGATCTCGTTGAATAAGAGTGAACTAGAATAGTTAGACATTTTTGTATTACAAACTTTGATGCGAATATCTAGTAGTTTTAATGAAATTCACAGTGAATTATTATTTTATGATATTAAAAATTTTGAAATATTAGTTTTAGATTCTGTTGAATAGCTAAGTGGATTATAAAATTAGCAATTTTAAAAACTGCGTTGATTGTGAAATATTGAAAGTTGAAGTAAAAGTTAAATCTTAATGAAATGGCAATGGTTTGATTAAGACGAGTGACTGACAGGTGATCAATTATTATCTTACTTGTCAGATCTAATACCGCAAGCTAATCACGGGTAGACGCAACATCAGAAAAAAGTACATTGACTTTTGGTTTGGTTGGAACAGTGCAATTATCTACTATCTGCCTAGACTATACCCAAATATAATTAACCCTTAGGTCAGCTTCTACTCTAACTTGATGCAGTTAAGTACCACCTCCACAACCCAGTTACTGGCTAACACGATGTCCCGTGGTAACACTGGTTTTCAAATTGTCCGGCGTATGACGAACCGTTCTTTTTTTATATAATTATAAACTAGTGCTTGACCGCAACCCCGCCTGATGGTAAGCAGTGATGCAATCGTTGATGGTAAAACGCTCTAGTTTATTAAGAGCCGGCAGTTAAGCGAGGTGATGCACGGGTAAACCCAACAACACGACACACTGCTGCGCCAGAGGGAGATTGATCTGGATACTCTTCACGACCAAACTCTCGACACAACATTTGGCGCATCGTACCCGGCACACATCGCAACACAATTGCACAGACCCGTCCTCCGCACGGCTTCAACAGACATCATACCGGAACACGGCGAATCGCTTGGCGGCAAGACTTTGTCTGGTTGATGGTAACTTCTGCCGGCAGCCGATATTATGGCTCACACATATCCGCTACGACAGTCAAAGGAAGATCTACGAATTATAGCAGAGACCAATGGTTTAACAAGCTTTCCGAGACACGGTAAGTAAAGTTTGTCACCCATTCAACAACAAATAAAATACTTTGACTTTGACATCCACAGACCAACTACGGCAAGCATAGTTTAACCTAACCGATCGACCTTTGCTGCTGTTTTTTTTTATGTCACGAACACCTAGATACGCTCCAATATACATATATGGAACAGAAATTTGTTCAGTAAAAACAGGCGAAAAAAATAATATAGGGGCAGTCAGAATCAAGTACTCAATCCGTGGGATGGAGCGTCGATGTCACTTGCCTAATGATTTGAAGTGGACTGCTGCATACATTTATTACCTTCAATAGATAAATCATTTTGAGACCAGTGGTGGTAAAATGGTAGCGGCCCTGCCTTACGAATAGGTCGAGCGTTCTATTTTAAATCACCTTACTTAACAGGCGAAGCAACTTTGCTTAAAGCTTAACACTGTTGCAAGCAGCATGTGGTTGGTTGATACGACTAAATAGATAAAGTAATTATGTTTATTTATTTTATTATTCTTTATTATGTACACCATAAATACAATATTTTACAAAGGGTGACACAATGAGCGGTTTTATCGCTAAGAGCGATCTTTTACTTGGATGGAATACTAAGGGGAAGGAGAGAGAAATAATATATGTAGATAGTCTACAGTGTATTATTTACATAGGTTATACCATAAATATCTAGTTTAAATAATTAACATGACAACATTAAGATCTGAGTACAAAGGTGCTGCTTGACTCTTAAAAAAATTCTTCTAGCAGACTTGCGAAAGGAGAAGTAAAAAGAAATCTAGAGTATAGTGTGTAAGAATGAGGAGAAAAAAATATGAACGTGATAATTACAAAACCAACTATCGGCCGATTTCAATAACCTCCATACTCTGCAAGATTATTGAGCGTGCATTAAACTCGCGGCTCTTGGCTTACCTGGAAGGTATCGCTCTCGTCAGTGACCGACAGTACGGGTATCGACGCAATCGGTCAACTGGGGACCTACTAGTGTATGCCACTTTCTCGTGGGGCGAGACCCTCGAGAAAAATGGGGAAGCGATTGCCGTCTCCCTTGATGTCTCGAAGGCCTTCGACCGGGTATGGCACGCTTTCCTTTTGAGTAAGCTTCCAGCGTACGGCATTTCCGCTGGCCTGACTGGCTGGGTAAAAGACTTCCTGACTGAACGGTCCCTCCGAGTTGTTGTCGACGGATGCTTATCGGAGCCCATGTCGACCAACGCCGGTGTTCCTCAGGGGTCTGTTGTCTCTGCAACTCTGTTCCTGCTGCTTATTAACGATCTGCTGATGCCCGGTATCTATGGGTATGCAGATGACAGCACAGTTGTGGTGAGATACCTGTCGGAAGCTTGGGCTAGTTAGGAATCAGTCCGGTCCGAAAGAGAGGCTATGGTAGAGCGTAGGAGTGCTGCACTACAGGCAGTCTCCGAATGGGGCAAAGCCAATCTTGTAGCATTCAATGCCATCAAAACACAGACATGTCTTTTCACCGCCAAAGGGAGCCCGTTCACCTTGGCTCCTACTTTTCAGAATGTATCCTTGGAGGTGGAGTACTGCAGCCACATTTGGGCCGGTGCTGCGAAATGTCGCCTAGCCACTTTCGATTCAGTGAGGTGAGAGGCGTGTGAAGAGGCTGATGGGCAACCCAGATTTAACTCGAAACGGTCTCCAAAGCCTGAAGCACAGGCGTAGAGTAGCCAGCCTTTCGGTTTTCTATAGGATGCGTTCTGATGAGTGTGCAAGGGAATTGCATGATTTAATTCGCCCATCTCCGTTCCACCATCGGACGACCCGTCGTACGGCGACTTTCCACCCTTACGTTGTTGACACCACTTCGATTCGGAGGAAGCGTTGCGGTTCTTCATTAGATGTTTGTATGGCAACCGGGACCAACGGCTTAACGTGCTTTCCGAGGCACGACCAGACCAGTGCAAATATTTATATTCATGCATACAAATATTTGCACTGCGCGGGGATCGAACCCGCGCCTTCTTGCGCAGCGGCCGCGTTCGCTACCGCTACGCCACGGAGGCTGTCTATTGAATAAAAATATTGTTATAAATATGTAAACATAAGTAAATATTAAATTATAGTGTTGTATTGAGTAAGAAAAATTAATACAGCTTAGCATACATAGGTACAGTTTCTTACGCTAAGATATTACCAAGTCGCCGAAACTTAGACTTGAGGTTGAGGACCGTCTCTGTAAGTCTTGGTGTAGTAAAATGTTATCAGAACAGCGCCTCATAATACTGGAATGCGTATTTTGACCTGCAGAAATGAATGATATATAATTATGAATATAAATACATAAGTCTAAGTATATGTAGGAAAATTACATAACACTACAGAGTGAATAGGCTCTTAATAAACTAGCGTGTTTTACCATCAACAATCGTGTCACTGCTTACCATCAGGCGGGATTGCGGTCAAGCGCTAGTTTATAATTTATAAAAAAAAAAACATATAATCCAAAAATAATTCATAACAATACATAAATAATTACATGATACTAAAATATGTATACAATAAACTAGTGCGCTTTACCATCAACGATTGCGTCAATGCTTACCATCAGGCGGGATCGCGGTCAAGCGCTAGTTTATAATTTATATAAAAAATGGTTGCCTGTAAAGTCGGTTTTACGGGCGAAGATTTTACGTGACAACGTCTTTTTCTCGGTAGAATATTTATTGATATGAATATAATTAAATTGCACAATAGGAACAAGGAATTGAATGAAAATAAGAATTGCACAAATTTTAACTATAGAAATATATTTTGTTTACTAAAACATCGGTGACTCATCGTAACGTTACCGAGCGTTACACTTTTTCATAAGTGACTCCCAGCCGCAACCTAATTTAAGACGTTGTCACGTCAAAAAACTCAGTATAGAAGAAAGGTAATACTCATTTAATCGACGTTTAAATATAGTAATAGAGTTTAAATTACGAATGTTAGGCGGGAGTGAGTTTCACAATCTTACAGCACGGACAGAGAAGGAATAGGAATAGTAACTCGCTTTATGAGGATGACATTAAGGATGGATCTTAGGTGTGTGATATCCACGGTGCGGCACTAGAGCGCGCGTAAGAATAACGTTCACGCAGATAGGAAGGATAAGGATTTCATTATGATGTTTTTTTGATTTGTTGGAATTAGTAATACAGTATATTTTTTATGAATTTATGATTGAATGTTGTATATATAATGTAAGTAATATGATTATGAGTGTATGATTTCTAGAATGAGTCAGTGACACCGGAATTATATTTATTTAAATAATTTCATCACCACTGCCCTCAAGACGGTGAAAGAGAACATCATGAGGAAACTGGAATGTCTTAGAACCAGGATGGCGAACTGATGGCACGTGTGGCGTTGGTAGCACATAAAAAAATAATTTCAGCCTGGTATTATTCACAAAATTAGGTGCTCAAATCATATCTACATTTTTTTGCGACAGCAGAACTTCTGCTAATAAAATTAAATAATAAATAATGCAACAGTATAATAGGGTAGTTGACTGAAAAAAAAAAAAACTAATTAGTCCGTCAGTCAGATTTCCAAAAAATACTAGACACGTATTTTTTCTTTTTTCATATAAACAAAAAATGAAGACGACACAGTGCGTTGAAAACCCGTGTAACGTCACTGCACGTTATATGCCTTTTATATTTGTCAATTGTTATTGATTTGATAAAACAAAATATACGTATCCAATATTTTTTTATAATCTGAATGACGGACTAAATAGAATCAATTTTTTTTTTACCCTATTCAAGTTTTTTCCAAGAATCATTATGCCAAGGTTGTTGGAAAGTAAATCAAAATCATATCCGGCTCGCTGTCAATAGGAAACGTTTCCAAGAGGCCAGCCTCTTAAAAAGTCTCCAGCCTCGTAAAGAGTCTACGTACCGCATGGTAATGTCTCAAAATACTAAGTCTACTCTCGAACCCTATGGCCCTTTAAGAGGATCACCTGGGCATTGACCCGTGTTTCAACCGCAAACGGCTCGAACGACTTTACAAGGAGATTGGAGTATCTACAGATACTGCCTAAACTAGCGCAGTCCACCTTGCTAAAATTAATTATACAGTCGCATTTTCTCTAGAAAGTTGCAAGTCGTAGGTTCGAACCCTATCAGGCGTTTAACTTTGTGTAAATTATTTCATCACCACAGCTCTTAAAACGGTGAAGGAAAACATCGTGAGAAAACCGGCATATCCTAGAGGCAAAAAATAACTTCGAAGACATGGGACATTAACGAAACCGCCCTAGGCCCGCGTGGTAGATTGCGGTCGAATCCCTGTCATCGAGAGGAAGCCTGTATCACAATAGTGACATTATAGGTTGATTAATAATAAATTTATTTATTTCTCCACAAAGGTAGTTACAATTCTACTTAAAGCTAACAGTTTAAATATTTACAAGTCCTTTGTGAGAGCTGGTGTCTGAAGTAGGTTTCAGGAAAACCTGTAGTACAGATCACCAGGCTCCCGCCGCCTCGTAGTGAGCTAGCGTATGGTACGTGCATCTCACGTGTTAAGTATAATTGTTAACTAACTACATTGAAGTGAAGACAATATTTATAAAACTTAAACTATGTTGTGTAGTGAGTATGTTGTAATTATTGTGTGTATGTGTGTTGGTGCATGCGTGTGTGTGTGTGTGTGTGCGCGTGTGAGGGTGTGTGTGTTTGTGTGCATGTGGTGTACGTTAATTGGAGTTATAATTAAGGTTATTATGTTATATTATATTATGTTGTGTTGCTTGCCTGCAATCCCGCCTGATGGTAAGCAGTGATGCAATCGTTGATGGTAAAGCGCACTAGTTTATTAAGCCTATTCACATAAAAAACTTAGAAATAGGAAGGATGACGGCAGTTAAGCGAGGTGATGCAATGTTAAACCCAAGACTAACACGACCAACGATGCTGCGCCAGAGGGAGATTGATCTGGAGACTCTCCACGACCAACTCCTGACATAACAACATTTGGCGCATCGTGCTCGGCACACATCGCAACACAACTGCTCAGACCCGTTCTCCGTACAGCTTCACCAGAATAATAGAATATCAGGCTGCTTATTATGTATGTAGTGAAGTCGATGTAAAACATGACCAAAAAGCGCTTTTATTATGAAAAATTATGCCGCAATATTCATGAGTTATATATAGTGGTTGTTTTAATCGCGATTCGGAAGGCCGCGAAAGGGTCATTGTTATTTTTTTATGATTATCTTGAAAAGTGCTAAAGCCTTTTATAACCCTTTTATAAATGCCGTAAAAGTACTACGCGATTTATGTCCGTATCTTTTTGTTACCTACGTACCTCTACCTACTGTAATCCACTTTAATCCTGAATGGGACAATGTCTATTCGACAAAAAATCGCTCCTTCACTTCAATTTGCATGTGAATAGCGGACACAGTTCTCTTGGCCGACATGAGTGTCGTAGGGACATTTTTTGTGGATCCCGACCAGCCGTGATTAACATAAAATGTTTGTGAAAACCGCAATATATGGAGCGTATGACTTGATGTGTGGAAGCGTCTGCTTACATAATATGTACTTGATGAATAAAATCTTCCTTCATGTGAAGCTTGAATAATTTAATATCTTATAATCCTTGAGAATATTGAACCGAAAATATTTTATTTACCGAGATTTTACATATCATAATTTAATTTCATTTTCAACTTCGTAAAATTAACATAGTTTTAAGTTGGCAGCAATAGAGACGGACCCAACCCTAGCCGGCGGCTGGAAATATACCCACACTACTATTTGCATGTCGAAGCTAGAAATAATAGAATCCCCCTTCAGATAAATTAATATATCCTTCAATTAAGCTATTTAACGTCATAATAAAGAGGAGAATGTTGCTATAAAATGCTCAAGTTGGGTCGGAAATGACTTCAGTGGCCCTTTTTACACAAAACGGTGAATCCTCGAGCGCTCATTGACCTTTAAGTTGGCAGGGCTTTGAAGAGAAAGTTAATTAAATTTCTGCTGCTTACATTACAATGAAAATTTGCATCAGGTAAATACGAAGTAGAAAAACACATGGATCCATGAATAGAGGAACTGTTGTATAAATTATGATCGTTCGTTTCGCTGGAGTTGATTGATGAGGGTAGGTGAAATGATTTCATCTGTGCAGAGGCACCCAACTATTTAGGGAGGGATTGGGTAGGGTAGAGAATGGTCTATTTTATAGAATGAACTATAGCTAAATGTAAATCTTTGTTCTGTGTTGGATCGAGTAAAGATACGTTGGCGATTTTTTATCGCGTGGGCTGGAAGTCGGTCGGATTGTCGGCCTTTGCTAGTAAAAATAACAATTTTTACTCCGACCGTAATTTACTTACTGTTGCTCGCCCCACACAAATCACTTAAAACCATTGCGATGCTCAGAGCACTTACCCTTATTGCCCGTTTATGTAATAACCATTAATAACCTTTATATTCTAGCTTGTCGCTTCTACTGGAGTTAAATCTTTGGCTTTTCACTGATCTAGGCTTAGATCCGACGAAATTGTTATATCGATATTATTTAATTTTTGTATTAAAAATTATAATGATATACACTTCTGGACACATCTATTGACCCACCTTAGAGTTTAGGTTTCGAGGGCCCCTACTTAAATATGAGTGCTAGATTGAACAAAAACTATTGATGCAGGTTTAAACCTGAAACATTTTACCATCTTTTTCGATCATATTGTTTTAAATTTGAATTCAGAATACCATACGACATGGAGCTACGCCTAACATTTCGGATATGCGCCTTGTTAAAGGCAATTGATTTTTGAATAAGAAACATGTTTTATCAACTAAAGGTTTAATTTAATAAGCGTGTTGCCTCCATGGGCATCTACCACAGCTCTCATACGATTAGGCATAGAGTTTATTAACCGCTCTATGAAACTTTGAGGGATCATCTCCCTTTCCTCTTCTATGGCAGTTTTCAACTCCTGCATCGTCTGGGCAACTGGCTGACGAGCCCTAACACGTCTTTTTAGCTCGTCCCACATGTGCTCAATGGGGTTCATGTCTGGGCTTCTGGCTGGCCAGTCCATAACTGTGATGTTCACATCCCGAAGATATTCCCTGACGATGCCGCATTCATCATCATCATCATCATCATCAACCTTTTTACCGTCCCACTGCTGGGCACAGGTCTCCTCTCATGCAGAGAAGGAATTGAGCGTAATCATCACGCTTGCTCAATGCGAGTTGGCGATTTCAGACTTGAAAGTCCAGGTTTCCTCAAGATGTTTTCCTTCACCTTCAGCCATTGGTGTCCAAGATATACTTAGAAAGTACATATAACTTTAGAAAAGTTACATTGGTACTTGCCTGACCTGGAATCGAACCCGCGCATTCATACTTGAGAGGCGGGTGTTTTAACCACTAGGCCACCACGACTATATGCCGCATTATCATGCATAAAAAGCAAATTCGGGCCCACTTAGTCCGCGTATAGTATCACGTGAGGTTCTAAGCACTCACGAATGTACCTTTCAGCATTTAATGTTGGCAGCCGTGGTCCTGTAACAACCTCAAGTTTAGTTTTGCCGCTCACGGATATATCGCCCCAGACAGTCCATGAGCCACCGCCATAAGCAACCCTCTCTTCTAAGCAGCATTGTGCGAAACGCTCTCCCTTACATCGGTAGACCTTCTTCCTTCCATAATTGCCATGTAACACAATTTTAGACTCATCAGAAAAGAGTACACGGCTCCAATCTTGCTGTGTCAAATGAGTGCGTGCGAAATGAAGGTGCGCTGTTCGGTGGGCTCGCGTTAGTTTGGGCCCATTAGCTGGCTTGTGTGGTACCATATCGCGTTCTTTTAACCTTCTCCGAACAGTTCGAGAGCTCACAGATACTCCGTGGAAGTGGCGAAGTTGGTCTGTATCTCAATGGAGGAAAGGTGACGGTTTTTCAAGCTGGTCGTCACGATGAATCGATCCTGCCTTTCAGTTGTGACCCGAGATCGTGGCCTTCCTTGACCGACAAACAAAGCCGCCAGTCTCTAGGTACATCCGATAAACATTTCGGACCGCAGATCGGCTTAAATTAAGTTGAGCACTCACATTTATTTGGCTGTGTCCGGCCTGAATAAATGCCACAGCTTGGGCGGCGACTTCAGGTGAAGTATCCATAGAGTATTGATAGAACCTCACCTTAATGTTAAGAATAAGTAATGTTTGTTGCAAAACCAAAGATATCAATCACTTTTTCAAGAATTAAATCCAAGTAAACCAATAAAATCAAGTTTTCTTAGTATTCGATTATTGGATATCAACAAACAGGCTCCAAATTGTCTTTTGTTTCTTTAAATTCTGTGTTAGAAATTAAAAAAAAAGACTATTGAACGAAATTGTGAATGTGCCAGGTTCAAAACTGCATAAAAACTTTTTGCTCGACCTAATATAAAATTTTAGCTAGAACCAAACGAAAAAGAAAATGCAAGGTGGGCCAATAGATGTGTCCAGAAGTGTAGTATTAGGAAAATATTTTTTGTTTATTTCATTGTTGTATAAATTATATTTTGAAATAAAATATTTGAATATAAAGAAAATAAAATCTTTTTTTTTAAGTTTTTTCAAAGTGAAGTATATGTTGGGTTGGTTGAGAGGCTGGTGTTTTAACCACTAGGCTACCACGACTTTGAGTGTGTTCATGGTTGTAACGATAGCTGGACCACTCTGTGGTAGTCTGTGGTGAATATTATGGTTCTCAATGAATTATATTGGTCAGATCATTTTCCATTACAACTGACTTGTAATTAAGAATCAATTAAAGCCAAAGTAGAAGTTCACAATTATTTATGTAATAATATTCAATGAGGGTAACAGAATTAGGAGAAATTGAGTTTCATAAAAGTAACAATAACTTCAGAAAAAATATATTTCTTAATAAACTTCATGAATGTGCTGATAGTGTGTATCAAAACATACAACACAGATCTGTAATTGATAACTTATATAACAATATTGTTAATATATTAATTAAGTCAGGCTTCGGTAAACAGTCGCAGTTTCTGACCTAGGAAGCAGACTAATATTAAGTGTGTCATCATCATCAACCTTTTTATCGTCCCACTGCTGGGCACAGGTCTCCCCTAATACAGAGAAAGATTGAGCGTGCTCGCTTGCTTAATGCGGGTTGGCGATTTCAGACTTAGGCCTCTGCCTCGAATCTTGCGGGCAGCGGGGCGCCGGCGGCGGCGGATACTTGAGAGGCTGGTGTTTTAACCACTAGGCTACCACGACTTTGAGTGCGTTCATGGTTGTAACAAACATGTCAGAGACGCGCATAGGCGGGCTAGATTGGACCGCCAACTGTATGTCTTGGGTGAAAAACCAGTTACTTGATCATAGTATGATAAAATGTGTGAAAGTCGACGAATATTTAAGTTATGCTTAAGGCACTGTCAGAATAGATAAAAATGGATATACTTGCCTCACAACATTCTGCTATGAAATTTAATAAGTTCTGGTACTAAGCGTTTGAAAGGTAAGATAAGTTTGCCTGTGTGCGTTGATGGCATTAGTGATGCTAAAATTATTGCAAATTCATTTAAAGATCATTTTCAGTTGGGATCTTCCTTGATGTCAGTTTTCTACTGACACTGAACGTTACCCAGTAGAAAAGCCTTGGTTTTGCAAGTAATTATCTGGCTGACATTCTTAACAATATGAAAAGAGGGAAGTCACTAGGTCATGATAGACTCAGTGTTGAGCAACTGCAGCATGGGGAGTTTATCTGTATGTGTGTTAGCTAAGTTTTATACTTTTTGTATACGGCACTCATATTTATCATCTAATCTTATGAGAACTGTGGTTGTGCCAATAGTGAAAATGTCACTGCTGATAATTTAACAGAAGTAACTATAGGTCGATTTCTTTAGCTACTATAATCACAAGTGTTTGATATGTTATTAGATAGAAAACTTGATCGCCTTCGGGTTGTGGAGGTCAGACGGCAGTCGCTTCATGGAAAATATCGAAGTTTAGCCAAAATCAGCAGTTAGATTGGTAAAGTGGACCCCAGACTCCAAAGCTGAAAAGCTACGGATGCTACTCGGATTAACGCTGAGATGATGATGATGATACAGTTCGGTTTTAGAAAGCGGTTGTCAACTGAAAGTGCAATACTTTCTCTGAAGCACCCTGTTGATTATTATGTAAAACGGCAAACACCAGCATAAAAATATGCATGTTCCTTGGATTTGTCCAAGGCTTTTGATCTGGTGTTATATAATAAGATTTGGACAAAGTTAAGAGATGCAGGTGTCGATTTAGTGAATATTTTCGCCTATTGGAACAGTGAGTAGCTTAATATGTGAAGGTGGAAATGTGAACTCAGGTGAATATTCTTTAAAGTGCGGCGCCAGGCAGGGCGGGCTGACTTCGCCGCGACTCTTTAATGAATATGTGAACCATTTTATTAAGGAGTTGCCATATGTGTCAATAATTTGAGATATGCCGATGATATGGTGCTGTTGAGCCCCTCAATTGATGGCCTCAGTCAGCTGCTAAAGGTGTGCTGCTAAAGTATGCTGTGGAACATGGCCTGAGGTACAACGGAAGTAAACGTGAGTTTATACTATTTCAATGTAAAAGCGATATCCCTATACTACCTTTATTACTTAATGGTGCACTTCTAGGTCGTGATACTAAATTAAAAAAAAAAACTGTGTGACGATTTAGACATTGAGAGGGAGCGCGGGGCATTGTCGGTGCGTGGTAATATGTTGGCACGCAGGTTCGCTTGGTGTAGTGCTCGTGTGAATATAACTATGTTCAAGGCATTCTGCCAGACGTTCTACACGATCAGCCTGTGGCCGAACTTTACAGAGAAACCCTACAACGCCTTGTGCGTCCAATATAATAATGTGTTCAGGGCTCTGTTTTGGCTCCTTCGATATTGCAGTGCATGATTTACATATGTTTGCCGACGCTAGCGTAGATGACTTCTATGCAATTATGCGTAAGAAAGTTGCGTCGGTGGTGCGAGGAGTATGGGGGAGGCCGAATAGCGTTCTGAGGATGATTGGCGACAGAACCGATACCGTTCTGCTCAGTAGGTTCACTAAACTCACATGTGTTACGAGACTGATGAGCATACTGAGCAAGGGTGGCGTGTGTTAATTTATCTGTGTAGGTGTCTGGTTAGGTACGAACATAGGTTAAGACTATTGTTACTAACACAGTAGATCTGTGTCATCTTGGAAATAAATGAATGTTAAAAAAATAATATGATCAAATTTTATTTAGTTAAATACTTTCGTAATATACTTAACTATGAAAATACATAATGAATTATTGGAATAATTTACTATTACCTAATTTCATATTATTCAATGAACATTGACATTTTAATTAAAATTCAATTAGTTTAAATGTCTGTTACAGCTAATATGAATTAATATTCAAAATCTATAAATAACGGTTAATATAATTTACCTTAAATATAGTCTGGCGTATAAATACAGCACACACTGTATTTTATCGATAACATTATCAGATTAATTGAAAGCACATGTTGTAAATTATGTCTTTGAAACATAAATTATTCAAATACCTAATTAATATTCTAGCGGTCATCGGTCTTACGGGCAATGTGCCCAGTTCACTGCTACTTAAATGTTACAATTCTTTGGATTATGTCGGTATTGTATGGTGATTATGTGGTATGTATTTTGTCGGTTACTCTCGTTTTTCTCTAGATCCCCTGATTTGATCACGCAGTTAAACCCTAAAGTATAGCCCTCTCCACGATCTGGTGAAGGTAACGGGAAACAGCTGGATGTGGGAGGCGCAGGATTAGGGGAGGCCTATCTGCAGCAGTGGACGTCTTTCGGCTGACATGATGATACTGAAGACGAAGATGAATATTCAAGCCCTAAGATATTTTTTCTTTTGAGTATTTATCAATATTGAACTTCATTTTTCACTATTTGGTATATGGTACATACAAATTTTGTTAAAATTTTTGATACCATCCGCCCGCGAGTATCTAGACTCTTTTTTAATTTTTATTTTAGTTATCTATTGTTATATTTATAGTCAAATTGATTATTTTATCATTTTTAATAAACTGGTAACAAGTTTTTGTAACCACTGCTTAATGCTATATAGGTAGGTATATAGAATTTAACGCAGGTGCGTTAAATACTACCCACTGTTATTAAATCATATGGAGGTTAGAACAGTGACCATTAGCCACATCCCCTCTATCAGTGGTGAATTATTTTGGGTTAGATGAGGTTATAACAGCACCTGCTATGTTTCCTGATATTTAATTATTTATTAAAGAGTTTGAGCTGAAACTTAGTGTTCTTGAAAATTAAATCAACTGAAAATCATATGAAATGAAGTTATGCTAAATGTTGTTTAAGCAAAAGATTATATGTAATAAAACGGTCGATTATATCATTTAAAAAATATATCACGTGACGGTTATTTTAAGTGATATTGTAGTACAGACAGTCAGGCAGTCCTCGATTTACTTCGTTTCAAGTTACTTGGAACAATGTTTTGACAGTATTCCTTAAACATATATCAATTGTTTCTATTTCGGCATAGGATAATTCCTCATCGCATAATCAATGTCCATGGGACCGGCTACTAAGCACTTACTTTTGATAATAAAATATGTATGTTTATTTTTTGTTGTAAATGCAGGTTCTTTACATTTTGGATCTGTGTGGATCCTATCCCTTGAGTTTTACATGTAAACATTATGTCTTGACTTACGCCGTTTCGTTTTACATCGCGTATTTCTAAAACCTAATATGCCGTAAGTACGAGGACAGCCTGTATCTGTTATTATATTACCCATACGCAATAAATTGATACACGCACATAGTATAAACACAAACACACAGCACAAAGTATCCCTCCCTAGTCGATCTTATAGTTATCTTCCTACGAATTTGCTGTTATGGGACAAATATCATATTCTAAGTACGCGCAAGTTTATTTAAGACAGCAAAATCATTCAAGAATTTGTAAATTTCTTTACCCTTGAATAAGGTAAGGCCGAACGTTTCAGCCTGCCAACCATGTCATCTGCTCCTCATCAGCTTCGTCTTTCTATAACAGTCCACGACTGAACTATGTATGCCTTACCTATTGCATGCTATTCGACTCCATTTTGGCAACTATCATCCAGTCCGATTCAATTTAACTTCAAGCGTATTAACCCCATGACAGTAATAAAAGCTTTTAAGCAAATCAGATCAAATTGACCTATCTTTGGGGAATTTTCATTAAAGTCAGTACCTTCATAATCGAGACAAGAACGCCTTACTTAACTTTAATATTTCATTCATTTGTGGATCAAAGAATCTTCCCGGAATTAATGAAATACGGTAAGGTAATATCATGTTTCAAATCCGGGGTCAGTGAAGATACCATAATAATTGTAGACGCGTTCCGTGTAGTCAGTTTTTGAAAATTGAGTTTTTAGCTGCGTAAAATCTTACATAACTGATAAACAATAGCAATTCAAATATATGTTTTCAATTCACTTTTACAATATTAGGTTTATAAAAATAAATGGGTGTTCCATAAGGTTCAATATTGGCTGTTATTTTTTAAATTTTTGGTATAAAGGCTTTTGATAAAATGCTTTAAATTATTTTACCATGAATACAATACTTCTCGATCAACGATAAGGTTTCTCCGAAGTGGGTGTTAACTTATCATTCACATTTTTAACGCGTGGAAGAGGTGCCCAAGACGCCAATCTTTTGTGTGATAGAATGTTTTGTGTGAATCAAACCCTTGGAGAAACTAAGGGTATGAATGTGACGATCACGAACGAAGTCTTAAAAGTAAGGTTATTCTTAACTTCTGAGATTAGTAAAACCTGTACGACAATTATGTACGTTTAAAAGTAAAAACAGGTGTTCCACAAGATTCGATATTGGAGCCTTTCCTCTTTTCATTTATTAAAAAATCAAGCAAAGGCAAGTGTGATTTTGCTGACGAAGCTTCCTATTTTTTTTAGAAAGCTAGACGGTATATCTTTACTGCGTACATCGAGGGACTGGAACAATTTGCCAGCGGCGGTGTTTCCGTTGGATTACAATTTAATTGTCTTCAAGGCTAGAGTAAATAGGCTTTTAATAAACTAGCGCGCTTTACCATCAACTATTGCATCACCAGTTTATAAATTATAAAAAAGTGCTATAAATCTTGAAGATATAAATAACGTCCTATTACTGGTCCAGATATCATTTCCAACAATTTATAAAACTTCAAAGTATAAAACTTCAAAATGACAAAACTATAATTTGTTCGATAAAACTGTTTCTTTGGAGACCACGCTCAACATCAAGTTACAATGGGATCCTTTATTAAGATTTTTGCAGGACTGGATTTTTGCTAAGTGCTGCAGAATATATTGTCAAAAAAAATCATGAATTTACTAATGTAGGTTGGTATCTACAATAGTAAATTCATACAATAGGAATTTTTTCTATTTTTTTTTTTAAATTACAGTAGAGTAACTCTGTTATCGAGGCTAGTTCATTTTTAATTCCTCTCATACAATTTTTTGTTATAAATTATAAACTAGCGCTTGACCGCAATCCCGCCTGATGGTTAAGCAGTGACGCAATCGTTGATGGTAAAGCACACTAGTTCATTAAGAGCCTATTCACTCTAGCCTTGAAGACACTCAAATAGTAATCCGACGGAAACGCCGACGCTGGCAAATTGTTCCAGTCCCTCGATGTACGCGGTATAAAGGAGGAGGCGAAACGCTTCGTCCGGATCGTAGTGGTGTTAACAACGTAAGGGTGAAAACTCGCCGTGCGACGGGTCGTCCGAAGGTGCAACGGAGATGGGGGAATTAAATCATACAATTCCCTCGCACGCCTCTCCACTGAATCCAAAGTGGTCAGGTGACACTTAGCAGCACCAGCCCAAATGTGGCTGCAGTACTCCACACACGAACGGACCTGTGCTTTGTACACCGTTAGAAGCTTAATATCTTACAGTATTTTACAATGCTTAAGGGTAATAAACATTATGAGCTGAAATAAAACCGTGTGTAAAACCCACACATAATTATCATAACATCTAAGTTACAAATATTGTAAAAAAATAAAAATCCCGACTGCGTAAAAACATAACCATATTGTATGTATGTATCTAATAAAAAAATAAAACTGAAAAGACAAAAACAAGTACTGTAATCTGGAACTATGTATTTATACCTGGTCCCGAATATCTAAGTTACATAAGACTTAATTTTTTATTTAAACCTTTTTTTAAGCTATTGCATAGCTTCTATCGCGGGCCTTGAGCGCGGGGACCGAATTCAGAAATTCCGTAACGAAAAAACCTCACGCTCCCCACTCCGACGGGCACGGAGGTGTGGCTTGAAGGCCGTACATCGTCTAACGTCGTTTCAGTTCGTCAGTCTTCGGCACGGTATGTTTGTGTGCGTGCGACTACATCTTTTGAAAACAATTTATAGATTTTCAAAAAGACCATGCATATTGCAGGGCGCGAACTCAGTTCTACACACTTGCCATGTTACTGATAGTCGCGATGTGCTAAACTTGTGATTAATTTTCTCTCTGAAATAGGTCTTCTATAGAGATATGTCATAGACGTCATCGACGTTGTCATGGCTACCTTAAAAACTTTTCATATAATTAATTATTAAGTACTTTTATTCAAATTAATTTAGTAGTGTTTTTATAAAATAGTTTTTTTTTTTAACGGAAAAGCTAAGATGAATGTCACGCTAATTTTTCATTGGACTTTTAAATTATTTACAGTGTTGTTTACTAAATAAAAGCGCGTGATTTTATAGCGTAAAAAGTGCTCACGCGGCCGTTTTTTCAGCTGTTATTGGCGATATCCGCCATTATTGTGAAATATTTTTTTAAAGAATTTCTATAATTTGTTACACGTGTTATTGGCAAAATTGTGGTATCTATCCACAGGGACCAGATCAAGAGTTGAAGTTTTTATTAAATAAAATATTACAGAAAGATGTCGGTGAACAATGTTAATACGAGTACATTTAAGTGTACGAGTTGTAATATTGTTATCTCCGAAACGAAACAACGAAAGTTTAATAAAAATATGGTCGTCGGCTTTTTCTGAGGAAGACATTGATGAGGCAAAAAAGTTATTGTTTGTTTCTACGAAGACAAGACAAAAACATGTATCGAGGCGTAAGAACAAAAAGCAGAAAGACCTAAAATATACGATTACGGTGTTTAAAATCACGGTTCCGAACAATCCCAGTTTTTGTGGCATATGACCTTCACAAATTGCCACCAGTTTGCTTTGACTACGTAGAACGTACGTAAAGAAGTTGATGAAGGATTTATTAATTCTACGGTCAGATGTTAACGCAATCAGAAGTGATTATGTTACTAAAGATCAGCTCGAAAATATTAAATTGATAACAAATAATTCGACACCGACGCCGTTCATCATCAAGAACCTTTTTATCGTCCCACTGCTGGGCACAGATCTCCTCTCATACAGAGAAGGATTGAGCGTAATCACCACGCTTGCTCAATGCGGGTTGGCGATTTCAGACTTATAAAGCCCAGGTTTCCTCAAGATGTTTTCCTTCGCCTTCAGTCATTGGTGTCCAAGATATACTTAGAAAGTACATATAACTTTAGAAAAGTTACATTGGTACTTGTCTGACCTGGAATCGAACCCGCGCACTCATACTTGAGAGGCTGGTGTTTTAACCAATAGGCCACCACGACAAAACAGTGGGGTATATTGAAAAAGAACCTCGGAGTCTTTGAGTATATTTCGTGGTGCTCCCTGTGCGCCGTTTCCGAGTGAACGAAATACCAGTTGGTGGAGTCATAAGGATACTATAGCTGTCTTGCCTGCCCCTCAGTGCCCGGCCGGTCTTGCGATTGCACCGAAACAGCACACAATGACAGAGATTATAAGCAATAGACCAGACAGACCTTACGGAGGAATTGCCCTATTGTAGAGGAAGTCCGCTTTCTCAAAGGTATCAGTGTTGTTGTGTAATAGTGATCGTTTAGTTCTCACACGGATCATTCTATGTTAGTTTTGATAATATAATAGATTTCATGGGTTTTTTCTTTATTTCTTTATTTTTTGGCTTCGCACGGTTTGTGCATTTAACCAATGTCACGTAATTATGAATTATTCATGTCGAAAAAGACGGCCGCGTGACCCGTCTTACGAGTGAGGTTTGGGACAAAGTCATGATGTGGCCACTATGCAGCGATATTTCACTGTTCTTTATGAACTATTTACTAAATGCACTTTTTACTACATAAATCACGCACTTTTATTTAGTAAACAACACTATAAATAATTTTAAAAGTCCAAAGAAAAACGAGCGTGACACTCAGCTTGACTTTCCCGCCAAAACTCAGGGTGCTGATCACGAAAATGATTTCATTTTTGAAATCCAAGATGGCCGACATCATATTTCATGACATTCTGACATGGGTGTGATAACGAACATGACGTCATTTTTAAGCTATTGCTTAGCTTCTTTCTATCTCTTTATCAAAGTCGAACAGAAAACATTGAATATAGTTTAGTCGCTTAATCGTCACTATTTTTCGCACTCTTTTGATGACGTTGCTGGTAAAAAATAAATAAATTACAAAAAAGAAAGAAAACTTGAATTGATATCAAAGAAAAAAAAACAAAGGAAAAATTACTGTATAAAAAAAATAAATAAATAATTATAATTGCAAGTTATAGTTGATAAAAAAAAAGGCTATGCAATAGCTTTACCGCGGCAGTCTCCGAGTGCCACACGCCTTTTTTTAATTATTACCTTAGTAGTAACTCTATAAAGGGTGTTTCTGACATCGACGCACAAACGAGTACCATGGATCCAGTACATGATTCTGAACCCCTCAGTGGTGGAATTTCTCGTCGGCTTTTTTATGATTAACAAAAAAATATATGTAGCTATCAGTGGCGAAGGGTGAAATTTTGACAAAGGGAAGCCGGTCCAAAAAAATAAACACTTAAACACTTACCTACTGCAGGATATCTTGGAGGAGGTCTTCAGATAAGAATAATATGAAAAGCCCCACCTTCACCATACAAAAAAGGACTGATGATTTGATAACAATGTCTTTCAAGTATGATAAAAGCGGCTTTGTGAAAAGCCTTTTTCGACGTGCATCTCTATACCACACATGCATACTTGTTAGTAAGTACTAAGTTAAGTACCTATTGTTAGGGAATAAGAGTCAAGAAAAAATAAAATAAAAAATTACAAAAATAATAAAGTGTTAAAAACCGAACCACACAAACACCGATCCAAAACCAACAAAAATATTAAGCAAAAATAAAGCAAATTATACACAATCACAACGTTATTTATATTCTAATGCAATGCGTCTGTTTTTTTTTTAACAAAATGAGCTAAAATGTTGTTATAAAAATTCGGATTACTTTTCATTTTATTAAGCAATTTTTTTTCAATTGACATGATAGCCAAATCGGACAATCTCTGCTCTTTTTGGCAGTTTCGCACATACGTGTGAATGCGTTTTAAAGCAGAAAATGACCGCTCAGCTGAAGCTACTGAAATGGGGAGGGTCAGAATTAAACTTCAAAGAGTCGAAACTTGAGAAAATGCGTCTTTCAAAGACGTATTAACAGTAACAGCACTCTATATGAATTAAAGCCATAATAACAAACAAAATCCACAGTATTTAACCAAATCTGCGATTAAATTACCTTACAGAATCCGTCACAGTTTAAATAACACAAATATTAAAAACAAACGAAAAACTCACGCACCATAGGTATAGAACGCTTTCTCGTACCTAGTGGCGTGGTTTCTTTGTCTCTTTCTAACAGAGGAGAGGAGAGAAATACAAGCCGCTTCCCAGTAGCCTATATTTATCAAGTTTTACCGACGGTTAGCGAGCATTAGAAAGAGATGGTCTGATACGCTGTCTCTTTTCGCCCCATAGTAAAACGTTGACCGAGGTAAGCTGAAATTCATCGGGTTCCTTCAATGTAATGTACGAAAAATTGAAGCGCTGATTAATTTACGACTATAAAATGAAATGTGATACTTAGGGTATTGCTAAAAATTACGATTGCTATTGTAAATCGCGCCGGCATTTGATTAATAATACTTTGTTAATGAAATAGAATGTAAATAGTTTTGTATGAATATGGAACTGATTTTTGAAAGGTAACCCGGTGGGAATCGGCTTGTATGGACCCTTCGTCACTGGTAGCTATTTTCACTTTACACCGTTCCTAAGTGCTATACTTTTGTAACCCAATAAGATTTTAAAGTAAACATTAATTAATTCGCTAATTACACAAAAAAGCACAATGAAAACAAAACTCGAAAAACTATTTTATCAGCTGATTTAATAGAGTTCACATCAGAGATCAATGTCATACCTACAAACCCACACGGCGGCACGCTTGCAACGTTCAAAGGCCGAGCCGACACTTTTTTTAAACACTGTGAATTCTGTAACCGTTCATTAACGACATAAATGACTATCATAATTTTATTAGTGGCATGCGGTCTAGCCTTTTCGCGAAGTTGGCGTTACGATGTCAGATACACCCTGTATAGTTGGAACTACAAAGAGTTACTGTAATCTGGAGATTACAGAACTTGTCTTTTAAGTTTTATTTTTATTAGGTACCTAGTTTGGTCTTTATTGACACTCGCATGACTAAGAGGAATCGATTGACGTATGAATCATAAAAATCATCGCTGGCGTTGAGTCTGTATAGTGCTTCAAAGGAACATACATACATAGACTGCTGAATACATTACCCTCCTTTGCGGCTCGGAGTCGGGTAAAAATCCTCACATCAACGCTGGTCCTGCTCTACAATCACCACTAAATTATTAACACTGTTGTTTGCAAGACTATTTTTGCTCTGTATAAATTAAATTTCCTTTGTACTTTATCATTGCTTAGAACAGCTGTGAGTACCTTTGTACTAAAGCGCTAACCTTTACTGAATAATAAGTCTTTCATTGACTTCAATGCCCTGGCAGCTGACAGATGTCATGCTCACTCAAATGCCTCGCTGACGGCGGCGCGTGTGTTGGATAATTTTGCTGCCTCCAAAATGTTTGAGCTGAATGGTGCTGATGTTTGTGAACGGGCGCAGTTAGTTGGAACTAGTTAGCTGCCATGGCATATTTTAGTTATTATATTTCGAGTTTCTGTGCTCTGGAAGTTTTTAGTGTGTATGTCTTTTGTAGACCTTTTCCACGTACAATGTTATTTTTTTTATACGATCATCATCATCAGCATCTGCTCGTCCACTGCTGGACATAGGCCTCCTCCATGGCACGCCAACAAGCTCGATTAGTTCGAGGTGTTTTTGTGTATGCAAAACCCGAAACACAAAATTTCAAAAAGACATCATGAGAAACCACAAAGTTATGAGTTTGTTGTCTTGCCTGGTTGTCCCAGCAAACGGTCGACTCGGGTGGGCGAACGGTGCGTTGACCTGTGGCGTCAGCTGTTGCGCGGGCATGCGCACGCATCTACCGTAAACTGAACTTATGCGCTCGGTAACCACACTGCAGCAATTTCTATATGTATTTGGGAAAAATATAACATGGTGTAAAAATGATTGGAATCGATTCAGTTGCTTATTCTGGATAAACTATATTCAGGTTTGGTATAAAGAAGAAAATAACTTTGTATAATTCAATATTAATGCTAATTCATTTAATTTTATAGCGGAGCTTTTCCATAGGTGTAATTATTACTCTTTGGAATGAGTTTTATATTTATCATTGACAGTTCAAAATAATCGCCTGTATACAGTATGTTAAGAAAACCCTGTCCGAACCGTGAAGGTGTTGTCAGGTATCGATAACTGATTCTACTAATGCATACAAAACCGGGCTAAACTTAAAAAAATCCCCCTAAAAAAATAAATATTATTTCGTAAAAAAGGTAACTTAATAAATGTGCGTTAAGCACCCTTCCGCGGGCGGCGGGCGGCAGGGCACGCGGCACGTGGTCGCATCGCTATTCGCTCATAATAATACCGGTTTTGTCATTTTTTTAAAAATTACCAAATTTCGGGGAAGTTGGAATTAATTCGCGGGAAAAAAAGCTTATATCAAAATTCATTTGTATTGGTACTATGATGATTACGTAAAATTTTATATTATATTTGGTCATGTGTTTACCTAACCTTTATTATCCTTATCAGTCGGACAGGGTTTTCTTAACATACTGTATAAATAGTTTTAGTTTGGGAGGTCCATAGCTACTACGTAAGCCGGTACTGACAAGGAACCGGTCTAACTCCTTGTCATCAGATATGTTGAAGCGTGTAAACAATCATATAAATATTTTAATAAAAAAAAAAAATATTTAACTTTGGGTATAGTAATGAAGAATGATACTACTGAACTATAGAATTTTTACTTCATGTTTAGATCTTCTTTTACGACCAACATAATATTATTTCTTTTCAGAGTTGTAATTATTTAATAATTGGGGACATTTTCCAACCCCGGTAAATTGCGCCCGCTATAAAAGAAAAATAAAGTCAGTTTACTGAAAAAAACCGCTTTCATTATGAATATAATTCATATAAAACATGGAGCTCAACTCTGAATGGATTTTTAATGATTGTTCATTTGAAGTAATATTTTATGCCCGTATTGTTACTTTATTACCTATTTTATTTTATTACCTATTATTATTATTTTACTAGAGGTGACCGTCTTTCTATTTAAAATATAGATATTCAGCTACACCTAGTGTCACTAAATATTTATGGAAAAAGGCAGAGACGTAATTTGAAGGAAAAAATAGGGAAAGAACCATCGATTCGAAACCTGATTAAGAACATTTTTTAATTTTTCCATTAAAATGTAAAGCTTTCCTCCACGTTTATATTTCAATTAAACGTCGAGAAACACTTAGCACAATAAAGTATAATAAACACATATATGTAGATACCTAATACCTACGTGTTATTATTATAAGTATTTACTAAGGTGTACAGTAACACTGTCTAGTCGTGTGGTTAATTAGCAAAGCCAGTAATTTCCACATGAGAGGGCCATCCTTTGTATCACATTAAAACACCCATATCACGTTTCTTTGTGTCTGTGCTACTCTCGTAGGGCCCACGTACCCACAAAACAAATTAATTTCAACTTCGAAACAAATGTTGACTCGTTAGCCCAACAACTGTAGAGAATTATATTGTTATAAGTTCAACATTGCTTTAAGGCTTTTTGACTGAATCCCCCATTTATACCCAAGTCTGATGGTCTGACCATAAAATTATGTTGGCAGGAGTGGGCTCTTGATTTTCAAATAACAAGTTTCAGGTTTTACAACGGTACTTTGTAACTTTAAAAACCTTTCAACGTTTTCATTTTCTTCTCATATAAATATGCAAAAAATACCATTAACCTTTGTTAGGTTTTAGTTCACAATTTTTATAGAGGAGATTCCTGTTTCAGAGTTCATTTTATTTCCATTGAAATACCAGTTTCTTCCTTTAATATGAACTAATGTAAGAAATGTTTCGCAAGCTTTTTGCTTGTCAACAATGGAAAAATGCAAGTTACAAACAGACGGGAGAGATTTATGGTTTCTATAAGGTAGGGTGTCTGTACATAAACGATAAGGAATCAGTTCGGACTAAGTTCGGCCACTTTTTTCATATCGTGTTAATATAGCACAATCATTACCTATATATATATATTATTATTATAAACTAGTGCTGTAGTGGTTGTGCAATCCCGCCTGATGGTAAGCAGTGATGCAATCATGCAATCAAAGCGCGCAAGTTTATTAAGCCTATTCACTTAAAAATCTTAGTGAGTAGGAAGACGGCAGTTGAACGAGGTGATGCAATGTTAAACCTAACAACACGACCAACGACGCTGCGCCAGAGGGAAATTGATCTGGATCACTTGGCGCATCGTACCTGGAACACATCGCAACGCAACTGCTCAGACCAATCCTACGCACGGCTTCATCAGACACTATGGTGGAATTATTAACAATTAATTTATTTACATTGAAATACCAGTTTCTTCCTTTAATATGAACTAATGTAAGAAATGTTTCGCAAGCTTTTTGCTTGTCAACAATGGAAAAATGCAAGTTACAAACAGACGGGAGAGATTTATGGTTTCTCTAAGGTAGGGTGTCTGTACATAAACGATAAGGAATTAGTTCGTACTAAATTATTCACAATTTATTAATATTCACAATTTTTATAGGGGAGATTCCTGTTTCAGAGTTCATTTTATTTACATTGAAATACCAGTTTCTTCCTTTAATATGAAGTAATGTAAGAAATGTTTCGCAATTTTATATTATTTTATAATATTACTAATTTAAATTTAACAACGAATCACTTGGCGGCAAGATTTTGTCTGGTAGGTGGTAATTTCTGCCGGCAGCCGATGTTATGGCCTACCGCCGAGACCGAAATGTAGAGCCTGCAGTTCAAAATAATTAAGTCTAGCCTTTTCTCAACTTTGTTGTATGTACTTGGTTTCCAGCCTCGCGGTATGCAGCTGAATACCGGTATTATAAATGATGCGAACGCCTATCATACCACCTCAACCCAGTTAAAGCATAATACGAAAACTCTTTAATAAAACTGGTTGTCAGACTTTTGGGGTTATGATGGCCCTAAACGGCGGCCAAAAATCCACGAATGACAGCTGATCAATCACGGCAAGCGGCTGTTATTCATCATCATCATCATTTCAACCGAAAGATGTCCACTGCTGGACATAGGTCTCCCCAGAGGACGACACGGCTTCACGACGACCGGTCCTGCGTCTTCCGCACCCAGCAGTTTCCTGTCGACCTTCATCAGGTCGTCGGTCCACCTTGTCGGGGGCCTACCCACGCTGCGTCTTCCGATGCGTGGTCGCCACTCGAGAACCCGTCGGCCTTAACGGGCATCGGTCCTACGGACAATGTGTCCGGCCAACTGCCATTTAAGTGTTGCAAATCTTCAGGCTATGTCGGTTACTCTCGTTCTTCTGCGTTTTCCCATTTCTGATTTGATCACGCAGTAAAACCTCAACCATAGTCCTCTCCATTGCCTTTTGAGTGACCTCGAGCTTTCTTGTAAGACTCATTGTTAGCGACTACATCTTAGTTTCATAAGTCATCACTACATACACTAGACGAAGGGCTTTGTCTTGAGACATTGCGGTATTTCGGACGAGAAAATTCTACGTAGCTCCCCGAAAGCAGCCCAGCCGAGTCGGATTCGACGATTGACCTCTTTCCCGAAGTTGGACCTACTTAACTGGATAGTTTGTCCCAGGTATTCGTAACTGCAAACTGCAAACGAAGTAGAAGGCGACCTGACGCTGCCGGCAGTAGTGCGGAGGATGGTCGGTAGCGCAGAGTCGTGGGACGCGGTGGTGTCCTTCTGCGAAGACGTGATGTCGCAGAAGGAAGCTGCGGAACGGGAGAGGGAGATCTCAACTCCCTTCCCGGGCCGCAGAAGACGCACCGGGCACCGAGGAAGGGCGGATAACGCCCTCTTCCGCCCCCCATGAATGGGTCCAGGGGCGAGGGACATGAGTAAGTCCCCACCCCCTATTGATGGACCCCGAGGTGGAGGTGCGCGCGAGTGTCGCCGCGCGCCTCTGAGACGATGCACGGGGTAGTTTAACACCCCACTACCCCGTGCAGGAGACGAGGCCCGGACAGACCGGGCCAGCACGATGGTGTGGGGCCGTGGAAGAATTTAGACTCCCGCAGCCCCACGTGCGCTCGTGATAGAAGAGACACCGGGGTGGTTTTAGTCAGTAAAAGTCTGACAGACCCCGTCGCCCACCCCAGGGCGGCGGACATCCTATGAGGATTTCCACCCCGAAAAAAAAAAAAGGTATTCGTAACTGACAACAACTTCGAGAGTAAAGTCTCCTATTTTTATAAGAGTCGGTACAACATGGGCATTAGACATGACTTTCGTCTTTAGACCGACTCGCTCGGAGGCTCTACTGAGGTCTTCGAGCATTGTACTCAGCTCCTCCGCGGTGTTTGCCATGATTACGATATCATCAGCAAACAGAAGGTGAATAACGTGCTGGCCATTGATGTTGATGCCTGGTTCTTTCCAGTCAAGAACCTTGAAGACATCCTCCAATGCAGCGGTGAATAATTTCTGGGAGATAACATCTCTCTGTCTGACACCACGCTGCAGCTGCGGCTGTTATTACTCTTTAGATATGTAATCATTTTAAAAGTAGGACTATTATGAAATTTAGCTATTAATTTAGCGTTAAGCTATAAAATATTTCTGCGCCGTATTAGATTTCTTTTTACACTGTAAAGATAAAACTAGAGAATTAAAAAAAGCAGTAAAGCCCCCTTTTAGAGCGAAAAGATGAAATACTGAAAAGATGCTGAAAGCTTAAGATGTTACCATGTCTGGTACAGTGGCTGTAGCGCAGTGTTTTTAGGATGATATAATCCTAAAAGTACTGCGATACAGCCACTGTGATACAACGGTGACAGTATGTGTAGTTGTTATTTTTTCCTTCTGAATATTTTTAAACGGTCCCCGCATCGGTCAATGTAAGGACACCCTAAGAACGGTTTTACAACTACCTTTGAGTAAATTTGTTTATTTTTCTCAGCTTCCAAGTCAAAAGCAACTGTGATGCAGGTGGCTTGTTGTGCAAAGCGTTGAAAACTTTACTTAATGCAGGTATGTGTAGGTATTTTCCTGTAAAATTGTGTTAATTTTCTTTGCAATTCCTACCTACATAAAGAAAAAATAAGAAAGAAAGAGATATCGTCGCCCACGGTGGCGCACGGGCAAGAAACACGAGTGGGTTTTAGTCAGTAAAATTCTGACACGCTCTTTCGCTAAGTTTTGAGCGGGGCGTAATCATCAAATAACCTCTCATTTGATGATTTCTCAAAATAAAAAAAAAAAAATATGACTAACAATATTGTACCTACTTTTAACTTCGATCATACCATTCCAACACTTGTTCTAAGGAACGTGTATGGATATGCAACCAGTATTTCTCATTTTATGTAAATAATTGTTTTCTGTTTTTGAAAAAAAAAAGACCCATAATACACAGAACATCTTTAGCATATTCTAGAATGCTTAAAGACATAATAAGACTAATGAGCTCATGTAGCAGTCACATCATGAAGAGTACCTAAATATCTACATTTCTATTTAGCCGCACCTGTTTGGAAGAATAATAGAAACTGATTAAAACTTAGTTTGGGAAAGGGTTGTGATGAATTTCAACGTTGACTGTAAAATTCCTCTGTAATAAACATATTCCTGTAATATTAATATGATTGTAAGGCTTTATTTTTTTAAGTCGTGGTGGCCTAGTGGTTAAAACTCCAGCCTCTCAAGTATGAGTGCGCGGGTTCGATGCCAGGTCAGGCAAGTACCAATGTAACTTTTCTAAAGTTATATGTACTTTCTAAGTATATCTTGGACACCAATGACTGAAGGTGAAGGAAAACATCTTGAGGAAACCTGGACTTTAAGTCTGAAATCGCCAACCCGCATTGAGCAAGCGTGGTGATTACGCTCAATCCTTCTCTGTATGAGAGGAGACCTGTGCCCAGCAGTGGGACGATAAAAGGTTGATAATGATGAAGGCTTTATAAACGTAATAATATTATAGAACAACTGTTGTGTTATTCATGCGTTTTGTAGACATTTTTGAGATATAAAATTGTTGTAAATTGTTTACTAATTAAAAGAATCAATAAACAATTTACAGCAATTTTACGTTACGGACGAATAAGTACCGGCCAACAACTTCTATGAAAAGTTACACGATATAGATTGTCTAGATAACATAATATTGCGCATCCTTACGTACTCTGATTGTTCAATTGTTTTAATAGAAATAAGCACAGACGAAGAGTAGCCAGCCGGTCGGTGTTCTATAGGAAGCATTTTGGAGAGTGTGCGAGGGAATTGCATGATTTTCCACCATTTCCGTTCCATCATCGGACGACCCGTCCTACGGCCAGTTTCCACCCTTACGTTGTTACCCTCGTCTTTTATACCGCACAGATCGAGGGACTGGAACAATTTGCCCGCGGTGGTGTTTCCGTTGGACTACAATTTAAGTGTCTTGAAGGCTAGAGTGAATAAGCTCTTAATAACCTGGCGCGTTTTACCATTAAAAATTGCATCACTGCTTAGTATCAGGTGGGATTGCAGTCATGCGCTAGTTTAAAATTTATAAAAATAAAATTTATATAATATTAAAGTGGAAGATATGTCAGTGACATTCAGTAACCATCTCACCGTGGATAGGGGAAGGAAAGTAGAGTATGTCGCAGAAGGAAGCTGCGGAACGGGAGAGGGAGATCTCAACTCCCTTCCCGGGCCGCACAAGACGCACCGGGCGTCGAGGAAGGACGTATAACGCCCTCTTCCGGCCCCCATGAATGGGTCCAGGGGCGAGGGACATGGGGAAGTCCCCGCCGCTATTCGTTGGACCCCGAGGCGGAACCGCGCACCTCAAAGGCTATGCACGGGGTAGTTTAACACCTCACTACCCCGTGCAGGAAGTGAGGTCCGGACAGACAGGGCCGGCATGAGTGTGGGGCCACGGCAAAATCAGGGACTCCTACGACTCCATGCGCACGTGACCGGAGAGACTCCGGGGTGGTTTTTAGTCAGTAGGAGTCTGACAGACCCCGTCCCCACCCCAGGGCGGCGGAGATCCATTGAGGATTATCCACCCCGGAACAAAAAAAAAAAAGGTAAAGTGGAGTAATTTGTGATTTCCTAATGCCCCTAGCTTTAGTTGGAATGATACCTAGAATTCACACTAGTAATAGCTTATTTCGAGCTCATTCTACCCAACTTTTTACGGTGTGATTTTATAAAATCGGTCGGTACATAGTTCTGAATGCACCTGCGTTGAAATTTTTTATCGATTATTAAAACTGAAAAATGTACGCACGGACAATCTACCCGAAACTGTCAAATATTTCCAATCGACCTTGAGCCTTAATGCTTTAGAGATAAAGTTGATAAAATCTAATAAAGAAATCTGACATATTGTCGTAGCTCAATGTGCTGTCTGTAGGTACATTTTGACCGTGTAGGTATAGTACTATTTTGTGAAACAGCTTGTTTATAACCAACAAAACGTTTTACTGCTAGATGCTTCATGGTTTGTTCGTGCGTCGATGTCCTGATATTTTGTATATGTACATCAGAGGGGTTATTCTATATATGTACTCGTATGTTAGTAATTTTTTTTTTTTAAATTCTGTATACATCAAAAGGGTTATTCTGTATACTTTAGAGAGGTAATGCTAATGCAGGTATGCAGGTATTGCTAATGGTTACAGCATTACCTCTAATAACCCCTATGAAGTATGCAGAATTACCCGTCTAAGTAATTCTGCATACTTCATAGGGGTTACTCAGTATTACTATAGAGGGATTATTCTATATACATTAGAGGGGTGATTCGAATCTGCATACATCAGATGGGTTATTCTGGTAATTATAAGAACAACCACAGTCTGATCTCGGTCTCAATCTGTTCAAAATTCCTTCTGATTTCCCTACATCAAGTTTTCACAATTGTTTATCACCGGGATGAGACTACAACAAAAATTTTAACATTTCAAATTACAACAATTCCTATAGTTTTATAAGGATTTTTTTGGCACATGGCCGAAAACTAAACTTGGTTTTCCAAATTAATTTCAAAAATGTTTGACAACAACGCCTCTCGTCGGTTTCAAAACATTCTTAAATCACTGCACGATATTAACGAATAAACAGCATGTAAAGAAGTTTATGAAAATGTTGACAGCCTAATTTAAAAAGTTTTAATCCAAATCTGCGAATGCGTTTCGCTGCGGAGTGCTTTTTTTTACTTTTTTACGAGTTTTTCGTTCTTCATTTCGTTTTAAGTACTTCTATGAAGAGCGGTTTAATTAACGAGGGCCTTACTGTCATTTAATTTGCATGAACTTTATTAGAATCAAAACAAGCCGGTTTTTATTTGAATTTTGGTACAGTTATGTTCAGTGGTGTCAATTCTCGGTGGTAGGCCATAACATCGGCTGCCGATAGAAGTTACCAATAACCAGACAAAGTCTTACCGCCAAGCCATTCGTTGTGTTCCGGCACGATGTCTGGTGAAGACATACGGAGGACGAGTCTGAGCAGTTGTGTTGCTATGTGTGCCGGGTACGATGCGCCAAATATTGTTGTGTCGGGAGTTTGGTCGTCAACGGTATCCAGATCAATCTCCCTCTGGCGCAACATCGTTGGTGGTGTTGTTGGGTTTAACATTGCATCACCTCGCTTAACTGCATTCTTCCTTCCTATTCACTAAACTAGAGCGATTTATCATCAACGATTGCATCACTGCTTACCATAAGACGGGTTTGCGGTCAAGCACTAGTTTATACAGGCTGGGCCATGAATTAGTTAACAATTGAAAAAATCGTATAAAGAAAACTATTTGAAATATTTTTAAAATTATTTATTTACAAGAAAGTTAATTATTTGGAATTTATTTTTTAAAAATAACATCATCTAAATGTCTACCGTTTCGATTTTTGCACTCTTCTAAGCGAGCACCGAAATTTTCGAATACTCGTCGACAAAGAGACCGCGAGATCGCTGACATTTCTTCGCTAATTTTTTCCTTTAGTTCACGTAGTGTTTTTGGTTTATGAATGTAAACATGACTCTTCAAATAACCCCATAAAAAGAAGTCTGCTGGGGTTAAATCTGGACTCCTGGGTGGCCATGGGATGTCGCCTCGTCTGGAAATCAGCTTTTCCGGAAACATTTCTTTGACTACCGGCAGGGACTCGTTGGATGTGTGATAAGTGGCTCCATCTTGTTGAAACCATGTGTTACGATTGTAGCCAGCAAATTCCAGTAGCTTCGGTGCCAAGAACCCCCGTAACATTTTCACATATTCAACAGAATTCACAGTAACCGAACGGCCGCGAGAATCTTCAAAAAAATAGGGCCCAATGATTCCTTTTGCTGAAATTACAGCCCATACCGTTACCTTGGGAGAATGAAGTGGCCTCGCGTGTTTAGATTTGGGATTTTCGCTGCTCCAATATCTGCAATTCTGTTTGTTTACGTGTCCGTTGAGGTGGAAATGGGCTTCGTCGGAAAATAAGAGGTTGTCAAAATTATTGAATCGATCTAACATTGTTTCGGCATAGGACTTGCGCAAATTTAAATCATTAGGTTTTAATTCCTGTACTAACTGGATCTTATATGGATGTAATTTCATATCTAATTTCAAAATACGGCGCAATGATGTTCGGGATAGTCCTAATTCAGCCGAACGTTTGCGCGTCGATAAATTTGGATCACGTCGAACTGATGCGGAAACTCGCTGCACGTTCTCTTCGCTCCGAGAAGTCCGTGGGCCACCGGTTTGCTTCACGTTTAGTGTAGATCTGGTCTCTTCGAACTTCTTAACCCATTTCTTTATTAATGGAGCACTCGGACACTGATTTAAATCGTGTAAGTCGTATTCAACGCGAAATAAGCGTCTCACAGTAATGAGCGAACTGTTGTTTAAATAAAATTGTTTCACACAATAAGCGCGCTGCGGCCCCGTGAAACGATCCATTGCGACTAAATTTCCCAGAAGCGAGCTAGTGGTAACGCCCCTCCCCGCTCCCCGCGCGGCTTGTATTAGCGCGGGGTGTTAAGTTTAAATGTTAACGAATTCTTGGCCCACCCTGTAGTTAAAAATAAAAAGTTATTAACAAACGTCGATTAACACTTACGTGTTCGAAATCTTGATTATTGACCAAAATATTTTATAAAACTGAAGTGGCATTAAAATTAGGAACAGCTCTCTGATTTTCTCTCACTCTCTTCTTTAACTTTTAGCTTGTATTGTAAAATGGCAAAAAGTAGATACACTGTCGAATGATATATTTTAGTCCCGGTTGTCAGAAACTCGAAATAGTGACAGCCAGTCTTGCCAAAGGATAGAGAAATTCTTTGGAATACCAGCAGGGTACTGAGCAGTTTTCCAGGAGCTTTCCTATAATAATAATAATAAATTTATTTTTTCTCCACAAAGGTAGTTACAATTCTACTTAAAGCTAACAGTTTAAATATTTACAAGTCCTTTGTGAGAGCTGGTGTCTGAAGTAGGTTTCAGGAAAACCTGTAGTACAGATCACCAGGCTCTCGCCGCCTTTTAGTGAGCTAGCGTATGGTACGTGCATATCACGTGTTAAGTATAATTGTTAACTAACATTGAAGTGAAGACAATCTTTATAAACTTAAACTATGTTGTGTAGTGAGTATGTTGTAATTAATGTGTGTGTGTGTGTGTGTGTGTGTGTGTGTGTGTGTGTGTGTGTGTGTGTGTGTGTGTGTGTGTGTGTGTGCGTGTGAGGGAGTGTGTGTTTGTGTGTGCATGTGGTGTACGTTAATTGGAGTTTTAATTAAGGGTTTATTAGAATTTCAGTATTTTCATAATCTTGTTGAAGGAGCCAATTGGTAACGATAATTTTACATTCCTTTTTAGGTTTAGGGTAAATATTTTGGATTTTGTTTATTTTGTTATAAACAAGACCGCCAAGATAGCAGAAACTGCTTCGTGCGAGGAGTGTGGTAAAGGAACTGGTGGGACAGGCATTGTGTTTGCGTCGCTTGTCGGCCAGTTTGTGTGGGTCATATTATGGAATTAGTGAATGCGATCTCATTGTTACACTCAGAATGAACTGTTGTCGGACTGTTAATACTTTACAAGTAGAATAAAGTTCTGTCGTCGGGTGTAGGAAGGGGAGACGCCATCCAACCTTTAGTATCAAGCGTTGCGCTCTTTCTAATTTTAGAAGTGATGTCTTTGCAGCACCGCCCCAACAAAGTATACAGTACGATGCTATTGATTGACATAGAGCCTGGTATGCCATTTTTATCACTGATATGTCCGCAATGTGACATAGGTTTTTGATGATGAAAATGAACTTACGTAATCTGGATGAGAGTGATTCAATATGTTGATGAAACTTTAGTCTATAGTCAATCTGGACGCCTAGATATTTAATAGAGTCTGTGCTACTCAAACTCGGACAAAGGCAGGGCGCATTTGGTTTGCAGTTGTGGGCTACAATAGTGAAGGAATAAGATGATGATTGGCCAGAGCTAGTAAGAGAAAATTTAATATACTTTGTCTTGTCTATATTCAATATTAGTGAATGTTTAGAGAGCCATTTTGAGACCAAATTGAATCCCGACTGCGCATGACTGAAGGCATCTGTCCAAGATTTCCTATGAAAGATTAGTGCAGTATCATCAGCGTAAGTAAAAATGTTCCCGTTTTGAAGGTAGTGATTACAGAGGTCATTTATAAATATCAGAAATAGAGTAGGGCCAATGATACTGCCCTGGGGAACCCCAAATGTAACAGAAAGCTCATCGCTGACGCAGTCATTGATCTTAACGCGTTGTCGGCGTCCTGCCAGGTAACTTTGAAAAAGAGCAAGCTGAATGCCTCTGATGCCTATGTATTCCAGCTTTTCTAGAAGAGTAGGGACAGAAATCAAGTCAAGTCAAAGGCCTTGGCCAGGTCCAAAAAAATACCAATCACCTTGTTTTTATCGTCCAGCTCAGACACCACTTTATTTGTTAGATTCAAAACCGCGTCATTTGTTGAAATTCCTGACCGAAACCCGTATTGGTTAGGTGATAATATAGAGTGTGAATTTAGGTATTTGACAAGTCTTTTATTTAGTAATTTCTCTTAAATTTTTGATAGAGTTGGTAAAATAGAAATGGGTCTATAGTTGTTCACATGCGTCCTGTCCCCACTCTTGTAGATAGGGTGAATAATAGCTACTTTATACGCATCAGGAAATACTCCGGTTTCAAAGGCCAAATTAGAAAGAAAAGTGATAGGGGGAACCAGTATATCCCTGAATCTTTTCAGAAAAAGTCCAGAGACATCGTCGAGGCCCACTGCATAATCGGACCGCAAATTCATTATCACTAATTCAGTTTCAGCATTATCAGTTGGATTAAGAAAAAATGTGTTTATAAAAGGTGTATTGTGAGTTGAGGGAGTGAGGTCATTGCTTATATTGTCCTTATCTATGGCCTCTGCCAGTGTTCGACCGATGTTTACAAAAAAGTGGTTTGTTTCGTTAACTGATGATAGCGGGTCTGTATGGGATAACAATTCCGCTGCAGATGCTTTCGGTTTCTTTGTAAAAGTAATTGTTTTCACAGCGTCCCAGAGCTTTTTAGTGTCTTTTTCTGCGGACTTTAACAAGGATTTTTCATAATTATTTTTGGCCTTTCTGAGAATTTTAACACAGTAATTTCTGTACCTATTATATGTAGTTTTTATTATCTCGTTAGTGGGTGATTTTTTGTATTTGATATGTAAATGGTCTCGATTTTTCATACATTTTAACAACCCGATAGTCATCCACGGTTTTATTAATCGTTTTCTATTTGGCACTGGTATAAGTATACAATTAGCGATAAGGCATCGGTTAAGGAAATTTATAAAATAGTTAGTAGCAGATTTTAGCTGGTACATAGTATCAAAATCTAAATTTTTTAGGTCCATTTCAAGTTTTTACGTAGTCAAATTTTTTGATAGTTTTATTAATGTTTGTTTCAGGAAAACTATGGGTAGCGCCCAGAAAAAGTATTACGGCGTCATGATCAGTTACTGAGACATGGGTAACATAACAATGTGCTGCATTTTTGGTTCTTAGAAGTACATGATCAAGGCAATTTCTGTTTCGAGTAGGTAATGTGTGCGCTGGAAGCATACCGCAAAAAGCGGCCATTGATAAATACTCCGAGGATCGGGGATCAGTGTTGTTATCTTTAATATCAATATTTATATCGCCCGTAATTACTAAATTTTTATACGATGAGTAATTTTTAAGAATCTGGGATAGAGAATGTAAGAAGTTAGTAACGTTGTATATTGATGGTGGGCGGTAAATTGCAATAATGGCCGTATCTTGATTTAAAATAATAATAAGACAGTTCGCATCATTTAAAACTGGTTCGACAATAGCAACGTTATAGTTCTCTCGGTAGTACATTACTACGCCTTCATTCTGTGTACAGTGCCGTGTGGTAGAGGTGGAGTAGTATCCATCAAGAGTTAAGAGGGGAGGAGAATTCAACAACCAGCACTCCGTTAAAACAATAACATCCCATTTCGTGTTAGCACGATGTAAAAGAGTGAGAATATTGGGGTAATTGTGGGACAAACTTCTAATATTTTGATTTAAGATGGAAATTGCCTTATAGTGAGTTTTGGATAATTTTACACAGTCTTCTATCAAACAATTGCTAGCTTTCGAAACAATGACTTGCTAGATGGCGCAGCGCAACTTTTGGTAATAGAAGAGTTTTGTTTGCACATGTTTTATTTGTATAAATCATACAAAATATTGTCACTGTCAGTTCTTTTTTGGCACAGACTAAATTAACAGCAACAAATCACATAAAAAAAAATATCGAAAGATATGGTAGGGCCATCTCTTGATGGCCTTTGAAAGTAAACTATCGAAATACTTCTCATTGCGTAATACAGCACCATTAGCTATGGGTTTCATTTTGACAGTTCAACAACTTTATTTACGGTATTTACATTACTGAGCAAATACATTTTTCAAATGTCCATACTTTTGAAAAAATGTGTTTAAAAAAGCAACGTAAGCTGCAATGAATGCAAGGCTACAAAATTATTCAAATTATTAGTAATAGCATGTTACATAATTAGGATACTGTTTGTCAGATTGAACACATCAGGTAACACAAGGTAAGGTGGGTAGTCGTTTTGTGAAAAGCACATGATAGAAGGTACCTACATTGCATGATAAAGTGCGTGAAGTGCTTCTTACAAATTGCACAAAATTGTAAGTAATTCTCTTTTTTATTGAACTAAAATCATTGAAAATCCGTTTTGCCTAAAACTACAGAAATCTTAACAATAAGTAATTGTGTTGCGTTGTTATTAAGACATCTGTGGACCTAGTATGAGTTTTCATTACGAGACTCGATCGTCGATATCGAGCGCGTTTGACTCATCGATTGGCCCGCTTCAAGGTTGTAAGAACTGTCAACCAAGGAGAGAAAACTCATATCAGGCCTACTGGGCCTATAACATTGAGTGGATTGCTTCAACGACTGAGTTTCAAATAGAAAGACGTTGTGACAGAGAAAATGTGGCACGATAAGCAATTCTAAAATGGTTCCCGTTTATGAGATAAGGCACAGTAAAAATGATTTAAAGCACAGTGTATCTTTATCATCTCTCATGAATAACAGATGTATATGTGTTTTGTAAATTCTACTAGAATAAGTTAGGAGGAACTTGAATTTTGTGTAACAAATGCCACTGGAACAGCTGTTTGGAATTAATGTTATGGTTACTTTTGGAAATATGTTCTTCTCGTTTATTTGGTTTTCCACAAAAAAACATTAACTTTTCTTTGTAAGCTGCAGTTGAAAGATTGTTTTTGCCATGTGGCGATTAATTACAATGTTAAATATGAGAAACTTGATTTATTATACACTTTATTATGCAGCACAAAAACTAAATCTCATACTATGAAATATACAACGGGCGACCTTATAATTTTCCTCGATCTCTTTCAGACAACCTTTGAATGGGTAGTTTCAGCATACACATGCATCTTTCTAAATGTATACAAACAAAGCTCACATCCTCAGCTATTCACAGCTACTGTATCAAAGATTGCAAAAAGACCATCTCCATCTCTGGGAGACCATCGCTAACGCTTTGCGACGTGATTGAATTATAGTCACAATTTCTTAATTAGCCTAGAATGTTGCCTCTGTTGGGATACAGGCCACCTCTCGTTCAGAGGGAGTTGGGATGTAATCTACCACGCTGGCCAATTGCGGATTGGTAGATGTCACATGTCTTAAATGTTTGACCGCCTCCGTGGCATAGCGGTAGCGAACGCGGCCGCTGCGCAAGGAGGCGCGGGTTTGATCCCCGCGCAGTGCAAATATTTGTATGCGTGAATATGAATATTTGACTGGTCTGGTCGTGCCTCGGAAAGCACGTTAAGCCGTTGGTCCCGGTTGCCATACGAACATCTAATGGCAGTCGTTACGGGTTGTTGGAGCCCTCAAAAGTCCTACAATTGGTCTAACTGCAATACTTCGATATCACCTTCGGGTTGTGGAGGTCAGACGGCAGTCGCTTCATGGAAAATATCGAAGCTTAGCCAAAATGAGCAGTTACATTGGTAAAGTGGACCCTAGACTCCAAAGCTGAAAAGATTCGGATACGACTGGGATTAACGCTGAGATGAAGAAGAAATGTCTTAAATGTTTATTCTTTTTTGGCTCTAGGACATGCCGGTTTCCTTTTGTTCTGAGAGCAGTAGTGATGAAATAATTAACATAAAATAAAGCGCCCGATTACGCTCAATCCTTCTTTGTATGAGAGGAGACCTGTGCCCAGCAGTGGGACAGTAAAAAGGTTGATAATGATGATGAAAGCGCCTGATAGGGTACGAACCTACGCCTGCGCTGCACAATTTACATGATTCGAAATTATCGATATGACGAAGTAAAAGAAATGGACATATTGGTATTATTAGGTAGCTATACCATCTGAATAATATGACGTAACTACGACAGTTTAAAATTCCGGTACCATTTAAAATTATCCATTATCTTTTATGCCAATTAACGTGGTGGGGTTTGGCAGTCAAATGAACCACCTACAGGCGAAATTTGGCTCAACTTATCGCCAATATTTAACGAAAGATTTTCCACAAAAATATTTTTATTTATTTCTCAACCTCACCGTCACAGACCGTACAATGAAACGGTACAATGAAACGAAAATTATGTTTTTTGTCAAGTCTGTTTCAGTTTGAGGTCGCGACATTTTCCTCAATGAAGGCAAGAAACAATAAGTGATTTATAACCGCAAAAAAGATCGTCGTCCGAATCCAATATTAACTTCCTTACTGACATCCGTTACTGTTTTTCTTTATAGGAATATAATAAAAATCACAACTACCTAGTATCAAACGAAGTATCTACTATATATATATGAAATAATTCGTTAACTTACAGACAAGAAAGAAAATTTAAAAGTGGGGCAATGGCCTCCCTTACTCCTTTCAATTCCTCTTTGTTTTGAGCTGGACCGATCCTGACTGTAGGCATCAATTTCGTCCTACAATTTTCTGGGTCTTTCTTCATGTTGCTGGTTGTTTTCAGTAACCCATATTAGATAGATATATAGATATATACGGACAAATCACACAGATTGAGCTAGCCCCAAAGTAAGCTCGAGACTTGTGTTATGGGATACTAACTCAACGATACTATATTTTATAATAGATACATATATAGATAAACATCCAAGACCCAGGCCAATCAGGAAAAGACCGTTTTCTATCATGACCTGGCCGGGGATCGAACCCGGGGCCTCCACGTCGCAGGCAGGCGTGTTGACCGCTGCGCCACGGAGACCGACAAACCAATATTGACCTATGAGTCAGTCATAGTCAGGTCAAGTCAAAAATAAGTTTGAGCGATTTTTGGATAATATCACCGAATTGTGTTTGGACCGCAGCACTGTTTTACTAACACGGATGTTTCGCTCCATTGAGGTTGAACCTCTGTAGAACTGTCAAAGACCAGTTTTGAGCGCTCTTTAGGTATATGAGTATACACATGTCCATTATACATATGTTAAGAAAACCCTGTCCGACCCATAAGGATAATAAAGGTTAGGTAAACACATGACCACATATAATATAAAATTTTACGTATTCATCATAGTACCAATACAAATGAATTTTGAAATAATCTTTTTTTCCCGCGAATTAATTCCAACTTAAAGGTGCTTAACGCATTTATTAAGTTAACTCTTTTTACGAATTAATATTTCTTTTTTTAGGGGGATTTTTTTTTAAGTTTAGCCCGGTTTTGTATCCATTAGTAGAATCAGTTATCGATACCTAACAACACCTTCACGGGTCGGACAGGGTTTTCTTAACAGACTGTATATGTTATCGTTTATAACAATTCTTTAGGTTTCCTCGAAAGAATATGATGACACATTTCTAGATACTTCAATCAACGTATAAATTTTAGATTTTAATCTAAAGTCTCACCTCAGCATTCACCTTGTTGTATGAAATTAAGTAGATACGTATCTCATAGAATAAGCCTATATTTTAAATCCCCAAAATGTTGAACATCTCTCCTACCCTATTCTCATAAATAAAAACCACATATAAAAGTGTAGGCAGAAAAAGAGATATCTTTATATTGTAATATAATAACTCATTAAATTGCTTCGCACTTGTGCAATGACAACATGTCAGAACATCGTTTGTGTACTAAATCCAAGTTAATATGCTCGTAAATATAACTTAAACATCGACCTTTCGAAATACATATTCTAATGATTGTGAAAACCGCATTAAAACCCAATGTGTGTAGTTCTTAACATCTATGCGATCACATACGAAAAGCGATTTTGTTTAAAACTATCTAGCAATTCACCACCAATTTAACAAAACACCGGGAGCACATCATAGGAATAAAAATAATTATTCTAGGATCGAGTCGCCCATTTTAGGCGAGTAAATATGAAATTACTCGCATGAGCGAATCAATCAATAAGTTAAGCTGTCACAAAACACACGATCAGCGACTATGTATACATGTACCCCTCTTCTCCGAAGTGGACCGAAACCAACAAGAAGGTACTCTGCAAACTTAATTACTTGCTTGGAATTACTACCTATATCAATTCTTTGGAATTACGTGTTTAATTTCTCCACGTTTACCTTTACTAGTATCCAATCAGGAATTCATTGGAAACGGTTTGAGTGCTGAGAACGTAAAAAATATTATGTTTGCTGATACTCAATCAATCAATGTATATTTTGTTTATTTATGGCAACCGCACCCAAACTGTTAGTAACATTGTTATTAAAAACTATTAACTAGAGTAGCCAGCCTTTCGGTGTTCTATAGGATACATTCTGGGGAGTGTGCGAGGGAATTGCACGATTTAATTCCCCCATCTCCGTTCCACCATCGGACGACCCGTCGTACGGCGAGTTTCCACCCTTATGTTGTTAACACCTCAACGATCCGGACGAAGCGTTTCGCCTCGTCCTTTATACCGCGTACATCGAGAGACTGGAACAATCTGCCGGCGGCGGTGTTTCCGTCGGACTACAATTTGAGTGTCTTCAAGGCTAGAGTGAATAGGCTCTTAATAAACTAGTGCGCTTTACCATCAACGATTGCGTCACTGCTTACTATCAGGCGGGATTGCGGTCAAGCGCTGGTTTATATTTTAATAAAAAAAAAAATAAAAACAAACACAGACAAAATAAAAAGAAACAATTGTTATGGGGTCTTCTGACCATTACCTTCATAGCGTGTGATAACCAAGGTTCCTCTTACTTTTCTATCAATATACTTAGGATGCTGTAAGAATTAGACCTCGCTCATGACAAGATAGAGTATATAAGTACTTTTTTAAAATTTTAAGCTAGTGCTTAACCGCAATCTCGTCTGACGATAAGCAGTGATGCAATCGTTGATGGTGAAGCGCGCTAGTTTATTAAGCCTATTCACTCAAAGAAACTGAGTGATTAGGAAGGAAGACGGCAGTTGAGCGAGGTAAAGCAATGTTAAACCCAACAATACGACCAACGATGCTGTGCCAGAGCGAGATTGATCTAGAGACCCTCCACGACCAAACTCCCTACACAATAACATTTGGCGCATCGTACCCAGCACACTTCGCAACATAAATGACTCGGACCCATCCTCCGTACGGCGTCACCTTCTTTTGCGAATTATAGCATAAAAATCTTCAGTATACAAACAAAACATACCGGATGCGCCACAATTGCTCGGCAATCTCAAAGGCATCCTGAAGTAGTTCTTATATTGAATACGCAGAGCGTTTAACGATCTTATAATATGCCTTACCAATAAGCCGCTCGTGTGCCTTGGCAATACGCCTTTAACAACGTAACCTTTGCACCAATACTACAACGAGCGAACCTGTGTATCAGCAAGTTGGCCCTAACTGCTAGCGACACTGAGCGATTCTGAGGCTCTTTATAAATTAGCGCGCTTCACCAGCAACGAATGCATCGCTGGTTGCCATCAGGCGGAATAAATTGTGGTCAAGCACTAGCTTTAAAAGAAATTCATTTATTCCCATCTCCTTATGTTTATATTCGTTTTAATGACTCTAACTAATGCAGCAATGGTGCAATGTAGTTTAATGTAAGTTACATCAGTATGCATAGCGGAAATTTCCAGTTAGAACTGTTGTTAGGTTTTATTAATTTAAACACGAAGTTTCGCGTGTACTTTAGTGACATTAAAGGGTAATTAAAATACGAGTGTTGAACTGTGTGGTGTTGGAGTTGCTTAATGACCGTCCATGAACTATTTGTTATATGGCAATATTGCGACCGGAACCATTCATTGCGGTAATCAATGTGGAGACCCATATAACTTGTTGTTTAACTAGGCGTTGTATGACAGCAAACTTTGGAGGTGTGTAACTTTATCTTCTATGTCCTTAAAACATATTCTGGTTCATTACTCGTGTATTAATAATATAACCCAAAACGGATGGACTGATTTTTATCTTTGATTTGTTTCTCCTCTCCATATCATAACGATTACACATGACATTTCCATGTCGTATGTCAATCGTATGTAGTTTTGGAAAAAAATAACATTGATTATTGTTATTTATTTATCTAAACAATAGTGAACATACATAATTGGTTTAACTGTAATGCTTCGACATCGCTTTCGGGTTGTGGAGGTCAGACGGCAGTCGCTTCACGGAAAATATCGAAGCTTAGAGAAATCAGCAGTTAGACTGATAAAGCGGGTAACGGATAAAAATAAAAAAAAACTTGTAAATGAAATAAGTAGCGACATCTAGTGGCAAATGGTGGAATGACTTAAAAAGGTGCCAAGTAGGTTCGTATAGATTCCGTTGCTTATTAATCGATTTTTTTAAGATAATAATCATTTAAATTAGAAGAAATGCATAATGGATGCATTTATTAATGCAATAATATGAAGACTAAAAAAAGTTTTTTCTTGTCAAGCAATTGGTGTTTAATATTGTAAAAAATATAATTGTCTGTGGTCGTTAGAAATATGAAGTTTAGACTTTTTAAGAAAAGCTGAGCCTGCAGTCCACTGACCTTTAGAGGTCAGTGCTACTGACCTTTAGAGGTCAGTGCTGCAGTCTATTTTTTTGGAAGAGGACTTTTTTTATTAAACTCAAATCTAACAATTAAAATATATTGAATAAAGAGGAAATGAATCAGTCCTAAAATGAAAAACAGTGTTAGAGATTGGACCACGATGTGTACGTATAATGTCGATTTAACTCTTAGCGTAATACGATTGGAAACATGTACATTGGGAAACTCACATATGATCTTTTCTTTTAACAGGGTTCAAGTAACTACTATAGTAGTTTATTTTAATAATTTAAAGAAGATAATTCTTGAGGAGACCCAAGAATGTTATATGGCTGAGTATAGGCCTATTGATAGTTTACAACATTGAGGTGAGCCAACAGGTTGTGAAAACATGCGAAATCTATAAGGTTCACACAGGCTGGAGATGATGTCTGCGACCTCGAGTTAACCTATTGTAAGTGTTAACCTGTACCATTTTTTGAACTGCTAAAATAGTGTCAGACACGTGTACACCTAGTATCCATTAAAACTTTTGAGAAGACTAAATCTAAATTTGTTTTATTCCAATCAAGACCTCATGCGTAACATACCCAAGTCTCATGAAAGTGCTCCGATGAGCCAAGCCGGTGGTAACTGACCCCGTGGATGTTACAAGCGGACCCCAGACTTCAAAGCTGAAAAGAAGCTTCGGATGCGACTGGGATTATCGCTGAGATGATGACGATGAGTGAACTTAAGTATCGACTACATACGAGTAGTTGAGAAAATTATAATCACCAACGTTGGTACTTGGATAAAAAAATAACAACAATAAAAGAAAAAAAAAACTTTTTACAAAAAAATAGAAACTGACTTCAAAAAAAAAAAAACACTTGAAATCTTGAAGTCTTTTTCAGAAAATGTGTTCATGGCGTACTTTAAAGAATTATCTTCTAAGTACAAATCTAGCTCTTTATGGTGTTTATACTGAATGTTAAAAAGTACAGTGCGAACAAAGAATGGAGTGGACATAGAAGCAAGAAATCAAAAGTTTTATCATCTGACGTTATTGAAAAAAATATAAAAGAAGCTCCAGATAACCAATATCTGGCTATTAAGGTTAGTTAAATCAATTTTAAATATCTACGCGACTTCAGCCTGTTTTGTGTGTTGAACTTAATTATTGTTTCTTTTTTTCAGGTTACTTTAATATTTGGTGTAACTGGTGCCTGTAGGATACAACAATTAACAAATATAACCGTAAAAAACATAGAGAACCATGGCCAGATGCTTTTAGTGAAGATACCTATCACGAAAAATAAAATACCGAGGTCATTCGCCATACACGGTCCATTCTATGAAATTGTTAAGAAGTATGAAAGTTTACGGTCACCAAAAGCAAAAACTGACCGTTTTTTTCTAAATTACCAGAATAGTAAATGTACCTGTCAGCCTATAGGTATAAACAAATTTGGTTGTATGCCTAAAAAAATCACAAAGTTTTTAGGTTTAGCAGATGCTGAGAGATACAGTGAACATAGTTTCATGAGAACTTCAGCTACATTGCTGGCTAATTCGGGAGCTGATAAGACCAGTATGCCATCAAACACAGTTAATTACAATTTTACTAACTGCACATTTAACAATTGTTTCTCTAAATAAAATATTTATGTACTAAAAAAAATAAGTTTTTGTTGTTATTGTATTCACAAGTACGAGTATGTTGAAAAACGTCTTATGATACACGTGTGTATTGATGATTACCATTATATATCATCATATAGGTAATTATTAATGTTCCACTAGTACCATAATGTAATATTAATCGACGTTTAAATTTTGAAATAGTTTTTAAATCACAAATGTGAGGTGGTAGTGAGTTCCACAATCTTATTATAATTCTTTAGATAATATTTTGAAAACGAATTGAATGATTTTATTTAATTTTGTTTCTGAAGAGATAAAGAGTCGCCGAGTCAGCTAATTTATATTAAATTCGACGTGGATCCAATTAGTGTGTGTGTTCACTATGAAACACGATTTGGTTTTAATGAAAAGCAAATTAAACGTAGATAAATTTCAATGCACATTAAACCTCAGATGCCGTATGCTCAAATAAATTGCTTTTATCTATATTTACATTAAAGAGTAAATGCCACATTGCTGCCAACAGCAAACATTGAAAAAAAAAGCGCTGTATCCAGCGGAATATTAACACACTGGCTTCGTTCCACGTCTCTCAGAGAAGTCAAAGCAATTTAGTGGTCAGATAAACAAAATAATTAAGCGCTTATGGTAATTCTGGTGGGAGTGGTGCCAGCGCTTTATGTAAATGTGCGAGTTTCGAGTACCCGAGACGGCGACGGGATGCGCCGCTACAAATGCAACTAACTCGCCGACGACGGCTTAATTCTGTTTTAATTTCAACTTTAAACTTAGTTTTATGGGGAATTATGAATTCTGAAGGTGCTCGGAGCGGTAAGTTGGTTGTATACTTGTGTCGCTGGGATTTGGGAAGGGGAAGTGAGTGCGGGGATCTGGAAGAGTTACGATGTTAATTCTGTTATTTATTGCTCCATACTGACGTGTTGAGATTAATCTTTGTTTCACTGTGTCTCAAGTGCTGGTGAATACTTTGTAACAAATAGTAAAATTAAGGTGTACACCACTGCCTAGCCCGACGGGGTATGCAAGCGTGATTTTAATTTTTGTATAATTATTAGTGTAGAAAAGTGGAATGAAAGAAGGACCGAACGATCAAGTACGTCCCATGTAATGAGAAGAGAACATAACTTCATTCATCTTCAATTCTGCAGGGAAGAATATGTTGTACTGTATTCCTGAAAAGTACGACCAAAATAGGAGGGTCCGAGAAAAATGGGCGTGATTTTATGACGTTGTGTTGACAATGAGATCATGTCTGTTTTTAAAGAAACATACACTACATTTGAAATATTATTTAAGTTCTGAAACAAAAAACTGAGTGTCATATTAACTAAGTTCAAATTCCTTTCTGGAACCAATGCAATTTGAACAGAACGAATTGCGCCTTTTTCTCAGAAATGGTTACTGAAAAATCAACTTAGAATACATTTAACTAGAGTAGCTATCTGATTAAATAGCGATAGAATGTAAATGATCATAATGTGAAATTATGAATGCTGCTATACGTCAATCAATTATTAGGAAGACTCAGTAAGCAAAACCTTGTGAGTATCTTGTGTAAACTAAACCATACACTCAGAACCCAAATCCAGACAAATTCCAAGCACCACTGATTCAATTTCTCGCGTGTAAGTGAACGCATTTGGCATGAGCAGTACCTCGATAAAATATGCACGAGCTTACATAAGTGCAGGTGAATACGTTCCAATAATTTAGGGAGACGTATTGCTCTGTTTATGCTTCAATAATCGTTTCCACAAATTTGCATATGTCAACCGTATCTCTGAATGTGATTTTTATGTGTGTATATTTTTCTTCAAGCGGTAATGACAAGGTAGGCAGTGATTGAGCGATCGATTGCTGTGCTGTTTGCCAGAACAAGCATATTTTTGTATTGCCTGCAAGTAGTTGCTCCGGTGTTGCTGTTTGTGTATGTGACTTTAAATGTTTGTATACTTAGCCACGTATAGGAGTAATTTCTAGTATGAGGCAATATTAAAAAAAAAATGAAAAGTAAAACAATTGCGACATGTGTATGGTGCGATGCGCCAAATGTTGTAGTGTCGGGAGTTTGACGTAAAAGGTCTCCAGAACAATCTCCCTCTGGCGCAGCATCGTTGGTCGTGTTGTTGGGTTTAACATTGCATCACCTCGCTAAACTGCTGTTTTCCATCCTATTCACTCAGATTTGTGAGTGAATAGGCTCTTAATAAACTAGCACGCTTTACCACCAACGATTGCATCACTGCTTACCATTAGGCGGGATTGCAGTCAAGCACTAGGTAATAATTATAAAAAAAGACCAGTCACCCTATTGAAGAACAAAAAAGAGAATATTATGCGTGCCTTTGAATTTTTGACATTGAAAATGACATTAAATTGATTTTTTATTTTTTGGGACCCTGTGGTTGGAACTATAGGGTGCCAAGAAATAAAAAATGGTCTGGAGACCATTGGAGGCATACAAAGGGCTGAATTCAATAAGTGGCCTGTTCGACTTTTTGTTGCGTGTATTAAAAAAAAAAAACAAAAATGCGCGTTAATTCATAATACATATAGTTTTTTTTTCTATTTATTTAATGAATAAATAATGACGGACTGTAAATACAAATAACACACAATAATAAAAATTCAATCAATTAACTAATTTTTGAGCGGTCTTCCCGTCCGATTTCAATTGAAGTGTCTTCAAGGCTAGAGTGAAGAGGCTTTTAGTAAACTCGTGTGTTTTATCATCAACGATTGCTTACCATCAGGCGGAATCGTGGGCAATTACTAATTAATAACGTGAATAAGAAATATTGCTATGGTTGCATATCACTCACACAAAATTATGTGCTTCTCACAAATTCCGTCACCACAACATTAATTCCCCATTTCACATCCGTTCAGGGGACTAGTCTACTATTTTCACAAATGCCATTACAACACGATTCCATTGTCATTTCATTGTAATTGTGCTTAAAAGTTCGTAATCTTCTAAATTCATTATGATCGATAAATTATCTCAGTATTCTCGTAATGGAATGGTACAGAATGACATTGCTATAATTATGGAGTGGAGTGTCAGTAACTGACCACTATAATGACGCCATTTTGTTAGTAGATTACGAAACTTGTCAAAATCGATCATTATGAGAACATTCATCGTCCATTCTGACACTATTGTAATAGCAGACTACGGCCACAGTCAACATGACATGCTGCTCTATGGTCCAACTTTGACCAATCAAATATAAACACGTCAGCAATAATTCTGTATTTATAGCGTTGGGTAATTCTTTCAAAGTTATTTTCGAGAAAATTATAGTAAACTTTATTATTTTCGCAATAAATTTGTTGTTTAGTTGCTGATATCAGAAGTAAAATCACCATGACAGTACTGTCCACTTTACCGCTGAAATACAATTATTGTGACGATATTGTAAACTCCATCACTGAAATACTATTGTCGAGACAATACTGTACATTCCACCACTGAAATGTTATTGCTAGGACAATCCGGCTTCTAATTGATATCTGGAATTTGCTACACGCTAGTGTTCCTACATCTTTCTTGTAACATGAATGATGTTACGAATCATTGTAACAATCATTTTATTTAGAGAATGCCTGTGAAGTTTCTAGCTAGTTCTTTTCCATCGGAATCTTCTACGCTTTGGAATGGCCAATTTTGTCTTCATCTTGACATTTCAACAAGGCTATATATTTGGTTTATTTTAAATGTTTTAAATTAAGAGTTTAACAGGTTACTCTTGAGTAGCATTGTGGATCACGTTACTTGTAAAATCAAGAAACAGTTTCCAATAATATACAATAATATTGCTTAGGTCGAAGCTATTGAGCCGTTATCCAGGTGAATGCAAACTCGGAATTAGTAAGCCATGAGTTTGAAGCCAGTCAGTTCGAAGTAATATGATGAATCCATTCATAGTGCTAACACGTATTAACTGAGGGTTCAAGGGATAAGTCTGCAAGCTAACCAGGTAATCCTAAGTGAAACAGAATTTAAACTCAATGGATTTGTAGTTCAACAAACTCTCTTTGTTTTGTTTGATCGCAACAAAATTGTCATTCGACAAGTCAAAGTTCACTCCGAAAGTTACATAGTAAAAGTTCCTTTGTATTGTTTACAAGGTCACCCCTCTTGCGGAAGGTCTTAAAATATTTCCGACCTTGTAAAGTCAGTAGGAATCCGCTGGATGGCGAAAAATCAAAACTGATCGAAGTGGCGGTGCTAGTATGAAGAGTATGGAGTAGTATGGAGAAGCCTATATTCGACGTCATCAACCTTTTTATCGTCCCTCTGCTGGGCACAGGTCTCCTCTCATACAGAGAAGGATTGAGCGTAATCACCACGCTTGCTCAATGCGGGTTGGAGATGTTTTTCTACACCTTCAGTCACTGGTGTCCAAGATATACTTAGAAAGTACATACAACTTTAGAAATGTTACATTGGTACTTGCCTGGCCTGGAATCGAACCTGCGCACTCATGCATGAGAGGCTGGCGTTTTAATCACTAGGTCACCACGACTTACGATAGTAGACTTAATTCGGTTAAAATGATGATGATAAGATAGGCAAACTGCCTTTTCAATAGAACATACATTTTATAGCCCTCATTTGATTTTGTCGCATTTGAACAAATGAAGAATTAAAGATGTAGTCTATGCTAGACAAGGAAAACAAAATAATTGAACCGTTTTCTTATCGCCGTACTCGTCTTTCTATACAATATGTAAAGAAAACCCTGGCCGACCCATAAGTACCTATAATAAAGGTTATGTTAACACATGACCAAATATAATATAAAATTTTACATAATCATCATAGTAACAATATTAATGAATTTTGAAGTAATTTTTTTTTCCCGCGAATTAATTTGGTAATTTTTAAAAAGTGAACACCATTTTGACTGTATTATTATTATAAGAACGATGCAACCACGTGACGCGTGCCCTGCCCCCCGTCACCCACGGAGAGATTGCCTACCGCACATGTATTAAGTTACCTCTTTTTGTGAAATAATATTTATTTTTTTAGGGGGATTTTTTTAAGTTTAGCCCGGCTTTGTATCCATTAGTAGAATCAGTTACCAATACCTAACAATACCTTCACGGATCGGACAGGGTTTTCTTTACATATTGTATAGTAATGCGACATTTCGCTCCATCAGTTGAAGTTAAATTAGCTTGGTCGATAAAGGGACTGCACTTAACAATACGTTCAAAAATATTATAATGCATTATATTATAAAGTTATATAATATTTGGTGTAGATATACTTATCTTACTTATATTAGTTTGTGAACAAGAGATCGGCACCAGTATGTAGTACGCATAATTTGCTTATAATAATTAGGCATGTGTTTGTTAATAATGAAATAAGATATCTAATAAGTTTAACTTGGTTTAAAATATTTGGTAATTGTAAATATTTAGAGACTGTAATAATGTCATTAAATTCAAAAATAGATTATTAAAATTTCTTAATGAACATTTTATTCAGTAAAGCAATTCTTAGACTTGAAATGACTTGACTGTATTGTTGATGTTTGATTGAGTGCATATAAATGTGTTAATAAGTATTTCTTTATTTCTTCTTTTTGTTTAGTTTTTTTTTCTGTATATATTAATTGTTTAATGAATTTGTGTGCCTGTGAGGCAGATCACAGCAGGAACTCACTTTGTATTATTGTAAGACCTATGATATGATATGTACCAGTGTATCACAAATAAACTATTTGATTTGATTTGACGTAATCCACTTTTTTATGAAGAAACGCAATGAAGATCTCGCTGGGAGAGGGCGCGGTCGGCACGAGTAGCATGGCGTTATGCCATTTCCCACACATCCATGTTAGAACAAACTCGACGCGCTCGGATAATCGCGAATCCGGATAACTGAGGTTCGGATAATCGGGGTCCTACTGTATATGGATCTTAGCTCAGTCAAGCGCACAATAATATCAAGGAAAATTGTTATATTCGTTCTAGAAAAAAAGCGTGTTTTTTTCATCATTAGCAAATTACGAAAGCTAAGTTCGTAATACCCTTTTGACTGTTTTTTAAAACTGGCTTCTTGTTATTCTTAACAATATTTATAAAATAAAAACAGGCTTCGTTATCCGATCCCAGTTAACTATGACTATGCTGATTAAAAGTTCAAGAAGTTGTGTATAGTTAACTAATAAAACAGACTTCGAAGTTAACATATTCACTTCAGTTTCCAACTTGTTTACAGATTAATTAATTTTACACTAAACTAAAAATATCGAGTCTAGTTGAAACTTTCCTTTGTTTAAAGAGAGAAGTTGGTCGATACACAAGTTGTGTATATTGAGCTAAAGTTTGAAAGATGAGCGGGGCTACATCTAGAGCTTCATTTTTATTATATAGCTCAGTTTTATTATGGGTAGGTATGGCCGCGGAGATCCTGTTGAAACCGGTAAGTGCCAAAATTTAGGTGCTACCAAATATCTGGGCAAAGAAAGACAAATTTAATAACCTTATTGATAATTATATTATCGAGCCATTAAGAGTTGAAACTCGGTCGACTTGAGAGTTCCTTCAGCTCGAGTGACCTTTTTAAGGAAATTTCAAAACAATTGTTTGATACTTCTCGTAACTTGAGGGTCTGGCTTGTTGGGCACGCTACAATAACGATGGTAAGTCCCCTCTTTGAGGAGTGGCTAGAGAGGCGCCCTCACCTTCCGCCTGACGCAGGTCTTCACCTGATACGACTGTTTCGGGAGGTTCGTGTTCCGGATAAGATGGTAGGAAACGCCAGGGTATCGCCACTGTGTGGATCGCCCTGAGGATACGGTGGAGGTCTGCTCGGATTAGGTAGAGCCCCGCCGTGTCCTCGTGGCGCGATCGACAGCGACCTCTCGCATCCGACCTTGGTCCAGGCCATGGTCCGAAGCGAGAGTGCATGGCAGGCTGACACTGTAACTGGGTTTGTTGAGGTTAGATAGGCAATCGTTCCATGTAAAATATTTTAAATATGTTTTTCATTGAAACTAGTTAGTTGAAAGTCGACCATCTGCCAAGTCTCTTCCCTATTATGTTAGCAGACTCCAACCCAGATGATGATGATTTTAGTTACTTAATAGTTTTAGTTAAGTCAAAATATTTTTTTTATTATTTTTCTGTGTTTTTCTCGGTGGTAGGCCATAACACCGGCTGCCGGCAGAAGTTAACACCCACCATACAATGTCTTGCGGCCAAACGATTCGTCGTGTTTCGGCATGATGTCTAGTGAAGCAGTTCGGAGGACGGGTCTGAGCAGCTGTGTTGTGATGTGTGCCAGGTACGATGCGCCGAATGTTGATATGTCGGGAGTTTATTCGTGGGGGGCCTCCAAATCAATCTCCCTCTGTCGCAGCATCGTTGGCCGTGTTGTTGGGTTTAACATTGCATCACCTCGCTCAACTGGCATCTTTCTTCCTATGCACTCAGTTTTTTGAGTGAATAGGCTCTTAATAAACTAACACGCTTTACCATCAACGATTGAACGATTGCATCACTGCATACAATCAGGCGGGGTGGCGGTCAAGCACTACTTTATAATTGTAAAAAAAACCTATGATTTTGATTACATTTGGCGAATTTTCGAGCCAAGAAAGAGATACAATAAGACATTGTATTATTAAGTTTAACATTATTTCGGAGCTTCTAATTTCGTATGTGAAATCATCAAATTACCTCTCCTGCCGGAAAAGTCTGACACCCCGCCCTTCTGCACCCCGAGCGGAAAGGCGTGGCAGACTTGACTTGTTGTCAGACTTTTACTGACTAAAACCCTCCCCTATTCCTTCACTTGTCTGTACGCCAGGGCCACGGTTTCACTGTCAACTAAACCGCGGCATTTTTTTATAGCCTAGCTTTAATTTTTTCTCTTTCACTGGCATGCTAATTGCTGATTAGATTAGGTTTGCTCGTTTTCTCCACTGTACAGCAATAATACCAAGAAACACAGAACAAGTTTAAACTAATATTTATCTTCTGTACTTTCCTTACTGAAAAAGATGCAGTTAATTTAAATTTAGATTAGGTTATGAACAAGGGACTCTGCGCCGACCTGCAAATTGCAGAAAACTTAAATAAAATTGAATTTCGTGTATCCCCGATAATGTGCGAATCGATTTAAGACTAATATAAATTAAAGAAGAAACGTTTAATAGAAGTATTTTTTAAATTCATTTAATGCTTTATTCTGTAATAACCATATTCAGCCTATATTTGTTTCTACTGGGACAGAGGCCTCCTCACACAGAGATGAGGAGTGGGTCATATTCCACAACGCTAGTGTTGCTCAATGTTTTTGAAGTTTCGGTTTTAGGACATACCAATTTCCTCACGATGTTTTCCTTCACCGTTCTGAAAGCTGTGATGTTACAATAAAAAAAGTAATAACCACAAAAATAAAATTTAAAATTAAAATTATCCCAAGTAACACAAGGGTGAAAGACATGCAAGTTTAAACATATATTATGTATGTGTTGTAGTGTGTGAAAGTGTAAGCGTGAGTGTGTAATGATTCCGCGAATATAGTAAAGCTATAATATTTGGATATAAGTGTGAGATGTGATCTTTGAGTATGGATATGATCATATATTAAGAGACTAGCGGCCGCCAGCGACTTCGTTCGTGTGGAGTTAGTTATGGTCCGCTCCTATTGGTCGCAGCATGATGTTATATAAAAGCCGTCCTGGATTAATGGGCTATCCAACGCAAAAAGAATTTTTCAAATCGTACCAGTAGTTCCTGAGATTAGCACGTTCATAACAAACAAACTCTTCAGCTTTATAAAGGGTGTATCTGACATCGACGCACAAACGAGTACCATAGATCCAGTACGTGATTCTAGTGGTGGAATTTTGCATCGGCTTTTTCTCGATTTAAAAAAAAATAATATGCAGTTTTTTTCACTTTAGACCGTTTATAATTGCTATACTTTTATAACCCAATAAGATTTTAAAGTAAAAATTAATTATTGCGTTAATTACATAAAAAAGCGCAATGTAAACAATACTAAAAAACTATCCTATCAGCTGATTTGTTAGAGTTCGCATCAGGGATCAACGTCATACCTACAAACACGCACGGCGGCACGCTTGCAACGTTCAAAGGCCGAGCCGACACTTTTTTAAACACTGTTATTTATGTAACCGCTCATTAACGACATAAATGCCTATCATAATTTTGTTAGTGGCATGCGGTGTAGCCTTTTCGCGAAGGTTGCGATACGATGTCAGATACATCCTGTATATTAATATAGATTAACAGATTCTGATTCATTTCTGTTAACAGATTCTCCGTCATAATATTTGTAAGTCGACAAAGATTGGACATTACGGTTCCGTGGTAACGTTCTGTGGTCAACTAAAATTGATCATCGATAAAATATTTTCAGCCATTAGCCCCTCTTTGTATTATAAATACAAAAGCTGTAAGGAATTGGAACTGCTACAAGGTTCCATTTATTAATTTGACGATAAGGGACACGCACACTAAATCACATATTTATAAACATATACAAACGTAACAGCGCACACATGCTTCTCTAGGTAAAAGTTGAAAATCTTTTTAATGTACCTACCTACAATCCTAAAATATTATTGTTTCTAGTTTTATGGGTCTATTAAAAAAGGTATATTTATTCCTTAAAAGAAGGCCCCTGTTATAAGCATTAAGTATAGGTATCGTAGAAGTTTGTAAATAATAACACCGGCTGCTGGCAGAAGTTGATGGTTGCTGGCAGAAGATGGCAGTTGCCGCTAAGCATTCATTGTTCTACATTCATCAATGTCTGCTGAAGCCGCACGGAGGACGGGTCTGAGCAGTTGTGTTGCGATGTGTGCCTGGTACGATGCGCCAAATATTGTTGTGTCGGGAGTTTGGTCGTGGAGGGTCTCCAGATCAATCTCCCTCTGGCGCAGCATCGTTGGTCATGTTGTTGGGTTTAACATTGCATCACCTCGCTCAACTGCAGTCTACCTTCCTATTTCCTCAGTTTTTTTTTAAATAATGTAAACAAACAAGCGCGCTTTACCATCAACAATTGCATCTCTGCTTGCCATCAGGCGGAGTTGCGGTCAAGCACTAGTTTGTGATTGTATAAAAAAATGCCAGACAACTGGTGCCTGACGCTAGATTTTTTTCGCTGGTAGAAGTGACGAATATAAAATAGTTTTCTAAAGCAACGTACGACTTATCTGCGCAAAAATGTGTTATATAAAAACAGTGACGTAATAAATATAAAAACAAAACATTACTAATATTTAAGTTAATGGTAGACATTCTTATGTAAGTAAAATAAAAAAAAAACGTATTCGTATAAAAACAAAAACAAAAAGTACTGGCATTAAGTTTCATCCAGTTAAACTGGAAGTCGAGAAGGGAAGCCCCATTGTAGTTAGGAAAAGGCGAGAAAGATTAGCTAGGGGACGAGTGAATGAAAAAATGTTTGATCAAAGGAGTTCTAACCTGCAAAAGAATACAAAATATTTTAGTTCAGTACAAAATCACAGCAAAAATCCCGAATATATAAACACTCAACACAAAACACGATTAAGCGATTTGCTCACTCGACAGCGCAGTAGCTTTTATGACCCCCTACAAGAACGGGCACAAAGAAATATTTGTATGTACTTGGCTATTCAAAAACGTACACAGTCGACAAGGGACCGCACGACAAAGTTTACCAACTCGCGGTTACGATCCTTCGAGGTTCGCCAAATATCGTCTAATGTCGCCTCCACAGAGAATATTTATTAAAACTAAAGCAATACAAGACAATACAAAACGTTCAAGTTTCACAAGAAGTAATATTTGCGGTAATATAAAAATATATTTGGTTGTTAAGGCGACGCTATACAGAACGCACTGCGATAGCGAGAGAGAAGCTATTTTTTTTATTGCCTTTTCCTCCGGCATTGGGCCAGAGACCTTATCTACTCTACACTTTCATACCAGTTCTCGCAATTTTGTTTCTCGCACTTTTATTATTCATGTTTAATCTTTCTTTCATACATTCCCTTTCACACATTTACAGGTGAGACGCCTGTCTAGCCTAGCTGTCCTCTATATGATATTCTTATTTGGGTGTGGTTCAATAATTGTACAGTTTTCCTTTATTGTTTTGCAGCTAATTTTACAATTCTATCCATGCTTATTTTTAAATTTACTAAGTACATCTTATATCTACAGGCTTCCTTTTCTTTATTTCTTTTACAAAATTGTATATATGCTCACACTTATTTTACTAAGGTACTTAATTTACTATTATTTACTTACATTCTATTACATTTTTATTTTTCAGGTTTACTATTTGCTCTCTTAATATATATTTTTACTTAATTCTAATGCGTCATTTCTACAATAGAAATGTCATTTATTTCGTCATTTATTAGTTTTTATACATTTATAGCACTATCATCATCAATCTTTTATCGTCCCACTGCTGGGCACAGGTCTCCTCTCATACAGAGAAGGATTGAGCGTAATCTCCACGCTTGCTCAATGCGGGTTGGCGATTTCAGACTTAAAGTCCAGTTTTCCTTAAGATGTTTTCCTTCACCTTTTAATCAGTCATTGGTGTCCAAGATATACTTAGAAAGTACATATAACTTTGGAAAAGTTACATTGTTACTTGTCAGACCTGGAATCTAACCCGAACACTCATACTTGAGAGGATGGTGTTTTATCCACTAAGCCACCACGACTTACATTTTTAGCACTATATTCTATATTTATTTTACATGAAAATTTTTGTGATGCTGTTTTTATATACACACATCAAAAGTGTCTAGGGATCAACATATATTTTTGCAATAACTTTTCTCCTGATTGATATTAATTAAAATTTTCTTTAAGGATTCATCAAATAAAGTGTTTTCGTTTGTCACAGTAACGATAAACCAAGTCACCTTTGTATTAATAAAGAAATTTGCCATTTTCCTAATAAAGGGATATTTGACATTTGAACCACTAACACAAAAGTTCGAAAAAAGACTGAAATAACAGTTTTCTCTAAAATTTTATTGGGTAACTTAAACAATTAATAATCCGTGTTTCTACCGCGAACACTAACAACACAAGAACATCGGTTTGGCATACTCAAAATGAGTTCATCCAAATCACGCTGTGGAATGGCCGCCCATGTTCGTTGCAACAACAAAAAAAGGTCTTCTTGCGACTGGATACCCTCCATATTCGGCAGAGCTCTTCTCTGTAGCATATCCCATGCATGCTCAATCGGGTTCAAGTCTGGCGACTGAGCAGGCCAGGGCAGGACATTGATGTTAGCTGCGGCGAGAGTCTGTCTTACAACTCTTGCGGTGTGCGGTCGTGCATTATCATGCATTAACCGAAATAAGGGACCGATTTGGACTTGTAGAGGAACAATGACGTCTGATACAATCGTCTCAGCATAAATTTGAGCGTTGAGGTTGCCTCTGATCCAAATCAACTCAGTTCTTCCGCCGATCCAAATACCCGCCCATACCATGATGGTTCCACCACTATAAGGATGGACTTCCTGGCAGGATTTTAATCGCTGTTGGTGTCCAGGGGTTCTCCAGTGTCGTATACGTCTTGTATCCGGTCTCATACCAAAACGAGACTCATCAGAAAAGCACACGAAACGCCATTGTTCTTCTGCCCAATTTCTGTGTTCAAGAGCCCATTGATATCGAATCCTACGATTGTGCATTGCTATAGGTGGTACCCGTAGCGGTCTTCGGGAATGAAGGTTCACTTCATGCAAGCGGTTTCTGACTGTTTGGTCGCTAATTAAGTTCCCTGAAGAGTGATGAAGCCTCACGGCTAACATCATGGCGGTTATTGTTGGAGCTCTTCGAGTTAAGATTTGAATGTATCGGTCTTGTCTCCGTGTGGTACAGCGATACCGTCCTCCATGGCGCTCAGCCACGGTACCAGTGCTTCGGTAACGTGTCCAAAGTCGACTGATAACACTCTGACTTGTATTCAGAGCTAAAGCCACAGTACGTTGCCGGGAACCAGCTTCTATCATTCCCACGGCTCTGAGCATTTCTTCCCTGCTTAAATGACGTCGCCGCTCCATAATAACGTTGGTTTTAATCAGTAGTAGGGAAACAGTAGCACTAATAATGTCTTCAATGCGTTGTATGTTTTTATTGGGAAAATATTGACAGCTGATTTTCATCTTTTACTTGAATTTGATTCACAGTTCCTGATTCAAATTATGAAATGCACCAAAAAGGATCCATATAAATTTATAAAATCATAAATTTATTACAAAGCCACATCTCAATCTCAAGAAATCCGCATAAAAATGCTTGATCCCTAGACACTTTTGATGTGTGTAGTTCAATATATTTTAGCAGCATCTTTGGCTACTTCTTATTTCTTTCTATAACCTTTTGGCAGATTTCTTTACAAAATTCAAGAAAAAGTGCCCGTTTCTTGCTACGCATTATCTCCCATATATTTGAAAAGGTGCAAGTACTCAGAGAACCCGTCATGCCCGGTCATTACCTGAGTAGTCAATCCGTTCGAAGTTATTCTCAATTAATTTTAATGTTATAAATTACATTTAAAAAAATCAGACCTTCAAGAATAGCTTCGCTAATGGTTAGGTTAGGTTAAAGATGAACAGATCAGCACCCAAATTGCGTAACACACAGTTACACGTAGTTGGAATCATTTTGACGCTTATTGCTACTCCATTGCTCCATACGTTCCAAAATGTGCCTGCTCAATAATATAAATAACGCAATGTATGTTGATGAACTGTCAAAATGAAATCCATTGCTACTGATAATGTGTTACACAATTACCCTCCTGATCAATAATGCGACTCAGTGCTCAGTTTGTGAATGGCCCCATTCACTAAAATCTAACATAACTAAAATAATCACTCATCATGATTCATAATGATGACCACGACTACTCTGGCAAGAGTGTATCGACCAAGAAAATAAAAATTAGTGAGTACAGTGATGAAATCGTTGATGGAATGTAGAGCGCACTAGTTTGTTATGAGCCTATTCACCTAAGATGTTATTTTTAAGGTCGAAACTCAAAAGATCGATATCAAAGTCGATACTCAATTAATAGGGTTATATTTAAAATATTACTAATTATATGAATACAGGAAGAGTACCCAAAAGGCTGGAAAGATTGTCATGTTGATCAAGAGACAGTGATAAAAAAATCTATCGCGAAGCATAGCGGTTTTGAGTTGCGGCATTAGCGACCCTCAGTTCATCCGGTCTCGACTCGCGTTTTCTCCGCTCTCGACCCGCGAAACCTCCTCTCCGAACCAGCAGTCTATGTAGAATAAGCCTAACACTCAACTTGAATAGCTATTGTGCGTATTTCTTTCATTGTGTCGACAGCTGTGTTTATTTATTGTGCGTGGCTTTATGTAATAAATATTGGATTTTCTTTAGGTGACAACTAATAGCGTTTACGCGCTAATTTTGTGAGTGGATGTACGAGTAAAAAAAAAACGCTTTTTTATATTTTTATTGGTTATTCAGTTTACTTGAATACGAAACCTAAAAAATCAAACTCTTCAATTTTATTATTTAAGTTTATATAACTTCTATTCCCTTGCTTAAGTAAATCTAAACAACAACATAGCTCTGATTATAACAAAATCTCTCTGATTACAAGGCGAAGGAAAACATCTTGAGTAAACCTGGACTTTCAGTCTGAAATCGCCAACCCGCATTGAGCAAGCGTGGTGATTACGCTCAATCCTTCTCTGTATGAGAGGAGACCTGTGCCCAGCATTTGGACGATAAAAAGGTTGATGATGATGATGATGAAATCTCAACAGAAAGCTAGGTGGAATGAAATATATAAATTCTCATTAATATTAATTATGATTTTACTCGCATATCATATTTTGGGCTACCTTTTCGAATATTTTATTGAAGTGCAATATGTAGATAGATAGACGAGTAGGTAAATATACAACGTTACGTACGAACGTACGTTTTTGTATATGCGAAACCTGAAACACGTGTCCAGTATTTTTAGGTAAAGAATCTATGTACAACATTTCAAAAAAATATCGTGAATAACCACAAAGTTATGAGCTTGTTATCTTATTTAGTTGTCCCAACAAAAATATGGTCAACACACTCCCCGCCCGCCGGGGCCCCATCTCACTGTGCCCCTAATACTGTGATCTACCGCCAGCTGTGTTGTGCACTCGATAACCACACTGCAGCAATTTCTAAATGCAAAATTATAACTGTATTCAGATTTCGTATAAAGAAAACGAAAACGTTGTATAAAAAAAACAGTTTTGCAAGGAAGTCGAAATATGTAAAATATCGGTAGGTATTTGTTTCACTCTTTTTACTTTTGAAGAGAAAACTTTTTTGGCATAAAAAACGACAGTAAAAAAGGACAGACAAATATGTAAATTCATAAGATTTGTTTGAATCTAAAATTTTTGAAGGTTTTATTAATTCTACCCCGTGTGAATTGCACACATATTTTTTTATAGTTTGGTTTGGACTTGTCCTTGCTTAGTCTTAAATAATTATGCCATATATTTCCTTTATTTCAATACACAGGGTGTAAGGAGAACGCTTCCGAAGCCAGAACGTAGATTATATACAACCTAAATGCAAACGGATACCAATAACCTTTCGCTTTAAATTGATTATTTTCAAGACTTCATATTTCGTAAACAAGCATTGGATAGCGTACGAAACGTGAGGTCACTGACACGCAAGGTGACGTCGCACTACCGCGTCCGCGCTTATCCGCCGCCGAAAAGAGCCGATTTATACGCAATTTACAAACATCACTTTCAAAATCGCAATTGTAGTCCATTGTAAAAAGCTGACAGAGGCATTTTACGTACCTGTCTAAATCCTTTGCGACCTTATGAGGTTTGGCTCGAACTGAGTTCCATTCATTTCAATACAAAGCCGGGCCCGTCGCTGTGTCGATCCGTGAACACGAGGCATCAGTATTCCTCAACACATTCTTCACGTAGTTTATTAAAAACACTCACTATTCTGCCCCGCATTTCATCAGCACTGTCACAATACGGACAAATACGGACAAATATCCCCCAAAAGAAGTCCAACGGCGTTAAGTCGGGTGAACGAGCCGGCCAGGCGTGCGACCCCAGCCTTCCGATCCAGCAGTCATTAAAAAGCTCAGTGAGACGCTCGTGGACGGGACGCGTAACGAGCATGCTTCCATCGTGCTGGAACCATGCTCGACGAAATTCAGCCACAGACACATTGTCTAGCATATCATTTAAATGTCCATTTATAAAATTAAGATATGCTGATCCATTGAGGCGCTGCGGTAGAAACACTGGTCCTAGAATTCTTCTCCTAAACGCATCAACATGTTGCCGTATTCACGAGCACTGTACACGTATGCCTCAGGCATTGTTTAAAACAACAAAAAGTTATAACTAAAAAGAATAAAACAGCACTAAAAACGTAATAATACCTAATAACTAAACACAAATTTAAAACTAACAAAACAATAATTAAATAATGGGTCGTAACGCACAAGCTCACGAACCGAGTCAGCAAGGAACACTGAACTATGAAGATCAAACAAGCCCGCGCGGACGTCGACAAAGCTTTGGGGACGTCCCCGCGGGCGCGTAGGCAAAAGCGGTGTGTTTACAGAGGCGAAAATGCTAAAAGAATAATTACGAGATCAGAAATCAATTCATTTTAATTGTTAGGAAATTGTACTTATGCTTTATTACAAACTGTTTTCATTTTCTAACTTTTAAATAAGATTTAACTGGTTTCTTAGATTCAATTAATTTTATTATTCACTTTAAATTGATTAGGTGTACTTACTAAATGAAGGATCCAGTTCTTGCAATAAACGAGCACGCATCGTGTGACTTTAATTACATTATTATAAAGTTCAAATTCAATTGATTCACATGCGATGAAAAATTTTTAGTCAATTACAGCTGATGTCAGCGATGTTTTGCTTTATTTCATTTACTATCGATTATCGACATAATACAAAACTGTTATTAAATTCACGATCAATCAATTAAAACTGTTGACGCCTCTGTAATGTTTATTTTTCTTTATTTTAGCGGCGCTTTACAAAGGATTTTTATGGCCTTACAGCCATACTGCCGGCTGTAGGTATCTAAGTACCTTCGATATGGGCCTCAAGGTTAAGCAAAGTAAACTGGATTTTTCTGATTTGTAAATTTGAACGTTCAGATCAAAATAAAATTGTAACCCTGTTCAAGGGGAAAATCATTACGATCCTTGCACGAATGGAACCCGTAAGCAGATATCCCACAACTAGGTAGAAGTGAACTGAAAAGACATTTGCTTCAAGCGATCGAGTGAAGGTTAGTAGTTTAGGAAGATAGGATCACATGGCCCCGCCGCACTAAGTCAGCCGGCGCATCGCCCGTAGCGCGTCGCAATGTCGGTGACCGCACGCGGTCTTTGAACCCGAGTTTATGCGCGAGCGTCAGCCGTCAGCTGATTATTTATTTACGAATACATTACTTGTTAGAGTTGTAAAGAAAAAAAAATGTTTAATCGCAAATAATGGTTTCATTTAACTCATTTAACTGTTTCCACAGCATAGTGTACGAAAAATGCTTAAGTAAAATTGTTAAAAAAAATCCTCATTTTTTGATGGTATCGTATCGAGAATCACTAGCCTTATCACCTGTCTTCGTTTTCGGAAGCGTTTCCCTTACACCCTGTATTTACATACAAATTACATTTTTATTGAAATATAAAATGAAATAATAATAAAAAATATATGCATGTGAAAAAAGAAAAAGAATCATGGTGCTATCTATTGGCACATTACCCAATAGGCTGGAAGGATTTTATGTTTATTATTATAATATTATAGAAAACAAATATTGATCCTTGATCGCTGAAACACAGGTTTAAATGAACCTAGTTCGGATGGTCCTGAACTCCCAACATTAGTTTTAGATCGTAACTTTATAGCTTTATAAGTCTACAGTAAGTTAGTTTTACGATTTATTACTATACAAACAGAGTTTTTATACATTCATTGTGATCTATGTTTTTTAATAAATTTCATTTTATTTAATGGTTCTACAAATATGCTCTCTATTGATCTTAAGAGGGCTCAATTTTCTTATAGTATTGCTGTATTTTGTCTTTTACATTTTCTTTAAAAAAATGTTTATGTACTGTATGCGCTGCTGAATGGTTCGCACACACCTTGGTTATTAACTTGAATGATAGCCACGGAGAGCCAAATATGATGCTTTATTGATTATTTAACTAACTCGTTACTAACAATATATGAATGTGTAAATGAGTACAGTCTTTAAAGGCTGATCGTATACTGTCGCCTTACACTATAATTTGTGCATGACGACGGAATCGTGCTGATCTATGTAGGTAATGTGCGCGTGTCATGTACGATGGCTGACTCGTACATGTACATTGATAAAGCTTATTTTCTTTTATCATAAAAATACTTATTATTAATTATTTGTTAACTATAATTAATGCTGTAAATTTTTCAAAAATATTTAATTATTTCTTCACTAGCCATCTCTCTCATTTTTTTTTGTAGAATATTTGCGAGAAAGTAAGAATTTTGTTCTTGTTTTTTGCTATAAACTTGTTACGTAAAATAAATGTGAGGTTGCTAAATCACCAGTTCCATTACCGGCTCAGTTCAAGGGGCGCAGGGAACGGATTGCTCAGCGGCAGCAATGTACGTAAAATGCAATTCGTGCAGGTACAAAGAAATTCTTTACGAGTGTAACAAAAAACTTTAGAACTCTTAATTCCCTTTATAAGCTGGTCGTCTTGAATGTGGCTCTTTGGAGCTTTACTCTGTTATGTAAACTGGGAACTGGAAGTATTTTTAATTTTTCTCCGTACTTTGTGGTTAAAACAATCTGTGGAGTGTTTTTCTTTTGTCGACAGTTATTTCTCGAGGGTCGGAGTGGCTGTGTGTTTATTTTGTTGTTCTCTTGTTCATTCTGTTAGCTCTTCTGGTTTAATTGCGCCTTGTCACGTAGTTTCTTGAGGTGACAGGAACGTCTTGTTGATATACGAGACAACTTCAAAATTAAAATATCTCCGTTACTGAATTTGGCATAGATTTAGGATTTCATTGCGAATCTGGGGCTCTACTACTTAATAATAATATAATAATAATTTATTAACTCAAGACAAGGGATTGTAGGACACGTTAAAAATAGAATTATACAAAATAAGCACTGTTAAAGCAAATGTGTAGGTGAGCACTGCTCTCCTAGCTAGGTTATGAAAACCTGTGTTAAGGAGAAGTAGTCCGGTCCCCTATGGTACAATGACGTTAAGTTACATAGTGATTCTGATGTTACTATTACAATTTCGAAAAATTAAATAATCAAGAGTTTAGTAAGAAATGTTTGTTATCATAAAGAAAAAAGATAAAATAAAATAATTATTTTGAGATAATTATGGATTTGTGTTATTGTGTATATGAATGAGCGCACGCGCGTATGTGCGTGTGTGCGTAGGTGTGTGCGTGCGTAGGTGTGTGCGTGTGTGCGTGTGTGTGTGTGTGTGTGTGTGTGTGTGTGTGTGTGTGTGTGTGTGTGTGTGTGTGTGTGTGTGTGTGTGTGTGTGTGTGTGTGTGTGTGTGTGTGTGTGTGTGTGTGGGTGTGGGTGTGTGTGTGTGTGTGTGTGCGTGTGTTTATTTGTGTTTGTGTGCTAGTCAATATTCATCAGTTTAAGATCCTGTTTCCTCGTATGACTTATCTTGGAGGTACGATTTTATAGCCTTTTTGCATTTGTAATACGGTAGTTCATAGATTTGACACTCTTCGTTTAATTTGTTGTATAGATATGGACCAAGAAAATAAAATAAACTACTACTTATGACGTATCGAAACCATATTTAAACCGCTGTGAAAAAGGGATAGCGCTATTCATCCTATACAGTATGTTAAGAAAACCCTGTCCGACCCATAAGGATAATAAAGTTTAGATAAACACATGACCAAATATAATGTAAAATTTTACGTAATCATCATAGTTTAATTCCAACTTCCCCGAAATTCGGTAATTTTTAAAAAAGTGACAACACTGGTATTATTATGAGCGAATAGCGATGCGATCACGTGCCGCGTGCCCTGCCGCCCGCCGCCCGCGGAATGGTGGTAACGCACATTTATTAAGTTACCTCTTTTTGCGAAATAATATAATTTCTTTTAGGGGGATTTTTTTTTATTTTAGCCCGGTTTTGTATGCATTAGTAGAATCAGTTATCGTTACGGGTTTTCTTAACATACTGTATAGCTCCATTTTTGTCCGACACTTGAATCATGATAACATGTAAACCCCTGTGCCTCCTAATTGCCACACAATAAAGAACACAAACATCATTCATTGTATGAAACCTTTATCTGATAGACTGTGGCGCCGATTCCATTGTTCACAAACCAAACTAAATTTAACTACTGACTACAATTTAAGTGTCTTCAACGCTAGAGTGAATAGGCTCTTAATAAACTAGCGCGCTTTTCCATCAAAGAGTGCATCACTGCTTACCATCGGGAAGGCCGCAGGATTGCTTGCAAGCCAGGTCAAGCACTAGTTTATAATCTATACTAATATATAAAGCTGAAGAGTTTGTTTGTTTGAACGCGCTAATCTCAGGAACTACTGGTCCCATATGAAATATTCTTTTTGTGTTAGATAGCTTCTAAATCCATTAAGGCTTTAGGTTTTATAACATCACGTTGCGACCAATAGGAGCGGAGCATATTGAAACCTACGCGGGCCTATATAAAAAAAAATTATAACTAAATTTTTTACAGGCCAAACACATTATTTGGCCGGCTGCACTGCATGTGCTGACCTGACCTAACGTGCGTAGCATTTTATCCTACGCACAATGGAATGGCCCCTTTACGACAATGATGTAAAATGAGCCATCATGCATGGTTTTAATTACTGTGAACCGAAACGTATTGTGTAAGTATGTGTATTATCTATCACTAACTGATCAGTTAGTTAATTTGGATGTAATATGATAATGGAGAGATACAAAGTTAATTAGCAATATTTTGAATGAAGTAATTACTGTGTAGTGTTTGGTGATTTGATGTTTATTTTGTTATACAGTCTGAAATTTTGTTGTGTAAACTGAAACTACAATAAAATACCTAGAATATTATCTTTCCTCTTCATTATAGTTGTTCAGTACTTTTTTTGAGTATATTATAATTTTATTTTTATGGTAGGTACACACAAACATAAAAACAACAACAACACATCAACCAAATACAATCTGTCAGATTTCTTTATCAGAATTTAAACTTTATCTCTAAAGCATTAAGGCTCAAGGCTGATTGGAATTATTTGCCAGTTTTGGTAGCTTGACCTACTGTCGTCCGTCCAGTGTTATATTTTAGAAGTAAGTATGTGTGTTGTATGTATACGAGTCCTCGACTGGAGACCGGGTCCGGGAAACGTAGTGTAGGACACCCTTGGGCGAGATGTAGCGATGACATCAAAAAGGTGCCTGGTAGTGGCTGGCGGAGAACTGCTTAGGACCGAGTTTGTTGGCGTGCCATGGAAGAGGCCTATGTCCAGCAGTGGACGATTTGAGACTGATGTTTTTTTTTTTTAATATTTATAAACTAGCGCTTGACCGCAATCCCGCCTGATGGTAAGCAGTGATGCGATCGTTGATGGTAAAGCGCCCTAGTTTATTAAGAGCCTATACACTCAGAAAAACTGAGCAAATAGGAATGAAGATGGTAATTGGGCGAGGTGATGCAATGTTAAACCTAACAACACCACCAACGATGCTGAGCCAAAGGGAGATTGATCTGAAGACTCTCCACGACCAAACTCCCAACACAACAACATTTGGCGCATCGTACTCGGCACACATCGCAACAGAACTGGTCAGACCCGTCCTCCGTACGACTTCACCAGACATCATGCCGGAACACGACAAATCGTTTGGTGGCAAGGCTTTGTCTGGTGGGTGGTAACTTCTGCCGGCGGCCGATGTTATGGCCTACCACCGAGAAAAATGATGATTATACATGATGATGTTTATACATTTTGTATAAGTTTATATTTTGGTAATAGTATGTATGTGTATATAGCTTATTTTATAACTATTTGTTAGTGTTAAGAATTTTGTTTACCTTATAATTTTTATTAAGTAACTAAAGCACCTGCCATCTAATCTCTTCACCACCCGTGGTTAGTGGTAGAGAATGCCTAAGGCATTAAGTCCGCCTCTGAACATTTTTCTTTTGTATTATTTTTGCGTCCTTTTCTTTTTCACAGGCTATCAGGATTTTAGTATTTTTGATCGTATTGCAGGTATGCTGGAAAAGAATTCCTATGAAATAAGCATAACCGCTGTACTTTATCTTGGCCTGGGTTTTCTTATTCCTTTATATATGGAAAATATATATATATATATATATATATTTGAACTATGATCAATGTTCGAATGCCTGCTTATGTTTATGTATATGCTTATGCCCCGTTTTAGTGTTTGTATTAAACAAACACTAAAACGATGAATGAAGTAAGGCATTAACAACCGTACTGCTTGAACTGTAAAACAGTTTTTTTAAAGGTATGATGGAAAGCATAAGTTTTCTGATGAAAAAAAAAATCTACAACAAGTTAACTTTTTTTAGTTTATTATAAACTAGCTTTCCGCCCGCGGCTTCGCTCGTTTGGAATTCGGTAATATCGCGCTCTTTTAGATTCCTCATTTTCGGAGATTAATTATCGTATCATTTAGCTTCTAAGTTTACATGTCTATATTCGTTTGCAATATATTACCTTGTTTTAAACGACACTGGTATGAAGTTAACAATATTTTTGTTTTCCTCGGAAATATCAATTTTTTCCGGGATAAAAAGTACCCTATTATTAATCCGGACTACTAACTTTACATCTGCAAACTTTGAAAGCTATCGGTTTAGTAGTTATGGCGTGAAAGCGGGACAAACAAACAAATAAACTCACTTTCCGATCACTCGATCTTCCGATCTCTTTAGGAAATCTAAAAGGTGCGATATAACCGAATTCCACGCGGGCGAAGCTGCAGGCGGAAAGCTTGTATTATTTATTATATACGCGAAAGTTCTCCTGTGTGTCTTCGCGAAGTTGTTCTTAATAAACTAATGCGCTTTGCGCTTTACCATTAACTATTGCATCATTGCTTACCATCTAAACGAACAAAAAATGTGGAGATGGGTGGATGGATGTTTTTTATGATTAATATATGAGATTTTATCCAACCTAAATATGGGCGAAGACGCAAGTATAAGCTAGTGTCTTATAACACAAAAAACTAAGCTCTCACGTTCAAGCATTCACCTCTGACACACGTGACTAGCACCCACATTTCTCAAAGTTTCCTTATCGCTTTCCTATAGAGGCTATAATGAAGGTACAATAACGCCAGTAATTGATCATTACGCCCGCATTATTGCCACTTATAAGAACAGAACACACCTTCCCACAAAGATCAAGGAACTCACAGTCATTATAATATATACTATTATACTGGAGTCTATTTTTTCGTCGGACTGTGTGTTTTCATTCTTTTTCTAAATTACACCAATTTATTAAAGAGGATGGCCAGTACTTTCGATGCATTACCAGTCAAAATCAATGAGGATGATGTTTTAGACACTATATTTTAGTTTAACTTACTCACTTAAGTTAGGATATTTGTTTTTGTAGTGTTTGCTTGTAAATTGCATTTTTTGTTACTAGCTGCCAACTAATTCGTATTAGTCAAAGAGGATTTTTTATATAATTGTAAACTAGTGCTTCATCGCAATACCGCCTAATGGTAGGCAGTGATGCATGCGTTGATCGTAAAGTGCGTTAGTTAATTAAGAGCCTATTCACTTAAAAAAACTGTGTGAATAGGAAAGAAGACGCAGATGCAATGTTAAAATCAACAACACGACGAACGATGCTGCACTAGAGGGAGATTGATCTGGAGATAACAACATTTAGCGTATCGTACCGGATAACAGTACATACGAGGGTTAAACTGAAAGTTCTTAGAAAATCAAAAATTGATAATATTAGCCAGTTATTAGTTTTATTATATCTTTTCAAAATATTGTCCATTCACGTCAATACACCGTTGCATGCGATGGAACCACTGGGAAAAGCACTTTGCCCACTCGTCCTTAGGGGTCTCTTCGATGGCATCGCGATACGCAGCCACCGCTTCTTCAGCATTCATAAACCGCTTTCCTTTAAGTTTTTCTTTAATTTTTGGAAATAAATAAAAATCACAAGGCGCGAGGTCGGGACTATACGGCGGGTGACCCAGTAATTCAACGTTCGATGTCGCCAAATAGTCGATCGTTCGCTTGGCGGTGTGCGACGAGGCGTTGTCGTGGTGAAGGAGGACGGCGAGGTTGTTTCTCTCGAACTTTTTCCAAGACAAGTGGCAAACAATTGGTAGTGTACCATTCTGCAGAAACTATTTTTTGATCCTCTAACACAATTGTTGCGAAATGACCTATCCTTCCAAAGAACGAGGCTACCATTTTTTCCCGCACTTCGATCTCTCTTCACTTTAGTTGGCAACTCCTCGAAAGGAAACACCCACTGAGCAGATTGTCTTTTGGTTTCAGGATCATAACAGTAAATCCAGCTTTCGTCACCTATTAGTATGTCGAACACAGCATTTGAGTCACCTCCGTTAAATCTTTCAATCATTTTACGGCACCAATCCACACGATGGAGTTTTTGAGCCTCAGTCAAATTATGAGGTATCCACCAGGCGCAAAGCTTCCTGACCGCTAAATGTTCGTGGAGGATTTTGTGCACTTGACTCATACCGATGCCTAAGCTTGTCCGAATCTGCTGATAGGTTACTCTTTTGTCAGTCTCTATCATACGCCGCACAACACAGATGTTATCTTCAGTCGTCGCCGTAGAAGGCCGTCCCTCACGTAAATCATCAGTGAGATTAGTGCGACCACGTTTAAACTCATTAAACCAGTTGTAAACAGTCGCACGAGAGGGGGCTTCATCGTGAAAGGCCAATCGTAGTCTATCATAACTTTCTTGTTGACTTAAATGACATCGAAAGTTAAATTCATGTTGACGTGACACAGACAATTTTCAATTTGCCGCCAAATCGTATAACTAATGACAAATGAATGAAATATATACTCAGTAATATTGCCAAAGAGTTCTATTTTCAAATTTTAGAATTATTTTTTATTATATTGTTTATAAGTGGCCAGTTCTAAGAACTTTCAGTTTGACCCGTATATACACTAGATAAATTACATTTAAATAAACATGTTATAACCTTACTTAACTTTTAACTGGCTCAAATCCGAAACGTCGAAAAAGTCCTCTACACTTGATTTTTCATTTTGGTTTCTACGATAATTTATTTAGGATGATGTTTATGCGTATTTTTAACCGACTTCAATAAAGAAGAAGGTTCGCATTTCGACTATATTTTTATGTTTGTGATGGTAAAAAATGAAAATACAAAAAACAGTACGACTTTTGAAATCAGTTATTAGAATAGAATAGAATAAAATACTCTTTATTATGTACACCATATAGATTACAGAACATAAATATAAAGATTTTTCAAAGGGTGGCACAATGGGAGATCTTTTCGCTAAGACCGATCTTTTACAGACGTTTTTCACTTTGTGGTGTTTTTGGAAGTCGGTTGCTCCCTCCTGCTCACGACTTCGTTCTGCTGAAATCTTTGATTTAACATAAATTATATTCTATGACCCTCGACAATACTATAGTTTGTCATTAGTGAAGTATCTTTCAGGCCAGTAGTTCCGAAGACCAATAAATACCTGGAAACTGACAAATTTAACTTCTTTATAATATTATAAGTATTTTTAGCGATCAGAAGTGGTGTTTATTAAAAAAAAAAAAACAAATCAGGAGGTAGACACTCCGATGTTCGTGTATTATCAATTTGAATTACAATTACAATCAAAACTTATAAGTTTAGATAGAAACAAAATAACAATCGCTGAGTATACTTCTTCTTCTTCTTCTTCAGCCTATGGATGTCCACTGCTGGACAAAGGCCTCCCCCAAGGCTTTCCACGCTGACCGGTCTTGTGCTGCCCGCATCCATCGGCTTCCCGCGACCTTCACCAGGTCATCGGTCCACCTTGTTGGGGGCCTCCCTACACTGCGTCTTCCAGTACGTGGCCGCCACTCCAGAACCTTACTGCCCCATCGGCCATCGGTTCTACGAGCAATGTGCCCTGCCCACTGCCACTTAAGTTTAGCGACTCGCAGAGCTATGTCGGTGACTTTGGTTCTTCTGCGGATCTCCTCATCTCCGTTTTGCAGATGATATCGTGGTCATGGCTGAAACCCTGGAAGACTTGGGCAAAAATGCTGAGTACACAATTACATGTAAAACGATAGCAATCATAAAAATCAGCTATTAATTAATACGGAAAATACAGGTCTCACAGAGTTTCGTCGATGTTACAGCTTCAAGTGACGATTCTAAAAGAGAGCGGGTACGGGTAAGCCACGCCTTTTATAGTGAGCTTGAGGTGGGATTGCCGACAGTATATATTATTTATAAACTTCCACATATTTACGAAATCTCAATATGTTATCCTGTAGTGAAAAAACGTGCGAAGCAGGGGCGAGTTACTAGTATTTATATTACATAAAATGTAAAGAATAGTGTATACTATAAGGGTATAGTTATTGCCTTCCTGTTTGACTCGCAGAGAGAATACTAAGCAGAAAGGGAACGAGTTTAGACGAGCTAATATTCTTTCTACGCAATCAAAAAATCAACAGCTCACTGTTATGACAATTTACTTTGCATTCATGACGGAAAAACCATTTGGAATTCAATTTCCATGCATCTTACCTTTAGGTAAGTAGGTAAGAAAAATTCTATAGGTGATTGAGAAAACTGATCGTGTTAATGCAAGATGGTTTTTCCGGAAGTTGACTTTAGCAAGTTATCCCTCAAACAGTTTTACGAGTGTAATTTTCGATTTTCGAGGATGATTTTCGTAACCAATGCTTATGTGGTACATGATTGAGACAGATTTATAAGATCTGTATATGGTATTGATGATAATGTTAGTATTTTCTTAAATCCTTAGTGAAATATCAAATACTGTATAAAAATCTGCTCTGAGCTATCGTATAAGCCTTGCAAAGCCCCGCGCCTCACAGGAATTAAAGAAAATATGTCAAGAGCCGGTTACCTAAAAGATTTTTTGATAATAAAATATAACATACCAGTCGCCACTCACCTCAATTCCAAGCACGATGTTAATTGTTGCGTAGTGAGTTCTATATTGTATTGCCGTGTGCTATAATATACGAATAAATACAATTAAATACTTGGATATGTGTAATTCGAAACTTCCGATTTAGCTTCGAGATTCCGTTGGATAACCTAGATATCAGCCGGATATCTTCTTAAGCGTCCTGTGCAATGGATTTCAATCCCTTATAAAATATTTCTTAACTCTAACATTTTTTCTCAAGTCATGACATTGACAATCATCATCATCATCTCCGCGTTTAGTCTCGGTTGCATCCGCGGCTTTCGCGTTGGAGCCTGGGGTCCGTTTTTCTGCTTAATCTCTTTCATTTCGCGCGATCTTTAGCATCCTGTGGTGTCAGATTGTATGCATGCATGTCATCTCTTACAACGTCAAGCCAGCACTTCTTTGGTCTACCCCGCTTGTTCCGGCCCGGCGGAGGCGTCATGGCAAGACATTTGTTACCCACGTAACTTAACTTGCCGGTTTTCGTAAGACGTGACCATACCAGAGCAGGCGACCCTCCTGGCAGTTTATCTGCTATGTCACGGACACGGAGACTACCACGGATGTGGGAGTTCCTGATGCGGTCTTTCCGCGTAACTCCACTCCACCGCAGCATATTCATCTCCGTTTAACCGGCATTTTGGGGAGTGTGCGAGGGAATTGCATGATTTGATTCCCCCATCTCCGTTTCACCATCGGACAACCCGCTGTACGGCGAGTTTCCACCCTTACGTTGATAACACCTCTACGATCCGGACGAAGCGTTTCACCTCCTCCTCTATACTGCGTTTCCGTCAAACTACAATTTGAGTGTCTTCAAGGCTAGAGTGAATAGGCTCTTAATAAACTAGCGTGCTTTACCATCAACGATCGTATTACTGCTTACCATCAGGCAGGATCGTGGTCAAGCGCTAGTGTAAAATTTATAAAAAAAAAGTCATGACATTGACAATGACATAGACAATTGACGTTCCGTTCGGTAGTTTTTTTACCAGTGACATGCTGCCACTCGCATCGCTCAGACTCTCGTCTTTTTATCCCGAACAAGAAATAAGTATCTATTTCGTTAGTGACATTACAGACAGGTTTGAACCCACTAGTTACCGACCAACATTGACCCGTAGTGAGACTGTAAACATTGGTTCTGATGCCCCTGAACTGCTGCGGTTAACCACTCCAAACACTGCCATATTTAACTTGGCTGGACGTGAACTGGCCTTTGGTATGCAAAAAGTAACCGTGCCGTTGAGATGCATGTAGACTCACTTCCTACAGCCGCATACACAATGTATGGTCGGGATAAAAATGAAATGATTGTTTTAGGGACTTATACGTTGATGACATGGAAGATTGAAACTTGTTTCGTGGCCGAAATCCAATAGTAAATTTATTTATCTACCTATTTCTTCACTCTGTAATATACCTTTGTAGAACCTTATTTTCACTAAACACTCTTTGTGAGTGAGCAGTAATTTATAAAGGTTGCTAAGTTTTGTTATTAAATGGAGATTCATTTTTATAAAAACGTAAAATTAACACACACACATTTTTCATGTTAGACTGTCATATTACCGCGAAATATTTTGTGTAAATTATTTCATCACCACAGCTCGGCGAACAAAAACATGCTGAGGAAACCGGTATGTCCAGGAGCCAAAAAAAAAGAAATACCTAAGACATCTGAAATCTACCAACCCACACTGGACCAGCGTGGTTGATTACACGGCCCACTTCCTCTCACCCAAAGGAGGCCTGTGCCTCCACTGTGGGAACTAGGCTGGTTATGAAACTGTCCTATTGCTGACCAAAAACTTCTTTATAAATCCTTCCATATATTCATATGGGTACATATAGGGTGTATCTGACATCGTAACGCAAACTTCGCGAAAAGGCTACACCGCATGCCACTAATATAATTATGATAGTCATTTATGTGTTTCACACAGTCACAGTGTTTAAAATAAAGTGTCAGCTCGCCCTTTAAACGTTGCAAGCGTGCTGCTTTGCGTGTTTGTAGGTATGATGTTGATCCCTGATGTGAAGTCTATTAAATCAGCTGAAAAGATAGTTTTTCGAATTTTGTTTTCATTGCGCTTTTTTATGTAATTAGCGAATTAATTAACTTTTACTTTAAAATCTTATTTGGTTATAAAAGTATAGCAATTATGAACGGTCTAAAGTGAAAAAAACGACATATATTTTTTTAAATCATGAACTGCATCCATGGTACTCGTTTGTGCGTCGATGTCAGATACACCCTTTGTACATGCATATAGATGTTTTAAAGTGCATAAACAACGCAATAAGGAAAAAATAGAAAATACCAGAATCCCTTTAAAATAATTACAGTGAATTTCATAAGATCAGAGTAAATGTCCCTACCCCATCTACTTGATATTCCTTATAGGTAAGACTATCAAGGAAACAATGTTACAAAGTCTTTAGCCGAAAAGCGTTTATAAACTGCCGTAGAAAATTGGAAAACTCCATAGTTTAAAAACGGACTGGAAGAATTATAAGTGAAAAAATAGAAAAATATTTATATACAGCGTCGATCAAAGTTCAGAGGTTCATCTAACAGAACATTAGAATGACGTTTTAATTTAATTACACTTTTCTTGTGTTCTAAAATATAATCATGAACTATTAATCATAATTTCAACATTATTTTATATGTGTAAAGAGGACCTTATGGTTATGCGCGTCTTGATAGATATGTGACCAAGTGAGCTAGGAGCTTAAATCTCACGTACTACTTTAGGTGCTGTAAGTTTTTACATGATTAGAAGTAATGGCACAGAAATATAATATCGCTATATATATGATAGGAACAATTTGCCAGCGGCGGTGTTTCCGTCGGACTACAATTTGAGTGTCTTCAAGGCTAGAGTGAATAGGCTCTTAATAAACAAATGCGCTTTACCAAATACGATTGCATCACCATTACCATCAGGCGGGATTGCGGTCAAGCAATAGTTTATAATTTATAATAAATATAATCCGCTCACCTAGTAAAATATTGGCAGATCTACGCAATAACGCTACATCATACGTTATTCATATAGTCGTGGTGGCCTAGTGGTTAAAACACCAGCCTCTCAAGTATGAGTGCGCGGGTTCGATTCCAGGCCATGCAAGTACCAATGTAACTTTTCTAAAGTTATATGTACTTTCTAAGTATAGCTTGGACACCAATGACTGAAGGTGAAGGAAAACATCTTGAGGAAACCTGGACTTTATAAGTCTGAAATTGTCAACCCGCATTGAGCAAGCGTGGTGATTACGCTCAATCCTTCTCTGTATGAGAGGAGACCTGTGCCCAGCAGTGGGACGATAAAAAAGGTTGTTGATGATACGTTATTCATATTTTACAGAAACAAGGATCAAAAGTATTGTTACGGGCTAGGGGTACTAAAATACCGGTTAAGGGTTACGAAGTTTATTGGCAACGAAGGTACAGTCGATTGTAGGCAATGACAAGTAGAATATTGTTGACGATGCACCGAAGTCTTCACTTACCTACGTCCACGAAGTCCGTGTTGTAAACACACAACAACACTACAGATGTTTCTTCACGTAGTACTCAATGTTCTCGTTACAGTTGTCGCAGTAGGTATTCTCAAAGATCGCTTCTTAAATGTCGCTGTTTCGTCTCGGTAGTCAAGTGTAGACTGACTCGGCGCCGGCGTCACGGCGCTATATATAGGCCAGCTGATCGAACATTCCAGAATCGTCTAGACGTAATAATAATAGCGCATAACTTCGAGTACATTCACTAGGTACCTACGGTGATTCCCGGAAACGGGCTTCTAGAAATTTCGATGTCGTCACTTGGTTGACAAAATTGATGAAACCTGTACCATTCGATAGGCCACCTTAAGTCTAGGAATGCGTTTTTATATTACACCTAGACAACGTCTAGTTTTCGAGTTACAGGGCTTAAAAGTTACGCAATGCATGTCACGCGATATTGAACCTTATGCCCTCGACATAAGGTGCATTCGTAACAGTATTATAAGTGTTTGAAATTAAATTATGAATTAATTTTACGTTTTTTTACAGATTCTTGTCTATACTAGTTACCAAACGCAGTGTTCAACGGGTTCGAGGTACTGTTATAGACTGCTAATAAATATGCAGGATATGTAATAAACTTGTTTCACATTTTTTGCAGATGTGCCAATATGTTACTAGGTGAGCGATAAATATATCGCTTGTTCGCTTTGCTCACACATTTCGTAAAGTAAGAAAGTAAAAATTTGTTGTGTGTGTCTTTCCCCAACATCGCCCGGGTGATTTGATGTCTCCACAGTTAATAAAAAACCATATCTTGACAATCAAGAAAACAAAAGAAGAATCAGCCGCAATCTGAATGATGATCTTTCATACATGCGTCAATTTATATAATAGGATAGAAAACTCTTTATTATTAGTGATGCTACGGAAGTGTCTTAGCGGAACCAGAAACTGAAACAGATGTCAAAAGTAAATTTTAGCAAAAACGGAAACGGATGCAGAAATGGAAGTGTATATAATATGAAAAAAAAAAGAAACAAATTTACAACTGAACTATTATATAACTAAATATTCTTTATTAAGTATCAAATACACCAAATCTAGATTAGAAATAAATATATTAGAAATCTATTATATAAAACAATATTGCAACTTTTCATCTGAACATTTCATTAATATGCAAAATTTAGTAAGCATGCCGCGCATGCGAAACTCTCAGCCATCGGTTGTAAACTTCTGTTTAAATCTCCGTTATAAAAGTTGCGGAAACAAAAGCAGAAACGGATGTTGAAAATCGTGCAGAACTTCCACACTTGCGGAAACAGAAATAGGGAACCGTTGTATCACTATTTATTATGTATATAATAAATACTAAAGATGTATTTAGAATGTAGATATTTTACTATGGGTAAACAATAGGCGGCCTTAGCGCTAAAAGCGATCTTCAGCTGAACAACCCGAAAAATTACGATTGGTTAAATTACGCTCATCGCGGTTGGTCGGTAGATTGGTGACCTGCTTCATATACCGGGATCCCTCAGTAAGACAGTCTGATCAGGTAGGCAGGCACTCCATTTAAATTACTGGTATTCAGTGCATTGTGCATCCGGTTAGACTGAAAAACGAGTCCAAAATACACTGGGTCGCAAAAATAACGGGTCACTTAGAAAACCCGCGATATCTCCCAAAGTTGTGTATATAGATCCATAAATACACGTATAAACAATACGTTATAGGGAGATAAGTGAAGTCCATTTAAAAAAAGGCTTCATTTGAACAAGCTATAGCTTAAAAAAATATATCCAGAATTTTTTAAATTATCAAGTTTCGAATTTTATATAAAATAATATTGTTACGAGTCCTAGGTATTATAGAGCAACAATATAAAAACGCATTGCTAGACCTAGGATGGCCTATCGTATGGTACAGGTCTCAACAATTTTGTCAGCAAAATGTCGACATCGAAATTTCCAAAACTCGTCTTCGGTGAATTACCGTAGGTACCTACTGAATGTACTCGAAGTTATGCGCTATTATTATTACGTCTAGACGAATCTGGAATGTTCGATCAGCTGAACTATATATAGCGCCGTGACGCCAGCGCAGAGTCAGTCTGCATTCGACTAGCGATACGAAAACAAGCGACAGTTAAGAAGCGATCTTTGAGAATACCTACTGCGACAACTGTAACGAGAACTTTGAGTACTACGTGAAGTAACATCTTTAGTGTCATTGTGTATTGACACGGACTTCGTGAACGTAAGGGAAGACTTCGGTGCAACGTTAGCTACATTCTACTTGTCATTGCCTACTACCGACTGTACCTTCGTCGTCTGTAAACTTCGGAACCCTTAAACAGCATTTTAATACCCCTAGCCCGTAAAAATATTTTTAGCTTTGTTTCAAACCGAGCTGTAAAACAGTATTTTGGTCTGGTCACAGTATCTTCTGCACCTACATGTCATTATCTCCTGAAGAATATACTAATTATCACCATGGTACAAGAAGGAAGGAGTCAGCGGAGTATTGCTAGAACAGTAGGTGGTCACGGTCTAAGGAGTACTCTAGCGAATTCAACATGAAATGACATGAACATCAGAAGACCAGGGAATGGCAGGCCAAGGTGCGCAACTGTATGAGAAGACTGATTCATCGTCAAATGTTAGAAGTGTTTTTATTGTTTAGTATATAAATAAAATGATTGAGCTTACAAACATGTCATGTATTTTATTTTATATATAAGTCAGTTATCTATAACGTACTACAGTTTTAGGGATTAGTGTTATGTTTTTAATAAACTATCACATTTTTTATAAGCGACTCGGAATTTTTGCGGCCCAGTGTAGTTGAGGAAAGTTTAGGCCGATATATAAATCTTTTGCAAAGTATATCCAAATCCATGGCAATGTTTAGAAGAACATTGTGTTTACATTTACACATATATTTAGGAAAAGACACTTTATTCATACAATAGAATACTCTTTACACCATATTAATTACAGAATATAAATATGAAGATTTTGCAAAGGGTGTCACGATGGGACGGCTCATCGCTAAGAGCGATCTTTTATAGACAACCTCTTTTAACGTAGTTCAAGTATAGCAAATATTTTACTACAGAACTTCTTAAAAAAGGGTCTTACTCATACAAACATAACAAAACCATGAGCTTAGCCCAATTTTAACGCACAAAGTGTCATCCGGCCCTACCTACACACACTCAAACAAAATAGGTATCATTTCGGACGTATAAAGGATTTTCTGGTTACGTATTCTGAGAGAGGCTTTCGCGCGTCGCTAGTCACCTCCCTTTGTCCTGTATAGACGTACCGTTTTTATTATGAAAATCACGGCACTTGCTTACGCTGTGGTAAATACAGGCGTGTGTCATGCGTAATGCCACCTGTTTACCAGCTGCATTGTTTTTGTGAAGAGTTTACATTTGTGGGCCTTGGTTTTTGTCTTGGCATGAGTTGGGGTTAAAATACAGAGCAATGTTTGTGTGTGGTGTGGTGGTTATGGGACATATATAATTGAAATAGATTTCAACGATAAATTTATATATGACTTCATGTATTGCTTTTTTACAAGCTGGCATGAAATGTTGTTGGTTTGAGCTAAATCTGGGTCGCCAGTTAGTCTCGTCGCAAGTATCTCCACCGAATCCAACATTACCGGGTGGCATTTTTCAGCATACCAGAAAAAATCTCGTAATTTAAAACATTCAAACCCTCGTCGTCCAATATACAACAGTGTCTCAAGACTACAAGTCTTTGACCAGTATGTGTTGCCAGTGATAATATGTAGCACTGAAGAGATCCTCCGAAGAACCAAAGTCTCTTTGAGTCGCTAAAATTAAGTGGCAGTGGGCGGGTCCCTTGCTTGTAGAACTAATGGCCGATGGGGCAGTAAAGTTCTGGGATGACGGCCATGTGCCAAAAGACGAACTAGTAGCGTAGTCATAGCGTAGGGAAGCCCCCAACAAGGTGGACCGATGTCCTGGTGAAGGTCCCGGGAAGTCGATAGATGAGGGCAGCACATAACCGGTCATTGTGGACAGCCTTGGGGAGGCCTTTGTCCAGCAGTGGAATTCGATTGGCTGAAGAAGAAACCCTAATCGTAGCCTCATTTTGTCAAAAATGTAAATTAGAGGTATTTTTGATACTGAGAGCAGATTGTGATTATCGTTCTAAAAATTATAACAATTGATCGGTCCTATAGTTAATTGATTAATGAACTCTTTCAATGTGTAAGACTATGAATAATCCCCACTTACAAGATATTACTTAATGGAAAATCTAATCTGAATAAAGGTCACAATTTCAATTTATTTTTTATCATTCAGATTTTCCTGTTCCGTCTCCATCTTACTGGTTGATCTCTTAAAATACAAGCTCATTTTGTTTGACTACATTGAAATGGAAAGCTATGGCAAGTTTATGGAAAAGTAGGTATTTTTATTCAAAAAGTTCCTTTTCAACTTTACTGAGAAGAAAAAAATGGTTCGTTGAATTTGTTTTCCAATGATCTTTCAGTACTTTTTGTTGAAGCAAAGTTTTTTTGAATGTTTTATAATTACGACGAGAAATACATTGAACTTGTGGACCAAGTTTCCACACCAGCGTAATTGAAGATTCTTTGAAAATAAACTAAAACATTTTAAGTGGAAGGAGTTTTTTAAGACTTCAAAATTTGATTTGGAGCCGTTTTCTTTGGCCTTTGAGACAATGTAGAGAGGTATTGCGTCAGCTAAATACGGTTTCAAGAATTCTTTCTTTTTTTCAAATAATAGAAAGATTTTCATTGTAGTTACAACATTCTATCGAAATGTTTAACCCAAACAACATAATCATCCTGAAGATTTCATGAAAATAAACTTGAAATTTTCGTTAAAATAAGTTTGCTTTTGGTGTTTTTTTTTTTTTAACTGTAGTGTTTATTACAATCAGTTAAGACAATTCCTCTATGATTAACGACTGCACCATCAGATTAATTTATCAGAAGAATGTTTTTAAATTGACGGGCCTTTCATACATTTTAGAAGTTAGTTTTAACTTTACTAATATATTAAGCTAAAGAGTGTGCTTGTTTGAACGCGCTAATCTCAGGATTAGAAAAAGTCTTTTTGCGCTGGATAGCCCATTAATCCAGGAAGGCTATACAACGTCACGCTTCGACCAATAGGAGCGGAGCATATAAAAAACATATCGAAACTTACGCGGGTGAAACCGCAAGGCGCAGCTAGTTCCATATAAAAAATATTGATCAATTAAAAAAATTACTCTTAAAGTGAAAATATCATAATGTTATCCAGAACGTGAGTTTCGTTAATACAAGGCTCCAATTTGTTTGTCAATTAAGACAATTCCAATAGAATTTAAACTGAAAATATCACATATATAAGGTTTGCGCGTATTTGGTTAATCCAAGGCTTCATTGCCTCAATTTAGATTAATCCATCATACATACACGTGTATGATATAGGGTTAGGAACCTCTAAATTAATGCAACATTGAACAGATCAAAAACAGTTTCCATGGTTACACAGGCTAACATCCATCGATGTGCTAGCTATAACTATGAACTCAGAACACGATTCTAAAACTTAATTGTTAACACAAAAAAAAGAATCAGTACAGAAACAGAACTGCAAAATTTTTACTGACGACGTAAAAGTACAAAGCAAAAAATATGTACAGCATGGAGGTTGAAGCAAAACATTTTCTCTGCTTCACGCTCAGTAGAAGTGTCAAAGTAGTTTATTACTTAGTAAATTTTGTATGTAAGTTTGTGGTTATGAATTGGAGATATAGCCACAAATTTCCTTACAAAATTTACTAACTGCTAACAAATTCTAAACGTTTTTAGTGTGCTGGGCTAGCGGGTTCGTCGACAAGTGTCGTGTTTAAATGCGCCACCAACCGTGGCCGCCGTGATTTCTTCAGTAAACTACTCACGTAAAACTCTGCCCAACACCTGCACACAAATGTTTTGGTAAAAGCTGTGAGCGGTGGCGGGTTGAGGATAATTCAGAAAAAAACAATGAATAGGTATCTGTATTTAGCATGAATTTCAGGATGAATAACTGTTTTTTTTTTTAAATGGGACAAAACCCGCCACACTTTTCCCAACCACTGCAACTCCTGAAAGCCAGAATCAACAGTGGCGACCGCCAGAAAAACGCCGAGCAATGAAGCTCGACGAGTCCCGGAGAATCGATTCAACTGTCTTGGGTCCCGCAACGAAATTAATCAGAAAAGAATAGCGGAGGAGTAAGAAAAAAGACATTTTTTCCACTTCCCTCCATAACAAGCAGGAGACAGAACAGAACTAGGCCAAACGGCACAAAGGGACATTATTGCAACTGGGAGAAGCCGAGATTGCCAAACACCACGGAATAAAATTTGATCAAGTTAATGGGTCCTAAGTAGGTATTAGCTGTTACAATTGATTCCAATAATAGGTATGGCAAAAGCGCCTGAACGCACGGAAATTGGTTCTAGTTTCTACAAGGTCCGTATAATAAACTACTCCGGGTGTAACTTGTACACTATCCAACATAATATTGCGTTCATTCTGCCAAAGAACACACTCCCACAAGATGTGATGTGCGGACTGTTCAAATTCACAGTTCGATGTAGAACATGAATAACTGTTTACTTATTCTTCGCACGGGTGCAATCCTGTCATTAATTACACTACAGATAAACTGTGAACGTTGTATATAAAAACATAACGGCCTGCCAAGCGCCTAGACTGGTCGGTACCGCCGCGAACGTTACGTCTAGCAATTTTTAAATTTGTAATATCTTCGAAAATATTCATTTAAATCATGTACTAAAAAGTATCGTAAGTATCATGTACTGTATTTTAATCATGTAATCAAAGGGCATATAGACATATTAAATCAACAATATATTTAAGGTATTTAATTTGATAAGGATTAATGCTGTATTGGTTAAAGTCGCTCCGAGAATTAGTCATTTTTGTAGTAAAAAGTAAATGGCAAAAAATGTTACTGTTGGATATCCATAAGAGATAGACATATACCATCGCGGAGTTTTCTGTAGACCTTTTCAATGTGTACACATTAACTATACTTAGTACATTATTTTGATAAATCTTATAGGGTTCAGGCTGCGTTTAGTTTCGGTAAGCGAAAAGTAATTATTTACGACATCATATTAGAAACCTCAAAAATAACAGTATTCTCCACTATTTCATGGATTGTATTACACATGTAAACCTTCCTCTATAATCACTATATCTATTAAAAAAAACGCATCAAAATCTATTGCGCGGTTTTAAAGATTTAAGCATACATAGGGATATAGGGGCAGAAAAAGAGACTTTGTTTTATACTATGTAGTGATTATTTTATTTTACAGTAAACTATACATTATTTAAAATATACATACAACACTTCAAAATATGCTATGGCGGCCTTACCGCTAATGCAATCTCTTTCAGGTAATTTTAAACACAGACATAACATCATCTTAACCGCTTATCGCAGTGGTAGGCCATAACATCGGCTCTTGGCAGAAGTTGCCACCCAAAGTCTTGCCACTAAGCGATTCGTCGTCTTCTGATGATGTCTGGTGAAGCCGCACGGAGGACTGAGCAGTTGTGTTGCGATGTGTGCCGGGTAGGATGCATCAAATGATGTTGTGTCAGGAGTTTGGTCGTGCAGGGTCTCCAGATCAATCTCCTTCTGGCACAGCATCTTTGGTAGTGATGTTGGGTTTAACATTGCATCACCTCGGTCAACTGCCATTTTTCTTCCTATTCACCTGGTTTTTTTTGAGTGAATAGGCTTTTATCTAGCGCACTTTACCATCAACAATTGCATCACTGCTTTCCATCAGGCGGGATTACTGTCAAGCACTAGTTCATCATCATCATTATCTCAGCGTTAATTCCAGTCGCATCCGAAGCTTTATCAGCTTTGGAGTCTGGGGTCCACTTTACCAGTCTTCTTCTTCTTCTACTTCTTAAGCCTATAGATGTCCACTGCTGGACAAAGGCCTCACCCAGGGCTTTCCACGATGAGCGGTTTTATGCTGCCCACATCCATCGGCTTCCCGCCACCCTCACCAGGTCGTCGGGCCACTTTGTTGGGGGCCTCCCTACGCTGCGTTTTCCCGTACATGGCCGCCACTCCAGAACCATCGGTTCTACGAGCAATGTGCCCTGCCTACTGCCACTTAAGTTTAGCGACTCGAAGAGCTATGTCGGTGACTTTAGTTCTTCTGCGGATCTCCTCATTTCTGATTCAATCACGCAGAGAAACTCCGAGCACAGCTCTTTCCATTTCCCTTTGTGTGACTCTGAGCCTTCGTAAGAGGTCCATTGTGAGCGACCACGTTTCAGTTCCGTAAGTCATCACTGGCAACACACACTGGTCAAAGACTTTAGTCTTGAGACACTGTGGTATCTTGGACGACGAGAAGATGTAGCAAAATAAAAACACTTTGAGATACAATATTAAATATCTGTGGCATAATTTCTTATCATAAGCCATTATGAGTGTCTGTTAGACAACTGCTATAAAGCCAATCCATACATTTAGACATAAACATAAAAAGTATTTACGTAACTTTTAACGAGAAAAAATTCAAAACGACTGTGAAAGCTTAACATACTTTCCGAGTTAACGAAGGATCTCGACAATAGACATAGAATAGGTCGCCCTTCCATAGGTCGACCTTGACTAGCGCTGCTTGACATTGTAGAGCGAACCGGCGAGTACATTAAAAAAATCACCGAAGATAGTAATCTTGTGAGTTAGACCAAACAGTCTTGTTGTACCTGTATTACATTTTATGCTTACGATCGTGTCCGGGCGCGGCCGTCCAGAGATGCATAGTTTTGTTACAACTATCCGAAGCTCCGAGGGTTACTCAGTAGTCAGTATCTGTGGTATCTTCAAAATACCTTTTATTTTCAATGTATTTTCATGATCATTTTCAATATAATGTGATTTTTTGTCGTGTCATATTCGTCTTCAATGACTGTTAGAATGAATCTTTGCCTTATGGACCGAAGTTAGTATTTTGATTGTTTTTATTTTTAGGAATAAGGATAATATAAATCACACATACTCGTATTGCGCGGGTCTGAGCAGTTGTGTTGCGATGTGTGTCGGGTAGGATGCGTCTATCTGACTTTGTTTTTGTTCCGATGGTGTCAACCAATATTTTTCGCCCGGAAAAGTTTATTTCATTAGATTTTCTACAGTGCAATAGATTAAAACTGTCGCACACAACTACAAGATTTTATTTAGGAGTAACAATAGAGGGTGAAGACGCATGACGCCTTGCCCACACCATTAATAATAAAAAAAAAAAAACGGCAACACGTACGTCAACTAATTCAACTAGTATTTTTTGGATTTCATTATATTTTACAATAGTTATTATACACAAGATATTCAAAGGAAAGAAAAATCAAAGGAATCAATAGAATATTCATACTTTTTAACTAACAGATATAAACAATAAATAATTAAATGAAGAAAATCAACCGCAACTGACATGACAGGTGTCACCGTAAATAAAACTACAGGAATGAAAATAAAATAATGATATAATCGAAATAATGTTGACAAGATCTGCCGCGAGACAACTTGCACGCCCACCATCTCCGGACTCGTTGTTCAGCTCCGCCTCGCCGCCGCCGGTCTCCAGCGCCACTGTTAGTGCTGTGACGACCCCGGCCGCGGCAGTTGCGTCGAGCTCGAGCGACGAGTACTTCTCTCCGCCGACGACGCCACCACCTGTTCGCCGACGGGGAGGACGCCGGCCGCCGGACCGCTTAAGACCTCGAGGCCCATCGGCTTCTGACAGGGTCCCAGCTCCCGGCGGAAGTGTGCAGCGCATGAAATGGACACAATCAATCAACGAGAACGTCATGCGCTCATACTATGGGGCTACAGAGGGGGGAAACAACCTGACCGCGTACCGTGTTCGAATGCTCTCTCTGTTTCAGGTGCTTGAGCCAGCTGTCAACGTGTCGGCGCGACGACTGTCGGATCAGGTGCGGGTAATCCAGCGTAACCATATGCTGGATGATGCGGTGCTTGATCGCCTACGCCTCGAGTAACGGAATAGTCATGTTACACCTGCTTCGTCATTGGTCGCGGTACAACTTAACAGTGTTCCACCGCGACCCAACCACGTTGATGAAGAGGATGATGACAGGGCTATATCCGTGAGTTCCCAGTGCAATGAAAAATTGAGGAGCGCTTTGGAGGATGCTTTCCGTGAGTACCGCTCTACTCCGCCTGAACTTAGACCACGTTTACCTCGATTGCTCATGCATAAAAAAAAAACAAGGCGCTGGTGTGTGCTCTAGACTCTCAGCTGTCTAATTATTTAAAAGACAGCAAAGATCTGACTGATACACATTCAATCTTGTACTGTGGAGCTGTTGCGATATGTCGTGTGGCTCATGTCAAATTCCCAGACAGTGACAGAGCCACACGACCAAAATAAGCTGTACCAGCTTGGCAGTGCAGGATTGAACGTCGTATCGGAGAGACTAGAGCACTCATTGGCAAGCTGATTAGTTTTAGGGAGGGCAATACACGCCCTAGAGTGATGCGCTTTGTGAGGCGGGCGTTCTCGGGGACTGATATTAGTACCCGAGACTATTTGTTCCGCGTCACAGAGCGCATCGACTTTTTTAAGCAGATATTATATGCATGGGCAAACCGTATTCGTCGGTACAAGCGAAGAGTGGAGCGGTATTCTCAGAATCGCAATTTCCAAAGCGATGAAAGGCGGGTCTATAGAGCTTGGGAGCGATCAGACCAAGGTGTTGCTGACACGTGCCTACCAGATGATGATGCCACGTATTCATTCTGGCGCAATATCTGGTCGGTGCCTGTCAGTCACACCGAAGGTGATTGGACTCGAGTTGTTGAGCGAGCCTGCGATCCAGTACCAGAAATGGGGGCCATTACCATCTGCCCCTAAGATGTAGCTCGTGCAGTCCATCCGTTGCCTAATTGGAAGTCTCCAGGGCCGGATGGGCTGCACAGCTTTTGGATTAAATGGTTCTCCAGATCGCACGCTCGCTTGGCATCTCAATTCCAGACCGCCTTAGAGTCTGGTTCGCTACCCCAGTTTCTAACAACAGGAATAACCCACCTGCTCCATAAATCAGGTAGCACCGCGGAACCGAAAAATTATAGGCCGATCACGTGTTTACCGACGGTCTATAAAGTTCTTACATCCATTTTGAAATCTAAAATTAACACGCATATTGACAGCAACTACATCATGTCTGCCTCTCAAAATGGATGTAAGAGCGGGTCCCGCGGTACTAAGGAGCTACTCCTCATTGATGTGGCCATTAGCCAACAAGTTCGTCGTTCCCGAAAGGATCTATCGACATGTTGGATAGATTATAAGAAGGCCTATGACTCAGTGCCTCATACATGGCTCATGCGGGTGCTGGAGTTGTATAAAGTAAATGCAACTCTACGCACCTTCCTGATGACGTGTATGAGGACATGGAGGACAGTCCTTCGCTATCCAGGATGTCGAAATATTCAGAGGAATAGCGAACCGATAAGGATCGAGCGAGGAATATTTCAGGGCGATAGTTTGAGTCCACTTTGGTTTTGCTTAGCATTGAATCCTCTAAGCACACTATTGGAGGATTCAGGTCTAGGCTATCGGTTGAGGAGAGGTGGTCAGGTTATATCGCACCTCCTCTACATGGATGACCTGAAACTTTTTGCTCACACCAATTCACAACTGAGGGAGCTACTGAAAATTACTGAAACTTTCAGTAGCTCCATCAGGATGGAATTTGGTGTGGACAAATGTGCGGTCATGCATGTAAAGCGAGGAGAGATTGTGGAATCCGTGGGAACCCAACTCACGAGTTCCATAAACCTTAGAGCCCTCTCCGCATCCGAAACCTATAAGTATTTGGGTATGTCGGAAGCGTTGGGTATCAATGTTACTGACATGAAGCAATCGTTGAAGGAACGCTTCTTTGGCCGCCTGAAAAAAGTACTTAACAGTCTTCTATCAGGCGGAAACAAGGTGCGTGCTTTCAACGGTTGGGTCATGCCGGTATTGATGTACACTTTCGGCATACTCAAATGGACTCAAACCGAACTTGACGCCCTGGATCAGAGGGTCCGTACGCTGCTGACTGCAAATCGATTGCATCACCCACGGTCATCGGTTATGAGGCTGTATATCCCGCGAAAATGTGGAGGTCGTGGCTTTTTAAACGCTAAGACTCTCCACAATCGCGAGATATGCAGTCTCAGGGAATATTTTCTAGAAACCGACGTGGGGATGCATCGAGATGTCGTCGCGGTTGACAAGGGCCTCACTCCGCTCTCCTTGGCTAAAGAGAACTGGCGCAAACCCGTAGTGCTTGACACAAATGATCGCATGGAGGTATGGAAGAGCAAAGAGCTTCACGGACGCTTTTTCCGAGCCCTACACGGGCTCGATGTAGATTTTCAAGCGTCCGTAGCCTGGCTACGTTTTGGTGATCTTTTTGGGGAAACCGAAGGTTTTGTATGTGCAATTATGGACGAAGTTATGATGACGAACAATTACCGGAGATTTATTGTGAAAGACGGCACAGTTGACATCTGTCGGGCATGTCACCGGCCGGGGGAATCAATAAGGCATATTATCTCCGGGTGTTCTCGTCTAGCTAACGGAGAGTACTTGCATAGACACAACCTTGTAGCCAGGATAATTCATCAGCAACTTGCTCTCAAATACAACCTTGTGGAATCGGAGGTGCCGTACTACAGGTATGTGCCCGACCCAGTTCTCGAAAATGGCCATATCACATTGTACTGGGATCGATCCATCATCACTGATAGGACTATTGTCGCCAATAAGCCTGATATAGTGATGGTGGATCGATCAGAGTGGCGTGCAATGATTGTTGACATAACCATCCCGCATGATGAGAACCTCGTGAAAGCCGAGAAAGATAAACAAATCAAGTATCTTGACTTGGCTCACGAGGTTGTCGACATGTGGGAGGTGGATTCAGCAATCATTGTGCCGATAGTCGTGACAGCCAATTGCTTAATAGCCAAGAGCCTCGACCAACACCTCAAGAGGCTCTCGTTAGGCAGCTGGATCAAAGGCTTGATTCAGAAAGCTGTACTTCTAGACACGGCTCGCATTGTCAGGAAGTTCCTCTCTCTGGAGCCCTGACCGCCGGTAGCTTGGACCCTGTTCCCGATACCGGTGGGCTACTATTTTTTATATTTTTAAATGTTTTTTATATATATATTTTATGTAGAAATATTTAAAAATGTAATTTATAAGTCTATATAAGGAAATAAAGGAATAATAATAATAAAGTATTTATTTCACAAAAAATACATAGCACTTCACACTGTTACATAAAAGGAAAGTTTATAATTACTATGCAATAGTCGCCTCTATCTTTTAAACTAGGACTTGCCTGTATCTTAAAAGATAGGGTTCAGCCAAATGGATTCTGTAAACAATTTCATCATTTCATTCCATAAGGACATGAGAAAAACAGTGTCAGTGAATTGAACTAACAGATGTACAAAAGAAGGGAGAAAAAAAAGGAATAACAACAGAAATGAATTTGAAATTAAAATTATCCTAAGTAACGCAAAACTGCGAGACAGCAGTCATGCATTTTATATGTGTATGTGCGTGTTGCGGTATGTGAAAGTGTGTGTGTGTGAAAGTGTGTGTGTGTGAGTGTGTGTATGTATTCGTGTGTGTGTATGTTTGTAGGTATGTGTCTAGTGATTCTGTGAATATAGTAAGTCTATAATATTTGGATATAAGTGTGAGACGTGATCTTAGAGTATGTATATGATCTTATATTAAGAGATGTAGGTTAACATATTCTCCGTCGCTACATAGTCCTGATGCAATAGCCAATGACTTATTTCTTTCTTTAAATTATATCTATTTAAGTCCAGTATATTTAACTGTTTATGTAGCTTTTTATATAAAAGTTTACTTAAAACGTAAAATTGTTGTTGGGCAAAAGAAGTTTTATGCTTAACGCCAGATGGGATATTAGTGCGCTTTTTAGGGTTTGATTTGGGCATGGTTCTATGAGTCCTGAGGGCCGATTGCAGAATGAACAGTTGTCTAACTGTTAGGACCCCATAGTCTTCATAGAGTTGCTTGGTTGGATATCTGTAAGGCTTTTTGCACATAACCTTTAGTACGGCTCTTTGAGCTCTCTCAGCTCTCAGCAAGTACGTTTTAGATGCACCACCCCACACAGTAATGCAATATCCTATTATAGACTGGCACAGTGCTAAATACACCATCTTCAGCGTGCTCATATCAGCAGGTTCTCTTAGTAATTTGAAGACGTAGATGAGTCGCAGTATTCTCGAAGTTATCACATCGAGCTGTTTGTCCCATCTAAGGCATTCGTCAATTTGCAAACCTAGATATTTGACACTATTGCATCTGTCCAGTGTAGGGCAAGTACATGTTTCACATCCACCAGATGATTTCCGGCACGAGTGAGCCGTTATTGTAAAATCCCTAGGAGGCAAAGTACACACATCAAAAGTGTCTAGGGATCAAGCATTTTTATGCGGATTTCTTGAGATTGTGATGTGGCTTTGCAATAAATTTATGATTTTATAAATTTATATGGATCCTTTTTGGTGCATTTCATAATTTGAATCAGGAACTGTGAATCAAATTCGAGTAAAAGATGAAAATCAGCTGTCAATATTTTCCCTATAAAAACATACAACGCATTGAAGACATTATTAGTGCTACTGTTTCCCTACTACTGATTAAAACCAACGTTATTATGGAGCGGCGACGTCATTTAAGCAGGGAAGAAATGCTCAGAGCCGTGGGAATGATAGAAGCTGGTTCCCGGCAACGTACTGTGGCTTTAGCTCTGAATACAAGTCAGAGTGTTATCAGTCGACTTTGGACACGTTACCGAAGCACTGGTACCGTGGCTGAGCGCCATGGAGGACGGTATCGCTGCACCACACGGAGACAAGACCGATACATTCAAATCTTAACTCGAAGAGCTCCAACAATAACCGCCATGATGTTAGCCGTGAGGCTTCATCACTCTTCAGGGAACTTAATTAGCGACCAAACAGTCAGAAACCGCTTGCATGAAGTGAACCTTCATTCCCGAAGACCGCTACGGGTACCACCTATAGCAATGCACAATCGTAGGATTCGATATCAATGGGCTCTTGAACACAGAAATTGGGCAGAAGAACAATGGCGTTTCGTGTGCTTTTCTGATGAGTCTCGTTTTGGTATGAGACCGGATACAAGACGTATACGACACTGGAGAACCCCTGGACGCCAACAGCGATTAAAATCCTGCCAGGAAATCCATCCTTATAGTGGTGGAACCATCATGGTACGGGCGGGTATTTGGATCGGCGGAAGAACTGAGTTGATTTGGATCAGAGGCAACCTCACCGCTCAAATTTATGCTGAGACGATTGTATCAGACGTCATCGTTCCTCTACAAGTGCAAATCGGTCCCTTATTTCGGTTAATGCATGATAATCCACGACCACACACCGCAAGAGTTGTAAGACAGACTCTCGCCGCAGCTAACATCAATGTCCTGCCCTGGCCTGCTCAGTCGCCAGACTTGAACCCGATTGAGCATGCATGGGATATGCTACAGAGAAGAGCTCTGCCGAATATGTAGGGTATCCAGTCGCAAGAAGACCTTTTTTTGTTGTTGCAACGAACATGGGCGGCCATTCCACAGCGTGATTTGGATGAACTCATTTTGAGTATGCCAAACCGATGTTCTTGTGTTGTTAGTGTTTGCGGTAGAAACACGGATTATTAATTGTTTAAGTTACCCAATAAAATTTTAGAGAAAACTGTTATTTCAGTCTTTTTTTCGAACTTTTGTGTTAGTGGTTCAAATGTCAAATATCCCTTTATTAGGAAAATGGCAAATTTCTTTATTAATGCAAAGGTGACTTGGTTTATCGTTACTGTGACAAACGAAAACACTTTATTTGATGAATCCTTAAAGAAAATTTTAATTAATATCAATCAGGAGAAAAGTTATTGCAAAAATATATGTTGATCCCTAGACACTTTTGATGTGTGTATTTCGTCTGATAGCAAAAGGAACATAGCACGTTTTGCCTAAGTTGAGGGTTAGTAGGCTATCCTGAAACCAGCTCATGACCTTGCTTAGAGCGTTTTCAGCCATTGCTTTAACCATGTCCCAAGTAGGTCCATAAATGACGATTGCAGTGTCATCAGCATAAGCGTATATTTTGCAGTTCGGGAGAATCATTTTGCAAAGGTCATTGACATAAATCAGGAACATGGTGGGCCCCAATATGCTTCCCTTGTCGCATTGTCGATCCCGGAGTTACAAACTCGTTTTTTATTGTTGATTTGAAAATAAAACTGTGAGTTTTATGATAAAAATTAAAAAAAAATATATATAAACTAGTGCTTGAGTGCAACCCCGCCTGATGGTAAGCAGTGAGACAATCGTTGAAGGTAAAGCGCGCTAGATAAGAGCCTATTCACTCAAAAAAACTGAGTTAATAGGAAGGATAATGGCAGTTGAGCGAGGAGATGCAATGTAAATCCAACAACACGACCAAAAATGCTGCGCCAGAGGGAAATTGATCTGGAGACCCTGCGCGACTAAACTCCTGACACAACAACATTTGGCGCATCCTACCCGACACAAATCGCAACACAACTGCTCAGTCCTTTATACGGCTTCGGCGAAACGCTTCTTTCGGATCGTAGTGGTGATAATTATTACCTAATAGTTAAAGTCATTTCATTTCATCATTTATTATTTCTTGTATGTTATAGGTAATATACTTTCACTTAAGCTTGTTCTTCATTCTGTGGATATTTAGTTCTTTCCATACTTCTCGAAGATATACAGTATGTTAAGAAAACCCTGTCCGACCCGTGAAGGTGTTGTTAGGTATCGATAACTGATTCTACTAAAGGATATAAAACCGGGCTAAACTTAAAATAAAAATATTATTCCGCAAAAAGAGGTAACTTAATAAATGTGCGTTAATCACCATTCCGCGGGCGGCGGGCGGCAGAGCACGCGGCACGTGGTCGTATCGCTATTCGCTCATAATAATACCGGTGTTGTCACTTTTTTAAAATTACCAAATTTCGGGGATGTTGGAATTAATTCCCGGAAAAAAAAGATTTTAATTTTTATTTCAATATTCATTTGTATTCGTGCTATGATGATTACGTAAAATTTTATATTATATTTGGTCATGTGTTTACCTAATCTTTATTATCTCTATGGATCGGACAGGGTTTTCTTAACATACTGTATATTTTACGAAAGCCATACAGAAAACGTTATTTTGCTTTAATCTGTACTAATATACAGTATGTTACAAAAACCCTGTCCGACCCGTGAAGGTGTTGTTAGGTATCGTTAGCTGATTCTACTAATGCGTACATAACCTGGCTAAACTAAAAAAAAAAATACCCCCTTAAAAATAAATAACTTAAATAAAATAAATAGGTAATTTCATGGCAACACAGGCACAGGTCATGACCTCAGTTGACCTCATGCATGTAGGTATTGGTAGTCTAACCACGTTTATCGACTCTAGAAAGAAACAATGATACCTACTTAAGCAGCTCGTGAAAAGAACTTTTTTTTAAGTAGGAAGGTCGTCTGACCCTCCGAATGTATCTTCGAATTTCATTCGATGAGCACAATGGCTGTGGCGGAGATGTTGTTCCATATTTCGTTCACTAAGAACGATACCGGCCTGGTCCCACGAGATTAGCACGGTGTTTCACAACGTTAGTCCACTCCTACCAATCCACTGCTCGCCGAACTGATAGTGGAGGTACTCACGTACAGGTCGGCAAAAATATGGTGGGGCACCGTCATGCTGGAACCACATTGACCAAGAAGTAGTCACATCCGAATCGTTCAACACCTGATCACAACACAACACAATTGCAGTTTTACAAGGTACCTTCCATCAGCAGGTTACATTACGTTAGAAAACACTAACGTATTGATGATGATGATTGATGACGTATGATTATGATCACACAATAAACGATACGTCTACACGCACGCAATGTCTACGCGAAACTAATAAATTTAAAATAAAAATGATTTTTATTTCATAAAAATAGGTACTCTAACTGCACGGCGGTGCCCTTTGACTAGAGGTGTGAAAGTATTCAAAATATTTCTCGTATCGATTTTTGGTATCAATTTTGTATTTCAGAATTTCACGCATCGATTCAACATCGCATGGCATTCTTTAGATTTTAGAACTTTCACATAACTTAATCAGGTGAACTTAAATGCTTTACATTCTTTATAATATTATCCTAAAATCGTATTTCATAAGACCTTTCTAGTTCCTATTTACTAATAATAGGTACTTGTGTTACAATATTGTTATGAATAATTAATCGATAATCAAAAAAAGTACTTTTACCATTAGGTAATCTGCGTTTTTACAACAAATCATTCGAGCAGGTAAAAATCGAATAGTAGCGACAAAAACAAAATGTTATTACGCAAAAACTAGTACAGCTCTAATTATTCCTTTGCGCGTCGGCGGCTAGACACGCTGACGCCGCCGACAGTTATAAGGTCTAAAATGGTGTTTACACTTTTTTAAATTTCCCGAATTTTGGGGAAGTTACAGTAAATTCGCTGGTAAAAAAGATTATTTCAAAATTCATCAGTATTGTTACTATGATGATTATGCAAAATTTTATATTATATTTGGTCATTTGTTTACCTAACCCTTATTATCCTTGTAGGTCGGACAGGGTTTTCGTAACATACTGTATAAAGCTGAAGAGTTACTTTGTTTGTTTGTTTGAACGCGCTAATCTCAGGAACTACTGACCCGATTTGAAAAATAATTTTTGCGTTGGATAGCCCATTAATCCAGGAAGGCTTTAGGTTATATAACATTACGCTACGAGCAATAGGAGCGGGGCATAAAAAACGCGGGTGAAACCACGAGGCGCAGCTAGTCTTTTATACCACGTACCGAAAGACTGGAATGATTTACCTGAGACGGTTTAATTATGATTTCATTTTATTTGTCTTCAAAGATAGAGTGAATAGGCTCTTAATAAAGTAGTGCGGTTTACCATTAACTATTGCGTCACTGTTTACCATCAAGGGATTGCAGTAAAAATTTTAACATAAAAAAATGCAGTTTTTATTCTAAGGACACATAAAAATAGTATCAAGGCGCCTGTTATGGTCAATACTATCTGCTAGGCCACGTGGTTTACGATAAGAGGGATTATCTAGTATCAAAAAATTTTCAGTCCGCTACAATATTATATAACATAACATAATCAGTCATTGACAGCCTCCGTGGCGTAGCGGTAGCGAACGCGCTCGCTGCGGAAGGAGGCGCGGGTTCGATCCCCGCGCAGTGCAAATATTTGTATGCATGAATATGAATATTTACACTGGTCTGGTTGTGCCTCGGAAAGCACGTTAAGCCGTTGGTCCCGGTTGCCTTACGAACATCTAATGGCAGTCGTTACGGGTTGTTGGAGCCCTCAAAAGTCCAACAATTGGCTTGTATACTAAAAAATAATTTAATGTCCGTCAGATAGCTTTATAAAAAATATTGAACACGTATTTTTTATTTTTTCTTTTATTCAAATACTTAGGAAGATATATTGATTTGAAATGTCGCATGACGTCACGCCATGGTGCAAAATATAGAACGGCGTGACGTAATTAGCCCCCACTCTGTAACTTTAATACGCTATATCTCAGTAATTTTTGGTAATTACGACAAAATAAAAAATACGGGTCTTAATTTTTTTTATTATCTGTAAGACGGACTAATTATTTTTTTGATTTTCATACCTTGGATACATCCCTATTGGTTTAGCTGCAATGCTTCGATATCGCCTTCGGGTTGTGGAGGTCAGACGGCAGTCGCTTTACGGAAAATGTCGAAGTTTCGCCAAAATCAGCAGTTAGACTGATAAAGCGGACCCCAGACTCCAAAGCTGAAAAAAAAAAGCTTCGTATGTGACTGGATTAACGCTGAGATGATGATGATGATAACATAATCAGCCTATAATGCTCCCACTGCTGGGACATAGGCATCCTCTCGGTAAGAGGGAGTGGGCCGTAATCTACCACGCGGGCCCAGTGAGGGTTAGGGAATGTCGCATGTCTTCGAAGTTTTGCCTCTGGTACACGCCGTTATCCTCACGATGTTTTCCTTCATCGTTTTGAGAGCAGCAATAATAGTAGTTTATGAAACTGTTACATAATGAGGGATATTATGCACGAGTGTGAGTTTAAAAAACGAGCGAAGCGAGTTTTTTAATAGGATCACACGAGTGTGTAATACCTAATTATGTACAGTTTCATACAATACTTTATCTAATCTCATACATTGTATTGAATATATGAAGTAGCACTTTTATTAATTTTTTCTATGTTAAAAAATCTTGATAACATTTATCGTATAATTTTCTTGACTTAATTGGTAGTAAATTAAGACTGACTGCTGTCGCAGCCTCTAAAATATCGGGCGGCGTCAAATTTTCTTCATTGTCACTTAACATTTTAAGAAATAATAATATTCAATTATGTGTCCAGCGAAACACAATAACGACTTGCAATGCAAAGAAACGTATTTGGGGCCAAAATTCTGCACCCTGCATCACCGCGCACGCGCCAAAGCGCGCGCAGCCACATATAAAAAATGAAATATTGCTATCTATGGTTTGTAATCTGTACGATAATGAAAAAAAAAATATTATAACATTATTTTGTTAGAGAAATAATGTTATAATTTAATTTTTTAATTTTCTTTCGATATACTATGGGTAAAGTACGTCAATATAAACTCCTTTATAGTTTTATATTTTTAATTTTTTGATATGAGAGTAGATAAAATACTTTATACAAAGTAAAGCGCCTAACGTAGTTCGAACCTATGACCTACAACTTGAAGTCACGGACGATACCACTAGGCCACCACCACTCTACCACAATACTATATCGTACCGCCCAATAAACTGCAATCATATCTTCGGCGTAAGATATGATTGCAGTTTATTGGGCGGTACCTCCCGCGACACAAATAGGTGCCATAACTTGCTGTTCCACTAATTAATTCACATATCTTTCGGCAGCTTCACACCGCTGCCACAATTAACACCACAGACTGACAGCGCCATGACAGTAATATATCACACGAGACTATTCATTAATTTATTGTCTACGTAGGAATGTAGGAGGAAATATTTTCGTAACGTTATGTGGAGATTAAATTAATAACACAACACGATGTATGATGATTCTGTTTCTTTGAAGGAGTAGGTAGAAATGGAAAGCCAAAAGTGGCGGTCTTTTAATTATTCATCATTACACGCAAAACGTTTTCGCTGGGTATAGGTCGTTGATTTACTCGCATTAGCGGATGCTTGCAACCTTCACCAGGTCATCGTTCTATCTTGTGGGGCGAAAGATTCTGAAGGGACAACCGCGTACGGGAGTGCGATCGCCGCTCCAAAATCTTTCACACCGGTCACAAGAATCCGCTGGATCAGCCGCATCGGCTATTTTTTCTGCGAGCAATGTGCTCCGTCCACGATACAAGGAACTCTAGTTGCCACCACACTAGGGTTTCCTGTATCGTAGACGGAGCAATTGTAAGTTTAGAGAACCCCAGTGTGCTTCCACACTAGGGTTCTCTGTATCGTAGAGGGGGCTATTCAAAATTGTAATATTTTTTTCTGAGCAATAAAGTGTTTACTGTTAATATGATTCAGTAATTCAGTAATGTAATTTTATTGAGTTCGCAGTTAGTTACCATGTTCTTCTGTAGTTATCTTTATTTCTGATTAAATCACGTTGGGAAACTCCAAGTATAGCTCTCTTCGTTTCCCTTTGTGAGACTTCCAGCCCTCTAATGAGGTCCATTGAAAGCGTTTATCATTGCCGGGCACAAAGCCAGACTCCGGGCTGCTACAGAAAATCCTACAATGTAAATGCCTAATAATACCAGAAGATCAAATCCAGGAGCTTATGCTTAGCAGGCACGCTTTCGACCAAATATACTAATGAGCAGACATTGTGCCGATTCTCTAGTTCGCAAACTAAACTAATTTTCCGTTAAGTGCATCTTTTTCTATCTATTTCATTAAGAAAAGGATAGAAGATAACATTTTAGTTTAATCCTGTCAACTTAAGATGTGAACACTACAGTGGCAGTGGGCTGGACACATTGCCCGTAGGATCGATGCCCGATGGGGCCGGCGGGTTCTCGAGTGGCGACCAGCAGTGGACGTCTTTCGGTTGAAATGATGATGATGATGAAAATTATGAGTAGGTTCATCCATCATTTTAGGTTTGTAATTTTTCGCAGTTTGTCCATTGTCGGGTGACCATTTTCACATAGGTACCACGACCCCACCGTGCCTCAGAAAGCAAGTTAATCCTTTGGTCTCAGCTCATTCATCGATATTTTACAATCATTACGGGTCGTCAGTAGGCCGAAAGTCTTACCAAGGAGTACAGTATTACCCAGTGATGGGTTGTGGAAGTCAGGAGTGTTACTAGTTCATGTTGAAACCATCATTATTCTAGTGTCATGCTGCAGCTGAAATGATGATGATGATGATGAACTTAAGCTGCTCCATAGACAGTTTAGACGAGATTATAAATATAGCGACCAAAAATACGCCAATTTACGTCAGGAGCGGACTACTTTGATAGGTCTAAGAAATATGTAGAAAGTAAAAGATGCATTGAACTTTAATTTAATTTAATTTATGAACAAAGGACCAGGGCCATTGTCCTCAAAATAAAAAATCAAAATCAAAAGTCATTTATTCAAATTAGGCTGAGAATCAGCACTTTTTGAACGTCAATATTACATAAGACAATCCCCCAAAACGCCCACCCATCGACACTTCCTAGCGCTTTCGCTGGAAAGAAGAAGTCGCGGAAGAAACTCCACAGCAGCAGAGCTGTCTGTTCATAAAAAAAAAACACATGACTTTATACAATACTCTATATAGTGATGAACACAAGAAAATACAACAACAACGAAATTATTTACAATATGCCAGCTGCCATTTAATCTGAGATTATCATTGTAATCCCTTAATCTTAATCTAAGTGTCTGTACAGTTAAAATAATAATAATCGAACATTACCCTAAAGTTATTTTTCAACGTTTTATCAAAATACCGCCCACGATAGATGCTCATGCGGATGAGAAGACACCTCAACTATCCAGAACTTCGGCCCCACCTTCCTGACGGTTTTCCCCGTCAAATATATTTATTTTTTTTCTCTCGTATCGTGGCTGCGTTTACAAACATATAAACTCACATTCACTAACAGTCAGACCCGTAAAAAAGTTTGTTCCGCGCAGGAATGTAATCCACGACACACGGCGCAGCAGTCAATAGCTCAGCCACTAACGCCCCATCGTGTAACGCGATGCTGTTTGTGATCCATCAAAAATCCTCGAGGTCACCTATGTTAAGTTCAGTTAGTTCTTAGCCAAAAGTCTCTCAAAACAAAATAAACGAGCAGACGACTTAATAAATAAATGATCCAAAGACAGTCTAAATAATTATTTTCGCGAGCAAATTAATATTAGATTTTGTTAGTTTAAAACTTTATAATGGCTTTATATTGTTTGGCACTAAGAAGTAGTATTATTTTGAAATGTAATATAATGTGTTTACCGAAATCCCTTGAAGTCGGAATGTGATGACGAAGTCTGTAGTTTGTTTAGATGTCTACTGAATTATTAATGATCAGCTTTTTATTTTATCAGGTTCTATATCTAAAGCTTGGAAATTAATGCTGCGTTTCTATTTTTACTTAGTTGGAGATCTCAAATCGTGACTCACAATAATTTATAGGCAAAAAAACACTGTTAATTTCACGAATAACTCTATACGAAAATTCATGTTCGCGTTACTCTATCAACGTTGAACAAATGACAATTATTTGATGCCTATTATCAAACATACACAGGGTCATTTAAGTACAGTCAAAAATATTAAATGGAACAGAATTTTCCATTTGTGAGGATTTGAGAAGTAAACACAGATACAATAGGTACGGACTTCGAAGTGAGTTTGCAACAAATTGGAGAGTGCTCTGTATGTGTCAAGTAGCCAGCCTGTTCGCAGCCATTCGAGATTTTTCTCCTCAACATTATCTTAATGATGTCTCTTAATTTTCTATTTTTGTTTTACGTTGTCATATTTTAATGTTTTTTATGACTCTCATCTGTAGGAATTTTTTTGGCCCTTATTTATCTTTTGGGATGTAATTTAAAATCTCTGTCTTGTTCAATTACAGATATATAAATCGAAATCCAATTATATACATTTTTTGCTAGCCTACGTTGTCTCCTGGGCAAAAGGCCTTCCTCTATTCCTTCTATCTATCGTGGGCCAGCACATGAACCTTCCCGCTATTACAAGTCTCATTGTCTTAGGGCACCAGTTCTGTGCTACACGGGTGTGTGCACCAGTTCAGGGCACAGTTTATTTGGCATGTGGCATACATACATACATACATACTTGGGCATTTTATTTATACGATATGTAAAGAAAGCCCTGTCCTATCCGTGAAGGTATTGTTAGGTATCGATAACTGGTTCTACTAATGCCTACAAAGCATGGCTAAATTAAAAAAAAAACCCCTAAAAATAAATATTATTTCGCAAAAAGGAGGTAATTTAATACATGTGTAGTAGGCAATACATGCGCGGACGAAGGGGGATAGAGCACGCGGCACGTGTTGCCACTTTTTAAAAAAATATCGAATTTTGGGGAAAGTTGAAATTAATTCGCGAAAAAAAAGATTATTTCAAAATTCATTAGTATTCTTACTATGATGATTATGTAAAATTTCATATTTTATTTGGTCATGTGTTTACCTAAGCTTTATTTTGCTTACGGGTCGGACGGGGTTTTCTTTACATACTGTATAGTTGAATGTATTCTTTCTAATTTCACCTATTAAACTACTCTACTTTGAAGTACCCATGTTATCTACTTCGCATCGGACGTCTTTCACTTGAGCCAACATATATGTATGATATTCGACAATATCAGTGCTAAAAGTGCCCACTTTATAATCCAAAAATCCAAATAAAGCGAAAACGGCGTAAATTAATGGGCTTATTGTATATTCTTGCGAGTTTATTCGGAGTACTTTCTCTAATACCACAGATTTCAGCCTCTAGGGAGGCAAACCCTAAGCTCCTTTGATTACGCTCATTCACATTCACAGTGATTTCAAGTGAAGGGCGAAATTGAACCTTATGAATAACGATGTAAAAATCGTTTTAATAATGTTAAGTTTTACTTATACTCCAACAGGACTAGTGGTGGTATTCCTCTGTGATAATTATCTAATTATTTAAAATATTTCTACTAACGTTAACTATTTACTATCAAGAATTATTATTAATGTTTTTTGCTAAATACAAAATTCATGAAATAATAAATCGACCATATAGAATTCATTCTCCTTTAGAATCATGCGAAAACGTACTTTGATATAGATCAAAGTACGTTTTCGCATGATTCTAAAGGAGAATGCCGAAACCTGTATCAAAAGCTTATAAAAATATATTTCCCTTAAATACTTAAACACTTTTTCACTAACATTACCAAAATATGAATCATTACTAAATCCGCTTTTACGAAATGTTCTTAAAAATTTCGATAGCCCAAGTTCTGGCCATTCAAATGCATTTCCGGTAGTCAAGAATTTGATTGTTGCCATTGCCACCACAAAAAAAAAAAAACGATTCTAAGCAACAAAAAATTGTTAATAGAAATCTATCACAGAACGGTTGCTTAAACGATTAAAATGATTTTACATTTGTTAGAAGGCACAGATAGTGAATAAAAAAATCTGTTTTTTGTGATTTTTGAATGGAAATAGGTACACACAGCTGCACATCAAGTTATACAAGTCGACCTTGAGAGCGCGCTCATCTTGCTCGAAATAAAGGCCGTTTTCGTTGTGCAACTGTATATCGTGATGTGCTGCTAACCATACATCGTTTTGGCTACTAAACTTAATTTCAGACTGAAGAATCAATTTATTTTTGAATCGATTATTTTTTAGGCGATATCGATTTTAGACATTTTGAATCAAGATAGCAACACTCCTAAATTCTAGCATTTAAGGTGTTTTCTCTGTTAGTACTCCAAATAAATAAAATAAATAAATAAATAGTGAATGGTATCTTTGCAATATTTTAGGGGTGTTTTTTAAAAATATAGTTTTTTTTTTAATAATTAAAAAACTAGCGCTTGACCGCAATCCTGCCTGATGGTAAGCAGTGATGCGATTGTTGATGGTAAAGCGCGCTAGTTTATTAAGAGTGAATAGGTCACTCAGAAAAACTGAGCGAATAGGAAGGAAGACGGCAGTTGAGCGAGGTGATGTAATGTTAAACCCAACAACACGACCAACGATGCTGCGCCAAAGGGAGATTGATCTGAAGACCCTCCACGACCAAACTCCCAACACAACAACATTTAGCGCATCGTACCCGGCACACATCGCAACACAACTGCTCAGACCCGTCCTCCGTACGGCTTCACCAGACATCATGCCGGAACACGACAAATCGCTTGGTGGCAAGGCTTTGTCTGGTGGGTGGTAACTTCTGCCGGCGGCCGATGTTATGGTTATGAGAAAAAATCCCAGTACTGCGGATTCGAAAACAAAAACGCTTAATGCCAATGGTAATATTAAACAATAAGCTGGCTAAATATGATTATTTCATCTAAAAGCAGTTGGTACAGACTTCAGAGTTTAATTACAGCAGTATCTAATGGCCGGAATTGATGCATTTTATATTGAATTATTCAGTCTATTCAATCAAATAATTGATAATTTAATTAATTTAAACTTTTTTCATAAATTACATTTTGTTTCAAGCAATTGTTATTAGTCTTTTTTTTCTAAATAGTGGAGCTGTTGTGGCAAATCTGTTCAAATAACCGCGGATCGCTTTATTTACTGACTTCTGTTTGGTCGTCAAATGCAATCGATATTTCAAAAATATGCACCAAAATTTGCATACAATATCAATTGCGGACAAACCAAAATTTTGCATGCAAACCAATACTGGGTACCATAAAAATATTTGCCCCACAAAATTTATTAGCTTCGGGAACAGGTTTTGTCTATTCTGTCGTTGAGTGACTTTATCACACATTCACACGCACGTTTGACTTACGTCGTAAGTTTGATTTAATATTAAAACGATGCGAAATGGAGTTTGGTCCTCAAAATGGGAGAATTTTCGCAAAAGTGTTAGAATTTTCGCAAAGTAAGATCACGTATGACACGTTACGTCGAAGCCACTCTCCTTCTAACTTTATCGAGATTGGATTGGTATTGATTGTCGCTCTTAATAATACTGCACTTCGAACAGCAAACGAGTTTTATTTTTAAAAGTCTGCGTTTAGCTTTGAGGATAAAAACAGTGATTGCTATTGAAACGTGTAAAATTATGAGAAAATTAAGGTATAGATATGCAAAATACAAACTTGTTTTAGTTTTGTAATTGTTAGAACATCTAGTGTGTCCCGCTGTCAACCGTCATGATAAATTGTACTTTGCAGATTAAATTTGTTGTTGTGTTTGAGACCGCAGTATATATTTTTTAATACCTGTAAACTAGCGTTTGGCCGCAATCCTGGCTGATGGCAAGTAGGGAACCAATTGTTGATGGTATATCGCGCTATTCTATTAAGAGCCTATTTACCAAAAAAAAAAAAACTAAGTGAATACGAAGGAAAACTGCAGTTGACAGAGGTGATGCAATGTTACACCCAACAACATGACCAACGATGCTACGCCAGAGAGAAATTGATCTGGAAACCATCCACGACTAAACACACGACCACAACAACATTTGGCGCATCGCACCCGGCACACATCGCAACACAACTGCTTAGACCCGTCCTCCATACGGCTTCACCAGACATCATGCCGGCCGGTACACGATGTATCGCTTGACGGCAAGACTTTGTCTGGTGGGTGGTAACTTCTGCCGGCAGCCGATGTTATGGTTTACCACCGATTATTCTTTATTTTATAATTAATTCGGTAGGTATGTAGCAATATATATATATATATATACATTTTTTTTTTTAATTTATAAACCAGCGCTTGAGCGCAATCCCGCCTGATGGTAAGCAGTGACGCAATCGTTGATGGTAAAGCGCACTAGTTTATTAAGAGCCTATTCACTCTAGCCTTGAAGACACTCAAATTGTAGTCCGACGGAAACACCGCCGCCGGCAGATTGTTCCAGTCCCTCGATGTACACGGTGTAAAGGAGGAGGCGAAACGCTTCGTCCGGATCGTAGAGGTGTTAACAATATAAGGGTGGAAACTCGCCGTACGACGGGTCGTCCGAATATATAAGAATTTACTATCGGGTATAATTCAATATACAGTATGTTAAGAAAACCCTGTCCGACCCGTGAAGGTGTTGTTAGGTATCGATAACTGATTCTACTAATGCACACAAAACCGGGCTAAATTAAAAAAAAAATCCATCTAAAAAAATAAATATTATTTCGCAAAAAGAGGTAACTTAATAAATCTGCGTTATCCACCCTTACGCGCGCGGCGGCGGCGGCGGCGGAGGCGGTGGGCGGCAGGGCACGCGGCACGTGATCGCATCGCTATTCGCTCATAATAATACCGGTGTTGTCACTTTTTAAAAATTACCAAATTTCGGGGAAGTTGGAATTAATTCGCGGGAAAAAAAGATTATTTCAAAATTCATTTGTATTGGTACTATGATGATTACGTAAAATTTTATATTTTATTTGGTTATGTGTTTACCTAACCTTTATTATCCTTATGGGTCGGACAGGGTTTTCTTAACATACTGTATAAGCGACTGAAATCGAGTGCACAGGGCACTTAGTTGGTTCCTAGTTTTATCCAGCGAATTCTCAAAACTAGATCAGCAGTTTTGAAGATAAATAACGCACGCGACAAGACGCGGCATTGTGGAATTTACACAATCAAGTATCTAACTGTATCTATTAATATATTATAGTACACGACAATACAACACAGAAATCACCACGTAATACATTGCCAGCAGCTGGAACGAGCAACAAAGGGTAAGTCCTCAGAATTGTTATAAAACCTTGTAGGCAGGCGGCTGTTGACACTTTTATAAGGGGTAGACCGGTGGCTGAGAGCGGGGTTTACATTTGTGGTAGCAAGAGCGTCGGCCCCTGGGCTGCCGTATTAAACTAATTTAAAGGGATATTGGTGCTTAACACCTTGTTCGGAAACTAAATTTATGTTCAGTGCATCCTATTCTTTCTATTTCATAAGTTTTGTTAAATTAGCGCTTGACGTAAATTGACGTATGACGCCATGTTTTTAATCATGTCTAAATTGTCTATGGAATATCTTAATTTGACAGGACTTAACTTATTTTTTAACTTCTAGCCTGGGAGTTTTGGGGGAAAGTCAAGCTGAGTGTTACGCTCATTTTTCATTGGCCTTTTTATTGATAGTGTTGTTTACTCAATAAAAGTACGTGATTAATGTAATAAAAAGTAAATATGCATTCAGTAAATAATTCATAAAGAACAATGAAATATCGTAGCATTGTGGCCACATCATTACTTTGTCTCAAATCTCTTTCGTAAGACGGTTCACGCGGCCGTCTTTTTCGACATGAATAATTCATTACGTAACATTGGCTTAATGCACCAACCGTGCGAAGCCAAAAAAGAAAGAAAGAAGAACTTTTGAAGATTTTTATTATATTTGATATTGGCACAAAGTCATAACTAGTGCCATACTACAAATAAAAACTTCTGTCATTTCCTTAATGAAATAGAGAAAAACACCTTTTTCTCTATCATCTTTTTCCCAGTGCACCCACTGTACTTAAAATTAGTTTAGTTTGTGAACAAGGGAATCCGGCCCATTGACTTAACTCTTAGATGTTTCAAATAGATTTATTTGTGACACGTAGTTATAATGTGGTTAGTCATTCATTTTTGTATTTAGTCTCAAGTCTCAAGTTTTAAATTGTTGTATGTTGTTTTTAAGTTGTCTAGTCATGTTTGAGCAGCAGTCTTAAAAATAGATAAAACATGGCTTTTAATTGACAAATTTAGTCTCGAAATAACTACCCACACATCTATACTATGTCTCAAAAAGCCAATACCGGTCGTCACTCTCCGTCCCGCCCCGGGTCATCCCCCAGAAATGAAGTTAGCACAGCCAGTATTTCAATTTAAATGCTATACCTAATTCCGCACCCCTCCGACAGAGAATAGACAAGTACAGAAGGTTAGTTTCATACATTAAGCGAAAACTCGGTGGGTGTGCCCACACTGCACACAGGACAATCATTTGTTGTGTCACCCGCACCGTACGAAAGGTACGAATTATCTTGAATTTTTAAACAGAAAGTTGAAAGCGTTTGAAAGTTTAGTTTCTTACTAGAGCATTTGATGAAAATGTACACAATCCCTTTCCGATTCCTGAGAAATCACTCACATAAGGGAATAAGGGGTAAAAATATGTATGATACATGTTGAGAAAGTTTCAAGTTTATTATTACATTTCACCACTTTTTCCAAAAATTATTGTTTTGATAAAATGTTATTTGACAATTTTTTTTTACGAAAATAGAGGCTATTAGTTTTATCCCAATTGTTAAAAGAGAAATGCACATTTTCAATTTAGGGTAAAAACACAAAACACTTGATTTGTATGCGCTTCTATAAATTGACATCCACATGTATATTTTCTGTTGCCTTGTTTACATTGCTATCAGATACCCACTTTAAGGCACACCACGACTGACTTTACAGCGTCTAAGCATGCGCGCGCATGTTTTCATTTATCCTATGGAGCTGACCTTCTGAATATATCTATTGTGTGCCGTCGATGGATGCGTGAGATGAAACCTGACGTCTGGTTACATATAGACAAGTATGGTAGACTATAGATAGGTATGTGGACACAAGTCTGGCAATTTCGTTAGTGTGTTTTGACTGGATTATTTAAGAGCTTGGTGATTCTGATTTATGATTGGAAAATTGGTTTTAGTTAAACATAAAAACATATAAAAGTATCAGCATCATTTTTTCTCTACACCTTAAGTAGAGAAAATTAACCAAACTTTATTTTATTAAAGATTTCAAAATGATTATTTTATTTTCTCTTTATAAATTGAATAATTCTAAAATCTCCATCCATAATGTTTTATGGCAATTAATCCTTATATTATAAAACCGAAAGTTTGTGAAAGTCGATGGATGGATGTTTTTTACTCTTTCTCGCAAAACTATTGAATAGACACTCACACACACACACACACACATATATATATATGTCGGAGACAGCGACGGCAAAGCGGTAGGGTCGACAGCGTCTTGGTGTGGTGGTACAGGTTCCGTTTCGTGGGTGAGTTTTGAATTAAAGCACGACGTGTAGATATACCCTCCAATCTTCATAATAACAATTTGAATAGGCAAACCGACAGTTTCGGTTCAGAGAACTGCCTTGGTCCGCATCTCGATGCAAAATGCTCCTTCGACAAACCCCACTTTCCAAAGCGACTCTGTCTATGTGCCGCCATCACAAAATAACGTCACAAGCGTTTGCCCTCTACTACGTAAATCAAATCAGCAACTTCTATTAAAATTATATCGACGATCTCCGACATATATAATACTTTTCATTCCAATATTTTCACGGGATCTGTTATTAATAGGTAAGTACTAGTTATTCCCCGCCCCACCGTAGGCGCGGGCTTGCGGGCGGGGAGGGCAGCTCGCCGCCCGGTAAGGACCAGGCCCGGGCCGATGGCGCATTGTTTCAAGCGCCTCAAAGAGATATTAGCACTACGGGACGGGGTCTACGAAGACCGATGCCTGCCATGGCAGGTGGTTTTTATTCAGTTAAAGTCTCAAACGCCCTTCCGCTTCGCCCAGACCGGTAGGGGTCATTTGATTTACCATCCACACAAAAGAAAAGGTAAGTACTAGTTATTACTTTTTTTTTTCTCTACAATATTAATTTAAACTCATAGTTTGGAAGTGGACCAGTTTAAAATAGAACAGCTCTGACAATTTGATTTGGAGCCGAAAGTGTCCCGGCATCGTCTACCATTTGTCAGAGGCATTTATTTAAATTGTTGCTAATAAAATGCTTTGATTACATTACGTTCTTATTCTGGGCCGAACTTTAGATTCTGTAGTTGCACAGCAATGTAAGTTATACATAGATGAAGACAATCAAATAGAATAGGTTGTATTGTGAGACATTAGAAGACGTCTTTGCAATTTACTGTAACAGTTTTTTATTGTGTAATTTTTTTTTTAATAATTATAAACTAGCGCTTGACCGTAATCCTGCCTAATGGTAAGCAGTGATGCGATCGTTGATGGTAAAGTGCGCTAGTTTATTAAGGGCCTATTCACTCAGAAAAACTCAGCGAATAGGAAGGAAGACGGCAGTTAAGCGAGGTGATGCAATGTTTTACTCAACAACACGACCAACGATGCTGCGCCAAAGGGAGATTGATCTGAAGACCCTCCACGACCAAACTCCCAACACAACAACATTTCGCGCATCGTACCCGGCACACATCGCAACACAACTGATACCCTATTATTATACCCTATTATTATAAATCCTCTAATTTCATAAGGAGGTTTATAGTCATAAAACTATGTGCAAATTCTTAATTAATATTCCTACATGCATATCAAGCCAAAGACAAAAAACATTCTAAATCAGATAAATGCAGATCCACTATTATGATATGCCTCTATGATTGACGAAACCCCATGATTTATCAAAGCAAATTGTATAAAAAAACAAGTCTGTTTGATCTATACGCTGTTTGTAAATCAAACCAGAACGCGTATTTTTATGTCGCACCCTAGAACGGGTCGCCGCGTAAAATATGATCGGCTAAATCCTGACACAAAGAATATATGCGATCCTTTGGACGGACAATAAAACAAAATGTATCTATTCATAGCCGTTCTTGTATTATCTAAAGAGCTTTTAGATATATCTACTGAAAGAGGTTTTTGCTTAACGTAAATACATTTAAAAGGTTTGAATAGAACTTCGGTTCGTGACCATGATTTATTTTTCACAGAGTATTTGCATGGTAAATGGTTTGGTTAAGTTTAAAAAATGCTTTTGAAGTCTAGAAACATAGTCTGGTGCCCATATATGTGTGAATATAGTGTAAAGAGCTAGCTTTGACAGCCTCTGTGGCGTAGTTCGATCCCCGCACAGTGCAAATATTTGTATGCATGAATATGAATATTTGCACAGTAGGCCTAGTATGAGTTTTCATTACTCAGCGATTGGCCCGCTTCAAGGTCGTAAGAACTCTCAACCAATGAGAGCGCCAAACGCGCTCGATACGATCGAACGAGTTTCGTATTGAAAACTCATACTAGGCCTACTGGTCTGGTCGTGCCTCGGAAAGCACGTTAGGCCGTTGGTCCCGGTTGCCATACGAACATCTAGTGGTAGTCGTTACGGGTTGTTGGAGTTCTCAAAAGTCTAACAATTGGTCTAACTGCAATGCTTAGATATCGCCTTCGGGTTGTGGAGGTCAGACGGCAGTCGCTTCACGGAAAATATCGAAGTTTAGCCAAAATCAGCAGTTAGATTGGTAAAGCGGACCTCAGACTCCAAAGCTGAAAAGCTACGGATGCGACTGGGATTAACGCTGATGATGATGAGCTAAAGACAGTAATTATTAAACACATTGATTAACAACTTTAAATATTCTTACAAATATTATAAATTGGAAAGTAAGTTAGTTTGTTTGTTTATTCCGCTTTCACACCGTAACTACTGAACCGATTGCTTTGAAATTTTGCAGACGTAAAGTTAGAAGTCTAGATTAAACAATAGGGTAGGTACTTTTTATCCCGGAAAATTTGATATTTCCGAGGGAAATCTAAAAAACGAATTCCACGCGGGCGGAGCCGCGGGTGGAAAGCTAGTCTAATTATATATCTTTATTTTTTTTTAAATTGTAAACTACTAGTGCTTGACCGTCCCGCCTGATGGTAAGCTGTGATGCAATCGTTGATGGTAAAGTGCGCTAGTTTATTAAGCGCCTATTCACTCTAGAGTTGAAGACACTTAAATTGTAGTCAGACGGAAACACCACCAGTGGCAAATTGTTCCAGTCCCTTGATGTACGCAGTATAAAAGAGGAGGCGAAACGCTTCGTCTGAATCGTAGTGGTGTCAACAACGTAAGGGTGGATACTCGCCGTACGACGATGGGTCCGTTGATCGAACTGAGATGGGGGAATTAAGTCCTGGTGTGAGGTCATCATCATCATCATTCTCAGCCGCTGATAGCCGATCGGCTCGGACGCTGACAGCGCATCATCCGGCGCCGAAAATTGTATCCCTTTGAACTGATCTTTTATTTTTGGGAACAAGAAGAAGTCACACGGTGCTAAGTCAGGGCTCTAAAGAGGGTGACCTAGGAGTTTGACCGGTGTCCTGTCCAGGAAATCCTTAGTTTTGATTGCGGTTTGGGCGGGCGCATTGTCGTGGTGAAGAAGTAACCCACGAAGCCCTGTGTCGCTTGTTGCTCACAACAGAAAAAACTTCTGTCAAGCATTTGGTAGTATACAATTTAGCGTTAATGCTTCTCTTCAAGTAGCCAGTCAAACTGAAAAGCTAGCGGTCAAAATCTTATTCCCGCTTCTGGATCGCTTCACTTTGGTAGGCGTTGATTCGTTTTGAAACACTCAAATTGTCGACTGGCCATCACCAGTAACGATCTGGTGAACACGCCGAAACAAGCCTGTTTCAAATTTGTCTATCATATCGTAACACCATTCCACGCGTGCCTGCTTCTGAGCATCGGTGAGATTGTGTGGCACCCACGTGAAACTATTCTCCGCAATCGAAGATGCTCATGTAGAATCTCTTTAAGGCTTTTTTCTGTAATGCCGTCAGACGGCGACCACTTCTTTTTCCATTAACCAAAGTCTTTCAAAGTCAAAGAAGAAGGGCCTTCATCCATGAATGTCATTTGAAGTCTATCGTACGATTCGTCTGGTTTTAGGAGACATTTGAAATCGTAAAAAATCATAGCCCGAAAATGGTCTCGACGTAAATCCATTTTTCAAAGAGACACGGTAATTTTAAATCAGCTCGCAAAAAATGTGTAGGGAGGTTTTGAATTTTAAAGGTACCTATAGTTTATAAATAATCATATTTTTTAAATAAATTATAACTAGCCAGTTTATCATACATAAAAACTTTTTGTCGCAATACTTTCTGAGTGATCTGGTATAATGTATACCTTACATAACAGGTTCCATCTAAACTGGAAGGAGGACTTGCGAATTCACGAAAGTTAGAAGGAGTGTAGGCTAGTACCATTTTAAGTTACCTGTAAGCACAATGTTTTAAGTGTGTTACATTTTGCTCTCTTTAAATAGCAAATTTGAATACAGAGAATAAAGTTATAGTCACAAATGTCATTCGTTGACAAGTGTATGAAATAGCAATGACACGGCACATTGATGGAGGGTGTCAATTTGCATAACAATTTGTAGATCAGTTGGCGCCTGCTCGGCTTAGAAATCAATCAACAATGATTTCGACGATGTCAGTAGGTAATTTAGTTTGAAAATGAAAGCGTAACTGAGCGTATGATTACCTGCTCCGTAAGACGTGGGAATAGGAAATACCGTACTTACCTGTGTTACATATAAGGCGAAAATACATAATATGATAAATCTGAGTGATCATTCTAGACTTTTTTCTCGATGGGAAATTATCAAGTAACCTTTTCCCGCTCTGGGCGGAGCGGAAGCGCGTGTCAGACTTTAACCTACTAAAAGCCCATCCGTGATTCTTTACTTGCTTGTGCACTTGGAGTGCTTCATTTGAACAACTTGCAACCCGGGTAAGAATGATTCTAGGCTCCGGCTGAAAATGGCTATAGTTAAAAAAAAAGAAAAAACACCCACCATTTAGTAACGAAAACAGGAATGATTATCTTAAAGAACTTTTCAAGTTCCTTTATGACACACATACTAGATATCTGAGGTCGTCGGAAAACCTGATATTAGACATGCCGATGGATGCCACTAGTTTTTACGATAAATCCTTTACTGTACAAGCAGTTCGACTATGGAATGACTTGCCTGTGTCCGTCAGGTATGCTCAAACTCTGTGTACTTCTAAAACCATGACATAAAAGCACTTCCTCTCTCTTTATACATGTCTTATATTTTATTTGCTCTTCTATGATGTTTAATAATTAGATGTATATATTTATTAGACTAGAATGATACACTTAACGTACATATTTATTAAATAATCAATGTAAATAGTACACTGTAGACTACCTACATTATTTCTCCCTCTTTCCCCTTAGGTTCCACAGGTTGTCTGTAAAAGATCGCTCTTAATTACGCTCACACTTAATTATTTACTCCTCTCTGCAATTATTGTTGTATCATACATCACTACTCTGTAGTCGAGTAACTAATACCATCTCTATGTATTGGTGTCTATGAATATTGTCTATAGTCTTGTCATTGTAACTTAGGATCTGACCTGAAGATGTCGAATATTATGTAATTATTTTACAAGTGTAATAAACCAGTCTAATTATCTAAAGTCTTTAATATTGACCAACACAAGAATAATACATGGTGTCAGAAGAGTGAAAAAACCCAAAACGAAGAAAAAAAATTCATAAAATGCAAAAGTCGGATGGCGTCGGTGGCAGCCATGACACCGAAGCTACAATGAACAGTGGCTTGAAGGCGCTTAAAATATCGTCAGATGCAACAAACAACAATTACGAAACCTGGAAGCGCTGGTGGCAACAGTTCGAATTATACTTGTTGGCAACGGGTTTAGACAAGTCCGGTGAGAAACGCAAGATCGCCATTTTATTACATCACATTGGTGAAAAATGCTTAAATATTTTCAACACATTCAACATAAATATTGGAGAAAGCACATTACATGACGTCAAAGCCAAATTCGACGAATTTTTTCAACCCAGAAAAAACATTACCATGTATCGTTACATGTTTTTTACAACACGTCAACAGAAATCGGAAAGCATCGAGGATTTCTTAACCGATCTCGAAAATAAGAGCCAAGATTGCGAATTTGGAACGCTCAGAGAATCTCTTATCAGAGATATTTTTATCGCCAACTTGAGTTTGGACTTAGCACATGTACGTCAGAGACTGCTGCAGGAACCTGATCTGACATATCAGAGGATGCGAGAGCTAGCTAGGACACTCATCGTCGCACAGCAGGATGCAGACCAAATTGTCAAGAGGTCCACTAGTGAAGAGTCTGAAAAAGTCATGCATCTGCGTCGGAGGAGCCGTGGTCGAGCGGAGCGTCAGCGACGGCGAGCTTCACCAGTCAGTCAGCAGGGATCCAGCGCAGGGAGGTCAAAGTCAAGTCCCAGTCCTGAGAAGCGCTCGAGGACGTGTAGCCGCTGTGGACAACACCACCGCTACAAATGTCCAGCGCAGGGAGCTAAATGCAGGTCATGTAACTCTTATGGTCATTTTGCAAAATTTTGTTACTCAAATAATAAAAAAGTCAGTCATTTAGAGTCTTTTAGTTCAACTGGTAGTCAAGATAATTTTGTTGGAATTTTAAATTGTCATAATTTCAGTCATAGTCATAAGTCTAGTCAATATAATTGTCATTTAGAGTCACAAAGTCATCACAATCAAAATCATTACAGACATAGCAGGTTGTCATACACACAGTCACAGTCACATCCCAAGTTACAATCAACGGTCAGGTCGCACATAGGCCAGTCGCAGTCAAAGTCTAAGAGATCTCATGAGGACTCATCTTGTCAAAAAAAATATCCTGTGTCATATTTCTGTGATGAAAGTGGTGATAATGTCATATCTGAGAGGTCTAATAAACAATGCCTCAGTGATGAAAAAAGTCTGGTGACTGATAAGTCTAAGAGATCTCATGAAGACTCATCTTGTCATATGTCGTATCTCAATGATGAAAACACTAAACAGTCTGAGAGATTCACAGTCAAGTCAGAAAAGTCAAAAAGTCTTAGTCGAGATTCATATCTTAATGATGAGTACAGACACAAGTCTGAGGAATCTCACACAACAAACACTTGTAGAATTATTACAGCAAAGTCAGCACATAGTAAACAGGTCAATACAGTCGAGTCAAAACAAAACAAATACTATTCTAAACAGTCATGGAACATAAACATTTTAGTTGGTCATACACAAATTAATTGCATTATTGACTCGGGAGCTGATATCAATATTATGTCAAAGAGAACTTTTCAATTTTTGAAATGTCAAAGTCAAATGTCACTTGAGAAATGTCAAATAAACGTTAGTGGGTTTGGTGGTATATCAATACCTATTATGGGCAAAGTCAATATAAAATGTAGTTTATCTTTAAATAATAGCACTATTAGTGTAAATATAGTGTTTATAGTCGCAGATTTAGTTTGTCCGAATGTTTTAGGTCTACCAACTTGTGAAAAATTAGGTATAATTCAAAGAGTTTTCTCTGTGTCTCAACAAAATTTTGGTGAACAAATTCTTACACAATACAATGATGTATTTCAGGGTCTTGGATGTCTACCTCAAGTCTGTCGCCTGAAACTCAAACCTGAAGCAGTGCCATGCGTGGATGCTCCGAGAAGAGTACCCTTCGCTTTACTGAACAAACTGCACGATGAATTGGATCGCATGGAGAAAATGCAGGTCATTGAAAAGGTTGTTAAACCTACAGAATGGGTGAACAGTATAGTCATAACAGTCAAAAGCACGGGTCAGTTACGAATTTGTTTAGATCCTAGAAATTTGAATAAGAATATTATAAGGGAAATTTATCCACTTAAGTCAATAGATGAGATCAGATCTCAACTAGCAGGAGCTGTTTGTTTTTCTCATTTAGATGCATTTTCAGGATTTTGGATGCTAAAACTAGATGAATATAGTTCTGATTTATGTACATTTCAAACACCTTTCGGTAGATATAAATATTTAAGGTTACCTTTTGGTATTAATGCATCGTCTGAAATTTTTCAAAGAGTCATGATGAATTTGTTCGGTGATTTAGAAGGAGTTCTAATATTCATCGATGATATTTTGGTATATGGACCAAACGAGTCAGTACATAATGAGAGAGTACATAAAGTCATGCAACGAGCACGTGAAGTCAATTTAAAGTTCAATAAGTCTAAATGTAAATTTCTAGTTTCAGAAGTCTGTTTTTTAGGGTATGTTTTTAGTAAAGATGGTGCTAGGGTTGATGAAGAGAAAGTAAAAGCAATTGTCAATATGCCCACACCAAAAAATGTCAAAGAATTGCAAAGAATATTAGGTATGATCAATTATTTAGGTCCCTTTATTAGCAATTTGTCTCAAAAAACTCAAATTTTAAGAAATCTTTTGAAGAAAGATTCAGTCTGGACATGGGATGAAAATCATAGTCAATGTCTTAAGAGTTTAATCGATGAAATTACAAATTCACCAGTATTAGCTCATTATAATCCCAATGTACCATTAGTCTTGTCAGTCGATTCGTCAAAGTCAGCATTAGGAGCAGTCATTATGCAGAATAATAAACCTATTGCTTATAGTTCAAAAACATTAACTCAAACTCAGTCAAGGTATGCTCAAATTGAGAAAGAATTGTTAGCCATTCAGTTTGGTTGTGAAAAATTTCACCAGTATGTGTACGGTCATAAAGTAACTGTTCATACTGATCATAAACCTTTAGTCTATCTTTTTAAAAAGCCATTACATGATGTACCAGCAAGATTGCAACGTATGATGTTAACTTTACAAAAATATGATTTGGAAGTTATACATGTTCCAGGTAAAGAAATGTTTATATCTGACACTCTGTCTAGAGCAGCATTAAAAGAACATTATATACCTGAGAATGAGTCAGAAATATCTTGTCATGTCAATTTAATGCATTCAAGTCTAGCAGTCACAAAGGAGTACTGTACAAAATTGTTACAGAACACTAAGAAAGATGATACTTTGCAATTGTTAAAAAAGTATTATTATGAAGGTTGGCCAAAAAATAAAAATAATGTCAGTCAGTCAATAAAACCATTTTGGAACATACAAGCTGAAATTCATGTAGTCAAAGATTTGTTGTTCAAAGGGTCAAAATTAATAGTACCACAGTCAATGTATAAGGAAATGTTAGGTAAAATTCATGAAGGTCACCAAGGTATAAATAAATGCTTAAAACTGGCTAGAGAGTCTTTGTACTGGCCAAGCATGTCAGCTGATATTAAAAACTTGGTAGAACAATGTTATGTATGTGCACAATTTAAACCTAATAATCCAAAGGAACCACTAAAAAATTTTGAAATTAATAAATATCCATGGCAACAAGTAGGTGTTGATTTAATGTATTTTGATAACCTTACTTATTTAATTGTCACAGATTATTATTCTAAATTTATAGAAATAGCTTTGTTAAATAAAAACAGTACAGCAAAGAATGTAATAACACATTTGAAGTCCATTTTTGCTCGTCATGGAATACCTTTATCTTTAGTGTCTGATGGTGGTCCTCCTTTTCAGTCATTAGAATTTAAGAATTTTATGCATGAATGGGACATAGAACACATTGTAACTAGCCCATATCATCCACAGTCAAATGGTCAAGCAGAGAGTTCAGTCAAAATTATCAAAAATATGTTAAAAAAATGTAAAAGAAACTCATCTGATCCATACTTAGCTTTATTACAGTATAGAAACACACCTAAGAATAATTTACCATCTCCAGCTCAATTGTTAATGTCCAGGAATTTAAGAAATAACATTCCTATGTCTTATAAGAAATTAAAACCTAAAGTGGTTACATTCAAAAATTATGAAGAATGTGTCAAGCAAAATAATAAAAATAAGTCTAAATATTATAATAGAAATACAAAGTCATTGTCATTACTGTATCCCAATGATCATGTATACTTTAAAAGAAAGCCTGATAGCAATTGGGAACAAGCCATTGTCAAGCTAAGGTTGGCTAATAATAGGTCATATGTCGTTGAGGATGTCAATGGAGTCAGGTATAGGAGGAATAGGGTTCATTTAAGACACAAATATTCTCCTATGCTATCCAATTCGTCGCAGGGGAGAGAGGAAGGTAACAGGCAGGAGTCTAGACCTCAAGAGCTCTCATCTCAATCCTCAGTCAGTCAATATGTAACTCGTTCTGGAAGAGTTGTAAAGCCAACCAGAAGGCTAATTGATGAAATAGATTAAGTAGAACATTGTATCCTAGATTAAGACCTAACCATAGTCTTAAGTCATTGTCTAAATTGTAACTAAGTCAGGTCTCTATAATATTGTTTGTCAAGGGTTAATTTAAACTTAAACAAGGGGGATGTTGTATCATACATCACTACTCTGTAGTCGAGTAACTAATACCATCTCTATGTATTGGTGTCTATGAATATTGTCTATAGTCTTGTCATTGTAACTTAGGATCTGACCTGAAGATGTCGAATATTATGTAATTATTTTACAAGTGTAATAAACCAGTCTAATTATCTAAAGTCTTTAATATTGACCAACACAAGAATAATACAATTATCTTTTGTATTTTTAAGTTGTTGTTTGGTTTGTTGACATCATCCAGTGTCGCGGGCGCATTACGGATGAGAGGCGGATCGAATTGTCAAATAATGTATGCTGTCTAATGCCTATGACCCTGGCATCGTCTATGGTCTATGACCCTGGCTTTGACATCAAATCAACTTTGTTTATAGTTTGGCAGTTTTGCATGTTAGAGTACGAGACTTTTGGTGACATTATTTTTTTTTTCCTGTATTTTGTTTGTTATTATAATTTTATGGTATTTAGTTGTAAAGTGCGTTTTGTTTGTGCGGAATAAAAAAAAATCTTTCTTTCTTTTCTTTTTCTCTTAGCGATAAGACAGCCGATTGTGTCACCCTTTGCAAAATCTTTATATTTATATTTCTGTAATCTATATTGTGTACATAATAAAGAGTATTCTATTCTATTCTATGATACCATAGTAAAACAACACTGTATATGCTGCTTTAAACATTTAATTTTAATAAAATTGAAGAGTTTGTTTGAAATATCAAATTTGTTTTTGCTATTACCTAACGTATTATGTATAAAATTTAAGTGTATGTTTATTAGTGAACATGAAAGAACACTAGTATACAGACTTTTTTGCTTTCCTCTCTATTTTTCCGGGTACCCTACTGGACTGGTATTGGCAGTGGCAAAGAGCTGATCTTATAAAAAGTAACTTGGATTTTTATTTCAGAAACAGAATAACGATTCCGCACAAAAAATCAAAACTCTTAAAATTCTATTATTTTTTCGACATGCATGTGAAATATATCGCGAGCACAGTTACAGTAATATAAACCCTAAATTAAGCATTACTTTTATTAGCAGCTTGTATTTTTAATAACTCAAGCTTTGCACTAAACACACTACAGTTGGAAACCAAACAAACAATTACTTTTACAAACGACCTCGAGAACCAATATATTAAAACAGCTTACCATTACAGAAATAAAAGCCTACTCTCACAATCCAGGCACGTCTATCTACTCCTTTTTTCATTCTGATCCGATTTCAGATAATGAATTTACAATATTCCGTGCACAGAACTATACGGTGTCTGCCAAGACTAGGCTGGCAGAGGAAGCCAAGAGTACGGCCACACATAGCGACAAACCTCCAATTAAAAGTACGTCACGTCCGGATGCCGGTGGAGTTGCCAAATGCAGGCGACCAGGATTTGTCCCCTGCGGCTTATTGTGAAATGTTATGACGGAGACTGTTCGGGGGTAATTGTTTTATAGATTTGGATTTTTGCGGGTGAAGAAGAATTTCGTTGGTTAATATTTATTTTATTAGGATAACCAATAATTGATTACATACTAATACATAAACTATTATAACAATATTCGCTATACATGCACTAATACAATAGTGTAGACAAGAATGAAATTGATTACAGTCTAATCATTACACTATAGTTAGGTAAATTTTTAAAAGTAAAATAATAGCGCACAAATTGCTAATAGGTAAACCAAAACGCGTATTCAAAGATAATCAGATAAATAAGCTAACTTTATTAATAATACGCGCTAATATTGATAAATTAATAATATCGGTGTGAATTCTTTGAACTTATATTAATATTCAAAAAGTAAGTTTATCGTATCTATTTATCTACACTAATATTATAAAGAGGAAAACTTTGTTTGTATGTTTGTTTGGTTGTAATGAATGGACTCAAAAACCACGGGACCGTTTTCAAAAATTCTTTCACCATCCGAAAGCTACATTATCCACGAGCAACATAGACTAAATTTTACTTTGGAAAAAATAAGGTTCCCTAAGATATTTGGGTTTTTTGAACACAAGGTGTAAAAAAATAACCAGAAAAGGTACTTATTTTGCGTACAGTGCCTAAACTATATAAGAGAGAACCATAAAATGTTCTACCTGTCGATGTCAAGTGAGGCACAACAACCATTTTTTTTATTTAAAAATCTTGAATTATTTTTGGACTACTTTTAAACGTATTTATTTTACTCTTTCTATTAAGCTTTATCAAAATAAATTATTTCATCATTAATTACAGTACGTTTATGTAGATAATATTTGGTCTTTGAATGATTAAAATTGGACGTTTGGTTTTGAAGTTATGGCGAAATTAAAAAATTACGATTTCTGCTGCACGGCCCGTTGCGAAGTTTGGTCATGGTATCCGAAACACGGTGCTCCGCTGGCCGACCGCTGGTAGTTGGGGGCCCAAGTAGTGTGCCAGCCACACAAGGAATGTTTTACTCATGGGCAACTTTATATTGCCCTATCACGGGTTAGAGCTGCCGATCATCAGTATATTTTGATACCTGAAAATAATTTAACGTCAAATGTTATTTATAGAGAAGCACTACAATAATCGCTTTAGTTATGTATCCTAACACAACGGCTTGCACTCCGGGACTGGCAGAAATGAAAACTGAGTATTAATTACTTTTAAATATTTTCATCATTAACAACTTTCATATCTTCATAAAGATAATCTATGCAGTCTGCGGATAATGACCGCATCGTCGATGTTAGTGTCGGTGTCTGTGAATTGACTTGAGAATCCTTTTGCTGACTGTGTCTTTCCTGAGTAGGCGTTTTGCAGCGGTAATCGACATCCACGCGGGCGGAACTGCGGGCACCGCTATGTAGTATAAAACAAAGTCGCTTTCTCTGTCCCTATATCCCTATTGCTTAAATCTTTCAAACTACGCAACGAATTTTGATGCGATTTTTTTAACTAGATAGAGTGATTCAAGAGGAAGGTTTATATGTATAGTACATGCACCCGTGCGAAGCCGTGGTGGGTCGCTAGTATTATATATTAAAAGTTAAAATCGATTCTAATGGTTGAAAGCGTTGCTCTTCGCAGGGTACTTTGATGGAGTTTCACCAACTTCAAAATAGTGTTTTTAAGTTATTTGTGTGCATGAATATTAAAATTACATTTTGAATAGCAGTTTCGATTTTTCTTCAAGTCTAGTCGTAACAATCGAGTACGGTAATCGTGGGTTATTTTGATTAAAAGTGAAATTACATATCACTTTAATGTTATCTTTAGTTTATTTTAAGTGAAATGGTTCACAATGTACTTAATACGGGTACTTTTATGTGTCAAGGGGTCGTTCAGTTAGAAATATGAAACTAGTGGCATATTCCACAGCGTAGGGAAACCCATGAAGAAGTACCGAAAAGAAATACTATGGATACTCTTATATACTACATTGTTACAAAATATTTGACCATGATGAGTTGATAGGCAGTGAACCAATCGTCGATGATAAAAAGCACTAGTTTATTAAGAGCCAATTCACTCTAGCCTTAAAGATACTTAAATTGCAATCAGACAAACTGAAACAGAAATATGAATAAAAGTCTTACGTCTCAGGCACAACGCTTCGTCCGGACCGTAGTGGTGTCAACAACGTAAGGGATCCACCCTAGGGCTCGGCGCAAATGGGCCACCGACCACAGCCACCGGTGGCCAGCGAAGATCACTTAACACACTTTTTAATATATTTTGTATAGACGCGCCACACACGCGTATCCGGTGGCGGCCACTCGCTACAGTGGTGTTTGCGGCTCGCCAGTAGTGGCACACTACGTGCCACACTTGTAACACCAACAGCAGTTCTTGAAATGTAGTCAAACTCGTTCGAAAATATTTTGAAAACTTTTTTTGGATATCTTTGTAGATTAAATTCTTCTTCTTCTTATTAACAAAAGCGCGAGCAAACTTTCAGAATCAGAATCATATATTATATTTGTAGAACATAGGTAGGTAAAATACAGATGTGATGTCAATATAAAATGAACACTGTGTCTTACCGTCGAAGGCGTACAAATATTCACATTAAAATTATTATAAAATACAATTAAATAAAAAAAAAATACAATAGTACGGTCAATTAATTAAAACAAATTCAAAACAATGGTCAAAACAAAATATTGAATAGGTACAGCACAAAAAATCAGTAATAAAATAATTATAAATTCAATATTGTAATAAACATTTAAGTTAAATTAGACTAAATAAAACATTTCCTTAATAATAAAATTGTCCTTATATTAATTGAGCTTCGAAGTAAGAGTTTCCTTGTCAGAATTAATCTTCAGACTGCGCAGCAACCAGCGGGTTATAAAAAGTGGCGGCTTCTAGACACCGGTGGCTGTCGCTTGCTTCACTTTTAGAAATGTAGCGGTAGCGCGCGATAGACACCGGTGGCCGTGGCCGGTGGCCCGTTTGCGCCGAGGCTTAAAACAACGTAAGGCTCGGCGCCACACTGACACCGCTTGCCGTATGATGATGGAACGGATCAGTTGATTTTCATCTCTTATACAGTCAAACTCGTTCCTGGTCTGCACTCCTATTTATTGTATTAAGAAGCCCGTGTTTGCCCGTCTGCGTGATGGTCTACCTAATCGGCCTACGAAACAAACAACGCGTAATAATATTCATAACGTTTCTCATCACCACAAAGCAACTGACCGATCAGAATAAAATTAATATAAAATGGACGCTACTACGTAAAATGCTAATTGAGTTTAAATAATCCATTTTGCTTCGGTAATGGCGGGTACGGGATGCGAATGAACAAAAAAAAAGTTCTTTGTATTGATTTCTTAGGCGCCAGAGAGTTTGCTGTAAGTTCTCCGTAAAATGGGTCACTACTACAGACTCTCTTTGACAAAATAGGTATTTTTGTGCTGAGTAATGGTTTTAAGAAGGTTTAAGTTTGTTAAATAAAACGAAGAAGTGCTAGAGGATACAGTTGAAAACTTACTCTGAATCTTTAGATGAAATTATTTTCATCAGATCCTAAGATAGGCAATAATCAAAAAGAATAAAAAATTTAAAAAACCGAATTCACGTAACTACTAACCTCAGCACGGTATCGTCAATTTTGAGTGCAGGGGTAAAGTGAAATGTTTTTTATAAGCCAACATTTTTTTATAGAAGGAGACGAGTAATTTAACTGTTACTTACTTTTGGCTTAATTTCATTATTAGCCAAATGCACAGCAAAACTGCTTATTTTTGAAAGATTTGCAAACGCTCCACCGCCCCCATTTTTCCGGAGAGGTTAGCAAAGGTGCACTATACATGATGACAGGGACATTATTCACGGACATCACACTCTCACCCATACGTGCCGTTAATATTAACAGCTAAATCCATACAATTTAATGCGCAATTCGTTAATAAATGTCATACGTTTTGACTAAGATCAAAGAGGTGTCGTTGGCCTAAGAAAAATTTTTATTAGAAAAACCCAAGCGATTTTTTTTTTTATAAAATTATAAACTAGCGCTTGACCGCAATCCCGCCTGATGGTAAGCAGTGATGCAGTCGTTGATGGTAAAGCGCACTAGTTTATTAAGAGCCTATTCACTCTAGCCTTGAAAATGCCTTGATTTGCTTGTACTCGAATATTCCCATTGGATAAAAACCAATTACACTTTTCCCGAAACTAGAATTAAACACAAGGCCTCAATATTTACATGTTTAGCTATCATTTTTTACACTTTTTTCTTATATTCAAACAAAGACCTTGTTCGTGTTGAAAAAATATAAACTAAAAGAAGCGCTTTAAAAGAAATGTAAATAGAAAGTCGAAACCCTTTGAGACGAGACTATTTACTTAGAAATTTTATATAAAAAAAAAAAAAAAAATAGAATCTGTTATTCAATAGCTGTCAGCAAAGAGTTTGAACGGACAAAGTAACCAGTGAACCCAATATTGGGTTCACTTTTCCATTTTCAGAGTTCAGTAGTCTCGAGTGCAAAGTAAAATCTGCGGCGATTTGAGAAAAAGTAAATTAGAGATATAGAGGTGAGTCGAAGGCGATTTTTTGATGGATGATATGCAACCATTCTCCCGATGCGGCGACGACAAAAACTGTTCCCTAAAACGGTCGCTGTTATTGTTTTATCATCATCTTCATTATTTCAATCGAAAGTCTTCCGCTGCTAGACATAGGCCTCCCCGAAGGATCCTGCCTGGTCCTGAACCTGTCGCATCCAGCAGTTTCCCACGACCTTCACCAGGTCGTCGGTCCACCTTGTCGGAGGCCTACCCACGCTGCGTCTTCCACTGCGTGATCGCCACTCGAAAATCCGTCGGCTCCATCGAGCATCGGTCATGTTGTTGTTTGAAGACGAACAATACAACATGGAATAAGTGGTAAGTGTCACCTGGCCACTTTGGATTCAGTGGAGAGGCGTGCGAAGAGGCTGATTGGTGACCCTGATTTAACTAGATTTGGTCTCCAAAGCCTAGAGCACAGGCGTAGAGTAGCCAGCCTTTCGGTGTTCTATAGGATACATTTTGGGGAGTGTGCGAGGGAATTGCACGAATTAATTCCCCCATCTCCGTTCCACCATCGGACGTCCCGTCGTACGGCGAGTTTCCACCCTTATGTTGTTAACACCTCTACGATCCGGACGAAGCGTTTCGCCTCCTCCTTTATACCGCGTACATCGAGGGACTGGAACAATTTGCCTGCGGCGGTGTTTCTGTCGGACTACAATTTGAGTGTCTTCAAGGCTAAAGTGAATAAGCTCTTAATAAACTAGTGCGCTTTACCATCAACGATTGCGTCACAGCTTACCATCAGGCGGGATTGCGGTCAAGCGCTGGTTTATAAATTAATAATAATAAAAAAAAAAGAATATGATTGCTTGCTCGAAGGTTTCCGATTTTAACAAAAACGAATACAGAATACGAGACGACGGGATGAAGCGATTGAACTGAGTTGAATTAAACTATTGCATTCTCGCTGTGTTTTCATAGACTGTTTGAACTCAGGACGTAAAACGGCTGCGTCGTTGCAAAATACAAAACGGTCTTTGTAAACGGTTCGTTCTCGCAACGCCCATCTCTATAGAGATGCAGTATTAGCGAACATCGAGTGGGTATCTGTAGTGCTACTTTTGGCAGTGTTGTTGTAGATAAATCGTCTAATGGATTTTCAAGAGCTTATTTCTGAGTTTAAAACATTGAGCGTAAGCCACAATGAGTTGTTCGAACAAAATACTAATTTTCAGTACTAACGGACTCGAACAGAGTAATAGTGCGATGTTGTGGTGAAAGCAATTGATTATGCAAAACTCTTGATTGGCTCCGTCTATCAATGTTACATTTTGTGTACGCTCGTTGGAACTGGCAAATATCTAGTTTTTCTATTTATAAGGTATTTCAATTTTTTTGGCAAAATATCTTTGCTTTCTGGGCCCATTAAAAATTACATCTCGCTGTCATCTATACCCTTATGTAAAATGATACGATTTTTATATCAGACCGGTCGTAAAATCCTTTGTATTAAAAAAAGAAGGCGACCTTTCTAGAAACACTTTTGTCGCTATTTTTTCATTTTAAATCGTCGCCATTTAAAAATATTGCGCAGGGCTATAACAAAGAGATATAGGCTGTCGATAGGCAGTAGTAACCGGTGCACCAAATTGAATTCAAAGTCATTTTTTACCACCTCTGCGCAGAATAACGTGCTAATGTGTTGTTGCGCGCGACAAATAACAACTATGTTGCGACATGCGAATATCGATACGGCGCGACAGCGAATTAGTAATTGATATTTTATCGATACTGTAGTAACTAATATTCAGATGTTGTTATGCTGTTATGCTTGGTTATCTATCAACTGTTATATTAGGCAAGAAAGTTGATTGTGTCTATTGTTAAAAATGTTAAAATATATAATGTTTTGTTTTTTATACTGACACTAATAGTAAAGCAGAGTTTATTAATCTAATCGGTAATAATTATTTTTGGAGCCGAAAATGGTGTCCAAAACGAACTACCTCTTTATTTTTTGTGTGGATGGGAAATCTTCAAATGACCACTCCCGCTCGGGGCGTGTCAGATTTTTGCTGCAAAAACCCACCCGTGTTCTTTCACTTGCCTGTGCGCCGGGGACAAGGTTTCTCTTTTGACCAACCTGCAACCCCAACCCAGACATCGTTCTTCATAGACCCTGTCACGATGTGCTGACATCTCTTTGAGGAGCGCGTGAAACACAACGCACCGTTGATTGCAGTGCACAAGATTCAATGTGACGGGTTGGCTGGTCCAAACAAGACTGCTTTCTAGGTGGTAGGCCTTAATATCCGCTACCGGCGGAATTTACTACACACCAGACAAAGTCTTGACACCAAGCGATTCGTCGTGTTGTGGCATGTCTGACGAAGCCGTACGGAGGACAGGTCTGAGCAATTGCATTGCGATCTGTGCCGGGTACGATGTGCCAAATGTTGTCGTGAGTTTGGTCGTGAAGGGTCTCCAGATCAATCTCCCTCTGGTGTAATTTACCTTTAAAACCAAGGTGGGGTAACCTACACAGTGTTACTCTTATTCTGTACATTTGATCCGTATCACCGAAAGAATTTGATCGACTTACGTTTGGACACAAGATATCCATCAGAGTACTTAGGTAATTACAACTGAGCACTTTAGAAGTCCCAACGTAGTCCAACGATGGGCTATTTAATTGTGTACAGGCTATTGGCCATTTTTCATGCAGTTGTTTTGATTTGATTTCGTTCCCATTTGTATATGAATTACACAATTTTGTTTTTCGCTCCAATCGCATTTTTTTTACCGTCAACAAATGTGTCGTACAAACGAATTTTCACTATCATAAAATTGGGTAGTAGTGTACGGCATAAATATTGAATCCCTGTGATGTTATATAACGGTTAGATTGCTGATGTCAAAGAGAACGAATCAGTGACCGTTTTTTATGGTAAAGTAACTCGATCTGGTTTTTTTAAAAATAGTTATAGGTATAAGTACGTACGTCTATATGACATTGTTGTAACGTCATTTAAAGATATCGTGTTATGAAATTGTGTCATCTCGTAGTAAATTACTTATAATACATAAATAAGAGATACACTTTTTTACTTATATATCAGTGTTTCTATATTTATATTATAAATTGCCATTTTCCTGCCCCTATTCCAATTTATTTAGTGTGGGCGCAATAAGTCTTTTTCTTTCATACTTCTTTGTTCGGTAGTCGTAAATGCAAAAGTAAAAGTTTACTTTATTATAACATACAAACGGCAAAATAAATATATTATGTAGTGGACAACGATATTTTATTCAAAATTGCTCATTTGATTTGTATAGTAGTGGAACAAACGTTGTGACGTTATTTTGTAATGGCAGCACGTGGAGAGACTGTGAACGGTGACTTCGCTTTGAGGCGCGGACTAGGGCACTTCTCCGGGACGAAACTGTCGGTTTGACCATTTAAATTGTTACTGTCAAGATTGGAGGGTAATATTTATACATCGTGCTTCAATTAAAAACTTCACCTACGAAATGGAACCAACCCTATAAAGAACATAAAGAAGATGGTGACAACCCTATCGCTCCGCGATCGCTGACGTTGTCATATAAAATAATATTTGAAAAAAAAACAGAGACCTGGCAGTAAAAATGCGTTTGCGATGTCATTAATGGAGTACTTGTCCACAAGGTTGGTAGTATTGTCAACTTAAATGGAAAATATTTCGATTTAAAATTTAGCCAAGGTTTCTATTTTGACCGACGGACAGATCAGCCTGTCTGCAACCTTTTCCGCTTGAACCACTAAACCGATCACTATCATTATATTCACCTGCTTAGCTTTTGCCAACTATAAACACAACAAAAAAATAAATAGATAAATAGGTAGCTTGAATCTTGCGACATGACAAACGTTACTTTACATTCCATCCATACCAAGTTGCGGGTGAAAGTTACTTATTAAATTTACGACGAAAGAAATGTGATAGTAATATTGCAACGACCTATTTACTTACACAACGAAATTTTTCTGTCTCCCATATTTCAGAGTTTTCAGTCCGCAATTATAAAAGTTTTAAGGACTGACCTTAAAACTTGGTGGCCTAGTGGTTAAAACACCAGCCTCTCAAGTATGAGTGCGCGGGTTCGATTCTAGGTCAGGCAAGTACCAATGTAACTTTTCTAAAGTTATATGTATTTTCTAAGTATATCTTGGACACCATTGACTGAAGGTGAAGGAAAACATCTTGAGGAAACCTGGACTTTTTATAAGTCTGAAATCGCCAACCCGCATTGAGCAGGCGTGGTGATTACGCTCAATCCTTCTCTGTATGAGAGGAGACCTGTGCCCAGCAGTGGGACGATACAAAGGTTGATGATGATGATTATAAAAGTTATATATTTAGATAATAATATCATTTGTATTACACAAATGTTAAAAATAACTTGAACAAAATGAAATAAAAATGTTGTAACATACATAAATGTGTGTGTGTATATATATATATTGAGCGAGGTGATGCAATGTTAAACCCAACAACACGACCAAAGATGCTGCGCCAAAGGGTGATTGATCTGAAGACCCTCCACGACCAAACTACCAACACAACAACATTAGGCGCATCGTACCCGGCACACATCGCAACACAACTGCTCAGACCCGTCCTTCGTACGGCTTCACCAGACATCATGCCGGAACACGACAAATCGCTTGGCGGCAAGGCTTTGTCTGGTGGGTGGTAACTTCTGCAGGCGGCCGATGTTATGGCCTACCGCCGATGTTAATTATATTATGACTAGTCAAAGTCCCAGACAGGAGCTTGGTTATTATATGTAAGTTTAATATACATGTATTACATGCGTATACCTTCCGGAACAAACTCTCTTAATGTAGGTGAAAACCATATTTCAATATGTTGCGTAGTTTGGAAGGCGAGTCACATACCTAGTTAGATATGAAATATTACTGTAATGTGCTTATTCATACCTGTCTTTGAAATGTTTGGAGTAGTGTTGTTGTTTGTTTAGTTTCATGACCTTTCTGTACTAGTCACAATAAATGCTTTTACTTTCTTTTTCTTCAACTTTAAATAACAAAAAGCCGCAAAAAGTAATCTCATACTTTATTCACCTTTGGAAGAAAAAAGTAAAAACCGGCCAATTGCATCTCGGACTCACACACAAAGGGTTCCGTACCATTTATTAATGAAATTAAAGGATTTAAGTTATTTGTATGAAAGATTACGCGGTAATAAGCGATTTACAATATACGAGGTATTAAAAAAAACTACTTACTAGATCTCCTTCAAAACAATTTTCGTTAGTAATTTTTATAGTAGTGTACATCATATGTTTTTTTTTTAGATTTTTCATTTTCGTCTGTCACGCAAACTATTCGGTTTAGAAAAAAAATATTTTAGAAACCTAGATATCATTTTTAAAGACCTATCCATAGATACCCCATACGTATGTGTTTGATGAAAAAAAAAATTTGAGTTGAAAAAGTATGGGGAGCCCCCAATATTTAATTTTTTTTTTTTATTTTTGCATCAAAATTTTAATGCGGTTTACAGAATACATCTACTTACCAAGTTTCAACAGTATAGCTTTTATAGTTTCGGAAAAAAATGGCTGTGACATACGGACGGACAGACGGACAAACAGACATGACGAATCTATAACGGTTCCGTTTTTTGCCATTTGGCTACGGAACCCTAAAAAGCTTTTTGATGCAGTGGTAAAGGAGCATTGGTCACCGCGTTAACTTGTTTGCGATTTCAGACCACGAAGGTTACTTAACGAAACTACTTTTTTCCTATAATGTAATATAGTGACGGTGTCAAAGAAGTGCTGGCTTTACGTTGTAAGAGATGACATGCGTGCAACAATCTAACACCACAGGATGCTAAAGATCGTGCGAGATGGAGACGAATGAGAAGGAAAGCGGGTCCGCTTTCCTTCTCATTCGTCTCCATCTCTCCAGTGAATTATGGACCCCCTAAAACAAGAGTAATGAATTTTTACTGCTGGTACAGAAATAGCACAAGTTAAACAAAATACAGCCTAACATAATCAATAAATATTTTTATTTAAAATAATAATAACAAATATGAAACCGAAATAGCTATACGAGGCCAAAATGCTCCTATACTGCCCTATGGTTACTCGGGTACCAATAAAAAATGTAAGGCACAGCTACATACATAAACGAACTAGTACATAAGTCATGTATGGTATACGTCGAAACACGGACCAATAGTGTCATCGAATAGGCGGCTTGTAGCGAGTTGGTAACTAAAACTAAATGCATTTTTCATGTTGTGAGCTCAACTTCCACAAAGTTGAGACATACTCTCGTGGATACCGTACATTGCTCTCTTTAGTCATTTATTTCGATAGCATTTATTTGATAAAAATAAACGTAATGCTCGAATCAGCACATACAAAAACTACCCTTATATCTGCTTTTTTCATAGCGCTAAGCGGATTCAAAACTGAAGTTTGCTATCTAATTTCATAAATTATTTGTTTATGTGTCCCAACATAGCTAGCTAGTCGCCATAGCTCTAAAGATGGTTGATTCTATGTCTGGTGTTGTTCTAGATTACATATGTTTGAAAAGTCACGTTAATTACTGTGACTCTTGAAGGAGCTAACAAATGATTATGTCAATCTGAAACTTATCTGTAATCTATATTTAACAGATTGCGATGCAATTTCAAACAGATAAAATATCTTGAATTAAAATACAGGTTACTTTTTATCTGGCTAATAGCTCTAAAGATGGTTGATTCTATGTCTGGTGTTGTTCTAGATTACATATGTTTGAAAAGTCACGTTAATTACTGTGACTCTTGAAGGAGCTAACAAATGATTATGTCAATCTGAAACTTATCTGTAATCTATATTTAACAGATTGCGATGCAATTTCAAACAGATAAAATATCTTGAATTAAAATACAGGTTACTTCTTATCTGGCTACTCTAATTCCCCTCTAACATGTGTTAAAAGGATAGGATATTTTTCTAAGGCCATCAGACGTGAGTGTAACCGCAGGCAACAGCTTAATTTTCAGTTTGGCTCACAGTTTTTAGTAGCTCTATCAAAAAATATGTACCAAAAAGCAATTTTAAGTCTTACATTTTTATTTTTAAAGAACTGTCTGAGCAAAGGGTTTTTGAAGTAACTTAGTGACTGCATCGTAGAGAAGATAAAATGTTAGTTTGCGTCTGGGGAAAGTTTGCTAACAACACGACTTTGTACTCATAAGATCGTGAAAGTCCGTTTTGCTAACTTTGTTTACTTTCTTTCCTTTAATTTTTTTTTCTTTTTTAAGGGCTGAATTCCATTTTAATGACGTTTTTGTCGTGTTGCTTTGTCGTCTCGAATTGGACTCTGATAGATAAGTTTTTTAAATAATTTTGTTTGTAGTCGATAAACCTATTAAGAGAACTTTCGGTTTGTATTATCATAGCATTTCTAGAATTTAGTTGATTAATTTTTTTAAACTTTATAAATAAGAGCTTCATTGCGATCCCGTCTAATGGTAAGCAGTGACGTTGATGGTAAAGCGTGTTCGTTTAAAAGAGCCTATTCATTCTAGCCTTGAAGACGCTTAAATTGTAGTCGGACAAATTGTTCCAGTCCTTCGATGTACGCGGTATAAAAAACAAGGCAAATGCTTCGACCGATCCGTAGTGGTGTCGACAACGTAAGGGTGAATACTCGCCGTAACGGAGATTGCAAAATTATGTAAGCCATGCGATTCCCGCGCACACATTCCTCATATGACCAAATAGGAAGCTTATCTAGTAAAAACAAACTAGTTTTGCGTGCATACACACTAGTGATACGCATCGATGACAGAGGCTACTGTAGTCGTCGACGCATCGGCTGCTGTCGACAAAAACTGCCCGTGTCTTCGCCGCACTTAAATGCACCAGTAACGCTTTGGCGACGCTTTAATTTTAATTCAGTTTGTCTATTGCAGGCCTCTCTTAACTATGAGATGACTGTTGGAAAAACAAATTGTAGATGCGTGTCAACGGATGCATTTGTCGCAGTCCTTCACGCGTGTCACTCAAGTATATCAGCATTTACCTATCGACATTTTTATTACAAAAGGAATTATATATGATAATTGCCCGTAATAGGGTATTTGACTAAAAAAAATAATTAGTCCGTCAGTCAGATTTACATAAAATACTAGACACGTATTTTTTCCTTTTTTCATATAAACAAAAAACGTCACTGGACGCTACACTTTTTAGCGAGCAGTGACGTCACCAGCCTCCACTCCTGATCTTTGATGCCTTTTATATTTGTCAATCTTTATTAATTTGATAAAACAAAATATACGTATCCAATATTTTTCTATAATCTGAATGACGAACTAATTAGTTTTTTTAATGAAATACCCTATTGTACAAATTTAGAGCAAATACCTTATTTAGATAGTTAAGTCTTGAGATAATAGATTTTCTCATTGAGTACTGGTAATACACATGCCAATATGGCCTTCTCGAAATCAGTTACATATGCGCCTGCTCGTTGGTTCGCGCATCATCAGCTTTGGTTCTGTGGAGGCATGAGGAACAGGGAGTAAAGCTCACTCATCCTCCATAGAAAAGGAAGGATCCTCCGACCAGACGGGTGTTATGTCTGGCGGGCACTTGCCCTTTGGTTGAAATTGGGAAGTTATATGTATGCTAATTGCACGGTAAACTCTGATTGCGAGATGTAGAATTCGTGTGACGTCAGTATGACGCGTTGTTCATTTTGTGGCGTTTGTAGGTACCGCTACATCACTCCCCTCCGGAGACCGGAGGTCGATAGTGGGCTGAGTCTTGTATCTTGTGATTCTTGCTAGGCCAGCTGAGGTTCCAGTGAGTCGGAACCGGTTGCCGCGTAGTTCACGGTGAGTCGGAACTGTCTTTGAAGATTCCCCAGTGAGTCGGGGTGGTGGGGCGCTGCGTTGTAGGTACTCCAGTGCGTCGGATGTCGTACAGCGCCGGGTTGAAGCTGCGTCGACCAGGAGAGAGGGCTCTGCTTGTTGACCGGCCGAAAGTGCAGTGTGCTGTGCCGAGGTTGCTGATGAGGTTGAGGGTGATGACCAGGTATGCGCGGTCGCTGCATGCTTGTGGTCAGGATACCCGTTGAAGCCGTGGGTGCTGGCTGAGTGGGTGATTCGCCGATGAAGCTTGCGGGAGTGATGATGATGACGCTCAAGTTGTTGCACGAAGGCTGCGCTGACGTTCATGCTCGGGGTCACCAGTGTGGAGGCATGAGGAACAGGGAGTAAAGCTCACTCATCCTCCATAGAAAAGGAAGGATCCTCCGACCAGACGGGTGTTATGTCTGGCGGGCACTTGCCCTTTGGTTGAAATTGGGAAGTTATATGTATGCTAATTGCACGGTAAACTCTGATTGCGAGATGTAGAATTCGTGTGACGTCAGTATGACGCGTTGTTCATTTTGTGGCGTTTGTAGGTACCGCTACAGTTCAAATAGTTACCTACATAACCATTTGGACGCATTTCACATACTCCAGTGCTTGTACCTATTTCTAGGTACAATCGGGAGGGCGCCATTGCATCCATGTTTCGCATAGTCAGCGCTAGATCTACGTCTATCTCAGCAAGTAAACAAGGGGCTATGAAGGCAGCGGGGATCTGAGTTCTTAACTACGTGCTTACTTGAACTGTTTTAAGAATAACGTTTTTTCTATTATAAGTTCGCTCTCGTTAGTCTAGTGATTGTTTTAGCGAGCGAGACGTGGATTCGACTTTCAGTTCTGACTTAGACGAGCGACTTAGAGCGAGAGTGCGTGGCAGGCCATCACCTCCTTCTGCAAAGCAGTGATACTGGCAAAGTAGGAGGTGGTGCGCGTGAGGGAGCGGGAATCTCAGCCCTCACGCCTCTAGCCGCCACAGGAGCCGCCCTGGTCGGTAGACATCATCGGACTCCCAGCCACCGCAGGCGCGGGCTTGCGGCCGGCGAACTGTGGGTAGCTCGCCGCCCGATAAGGATCGGGCCCGGGTCGACGGCGCGTTGTGTTTCACGTGCGCCTCAAAGAGCTGTCAGCATCGTGACGGGGTCCACGAAGTTCGATGCCTCCTGGGCCAGGGTTGCGGGTTTGTCAAAAAAGAAACCGCGGCCCTGGCGCACAGGCAAGTGAAGGAAAACGGGTGGGTTTTAGTAAGTCAAAGTCGGACACGCCCTTTCCCTCCGCCCAGAATGGGAGAGATCCTTTGATGAATTCCGATCCAGAACAAAAAGAAAAGGTCTCTATGGAGAACAATGAGCTAATAACTTCACCGACACTATTTTTAATCAGAAAGTTGTTGCAAAATACTTGATAACATTTTGTTAATCTATACTCGTACTAATATATAAAGCTGAAGAGTTTGTTTGTTTGAACGCGCTAATCTCGGGAACTACTGGTCCGATTTGGAAATTTTTTTTTTGCGTTAGATAGTCCATTTATCCAGGAAGGTTTTAGGCTATACAAGATCACGCTGTGAACAATAGGAGCGGAGCATAACAAAAACTTAAAATGTATGCTGTATATTTTGGGGCTAAAATAAAATGTTCAAATAACTAACTCCACGCGAACAAAGTCGCCGGCGAGATCAACAATTCATGTTGAAGTTATCCATGTGTGAATCATTTAGAACGACGTGCAAGCTAAAAGCGTCCATTATAGGAAACATAACAACAATGCAGGACTTATAATAAGCGATGGCACCTACGATGACCGGGCTCTACTGATGGCGCCTGTTCAAAAACTTGATATATCAGCACTATTAGCTCAATTAGTTTTCTTTTCAAGGATCAAGACACAGATGTCAGTGTAGTCCTGGTCCTTATACTAGAAGTCCGTATATCACAAAAGTTAAACCTCTCAATGCGCAATATAGATTGTATTCCTATCACCTATCACAAACCACACTATTATCTCGTTCTTGTTATTAAATAATTACCTGTGGGAAATATGATAGAGGCAGCGAGATAAAAAAAATAGAGTTATAGTTCTAGTTACCCCTTGATAAGGGGTTTATTTACAAACATTGCTTAAAGTTTGAATGACAAAACTGTGTTATCAATTAGTCCCTAAAATTAACGCTAATGACCACGTGGCCGCGTTTTCTCTTAATTTAAACCCGCTAGTCGTCTGGTCATTAAACACTTACTGCCGCCGCTGTCTTCAAAGCCACTGTCTTCATCGATCTAATCCCATCACACACAGTCACGTATTACATTCGTACACATTTCTGAAACGAAATGGTGTCGAAAAATATCTTTATACCCTCCCCCTATATCAACATTCGAGGAAAATTGTTTTTATAGATTCGATATGCCTCAATTTCAATTGGTCTTGGATCTCTTTCGATATTCGCTTTCGAGAGGAATCAATTTGGATTTGAATGAAGTAAATGAACTTCGGCTTGTGGTTTTCTTAATGCTCTTATATTGATATAAATGTATTTGGTGGGAAGATTTACAGTTCATCGTTTGGTGGAAAAGGTTAAATAATGTTTAACGTTTGGTAAAGGTACCTAAGTGAAGAAGAGAAATATGGCCTTGAATATTACACGACTTTTAGTACGAGGACTAATTTTATTTAAATTGTAAGTGAAGGATTTTTAAGGCACTACCTACTTTCGTTCTACATCTTCATCATCTTTATTCTCCATCGCCACACATTATGGCTGACAAGACAAGACACAAATACCCTAATAGAAATAAAAACATTCGATTATTTGAAATGACAAAAGCATTACACATTGTTATGCAAAACGAAAACACAATGGTATTTGAAAAGAAGTTCTTCAACGCGGTTTGTTTTAAGAGTAAACTGGTAGAAATCGATTTCGAGAGTGCTAATAGTCCTGCTTTAGCATTTAGAGTAAACTGGTAGAAATTTTAGCAAATAGCAACTGTAAAACATACAAGTATATTTTAACGTTGTTATTGGCTTTAGTACCCTCGAAAACGATTTCTATAAGTTCCAGAACCAAAAACAAACAATTTCATCCGTCGGTATGGGCCTAGTTTTCATAATTTTCTATGGTATTAACGTCAAAAGTGAGGTCAATATGAAAGATAAAATGGTGAACTTCTTTCCTACAGAAGTCACCCGATATTTTTTTTTTTAAATTTAAATATAGAAGTTTTATAACGAAACCGGAGTCTTGGTGTCTATTGCTCATACTCTTCTTAAAGTTTTATGTACTAATGTTGTGTAAAATATTACAAAAAATTTGTTCAGTTAGTATACGATTCAGATTAGTTTAAATTACCAAACAATGTACCTATGAATTCGTCTAGACTTGAGCCTATTAATGTTTAGCAACACACTGCTGTGACCGTAGTCAGATCTGCAATGTCAATATTACATTGCCACAAGGCATTAGGATAGGATGACATCACATCTGACCCGGGACAAGTCCTTGGATAACTTCCGACCACTTCCCGACTAAATTGTCCATTTATTTGCTAAATTAGCATGAACTTCGCCCCTCCAGTCGCTGAGTACGCCCCAAGTGGAATTACGATAGTCCTAACTATTTTATAATTATGTCTTTGGGCCATAAAGTCCATAATATACAGCCAGTGAAATTAGTAAAGGTGAAAGAGGATTTATTGAGTTAATATCGTCGCAAATCATCGTTTTTTATGGGTCTTGTTTTTTGTAGAATTGTGCGATGTTACATTTATTTAAATACATTACAAACCTAACAGTAATAGAATTAGTACTTCATTTTAAAAAAAGATATCGAACAATAGTCTGGCTGTTCTTACGAAATAGTAATTGTAGTTGTTTAATAATGCAAAAGAACCTAAATATCTTAAGGTCTAATTACTAAATTTGGTCTGAATTTACCTTGAATAACTTGATGGCAAGGAACTAGATGCTATTACGGCAACTGTATACTTGGAATTACTTTAGATTCAAAATTAAAATGGTATGTAGGTATACATTCTAGTAGATTAGTTCAGCTGCATATGCATGAAAAATAAGTTATTTCACAGATTAAGCCACTGCTAGGTTAGTATAATTTGCTTATTTCCACAGTATAATGTCTTACAGTGCTCTGTTGTGGGGATAGTCAAATGATGTGAGGACTTGTCCGTTTCTTATTTTATTTCTAGGAAGACCCACAAGGTGGTCCGACGAACTTGTGAAAGCCCTGCAGCTTTTATAAATTCATCATTCATCGAACCACCTTGTGGACTCGTTTTATGAGAGAAGCACAGAAACGGTCGAAGTAAAGGTGTTTAGGGAAAGCCTACATCCAATAGTGAACACTTATCTATCAACGAAAATGATGATTATGATGAATTAAATTACAAAGGAATAACACCAGCCAGCCCAGCTATTTTTTAATGATTAATAAAAACAATAAACCTATAGAACATCTGCATTAATCGGGTCCTCAGTAGGTACTATTTTAAATCCGTAGTTCATCAATTGAACTACCTACCATTACGAAATTTTCAGATTTGTCGAGCCAGCCGTTTAGCTTTTAAGAGGCGGGATGCCCTATTCTTATATTTATAATGTGTCGATGACACGGTTGGTGGAGTGCCTGAGCAATTGACTGCTACTTTTCATATCGAGGGTCACGGGAAAAAATATTTGTATGGCCTACAAGTAACCATTCCGGGTGGATGTTTGTAAATGCACCCACGACATAAGAGTAATTCCTACTACCCATAAGTATTGAACAATGTTTTCTTTTTTTACACTAGAATATAAATTCCTTAAAATTTGTGTAGCAAATGGAAGGATGAACTCAAATATTACGTCACCAAAATCTTATACCAAGCGTAATATAACATGTGTTAAGTTTACCCAGTAGCGTGTGTAATCACCCTAAACACATAATGACTGAATATCATGCCGTCGTCAAAGGGTTTCCACATTAATTGCCATCAAGTTGTATTTGTGAAACGCTAATCACATATAATTTGATATGGGACCTTTATAACGAACTGATATGTTATTTATTGGACTGTTTAAAGTTCAAACGTGAAATTCGATGTTTGAACATCGAAATTGGATTGGAAATTGGAATTTTGTTCCAGAAAAGTAAAGATAATTTTCAGAGGTGTGTATGATGTTATGGTGTAAAGGAAGCTCATTATCTATAAAAGCAATAAAGTTATATTAATAAAAGCCGAATATGTTTATTTGAATTTTCTTATCTTTAAAAATATGAAATAGGATTCGAAAAAAAAAAACATTTCATAGCCTAGCTCAATAGCTAGGCTATCAGGAACGTTGTAGGAGACATCACGCTAAGGACTTTAGGAGCCGAGCAAAACTAAAAGCCCTCAGAAAGATTACTGACAACGAAATCACAGCGTGAGTTGCAGACGCGATTCGACAGAGTATTGCGGGGGGTCATTCCGATGTGACGAGCTGGTCCGGGCTACAATTTCACGAGAACGAAGTTGCGGGCAGAAGTACCAAATCTAAAGTAATCATTTCCATTTTGGCAAAAGTTTACGCAGGGTTAATAGTTTCGTAGTTCATTGTAAACATAACCCCACTTTTCTCAGGATCGTCATGCAGCAACAAGGGTTAACAATTATTTAAACGGCTTTTTTAAAAGAAAAAATACATGAGTGTGGTCATGGAAACCCCCATGTCTGGAAAGCGACAACAGTTAACGTTATTATATTGTGAGGTAATGATAGCACACCAGCAAATTAGGTATTTGTTTAGGTATGCTAAGCTATGGTAAGTTTTCCATACTAATCATAGGTTACGATTTCGCAGATCGGTGGGAGTCTTCCATATTGTAGAGGTGGGTTATCTGCTAAGTTTTAATTCTATGTATACATGTGTCTTATATATGTAATCTACTAACACTACAAGTTAAGTAAAAGTTTTCTAGACTATTTATTCTACTCTATAGCTTATTTCTACTTTCTTTCAAGCCCGTTCTTTATTAAGAAAGATCAAGCCGTAGTCTTCAAAAAGTGTCATACATTTTACCTAACAACTTTATTGACACACACACACACACCCTATCGCTCTTCCACACAAATACAAACGCCCTACAAAATCCCCTGACGCGTCGCCGTCCGTATAACTTACAACTACAACTATCAAGCTGGATTACAAACAAGTTGTTAATTGTGGCGAATTACGACGCCCGTTCTGGTTTTACTAATGAGTTCCCCGGTCTCTTGGCAAGCACATATCTTTAGCTTAAGCTGTGAGAAGTAAAACAGAACACATCGGTACCAAATGCACCCAAGGAGCTTATTTGTTCTATTCGTAGATAATGGCGGCTTGAGATAGAATTGGTTTGCTATTAGATAGTTGCAATGTTCTTTTGAATCTTTAATTCTTTAGGTATGCTGAAAGAGATTTCACATGTTATAAGCATCACTTTGTACCTTTTTGTCCGTTTTTATATGTGTATACATGAATGGTGAAATAATTAAATCATAAAGTAGATTTATTTGTGAGATACTCTTTGTGATTTCACAGGCTTCATTCATAATCGGTTTTTTTCTAACAAAGTTGCTTCAATAAACTCTATTATAGTCCAATGCTTGATATAGTCTTTTCACTCCCAGGCTTTGCCATAAGACTCTGTCTTGTGATCGTGTAACGTGTACACCGCATTTTTACTATTTTTCATTCATGTTAATAGCTATTGTATCGCAAACGAAGTGAACATGTTGTGCACATTGTGTACACGCTACAACCCACACGTAGCAATCGCGTTGTACACCTAGCTTATAATCACCAATGTGATAAAGTCCATATTTTTACTAAAACCGGTATTTACTCGGTGGTAGGCCAAAACATCGGCTGTCGGCAGAAGTTACCACCCGCCGGACAAAGTCGTTCCGTCAAGCGATTCATCGTGTTCCAGCATGATGTCTGCTATAGCCGTACGGAGGACGGGTCTGAGCAGTTGTGTTGCCATGTGTGCCGGGTACGATGTGCCAAATGTTGTTGTGTCAGTAGTTTGGTCTTGGAGGGTCACCAGATCAATCTCCATCTGGCGCAACATCGTTGGTCGTGTTGTTGGGTTTAACATTGCATCACCTCGCTCAACTACCGTCTTCCTTCCTATTCATTCAGTTTTTTTTTTGAGTGAATAGGCTCTTAATAAACTAGCGCGATTTACCATCAACGATTGCATCACAGCTTACCATTAGGCGGGTTTGCAGTCAAACACTAGTTTATAATTAACTAGCGACCCACCCCGGCTTCGCACGGGTGCATGTACTATACATATAAACCTTCCTCTTGGATCACTCTATCTATTTAAAAAAAAAAATCGCTTTAAAATCGGTTGCGCAGTTTTAAAGATTTAAGCATACATAGGGACAGAAAAAGCGACTTTGTTTTATACTACATAGCGGTCGCCCGCAGCTCCGCCCTCGTGGATGTCGGTTACCACTGCAAAACGCGAAATAAAATATATTTGTAAGAATTTTTGTTTTTGGACTGATGGTGGTAAAAGGCTACCAATAAGAGGATACACGTAGTATTTTAATTTTAAAAGTGGGCATAAAATTACCTAGCCTTTTTTTTTGGGATAAAATTAGTAATTTGAAAAAGTCTATTGTATTTACGTATATTTGTTAAAAAATTACCAGATAATGGGGGTTATTAGTTAGAAGATTTTTTATTGGTTCTGGCGGCTCCTGAAGGTTAGGAAGACTAACTTTACCTGAAGAACAATACATACCATAAGGTTCGTCCGCCCATTCTTGGCAGAGCAGTTAGAGCATATCTCATTCATGACTCCGATATGGACAGACGCTTGATTTTTTTTTTTTTTGGGACAAAACCCGCCACACTTTTCCCACCCACTGCAACTCCTGAAAGCCAGAATCAACAGTGGAGACCGCCAGAAAAACGCCGAGCAATGAAGCTCGACGAGTCCCGGAGAAACGATTCAACTGTCTTGGGTCCCGCAACGAAATTAATCAGAAGAGAATAGCGGAGGAGTAAGAAAAAAGATATTTTTTCCACTTCCCTCCATAACAAGCAGGAGACAGAACAGAACTAGGCCAATCGGCACAAAGGGACACTATTGCAACTGGGAGAAGCCCAGATTGCCAAACACCACGGAACAAAATTTGATTAAGTTAATGGGTCCTAAGTAGGTATTAGCTGTTACAATTGATCCCAATAATAGGTATGGCAAAAGCGCCTGAACGCACGGAAATTGGTTCTAGTTTCTACAAGGTCCGTATAATAAACGACTCCGGATGTAACTTGTACACTATCCAACATAATATTGCGTTCATTCTGCCAAAGAACACACTCCCACAAGATGTGATGTGCGGACTGTTCAAATTCACAGTTCAATGTAGAACACTCACACAAAGGGGAAGGAACAAGTTTAAAAGAATACAGTTTACTTTTAAAGTTGCCATGACCTGTGAGAAATTGGGCAACGCAGTGGTCAACCTCCAGCCATGTCTTAGCCAGCCGATCGCCAATGGATGGAAAGAATAGATGGAGGTGCCGGCCCTTGATGGAATTATCCCACCTACTTTGCCATTCGGGTAAGAGGTCCTCCCAGACTTCAGTCTGAGGTTTAAATAATCTAGAGATTTTACTAAAGTCGCGTTGTGTAACAAAATTAGTGTCCATGGCCTCCCCCCTCGCGGAGTAGTACATTGAAGCACGTCGCTGTACCTCAAGGTCGACTGGAAGTACACCTGCCAGTACCGGTAAGGCTTCAGTACTGACCGTTCTATACGCTTTGCATAAAAATATTAATGTCAAACGTTGGCTTTGAAGCAGTTTACGTCGTGCCGCCCCTATGCTGGCCCTATCGGCCCAAACAGGTGCACCGTAGCACATACATCCTAAGTAGGTAGCTCCATATATAGTCTTTAAAGTTAGGAATGATAGACCCCAAGTTGCTTTGGATATTCTAGTTAGGGCATAAAAGTTCCTTTTAGCTTTTTCGCGAACTATTTTTATGTGTTCGATAAATGAAAAATTTCTTTCTAAGATCATACCAAGGTAGCATACGGATTGCTGATTTTTAATGGGAACGTTGTTAAATTTAATAGTAGGCAATGATTTAAGATTACCTGTTAGTAGAAGTTGATAGGTTTTATGCGGCGCAAACGCTAGGCGGTTACGATCACCCCACTGAGATATTAAATTTAGGCAAGTATTGGCCAAGTTCTCAAGTCCAGCTCGGGTACTTGACTGAATGAGCAGTAGGCCATCGTCCGCGTAACCAGTAAGTGAACAGCCGCAAGGAAGCGGGATCGCGAGGAAGTCATCAAAACCCAAATTCCATAAATAAGGACCGACAACTGAACCCTGAGGGCATCCCATGGTTAGTGTTTTAGTACTAGACTGACGCTTGATGTGTATAATCAATCTACGGATCATATCTGAAGGTTGTTTGCTAAAATTCGTATGCGAACTCTATTTGTGGACAACTGCTGTCTCCCTGCCTGAGCTCTAGTCGCTGCAAACGCTCGGCAACTGGGAGGTCCTTACATTTTGTTCATGAAGCCGGGGAAACGCTCCAGCCTCGACTCTCGTGCACGTAACTCAGAGTTTCTCCGATTTTGTTATACAACGCGTTGCGAACGTTCAGGTGAAGATTATCCCATACGAGGTATTCTTTCTGCCCGTGCTTGAGAACTACCTATGTTTAGAAAGTTGAGACCTGGCTCTCTTAGACATTTTCCAAAACATTAGAAAATGTCTAAGAGAGCCATGTCATTTTCAAATGTTGTTGAAAATATTAATAGCATGTAATATTCCAGCTCTTAAATAGACTGTTGTTTAGCCCTGAAAAGAATTGTTGTTTAGCCCTGAAAGGAACTGTTGCTTAGCCCTGAAAAATGTGTTGGTTAACCCTGAAAAGAACTTTTGATTAGTCCTGAAAATAACTGTTGGTTAGTCCTGAAAAGAACCGTTGTTTAGCCTTGAAAAGAACTATTGTTTAGCCCTGAAAAGAACTGTTGGTTAGCCCTGAAAATAATTGTTGGTTAGCCCTGAAAATAACTGTTTATTAGCTCTGAAAAGAACTGTTGTATATTTCTGAGAAGAACTTTTGCGCAGATGTAGTTTTAAGAACGAAATCTAAAAAAAATCGAACACAAATTACATCACTTCACGCACGACCGCTGCGTAGGCAACCGACCTTGCGTCTGAGCCGCACGGGGACCTTACTCATAGATATAAACTCGTACAGAAATCGTAATATTTTAATTTCGCCATAACTTCAGAACCAAACGTTCAATTTTAATCATTAAAAAACCTATTATTATCTTCATTTACTTAGTGATGAAATAATTTATTTTGATAAGGATTAATAGCACAAGTAAAATAAATGCGTTTAGATGTAGTCCAACAAAAAAAATCAAGATTTTTAAATAAAAAAGTGGTTGTTTTCCCTCACTCGACATAGATAGGTATAGTGTGTCGCAGACTTTTTTGTAGATATTTATAAGATCTAAAATTAATTAGAACATTTTATGGTTCTACCTTTTATAGTTTAGGCCGCGTACGCAAAATAAGTAACTTTTCTGGTTGATTTTTTACCTTCAAAACCCCATTTTGTTCCAAAGTGCCCATGCTACTCGTGGATAATGTAGCAGGTTTCGAATGGTGTAAGAATTTTTGGAAGTGGTCCAATAGTTTTTGAGCCTATTCATTACAACCAAACAAAAAAAAATTTTCCTCTTTATAATATTAGTGTAGAAAATAAAAACAAACCAAGATTATAACATTTTTACGTAACATTTAAATATCTTTTCAAGGAAAAGGCTACGCTTCATCTACGTACTGTTCTCGAGGCTACAATGTAACGATTTCTCCTACCAGCATGAGAACAGGCAGTCTTATTGACAAAAGGGAATTAGGTAGCGGATATTAAAGAATCTGGTGCTCCGTGCTTCAAGAAAGATTTAAATGAAATCCGAATAAGTCCTGTAATGGTAGACCATACCAAAGACAAACGTGTCTGAGAATTCGGTGGAATTTACAAAGACTTTTGTCTATGGTATTGACTTAAGTCTTGATTATTTTGATAACAAAGAGATTTAATATAGGTGCAATAATTCAATGTCTTTGTTTGATAACAGAACCTGATAGCTAAAAATAGATTAATATTGGCTATAAATTAATTAAATGAGATATACAAGTGAAGAAGATAAATAAAAGTATGTTTTTTTTTGTATTTTTTTGGTTCTTAAGTTACCCACGCAGCTTAGAAACGTTTTATTGTTACTACGAACCAATATGTAAACCTAAAGCCATGTAAACATGTTTTCATTACAAACAAAACAAAATATGTAACGAGTAAGAAAAATATGTACGGGTAAAATACACATACACTTAAATAGGTAATTTTGAGTTAAGCTTGCGAAACTCAAATGTTGTTAAGTTTTTTGCACTTTGCAGGTCAGTGTTAGGTACCACTATTGTGTCAAGGAAGGAAGGTCCAACTTCGAGAAAGAGGTCAATCGTGGGTAGGTCCCCGACAAGGTGGACCGACGACCTCGTGAAAGTCGCGGGAAACCGCTGGATGCGGGAGGCGCAGCACTGGTCGTCATGGAGAACCTTGGGGCCTATGTCCAGCAATGGAAGTCTTTCGGCTAAAATGATGATGATGATTGTGTCAAGGGTGAAACAATAGTCGAACCTAACACTGACCTGCAAAGTGCAGCTGCGACGTACATCGCTACGACGACATCGACGTGGCGAAGTACATCGCTACTGCACTGGGCCTCCCTATGCATATATATACACTTCTCGCATCCAACAGGTTCCTGTAGCCTTCACAAGATCGTCGATCTACGTTACAGAAGGCATTAGAATGTTGTTTCCAGTAATAATAGAGATAATTGTATAGGTATAATCATCAACCTGGTGGTGGGACGACACAGTCCAGAGGGAGACTAAGGTGAAGAAAGCCCTCTTAAAGACGTATACAAGTTTGCCAAACGCGCCACTAAAAGAGCTGTAGCCAGAGCCCGACGAGGCCACTTGCAACCGCTCTACGAGAAGTTGGAATCTTCTGAGGGCAAAACCACATTTACAAGTTGGCACGTTCCAGGGTTAAAGCGGCACAGGATATATCCAAGTGACGCTGTGTAAAAGACCCTGTTGGCAACCTACTATGCGAAGACCTCGCGGTGAATCAGAGATGGCGCTCGTAATTCCTCGAGCTGCTGAATAAGCAGCACCAAGAAGTGCAGACACCGGAACTCCCTCCAAAGCTTGGATTAGTGCCCCCGATAAGGCTTGAGGAAGTTCATACGGCTCTTCGTCGTATGGTGAATCGGAAAGCTGTCGGAGCTGACGGAGTCCCCACTAGGCCTGGAAGGCGATGGGTCCTCGCGGTCTGGGCATATTAACTAGCTTTTTGAACCTCGTGCTCCTGACCGGCAAAATCCCGAGCCAATGGAGACTGAGTATTATTACTCCAGTCTTCAAAGGCAAGAGTTCGGTATAGGAGTGTGGCAACTATCGCTGTATAAAGGTCATATCCCACACCATGAATATCTTTGAGAGGATTATAGACTCCCCGATCCGGCAGGAGTGTGCTGTCTCGGAGTGTCAATATGGGTTTCATCCAGGGCACGGAACCATGGATTCTATCTTCGCACTAAGGATTGTCATGGAGAGATACATATCGAAGAACACACATCTGCATATGCTCTATCTTGATATCCCCTCCCCGTCACCGTCGGAGTCCACCAGGGTTCCGTCCTTAGTCCGTTTCTGTTCAGCGTGATATTAGACGTCTCGTCGGACAGCATCAGGGATTCACATGAGCAACCTCCTTGGTTGCTTATGTATGCCGGCGACATCGCGCTGGCGGACGGGGACAGTGAATGTGTGGAAGGATTTGCATGTCTGTGCGCATAGGCGGTGCCATGGTCGAGTGCACAGACCAATTTAAATACTTGGCGTCTGTACTGCACGCGTCCGGCGACATTGATTGCGACGTCAAGGCACGTATTTCGGCAGTTTGGGCATAATGGCGTAAGGTGACAGGTATCATTTGTGCCCCCAAATTGCCGGTTAAGCTTAAGGGAGAGGTATATAAGACTATCGATAGACCTGTTCTCCTGTATGGCAGTGAGGCGTGGCCTGTGCTTGAACGACACAAGCAGGAGCTGCGTGTCACTTAGATGACTATGCTGCGGTGGATGTGTGGAGTTACGCGGAAGGACCGCATCAGGAATTCCCGCATCTGTGGCAGTCTTCATGTCCGTGACATAGCGGACAAACTGAGGGAGGGTCGCCTCCGTTTGTACGGTCACGTCTTACGAAAACCGGCATGTTACGTAGGTCACAAATGTCTTGCCATGGCGCCTCTGCCGGGCCGAAACAAGCGGGGTAGACCAAAGAAGTGCTGGCTTGACGTTGTAAGAGATGACATGCGTGCCAACAATCTCACACCACAAATGCTTAAGATCGCGCGAAATGGAGGAAATTGAGTAAGAAAGCGGACCCCGGGCTGCAACGCGAAAGCCGCGGATGCAACCGGGATAAACGCTGAGATGATGACGATGATGATATATAGGTATAATCATATTATATTCTAATCTTCATATAAAGTAAGTAAGGAAAAAGTCATGAAAGTCACGAGGTAATTGAATACCATGTACATTTTATTTTATTTACTGCAAGAAGCATTTAGTAGGGCCCTATTTCACAACGATATAATCGCAAAATGGCTCATAACCATTCGGTTATGACCCATTTTAGGAACTATGATTTGTTAAGCGGTGGTATATTCCCTAGCATAACAAATCATCGTTCCTAAAACTTAACTACGGACGAAGTCAAACATCGCGACACTACCAAACCCCAAAACTTTTTGGCATACAAAGGACGTCGTAATCTCTCAATTTTCTCCATGCCATGGAAATTGAATTTCTCTTCACCATAAAAGACCCGAAAAAGGAAAAGTTCGTGTTATGGACGATTTGGCTAGGCCATTTGGCAAACACTGCCGTTCGAGTTAAAAAAGGAATGAGTAGTAACGTGGTAAGGGGCACTTTAGTATGTGCTAAAGTTTGACGGTTTCGTGGTACAGGGCACTTATGTTGGTCCATTGTGATTATGTACATATGTTGTTTATATGGGCTTGTAAACAGTATTTGACTTCATAGTTACCTCGTAGGTAATTACAGTACGTTGATATTGTTAAGTGAATAATTTGGTACATGAACTTCTCAGAAAGCCCTCGTTCTGACAAATGATTCTTGCTATTTGATTTTATAAAGTACAATAACAGGTTTATGTTCCCCGAAGCGTTCAGCAAAGAGGTATAGTTCCTACCCTCTCTCCCATCTACCCGGATATATGTATTCTGAAGGTACTGTTTTGTCCACGTAATTGAGAGCTAGCCTATTATCATCAACATGGCACAAATTCTGAATAAACACAAGATCGTGATTCATACTTTAATTTGTAACGATATCAATTCTAAAAATACTGGCTTCTGCTTGCGGCTTCGTTTGCGTGAAATTTCTTGCTCCCCTGAGGCACTCCGTCGCATGGCACCATATGCCTGCGCTGTCATTTCGTTTTAGCTAAGTGATCTTTCTGATTTTTTTCTTTTTTCGGCCCCTATACGTCACGGGATGTATCTCATTTGCCTGGCAGTACCTGAAATTAACGTTTTAATATAAACCACCAGAAAACAAACAAATATCAGCTTTATTATAGAATTCAAAACAAATTATGGGAGTTTTACCAAATGAACAGATAGAATAGCGTTGGACGAATATTAACGTTCAATTTCATTCGCCGTTGATAAATGAACTTGAGAAATTAAATAACTTCGGAATCTCCTTCCAAACAATTGAGTTATAAATTTAGATAAATAACCCGAGATAAACTTGCATAATTTGTCATAATTAGTGGTATCGGTAAAAAATAAAATAATAATTTGATTATTCAATTTGTATATTAGACTTGTACTCGTATGTTAGATGTTTATTGTCATAGTATACTTTAGAGCTTATGTGGTTGTCTATTGTGGTTTTGTGTGGTAAAAAAATTAAGACCCGTATTTTTTATTATGTCGAAATTATCAAAAACTACTGAGATATACCGTATTAAAGTTACGGAGTGGGGGCTAATTACGTCACGCCGTTGTATATTTTGTACCACGGCGTGAAGTCATGTGACATTTCAAATCAATATATCTTCCTAAGTATTTGAATGAAAGAAAATATAAAAAATAGGTGATCAATATTTTTTATAAATCTATCTGATGGACATTAAATTATTTTTTTGGATTTACATACCGAAACACCTTCGTGCCTCAGAAAACAGTTTAAAGCCTTAACAGGTTCCGGCTGCCATGTGTGGATCTTGGTTCAGCAAAAGCATGAGTTCAGGGGTATCATATCACCCAGTACCTGGGTTGTGTAGGTCAGTCAGGCAGTCACTTTCTGTGAAATACTGGTCTTCAGCTGAAACCGGTTATACTGGCACATAGTCGGGAAAAGGCAATGCAGATGTGGTGACAAAGGATCATACCCATTTTTTTATGGTCAGGAAATCATCAAATGGCGTTTCCCGCTCTGGGCGGAGCGGAAGGGCGTGTCAGATTGATTAAAACTCACCGATGTTGCTTCACCTGTCTGTGTGCCAGGGTCTCCGTATTTCTTTCGAACAGTCCGCGGTTTCGGCAGATTCCCGCTACTTCATGTACATCACTGCTTCCCAGAAGGTAAGATCCATACCCTTAATTTCATCATTAGGTAGATTAGAGACAGACGTGTAGAAAGAGAAAGAGATAAGTAACCATAAGACGTCAGATATAGTTGAAATAAAAAAAAAAAACAACTGAATATTATTGAGTTAAATTTAATACGATTTGTTTTCTATTAATTAAATTCAATTGTATTCGAAAATATTTTATTTCAACGGTTTCTTTCTAAATTTCAACAACATATATCGCGAGACTAATGCTAAACTCCGGGCTTCTTCCCTAATAGAAAAATCCATTAATACTATAATATGCCCATTGCAAAGTCGATGCTCGACAAACTCTCTTAATGAATCTTCGTTTCTCGTTATCTACAAATCCGCATGAATCACTTAAATATGTTTAATTGATAGTCTCCCTAACGTACAGTTTGAAGTGCAATCCGCAAACAGAAGTGCAAACTAATAACTTTCATCGTGTGGTTAGGAAACACTATTTCAAACTGGTATTAATGTTCGTTCTACTAATTTATTGCTTCAGTAGATCCTATTAAAGGCGTAGGGTTAGTTTTGAGAGCCTTTGGGTTTTGTTGTAATAGGATTTTATGAAATTGATTTATATACGGGGTTATTATAATGTGAAATATATTAATACTTGGCTATTTCAAAAACGAATAGAAGTGTTATCTATTTTTCTAACTCACTTCTACCTCTGATGGTGTAGTCTGTTGCTACAGCATAGTCTTTTGCTTCGGCGTAGCGAAGTACTACTTTATCATTACGTCATAATGCTACGCCAAATGTAAAGCTTGAGTTTCCTTAAATAACGGTTTCACCACATACATATTTAATTAAAATCTTAAAGACATTTACTGCCAGACAACTTACAGTCACCACCTGAGTCTAGAAGCATTCAATTTTGCTCAAGAGTTCCTAACTTAAATATACAAACTTTCATCTGCTATTTAACCCGCATAAGGGATTAATTTTCCAAAATATCTCGAACTGCTCATTTTCTTTATACTATCTATAAAGTTTTACAAAGTTGTACTATGTGAAAGTTAGAATAGAAGTTCTTCATTTTTACTGATAAGAAAGCCCAATGGATGGCTTTTATAAGAAAATCTGGAGTGAAAACAACTGACAAGAAATTACTTTATTCAAATAATCATTTTCATAGTAGTCCGCGTTAACCACCGTTGTATCTTTAGTAAAACTGCTTCTTTATGTCCCTACTCTGAATATGGTGATAAAATAAAGTAGACAGAATTTAATAAGAGATTTTATGTGATAAGTGACCCTGAACGTATTACATATTAAAAATATTAACAAAGACTTTTATAACTGAATCTCGGTTCTTCATTTTTACGATGGTATTGAAGTAAACTGTTTATAGCGGTAAGAACGGGAGTTAGGTTGGTTTTATTAACCTTTTTTTGGTCGGACTCCTTTAAGTTTTAGAGTTTAGGCCTCATTGGTTGCAAAATGGCTTTGTGGCGGATTAAGTTTGTTCAAATGAGTTGGTAACTTCTTGTTTTATATACTATTGTTATTACTTTTGTCTGTTCAATAGGTTATGTTGATTTTTCGTCATTTATTTAGAGAAGAGTGATTGAATGTTTTCTTTAGGCCTATTTTTTTGTCGTAATTTTAATTGAGGAATGACTTGCATTTGCGATGTTACAGCTTTTGCATGGAAAATATAGTAAACTGTTATTTATATTAATTATTTCGATGTAAGTTATGACTCTTAAGACTAGATTAGATTACATTAGACTAAAACTACTTAAGAAATAAGTCGAAAGAAGTATATTTTTTTTCTGCAAAGGGTTAATAAACTGTTGATTCAATCAAACTCTATAAAAATAATTTTATTTCGTACTTCTATTATTTTTACGTATTTAAATAATTGTATTATTTATCATATTTTTTTATGAATAATAAAAGTAATAGATGAGTATTACGAGACATTTTATTGTATCATATATGTATGTCATAAAGGAGGCTAATACATTTATATACCTATGTATATAAGCATATATTTTCATTAATAATTTGTAAGAATCGAATACTAATTACATTATATTAAATTTCTTTTTCTTGCAGAATAAATGTTTATTTTAATCCATTCAAAAGTGTCATTGAAAGATCGACTGGTAAAGCGGACCCCAGACTCCAAAGCTGAAAAGCTTCTGATGCGACTGGAATTAACGCTGAGATGATGATGATGGATTTGTATAATAAAAAATATTCTACTGTATTTTATTGTTAAAGTTTTTTTACACATGATTTTTTCACTGACAACTTTTTTATAATAAATATTTTAATAAAATACAAAGGTTTTGGCAGACCAATAAAAAAGATCCCGGGATTTTCCCTTATTCAGTGACCAGATTTTTGTTGTGGGTCCTTTGTGTCCGAAAATGTGAAGATTTTATGGCTACCCAAGTGTGGGCCACTGTCCTTGTATCGTTAGCATATTAATGCGTTGAAAGCCCTTTGTAATTATGGTAAAGTATACTGTAAATAGATTTTCTTTTGTTGCTGTAAATATAGTTTGTTTTTGGCAAATATTATTGGACTTGTGCTTTTAAAGTATTAAGTTTTTAGCCTATAGTAGCCCACTGCTGGACATAAGCCTCATCACAGATAGAGATGCATCCAGCTGCTACCAGCTATTCTGCGAAGAAAGGCGCTCCACCTAGCCTGGGAGTGTCCTAACTTACGTTTATCGATTCACGGTCTGCATTGAAGATACGTATCTACTGACTTTAAGCGCATCCTAATAATATGAATACAGGTAAGTCACGGTCACAATGCGCTTAGTATCGAATATCTGAAATACGTACAACGGGGCGCACTTGCTATGTGTTCTTGAAATGTTTTATAATTAATGTATCAGCACTGTTATTTACCAAGCAGTTTTGTGTTTTCAGTTTCAGTGCCTGTTATTAAAATTAAGACTGGGAGAGCATCTAGTGCCTCAACTTATTTTATTTCAGAAAAAATGCTGGCCGATCTACTTGACAAATAATTGACTGAGCATCTAATACTGCATGACGCTCAGTTCGGCTTTAGGCCGGGGTTGTCTACTAAAAGCGCTATATTTTGACTGAATCAGTCTGTGTGCAAGTATGTAGCACTAAAAGATGAAAAATGCAAGATTTTTCTATCTTCGTCTACACAGGTCCTTGTCTGTTTATCGGTGTTGTCGTGGGCATTCGATCTTGTCAATTATGACATGATGTGAAATAAGATGTTTACTTGAACTGTACCAACTGAATTAGAAGTCGTGGTGGCCTAATGGTACTGGCCTCTCAAGTATGAGTGTGCGGGTTCGATCCCAGGTCAGGCAAGTACAATGTAACTTTTCTGAAGTTATATGTACTTTCTAAGTATATCTTGGACACCAATGCCTGATTAAAAGGTGAAGGAAAATATCTTCAGGAAACCTGGACTTTGCCAGAAATGACATCATCAGCAGTGGGACGATAAAAAGGTTGTTGATAATGAAGATGATGTACCAATTGAAGTTATGTTAATATGTAAGTATTACTATGGCAGCGTTCGCAATTGTGTAAGGTGGAACCATTCCTTGTCGAGTATGCACTGATTGGAATGTGGAGTGAGGCAGGCGGATTAATCTCGCCTCGCTTGTTTAACCTATACTTACATTAACTGACTGTTACGCAGACGACATGGTATTGCTGAGTTCACCAATCACTACTATGAGGAGGTTAGTGCAGACGTGTGAGTAATATGCGGTGATTAATGGGCTTAAATATAATGGTGGAAAGAGTGAAATAATGCTTAAGCCCGCACTTTTTGATACCCAGCATTTCCCAATGTATCACTGTGTGGCACTTCATTGTGTAGGGTGTCTAACTTTAAATATTTAGGTGACTGTGCAGTTGATGGCTTAATTGAAAATGTAGATATAGAAAGATAACGCAGGTCGCTGGCTCTCCGTTATAACATGGTGGCCCGCAGGTTTGCAAAGGAGAAATTAGTGAAAATCACACTTTTAAAATTTACGGTACTTCACACCAGGACAGCTTCTAATTTTATACAAAGCACAGATCCGTTCGTGTGTGGAGTACTGCAGCCACATTACGGCTGGTCCTGTAAAATGCTACCTGGCTATTTAGGATTCAGTGGAGAGGAGTGCGAAGAGGCCAATTAGCGAGCCAAATTTAGCTCAAAACGGTCTCCAAAGCCTGGAGCATAGACGAAGAGTGGCCGGACTGTCGGTGTTCTACAAGATGCATTTTGAAGCGTAAGAGGGTATTGCATGATTTAATTCCCTCATATCTGGTGTACGGCGAGTTTCTACCCTTACGTTGTTGTCATCACAACGATCCGAACGGAGCGTTTCGCCTCGTCTTTTATACCGCGTACATCGAGGGACTGGAACAGCTTTATCATCAACGATTGCATCACTGCTTACCATTTTTTTTGTTGGGGTGGGAAATCATCAAATGACTTCTCCCGCTCTGGGCGGAGCGGAAAGGCGGTTCAGACTTTTACTGACTAAAACCCACCCATGTTTCTTCACTTGCCTGTGCGACGGCCAGCGCCACGGTTTCTTTTTTAACCTGACCCAGGAGGCATCGGCCTTCGTGGACCCCGTCACAATATGCTGAATCTCTTTAAGGCGCGCCTGAAACACAACGCGCCGTCTACTCGGGCCTGGTCCTTACCGCAGTGGGCAGCTCGCCGCCCGCAGTCCCACGCCTACTGTGGCTGGGAGTTCGATGTCGTCTCCCGACCAAGGCGTCTCCTGCGGCGGCTAGTGGCGTGGCTCATGCGCTCCGCCTCCTCCTTTGCCAGCATAACTACTTCGCGGAAGAAGGTGACGGCCTGACGTGCGTTTTCTCTTCGGACGTGTCCTCGATCAGGGTTGGATGTGAGAGATCGCCGCCGATCGCCATTACAAGAACACTGCGGTGCTTAACCCAAGTCGGGCAGACCTCCACCGTATGTTCCACAGTGTCCTTAGGGCGATCCACGCGATTGTGACATCCTGGCGTTTCCTCCCGCCTTTTACGGAACAGGAACCTCCCGAAACAACCGAGTGCGGTGAGGACCTGCTTAGGCGGAAGGTGAAGGCGCTGTGGCGCCTCTCTAGCCACTCCTCAAAGAGGGGATTTACCGCCGCTGTTGTGCCGTGCCCATCACTGCTTACCATCAGGCGAGGTTGCGGTCAAGCACTAGTTTATAAGTTATAAAAAAAGCATATTTCCAATCATTTTCACCTGCTGTTTGTCGGTCAGTCATTCGAAGCGAGCATACAATAGTCTGGGTGTCCAATACAACATTGCACTCAGGGTACTGTTATGCCTGCCATGTTTTTGCAGTGCTTCAGATATGTTTTTCTGTGACAAGGAATGACTTTTTTTTTAAATATATATAAACTAGCTCTTGACCGCAATCCCGCCTAATGGTAAGCAGTGATGCGATCGTTGATGGAAAATTGCGCTTTGAGGCTATCGTTAGGAAAAGATGCGAATCCCTATTCGCTCGCATTCGTGGCTGTACCAAAACTATACTGGGTGTTTTTAGTGTTCAGTAGAGGTTTCTCATGTTGCAAAAGTGGGTGCAGCTTCATGTCATTAATTAATTTTATTGCCAATACTAGCATTAGTTTGCAATCCATGTTTGTTACGAACACTTTTTGAATATACCTAAAGTTTATACCTATTTATCATAAGGATCGAAAAGAAATTCAAGTCCTATGCGAAATAAGAATAATACAAGCTAATAAAGAAAAGCTATTCATATGATTTTTTTTCTTCTTAACATACTTCATTCACCTTAGAAAGATCAAGGAGACGAAGCCATTCATCACGTCTTTTCATTTCAAAGTTTTCAACATCAACAAGGCATTGAATTACTGCACTATTTCCTAGAAAATGAATTGGCCAATCTGCACGCCACGGGTTAAGGGCTATGTGCATTTATTTGAACGGTACCGCGCGTTAACTGTGCGGTTACAAAGCGGCTGTACAGCGGTTAGTAATGACGTCATCTGTATGGAGGTTCTCATTAGATGTGCGGTTGAATCTGAATGACTTCATTTTGTCAATCGTTCTGCTAATGTTGCAGATCATTTTAGTTATGCTCTTTTTTTCGGGTGGTGTGCCTAAAATGTTAATTTAAGAAGGCGTGGCTTACATGATCAGCCTAATATCTTCCCATAGTTGGACCACGACCTTCTTTCTGTGATGGGTATGGGATTACGTCCCACATCCTCTCACAGGTCGTATCCATCTGCCCAGTGCTGTGTAGTTGAGTTGCCTTCAAACATGCCTACGCATGGTTTTATCTAGGACATACCAGCGGCCTCATGTTTCTGTGCTGGCGTGAATAAGTTGATACTTATAAAAAATTTAGACTCAATCGATTCGAGAGATCATGTTCAATACAAAAGTCTCGAAGATTTTTAAATTAGGGCAACTTTTCAAATTATTCTCTCAAATAGTTTGTTATAAAAAAGTATTTCTTGAAAGGTTTATTTCTTCTGTTTCATTGACGCGCATGCCAAGAACAGCATTTGATTTTTTATTTATGTAGATTAGGAGTCAGACAGTCTAGTAAGCTCTTTACTATTGCATCTAAACAATCCTTAAGCTAGACGCAAACGTTTAAGATATTGAAAAATGACAACACAAACCAGCAGCGCTTTAAAGCTATGGAAAAACGGCACAAGGTGCACTTTAAGTTCTGGTACTGAACTGTTTACAGCTCTGCAGCTTATATTGCGTTGGTGATACCACACCCCATTTCCGTTCCATTTTCGCGATTTTTAGCCAAACTACGTTCCACATTGCCAATATTGAAAAGCGAAGCGAATGTTTGGCATGGAAAAGCTTTGAACACCCGAGGAGTTTTAGTATATGAGACACACGACCGCTCGGCAAAAATCGTTGTTATTTTATTTTTTTGGTTCGAATATTTACATATTTACTTTCATTCTTGTGTGTGTTTGATTTTGGTGAGAAATCATCAAATAACTTCTTATGAGAGAAGTTGTTCTTCTCTCATTGGTCTTAGCAAGAGGGCATATCAAACTTTTACTAACTAAAACCCACTCTAGTACTATGGTATAAAAGTTAGATCATAATCAGACTGTAGATCATAATCTACCGTCAGCTGTGTTGCGCGCTCGGTAACCATACACCAATAACTGAATACTGAAACTTATTGGAATCGATTCGGTTGCTTATTCTCAACAAACTACATTCAGGTTAATTTTTTTTGTGTTCCTTCAGTGGCCTGTGTCAGGTGCCACAGTAACTCTACCGAATACCCGAAATCCTGACAGGAGGTCTTAAATTTTCAAATAACTATCGCCAAACACAACAATATGTTAAATGTACTTGAAGGGTTAAATCAAGCCAAATACTAGCGTAACTAATGATTTACCATAACAGTTTTAGACAGAAAATCGATATAGTTCGTAAATGAACGTTGTTTCAAATGTCCGCCACTCAGGCATAGTTATGGTAAGTCGAATGCATAGCATTTACTTATTAGTTCCGACAGGGCAAGTTGCTGGCAAGTTGTTGAACTCCTCACCAGATTCGTATACGGCAATGAGTACTAAACTTGTTTTATTAGCTTAATATCGCGTACACAAAGAGGGAACAGTAAGTTCACTTTGTGTAGAAGTGCGGTATTGGAACAGTTGTTATCTCTTGGTACAAAACTTGGTGAAGATGAGTTAGCTGGACTTAATGTACATGAAATAGTATCTATGGTTGTCATTACTTCAACGTACTACCAGTAGACATTGGGTAGTGGAGTGGCCACTCAAAACAGCCATCGGTTTCGCAGCCTCATGTTATGTAGTTCTTTCATGTGTAAATACCAAATGTCACAGCCCTGATTGCAGGCAAAATTATCATATACAAATTATTCAATCCTAATCAAAGACCTCTTTGTTGATGGGAAGTCATTAAATGACCTCTCCCACTCCGGGCAGAGCGGATGGGCTCGTCAGACTTTTACGTATTAAAACCCCGGGTGGGTTTTGGTTCCTTCACTCCCCGGCCCTTCACCAGGGCCAGGGCATCTATTTCGAACAATCCGCAGCCTTGGCAGGCATCGGTCTTCGTGGATCCCGTCACGATATGCTGACACGCGTTCCGCCTCCTACTTTGCCAGCATCAATGCTTCACAGAAGGAAGTGCACTGCCATGCACTTTCGCTCCGGACCATAGCCTGGATCAGGGCCGGACGCGAGCAATCGCCGCCACGAGGACATGGCGGTGCCTCGTCCAAGCCGGACAGACCTCCACCGTATACTCCACCGAGTTCTCATCCTAATCAAGGACCTTAGATGAACCATCAGGCGGGATTGCGGTCAAGCTCTTGTTAATAATATTCAAAAAAGACCTCTCAACGAACACATAATACATTTTTGTAGAATCTACATAATCATCACACACATGAGTGCCCCTGACACTCAAGGCATAGAAAAATAATGAGGTTACGTTTAGCGTGGATTAAAAATGAATATTTCATTTTATTTGATTTATTTTTTTGTAATAGTGCTTGTGTACAAACCTTTTTAAAGAAAATAAATCATTTATTCATTTGCTAATATTTCACATATAATGTATGTATTTCATAATAATGTATTTTATTATTTATTTATTTCTGTATCTCCAAAACTCACAGCGTCAGAAATATGCAAAGATCATATACCAGCGCTACGAAATTTATTTATATAATATCATCGCATCATGCTGAGATACCCTTTGACAATTCAAAAGTGCCTGTAACTGGTTTATTTTGAATACATGCTTTGATTTGATACATTTTTCTTTTGTTACTTTTTTACTATAACTTTTTTTTATGAATTTTTTTTTTTTCTTTGTTCCCAATATGTTTGTGAATGTTCATTGACAGATTTTTAATTTTTCAAATCATTCAAAGTTCGTATTAATGGAAGGGTTAGCCATTCCATAAAGTTTTCTACATAGTCTACAAATTTGAGTTGTTCGTGACTATATACCGCGTATATTATATTTTTTTTTATATCGCGCACATCGAGGGACTGAAACAATTTACCTGGAGCGGTGGTGTTTCCGTCGGATTACAATACGGTAGTTGACTAAAAAAACTAATTAGTCCGTCAGTCAGATCTCCAAAAAATACTAGTCACGTATTTTTTTCTTTTTTCATATAAACAAAAAATGAAGACGACACAGTGTGTTAAAAACTCGTCTGACGTCACTGCAAGCTACTCTTTTTAGCGAGCAGTGACGTCACCAGCCACCACTCCTGATCTTTGATGCCTTTTATATTTGTCATTTTTTATTGATTTGATAAAACAAAATATACGTATCCAATATTTTTCTATATTCTGAATGACGGACTAAATAGAATATTTTTTTTTACCCAGGAAACATCCCTATAGGCTAGAGTGAATAGGCTCTTAATAAAGTAGCGCGCATTACTATCAATGATTGCATCACTACTGACGATCAGGCGGGATTGCAGTCAAGCAATACCTTATAATTTATTTAAAAAAATATTATGTTGTATGAGATGGAGAGAGAAGAGTATGTGTATAAGAGGCAGAATGTTATGTTAATGGGGATTGTGTGAAACGAATTATAGGGATGGCTTAAGCCTTCTGTCACTTGCTTGAACAGTGTATTAGTGATACCGCACATAAACTGCGACTCTTTTTACGGCACCGCAAGAATTAACGTAGCCACGTAAACTTGAGTTATTAAACTCAAATATTATACCTCAACATTTTGTTTGAGTTCGGATTTTACTTGGCAAACCACAAGCTTAAAGTATCGCCGACAAAGAAAACTCTTCCTTTGTTAATTTATATTATGTAATTTTATTTAGACTGTATATTTTATGAACACGCTGTTGTAAATACTTTTGGCTTCAAGTTTTTGTAATTAGCAGAATTTTACTCTGAATACTTAGAACTTGTTAAGTTAAAAAGTTTCCAGCAAGGCTTATCCCGTCTCTAAAGCCTGGCTTAGTGCTTATAGAGGTCGCAAAAAATCCTGAAGTTTCTTACATATTATACCATGATATAGTAAATACATACTATGTCTTTGCTCCGATGATCTTGTAGACGTAATCGGGACTGTTGAGTCTGGCATGCTGGGTTCCATTCTCAAGCCAGGAAAAGTGTTATTAGATTTTTCCATATGGAATATTTGGAATTTTACAGTAGCAGCCCGGAGTTTAAGGGGCAATGGTGGCCCAGTTTTAATGGCGTCGACTTACAAGTCATAGTTGTGGGTTCAAAACTACGCACGCACTTTTGTGTGTTCATCACCACAGCTCTGAAGGTTGAGGGAAAACATCGTCAAGAAACGGACATGTTATGGGCAGAAATTCGAAGACATGTGACATCTAGCAATCCACCCGCGTGGTGGAATACAGCTTATTCTTTCTTGAAGAGAGGATACCTATGTCCCGGCAGGGCGAACATCACAGGTTGATTTTGCTTGCCCGGATTTGGTAGTTGAAGTTGTGATGAGCCTGTGCCTCGATAAACAGCAGAGTAGATGCGTAACACATTATCAGCAGCATTGCGTCTGATTTTAACAGGTTAACAACATGCATTGCATTCATCATACCGACTGATGCAGACCTTAAAAGCGCCCCAAATGAAATACATCCAAAGGATATCTACTTTGGATGTATTTCATTTAATTTTATTAATTTATTTTTAATTTCATTAAGAGCGTCCTAAATGAAATACATTCAAAAATATCTCCTTTGGATGTATTTCATTTAGGACGCTCTTCTCTAGCGGCTTTGCGGGCCTTCTTGCGACCGCCGTGGGCTGATCGCTCGTTGGAGCTGGAGTTCGCTGAGTGGCAGTTCCCGGCGTTTCCTCAGCCCTACGTCGTTTGTCGGCTGCTAGGGGCAGGCGGAGGTTTTCCGCAGGGAGGCACCGGGAAAGCACCTCAGTATTCAAGATCTTGGAACTTTAGTAAGAAACTGATGGATGGTTATGAATAAAATCTATTTTTTTAAAAACAAACAGCGGGGTATTTGCGTAACAAACTACGAGTAGGAATGGGTTTCATTTTAACAGTTTAACAACATCCAGTGCATTATTTACGCTGTTGAGCAGACGCATTTTTCGAACATGCAATGGATTGTCAATATGCTTCCAAATGATTCCATTTGATAGTTCACGTTTGTGTTGTTACGCTATTAGAGTACAGGTTAAGACGTTAATCCTATGCCTGATCTTTCCCGGGTCGTATCGGTTTACCGTACCATTGGAATAAGCGAATAAAGGAAGGGAGTACACCTGTGTCTTCGTATACTTATACCCTAATAGCACCCGAGGAGATATGCTCTCATTTAACTTTGGTTGTCATGATCGATCTAGGGGACTACTTATAGAATGTAACGCCTAATAGGAATGTATAACCGTACATCAGGTACAAAACGAGGCCCCAAAATCCTATGTTTTACGATAATGTCCTGAACGGTTAGTGTTATCATAAACAGTGTAACCGCCATAACTCTGCCAGAATATCTTCGACTAAAATTTTCTTTGTCATTTTGCAGATGGAATAGATAAATAATTCATCATTCGAGCCTTACTTAGCCTAAGTACATCATATTTCATATCGGGCCCTTCTGTGGATGCGACATAAAATACAGTCGAGGTAATCCTATCCATCTATGATTTATATGAAAGAAGGGTCAATGTGGAAATTTCATAAACCATATATCAACGCTTCCTATGCAGAACTATTAAGATGAGACTTAGAGGAATGATATAATCGCCATGCGTGGCGATAGATGATCCAATCGTAAACACGTGGGTCGTGTATTAAATATGGCATTGCTTTCCATAGTAATTTGTTTCCGAGATAGAAGGTTTGCTCGGTCATATTTCAATATTATGAGACCGTGTTATGTCATTCAGGGAGTGCTTATGTAAGTTCAGTTTTTGTGAAAATATTTTGATATTTATTCAATTAATATATGTATTGAGGCGGACTTAATGCCATAGATATTTTTTGTTTATGGGTGATGCAAAGACATACAGTGGTTGTTGCTCTTATTATGCAGTTGGGAATAAATATGTATACATACTAAAACCAAATAGAAAACACTACTGTGACGATATTGCCCGCTTCTTGCGAATGTGCAAAATATGTGGTGAATAAAATGAAATGAAATGAAATCGTTTATTATGAAAGTAGGATCCGTGATCACTTTTACACGTCATATTTTTTTAAACTAGCTTGAGCCGGCATTTCCTAACTGACTGCCTCTGAGAAGAAAATCCGAAACAAACTCAGGGATCATCGACTTTTTTCACACCTTCTAGGTAATAAATGATAATTATATATATTATAGTAGAGGATAAGTATTCACTTATATCAATGAAAATAAATGCAATGAGTAGAATGTAAGCTATATACTCGTAGTCCACTGCCTCTTCAATTTCGTGATGCAACAGCGAAGCGTGGATGTCCAGGTCGCACAAAGTTGTGTAGTACTCGTATTATAGTTGCCAGGTCATCCGAGCACCTAGTCGCTGGGCGTCCGACACATTTAAAGTAAAATCACGGAGTTTGGAAGTTTTGGAACTGATTGCATTATGTCCCACTAGATGCGCTGCGTGGTTTCCCCCGCGAATGATTCGAGCTTGCGGGAATATCGGAGTAAAAATTATCCTATTTGTTATTCCCGATTATAAGCTATATGTGTGCCGAATTTCATCCAATTCCGTTAAGTAGTTTAGGCGTGAAAGCGGAACATATAAAGAAACTTATTTTTACATTTAAAATATTAGAAAGGGTTAGTAAGATAGAAACCGTCGCCCTGGCCGTCGCACAGGCAAGTGAAGAAACACGGATAGGTTTTAGTCTGACACGCCCTTCCGCTCCGCCTAGAGCGGGAGAAGTTATTTGATGTAATCCCGTGCCAACAAAAGAAAGAAAAAAGAAATTGGTGATAATCAGCTTATATAATGTTCCCACTCCTGGAACACAGGCTTCTTCTCTGTGAGAGGGAGTGGGTCGTAACCCACCACGCGGGCATTTTGGTATTTTCTAAGCTCATTTGATTTTATATTAGACTTGCTAAATGCTATTGTAAGAGATCAGACTAATATCAGCATAGCATAAGAGTACTGTGAGTACGTGCATTTCTAATCTTATTTGAAACTAATATAAGATTAATAGCACGGGATAAGTATGATATTAGAGTGATTGCGGATCAACATATTTACAATACCAAAGACAAGACCCATATAAGAGCGTTTGATCTTAGATTGATTTTGGGAATAATTTCTCTTAATAGTTTTAATAGTAATTTTGTTGGCTATAGTTTCTTTAAAACTTTTAAATTTTAATAGTTATAATGGATTACAAAAACTGGAAAAGATTCAAGAATACTGGTGGCTACAGGAGGAAAGTTGTTAAGAAGTACAAAGAAATGTTAAAAAGAAAAACAAATATCCCGCTGCCTTTTTTTTCTCTCTCTCTCGATTTAAGATTTTATGTAACATTGCGAGGAACCCTAATTTATTCCAATATGGAGTTTTCTTTAGTATACTTACCGAATGCTAAAATGAGAGTTAACAATCTCATATTATTCTAATAGTGCGCTTGTAAAATGCAGCTATAGGGAAAGGCCGGTAAAAAGTGAATACCCCGGTAAAGCGAATACTGCCTACTACTCCTAAATTATAAGATTTTCATTCAAAGTGCCACTACTATTGCATTTAGCCATCTTGGTTTAGTACAAGGCAAATATCAAAGTGAAGGGCTGCGTCGCATCCCGTCCGCAGAGTGAAGATTTGCGTTTTCGTAAATAAAATAGTGATTTTACGCGGTAAGTACATTTATCATTTCTCCTCTATTACTAGTTCTTTATTTTTAGGAATCTCTTAATTCGCTAGCGTGTCAAAGTAGGTTGTTATAGTGTATTTAACACAAAATCAGAATTATTAGTTTTTGTATGAAATGTTTTAAACTCAAAACTTGCCTAGACGGGCAAAGTGAATAGGGTAACGTGGATACCATATCCACATCCATATATACTATCCGACATAGACAAAAAAAATGCTAAATAGGTTATACAGCCAGAGAAAATGTAAGAATTTAAGGATATTTTATGCGTTTCTTGCGGTGAAATGTATATTGAAGAAAACAGTAAACAAGCTGAAAATTGAATTCAATGTGACATTTGTCAACAATGGTGTCCCAAAGATTATTCTGTTTTTGATGGCATTCAAGGATATACCTGAGACAAACGACAATCTTAATTTTATGATCAAGTTTTTTTTTAGTTTGTCAAAGTTCATTTCTTTGTTTTCAGAGATTGAATACGGGTATCCACTTTGCCCAAGTATTGTATCCTTGCTTTACCCGGGATACCGGACAAAGCAAATACTTTCTTACTTTTTTAAATTTGAATTGCAGTTGATTTTTGTTTAAATATTAATGGTAACTGATGTTCGTATTTGTAAGAGCTATAAATAAAGACTGATTTGTGATCATTATTTTGTTTTTGTATTGTATACCTTTTCTGCTATGACCTTAAATACTTTAAGGTATCCACTTTGCCCGGCTTTCCCCTACAATGGCAACACTATCAATACAAATTAACAAACAAAATTTTTAAACGAGATCATGAAACAACAAGGCGCATTAATTTTGAAGTGGAAAACCAGGCCTAATTAACAGTAAATAATAAATTCCAAAACGATTACTGACCTTAAAACTACTTTTAAGTTGCGTGAAGTTGTAATAAATATTATACGAGTAACTTCACGCAACTTGTTTCCATTTTAAACCAAACAAACACTCACTAACTTTGGATCTGACGTAAAATTCTCAAAAAATCGTAACCTTAGACCAATATACGCCTATGCAGGCTTATAAGATACTTACGTAAAAGCAATATTAGCGTAAGTCTGCTTAAATTAATTTTGACTAGATTTCAATAAGGGCAAACAGGATTCAATTAGACTGATATTAGAATGATATAAAACTAAATATGCTTAAAATATTGCCCAAATTCATTCTTATATCATGATATAGGAGTGATATAAGAGCGAAAATTTTGCGTTGTAAGAGTAATGTTTGCTAGTTGGTTTGCTATAATATTAAATTTTAATATTCTTATCATCATCATCAACCTTTTTATCGTCCCACTGCTGGGCAAAGGTCTCCTCTTATACAGAGAAGGATTGAGCGTAATCACCACGCTTGCTGAGTGCGGTTTCAGACTTAAAGTTCAGGTTTCCTCAAGATGTTTTCCTTCACCTTATAATCAGTCAGTTATTAGTGTCCAAGATACATTTAGAAAGTATGTACATTTTTTTTTTTTTTTTTAAATGGGACAAAACCCGCCACACTTTTCCCAACCACTGCAACTCCTGAAAGCCAGAATCAACAGTGGCGACCGCCAGAAAAACGCCGAGCAATGAAGCTCGACGAGTCCCGGAGAAACGATTCAACTGTCTTGGGTCCCGCAACAAATTAATCAGAAAAGAATAGCGGAGGAGTAAGAAAAAAGATATTTTTTCCACTTCCCTCCATAACAAGCAGGAGACAGAACAGAACTAGGCCAATCGGCACAAAGGGACATTATTGCAACTGGGAGAAGCCCAGATTGCCAAACACCACGGAATAAAATTTGATTAAGTTAATGGGTCCTAAGTAGGTATTAGCTGTTACAATTGATTCCAATAATAGGTATGGCAAAAGCGCCTGAACGCACGGAAATTGGTTCTAGTTTCTACAAGGTCCGTATAATAAACGACTCCGGATGTAACTTGTACACTATCCAACATAATATTGCGTTCATTCTGCCAAAGAACACACTCCCACAAGATGTGATGTGCGGACTGTTCAAATTCACAGTTCGATGTAGAACACTGACACAAAGGGGAAGAAACAAGTTTAAAAGAATACAGTTTACTTTTAAAGTTGCCATGACCTGTGAGAAATTGGGCAACGCAGTGGTCAACCTCCAGCCATGTCCTAGCCAGCCGATCGCCAACGGATGGAAAGAATAGATGGAGGTGCCGGCCCTTGATGGAATTATCCCACCTACTTTGCCATTCGGATAAGAGGTCCTCCCAGACTTCAGTCTGAGGTTTAAATAATCTAGAGATTTTATTAAAGTCGCGTTGTGTAACAAAATTAGTGTCCATGGCCTCCCCCCTCGCGGAGTAGTACATTGAAGCACGTCGCTGTACCTCAAGGTCGACTGGAAGTACACCTGCCAGTACCGGTAAGGCTTCAGTACTGACCGTTCTATACGCCTTGCATAAAAATATCAATGCCAAACGTTGGCTTTGAAGCAGTTTACGTCGTGCCGCCCCTATGCAGGCCCTATCGGCCCAAACAGGTGCACCGTAGCACATACATCCTAAGTAGGTAGCTCCATATATAGTTTTTAAAGTTAGGAATGATAGACCCCAAGTTGCTTTGGATATTCTAGTTAGGGCATAAACGTTCCTTTTAGCTTTTTCACCAACTATTTTTATATGTTCTATAAATGAAAAATTCCTTTCTAAGATCATACCAAGGTAGCATACGGATTGCTGTTTTTTAATGGGAACGTTATTAAATTTAATAGTAGGCAATGATTTAAGATTACCTTTTAGTAGAAGTTGATAGGTTTTATGTGGCGCAAACGTTAGGCGGTTACGATCACCCCACTGAGATATTAAATTTAGGCAAGTATTGGCCAAGTTCTCAAGTCCAGCTCGGGTACTTGACTGAATGAGCAGTAGGCCATCGTCCGCGTAACCAGTAAGTGAACAGCCGCAAGGAAGCGGGATCGCGAGGAAGTCATCAAAACCCAAATTCCATAAATAAGGACCGACAACTGAACCCTGAGGACATCCCATGGTTAGTGTTTTAGTACTAGAAAAATGACCGAGCTTAAGTACCGCGGAACCGTTTATAAAGTAAGAGTAAACGAGATTATATATGTTTTTATAGCAACCGCGGGTTTTTAATTTTAACAACAGCATAGGCCACCAGGCGTTATCAAAAGCCCCAGAAATATCCAGGAAGATCCCAATTACGTACTTGTTTTCGGATTGGTTAACGGTTCTTCTGACAGAAAGCGCCGCGTCGACTGTAGATTTACCTATGGTGAAGCCATACTGATTATTATGGAATTTTGGACCGTTCGGTAGTAAACGTGGAACGATGAGGCGCTCAAGAAGTTTACCCAAAGATGGTAGAAGTGTGATAGGACGATATGACTTCGGATCATCCGGTGGTTTGTCACCACACTTTGGTATTATTCGTATGAAACCGCGTCGCCATTTACGAGGAAAAACGCCTTCAGCAATGCATCGGTTGTATACAGTTAAGATGGCATCACCCGCTGTTTTACACGCTTCTTTAATCATCCTATTAGATATTTTATCTTCACCTGATGATTTGTTGACCGGTAGTTTTCTAACAATATTTATAAATTCGTCATTAGATGGTACGTCTGACATTGGTGATTCAGGTGGCACAGGAGCCCACGCTCTAATCTGTTGGTGGTAGTCGCTATCGTTAGCCGGTGAATCATCAGGGATAAGTGTATTAATTAGCACTTCTGTTGTTTCCTCTATGCCTGTGGTATGCTTATCATTGACTTTAATGTTTTGAACGTATGCAAGGTCGACCGATCTGTTAGCTTTAAATTCGTGATATAAGGGAGACCACGGACCCTCCCTGTCAAGTTTATCAACGATTTTTCGCAACAAGTTACCCTTAGATTTTTCCACCGATGCTTTGTAGCGTGACTTGGCAACTCTAAAAGCATTTAAAGCGAACGTAAGAAGATCTCCAGTAATCTTTCGGCTCTTGAGTTTATTTAACTGTCTACGCGCTCTGCGATATCTTATACGCTGTTCAACTAAATAATCACTCCACCAGTCACATCTACGAATATTGGTCATAGATCCGCGACCAATGGCAATGTCAGCACAGTAGGTAAAGGTTTCTGACATAATGTCAGCACTTTCTTCGGCTGACAGCCCGTCCCGAGTGAATTCTTTGGCGTGACACGCAAAAAGCGAGCCGAAAAATTCCCAGTTCGCGCCTTTACATCTATATCTGAAATTACCGGGAATATGAGACGGACCCTGAATATAACCAGGAACAAATTCGTACACGATCAGGCGATGATCACTACAAGACGCGTCCGGTAGGACACGCCACCTATCCAAACGTACGTCGGCACTTGAAAGTGTGACGTCAATACAAGATTCGCCCATTTGGCTGCAGAAAGTAGGTGGTGCATCAGGGGTATTATGAATCGATAGGTTCATCTCAGCAATGAAATCCTCAACAGCGCAGCGTCGTTCGGTATCGGTGGCCCGAACCTTGCCATACCACAGAGACGATGACGCGTTGACATCCGCGCCAACGATAACTTTGCAGCCCGCGAGTGACCGCAAGACATGACGGAGATTATGTATATGAGGAGTAACAGGATCTGAGTATTGAAAGTAACAGCTTACAACGAATACTCTAAAAGAAGCTGATGATACTTCGGCAACCGCACAGTGTGGCCTCATGAGGTCACGTAAAGACGTTACCGTAAAGTTAGAAGACCGCGCAACATAAATTCCGGCTCGTGCCTTGCAATCCAGTTGTACTACCCTGTGACGTAAACGTGAGTTTTGATATTGTTCCTGAATGAGTACAAGGTCTAAGTTGTAGTCAATAATTAATTTATCTAACTCTGATGTCGCCACCTTATCGTTGTGAAGGTTTAATTGCCCTATGTTTAGTAAAGTATGTACATAATTATAACTTTAGAAAAGTTTCAGTGGTACTTGACTGACCTGGAATCAGAACCGCACACTCATACTTGAGATTCTGGTGTTTTAACCATTAGGCCATCACGATTTAACATTAATAACAAATTAGCATTCTTCTGACAAACATATGTTTTTTTTATTTTTAAATTCATTCATTACCATAAAATCTAATCCGCTGATTGGCCACGGACGTAAAATAAATCACTTCTCTAAGGCGATGAATCGAAATTAAATTACAAACATACTTTATGAATGAAAATAAATTAATTAGTCACGCACTGAGATCAAAACAGAGCACCACGTTTGATCTAAAAGCAAGGATTTCGAATGAACGAGGTACAAATTAAATTAATTTGTTGAATGCTAAGCTTTCCGCTACTTTCAATCAAAACACTTTATTTATGTTCACTTCAAAGGAAAATAACGAAATAAATTGAAAATACCTTCCTTTGTAATTAAGGGGTAAGCGCCGCCCGCTTTTGAGAAATGAGTAGTGAGATACATCGTTATTGCTTGGTTTTTATATAATTTTCCTGTAGAAAAAGTTTGCAATATGGTTTTCAACAAAAAATAGCAGTCATAAAACAACACAACGCACCTTTAGAACAATAGAGACCTAATTCGAAATTTGAAGATTTCAATGTTGATATGTTGAACTTGTTGCAACAATGTTGAACAATAAAACAGAGACGGTTTCACGGTTGAACAACCGCCTCTGTTTTGTTAACAGTCGATGAAGATGGCCTTGCAAGGTAGTTTTATGAGTCAACATTGAAATCTTCAAATTTCGAATTAGGTTTCTATTGTTCTAAAGGTGCGACAAGCAGACTAGAGGGAGTCCAGAGTAGAGGGGAACAGACCGCGTGGAAGGTCACCGATGAGATGGACCGACCAAATCAAGTCGGCAGTGGGTGGACCTGTTAATGAATTCTCCAGACTGTCGTCCAACAGGGATAGATGGAGGGAACGTGCGGCGTGCGACATCAACGTCCCCAATTGAGTCATAGTGACCACGACCGCTCTGTCAAGAGCGAAACGAAGGAGATGAAGAAACGACACAGAATACACTAAAAACAAAAAACAATCACGGTGTCGGGTCGGCCACGCTCATGCGAATTCAATGCTTTATCCCCATACAACAGCAGTGCTCACGTAGCAAAAAGTTTTCGCTTCAACAAGAACTTGTCAATCGACTAAAGGATAATGTGAAGCACAGACAACAGCATAATTTCATCATCATCATCAACCTTTTTATCGTCCCACTGCTGGGCACAGGTTACTTGAGAGGCTGGTGTTTTAACCACTAAACCACCACGACTTGTCCAGCAAAGATTATCTGTGGTTTATGGTTTAGTTTTGTTTTATGTTTGTTTCTATACGATAATGGTCTTAGATGTATTGTCACACAGTAAAAACTTTTTTTTAGAAGGCTGGCCACAATAAAGTTTATGGAATTCGAATTTGGAATTGTTCATGAAAATAAAAATGTGTACTTTCAGAATATAACTCAATTTAAATATGGAGTGGACGCCGTGTTGCAGTTATTGCGTTGCATCGTTGCGGTTACGCACCAAAATTTTTTTTGACACACTGACTTTGAACATAATCAATAGATTCATTAATCATACTATCAAACGATACCATGAAGACTCTTGTATAGATGACAGATCAAGAAGTGCTCGCCCTCGCTCTGTTAGGACTCCAGAAGTTATAAAAGCTGTGAAGGCACAAATTCAAAGAAATCCCAAACGTAAGCAGGAACTGTTGGTCCTTCTGACGGGGTTAAGCAGAACTGAAAGAACAGTGAAAAGGATGTTACACGAAGACTTAGGGTTTCGTGCATATCGAAGAAAAACAGAACATCGTTTGAATGCTCACTTAATGGACATGAGACTTAAGAAATACCGTGTTGAAGCGGTACGCGGGAAAGAATATCAGGAAATTCTTTTTTTAGATAAAATTTCTTTACCGTAATAAATGAGAGCTACAAAAACAAAATTATAAGGTGTACGCATATAGTAGTGAAGAAGTTTATCTTACCATATTCCGAGTATCCAACGAAGTCATTTTTTCTTTGGAAGTTTCTTATTAGGGCTTAACTGAGGTACATTTTTGTGAGAAAGGTGTAAAAATGTATGCAGCTGTATATCAAAATACAGCCCTGACGATCCTCGTAGAACCTGTTTCTCATACCATGTTTAATAACAAGCATTAGATGTTCCAACAAGATTCGGTATCAGCTCATAGAGCGAAGAACACACAAGACTGGCTGGCGACGCGTGAAATCAATTTCATCCGGCACGATGACTGGCCCTCCTCCAGTCCAGATTTGAGTCAATCAGATTACAACTTGGAGGAAAAAGTCAGCTCAAAACCTCATCCTGATTTGAAGTCACGCAAGGCGTCCTTGATTAAGGCAGCCTCTGATATTGCATATTCGTGATACGATAGACGAGTGGCCGCGCAGATTGAAGGCCTGTATTCAAAATTACTTAGATCGTTTTGAATAAACTCTTTTATCATTTGTTAAGTTCGTTTTAATATATTAATGGTTACATAATAAATAAACTTGTCTCAATTTAGTTCATATTAAATATGTGGCAGTATTTATAAACTGGCTGGGTATATACCATTCCGTCTGTTTCCCTGAGTATGAGTAAGAAAGCAAATCAAAATTTTGAGAGAAAAATATCATCATTGCGTTATTTATGTTGTTGAGCAGACACATTTTTCGAACATAATATGGAGCAATGTATTAGCAATTCGCTTCAAAATGATTCAAATTGAAGGCAATTGAATTATACAATTAGGCTGCAGATTATATAATAAATATGTTAAATTCAAGTAACAAGACTCATACAAAAATATACATAAAAGAATTGAGACAGATTAAAAAAACACAGAAAAAACCTTGACTTGACTAGGTAACATTATGTTTACTGCAGCATTGCCGGATATAAGGGCTGGATAATTTTCAATTCATATTATATTCTCACTACAAAATCAAACATCATTTATTAAAATTAGTCTGAGAATCAGCACTTCAAAATTACATAAGACAGTTCCCCAAAACGCCCGCCCTTTCAATACCTAACATATTTAATACAACCCCAAATGACGAAACACGAGATAAATACAAATCGCAAGAGTAATGGTGAGGTAATAAATTAGACGCACTAGTTTCTCATCTACGACCTTCAGCTTGTCAGTCGCGGCCGTTACCCTGGACAACCACTACTCCTGAACCACCACTATTTATTTATTCATTTCAAGAAAACACACAGAGCTGTGTTACCATGTATGAGTTGTGGAACATAATTTATTGAAACAATGTATCTAAAGGGTGTATCTGACATTGACGCACAAACGAGTACCATGGATCCAGTACATGATTCTGAACCCCCCAGTGGTGAACTTTTTTTGTCAGTTTTTCCTGAATTAAAAAAAAAATCAGGAAAAGTCCTACAAAAAGGCGCTTAAGAAGGCTCACTTCGACCGCATTACTCATATTGGTAACAAGCTCTCTGCGCAGCTTTCCGGTAGCAGGTTTTTCTGGTCCCTAGCCAAATCGGTCGAGGCGAACTTCTGTCGGCCCACACTGCCTCCCCAGGTTAGGCCTAATGGAGCACTGGCTCATACGGCGAGAGAGAAAGCAGGTCTCTTTGCATCTCTCTTTGCCCATAGCCCTTCAAAAGGCTCCAATTTTCAGTAAAATTTCTTTCGCACTAACGATTAACAAAACCTATGGCCAAACATTCAAATTAGTAGAAATTTGTATATGAAAATAATGTTTTACGCATCGGCAACTTTATATTGCCCTATCACGGGTCGGGGTTCCCGATCATCACTATATTTTGTTACCTGTAGATAATTTAACATCAAATGTTGTTTATAGAGAAGCTCTACAATAATCGCTTTAGTTATCTATCCTAAAACAACGGGTTGTACTCCGGGGCTGGCAGAAGTGAAAAGTTAGTATTAATTACATTTAAATATTTACATCATTAACAATTTTAACATCTTCATAAAGACAATCTATGCAGCCTGCGGATAAAGACTGCGTCGTCGATGTTAGTGTCGGTGTCCCGGAATTGACTTGGAAATCGTTTTGTTGACCGTGTCTTTCCTAGGTAGGCACTTTGCAGCGGTAATCGACATCATCGACGCGAGCAGAGCTGCGGGCGATCGCTATTTGTAGTATAAAACAAAGTCGCTTTCTCTGCCCCTATATCACTGTATGCTTAAATCTTTAAAACTACGCAACGGATTAATCCGATTTTTTTAATAGACAGAGTGATTGAAGAGGAAGGTTTATATGTATAATACATGTACCGTGGGAAGCCGGGGCGGGTTGCTAGTTTATAAATAAAACAACAGCTCCACAATTTGATGATTTATTTCTGTGTGTCCGATCATTGACAATCTTCTGCTCTATGCTCATAGTGTTGCTATATCACACAACTCCTTTTTAAGTTAAACAAACAATTTCTAGTGACAAATTACAATACCTAATCTTTAACCACTAATTAAATAAAACAAAGTAACTCTAATACTAATCATTTAACAATTATCTTAGAATCAGCTTAATTGCTAGTTACAGTATCTGAAAACATATACCATTTATTTACACACATAATCATTGTATCTAATTGGTTTTCTGATCACTCTACCACTCCTACTAATCACTCCTTCCTGTTCATCGTAATAAACAGGTACGGAGTAAAGAAGGATATTATCTACACATGTGTAGTTCAAGACCCCTCCTGATCAATTATTCTATTTTGTAAAAGTGCTATTCTGTTCCTGTGTTCATCGTGAAAACTAGGGGACGTGATCGTGGAGTGAGGTTTCATTCCAATGAATTGTCGGGATTGACGCTATTGACAGCAATCAACTATTGACGGTAAATTTTTAATAGCATCTATCGGTAGAAGGTCTAAGTAACAAAACTCAAGACATTATCCACGTCTTAAATACTACAAAATTGTTATTGAAAATTGTAAATATTTGCTCATGAGTGATATTTTTAAGAAGAATTCTTAACATATTTTTGTTTGACGAAAAGAAAGAATTGATATCGAATAGTAGTTCATTCATCCTTCATAGAAAGGGGAGGATCCTCCGTTCAGAGACGAGTGCTCCAACCAGTATGACGCGTTGTTTGTTTGTGGCGTTTTGTAGTTACCACTTCAAAAAAAATAAGGCTTCTAATTCTCAAACAATTGCTCACAATTTCTAGCTAAGTCTATAAAATCTGCATAGCAATAAAGATCTCAACAAATAAGCCCATATTCTATTCCCCGATATGAAACGTTCACTTCAGAAACATTCAACAATCATCATTATGTTTTGATTAGCCATTTATCCAACTATGTTGAGGCCAGCTTCCAGTCAACAAGGTTCAGCTTAATACCATTATTTTACATGGAGCGACTGCCCATTTGACCTCCACAAACCAGTTAATGGGTAATAGGATACCCCTTTGAGAAGACTGGTGGTAGGCCATAATATTGGCTGCCGGCAGAAGTTACTACCAACCAGACAAAGTCTTGCCGGCAAGCAATTCGTCGTGTTCCGGCATGATGTCTGGTGAAGCCGTACGGAGGACGGGTCTGAGCAGTTGTGTTGCGATGTGTGCCGGGTACGATGCGCCAAATGTTGTTGTGTTGGGAGTTTGGTCGTGGAGGGTCTTCAGATCAATCTCCCTTTGGCGCAGCATCGTTGGTCGTGTTGTTGGGTTCAACATTGCGTCACCTCGCTCAACTGCTGTCTTCCTTCCTATCCACTCAGTTTTTTGAGTGAATTGGCTCTTAATAAACTAGCCCGCCTTACCATTAACGATTGCAACACTGCTTAACATCAGGCGGGATTGCAGTCAATCACTAGTTTATAATTTTAAAAAAAGGTCGGACTTTTGGGCTTCTGATTATGCGTAACATTTGTCTAATATCTACAAATGAGCCGGGACCAACGTGTTACAGTGCTTTCCTATGTAGGCGCATAGGGGTCTAGGTATTGAAAGAAGATCGATAATCCAAAGGTCACCCGCGTCAAGTGTAGTTTAGCCTGATTGATTACTGCTAATTGATCCATACTAATATTATAAATGCGAAAGTATCTCTGTCTGTCTGTCTGTCCGGATTTCACGCCAAAACTACTGAACCGATTGTAATGAAATTTAGTACACAGATAGTCTAGAGCCTGAGAAAGGATATAGGCTATATAAAATCCCGCTATGACCAATAGGAGCAGCGCAGTAACAAAAAATGTTGCGAAAACGGGGATGAACGCAGATGTAGGTACATATTGCTCCCATGATTTTAACAAGCGCTTATTTTATATCAACTGAGCTCTTTCTAATTTTTTTCGGAATGGACTACGGCTTTGGCAAAAACTACTGAATTGATTTTGAGAAAACCTTGCAGTAACGAAGGCATTTATCTTGGCATTCCCATGGAAACGGGAACCACCGCGCGCTGTAAACTGAAGTCCACGCGGACGGAGTCGTGGGAAACAGCTAGTTATTTTTATAAATTATAAAGTGCGCTTGACTGCAATTATGCCTGATAGTAAGCAGTGATGCAATCATTGATGGTAAAGCGCTATTATTTAGCTATGGACTCCTAGAAACATCCAACAATATCCTCTTTAAATAAAATATATCTCTCTGCTCGCATTACATCCTACCGAATGTCGTAACGCAGTTAGGCGTTCACCTCGAGACCTGTGAGGCTTAATATAATATCATAAGATATTTCAGCAAGACATCACCCTGTAGGGTCCACTTGCTGAAATATCTTATGATATTATGTTAAAGGGACATGATATTATGTTACGGCAATCACAAGTTAGGTAAATAACTTTTAGTGAGTACACTAACTGACGAAAAGTTGCTTACGTAACTTGGGATTGCCTTCTTTACTCTGTTTGTTTACTTTTTTACTTAGAACGGAAAATATTATGAAACTTTTTTCGTTAAAGGCTCGAAGATACATAAATGGGTTTGGAACTCGTTCGCTTTACTAAAATTTGTTTGCTTATGCGCTGTTTTTGTTTCTCTTGTGGCACTCGCGTGAGAGGTTTTGTTAATGGAGGAGGAATAAAAGAAATTTCTATGTTTAATTGTTTTATTTTGAAACAAATGGATTTAATTTAAGGAATAGGTAGTAATGTGTATCAACGCTCTTTTTGTGTTTTTTGTACTTGACACAAATTATCTGAAAAGTTTTGAACAAAATTTTATACTTGCTTTAGATATATTTATTTAGTAAAACTTTATTAACAACGAAAATCATTGCACAAAGGTGACCTTAAGGTGATGCAGAGACAAAACATGGTAGGTGCAAAGATATTAAAGTTAAAAGAGAAACAAAAATAAAAAAATATAATAAATACATAAATACATACACACAAATTATAAACAGTAGAGAGAGATAAAAAGAAATGTAGAAAGAGAAAAACGTCCTGATATTCTGAGTAAGATCATTCCAAAGGAAAACCGCCTGGATAAGAAAAGAAGATTAAGAGCGGTGAGAAGGACATCGTAGAAGACAATAATTGGAAGAACGAAGATTCCTATTATGCGCAGAGTATAAATATTGAAAATGAGAAGTAAGATAAGAAGGAGAACAGGGTTTGTGTAGGAGTGAAAACAAGGCCGTCAAAGCTCTTAGAGCTCTGCGCTGCCTGATGGGTAGCCATTTCAAGATGAGAAGAGACATGATGGTACTTACGAAGATTAAATACGAATCGAATGCAGTTATTTAGATGTCGGTCAAATTTATTGAGTAGATCTGCATTCAGGTCGTAATAATACATCACCATAGTCAATAATGGGGACACTGTATTGGTAGCGTATGTATGTAACAAATAAATAAACTTCCTTAATTGAAGACTACTTGCTTTGCTTTGCTACCTGACTTAAAGGCAACTGAAATAGTTTTCTATTTATAAGCAACTATTAACTTTTAATTAATGTCAATTACCCAACGGCCAGAGCCAAACAAATTGCGTAATTACAAATTGTAATTAAGCCCTAAACATCGATCGCTCAGCCTGGCCATCCTGAACTTCCTAACTTAATTCTTAGCACGGAACAATTCCTGATGCCGCCGCTGCATGTTGGGAGTTGGGATCAAGTGCGTTTTTGCGCCTGCCTTGTGGCTCTTTGCTCCCCAACCAATTAATGTACGCTACTTTAATTACACAACTTGTAGCGAATAAGTTTCAGCTAAAATTAGATTTATTACCTTAATTCTCACTTTATAAATTACTTTTGTAATTAGGGTCTCAATTTAAAGTTCTGGTTGTGATAGTTAGGACACGTGTTAACAAATGAGTTGGCACAGTTACCCGATAGAATTATATGAAGTTGAACGTGGAGTATTAGGATATATTGTAAGCAAAGTTTCATTTTATTTTAACCATTCATGTACACATAGATATACATAAACAGACAAGAGCCAACAGAACAGAAAGGTCAGAGGTAATGCTTATTTCGTAAGTTACCTCTTCCAGCATATCTGCAAAAGGACAGTAAATAGAGAGATTTAGACAACGAGTGAAAAAAAAAATTAAAGACAACAAAGATAATAAAAAGCAAAACGATTCACATAACAATATATATATATATATATATATACAGGGTGCCAGGGAAACGCTTCCGAAAACGAAGACAGGTGATAAGGCTAGTGATTCTCGATACGATACCATCAAAAAATGAGGATTTTTTTTTACAAATTTACTTAAGCATTTTTCGTACACTATGCTGTGGGAACAGTTAAATGAGTTAAATGAAACCATTATTTGCGATTAAACATTTTTTTTTTTCTTTACAACTCTAACAAGTAATGTATTCGTAAATAAATAATCAGCTGACAGCTTCAACGCTCGCGCATACACTCGAGTTCAACGACCGCGTGCGGTCACCGGACGGGCGATGCGCCGGCTAACTTAGTGCGGCGGGGCCATGTGATCGGACTATCTTCCTAAACTACTAACCTTCACTCGATCGCTTGAAGCAAATGTCTTTTCAGTTCACTTCTACCTAGTTGTGGGATATCTGCTTACGGGTTCCATTCGTGCAAGGATCGTAATGATTTTCCCCTTGAACAGGGTTACAATTTTATTTTGATCTGAACGTTCAAATTTACAAATCAGAAAAATCCAGTTTACTTTGCTTAACCTTGAGGCCCATATCGAAGGTACTTAGATACCTACAGCCGGCAGTGTGGCTGTAAGGCCATAAAAATCCTTTGTAAAGCGCCGCTAAAATAAAGAAAAATAAACATTACAGAGGCGTCAACAGTTTTAATTGATTGATCGTGAATTTAATAACAGTTTTGTATTATGTCGATAATCGCTAGTAAATGAAATAAAGCAAAAGATCGCTGACATCAGCTGTAATTGACTAAAATTTTTTCATCGCATGTGAATCAATTGAATTTGAACTTTATAATAATGTAATTAAAGTCACACGATGCGTGCTCGTTTATTGCAAGAACTGGATCCTTCATTTAGTAAGTAAACCTAATCAATTTAAATTGAATAATTAAATTAATTGAATCTAAGAAACCAGTTAAATCTTATTTAAAAGTTAGAAAATGAAAACAGTTTGTAATAAAGCATAAGTACAATTTCCTAACAATTAAAATCAATTGATTTCTGATCTCGTAATTATTCTTTCGTTCACGCGGGGATGTCCCAATGCGTTTGTCGACGTCCGCGCGGGCTTGTTTGACCTTCATAGTACTTCTTTAGTAAATAATTAATCAGTTCATTCCCGACTCGGTTCGTGAGCGGTTACGTTTTTAATCGATTATTTAATTATTGTTTTGTTAGTTTTAAATTTGTGTTTAGTTATTAGGTATTGTTACGTTTTTAGTGCTGTTTTATTCTTTTTAGTTATAACTTTTTGTTGTTTTAGACAATGCCTGAGGCATACGTGTACAGTGCTCGTGAATACGGCAACATGTTGATGTGTTTAGGAGAAGAATTCTAGGACCAGTGTTTCTACCGCAGCGTCTCAATGGATCAGCATATCTTAATTTTATAAATGGACATTTAAATGATATGCTAGAATGTGTCTGTGGCTGAATTTCGTCGAGCATGGTTCCAGCACGATGGAAGCATGCTCGTTACGCGTCCCGTCCGCGAGCGTCTCACTGAGCTTTTTAATGACTGCTGGATCGGAAGGCTGGGGCCGCACGCCTGGCCGTTCACCCGACTTAACGCCGTTGGACTTCTTTTTATGGGGGTATGTGAAAGAAAGAGTGTTTGATCGGGAATGTGACAGTGCTGATGAAATGCGGGGCAGAATAGTGAGTGTTTTTAATAAACTACGTGAAGAATGTGTTGAGGAATACTGATGCCTCGTGTTCACGGATCGACACAGCGACGGGCCCGGCTTTGTATTGAAATGAATGGAACTCAGTTCGAGAAAAACCTCATAAGGTCGCAAAGGATTTAGACAGGTACGTAAAATGCCTCTGTCAGCTTTTTACAATGGACTACAATTGCGATTTTGAAAGTGATGTTTGTAAATTGCGTATAAATCGGCTCTTTTCGGCGGCGGCTCTTTTAAGCGCGGGCGCGGTAGTGCGACGTCGCCTTGCGTGTCAGTGAACTCATGTTTCGTACGCTATCCAATGCTTGTTTACGAAATATGAAGTCTTGAAAATAATCAATTTAAAGCGAAAGGTTATTGGTATCCGTTTGCATTTAGGTTGTATATAATCTACGTTCTGGCTTCGGAAGCGTTCTCCTTACACCCTGTATATATTGATTATATAATACGTATATACTTTTTTTATGATGATTATGTATATACCTAACTATGAATAGTGTTCTTTTACTCTTCTGTCTCACATTCTCGAGTAACAGGAAATAATTTGTTACAGTGTCTATCTTTAGCTGGTTTAACCACGACACACATCATTGCAGATATAATGACCTATTTTCGGATATCAAAATCAATCTACCTTAACTCACCCTGACTATGTTGAGGTCATCTGTCGACTGATAGATGACCTCAACATAGTCAGGGTGAGTTATAGTGATAAGACTTTATCGAATGCCTTTCAATAATTTATGTGAAGTCAACTCTATCTGACTTCCACAACTCGGTTACCGGATAGCACGTTACCTCTTGGTGCCTCTTGAGGCAAGACTAGTGTCTACGGATAGTCCAAAGCCTGAAAGGCTAATATAGTTTTTAGAGTTTCAGGCTTTGGACTACCCGTAATGACTGTCGAAGAACCACAAACGACAACCGGGACCTACAGTTTAACTTAAATCAAAATCAAAATATTTATTCAAATTGGCTGAGAAACATCACTTTTTGACTGTCAATTTTATATATGACAGTTCCCTAAAACGCCCGCCTTTCGCCACTTCCTAGTGCTTTTGCTGGAAAGAAGAGGTGTGTGTTCAGCTAAAACATAAATTAACGGCCGAGTCTCGGTGTGTACCTAAAGATCTACGTTCTCAGCACATGAATGAATGATATACAACATAATTTTTTATTTATGCGAAACCCGAAACACGTGTCCAGTATTTTTAAGTAATGAATCTATGTACAAAATTTCAAAAAGATATCATGAAAAACCCTAAAGTTATGAGCTTGCTATTCTACTTGGTTGTCCCAACAAAAATATAATCTCGGGCGGATGAGCGCGGCGCGTTGACCTCTGGCATCAGATGGCGCGCGCGCAAGTATAATGATCTATCGTAACCGCTCGGCAACCACTCTGCAACAATTTCTAAATGTATTTGGAAATAAATATAACATGGTTTTAAAATTATTGGAATCGATTCAGTTGCTTATTCTGAACAATCTATATTTAGGTTTCGGATAGACAATAAATAACGATGTAAACGCACCTACAGTATACAAAGTTATATAGGTGCCACAAAACTGTCAATATAGACACTAACTAACCTCATTCCCAGTGAATGCATAGATTTAGGATTTCATTGTTACGCTAAATCTATGAGTGAATGTCCCCTTATTTCATTTCTAAACCAGACTAGAACAAATTTCCAATGTTAAAATTAATTTATTGCACACAGTTTCAAAGCGTCCTTGATTGGCTGAGTGTCACCGTCGTGTTAGGACGGAATATCACATTTCGGATTAAAGCGCTCAACTGTCATTCCATGGAGAATCCAATTTACGTAATTCCAAGACTCTTTTTCTTGTTCTGACATTTTTATGAAGAGGAGATAATGGAGTTTGATGTTGATATTTTGCGGATGTTTTACTTATTTTCTGAGAAAAAGATGGGGAAATATGATTTGTCCTACATTTTTAATATCGAGTTTTGTACGTAAGAATTTTTTGTCTATATAAAAATTGCCTAAGAAATAAAATACAGCCTCCTGAGTCTAGAAAAAGAAAAAAGGAAACTAAACGGAAAGACGACATAAGTATTTATTTTAGCTGACAGGAAATCGTTTTGAGTGCACGTATTGTGTAGTTATATAAATTTTTAGATATTATCATAAAATTTTTCGGTGTATGCTTGATGGCTTTGTTCTACTATTTACTTATGGCGAATTGATATCTGTTGTTATGGAAGCGTACTTTTCGTACAATGCTAACTGTTATTAAAAATGCTTAAGTGAGTTCATTTTTGATACATAATCATATGTTATGATACAAAAACGTATCTATAACTCGCGCTAGTTAACAGTGCACCTCGCTGGAATGCGATCGCTCTCCCGCTCCCCCGCGCGAGCCTCCGCATTGGCCGTAAGCGATGAGTAGCGTTAGCATCTTTGTTACAATTGTCTAAATACAGTTTAAATCCCCTGTTGTTATTACTATTTCTGTGGAGTGTTTGCTTTGTTAAGTTTTTTTTTTATTAAGTTTGTGTTTGTTTTTTACATTTTCAACGCATTAGTAGAGCCTATTGATTGCACCAACATTATATTTCAGTCCATTTGTATCAATTTAATTGCAAAACGTCATGATGAATTATTTAGTATTACGACGCTTTATCATCAAAACGACCTTTTAATAACATATTTTTTTTTTTAACATAGCTTGGTACGAGGTGCACAGTCGCTCGCACGAGTGGTACACTACACTACATCTATGTATGTAAAACTATTTCATTCAAAAATTAATCGTTGACCTAATGAACCGTCCGTTAAATATGTTTTTAGGGGTCTGTGGTTAATTAGAAACTTCTATAGTTTTGTCAAGTCTGTCTGCCTGTCTGTCCGTGTACGGACAATCTCAGTAGATTGTCCGACAGGCAGACACTGGACCGTTAGCACTAGAAAACCCTAGAAAGTACCAATATGTATATTAATCACGCTAACAAAGTAGTAAAATAAAAAGTGGAAAATCAACCAAATCCGGGAAAAATAAAATGTAATAAAAAATAAAAATATTTGTTCCGTGCGAGAATCGAATATGCAACAAGAGACGCAGCAGTCGATAGCTGTCACTGCGCCAACCATGCCATTAATATTGATTGCTTCTCTTCGTAAACCGTATTAACACAATTAACAAAGTAGAGAGGCTCACGGGAGCTTTAACAGTTTCCGTTCAATTAGCATCTTTTTATTTAATTAATAAAACAAAATGAAAGAAATGTCTTTATTTGTAGTAATTGAAGCAAAATTAAACGGTTTCAAGGGATAGAAATTTACCGTTTATTACCTTTCTTTTATAAAAGTTTGTTTTTCATTTATTTTTATGATTGATATTAGTTTACTTTTCATCTTCCTGTTCGATTCACAAAATAAATACCTTATATTTCTTACTCTTTTACCTAAAAAAATAGTGTCAGGTGTTATGCCTGCTACTTTTTTATGGTTATGTAGTTCAGTATGCCGTTTAAAAGTATTCTGTTAATTCGATGTTTTAATTTGCCAGTAAATGAAAGAAGTTATTCCTTAATAGGCGACTCGTTCAACTTAAAATTAGAAACGCCTCCAAATTATTCTAATTTCAATCAAACTTAATTAAGTAATGATAACGAAGGTCACTCATTGTAATTAAAAGTTCCGTCCAGAACATAACGGATTTCCTCTTTAATTTACACGTACCCTTTAAATATCAGCCTTACATTTCTCATTAAGGTAAAGTTCCAAATGAACTCCAGCGATAATCTTTAAAAATATGGAACGAAAACTCTCAGATTCAATGAGCAAAAAACGTGAAAAGATAGATCTGTTTAACTTGGAAATGGATTTTCGCGGTAAGAATAAAAAGTTTTTGTTTTTTATCTTATTTTCGCGGTAATACTCTTGCATTAAGCTGATGAGAATAATAACCTTGTTCCAGAGAATGCCTGAGTTTGTACGTAAGTCGTAACGGATGATAAAGCATTAGTAACACGTCGCACGTGTAAACACTCGACAACCTTGTGATTACATGACGACACGAATTCAAACAAGCGAAATTGAAGCACTTACGGTAGTACGATGGAAATTTACTTTCTAATAAATTTAATAAAATACCTCATTTTGTCTTATATATCGTACAGGGAAACAATACGCAAAATAATTAAAAACAAACCATATACAATTCTAATAAAGTATGAAACAATTTAACATTTTTATTGATGACATATCGAGTACACTCAGTTTATATCAATCAAAGGTTTTATATAACAAAAACTTACAACAATAGGCTAAGTGTAGCTGGAATATTTTTATCATTTTCATTAAACTCGACCCAAATGAAACATAACAGATGAGTAGGATAAGTTGGTGAATATTGCGGGATTTTCAGTCCAAGTTTCAGGAGAGCGGGCCCGAGGGAGCATTTGTCATCTCCGTCCTTCGCCGCAACGAAACACCACTTGTTAAATTCTTTTGATTTTTTACTTATTATTACGCTGGAGAGATTCAGTCTCATCTTACTGAACCTCGTTTTAAGGATCCTGTTTCAAGAAACACGGCGATTGTACTTAAGCTAAATTATATGCCTTGCGTATTTAATTCTATTTTGAAGTTTTGGAGTTGAAAGTCAGTCCTTTAAGAGCGGCTTAATGAAGATCATTAAATAAAAGTATTGCAATCTTTTTGGCCACTGATTATGATCTTTTTTAACTCTCCCATGCAAATGAGAGTTGTTTTCAGTTTTTGGTTTTGCAATTTGTGGTTTCGTAGTACCGATATCAAGTTGAGTACATATATTACGAGTTGTAGATGTTTTGTAGTTACTGTATGATTATATATCCTGGGTTGCAACTAAATGTAAGACTTATTTTAACATAATATTGTAGTCAAACAGAGCTCTTAGCCAGACTACGTAACTAACGTGTAATGACATAATTATATCCTCATATTACACTTCATCAAACACAGATATATACCCGAGTGTTTCAAGTACAGGCCATTAAGGTAAATGTTTGATACACGATACATCTTAATTGAACCACTGTCGTATACGTGTATTCATCATGGAAACACTACACCAATTAAATAATTGAGGACGCACTCTGATTGAATGGCTTTTTGTTTGCAATTTAACGAACTTTAGGGAAATTTGAGAAACACACTCTGGAATACACCCAAAAGCCACTTGAATTTTTTTTTAGAAATTTATTTTGAAAGTTTTCCTGTCGCTACAAAACGTCTTTAGGTGCGAGATATTTTAAGCAGAGTAATCATTAGTTGTGGAAACCCACTCAATGGGGCTTGAACATTCTTGATCCAGGCCATGGTTCGAAGCGAGAGTGTATGGCAGGCCATCACCTCCTTCTGCGAAGCAGTGATGCTGACAAAGGAGGAGGTGGAGCGCGTAAGAGAGGAATCTGAACGCCCTCACACTTCTAGCCACCGCGGCGAGCAGTAGATAACTCGCCGCACAAGGATCAGGCGCGGGTCGAAAGCGTTTTTTGTTCTACGCGCGCCTCAAAGAGATATCAGCGCATCGTGGCGGGATCTACGAAGACCGACTCCGCCCAGAGCGGGAGAAGTATTTTGATGATTTCTCATACGGAAAAAAATAGCACCTGAACATGAACGGCCTCGACGAAGTAGGCCCTGGAAGAGACGGTAAGATGACCCAGACGCATACCAAATAGGCTTAATCGAGGTGGCTCCAAAAGGATACCTGCAAAAAAAATGGGAAGTTCTTACCCAAGGGTGCCAGTTAAACTGACGTGGATTCCCTTTTCCTCAAACTAGTATACTTTTAACTTCAATACATCTCTTTCTTTCTATTTCATTAAGAATAGGACAGAAGATAAAATATTAGTTTAATAAACACGTCACGTCGTTACTAAATACGTCAATTTAGTATTTACGTCAAGAATAGAATCTGAACTTCTTTAATGCATGAACTTTTTTAATGCATGTGTTTTGCATCGATTTGTAAAGTAGTTAAAATAAGCAAAATTGTATTGACAATGGCTCAACTTTATTCATTGTTGGAATTCCACAAAATGTGTATAGGCATTTTAAGAGTAGCCCAATGATAGATGGTGATGACCGGTGTGGCTTTAGTGAGGGAAAAATACCGCACGCCTCGATCTCGCTCTCCAGAGGTCAAAAAATAAAAGACGCCTACGCTACGATACCGCCTAACTCTTCGAGTACCACAAATGTGAGGTTATGTGTATAACAAAGTTCGAAATTAATTCTACTGCCATTAAATTAATTCTAAAGATAGCATTTTGTTATGACTTTTCATGAAACAAATATAGGAAGCTGTAACTAAGCGCTTAACTGAGATGTTGACTGCGGTGACGTGACGCGAGAGCTCAATGATTCGTTAACTTGTGACAACTTCCACCCCTCCCTCACCGCGCATCTACCTCAGCCACGTATGTACGTCTGTGCTAAGCGATTGGCTTATATAAATCCTTAAAGTATATATAAAACCATTGTTATATACATTGTAAAAACACTAAAACAGTACACATTTAACACATTTTCTAATAAATCCTAGTTCAAAGAACTAAAATAAACTTCTTAATTCTTGGGCCAACGGCCACATTGTAAATCACTTTAATCGCCTGGGTGACATTGGAGACACGGCCTCAGCGAGCACATAGACCGACGCCCGGGATTACATGCCCATGCCACAAAATAAAAAGTTACAGAAGTTCAGCTTCACATAAATGAACGAAAACGCACGCTCACATAAACACGCTTCATATAAAATAAGTGCAAGCACACTGGCGACTGCAATTTGTCAGGCTTTCCGTACGTATGCGTTTAAGTTTGCGTGCGTGTATATTAATATTAACTGCTCATGTAGGACCGAGCTTCTGTGCTAATTTCTTTTGCATGCATGCTCAAGGAAACCGTAAAATCCAGCCTTGTGTTGCGACAAAACGTGAAATCTGACAGTTTTTCTCAAATAAGCAGGGGTAAAACGTTTTTAATGGAGCAAAACAGTGCTTCTAACTTTATGGTTTATTACTGTGTGATGTGTTTCGTCTGTAAAATTTTAAAGTATATTTTTAACTGTAGTTAGTGAATTGATATAAGAGTTTTTATATCAGACCAAGTGCTGTCCCACCGCAGCGCATACAATGCACAAGCACACCACGCATTTTAGCTAAGACATTTCTTTAACAACGTGTGTCTACGTTTCAACTGGAGTAAACAAATATGATCCATGACTATGTTTAGCGTGGCATGGCGTATGGAGTGGCTATGGACGTGTGTTAAGCTTCACCTGTTCCACTTCCAACAGTATAACCCATTTCCATGGATTGTAGCCTCTCCGTGCGCCGTGCCATGCCATACATAGATACTCGTGGGTTATAATGGTGGACTCTAGTGGAAACGTAGAACCATGTTGTTAAAGAAATGTCTTAGCTAAAATGCGTGGTGTGCCCGTGCACTGTATGCGCTGCAGTGGGTCTGCACTTGGTCTTGTTGAGTATAAATGACTTCAATTCTTGGTGGCCTCTCTATGGTTTGCAGTGGACACCACCACATACCTTTTTTTTACAAATAGAAGCTATCCCACCAATCTTCTAAGTTATATGTACTTTCCAAGTATATCTTGGACTCCAATTTACAAAGTGAAGGAAAACATCTTGAGGAAATCTGGACTGACCTGGACTGTCTGAAATCGCCAACCCACATTGAGCAAGCCTGGTGATTACGCCACGCTTGCTCAATACGGCGTTCTGTGTATGAGGGGAGACCTGTGCCCAGCAGCGGTACGATAAAATGGTTGATAATAAAAAGGTTGATGATAAAAAGATTGATGATGATACGTGCGTAGCCTCTCCGTGCGTCTTAAAATTAATATTTTTGTCGCTAGAATTTACAAATCATAAGATATTATCACAACTAAAAAGTTAAAGCACATTTTGACAGTAATACGATCACTCAAAATGGGTCTAAATAAAAGTAGGTCTTAGTTTAAATACTAATTCAATAAACTCAGTATAATGGCTGTTACGTTGGGACCCGCTCAAGTCTTTAGTATACAAAATTACAAGGGGACTGACACAAAATGCCTCTGAGAATTGAAACTTTATTAAGGATAGCAATTTTATTCGCCCCACCAACCGTAACATAACTCTGAAATTGCTAAAACAATTGAAGTGAAATTTTCTGCCGTTTTTTATAAAACGAGGTCTTGTTGTATGAATATTATGTTGGAAAATATTTAGCTTTATTCGTCATGTATTTTATGAAGGTCTTAGGACAAATGAATGTAAAATCAAGCTCAAAGCTACAAAGCGCGCATAATCAACCCATGACCCATTGGCAGAGGGAGCTTCCTCTCTCTGATAGTGAGTGGGCCGTAATCGACCACACAGTACATATACACAAATAAATAAATACACATACATTCACACTTACATTTATTATTTGTAGATACTCCCAAGTACATTCATTCCTGTAGTCATAATACGCATTCCAGTACTATTAGGCGCTGTTTTGATTATTTTCCATTACACCAGGATTCATTATTCATCTACAATCAGCTCACAGACGCAACCCTCAACAACGAAATTCTTCTACTTCTTTTTTCAAGATGAGATTCAACCTCAGGTCTTGATCAATGGTCTCTGTGGAATAGATACCACAATTTTGCCAATAACACGTATAACCAATTACAGAAATTCTTTAAAAAAAATATTTCACAATAATAGCGGATATCGCCAATGACGGTTGAAAAGGAGGGCCGCCTGAACCGTCTATGAGGGAGGTTTGAGGCAAAGCAATGCTGTGGCCACTATGCTGCGATATTTCAATGTTCTTTATAAATTATTTACTGAATGCACTTTTTACTACATAAATCACGCGCTTTTATTTAGTAAACGACACTATAAATAATTTTAAAAGTCCAATGAAAAATGCGCGTGACACTCATCTTAGCTTTCCCGTCAAAACCTCAAAAGAGAGTTTTAATTTATAACTCATGATAACACTGATATTATTTACAATATTATGATAGTTTTTGACAACGCTGTCGATTATGTCACCATGACAACCTTATCTTTGTATTAGTTTAAAAAAATGGTATATCCAAGTAGAGCTGTGGGCAGTTGAGGTGTATATAAAGAAGCTACTAACAAAGGAGTCGACAAAATATCTTCAGAGACTTCTACGGCCGTCTCGACTGTCCTGAGGCCTCTCAAGTTAGGCCATTGCTATGGTTGTCTCGACTCTTCTGCGACCTTTAATTTGGGCCCTTACAACAACCATCTCCAGAGCATCCTGCGGCCTCTAAGTTGAGATGTTAAGGCGATAGTCTCCAGAGCCTCCTGCGGCCTCCGAGAGGCCATTGCTGATTTCATCTCCAAACCCTCCTATGGCCTCACATTAGGCCATTACAGCCGTCATCTCTACCCTCTTGCGGCCTACGAGAGAGGCCATTGCTGACTTCGTCTCCAGACCCTCCTATGGCTGCACATTAGGCCATTACAGCCATCATTTCTTCCCTCTTGCGGCCTATGAGAGAGGCCATTGCTGACCCTATCTCCAGACTCTCCTACAGCCTCACGTCAGGCCGTTGCTATAGTTGTTTTGATCCTTTTGCGGCCTCTGAGGAAAGCTGTTGTTGCAGTCGTCTTCTGACTTTCTGTTGCTGTTTCTTTCTGTGCTGTATCCCCTATCACCTCGAAAGAGATATTCTTTCAATAATAATTATTTAAAAAAAATGGAATGAGAGAATATGCTTCCTTCTTTTTTTTAAATAGATTGTTGTCGTTTACACGATAATAGATCACTGTGGGTTGGTGGGTTTCAAATATTTTCGAATGTTTGGTTCTAAGACATCCCCACAATTTTTAGCAGTGGCAGAGCAGTGATATAATAAAATCCACAAATTAAAGTTCTTATTTGGGCTCAAACTCACGACCTTAGAGCTCACAAAGGAGGGAGGCCTTTGTCCAGTTCCTCTACAGGCTGAGAAGAAAAAGAAGAAGTACACAAAAAATGGGTATAAAATAAACAAATTTTAAGTTTAGTGCATCTTTTCCTTTCTGTTTCATTAAGCAAAGAATAGAAAATAACATATTTGTTTAGTGCTGTCAAATTAAGATACTCCATAGACAGGTAGACGCCATTAAAAAACATGGCGACTAAAAATACGTTGATTGACGTCACGCGCGGTCTAATTTGACAGGACTATACTAATATTTAACTTCTATCCTTTTCTTAATGAAATAGAAAGTAAAGATTCAATAATCTTAAATTAAATTCAGTTTACGATCGTGGTGATTAGCTTCAGACGCCATTGTGGATAACTAAGTAAACGCTGCAAACATAATTATTAAGTCACAGCTTGATAACAAAGTTATCTTACTATTATAACTAAATGAAAAGTTAGCAAAATACAAATTGCCTGCTTAACTTGACTCCTACTCAAGTTATATTGTATTTCCACAAGTATTTCGTTATGCAAACTTGAGAGCAAAGACGAGTGTCTTCGGCAATTTTCCCGCGAGATTTTATGTCATCACTTTGCCTTCCAACTCGTTATTATTTAATCTTCGCCCTAAGTAGAGTGATGACATTCGCCTTAGTTAGAATAATTCGATTGACGTACTTTGAATTGTTCACTTATACTCTAATTGTTCAAGTGTTTGTGTGAGGCGATGATGAAGATGTGGTGTAATGATAATCTGTTTGAGTATTCGGACACTTCCTGAGTGCGTTTAAATTTATGTTTTTTCTCGGTGGTAGGCCATAATATCGGCTGCTGGCAGAAGTTACCAACCAGCAGACAAAGTCTTGCCGCCAAGCGATTCGTTGCGTTTCGGCATGATGTCTGGTGATGCCATACGGAGGACGGGTCTGAGTAGTTGTGTTGCGATGTGTACCGTGTACGATGCACCAAATGTTATTGTGTCGGGAGTTTGGTCGTGGAGGGTCCCCAGATCAATCTCCCTCTAGCCCAGCATCATTGGTCGTGCTGTTGGGTTTAACAATGTATCACCTCGCTCAATTGCCGTCTTCCTTCCTATTCACTAAGCTTTTTTAAGTGAATAGGCTTAATAAACTAGCGCGCTTTGCCATCAACGATTGCATCACTGCTTATCATCCTGACCTGGCGGGATTGCTTGACTGCAATCCCGCCGGGTCAGGTCAAGCAATCAGTCAATGAACATATTATTTTTAAGTGTTGTTTACAGATAACGTGTAATTTTACTATCGATCTATCAATATACCACTAAAGCGCACGAGAAGCGGTTCTAATATACCTAATTATCATCAGGATTCTAATGTCCTTATCTTAATATTTTTTATTAGATAAATTTTGACATTGCGTAATTGTAATTTTTGGTATCATTATGTAGTTTGTTTCTTTGACTTTGAATTATTTAAATCTAAATTATTTTGACATTAATTTAACAAATTCTTTTGACTTCATTTTTATTACGTTATGTATGTACATAACGTAATAAAAATGAAAAGAATTTGCTTATTTGACAATATTGTATTAATCAGAATGATTTTGGCGTTAACTTAACAAACATTTTTGACTTAAGAGGGGACTCTAGTGCCGAGGAATTTGGAAAATACGTATTTAAAGAAACTATTGCCGTCGCGCTGCTTCCAACTTCTCCAGGTAAAGTACGAAAAGGACAGTTGCAGCTCAGGCTGGTTTTACCTACAGAAACGTTGCTCAACAGACGTTTCGTAATCCGCTGTTTTCTTTTTCAAAACACGACAGATCTCAAATATTTTAATATCAAAATTTAGAGTAAAAGTAGCCCTATGCTCCTATTTTTTTCTTTTTTGTCAAAAACTTATAACATTTGTCTAATAGTCATCTGCACATCACGGTAAAAATGGGTTATATTTCGCGATTTTGAAGTATCGTATTTCTTTAATTAATTATGTTTCGGAAAAAATCAAATAATAAGGGCACGTATAATCACGGTGTTAAATTGTAGAAAAAAAATTGCTCTAAAAGCATTATCCACGAAGAAAATAGCGGAAAACGTTTGTATAGAGAAAGCAACACATTCATTTATTTAGTTTTTTTTTTTATTTATTTGAATTTGTATACCAATAATAGGCTGATCATAGCGCACTTTATTAACCTACCTATTAATCACAAATAAAATATTTCTGATTCTAATATATGTGGGGTCGACGCAATATGACTTTTCCTTTCATATTTTTCTATGAATAGTCATTTCAGATTTCATCAGAGGGCATATGATTGCCCGTAGTTTTAAACGCGCTTGTACAGAGGTTAAAAAACACTTGAGAGCTTTATGCTCCTCATTCTACACCTGCAGCCGGTAAGTACGCAAAAATCGCATAGCGCCCGCTTTCTGGGTGTTGATTGGGCTGCCTCCCTTCTGTAGCGTATAAGGGATGTTTGTGGGAATTGCGCGTTGATTCCTTTATGCGTTAATGCTTAAAGAAATTGCGGCCTTGGTGTGCAATGCGGGAACTGGTTCACACTGATCACACAACAGCATTCTGGGATTGCTGTATTCTAAATCGCTGAATCAGTGATTGCTGTATCGTATAGTTTTTTTCGGTAATATTGATGTTGTTTGTTTACACTGTTTTGGTCGTGCCTCGGAAAGCACGTTAAGCCGTTGGTCCCGGTTGCCATACGAACATTTAATGGCAGTCGTTACAGGTTGTTGGAGCCCTCAAAAGTCCAACAATGCCTGGCAATGCCTGGAGCACAGGCGTAGAGTAGCCAGCCTTTCGGTCTTCTATAGGATGCATTCTGGTGAGTGTACAAGGGAATTGCATGATTTAATTCCCCCATCTCCGTTCCATCATCGGACGACCCGTCGTACGGCGAGTTTACACCCTTACGTTGTTGACACCACTGCGATCCGGACGAAGCGTTTTGCTTCCTCTTTTATACCGCATACATCGAGGGACTGGAACAGTTTGCCAGTGGCGGTGTTTCCGTCACACTACAATTTGAGTGTCTTCAAGGCTAGAGTGAATAGGCTCTTAATAAACTAGCGCGCTTTACCATCAACGATCGCATCACTGCTTACTATCAGGCGGGATCGCGGTCAAGCGCTGGTTTATAATTTATATAAAAATATTGGTCTAAGTGCAATGCTTCGATATCACGTTCGGGTTGTTGAGGTCAGACGGTAGTCACTTCACGGAAAATGTCGAAATTTAGCCAAAATCAGCAGTTAGACTGGTAAAGCGGACCCTAGACTCCAAAGTTGGGAATGCTTCGGATGCGACTGGGATGATGAGAGTCATCTTAAATTTTAAAATTCGGATAACAAAGGCCCAGGCGAAGTCTCCGTTGCCTAGTGGTTAAAACACCAGCATCTCAAGTATAGTCGATACTATATGCGGGTCGATTCTAGTTCAGGCAAGTACCAATGTCTCCAGTCTCTCCAGCGGTGCCAAGTAGACTATCGGTATATTGAAGCGCTGAAGGGTTTGTACGAAAACGCCACCATGTCAGTCCGAATACAGGACCAGACCTCGAAACCAATACCTCTACAGCGTGAGGTCAGAGAGGGAGATGTTATCTCCCCGAAACTGTTCACCGCTGCATTGGAGGATGTCTTCAAGATTCTGGACTGGAAAGGACTGGGCATCAACATCAATGGCGAGTACATGACACACCTTCGGTTTGCTGATGATATCGTAGTCATGGCTGAGACCGCGAAGGACCTGAGTACAATGCTCGAAGACCTCAGTAGAGCCTCCGAGCGAGTCGGTCTTAAAATGAACATTGGCAAGACGAAAGTCATGTCTAATGCCCATGTTGTACCGGCTCCTATAAAGATTGGAGACTCTGTTTTCGAAGTTGTTGACAGTTACGTGTACCTGGGACAAACTATCCAGTTAGGAAGGTCCAACTTCAAGAAAGAGGTCAATCGTCGAATCCAACTCGGCTGGGCTGCTTTCGGGAAGCTACGTAGAATCTTCTCGTCCGAAATACAGCAGTGTCTCAAGACAAAAGTCTTCGACCAGTGTGTGTTGCCAGTGATGACTTATGGAATTGAGACGTGGTCGCTAACAATGGGCCTTATAAGAAGGCTTAAAGTCACTCAAAGGGCAATGGAGAGGGCTATGCTTGGGGTTTCACTGCGTGTTTGAATCAGGAATGAGGAGATCCGCAGAAGAACGGGAGTAACCGACATAGCCCGAAGAATTGCAACACTAAAGTGGCAGTGGACTGGACACATTGCCCGTAGGACCGATGCCCGATGGGGCCGGCGGGTTCTCGAGTGGTGACCACGGACCGGAAGACGTAGCGTGGGAGGCCCCCGACAAGGTGTACCGACGATCTGGTGAAGGTCGCGGGAAACCGCTGGATGCGGGAGGCGCAGGACCGGTCGTCGTGGAGAACCTTGGGGGAGGCCTAAGTCCAGCTGTGGACGTCTTTCGGCTGAAATGAAGTACCAATGTTACTTTTCTAAAGTTATATGTATTTTCTTAGTATATCTTGGTCACCAATTACCGATTACATGTTGAAGGAAAACATCTTGAGGAAACCTGGACTTTAAGTCTGAAATCGCCAACCCGCATTGACCAAGTGTGGTGATTACGCTCAATCTTTCTCTGTATGACAGGAGACTTATGCCCAGCAGTGGGACGATAAAATGGTTTATGATGAACAAGGGCCCATTTAGTAATTATTGATAATGAAATAAACAAAGAATTACCAGACAACTGACTTCAAACAACAGCGCAGACGCATATTTCATTCAAAAGTCTAGGACAGGTCTTTCAAGAATCATTAAAATGCAGCACTAAGGCTTTAAGAGATAAAGAACTTAAGATTTAAGACCATTCCATTAACTGCATGCCTAAAAACAATTCATTAATGTAACCACAATAGTATTCTAGTCAGAAAGACTTTTAGAAGCAAAATACAATTAAATGAGCCTCGGAATCGAATCACGTACAAAACACCCAGGACTAGATCTAAACATTTTATCTTTGAGAAGAGATTGCAAAGGTCTTACGTGACTATATTTCTTTAAGTTAGCAGTAAATAAATATATATTTGGTGGCTCTCAAGATCTTGTAATAGAGTAAGTTTGTCCGTAGATCATGCGATAAACACCATCCAGGGCAAAGGCAACTGTACCTGAAGGCACCTGCTGTCGACACTTCTGTTGTCAACAACATTTAAGTAATGTCCTTAGATACTAAAAAGGCAAGTTGTCAACGATAGCCACCCTTTTTTTTTGTTGGGATGGGAAATCATCAAATGACTTCTCCCGCTCTGGGCGGAGCGGAAGGGTGTGTCAGACTTTTACTGACTAAAACCCACCCGTGTTTCTTCACTTGCCTGTGCGACGTTCCATCTGCGGCTGAGCCTCAAGGGTCTATCAATCAGGTTAAACTACGCTTACTGCGGTCGGCCCATGGATGGTTGGCCATCTTTACATCAACACCCCTCCGTGCATTGCTGACCAAGTTAAAGTTAGTGCCTGCAATGATTTGTAAATCTCTAATAGTGCTTACGGGTCGACAGTAGTATGAATTTCTGAAGTGCTATAACCAATGTTACCTAATAACTGGTTCTAGGAGTTGAGGTAGTCGCTTCACACACTAATAATAGACTGATGTGCTGCGTGTCGCGGGTGCGATCTTTTTTTTTTTTTTTTTTTTATTAAAGTATAAACCAGCGCTTGACCGCAATCCTGCCCGATGGTAAGCAGTGACGCAATCGTTGATGGTAAAGCGCACTAGTTTATTAAGAGCCTATTTACTCTAGCCTTGAAGACACTCAAATTGTAGTCCGACGGAGACACCGCCGCCGGCAGATTGTTCCAGTCCCTCGATGTACGCGGTATAAAGGAGGAGGCGAAACGCTTCGTCCGGATCGTAGAGGTGTTAACAACATAAGGGTGGAAACTCGCCGTACGACGGGTCGTGCGATGGTGGAACGGAGATGGGGGAATTAAATCGTGCAATTCCCTCGCACACTCCCCAGAATGTATCCTATAGAACACCGAAAGGCTGGCTACTCTACGCCTGTGCTCTAGGCTTTGGAGACCAACTCGAGTTAAATCAGGGTCACCAATCAGCCTCTTCGCACGCCTCTCCACTGAATCCAAAGTTGCCAGGTGACACTTAGCAGCACCAGCCCAAATGTGGCTGCAGTACTCCACACACGAACGGACCTGTGCTTTGTACAACATTAGAAGCTGCCCTGGTGTGAAGTACTGCCGGACCTTTGCGATTACACCAAGTTTTCTGGCAGCCACCTTGGCCTTGGACTCAATGAACCGCCCAAAGTTTAGGTTCGAGGAAATCTCAATACCCAAAAGCTGAAGGCGGTCGGTACACTCCAAGGATACATTCCGAAAAGTAGGAGCCAAGGTGAACGGGCTCCTTTTGGCGGTGAAAAGACACGCCTGCGTTTTGGCGGCATTGAATGCTACAAGATTGGCATTGCCCCATTCGGAGACTGCCTGAAGTGCAACACTCGTTCGCTCTACCATGGCCTCTCTTTCGGACCGGATTGATTCCCTACTAGCCCGAGCATCCGGCAGGTATCTCTCCACAACTGTGCTGTCATCTGCATACCCATAGATACCGGGCATCAGCAGATCGTTAATATGCAGCAGAAACAGAGTTGCAGAAACAGAGAACAGACCCCTGAGGAACACCGGCATTAGTCGACATGGGCTCAGATGAGCATCCGTCGACAACAACTCGGAGGGACCGTTCAGTCAGGAAGTCTTTTACCCAGCCAGTCAGGCTAGGGGAAATGCCGTACGCTGGAAGCTTACTCAAAAGGCCAGCGTGCCATATCCGGTCGAAGGCCTTCGAGACATCAAGGGAGACAGCAATTGCTTCCCCATTCCTCTCGAGTGCCTCGCCCCACAAGTGAGTGGCATACACTAGTAGGTCCCCAGTTGACCGATTGCGGCGAAATCCGTACTGTCGGTCACTGAGGAGATCGTTACCTTCCAGGTATGCCAAAAGGCGCGAGTTCAATACACGCTCCATAATTTTGCAAAGTATGGAGGTGATCGAAATCGGCCGATAGTTGTTAGGATCGGCACGACTACCCTTTTTGGGCACGGGCTGCACGTTGGCAAGCTTCCAGGACTTGGGCACTATACCAGTCCCAAATGAGAGGCGATACAAGCGTGTCAATACAGGAGACAACTCGGGCGCACATGCTTTTAGAACAATCGCTGGTATACCATCCGGACCACTAGCCTTATTCACGTCCAGACGACACAGTGCTCTCAGAACCTCCTTGTTCCGAATGCGGATCTCAGCACGGACCAAATATTTGTAAGTATGACCTACAATTAGTTTTTCCGGGTCTGGCTGTTTGTGTATGTGAGTTATAAGTTTGTAAATGCATCCACGATACAGGAGAAATTTCTAGAGTGGGCAACGTATAAAAGAAGGTACACTCATATATTACAATTACACTCACTAATACACACGGTTGGTGCAGTGATTGAACTATCGGCTGCTGTGCTGTATGTCGGGGTTGCAATTCCCGCACGGAATCAATATTTGTATAACCAACCGGTAGTTGTTCCGGGTCTGTTTCTATATGTGAGTTTAAATATTTGTAAACTCACCCATGATACAGGAAAAGTTCTGTTAAGTGTGGGGCAAAGTTATAAACAAATAATAGAAATGCGAAATTCTGGTTCAGCTGCATCCGGTTAGAGTAGTAATTGACTCCAAAAATAGTTGACAAAAGGATCGACAGATGATTTTGTCAAATCCTAAAAAATAGTATTCGTTAGAAAAGCCAGAGATGTTTAAGAAGACTACGAAAAGGTGTGTCATTTTATGAATTTTTTCGCGTCTGTGTAAAACTAGGTTGTACCCAGCAATACGTTCATGAAGCCATTATATTAATAATTCAACAACTGGTACGACGTCTGGCAGCGCATTAAATTGAGTAAATATATAACGATATGGAAGACACATAAACACGTGTTTTATACTGTGTTTTACACTTTTAATTTGATTTTATATTACATTTTTATCAAAATCATTTTTCCCTTTTTTTTTGTTTGGGATGGGAAGTCATCAAATGACCTCGCCCGCACTGGGCAGAGTGGAAGGGCGTGTCAGACTTTTCCTGACTAAAACCCACCCGTGTTTATTTACTTGCTTGTGCAACGACCAGGGCCAAATTTCTTTTTTAACCAACTCGGAACTCTGACCCACGAGGCATTGGTCTTCGTGGACCCCGTCACGATGTGCTGACATCTCTTTGAGGCGCATGAAACTGCGCGACTCGGGCCTACTTCTTACTGGGCGGCGGCGAGCTGCCCACTGCTTACTGCGCCCCGCAAGATCAGTACGTCTCCTGCGGCGGCTAGTGGCGTGAGCGAGGCGCTAGAATTCCCGCTGCCTCACGCGCTCCGCCTTCTTCTTTGCCAGCATCCCTGCTTCGCAGAGGAGGTGACGGCCTGGCATGCAATCTTGTTGCGGGCCTTGGTCTGGACCAGGGTCGGACGCGAGAGATCGCCACCGATCGCTGCGAGCACACGACGGTGCTCTACCCAAGCCAGACAGACCTCTACGGTATGCTCCACCATGTCCTCAGGGCGATCCACACAATGGTGACACCCTGGCGTTTCTTCCCACCTTATCCGGAACAGGAACTTCCCGAAACAACCGTGTATGGTGAGGACCTGCGCCAGGCGGAAGGTGAGGGCGCCGTGGCGCCTCTTTAGCCACTCTTCAAAGAGGGAACTTACCGCAACTATTGTGGCGTGCCCAGTACTGGGTTGCGACAATCGCACTCTCCATGTCATCATGAGATTCCGCCGGAGCTCTGACCGCCGTTCCGCGACTTCTCGCGGCGGTTGAGTTACGCCCTGGCGTTTTGCCTCCTCTTGCCACTCCCACATGTGGGCGAGGGCTTCGGCCTACAGATCCCATGGCGCCAATCCGGCAAGGAGGCTCGCCGCCTCAGTGGAGACCGTGTGGTATCCCCGCGCCAGCCGAACGGCCATGACTCTCTGGGACGTGATCAGGCATCGGGCTGGTCGCTTTATTAGTGACCGCGCCCACACCAGTGTCCCGTAAAGGGCCATGGACCTCAAGGCTCCTGCGTAGAGCCGTAAAGCGTTTTAGTCCCCCTAGATTGGGGAGACGCCGTCTCAGGGCAGCCCTGGCCCTTTCTCCAGTCTGGGTATCAAACGTCGGAAAACTTTACCCTAAGGCATAGAAAAAGATCAAATGTATGCAGAATAATATTGATGTTCTAAGCACCTTAAAGAAGGAACTTAATAAATTCATAGTACCATTGTTCAGTTTTGCAACATCTACTAAAGGTGACAGGGTAGCCTTTCCTGCGATATAATAATTTTGCGGCTTAGTAGGATTATTCATTGGTCTTTAGAAATTGCAACCTTTTATTTAAACATTTTGTAGACATCACATGTAAAGCTTTTTTTGTGTATGGAGAATCATCAATTAAAATTTCTTGCTCTGGGCGGAGCGAAAGGGCGTGTCAGACTTTTACTGACAAAAATCCATCCATGTCCCTTCATTTACCTGGACACTAGTGCCACGACTACCCTTTCGACCAACCCGAAGCCACCTTGTTAAGCGTCATATTAATTCTCTAAAACATAACATCATATCTGTACTCCCTTGAGAATTGGACAGAGATGTACCCCTAAATACACCCACATTTCGTCAATTATGTTTAAGTCACAAGTAATAAGGGTTGAGCTTACTGCCATCAACCAGACTCTGGGGTGCTACTAACTCTTTGCCCAACCATTAGCGTTTACGACCACTAGACGAAAGAGGCAAATACTTAAAATCTAAGAATTTATTCGCAAAAACATCTAACTTTAAACATCAATTATTGTGCTCCCTTTTAAATACTAGTTTATTTTATATATAGTAGGCTACAAAATATGTTCTCTATACAAACACTAATTCTTCCACAAACTTAATGTTCATAATGTTATGTCCACAATTATGCTGTGCGCGTGTTTTTATTGGCCCGTAAGTGCTAAAGTATCGTCCTTGGTAACCCAGCAGTTCTGTTGGGTTGGCGGTAATATGTGTGGGGCCTTTAGTTTTACGTTCAACTTGAAATGGGTCAATTTGTGAGGTTTATGTCTGAGATACAGACAAATAAAGCGGTATGTTTTTATTCTGCACTTTACTCTTTATATGTTACTTTAGAAATCGCGGGATACATTTCGAAGATCTATTTGGCGTGGCGCCACAAACACTATCTGATGGCGAAATTTATTTTAGATACCAGCGAAACTATGTTTTGTTTGGAATTTTAATTGCTTATTAAGGTCTACATTTCGTTCTAGATATCGTGATCTCAGCTGGCATTCCTAGATAAAATACTCAGCTGCATCCGGTTAGAATTGAAACCGACTCCAGCATAATTAGAAAGGGGTAAAGGGAAAGGTGATTTGGTACTAGATCTAGGTCGTTTTGTTGCGATTATTTATTGTAATTAATTTTTTACTGTTTCCGAAATGAAAGATGACATACATTTCAAGAACCAGATTTTTATTTATATTGTAAACAGAATAATAAAAGGAACTGCATGGACAACGATAATTAAGCACTGACTGGATAGATTCCAGAAGACTATTATAGACACCACTCTACATGGTCTAATTTGACCTCACCGAGATTATTTCCCTCGGTGGTAAGCCATATAACATCTGCTGCCGGCAGAAGCAGTAAGAAAAAAAAAAAAAACGCCGGCCGCTGGACCGCTTAGGACCTCGAGGCCCATCGGCTTCTGATAGGATCCCAGCTCTCGGTGGAGTGTGCGCCGCATGAGATGAACACGATCCATCAATGGAAATCTCATGCGTTCATACTATAGGGCTACAGAAAGAGGAAACAACCTGATCACGTACTGAGTTAAGATACTCTCTCTGTTTTTATATTCGTTTATATTTTTGGCAAATATTTCGCAATTTGGTTTAATGTTAGCTAGCCGATCGATTTTGTAACAATTTCATAGTTAAAAGTTGTATGGAGTGAGATTAGAGCTATCAGTAGTGTCACACAGCTCAGCTTACTGCACGCTTTCTTCACATAAGTTTTAACAGTGGAAGCTCGGGCTAGTAAGGAAACTATCCGGTCCGAAAGAGAGGCCATGGTAGAGCGTGTGAGTGCTGCACTGCAGGCAGTCTCCGAATGGGGCAATGCCAATCTTGTAGCATTCAATGCCGCCAAAACACAGGCGTGTTTTTCACCGCCAAAAGGAGCCCGTTTACCTTGGCTCCTACTTTACAGAATGTATCCTTGGAGTGTACCGACCGCCTTCAGCTTTTGGGAGTTGAGATTTCCTCGAGCCTTAACTTTGGGCGGTTCATTGAGTCCAAGGCCAGGGTGGCTGCCAAAAAACTAGGCGTCATCGCGAAGGTCCGGCGGTATTTCACACCAGGGCAGCTTCTAATTTTATACAAAGCACAGGTCCGCTCGTGTGTGGAGTACTGCAGCCACATTTGGGCTGGTGCTGCGAAATGTCACCTTGCCACTTTGGATTCGGTGGAGAGGCGTGCGAAGAGGCTGATTGGCGACCCAGACTTAACTCGAAACGGTCTCCAAAGCCTGGAGCACAGGCGTAGAGTAGCCAGCCTTTCGGTCTTCTATAGGATGCATTCTGGTGAGTGTGCAAGGGAATTGCATGATTTAATTCCCCCATCTCCGTTCCATCATCGGACGACCCGTCATACGGCGAGTTTCCACCCTTACGTTGTTGACACCACTGCGATCCGGACGAAGCGCGTTGCTTCCTCCTTTATACCGCGTACATCGAGGGACTAGAACAATTTGCCGGCGTCGGTGTTTCCGTCACATTACAATTTGAGTGTCTTCAAGGCTAGAGTGAATAGGCTCTTAATAAACTAGCGCGCTTTACCATCAACGATCGCATCACTGCTTACCATCAGGCGGGATTGCGGTCAAGCGCTGGTTTATAATTTATAAAAAAAAAAAAAAAAGATTACAGAATCAAACTGCAGATGTTAAGGATTGAGAGGTCTTCTTCTTCTTCCTCTCAGTCTATAGAGGTCCACTGCAGGACAAAGGCCTCCCCCAAGGCTTTCATTCCATTGGGGGGCAATGCCATAATTCCCACGCTTAGCAGGCGGGTTGGGGATCGCAATAATTTGTTATTCCACAGGAGAAGAGCTGCTGCCTACTTTCTTAGTGAGAGTTCCGTTAGTCGCCTCTTACGACACCCACGAGAGGATATGGAATATTTACAGAGATTTTTTGCAACATCGATCGTCTGGAAACTAAACTTGTTAAGTCCAATGTTCTAGCAATTTCAAATCATAATACTATAAATCCTTCTGCCTAAATGACAACACTTAGATTGAAGGAATTGTAGTGTAAGGGCGAGTAAAATATTAATTTAAAAATTAGTTTAGCTCTGGAAAAAAAAAGAAACTTAGAAAAATCCTCAGACGGCAGCTCTGAATTGATTAATTATATCTCTAATTTAAATTGACGACAATTCCAAAATACCCTCAAAAACATCTGCGAAATTAAAAGGTAAAAAAAAATAATTCAACAGATTTTGTATGATAACATTGTTATAAGTTAATGCGGTTGAGTGTACACGACGCCTCGGGGGAGAAATAAATTAGCTATCAGGAGCAAATTCAATCTTGCATTTTACCAGATTGTTGCCTTCAGCTTCAGGACAAAATTATGACTGAAAATGTGCGTAAATTTAAACGGGCCTCCCCGAAACATCATTATTATGGTAAACACCTTACATATCGCTTTATTTTTGACGAATTTTGATGTTGAAAATAGGATGACTGGTAATACACAACTGAGAAACGTGATTGTAGGTACTCATCTTAAAAACGTATACCTATAATTAGTATTTTTTTTTATAATTGCCGTCTGTCTCTTCTTGCTTGGCAAGAAACATTTTTTAGCTTTTTTTCTTTTTCTGCCAATTCAATTTTTTCCGCGCATATTATTTTGCGGCATTGGCCTTGTCTTTTTTTTGGGTCTCATTTTTTTCCCACGTCATGATTTCTTTTTTTTGTCATATTTTTTGTTTCTTTTGTCATAAATATCATATTGGTACTTATATCATTATCCTATAATTAGTTTATAACGATCCCCAGGGTACCGGTTTGGTTAAAAAAGAAATCGTGGCCCTGGCGCATAGGCAAGTGAAGAAGCACGGGTGGGTTTTAGTCAGTAAAAGTCTGACATGCCTTTCCGCTCCGCCCAGATCGGGAGAGGTCATTTGATGATTTCCCATCTCAATCCCAATCAAAAATAAAGGTTGTTCCACTAGATCGGCTCACGGGCTCAGTGCGAGTTTGCTAGCTGTCAAATGTGAGAGGTAGGTAAAAAGATTTGCGCAATCAAACAAACGAATACTATAAGATTTTCTAAAATAGAATACTCTTTATTATGTATACTATATCTATACATTCCAGAAAATAAAAACATTTTTACAAAAAAAAAAAAAAAAACAATCGACTTCCAAAAAAACACTACAAAGTGAAAAATCAATATGCTGCCAAAAAAAGTTTTTTGGAACTCTGTTTTTTTTTTGTAAAACTGTTTTTAATTTAAACTTTTTAGTTGTGCTGTTCAGCGGCATCCGGTCCAACTGGACGCTGACGCTAATATAGTTGGGAAAATGCATGTGAGCAAACGACGTAATTATGTTTACTTTAATTTTTATCCGTAATTTTGGTTTAAAAATGAAACCACTGATAGCCCAGTCAAATTAGGGTTTCACCTCGGAATGAAAGATAATAAGCTGCAAATTGGTATGAACCTTTGTTTTGTCATTCTAAATGTTGTCTCAAAAGTCACAATCGTTATCGTGTCCGCGTCTCAAGATATTCAAGGTCAAAGGTCACAAAAATCGGTTTTTCGCGAATATCTGGCTTCCTATCCGTTAAATGAGATTTGCATTTATAATAAAAGTTGTAGGCTATAAAATTCCCTACAACTTTTGTCTAAACTTTTTTTTCATACGACCAACCGTTTTGAAGTTAGAGCGCGAAGAGTGCACATCGTACAGTCATATACGGCCTAATGCAAGGTCAAGCGTGAGTTATGGTTATCAGTACTTTATAAAGTCAATTATTTACTTTTTAGGGTTAGGGAAGGACTTAGAACCTCAAGAATGGGGCTGGATGCTTGAAAATGAAATCCTGGAGCCCATACGAACGTTATTACCTCCAGCACCAGCCGAACTACTAAACGTAATATTTTCCAATTGCAAAAATGGTTGTGGTTCCCGCTGTGGATGCAGAAAATCAGGGCTACAATGTTCTTTAGCTTGCGGCCAGTGCAACGGACAAGCTTGTCTCAACGCTTCACTGTATCCAAGTAATCCCGATGAAGAAAATACATATGATCCCGATATTCTGGAAGGTTTGGAGATGAACATGACAGATAATGAGGAAGATGACAATGAATCGAACATTTTTGAGCGACAAGAAGAAGAAGACCACGAAGAAGAAGAATATAATTAGCTTCCATTTCCAATTTCATTACAATTAAAATCAACAAAGATACTTTTGATATTTGAACTCACATTTTGATAAATGTATATTATGCCGTATTTAATAATAAATAAAAATATGTGTAAAATATATACTCTTACTATCATTTTAACTTAAAATAAAACTAAAATATATAATCCAGAATTAATAATATTTTATACTTAAATAGTTAAATATGAATAATTATATATAAATAATCAAGTTACTTACTTTAATTAAATATAAATAATTAATAGTTAGTACATAAATAATGGGCACTGTTTAATAATTATAATTTCCAAGTAAATAATTGACTTTATAACGTACTGATAACCATAACTCACGCTTGACCTTGCATTAGGCCGTATATGACTGTACGATGTGCACTCTTCGCGCTCTAACTTCAAAACGGTTGGTCGTATGAAAAAAAAGTTTAGACAAAAGTTGTAGGGAATTTTATAGCCTACAACTTTTATTATAAATGCAAATCTCATTTAACCGATAGGAAGCCAGATATTCGCGAAAAACCGATTTTTGTGACCTTTGACCTTGAATATCTTGAGACGCGGACACGATAACGATTGTGACTTTTGAGACAACATTTAGAATGACAAAACAAAGGTTCATACCAATTTGCAGCTTATTATCTTTCATTCCGAGGTTGACCCCTTTTTTTACCTAATTTGACTGGGCTATGAACCGAATACTATAAAATTCCTTTGGGACCAAAATAATATATGAGCAATGCTAGACAATACACATGACACGATTACGCAACTTAGTGATTGCCCTATGTTAAACTTCAATGATGTATATTTTGGAGGAATTCCCTCGACTGCTTATGATCTTTATCATCAGATTTCATCATTTGATCATTTTAACACATATAGGTGCAAAGTTCTCACACAAAAAAAAAATAAGTTTTGCGATAGTAAAAAAAAATGTTTTATAGGTACATATATTTTTATTATTAGTATTTGTAATATCTAAATAACAGATTGTATTTTATTAAATGAATGATGAATGTTTTATGAAATTATATACGGTACTTATAAAAGTTTAACATTATTTTTATTTTTTATCGATTTGTCTGCCTGTTAGTTCTAGCAAAACTCCGGTTTAATGGGATAATTAATTTTTAGTTGATTGTTGAATTTGCGGACTTGCACTGACTGACCGACTGAATTTGAGGATTTGCGCTGTCGGATACTAAATGTTACAAGGCGTAATTTCATTCTCTCTACTTTTTATTTCTGAAAGGAAAAAATAAAACAAAACATATTAAAATCAGTTTCGTAAAGGCCTTCTGAAGTAACGAAGTTATCTGAGCTGTTATAATTTTCCCTAAAAACTCGCCACATGCATTATTAACATATTTTTCTCAGATTTTCCAGCCAGCCGTTTAGATTATAGAGGGACTGGGAGGACCCCCATTTTAACCAAAATAATCGCTTTCAAATCAAAACAATTCAAATTTATTTGCTAGAATGCAAATAAGGTCGTGGAAAAAGTAAATTAAGTCATACGTTTTGTCCAAGATTCGACATTCAAAATTCAAATGATACACCTATATGATGCTTTTTTTATTCTTTTTTTGTTTAGAGACATTTATAATCGCAATGCGTATGTCAGTCCCATCGTACTCTAAAATATACACATTTTATCATATTTGGGCCATGAACCTAAAAAGACTCTTCGCATTATCGCCATTTGGTTGAGCCAGGATTTTATGAAATGTACCTATTTCAAGTCTGTTCAGCCTCATATATAATGCTATAGAAATAAAAAGCACATTAATCACTGCAAGCAAGTTGCAAGCGGTTACCTAAACCAATAAATCGGCATAGGAACTTCTCAATGTGTTTAAAAGATATATCTAATGATAAGTGCCCTACACCCCGAAGTAGACGCAGGCAAAGAAATCATCTCCACTTCAAGTGTAGCATTCTAGCACTTCGTCGATGTGGTAAAGACACAAATATCTATGCAAAATTCCATCTATCAAACACTAATCATTTCGAAGATAAGACGATGATGAGGTGAAGAAATAACTCGCAGAATCTTCTCTCGATAGTTAATTTATTTTCAAAAATAGCGCATCTTAAATAATGTTTAAAATTTTAGCTCTTACCACTTATAAAGCTTACATTAAAATTATTTCACGCTTGACATAAATTTAGACCAATAATTTACAAGCAGTTTAGACCAATCAACGCACAGTACAGTTGTCGCGAGAAATCCGCACGGTGTCGCTTGTTAGCGCGGGGCACGTGCGCGTGGTTTGCGCGCCAAAACCAAAAGTATAAGTAGAGGTGCCGTGTCGCACACGCTTTCTTTAGGGCGCAGCCCCGTCGAATGCAGATGTGTTGAAGTGTTGAGTGCGGCGACTGAAGATAATAAATCGATATTCCTGGTGCTCACGATGACGACGTGTAGTATCCATAGTGCAGTCCTGGTTGCGGAATGTGACAAACAGTTCTTTTTAGAACTCTTGATGCTATCTATATTTCTTGTGGAGTGTCAGCAACGTGAATAACGTATAAAAACAGTTCTTTTCAAACCTTAAAAAAAAAGTAGTTCTTTTCAGAACTACTTGTTTCTTTATTTCTTACGGAGAGTCAGTAAACGTGGTAATGTGTATAGCTACATAGTGACGTTCTTTGGCAATCAACCGACTGGCAATAGTGACTACTATAGTGGGTCTATTTAATGAAATTTTTGCATACAGTCCAGAAACGTCATTCATTATTAGTCTAACTATAGGCTGAAAATTAATAACGTTTCTAGACTGCATAGATTTCTTCTATTTCATCCGACAGAGCGATCCCGAGCGATGAGGCTGATAGCCTCGATCAACTGCATCACACTCTGCTGCTGGATCTCCAACACTGCGTCAGCGAGGCTCAGATCCCAATTTCCAACACTGCGCCAGCGAGGCTCAGATCCCAATTTCCAACACTGCGTCAGCGAGGGTCTGATCTCACTATCCAACACTGCGCCAGCGAGGCTCTGGTGCCAATTCTAATGACGGGGAAAAACCGCCAGGAAGGCAGGGCCGATGTTCCGGTTAATTGAAGTGTCTTCTCATTCCATGATTCTCATCCATCGTGGGCGATATTCCGATAAAACGTTGAAAAATAACTATAGTGTGATGTTCGATTCTTATTATTTTAACTGTACAGACATTCAGATCACTTCAATATTAAAGGATTACAATGATAAACTCAGATTAAAATAGATAAGAGCCAATAGGTTAGAGCGCGTGCTTCTCCGTCGGCAGTTGTCAGTGATATGACAGTTGCCACCCCTTCAAATCACACCTAGGTATTATATATTCGGGGTTACCCGCTCAGTACCGCTGCAGTGGGCAGATAGCCGCCCGGTAAAGACCTGGCCCGAGTCGACGGCGCGTTGTGTTTCTCACGCGCCTTAAAGAGATGTCAGCACATCGTGACGGGGTCCACGAAGACCGATGCCTCCTGGGTCAGCGTTGCGGGTTGGTTAAAAAACAAACCGTGGCCCTGGCGCACAGGCAAATGAAGGAAGACGTGTGCGTTTTGGTCAATACAAAAGATTCCCTTATCAATCACAACATCTGCGCAAGATAGAATTCGTTTATACATAAACTTTATCAATCAGTTTTCAAAACTCTTCTAGATACCATTAATTTATTCCAAAGGCCATTTATTTTCTTATAGCTGTTTCATTGAACATAATTAAAATTGAGTCTAATTTCGGCACGAATAGAAGGTCACGGAAAGGAACGTTTGCTACGTGCTTGCAAACTAATTACAAATATTGTAATTTATTGCCAAAATATATGGCGAATATTTTGCGAGTTAATTATCTGATAATATTTAGGCTAAATATTGTTTCACGTGGACTCTGATTGGGATGACATTTAATTTTCCTCCTTGGATGTTACTTCTAATTGAGTGAACGAAAGGAATCTGTCTAGATAGATATGCCTTCGTGAAAACTGTGGGGTGAAAGTATACGCATACCTAAATACTGTACACGTATCCAGCAAATTTCTGCGGCCTTCATCAGGTTACGTCTTTGGATGTGAGGTTACCATGATACCTGTGAATGCGAAAAGGACAGAAGCAGCTGAAGCAGCGGTGCCTATATCAAACAGTGGACGCTTTTCGGCCTTTGGTTAAGGTTTATAATTTCCTAGTCATATTTTGACTTTCTATGTTATAAAAATACCGGTACTACATATAGTTGGCACTTAGAAACTATAATAGTTCATGTCTAAACCTGTCAACTTCATTTTTGAATATATTTTTTTTAATTGAAGTCTTTATACTTCTTTTAGGATGGGTAAAAAAAAGTAACGCGCCAGGACATGTGACCTGATCGAAAATTCGTAAGACCGCAGGAGAGTAGGACACCGGCGTGGCATAGGTCAAAAATTAATATCACATTTCCTCTTTCTATCACGTTGCGAAAATGTACGCCGCACCTGTTGTTTCGTTTTATTGATTCACATGTTTTTGTACGAAAGCGCAATAAATGAATATTAACTAAATACATGAATGATATTAATTTTATGGTGATAAATAAATCAGTTCGTGTAAAATAAAAAATATATTATTATTCTGCTGGCACAACCAGAGTGAAGAACGTTGTTTTTTTTTTTATTACCGTATAAAACCACCGAATTATCAGTAAGTACATACAACTCAAAGGTCACGTCCAATCGCCAAAAGGGTTAGAGTAGAATTGTGTCGAGGTGCCACCCTTGTAGAGTACTGCATTCAATAGTACGTCACATCTAGTTCTAAAAACCGTCAGTGCTATTAATAGATACTTATCCAACACGATATTGTTGTTATTTTGTTTAATTCGATCTGCCAAACTGATTATTTAGTTCATTAATTCATGATGTCCTGAAGTCACCCGGAAACAGGAAAAAATTGTTTACTAATACAGGCGATTGAAGCGTTCGGTTATTGACAAAATCAAAACAAATTTGTTTTCTTAATCAAATACTAGCAACCTACCCCGGCTTCGCAAGGGTGCATGTATTATACATTTAAACTTTCCTCTTGAATCACTCTATCTATTTAAAATCGCATTAAATTCGGTTGCGGAGTTTTAAAGATTTAAGCATACAGAGGGATACAGGGACAGAAAAAGCGACTTTGTTTTATACTACATAGCGGTCGCCCGCAGCTCCGTCCGCGTGGATGTCGGTAACCGCTGCAAAACGCGAAATAAAATATATTTGTAACAATTGTGGGTTTTGGCCTGATGGTGGTAAAAGGCTTCCAATGAGATGATACACGTAGTCCTTCAATTTTAAAAGTGGGCATAAAATTACCTAGCCTTATTTCTTTTGCGCCAAAAGAAGTAATTTGAAAAAGACTATTGTATTTACGTATATTTCTTAAAAAATGATCAGATAATAGATGGTTATTAGTTAGAAGATTTTTTATTGGTTGTGGCGGCTTCTGAAGGTTAGGAAGACTAACTTTACCTGAAGCACAGCACATGCCGTTAGGTTCGTTCACCCATTTCTTGGCAGAGCAGTTAGAGCAGATCTTATTCATGACTCCGATTTGGACTGACGCTTGTTGTGCATAATCAATCTGCGCATCATATCTGAAAGCCAGTCTGTTACTGTTTGCTAAAGTTCGATTGCGAACTCTATTTGTGGACAACTGCTGTCTCTCTGCCTGAGCTGTATGTCGCTGCAAACGCTCGGCAACTGAGAGGTCCTTACATTTTGTTCATGAAGACGCTGAAAACGCTCCAGCCCCAACTCTCGTGCACGTAACTCAGAAGTTCTCAGATTTTGTTATGCAAGGCGTTGTGAACCTTCAGGTGAAGGTTCTCCCATATGACGTATTCTTGCTGCCTGTCCTTGAGAAGTTTGTTTAGAAAGTTGAGACCTGGCTCACTTAGACATTTTCAAATGTTTAGGAAAATGTTAATAGCGTGTAATATTCTAGCTCTGAAAATGACTGTTGTTTAGCCCTGAATAGAACTGTGGTTTAGCCTCGAAAAGAACTGTTGTTAAGCCCTGAAAAGAACTGTTGGTTATCCGTGAAAAGAACCGTTGATCAGTTCTGAAAATAACTGTTGGTTAGCCCTGAAAAGAATTGTTGATTAGCTCTGAGAAGAACTTTTGCGTAGGTGTAGTTTTAAGAACGAAATCGAACAAAATTACATAATGGACTTCACGCACGACCGCATAGATAATATAAACTCCCGCAATGGGCCGTGCAGCAGAAATCGTAATATTTAATATTAGGGGAACGGCCCCCAGATATGGGGGTTACCGGTTTACCGGCGCTGACCAAAACCAGAAGTGGGGACTGCTTCGGCGGTCACACGTGCGGCGGGTCGGCCACCACTCCAGGTGGCTGACGTGACCGAACCCCGGGTCACCATCGGGCAACCCGGTCTCCTCACTGAGAGGAGCTGGGGGTCCCGTTTGCCTCCGGGCAAACGAGTGGGGCTAAGAGGAAGGACACCTCGCTAAACAACCTTTGGCTGCTGCGTCTTCTCGAAGAAGACGTACCCAGCTCTTGATATAAAAAAACTGCCGATCATTGGGGTTTGTCAGTATATACTGTAGCTTCAATAATAGATGTTATCGCACCTTTCTTAAGAATTGTTTTTAATTCTTGTGTCACATCTGGTATATTTCCTGATTTGATGAAACTTAGCAAAGTAATTCCACTGTTCAAATCTGGTAGTACAACTGATTCCACGAATTTTCTGCCAATTTCGATATTACCAACTTTGAGCAAAATTTTTGAAAAATTAATTTTGAAACAGTTCTGAGACACTTCAACTTATATAATTTATTGCACGTGAAACAATTTGGTTTTACAAAGGGTCGTTCAACTACCGATGCGGGCGTGGCGTTGCTAAAGAACATATTTGGGGCCTGGGAGGAATCGCAAGATGCTCTTGGTATTTTTTGTGATTTGTCCAAGGCCTTTGATTGCGTACATCATGATACTCTTATTAGGAAATTGTACCATTATGGTTTAAGGGACAGAGCTCTCGACCTTCTGACTTCTTATCTGAAAAATCGAATTCAGAGGGTTGATGTTAATGGCAGCAAATCTGCAGGATCTGAGGTCACCATGGGCGTTCCGCAGGGCTCAATTCTAGGTCCTTTCTTGTTTTTAATTTATATTAATGACTTACCTCATCACGTGAGGGATAATCACAACATAGTATTGTTCGCGGATGACACTTCTCTTATTTTTAAAGTCAAGTGTCAGCTAGCAAATTTTGACGAAGTTAACAATGCACTTTCGAAAGTTGTCCATTGGTTTATTGTAAATAACCTTTTTTTGAATGAAAAAAAAAAAACTAAATTCATAAAATTTTCTACGCCAAATGTCAGGCAGCTAAGTACTAATGTTCAACTGAATGGAGTAGAGTTGATCCCTGTCGAGTCGACAGTTTTTCTTGGATTGACTATTGACTCCAAGTTACAATGGGGTCCTCACATTGAGAAGCTGTCGGGTAGACTCAGTTCTGCCGCTTATGCTGTTAAGAAAATTAGACAGATAAGTGATGTGAATACAGCCAGAATTGTTTATTTTAGTTATTTTCATAGTGTTATGACTTATGGGATTCTTCTCTGGGGAACTTGTGCGGACATCAATACCATCTTTGTTTTACAGAAAAGGGCTGTTCGAGCCATTTACAACCTTGGTCCTAGAGATTCTCTTAGAGAAAAATTCAGAGAGGTGAACATTCTGACTGTAGCTTCGCAATATATATTTGAAAATCTTATGTATGTACATAAAAATATATCTAATTTTAAGAAAATAAGCGATATTCATAATATAAATACCAGGAACAAACACAATCTTGCTGTACATCACACTCGTCTCCACAGAGTAGGCAACTCGTTCATGGGTCAATGTATACACTTTTACAACAAGCTTCCCATGGACATTCGAAACTTACCCATTAAACGATATAAAACCTAAATAAAGGCCAAACTTTGCAAAAAGGGATATTATAAAATCTCAGATTATTTAGAGGATAGAGAGGCTTGGGACTGAGCTGCTCGCTCTGTTAAGCATTGTTATTAAGCATTTTTATTTTTAATGTCTGGACTTTAAAAAAGACGATGATCCCTGAGTTTGTTTCGGCTATTTCTTCTCAGAGGTAGTCAGTTAGGAAATGCCGGATCCATCTAGTTTAAAAAAACATTTGACGTGTAAAAGTGATCGGTGATCCTACTTGCTTAATAAACGATTTCATTTCATTTCATTTCATTTCATTTCCAGCCCGGCCCTCCCTATGGAGGGACCATAATTTTTTTAATATGATCATTCAAATATCAAATATTATCTAAATAAACTGTACTTAGTGATGAAATAATTTATTTTGATAAGGATTAATAGCATGAGTAAAATAAATGAATTTAAATGTAGTCCAAAAAAATTCAAGACTTTTAAATAAAAAAATGGATGTTGTGCCTGACTCGACATAGATAGGTATAGTGTGTCGCGGACTTTTTTTTTGTAGATATTTATAAGATCTAAAATTAATTAGTACATTATATGGTTATAAACCAGCGCTTGACCGCAATCCCGCCTGATGGTAAGCAGTGACGCAATCGTTGATGGTAAAGCGCACTGGTTTATTAAGAGCTCTCTACTCACTCACTCTAGCCTTGAAGACACTCAATTTGTAGTCCGACGGAAACACCGCCGCTGGCAAATTGTTCCAGTCCCTCGATGTACGCGGTATAAAGGAGGAGGCGAAACACTTCGTCCGGATCGTAGTGGTGTTAACAACATAAGGGTGGAAACTCGCCGTACGACGGGTCGTCCGATGGTGGAACGGAGATGGGGGAACTAAATCATGCAATTCCTCGCACACTCCCCAAAATGTATCCTATAGAACACCGAAAGGCTGGCTACTCTACGTCTTTCGTCTTTGGAGACCAACTCGAGTTAAATCAGGGTCACCAATCAGCCTCTTCGCACGCCTCTCCACTGACTCCAAAGTGGCCAGGTCTCACACGAGGCCACTCCACAAACGAACGGACCTGTGCTTTGTACAACATTAGAAGCTGCCCTGGTGTGAAGTACTGCCGGACCTTTGCGATAACGCCAAGTTTCCTGGCAGCCAACTTGGCCTTGGATTCAATGAACCGCCTAAAGTTTAGGTTCGAGGAAATCTCAACACCCAAAAGCTGAAGGCGGTCGGTACACTCCAAGGATACATTCCGAAAAGTAGGAGCCAAGGTGAACGGGCTCCTTTTGGCGGTGATAAGACATGCCTGTGTTTTGGCGGCATTGAATGCTACAAGATTGGCATTGCCCCATACGGAGACTGCCTGTAGTGCAACACTCGTTCGCTCTACCATGGCCTTTCTTTCGGACCGGATTGATTCCCTACTAGCCCGAGCATCCGGCAGGTATCTCTCCACAACTGTGCTGTCTTCTGCATACCCATAGATACCGGGCATCAGCAGATCGTTAATATGCAGCAGAAACAGAGTTGCGGAGAGAACAGACCCTTGAGGAACACCGGCATTAGTCGACATGGGCTCAGATGAGCATCCGTCGACAACAACTCGGAGGGACCGTTCAGTCAGGAAGTCTTTTACCCAGCCAGTCAGGCTAGGGGAAATGTCGTACGCTGGAAGCTTACTCAAAAGGCCAGCGTGCCATACCCGGTCGAAGGCCTTCGAGACATCAAGGGAGACAGCAATCGCTTCCCCATTTCTCTCGAGGGCCTCGCCCCACAAGTGAGTGGCATACACTAGCAGGTTCCCAGTTGACCGATTGCGGCGAAACCCGTACTGTCGGTCACTGAGGAGATCGTCACCTTCCGGGTATGCCAAGAAGCGCGAGTTCAAAACACGCTCCATAGTTTTGCAAAGTATGGAGGTGATCGAAGTCGGCCGATAGTTCGTAGGATCGGCACGACTACCCTTTTTGGGCACGAGCTGCACGTTGTCAAGCTTCCAGGACTTGGGCACTATACCAGTCCTAAATGAGAGACGATACAACCGCGTCAATACAGGAGACAACTCAGGCGCACATGCTTTAAGAACAATCGCTGGTATACCATCTGGACCACTAGCCTTATTCATGTCCAGATGACACAGTACTCTCAGAAACTCCTTGTTCCTAATGCGTACCTCAGCTTATTCATCTTCCCGCGAAAGCACTAGGTAGGTATTGGCGAAGGGCGGGCGTTTTTGGGATTGTCTAATGTTATTTTAGAGTTCAAAAAGTGCTGATTCTCAGTCTAGTTTCAATAAATGACTTTTAATTATTTCATTGGCACCGGGTATCTTTTCCAGATTCTGCAGGTTCAGTATCATCGGCATTTTACCGTAATGTAGCAGTTTATTATGGACGACAGCCGTATGACTGCTGTATTACTGACATTTTCTGTATCATCAGACACCTATCCTAGAGTGCAACTTAGCAAAGTAATTCCACTGTTCAAATCTGGTAGTACAACTGATTCCACGAATTTTCTGCCAATTTCGATATTACCAACTTTGAGCAAAATTTTTGAAAAATTAATTTTGAAACAGTTCTGAGACACTTCAACTTATATAATTTATTGCACGTGAAACAATTTGGTTTTACAAAGGGTCGTTCAACTACCGATGCGGGCGTGGCGTTGCTAAAGAACATATTTGGGGCCTGGGAGGAATCGCAAGATGCTCTTGGTATTTTTTGTGATTTGTCCAAGGCCTTTGATTGCGTACATCATGATACTCTTATTAGGAAATTGTACCATTATGGTTTAAGGGACAGAGCTCTCGACCTTCTGACTTCTTATCTGAAAAATCGAATTCAGAGGGTTGATGTTAATGGCAGCAAATCTGCAGGATCTGAGGTCACCATGGGCGTTCCGCAGGGCTCAATTCTAGGTCCTTTCTTGTTTTTAATTTATATTAATGACTTACCTCATCACGTGAGGGATAATCACAACATAGTATTGTTCGCGGATGACACTTCTCTTATTTTTAAAGTCAAGTGTCAGCTAGCAAATTTTGACGAAGTTAACAATGCACTTTCGAAAGTTGTCCATTGGTTTATTGTAAATAACCTTTTTTTGAATGAAAAAAAAAAAAACTAAATTCATAAAATTTTCTACGCCAAATGTCAGGCAGCTAAGTACTAATGTTCAACTGAATGGAGTAGAGTTGATCCCTGTCGAGTCGACAGTTTTTCTTGGATTGACTATTGACTCCAAGTTACAATGGGGTCCTCACATTGAGAAGCTGTCGGGTAGACTCAGTTCTGCCGCTTATGCTGTTAAGAAAATTAGACAGATAAGTGATGTGAATACAGCCAGAATTGTTTATTTTAGTTATTTTCATAGTGTTATGACTTATGGGATTCTTCTCTGGGGAACTTGTGCGGACATCAATACCATCTTTGTTTTACAGAAAAGGGCTGTTCGAGCCATTTACAACCTTGGTCCTAGAGATTCTCTTAGAGAAAAATTCAGAGAGGTGAACATTCTGACTGTAGCTTCGCAATATATATTTGAAAATCTTATGTATGTACATAAAAATATATCTAATTTTAAGAAAATAAGCGATATTCATAATATAAATACCAGGAACAAACACAATCTTGCTGTACATCACACTCGTCTCCACAGAGTAGGCAACTCGTTCATGGGTCAATGTATACACTTTTACAACAAGCTTCCCATGGACATTCGAAACTTACCCATTAAACGATATAAAACCTAAATAAAGGCCAAACTTTGCAAAAAGGGATATTATAAAATCTCAGATTATTTAGAGGATAGAGAGGCTTGGGACTGAGCTGCTCGCTCTGTTAAGCATTGTTATTAAGCATTTTTATTTTTAATGTCTGGACTTTAAAAAAGACGATGATCCCTGAGTTTGTTTCGGCTATTTCTTCTCAGAGGTAGTCAGTTAGGAAATGCCGGATCCATCTAGTTTAAAAAAACATTTGACGTGTAAAAGTGATCGGTGATCCTACTTGCTTAATAAACGATTTCATTTCATTTCATTTCATTTCATTTCCAGCCCGGCCCTCCCTATGGAGGGACCATAATTTTTTTAATATGATCATTCAAATATCAAATATTATCTAAATAAACTGTACTTAGTGATGAAATAATTTATTTTGATAAGGATTAATAGCATGAGTAAAATAAATGAATTTAAATGTAGTCCAAAAAAATTCAAGACTTTTAAATAAAAAAATGGATGTTGTGCCTGACTCGACATAGATAGGTATAGTGTGTCGCGGACTTTTTTTTTGTAGATATTTATAAGATCTAAAATTAATTAGTACATTATATGGTTCTATCTTTTATAGTTTAGGCAGCGTACGCAAAATAAGTAGCTTTTCTGATTGATTTTTTACAACTTGTGTTCAAAAAACCCAAATATCTTACGGAACTCTATTTTTTTCTTAAATAAAATTTGTTCTATGTTACTTGTGGATAATATAGCATTCGAATGAAGAAAGAATTTTTGAAAATGGTCCAGTAGTTTTTCAGCCTATTCATTACAACCAACAAACAAAGGTTTCCTCTTTATAATATTAGTGTAGATAAATTTTGTGGCTTGAGTAGGTATACCGATATTTTATTTAACGGAGGTTACATGATTTCATATGATTGTTTATTTTTAACAACACAAAAATAAATATCTAAGGTTTCACGCCCTTTATGCCCAAGGCATTTAGTTAGGTAATAAGTTTTTACTTACTTACATTTCTATTTTTAGTGATATTTTTTCTTTTGGCTTTTCTAGTATATTGGCGTGGCTAGCTGACATACGGTATTTCTGTGTTTAATTATGTTATTTACTTTACATGCATAGTATTGTATAAGGTTAGGTGTTTTTGTAACTAAGTAGATAGCTGTGCTGCTGGGGAGTTTGTTCTTTTGTTTTTTTTTTTTATTAATTTATAAACCAGCGCTTGACCGCAATCCCGCCTGATGGTAAGCAGTGACGCAATCGTTGATGGTAAAGCGCACTGGTTTATTAAGAGCTCTCTACTCACTCACTCTAGCCTTGAAGACACTCAATTTGTAGTCCGACGGAAACACCGCCGCTGGCAAATTGTTCCAGTCCCTCGATGTACGCGGTATAAAGGAGGAGGCGAAACACTTCGTCCGGATCGTAGTGGTGTTAACAACATAAGGGTGGAAACTCGCCGTACGACGGGTCGTCCGATGGTGGAACGGAGATGGGGGAACTAAATCATGCAATTCCTCGCACACTCCCCAAAATGTATCCTATAGAACACCGAAAGGCTGGCTACTCTACGTCTTTCGTCTTTGGAGACCAACTCGAGTTAAATCAGGGTCACCAATCAGCCTCTTCGCACGCCTCTCCACTGACTCCAAAGTGGCCAGGTCTCACACGAGGCCACTCCACAAACGAACGGACCTGTGCTTTGTACAACATTAGAAGCTGCCCTGGTGTGAAGTACTGCCGGACCTTTGCGATAACGCCAAGTTTCCTGGCAGCCAACTTGGCCTTGGATTCAATGAACCGCCTAAAGTTTAGGTTCGAGGAAATCTCAACACCCAAAAGCTGAAGGCGGTCGGTACACTCCAAGGATACATTCCGAAAAGTAGGAGCCAAGGTGAACGGGCTCCTTTTGGCGGTGATAAGACATGCCTGTGTTTTGGCGGCATTGAATGCTACAAGATTGGCATTGCCCCATACGGAGACTGCCTGTAGTGCAACACTCGTTCGCTCTACCATGGCCTTTCTTTCGGACCGGATTGATTCCCTACTAGCCCGAGCATCCGGCAGGTATCTCTCCACAACTGTGCTGTCTTCTGCATACCCATAGATACCGGGCATCAGCAGATCGTTAATATGCAGCAGAAACAGAGTTGCGGAGAGAACAGACCCTTGAGGAACACCGGCATTAGTCGACATGGGCTCAGATGAGCATCCGTCGACAACAACTCGGAGGGACCGTTCAGTCAGGAAGTCTTTTACCCAGCCAGTCAGGCTAGGGGAAATGTCGTACGCTGGAAGCTTACTCAAAAGGCCAGCGTGCCATACCCGGTCGAAGGCCTTCGAGACATCAAGGGAGACAGCAATCGCTTCCCCATTTCTCTCGAGGGCCTCGCCCCACAAGTGAGTGGCATACACTAGCAGGTTCCCAGTTGACCGATTGCGGCGAAACCCGTACTGTCGGTCACTGAGGAGATCGTCACCTTCCGGGTATGCCAAGAAGCGCGAGTTCAAAACACGCTCCATAGTTTTGCAAAGTATGGAGGTGATCGAAGTCGGCCGATAGTTCGTAGGATCGGCACGACTACCCTTTTTGGGCACGAGCTGCACGTTGTCAAGCTTCCAGGACTTGGGCACTATACCAGTCCTAAATGAGAGACGATACAACCGCGTCAATACAGGAGACAACTCAGGCGCACATGCTTTAAGAACAATCGCTGGTATACCATCTGGACCACTAGCCTTATTCATGTCCAGATGACACAGTACTCTCAGAAACTCCTTGTTCCTAATGCGTACCTCAGCTTATTCATCTTCCCGCGAAAGCACTAGGTAGGTATTGGCGAAGGGCGGGCGTTTTTGGGATTGTCTAATGTTATTTTAGAGTTCAAAAAGTGCTGATTCTCAGTCTAGTTTCAATAAATGACTTTTAATTATTTCATTGGCACCGGGTATCTTTTCCAGATTCTGCAGGTTCAGTATCATCGGCATTTTACCGTAATGTAGCAGTTTATTATGGACGACAGCCGTATGACTGCTGTATTACTGACATTTTCTGTATCATCAGACACCTATCCTAGAGTGACAGTAATCAGCTAGCGCCTGTCTTATCCGAACTTTTCGGTGATTTCAGTAACTTTGAACGAAATTAAGCGGCAGCTATGCCATCTACATATTTTCATGGAATGAACCTGTGGAACCGATTTTATGAGGTTCAAGGCAATGGAGATAAAAGAATAATTCACAGTCGGTATTATCTCAAAAAGAAAAGTCGAAATGGTAGAGTTGATTTCCCAGTTTCGTAGAATGTGCTACAAATGGTGTAAAACAAAAAGAAAGAAAGAAATAACAAAAAATGCAATTATTTACATTACAGCTAAAGAAATACACTTAAAACGATAAAACTTAGTTTATAATGGAATAAGAAATCATCAAATGACTTCTCCCGCTCTGGGCGAAGCGGAAGGGCGTGTCAGATTTTTACTGACAAAAACTGAAAGACACACACACACACACACTGAAACACGGGTGGGTAAAACCCACCCGTGTTTCTTCAGTTACCTGTACGACGGCCAGGGCTACAGTTTCTATGCCAAAAGGGCCTCAGCTCAGCATAATGCAATCATCTAAACAACATTGTACACATTCATCAAATTGGAAACTTTATGAATCTTCAAATGCTCCGTCCTAAATATTGAAGAAGGCAACCAATATTTAAGTTTGGAATTTATTTTTGTACTATTTCCCAGCCCTTAATAACCAACACGAAAATCCTTTATTTTTGCTCTAACTTGTCAAAAGCAGATATTTTAATAACTCTCTTAAGTTAGTAAAAAACTAATTAATGTTTGTAGCAAATGTTGTTAGCGATGAAAAATAAATTATTTCTTTGATATCCGCTGAGTAGGTATCACTTAGCAACCAGGCGACCGAGGAGGAAATTCATATTTTTCTCGTATCAAATACTTTTGATTAATAATCCCGCCGCGAGAAGATGGCCCTATTTTTCTCACAATAAGTTACGATTCATTCGTATATGTTAATGTGGATCTTTTCATTTCAAATAATTTTTTCTATTTCCACTATTATTTTGTTATTTCCAATATATATTCGTTTCAGTTCACTGCAAGGCATAAACAGTTTTATATTAAAAGGAGTTTTAATCTTCGAGAAAATTAATTTATTTTGAACTTTATTTCGACAAACGTAAAATTCTTAAAGCGAAATACATAACGTAGCCTAAGATTTAGCGTCAGTTTTGTTTTTTAATAGGAATCTATCTTTTTTGCTTCATTCTTATTTTGGAAAAAAAAAAAATATTATGACTTTGTGTTTAAAACTCTGTCTAAAAATAAACCTTGTTTCATAACAAGACCGAAAGAGTTTAGGTTTAGGAATAGAAAATACAGCATCATTGCCTCCATCTTTTTGCAACTTGACAAAATATCAAGATTTATCTGTAATACATTAAGGTATAAACGTATAAACCTTTCTCAAAATCTTTTGTTGTTCCAAATGATTTTTGGAAAGGTTAGTTGCAAATTTTATTCTATTAATGAAAGTGCAAGCGATTATAATTTATTATTATGTATATAATAGAAATAAATTTTATGACAGTAAAAAGAATTCTCTTAATATAGAATTATAACAACTATATTCGCTAATGTAGAAATAGCGCAAACTTTGTAAGTTGATGCAAAGCATAATTATTGAATTTTATTGACTTTGACACCCAGGCTGCCGTGTGAGTTTTGCGCCAAAACTTTGCAGGCGTAAGTTTTCCTTCTTAACAAAAAAAAAAACCGAGCTGGGAAATAAGAAATATATACCAAGGGTACGGCTTTTCTGGCTGATATTTAACTATATCGAATCGTCCATTTATTTATTTACAAAGTATACAAATGTTATATTGACCAATTTTTTGTAGAATCTTTTGTTTTGTGATCCAACGTATGCAACGTCAGCTGCGGGTACAAAAACAGTTTATGAACCCCTTCCAAGTTCAGGGTTAAACTACTATGACAACACCTGGCTTCGTGGGGTTGGTACAATAAAAACTGCCTTAGGCATTAGAGACGAGACCCTTCTGGTTTTGTGTGACAAATTATTCGTTGGTAATATATAAGACACAGTTACAGAGGGATGTTATGTCTAAATAATGTAGATTTACTGCTAAGCCACCCATTGCTTATTAAAATTAAACACGTAGGTACGTAAGACGACATAAATAATGCTGTACATTCTAATCTCACTTTTTATTGTACGAATCCAAATGCGAAGTTGAAATGGGAAATGAATATCTTGATTTGTAGTTGTATACAACATGTAATGTAATTAACGCACATCCTCAAATACCCCAATTAGAATATTATCTTATAATCATAAGAAACACACTGAATTTTTAATATAACATGTTAATGCATTGTTATTTATTAAATTAGTTATATAGACCTTAACTTTCTTGTAATAAGGTTTTCATTCTTTATTTTATATTGAATTATTAAATTTCTATGAATACAAGTAAAACTGCGATTTTAAAAGTCTGTGCAAACAACAGGATTAATACCACTACGGGATTATGCCACTACGGGATCCGGAACTCTGCACTGGATCTTATTACATTTTACTTGAGTGGTAGGATTCAAAGCATTGACGTTAATGTAAAAAGATCTTCCGGATCTTTAGTAACAATGGGAGTCCCACAAGGATCAATTCTTGGTCCTCTTTTGTTTCTTATTTACATCAATGACCTGCCGTACCCCATAAAGGATAATCATGATATAGTGTTGTTTGCAGATGATACTTCACTTTTATTTAAACTTAAACGTCAGCAGTAGGTTACTGACGATGTAAATAGCTTGATCTCCAAAATAGTCCACTGGTTTAATGTTAATAATTTACTCTTAAACGAGAAAAAACCAAATGCATTAAGTTTACCTCACGTTAGGCAGTTGAAAATTAAAGTGTTGATAAAAGGCGAAGAATTGAAATTTGAATACAGCACGCTATTCTTGGGTATAACTCTGGATGCTAAGCTTCAATGGGGTCCACATATAGAAAAATGGACTAAAAAACAAGTTCTGCTGCATACGCAGTTAGAAAAATTCGTAATTTGACTGATATTGAGACGGCCCGTTTAGTGTACTTTGGCTATTTCCATAGCGTAATGTCGTACGGCTTTCTGTTGTGAGGAAATGCCGCTGATATTCAAACTATATGCATTTGTTTTGTAGAAACGAGCTGTTCGTGCAATTTATAAATTAAGTCCGAGACACTCTCTCAGGGAAATATTTAAAGAGATTAATATACTGACCGTGCCGTCTCAATATATCAATATATTTATGAAAATCTTCTGTATGCTCATTAAAATATAAAATTGTTTAAAAAATACTGTGATGTTCGTAATATAAATACCAGGAACAGGCACAAATTTATTGTACCTTCAACAAGGCTCAAGAAAATAGGTGCCAACATATACATTTTTACAATAGACTTCCAGAGGTGGTTCAAGATCTGTGCCTGAATAAATTCAAATCATTCATTAAACGTAAGTTGTGTCAGAAAGCATTTTATAGTGTTAAGGATTATATTGAGGACAAAAAGGCTTGGGGTTGAAGTGCGTCCGATTTCTGTACACTGATTGTTCTTCGATTTTTCCTCTTGTAGTAATAATTTGTAATTGTTTATGTTTTCTACTCAAAGATAGTATTACACACTATGTAAGCATATTTTACGTCACAGAATTGAATCGCTGACAGGGAAGTTCGACACTGGTACAGCTACACAGGAGCTAAACTTAGTATTCGGGAACACTGTTGGAGCTGCTGAACCTTGGACAAAACTATCTTTGCATTGTGTAGATTCAATTTCTTAGTATTGTATAATTGCATGGAGTACGTGTAAGCACAATATAATTGCCGTAAAGCATTTATTTAATGTGTTAGTCTTTTTTCCATAATGGACGCTTTCAGCGTACAATATATTTTTGCATCGTTCTCACACGGTTGATTTCAACATGAATGATGTAATCAAATATTTGTATCAATAGCTTGATAATTTAAAAAAGTGTCTATGGAGTTTCTTGCCCGTTCTTCTCCATAGGTAGGTAACCTACTCTTTGGAATGGGCGACTAGCTTCATACTGTTTGACCAACCTTCTGATAATTCAAAATTGCCTGTAACTGGTTTATTTGAAATAAATGCTTTGAATTTGATTTTTTTTTATTTTGAATATGACAATAATTTCCGTAGTTTTAAATATTTTTGGGATAAAAAATTATCTATATTCAAAATGATATAAATCCTAGGGTAATTATATAATATACTATCAGTAGTACGGGTTTCATTTTGACAGTTTAACATCATTCAGTGCGTTATTTATGTTTTTTATTCCCATGACAGAAGGAGTAGTCTTGGGCACATTTGCCGATGACACTGATACACTAGCGTATATGAAGATGCTATACAGGCATCTGTGATACTCCAAAAAGCTTGGATGATGTTTCTGAATGGCTACGAAAATGGAGAATAAAAGCTAACGAAACCAAATCTGTACACGTGACGTTTACAACAAGGACAGATACATGCCTCCCGGTACAACTTAATAATATTGTGATTCCTCAAGCGGAGGACGAAAAATACCTTGGCCGTCGACTAACCTGGAAAAAACATATTTTCAACAAGCGTAAAAAAGCATTAAGTTTACAACTTAGGAAACACCATTGGCTACTATCAAAAAAGTACAAGCTTTCACTGGAAAATAAGCTCAGAATTTATAAAACTATAATAAAGCCCATTTGGACATATGGGATACAGCTGTGGGGAACGGCAGCAAATAGCAACATAGAGATACTCCAGAGGTTCCAATCAAAATCGCTGCGAATAATTACTAACGCACCGTGGTACATCACCAACGATAACTTGCACAGGGATTTGAAAATAAAAAGCGTAAAAGAGGAAATCACACAAGCAGTGAGAGCTTACAAGAACAGGATCACGAACCATCCCAACAAACTGGCATCAAACCTAATGAAAACCAAAACTTTTAGGAGCCTCAAAAGGTTTAGCACGCATGACTTGACATTGTGACAAAATTTTATAAAACGGATTGAAGTGGGTGTGCCACTGGGTGCATACCAAGCATGATGACATAATTTTTGAAAAAAAAAAAAAACAGATGCTGAATGTCAATGAGTGGACAGATTGCATCAGAAAAGAGCGAAAAACAACATCGGCTGCCGACAGAAGTTACCACCCACCAGACAAGGCCTTGCCGCCAAGCGATTCGTCGTGTTCCGGCATGATGTCTGGTGAAGCCGTATGGAGGACGGGTCTGAGCAGTTGTGTTGCGATGTGTGCCGGTGTCGGTGCCGGTGCCGATGGTGACAACACCCTTTTGAAAAATTACAGACCCATCTCACTTCTGAGTCATGTCTATAAGTTGTTTTCGAGAGTCCTCACGAATCGTCTCGCCTGCAGGTTTGACGACTTCCAGCCACCCGAACAAGCCGGTTTCCGAAAGGGCTTCAGCACAGTAGACCACATACATACGCTACGGCAGGTTATACAGAAGACCGAGGAGTATAACCTGCCCCTTTGCTTGGCGTTTGTGGACTACAAAAAAGCCTTTGATTCGATCGAGACCTGGGCTGTACTGCAGTCTCTCCAGCGGTGCCAAGTAGACTATCGGTATATTGAAGCGCTGAAGGGTTTGTACGAAAACACCACCATGTCAGTCCGAATACAGGACCAGACCTCGAAACCAATACCTCTGCAGCGTGGTGTCAGACAGGGAGATGTTATCTCTCCGAAATTGTTCACCGCTGCATTGGAGGATGTCTTCAAGGTTCTGGACTGGAAAGGACTGGGCATCAACATCAATGGTGAGTACATGACACACCTTCGGTTTGCTGATGATATCGTAGTCATGGCTGAGACCGCGGAGGACCTGAGTACAATGCTCGAAGACCTCAGCAGAGCCTCCGAGCGAGTCGGTCTTAAAATGAACATGGGCAAGACGAAAGTCATGTCTAATGCCCATGTTGTACCGACTCCTATAAAGATTGGAGACTCTGTTCTCAAAGTTGTTGACAGTTACGTGTACCTGGGACAAACTATCCAGTTAGGAAGGTCCAACTTCGAGAAAGAGGTCAATCGTCGAATCCAACTCGGCTGGGCTGTTTTCGGGAAGCTACGAAGAATCTTCTCGTCCGAAATACCGCAGTGTCTCAAGACAAAAGTCTTCGACCAGTGTGTGTTGCCAGTGATGACTTATGGAATTGAGACGTGGTCGCTAACAATGGGCCTTATGAGAAGGCTCAAAGTCACTCAAAGGGCAATGGAGAGGGCTATGCTTGGGGTTTCACTGCGCGATCGAATCAGGAATGAGGAGATCCGCAGAAGAACGAGAGTAACCGACATAGTCCGAAGAATTGCAACACTAAAGTGGCAGTGGGCTGGACACATTGCCCGTAGGACCGATGCCCGATGGGGCCGACGGGTTCTCGAGTGGCGACCACGCACCGGAAGACGTAGCGTGGGTAGGCCCCCGACAAGGTGAACCGACGACCTGGTGAAGGTCGCGGGAAACCGCTGGATGCGGGAGGCGCAGAACCGGTCGTCGTGGAGAACCTTGGGGGAGGCCTATGTCCAGCAGTGGACGTCTTTCGGCTGAAATGATGATGATGAATGTGTGCCGGGTACGATGCGCCAAATGTTGTTGTGTCGGGAGTTCGGTCTTGGAGTCTCCAGATCAATTTCCCTCTGGCGCAGCTTCGTTGGTCGTGTTGGTTTTGGGTTTAAGATTGCATCACCTCGCTCAACTGCCGTCATCCTTCCTATTCCTAAGTTTTTTAAGTGAAAAGGCTTCATAAACTAGTGCGCTTTACCATCAACGATTGCATTACTGCTTACCGTCAGGTGGGATTGCAGTCAAGCACTAGTTTATAATTAGTAAAAAGAAGACTGGTAGTCAGAGTTTTGGGCTTGTGCCGACCGTGCACAAATAACAGCTGGGACTAACGGCTTATGTGCTTTCCGAGGCATGGAGAGGTCCTGTAATGGATGGTCACCACCATCCACAAACTGACCTTGCCAAGCGAACAAGCGTAACCATTGATTGACCTGTTCGGATGTTATCATTTAGCCAAACCCGATCTGCTTTTGAAATTGTGTAAATAAATAATGGAAATAAAAGTTTCTTGGTTAATTCTTACGTAACATACACATGTAAAAGAGCAACAGCGAATTCTCAAACTAAATTTTTTTTTTTTTTTTTAATAATTATAAATGTTGAGGGAAAAACAAATATGTACAGGCTTCAAATTCCTTTATTAGGTTTTCAACTTAATCGCTAAAGCATTAAGGCTCAAGATTGATTGGACAGTTTCGGGTAACTTGACCTGTTTTCGTACAGTTCCAATACTTTCCACTATTCCACGTGGTTTTATATAGATGTACCACACCGGCAACCTAATTGCGTAAAGTGCTATTAGTTGGAATCATTTCGAAGCAAATTGCCAATCTATTGCTTCATTTGTTCGAAAATGTATGTGCTTAAAAACGTAAATAACGCAATGAATGTTGTTTAACTGTCAAAATGAAACCCATTGCTACTCATCGGGTGTTACGTAATTACCCAACAGATGCGCCGAATCGAACATAATGTCCACTATAAACCAGAGCTCACGTATCTAGTAAAGAGAAAAGGAAGTTAAGCTCTCAAATCTGTCTGGAAGAAAAGGAAAATGACGAATTGTAGAAAATACTTCTTGATTTCATCTAAACGGCACTTAAATCCAATTTGAGACCTCAGAATCCTTTTTATTATTAAATAAATAAACACGAGATAAGTACATAAATGCATAGTGATTCTTTTATGTAATGTATGTCATGGCTTTGCTGTTTCTAACTGAGAGAAAATAGTTAAGTACTTGCGTTTTTAACTGTTTCTTTTTTGGATTTCATTTAAAACAACAAAAAAGTTTTATTTTACTTACAAGCACTTTAGAATTGCGGGTTGGTCAAAAGGGAAATTGTAGTTCTGACTCACAGATAAGTGAAGGAACACGGGTGGGTTTTTGTCAGTAAAAGTGTGACACCCACTTCCGCTCTGCCCAGAGCTGCAGAGGTCATTTTATGATTTCCCATCCAAACCAAAAAAAAAAAAATGGCGTATAAACGACGGATCCACGTTATGTTTGTCTGGTGACATTTCCGCGTAGTGCATTTGTTCTCTGTAGTAATGATATTTCATCTACGTCTAGTCTTTACAATTATAGACTGTTACTATTCTCATCAACCTTTTTTTTATCGTCCCACTGCTGGGGACAGGTCTCCTCTCATACAAATAAGGATTGAGCGTAATCACCACGCTTGCTCAATACGGGTTGGCGATTTCAGACTTATAAAAGTCCAGGTTTCCTCAGGTTGTTTTCCTTGACCTTCAGTCATTGGTGTCCAAGATATACTTAGAAAGTACATATAACTTTAGAAAAGTTACATTGGTACTTGCCTGACCTGGAATCGAACCCGCGCACTCATACTGGAGACGGCCGTGTTTTAACCACTAGGCCACCACGACTTCTACGACTATTATTTATTATTATTAAAATGTTGCCTTCTATCCTTTTCTTAATGAAATAGAAAGAAAAAAGATACACTTATCTTAAAATTACTTTAGTTTGTGAAGAAGAGAATTGGCGCCATTAATTACTTATACAGAGTTAATAAGTGTGCAAGAATATTTGTATTAAATAGTTGCAGACATATGTTTATACTAATAAAAGTAAAATTTCACATCTGTGTGTGATTTCAATAAAGAATCATATTATTTACACATATATATATGTCGGAGATCGTCGATTAATTTTAATACAAGTTGCTGATTTGATTTACGTAGTAGAGGGGCGAACGCTTGTGACGTTATTTTGTGATGGCGTCGCATGGACAGAGTCGCTTTGGAAAGTGGGGTTCGTCGAACGGGCACTTTGCATCGAGACGCGGCCCAAGGCACATCTCCGAACCGAAACTATCGGTTTGCCTATTCAAATTGTTATTATGAAGATTGGAGGGTATATCTACACGTCGTGCTTCAATTCAAAACTCACCTATGAAATGGAACCTGTACCACCACACCAAGATGATGTCGACCCTACTGCTCTGCCGTCGCTGTCCCCGACATCAGAAGTGGGATAAAGAACTACACTGCTCACAATCTCGTTATAAATCAAGGAACAGAATAACGTGAGGCTGGAAGTGAACGTCAAGTTACGAGGTGCGCACAATAGCTGGCGCAGAGATCGCTCCGCGTGGTAGTGCGCTGCAGGAGTCCGCTGCAGGCGTGCACGTGCGGCTGGACGCGGCGCTGTCGCGACAGTGCTGGCTGATGCTTGGCGCGCGACAGTGCTGGCTGTTGCTTGGCGAGCGAGGTGCGCTTGCGGAGCACGAAAGGTGCGCTTGCGGAGCGCGCAGGGTGCGCTTGCGGAGCGCGCAGGGTGCGCTTGCGGAGCGCGCAGGGTGCGCTTGCGGAGCGCGCAGGGTGCGCTTGCGGAGCGCGCAGGGTGCGCTTGCGGAGCGCGCAGGGTGCGCTTGCGGAGCGCGCAGGGTGCGCTTGCGGAGCGCGCAGGGTGCGCTTGCGGAGCGCGCAGGGTGCGCTTGCGGAACGTGCAAAGTGCGCTGCTTGGTGAATCGCATCAATGGCGTGTGGCGCTGCTGGAGCTGCTTGCGGCGCAGCCGGTGCTGCGTGCGCTTTGCGGAACGCCCAAGGTTTCAAGACTTGAGCCTCTACTCTGCAGGCGATGAGAAGAATTCAGGACAGCATCTACTCTGCAGGCGATGAGAAGGTTTCAAAATACCCAAAACGTTTGTGGTAACGTAATGGGGTTTTATGAGAGCTCAGAGATATCTGGTGTGCAACGGTTGACAACTGCCAAGTGGCAGGTGTTTGTGGGAAGTTGCCATAATCCGGTGAGTCGTACTATTTTTATTCTGATTTCGGTGCTGAATGTTCTCTTGTCAAGCTATCCGTAATTTCATTGGTATACATACACACGTAGTAGTACGTATACAGGGTATGGGTAGTACCAGCGTTGTGTACTGAACCATTTCTTTGCGACATGATAATAAGAGTTATTTTTGCAAATTTTATTTCTTGTACTACCCGATTATTGTTTGTTATAATGGGCTGAGAAATTTTAAATGAGGGTTTTAAAATTATTATGTCTGGTTTGTCTTTATTTCAAAACTAAAGTTCACTGTGATCTATAGTTACGAGCTCACTTGAGTTTCTGATAGTATGTGTGGCTAGACTATTAAATCTTCTCAAGAGAACAAGCGGTAACGAACATAGAAATGAGTGTTATTTACGAAAAACACAAATTTAATACAAGTGAGCTAAAGTAATGAAATTGAATATTGGTGAGTTGTTTGATGGCGATAATGGCGATCGTTACCTATTGAAATCGTTGATTGGAAACAGAACTTATAAGTACCTCACGATCGCATATGTACGAAAGATTTTTCCAAGTAACGTCTGCTGAGTTAGATTTTCATAATGTAGAAGATGGTGAGGAGGGTGCCTCCGCCAGCAAATAGAACACGTATCATGGCTATGTGGTCGTGCTGCACGCACTAGTCTGTAGTCGTAACTGCAACCCAGTGAGGGGTTGGTCAGAGCGCGATGGGCAGCTAGTGGTGTGGCGGGGACACTAGTAGGTATGGTCGCGCTGCACGCACTAGTCTGTAGTCGTAACTGCAACCCAGGGAGGGGTTGTTCAGAGCGCGATGGGCAGCTAGTGGTGTGGCGGGGCCACAAGTAGGTATGGTCGCACTGCATGCACTAGTCTGTAGTCGTAACTGCAACTCAGTGAGGAGTTGTTCAGGGGGCGATGGGCAGCTAGTGATGTGGCGGGGACTTTGGTGGATATGGTCGCACTGCATGCACTAGTCTGTAGTCGTAACTGCAACTCAGTGAGGAGTTGTTCAGGGGGCGATGGGCAGCTAGTGATGCGGCGGGGACCTGGGTCTCAGAGGAGACTATTAGTTGTACGGTCATGTGTTGACCTGGGAGTCGTGGACTCTAGAGTTGGTCGTATCACAAGAGGTGGTAGCGGGCGATGATGTGTTTTCTTTTTGATGATTATGATTTTGAGTTGATAGTTATGAGGCTTGGAGGAACCTTTTGTGTTTTCTTTTTGAAATTTGATAATTATGAGGCTTGAAAGAAGCTTTTGTGTTTAAGTTGTAAAAATGAAGTTTGGTTGGTTTTCTAATAGTCATTGTAACTAAACGGGACGTGTGACGGTCAGGTTGGCAAAGTTCTCAAAAATGCTTCAAAGTCTGTTTTCTGTGCTTTTTTTTAAATTTGTTACAGACATGCAAGACAAAGAGAAATATCGAGGTTTGGCTGGAATCGGTGGTTGGCCTGGTGAACCGGATCCCGGACTCCGGGGCTGAGAGAGCTTCGGATGCGACTGGGATTGGCGCTGGGATGATGATGACGATGATGCACGAGGACGTGCAAATCGTCAGGCTGGCCGTGTCGGAGATCGTCGATTAATTTTAATACAAGTTGCTGATTTGATTTACGTAGTAGAGGGGCGAACGCTTGTGACGTTATTTTGTGATGGCGTCGCATGGACAGAGTCGCTTTGGAAAGTGGGGTTCGTCGAACGGGCACTTTGCATCGAGACGCGGCCCAAGGCACATCTCCGAACCGAAACTGTCTGTTTGCCTATTCAAATTGTTATTATGAAGATTGGAGGGTATATCTACACGTCGTGCTTCAATTCAAAACTCACCTATGAAATGGAACCTGTACCACCACACCAAGATGATGTCGACCCTACTGCTCTGCCGTCGCTGTCCCCGACATATATATATTTTAATAATTATAAACTAGCGCTTGACCGCAATCCCGCCTGATGGTAAGCAGTGATGCGATCGTTGATGGTGAAGCGCGCTAGTTTATTAAGAGCCTATTCACTCAGAAAAACTGAGCGAATAGGAAGGAAGACGGCAGTTGAGCGAGGTGATGCAATGTTAAACCCAACATTACGACCAACGATGCTGCGCCAAAGGGAGATTGATCTGAAGACCCTCCACGAGCAAACTTCCAACACAACAACATTAGGTGCATCTTACCCGGCACACTTCGCAACACAACTGCTCAGACCCGTCATCCAAAAATAATATATGTCGGAGATCGTCGATATAATTTTAATAGAAGTTGCTGATTTGATTTACGTAGTAGAGGGGCGAACGCTTGTGACGTTACTTTGTGATGGCGTCACATGGACAGAGTCGCTTTGGAAAGTGGGGTTCGTCGAACGGTCACTTTGCTTCGAGACGCGTACCAAGGCACTTCTGCGAACCGAAAATGTCGGTTTGCCTATTCAAATTGCTATTATGAAGATTGGAGGGTATATCTACACGTCGTGCTTCAATTCAAAACTCGCCTACGAAATGGAACCTATACCACTACACCAAGATGCTGTCGACCCTACCGCTCTGCCGTCGCTGTCTCCGACATCAGAATTGGGATAAAGAACTACACTGCTCAAAATCTCGTTATAAATCAAGAAACAGAATAACAGTCACTTTCTGCCATTATGTGTGTAGTTGTTCATTGCCTTTGTATGACCTTCTGTAAATACTGGATGTACTGGCAGTGAGGCTGGAAGTGAACGTCACGTAACGAGGTGCGCTCAATTGCTGACGCAGAAGAGATCGCTGCGCGTGATAGTGCACTGTAGGAGTGCGCTGCAGGAGTCCGCTGCAGGCGTGCACGTGCGGCTGGACGCGGCGCTGTCGCGACAGTGCTGACTGTTACTTGGCGCGTGACAGTGTTTGCTGATGCTAGGCGCGCGACAGTGCTGGCTGTTGCTTGGCGAGCGAGGTGCGCTTGCGGAACATGCAAGGTGTGCTTGCGGAGTGCGGAAGGTGCGCTTGCGGAGCACGCAAGGTGCGCTTGCGGAGCGTGCAAGGTGAGCTTGCGGAGCGCGCAAGGTGGGCTTGCGGAGCGCGCTTCTAGCTGCTTGGTGAATCACATCAATGGCGTATGGCGCGGAGTCAGAGCTGCTTGCGCTTTGCGGAACGCCCAACGTTTCAAGACTTGAGCCTCTACTTTGCAGGCGATGAGAAGATTTCAGGACAGCATCTACTCTGTGTATGATTGTTCGGTTGGTAAATATTAAAGACTTTAGATAATTAGACTGGTTTATTTTTCTTGTAGAATTATTATATTGGAAACGACCTCTTCTAGGTCAGATCCTAAGTTACAATGACAAGACAATAGACTATATTCATAGACACTAATACATAGAGATGGTATTAGTTACTCGACTACAGAGTAGTGATGTATGATACAACATCCCCCCTGTTTAAGTTTAAATTAACCCTTGACAAACAATGTTATAGAAACCTGACTTAGTTACAATTTAGACAATGACTTAAGACTATGGTTAGGTCTTAATCTAGGATACAATGTTCTACTTAATCTATTTCATCAATTAGCCTTCTGGTTGGCTTTACAACTCTTCCAGAACGAGTTACATGTTGACTGACTGAGGATTGAGATGAGAGCTCTTGAGGTCTAGACTCCTGCCTGTTACCTTCCTCTCTCCCCTGCGACGAATTGGATAGCATAGGAGAATATTTGTGTCTTAAATGAACCCTATTCCTCCTATACCTAACTCCATTGACATCCTCAACGACATATGACCTATTATTAGCCAACCTTAGCTTGACAATGGCTTGTTCCCAATTGCTATCAGGCTTTCTTTTAAAGTATACATGATCATTGGGATACAGTAATGACAATGACTTTGTATTTCTATTATAATATTTAGACTTATTTTTATTATTTTGCTTGACACATTCTTTATAATTTTTGAATGTAACCACTTTAGGTTTTAATTTCTTATAAGACATAGGAATGTTATTTCTTAAATTCCTGGACATTAACAATTGAGCTGGAGATGGTAAATTATTCTTAGGTGTGTTTCTATACTGTAATAAAGCTATGTATGGATCAGATGAGTTTCTTTTACATTTTTTTAACATATTTTTGATAATTTTGACTGAACTCTCTGCTTGACCATTTGACTGTGGATGATATGGGCTAGTTACAATGTGTTCTATGTCCCATTCATGCATAAAATTCTTAAATTCTAATGACTGAAAAGGAGGACCACCATCAGACACTAAAGATAAAGGTATTCCATGACGAGCAAAAATGGACTTTAAATGTGTTATTACACTCTTTGCTGTACTGTTTTTATTTAACAAAGCTATTTCTATAAATTTAGAATAATAATCTGTGACAATTAAATAAGTAAGGTTATCAAAATACATCAAATCAACACCTACTTGTTGCCATGGATATTTATTTATTTCAAAATTTTTTAGTGGTTCCTTTGGATTATTAGGTTTAAATTGTGCACATACATAACATTGTTCTACCAAGTTTTTAATATCAGCTGACATGCTTGGCCAGTACAAAGACTCTCTAGCCAGTTTTAAGCATTTATTTATACCTTGGTGACCTTCATGAATTTTACCTAACATTTCCTTATACATTGACTGTGGTACTATTAATTTTGACCCTTTGAACAACAAATCTTTGACTACATGAATTTCAGCTTGTATGTTCCAAAATGGTTTTATTGACAGACTGACATTATTTTTATTTTTTGGCCAACCTTCATAATAATACTTTTTTAACAATTGCAAAGTATCATCTTTCTTAGTGTTCTGTAACAATTTTGTACAGTACTCCTTTGTGACTGCTAGACTTGAATGCATTAAATTGACATGACAAGATATTTCTGACTCATTCTCAGGTATATAATGTTCTTTCAATGCTGCTCTAGACAGAGTGTCAGATATAAACATTTCTTTACCTGGAACATGTATAACTTCCAAATCATATTTTTGTAAAGTTAACATCATACGTTGCAATCTTGCTGGTACATCATGTAATGGCTTTTTAAAAAGATAGACTAAAGGTTTATGATCAGTATGAACAGTTACTTTATGACCGTACACATACTGGTGAAATTTTTCACAACCAAACTGAATGGCTAACAATTCTTTCTCAATTTGAGCATACCTTGACTGAGTTTGAGTTAATGTTTTTGAACTATAAGCAATAGGTTTATTATTCTGCATAATGACTGCTCCTAATGCTGACTTTGACGAATCGACTGACAAGACTAATGGTACATTGGGATTATAATGAGCTAAAACTGGTGAATTTGTAATTTCATCGATTAAACTCTTAAGACATTGACTATGATTTTCATCCCAAGTCCAGACTGAATCTTTCTTCAAAAGATTTCTTAAAATTTGAGTTTTTTGAGACAAATTGCTAATAAAGGGACCTAAATAATTGATCATACCTAATATTCTTTGCAATTCTTTGACATTTTTTGGTGTGGGCATATTGACAATTGCTTTTACTTTCTCTTCATCAACCCTAGCACCATCTTTACTAAAAACATACCCTAAAAAACAGACTTCTGATACTAAAAATTTACATTTAGACTTATTGAACTTTAAATTGACTTCACGTGCTCGTTGCATGACTTTATGTACTCTCTCATTATGTACTGACTCGTTTGGTCCATATACCAAAATATCATCGATGAATATTAGAACTCCTTCTAAATCACCGAACAAATTCATCATGACTCTTTGAAAAATTTCAGACGATGCATTAATACCAAAAGGTAACCTTAAATATTTATATCTACCGAAAGGTGTTTGAAATGTACATAAATCAGAACTATATTCATCTAGTTTAAGCATCCAAAATCCTGAAAATGCATCTAAATGAGAAAAACAAACAGCTCCTGCTAGTTGAGATCTGATCTCATCTATTGACTTTAGTGGATAAATTTCCCTTATAATATTCTTATTCAAATTTCTAGGATCTAAACAAATTCGTAACTGACCCGTGCTTTTGACTGTTATCACTATACTGTTCACCCATTCTGTAGGTTTAAAAACCTTTTCAATGACCTGCATTTTCTCCATGCGATCCAATTCATCGCGCAGTTTGTTCAGTAAAGCGAAGGGTACTCTTCTCGGAGCATCCACGCATGGCACTGCTTCAGGTTTGAGTTTCAGGCGACAGACTTGAGGTAGACATCCAAGACCCTGAAATACATCATTGTATTGTGTAAGAATTTGTTCACTAAAATTTTGTTGAGACACAGAGAAAACTCTTTGAATTATACCTAATTTTTCACAAGTTGGTAGACCTAAAACATTCGGACAAACTAAATCTGTGACTATAAACACTATATTTACACTAATAGTGCTATTATTTAAAGATAAATTACATTTTACATTGACTTTGCCCATAATGGGTATTGATATACCACCAAACCCACTAACGTTTATTTGACATTTCTCAAGTGACATTTGACTTTGACATTTCAAAGATTGAAAAGTTTTCTTTGACATAATATTGATATCAGCTCCTGAATCAACAATGCAATTAATTTGTGTATGACCAACTAAAATGTTTATGTTCCATGACTGTTTAGAATAGTATTTGTTTTCTTTTGACTCGACTGTATTGACCTGTTTACTATGTGTTGACTTTGCTGTAATAATTCTACAAGTGTTTGTTGTGTGAGATTCCTCAGACTTGTGTCTGTACTCATCATTAAGATATGAATCTCGGCTAAGACTTTTTGACTTTTTTGACTTGACTGTGAATCTCTCAGACTGTTTAGTGTTTTCATCATTGAGATATGACATATGACAAGAGTCTTCATTGGATCTCTCAGACCTATCAGTCACCAGCCTTTTTTCATCACCGAGGCATTTTTTATTAGACCTCTCAGATATGGCATTATCACCACTTTCATCACAGAAATATGACACAGGATATTTTTTATGACAAGATGAGTCTTCATGAGATCTCTTAGACATTGACTGCGACTGGCCTATGTGCGACCTGACCGTTGATTGTAACTTAGGATCTGACTGGGTGTATGACAACCTGCTATGTCTGTAATTATTTTGATTGCGATGACTTTGTGACTCTAAATGACAATTATATTGACTATACTTATGACTATGACTGAAGTTATGACAATTTAAAATTCCAACAAAATTATCTTGACTACCAGTTGAACTAAAAGACTCTAAATGACTGACTTTTTTATTATTGGAGTAACAAAATTTTGCAAAATGACCATAAGAGTTACATGACCTGCATTTAGCTCCCTGCGCTGGACATTTGTAGCGGTGGTGTTGTCCACAGCGGCTACACGTCTTCGAGCGCTTCTCAGGACTGGGACTTGACTTTGACCTCCCTGCGCTGGATCCCTGCTGACTGACTGGTGAAGCTCGCCGTCGCTGACGCTCCGCTCGACCACGGCTCCTCCGACGCAGATGCATGACTTTTTCAGACTCTTGACTAGTGGACCTCTTGACAATTTGGTCTGCATCCTGCTGTGCGACGATGAGTGTCCTAGCTAGCTCTCGCATCCTCTGATATGTCAGATCAGGTTCCTGCAGCAGTCTCTGACGTACATGTGCTAAGTCCAAACTCAAGTTGGCGATAAAAATATCTCTGATAAGAGATTCTCTGAGCGTTCCAAATTCGCAATCTTGGCTCTTATTTTCGAGATCGGTTAAGAAATCCTCGATGCTTTCCGATTTCTGTTGACGTGTGGTAAAAAACATGTAACGATACATGGTAATATTTTTTGTGGGTTGAAAAAATTCGTCGAATTTGGCTTTGACGTCATGTAATGTGCTTTCTCCAATATTTATGTTGAATGTGTTGAAAATATTTAAGCATTTTTCACCAATGTGATGTAATAAAATGGCGATCTTGCGTTTCTCACCGGACTTGTCCAAACCCGTTGCCAACAAGTATAATTCGAACTGTTGCCACCAGCGCTTCCAGGTTTCGTAATTGTTGTTTGTTGCATCTGACGATATTTTAAGCGCCTTCAAGCCACTGTTCATTGCAGCTCCGGTGTCATGGCCGCCACCGACGCCATCCGACTTTTGCATTTTATGAATTTTCTTTCTTCGTATTGGGCTTTTTCACTCTTCTGACACCATGTATGATTGTTCGGTTGGTAAATATTAAAGACTTTAGATAATTAGACTGGTTTATTTTTCTTGTAGAATTATTATATTGGAAACGACCTCTTCTAGGTCAGATCCTAAGTTACAATGACAAGACAATAGACTATATTCATAGACACTAATACATAGAGATGGTATTAGTTACTCGACTACAGAGTAGTGATGTATGATACAACACTCTGCAGGCGTTGAGAAGGTTTCAAAATACCCAAAACGTTTGTGGTAACTTAATGGGGTTTTATGAGAGCTCCCAGATTCCTGGTGTGCAACGGTTGACAACTGCCAAGTGGCAGGGTTTTTGTGGGAAATTGCCATAATCCGGTGAGTCGTACTATTTTTATTTTGATTCCGTGGTCGAATGTTCTCTTGTCAAGCAATCTGTAATTTCATTGGTGTATGTACACACGCGCCAGTATATATACAGTGTACAAGGTTGTGCCAATGTGTTGTGTACTGAACCATTTCTTTGCGACATGATAATAAGAGTTATTTGCAAATTTTATTTCTTGTACTACCCGTATTCTTTGTTATAATGGACTGAGAAATTTTAAATCGGGGTTTTAAAATTGTCTAGTTTGTCTTTATTTCGAAACTAAAGTTCACTGTGGCCTATAGTTACGAGCTCACTTGAGCTTATGATACGAGTAGTATGTGTGGCTAGACTATTAAATCTTCTCAAGAGAACAAGCGGTAACGAACATAGAAATGAGTGCTATTTACGAAAAATCTAAACTTGATAGAAGTGAGCTAAAGTAATGAAATTTAATATTGGTGAGTTGTTTGATGGCGATAATGGCGATCGTTACCTATTGAAATCGTTGATTGGAAACAGAACATATAAATACCCCACAATCGCATAGGTACGAAAGATTTTTCCAAGTAATGTCTGCCGAGTTAGATTTTCAAAATGTAGAAGATGGTGAGGAGGGTGCCTCCGCCAGCAAATAGAACACGTATCATGGTTATGTGGTCGCGCTGCACGCACTAGTCTGTAGTCGTAACTGCAACACAGTGAGGGGTTGTTCAGAGCGCGATGGGCAGCTAGTGGTGTGGCGGGGACACTAGTAGGTATGGTCGCACTGCATGCACTAGTCTGTAGTCGTAACTGCAACTCAGTGAGGAGTTGTTCAGGGGGCGATGGGCAGCTAGTGATGTGGCGGGGACTCTGGTAGATATGGTCGCACTGCATGCACTAGTCTGTAGTCGTAACTGCAACTCAGTGAGGAGTTGTTCAGGGGGCGATGGGCAGCTAGTGATGTAGCGGGGACCTGGGTCTCAGAGGAGACTATTAGTTGTAAGGTCATGTGTTGACCTGGGAATCGTGGACTCTAGAGTTGGTCGTATCACAAGAGGTGATGACGATATGGGTGTCAACTATGAGTTGTCACTAGCTACTGTGGTAGCGGGCCATGGTGTGTTTTCTTATTGAAGATTATGATTTTGATTTGATAATTATGAGGCTTGGAGGAACCTTTTGTCTTTTCTTTTTGAAATTTGATAATTATGAGGCTTGAAGGAAGCGCTTGCGTTTAAGTTGTTAAAATGATTAAGCTTGTTTGGTTTTCTAATAGTCATTGTAACTAAACGTGACGTGTGACGGTCAGGTTGGCCGAGTTCTCAAAAATGCTTCAAAGTCGGTTTTCTGTGTTTTTTTTAAATTTGTTACAGACATGCACGAGGATGTGCAACGGGAAATATCGAAGTTTGACCGGAATCGGCGGTTTGCCTGGTGAACCGGATCCCGAACTCCGGGGCTGAGGGAGCTTCGGATGCGACTTGGATTGGCGCTGGGATGATGATGATGATGATGCACGAGGACGTGCAAATCGTCAGGCTGGCCGTGTCGGAGATCGTCGATATAATTTTAATAGAAGTTGCTGATTTGATTTACGTAGTAGAGGGGCGAACGCTTGTGACGTTATTTTGTGATGGCGTCACATGGACAGAGTCGCTTTGGAAAGTGGGGTTCGTCGAACGGTCACTTTGCTTCGAGACGCGTACCAAGGCACTTCTCCGAACCGAAACTGTCGGTTTGCCTATTCAAATTGTTATTATGAAGATTGGAGGGTATATCTACACGTCGTGCTTCAATTCAAAACTCGCCTACGAAATGGAACCTATACCACTACACCAAGATGCTGTCGACCCTACCGCTCTGCCGTCGCTGTCTCCGACATATATATACATATATCCTACACATCGATGATAAACAATTCACGACTACAATAACATTCTCCCCCAAAATATTCGTATTTATATTAACATAAAAATAAAAACCTCTGCAATATTTTCTGGGATTACGTAAATTGTATATTGCAAATCATATTTATGGTACATGTACAACGTTATGAATGTTCAATTCATTTTCCATTACAAACAGGAACAGATAGGGTGTCATGTAACGACAAGAAAACTAATTTAAAAAGAAGAGGGAAATTACATTAAAAAGTGCTATGTTTGGTTGGAAAAAGTAATACAGTCCTGCATACATACGGCTTCCTACACTAAGAGGTCGCTAAGTTGCCGAAACTTAGGCTTAAAGTTGAGGGCTGTGTCTGTGAACTAAGTAATGAGTCCTGGTGTAGTGGAAAATGATCAAAACAGAGCCTCATAGAAATAGAATGCATATTATGATCTGTGGGAATGAATGATACATTATATATGATGTTAGCAGAAAGAAGTTCGAATACTTGTAGCAACTCGCACCTACCTGTCTATGCCTACGTCTACTATAATCTACGCCTGTCTATTATAAATAGATAGCTGTCTGATTAACATGCCCTTTTGCTCCTGAGCTCTTGGACGGTAAGGTGGTTGAATTGATGGTCGGTGCGATTTGCAGTAAGTCAGTCATTTTCTTGGTATTTCGCTGTAAATGTTGTTAAACTGACCTTTTAATCGTCCCCCTGCTGGGCACAGGTCTCCTCTCATACAGAGAAGGATTGAGCGTAATCACCACGCTTGCTCATTGCGGGTTGGCGATTTCAGACTTAAAGTCCAGGTTTCCTCAAGATGTTTTCCTTCACCTTCAGTCATTGGTGTCCAAGATATACTTAGAAAGTACATATAACTTCAGAAAAGTTACATTGGTACTTGCCTGACTTGGAATCGAACCCGCGTACTCATACTTGAGAGGCTGGTCTTTTAACCACTAGGCCACCACGACATGATAACACGACATTGTAACACAAACTGATGGTTGTTTGTGTTACAATAATTTTAGTTGTTAATAATTTTATTTGTTTTTGATTTGTGTTGTACTTTTCTTTATGTAAATCTGTCTCCTGATCCTAAAAATGAGTATTGTGTATAAGCATGAGTATAAATAATAAGTGTGAGTACATATGAATATGTACATAACATTACAAGGGCAACATTACAACTGCAAATAATAAAATACCAATAATATTGTACAATCTTAGGTTTAAGTTGATATTCTAATACATTAGTTCCTAAATTTATTTTTATAATAAAAAAATCATAAAATGGAGTTGATATAAGCTTTTAAAAGCTTTCCTCTATTCAATATGAAAAGGACAAAAGATAGTATTGCATGGCTCCTAAAAATACGCCAATTAAAGTTAGGTGCTCAAGATTTTAACAGAATTGAACTAATATTTGTCGTCTGCCCTCAAGTTAATAAACTAGAGAGAAAAAGGTGAACTGAACTTAAATTTAATTTAGTTTGTGAACAAGCGGCGTAAATGTCGAATTAGTCCACTATTATTCGTAATTTCACATTCTTTTCGTTATAATGTTATCAAGTCCTGTCACTCCCTATATTATCTATTTTGGAGCCCGAAGTGTCTTTGAACTAACTTATATGACCACAAGTATTTATAAAGTTACTTCAAAGATTGATTAAATCAGCGATACTAACGACGAAAATAATTAATATGGACTTGACGAGGTTGGTAATGGTTAATTTTAGTGTCTTGTATGTTTATAACGTATTGTAGTATTAATGAAATACCTAACAATTAGTACGAGTCTTAGTTACTTGATAATGTTTAAATAACAATTGAAAATGTGGCGGTCGAGGCTTTTTAATGTTAAAAATTTTTAGCAACCAGGGAGGTTGTTCATGTGAATTCTTGATGCTATCTGACAAGATGTGCAATATCACGCTGGATAGAAATGGACTAAAGACGGATCCCTGGTGAACTCCAATGGTGATAGTGCCGCCAACAGCGGTCCTAACAACGGAATCGGAATTAGGTACATGTCTCGAATTATGTCAACATAGGCTTTTAGTACCCCTTTGGACCTCAGTGCCTACCAGATCACCCCCGAGGGATACAGTCGAAGGCCTTCTGCATATCTAGAAAGAGCATATGCAGTGGCGTGTTCTTCGATATGTATCTCTCCATGTTAATCTGGACGAAACCCATATTGACACGTCAGTCTAAAATGTAAATATTATAAATAAAATAAAATAAAAGAAATATTAATATATATGTTGATAACATTGTTCCCGAATTCAAACGTTATGGCGGCTATGAAGTGCGCTGCTTGATGCGCAACACCTCACGCCTTACCCCGCAGATATGTAAGTTGGTTACTGCACAGCCACTCGCTTTTCTGAGCCTCCGTATAGCTCTTATCGGTATGTACGCCGTCGTAGTACGGCTACAATTTGATCAAAGTAGAAAGTAACACGGCCATGTTGTTTTTCCAATACATTTAACATTTTAAGAACCGCATAAATATTTACCAACAGCGCCCCCTTATCAACGTCGTTCGAGCGTCAAAATACCCGTTCAGTCCATGAGGTAAATGTTTACTTAAATCTTTACTCTAGTATGATAAAAAGCCAATCATAAAACACGATTTAAGTTTTTAATATAATTTTACGACTTATCCGTAGTATGGTTTTAGATTTTAGATAAGCGTACTATGTGCGTTTATGATGTATGCTGTTAACGACATATTTTTTACTTTTTCACCCTCACCTGTTATTCAAATTTCAACAAACTGTGTAAGTACAGATTATAAATACAAATGTTTTGTCAAACAATCATATTGTATTTTTTTTTAATTATTAAAAACAGACTGCAATTCTGCCTGATGGTAAAGAGTGATGCAATCTTTGAAGATAAAGCGCGCTAGTTTATTAAGCCGATTCACTTAACAAACTTAGTGAATAGGTGGGAAGATGGCAGTTGAACAAGGTGATGCAATGTTAAACCCAACAACATGACCAACGATGCTGCGCTAGAGGGAGATTGATCTGGTGACCCTCCACGACCAAACTCCCGACACAACAACAGCGCATCGTACCCGGCACACATCGCAACACAACTGCTCAGACCCGTCCACCGCACGGCTTCACAAAACATTATGCCGGAACACGACGAATCGCTTGGCGGCAATACTATGTCTGGCGGGTGGTAACTTCTGCCGGCAGCCGATATTATGTCCTACTACCGAGAAAATTTTCGTGGTATTGCACACAATAATGTGGCAAAATTGCTAGTACTCAGTGTAGTTAATCACGTGTATAAATATTTGTTTTTGGAAACATATACGCTTACAATGTTAAAATAGTTTTTTTTTTTTTTTGGGACAAATCCCGCCACACTTTTCCCACCCACTGCAACTCCTGAAAGCCGGAATCAACAGTGGAGACCGCCAGAAAAACGCCGAGCAATGAAGCTCGACGAGTCCCGGAGAAACGATTCAACTGTCTTGGGTCCCGCAACGAAATTAATCAGAAGAGAATAGCGGAGGAGTAAGAAAAAAGATATTTTTTCCACTTCCCTCCATAACAAGCAGGAGACAGAACAGAACTAGGCCAATCGGCACAAAGGGACATTATTGCAACTGGGAGAAGCCCAGATTGCCAAACACCACGGAATAAAATTTGATTAAGTTAATGGGTCCTAAGTAGGTATTAGCTGTTACAATTGATTCCAATAATACTGACCGTTCTATACGCCTTGCATAAAAATATCAATGCCAAACGTTGGCTTTGAAGCAGTATACGTCGTGCCGCCCCTATGCTGGCCCTATCGGCCCAAACAGGTGCACCGTAGCACATACATCCTAAGTAGGTAGCTCCATATATAGTTTTCAAAGTTAGGAGTGATAGACCCCAAGTTGCTTTGGATATTCTAGTTAGGGCATATAAGTTCCTTTTAGCTTTTTCGCCAACTATTTTTATATGTTCGATAAATGAAAAATTCCTTTCTAAGATCATACCAAGGTAGCATACGGATTGCTGTTTTTTAATGGGAACGTTGTTAAGTTTAATAGTAGGCAATGATTTAAGATTACCTTTTAGTAGAAGTTGATAGGTTTTATGCAGCGCAAACGCTAGGCGGTTACGATCACCCCACTGAGATATTAAATTTAGGCAAGTATTGGCCAAGTTCTCAAGTCCAGCTCGGGTACTTGACTGAATGAGCAGTAGGCCATCGTCCGCGTAACCAGTAAGTGAACAGCCGCAAGGAAGCGGGATCGCGAGGAAGTCATCAAAACCCAAATTCCATAAATAAGGACCGACAACTGAACCCTGAGGACACCCCATGGTTAGTGTTTTAGTACTAGAAAAATGACCGAGCTTAAGTACCGCGGAACCATTTATAAAGTACGAGTAAACGAGATTATATATGTTTCTATAGCAACCGCGGGTTTTTAATTTTAACAACAGCATAGGCCACCAGGCGTTATCAAAAGCCCCAGAAATATCCAGGAAGATCCCAATTACGTACTTGTTTTCAGATTGGTTTACGGTTCTTCTGACAGAAAGCGCCGCGTCGACTGTAGATTTACCTATGGTGAAGCCATATTGATTATTATGGAATTTTGGACCGTTCGGTAGTAAACGTGGAATGATGAGGCGCTCAAGAAGTTTCCCCAAAGATGGTAGAAGTGTAATGTGGATGATAGAACGATATGACTTCGGATCATCCGGTGGTTTGTCATCACGCTTTGGTATTATTCGTATGAAACCGCGTCGCCATTTACGAGGAAAAACGCCTTCAGCAATGCATCGGTGGTATACAGTTAAGATGTCATCACTCGCTGTTTTACACGCTTCTTTAATCATCCTATTAGATATTTTATCTTCACCTGATGATTTGTTGACCGGTGGTTTTCTAACAATATTTATAAATTCGTCATTAGATGGTACGTCTGACATTGGTGATTCAGGTGGCACAGGAGCCCACGCTCGAATCTGTTGGTGGTAGTCGCTATCGTTAGCCGGTGAATCATCAGGGATAAGTGTATTAATTAGCACTTCTGTTGTTTCCTCTATGCCTGTGGTATGCTTATCATTGAATTTAATGTTTTGAACGTATGCGAGGTCGACCGATCTGTTAGCTTTAAATTCGTCATATAAGGGAGACCACGGACCCTCCCTGTCAAGTTTATCAACGATTTTCCGCAACAAGCTACCCTTAGATTTTTCCACCGATGCTTTGTAGCGTGACTTGGCAACTCTAAAAGCATTTAAAGCGAACGTAAGAAGATCTCCAGTAATCTTTCGGTCTTTTTAAAATAGTATGTATGTAATAACATGCTTGATTTGTTATAATGGTTGGATTTTTTTTTAAACGACAGAATCTTGAACTCAATAATTTGAAGTCTGTCCCATAGAGTGGTTAGATTTGCTCACTGTATTAAATAGAACAAAAACGTGTCTAAACTGTGAAGAATGAGCTCACATCATAATAATGACGTTTCTATGATAAACAAGTAAATAAACTATAGAATTCTGTGTATCAGCCGTCAAAATGAAAACAAACGCGACCGTATTTTGTTGTGGGAATCTACTATTTATGTCTTTGAGCTGTTCTGCATTCAACTATGGGCCCATAATCCTGGGTAAATGGTTGAAAGTCCGACTCGTGCATATGTTGCCCATAACGAAGAATTTGTAGGATTAGCTTCTCTTATACGTTTGTTTTTATGCAATTGTATAAAAGTAGCTATTCCTTCTAAAGTCTTATCTTTAGAAACAGCAGATTCTATTATTGTTTAATTATTTTTTCAATTTTTGCATCGTTGTTCGAGGAGTTTTTCTTCTTCTCCTTCAAAGGAAACAAAGGCCTCCCCCCAAGGCTTTCCACGCTGACCGGTCTTGTGCTGCCCGCATCCATCGGCTTCCCGCGACCTTCAGCAGGTCATCGGTCCACCTTGTTGGGGGCCTCCCTACGCTGTGTCTTCTAGTACGTGGGCGCCATTCCAGAACCTTACTGCTCCATTGGCCTTCAGTTCTACGAGCAATGTGCGCTGCCCACTGCCACTTAAGTTTAGCGACTCGCAGAGCTATGTCGGTGACTTCGGTTCTTCTGCGGATCTCCTCATTTCTGATTCAATCACACAGAGAAATTCCAATCATGGCTCTTTCCATTGCCCTTTGTGTGACTCTGAGCTTTTGTATGAGGCCCATTGTGAGAGACCATGCCTCAGTTCCATAAGTAGAGTAGTTAGAAGTCTAAAAATCTGGTATCCATTATTACCAAGAGCTACCCCGTTGTGGAAGTTATGTGGGCAGTCGCACCGTGTAAAATACTCGTATTCAATTTCATTCGGTTTGGTTGGAAGCTCAACATCCTCATCATCATCATCTCAGTGCTCATCCTAGTCGCATCCGACGTTTTTTCAGCTTTGGAGTCTGGGGTTCGCTTTATCAGTGTAACTGCTCATTTGGCTAAACTTCGATATTTTCCGCGAAGCGACTACCTTTTGACCTTCACAACCTGAAGGTGATATTGAAGCATTGCAGATAGACTAATTCTTAGATTTTTAAGGGCTCCAACAAACATTAACGACTACCACTAGATGTTCGTATGGCAACCGGGACCAATGGCGTGACGTGCTTTTCGAAGCAAGACCAGACCAGTGCAAATATTCATATTCATGCATACAAATACTTGGACTGCGCGGGGATAGAACCTGCGCCTCCTTGCGCAGCGGCCGCATTTGCTATTGCTACGTCATGGAGGCTGTCGAAATCATCATCATGATCATCTCAGCGTATAATCGCGGTTGCATCCGCCGCTTTCGCGTTGAAGCCCGAAGTCCGCTTTCTTACACATTTGCCTCCAATTTGCACGATCTCTGACATCCCGTGGTGTTAGATTGTTGGCATGCATGTCGTCTCTTACAACGTCAACCCGACCGACAAAATTGTAAAAAGCTTCCAAACCCGGGCTTCTATTGACAAATTTGCAAAGAAAAAAACCTAATAACATTTGTTTTTATTTTTTATTGGCGGGATGTCCTGAAGTGTCTTCAAGGCTCAATTGGTTCATAATATACTAGAACGATTAACCATCAACGATTGCATCACTGCTTTCCACCAGACGAGATCGCGGTCAAGTACTTCTAGTGATTATATTGAACTACTATCAATAATTTCAAATTATTCCTCGTATAAAATTATCTGGTATTGTGAATGTTGGAAAATCAGCCTTTAGTTTGTAAACAGAGTCAATATTAACGCACTATTTAAAACAACTAATCCCTTTTCATTACTGCCAGAACCGAACAATCTATTATGAATAATTTGTACTGTCAACGCATCCGATAATTAGGCTCTCTACAAACTTCCTGCACATTATCATGACAAATGAGACTTCACTTTGCGTGCGATCGTGACGCGTGTAGCCAGCATTAGCATAATATGTGCTAATTTATGATGCCACTAATAGACATTGATCTAACGAACGTCCAGTTTTGGCAGCGAGTGTTACGCATTTATTAATTTTGGTTAATTATGTGATGAAATTATCCGAATATCTATTAATTAGTATGTTTGTTGTTGGTTTTTTTTTCACTGTTAAAATAAACAAAAAATCGGTAGATCTTTTGGGATCTATTCAATACATAAAATATGGCGTCGAAAAAGTAATATGCATCGCCGTCGATTGGTAATTTACGCAGAAGACTAGAGTATCAATATCGAATGAACAGTTTTATCCATACGTTTCTGTCATTTGCTGACTCGTTTCACAAACAGTATGGTCGAAATTCAAAACCAGTAAACTTCCACTGCTGAAACTTTTTACAAAAAAACTTAAGTACCTACCTAGGATACATGAGAAAATTTCACATTTCCACTAGTGAATATAGAAGGAGTTCGTCAACTTTTTATCGCTCGCGCCGGTTGTAAAAGCGGGCACAGGGAATGTTAGCCTTGCAGTCTTTAAACTTTTAAATATTCCGTGTGTACCGATACCGTTTTAAACTTCGATTAGATACCTTCAAAACGAAGCTTTGACGGTAGTTAGTATTTGTACGTTTATCTTTTTAAAAGTTTTACTTTTGGACGACGGTGGAAGTAAAAAAGGCTTAAGCTTCATTATTTTATTATTTATGTTATTAGGTGATTTTTAAAGAGAGCTTTACACGTAAAAGATACACGGTAAAGCTAATTTTTCCTCTTTTATACCGCGTACATCGAGGGACTGGAACGATTTGCCAGTGGCGATGTTTCCGTCGGACTACAATTTGAGTGTCTTCAAGGCTACAGTGAATAGGCTCTTAATAAACTAGTCCGCTTGACAATCAACGATTGCGTCACTGCCTACCATCAGGCGGGATTGCGGTCAAGCGCTAGTTTGTAATTTATAAAAAAAAATAAACTCTAACTCGGTGGTTATGGCCTTTTTTAAAATACAATACATTTATTCACATTACCGAATACACATGACACCGAAAAAATTACGAAAGAAGGTATATCTATTTTATTTTTTTACTAGCGACCCGCCCTGGCTTCGCACGGGTGCAAAGCTGAAACTAAATACACTATTGAGAAACTGTGTGGTGTATAAAAACATAGCGGCCCGCCGCTCTTGCCTCCCCGGCTGGTCGGTATTGCCGCAAACGCAACACTCCGCAATTTTTAATTCTGTAATAATATCGAAAATATTCATTTAAGACATATGCTGTAAAGGGCGAAATATATCTATATTGAATCAACAATGTATATAAGGTATTAAATGGGATAAGGAATAATGCTGTAATGGTTAAAATCGCTTCGAAAATTAGCCAATATTTGTCGTAAAAAGTTAAAGACAAAAAAAAATATTGTGGGATATCCATAAGAGATAGACATACACCACTGTAGACTTTTCAATGTGTACAATATTTATTACACTATTTTGATAAATCTCGTAGGGTTCAGCCTGCGTTTCACTGCAAACGCGGAAAAATGAAATTATTTATGACATCACAATAGAAACTTCAAAAATAATAGTATTTATACGCTCATTATCATAATCTCAGCGTATAATCCCGGTTTCATTCGCGGTATTCGCGTTGGAGCCCAGGTTCCGCTTTTCTACACTTACACCTCCATTTCGCACGATCTCTGGCATCCCGTGGTGTGATTGTTGACACGCATGTCATCTCTTACGACGTCAAGCCAGCACTTCTTTGGTCTACCTCGCTTGTTCCGGCCCGGCGAAGACGCCATGGCAAGACATTTGTTACCCACGTAACATGCCGGTAATATCTTATATACTATTAGTTACATCACTACATAAGATCAAACAATGCACACGCGACTATGTCAAATTTTTCAGTGAAAGAAACGTCAGTATTTGAATTTAAGTACTTCTGAATTTGGAAGAGTAAATTAGAACCAAATGACATTTTCTATCTTGTGACTAGCAGGTTGATTATTTAGGCATTATTATTTAGGTTTTTATTTCTTCTTTTTTAAACTTCGCCTTATCTAGGAATTACTCCTGTATTGTGAGTGCATTTACAAACTTTAAACTCACATACACAACAGTCAGACCTGGAACAAGTACTTGTATGTATTATAAATATTTGTTCTGTGTGAGGATGGAACCCGTGTAATACAGCATTGCACACCTACATAATCCGCGCCTAATCGGCGAACATATTTTTGTCAAATGATTGCGACTAGTTGGGATCGTTTGGACCGAACGGACCATTGGGTGGTCCAAACGATTCCAACTAGTCGTAATCATTTGACAAAAATGCGTTTGCCGAGTAGGGGGCAGGTATACATAACCCGCTTTTAATGTTCCCACTGCTCCTCTGTTTGAGACGAAGTGGGCCGTAATCCACCAGTGTACCAGTGCGGGTTAACAGACAGCACAAGTCTTAAATTTTTTTAAATGTTAGGTTATGTTACTTGTCTCACGATTTCTCTTCTTCGTTTTGGTGATCGTTAAAGCGGTTGTTAGGGTTCAAACGTAGTACCTACAACTAGTAAGGTCCAGCCGTCCGTAATGACGGGTACTACTGCTTATTATTTAGGTATTACATAAAAAACCGTGAACTATAAACAAATTATTGCAACATTGTTTCAAAATACTAGAGGGCCCTATAGGTACTTACATAAATTATATTATTAAGTTTTATGAATAATATAATTGACAAGAAAATTAATTTATTTTAAAATAATTTATATAGATTTTTATTTATAAAAAAAAAACTAGTGTTTGACTGAAAAACTATAGTATATATAGTGATGAACTGAAATACTCTGAATGAATAGGAAGGTAGACGGCAGTTGAGCGAGGTGATACAATTTTAAACCCAACAACACGACCAACGATACTGCGCCAGAGGGAGATTGATGTGGAGACGCTCCACGACCAAACTCCCGCCTTAACAACATTTGGCGCATCGTACCCGGCACACATCGCAACACAACTGCTCAGACCCGTCCTTCTTACAGCTTCACCAGATTTCATACCGAAACACGACGAATGGCTTGGCGGCAAGATTTGGTCTGGTAGGTATATTATAATATATTATTTAGAAGACGATAATAATTATGATTTAGCGAGAAGATTGCCGAGATACCGCAAGTTATACCGGCAATCTTCTCTTCCCCTTACCTCCCAATTAATTTGTTGCAAATAAATCATCCCAAAATCGAAAACAGAACTAATTCGTTTCCCAAGAACTTGTTACCCTTTAATTAATATTAATAATAAATTTCTCCTTAACTTTTCAGCGTAAGACTCGCTGAGCAAACGATTATTCTCATATTGTTTAATGTCCGGAAGAAAATTGAGTCATCGCATAAACTTTTTCTAATCAAGTAGTTGTTAATATGACAAAGGTAAAATTGAAGAGATCCTGTAATATTAATTATGTTTTGTCAAATGACTCGATAAATTTAACATATATGTAGTTGCATTAATTAATGTTTAAGCAGTAGAATTGCTCATCAATATGTCACGCAGAATAATGTTATGAATAGAAAATTGAACTGTCATTCGCAGTGCATAGGCGCCTAGTAAAATTCTACAAGCGTATGGCATATTAGCTACTACGAAGCCTACGCCGTAGCGTGCGTAGCGCGTAGCAATAAAGAACATGACAAATTACAGTTGCATATCGTTTCGAAGGGAGCTTGGTACAACGTTTATGTTATATTATGTGACTGTAACAAGTTTTACTCCCAGATTAGTATGGTTTAATGGGAGTTTTGGGTTAGTTTGCCAAAGTTTTTATGAGTTTTATTTGTCCTTTTCCCGGTACCTGTGTAATACAAAGTCCCGGTCGATTTCGATGCAAATAGCATGAAATAATTCGCTCTTTAGAAGCGCTAAATGTTGAACAGTATTTTTCCACTGATGCTATTTGAAGATTTTTATTACGTTTTCACCGTTTCTCCTTAAAACATTCAAAAGCGCCAACTTAATATTAACTTTTCGTAGAAAATTGATAACTACCGAATTATTTACAATAGAACGAGGACATTGAAAACTTTCCGGCGTCACGTTTTTTTTTTTTTGGAAAAAAAATATTAAGATATTCAGCTAGTGACGTCGCCCCGGTATAAAACTCCCCCGAACCGAATGGTTCGTTCGAAAGCGGTAAATAAATTCCCCGGGTGTGACTTTTTATTCCTGCAACGTGTAGTCCCGGATATGTTTGTTATTGAAACATAATCTCATTTCCCTTTTGAGTGCAAAATAAATTTTAGTGTTCCCCGATGCGGCTGCGGGTGAACGCTGAATACAAAGCATGTTTGTAACTGATTTTTAATACAACCGTTTTATATAATACCTTCATAAATTAGTTGTTTATCGCCGTTCGCGGCCGTTTGCCCTTCCAATGGATAGGAAAGCCACCCTTTGACGTCGTGTTTGTTGGATTTTTTATTAAGTTTACATGAATATCGGAAATTGTTTCTTTATACCACTGTTTTAAGATGTTTTATGCTAGGTTGTTTTTTTATATAAAATAATTTTATGCTTTATGTGGGATATAAATGTAGACATTATTTCGTCACTCTTCATAATTGTTAACATGTTTTATGCAGTTAATGATTGCCTATCCAGTGAGATCATATTAGATTTAGTATATTAATAAAATGCATACTAATATTATAAATGCGATAGCATCTCTGTCTGTCCGGCTTTCACTCCAAAACTACTGAACCGATTGTAATGAAATTTGGTACACAGATAGTCTAGAGCCTAAGAAAGGACATAGACTATATAACATCCCGCTATGACCAATAGGAGCAGAGCAGTAATACAAAATGTTGCGAAAACGGGGGCAAACGCGGACGGACATATTGCTCCCATTATTTTAACTGGCGCTTATTTTATATCAACACGCAGACGGTGTCGCGGGCAACAGCTAGTTGTTTAATATATTATTTTAAAAGATTTATAGTATTATGATTTCTGTTTGGCTGCCGATCATAAGCTTGATACTACAACTCATAAACTTAATGTTACAATATCAGTAGGTATGATATTTATCCAGTTATAAAATTAACGCTATTGGCAGGGGAAACACGAAAATAAAATTCTCACCCTTCTTATTAGGCAATGTTCGTAAGATCTGTCTCCTTTTCCAAATTACTGTAGGTATTCTTAAGGATAAAAAAGCGGCCATCTTTATCTTCTAACATCTAAGACACTAAGAAGTTACAACAAGGTGTCTGAATTCCACCTGCCCAGTAAATCCGTCTTAAGCCCCCGTCTACAGGCAACACAAATAGACACACACGAGTTTACTCTGACACGTATTTCTGCGCTATTCATGCTTAAATTAATGAGCGAGACAGAGAATGTCCGACACATAGACACACACATACACATGCATGCTGGTGTTGTAATGTAAACTGCCTTTGTTTGCAGTTGCCTAACAACGATACTGGTATATTTTGTAAGGATACGAGAGCTTAAATTCGTAGTACAGCGATTATTACAACTGTGTCGATTTTATATGTTAAGTGGACTATGTGGATAACGTATTTGAACTGGCATTTATTTGGTTATAATTACTTTGTTAGAAACAATGATTGGTACTGGCATAGATAAATTCATACTAATATTATAAATGCGAAAGTATCTCTGTCTGTCTGTCCGGCTTTCACGCCAAAACTACTGAACCGATTGTAATGAAATTTGGTACACAGATAGTCTAGAGCCTGAGAAAGGATATAGGCTATATAAAATCCCGCTATGACCATTAGGAGCAGAGCAGTAACAAAACATATTGCGAAAACGGGAGTGAACGCGGCGATACATATTGCTCCCATTATATTAACAGGCGCTTATTTTATCAAATCAACTGAGCTCCTGTAAACTGAAGTCCACGTGGACGAAGTCGTGGGCAACAGCTAGTAACTTATAATTTTCTGACTGCTGAGTTGTAGTCGTCGATAGGGGGTGGACACTACTGGTATGTATGGCAAGGCATGTACTTCTTTTGGTACAACGAAGGCACAAGCATTAGTCATAAAGTTTGTTCCATGAGTGTTACAGCTCAGTACCTTGTCGATAATAATATTTCACGACACTTCACAAAACGCAAATGAATACTTACATTACTCTTTGCCGAATTAAATTTGATTCAAAAGATTTTAGATTTCTAGCAGTTTTACGAATGGTTCCAGATATTTTACGAGCACTTCAGATTTTATGTGACGCCCGCGGTAATTGTCTTGCCATAGATTAAAATTAAGATAGTCCTGTGTTTCACAAGAGATTTAAACTTTTTTATTGCAGGTAATATACCAAATACGCAGCAAGAATTTCTGTTTCTTCGTTGCATAGAAAGGGAATGTTTTCACTACCCCTCTTAAGGGAACGGTGCGATATAATTTAAAGACAAAAGTTCGGTCATTTTCCTCACTCGAGTACCCAAGGGGGAGGCACAATAGTTGTTCACAAAAAAGAATAATAAATCTATTTCCGAGCTGTAAATCTCTGTGACAAAGTGGTCCGCTGGTTCGTGTTTTACGTAAATGTTTTTACCTGTGGCCAAATGAGACTGTCGTCCGTAAAGGTAGGGTGAAATTGGATTCATCATTGATTCAAAGAGGTCAACCCACCGATACCCGACCCATGTATTTGTGGATCGCACCGTTTATGTGCAAAAGCGAGTTTTTATTCAATACGGGATCTGATTGTGGGGGTCAGCGCAGTATGCTAAATTTAGGTTGGCACGGATGTCCGCAAATGGCAGCCGTGTGGCACGTTTAGGGTTATGCCAAGGAATAAAATGTAACCGACGTTTTAAAATGAAAATGGCAAGCGATAAGAGCGGACTTATTTTGATAAAGGCAAACTTGAAAAATTTACACATAATAATTGAGAATTAAGTACGTTTCTGTTGAAGTTACCTTTGCTGAGAATACATTGAGTAATTCGACTAGTCCTAAAATAAGTATTTATCCCTAATTTTAAACAGTTCACAGTTACGAATGAAATTATTACTGTTGTAGTAGGTGGTGTAAAATGAGGACGGGAAATAATATTTACATATTTATGAATGTGTTATTATTTCTGCGGGAGTGACTAATATTGCAGACTTGACTTACGTCCGTTTTCCGTAAGGTAATCTTCCTGTATGCAAAACATCCTATTTCTCACTTGAAACACATTACGTATAAATTACAATAAATATACGAACACACACACAAGTCGTACCTCTCCGTGTATTGTAGGTACTTGCAACGTATTTTTATATCCAACAACTCTATTTTTCCACCAGATAAAGTCTTGCCGCCAAGCGAGTCGTCGTGTTCTGGCATGATGTCTGGTGAAGCAGTACGGAGGACGGGTCTGAGCAGTTGTGTTGCGATGTGTGCTGGGTAAGATGCGCCAAGTGTTGTTGTGTTGGGAGTTTGGTCGTGGAGGGTCTCCACATCAATCTCCCTCTGGCGCAGCATCGTTGGTCGTTTTGTTGGGTTTAATATTGCACCACCTCGCTCAACTGCCGTCTTCCTTCCTATTCACTAAGTTTTTTTAAGTGAATGGGTTTAATAAACTAGCGCGCTTTACCATCAACGATTGCTTCACTGCTTACCATCAGGCGGGATTGCAGTCAAGCGCTAGTTTATAATTATTAAAAAAAAACAACTCTACTTCTTACATTATTTTTACCTATAGAATATAAGTAAAATACTACAATAAGTCCTAGTCTTATTTAAAGCTTATAAAATGCCAAATAAGTATATTAACTAATTGAGATTTCGTCAAATTATTTTGTATAAAAAATAAAATAAACAAGAATGATTCCTAAAAAAATTATTCATTCTCACATTCACCTTGGGAAGGAATGCAGGTTTTTTTTTAATTATCTATATGTAGCTGTAGAGTTAATTTATTTATTAATATATTCTTTATTGTGCTCCAATCAAACATCGAACAAAATACATTCAATACAAAAAAAAATACAATGGGCAATAGAGTTGTGGGATAAAAAAACCCTTTGTATTATATAACGTTACAGCATATTTGTTACTAACTTAGGTTACGCTGTCCTCCTATTTAGTAGTTTTCCCTTAAATCCTTCCTGGTATCCTGTTCTTCACCTCAATTTTACAATACGTATAGATCGTCCAATTCCAATTCCAAATATAATTTATTAATTACCGAGTTAGCCAACAATAAATACCAACCAGATTGACCGGAGAAGAAATATAAAGTGTTATAACAGCAAAATAAAATGATACAGGTCTCATACTGCGTAACCCAGTCCATTGGCTTTTATGAGAGGGTAGATTGTAATGTGATCACTAACATACATATAGTGGGTATGTAGCTACAAAATGTACCTACCTATACCATAGAGTACGTGTAATAAGTTCCAGAAGGTTTCATACAACGGGCGAAAATTCACGCCAAGCGATTCGTCATGTTCCGGCGTGATGTCTGGTGAAGCCGTACGGAGGACGGGTCTGAGCAGCTGTGTTGTGAAGCTTGCCGGGTACGATGCGCCAAATGATGTTGTGTCGGGAGTTTGATCATAGTCCATCCAGATCAATTTCCCTCTGGCGTAGCATCATTGGCCGTGTTGTTGGGTTTATAAATTTGCATCACCTCGCTCAACTGCCATCTTTTTTCCTATTCACTAAGTTTTTAAGTGAATGGGTTTAATAAACTAGCGCGCTTTACCGTCAACGATTGCATCACTGCTTACCATCAGGCGGGATTGCAGTCAAGCGCTAGTTTATAATTATTAAAAAAAAAACATATTGAAGGCGTCTACGCACCTATGTATAGCATTATCTTTCCATCACGAATTACCTTGAAATTCATTCGAATATAATTAAAAGTGTCTACGCAATTAAGTTGTTAGTAGGTACTCTGTTCGTTTGATCTAAAGCAAATAAATTCAAGTACACATGAGCTTATCTAAGACTGGGATTCACTATAAACGCTGTACGTTCACATTTGTTCAACGTTTTGTATAAGCAAAACCTGAAATACGTGTACAGTATTTTTATGTAACGAATTTAGGCACAAAATTTCAAAAAGTAATCTTTACCTGGTTATCCTAACAAAAATGTGGTCAACACGCCGCTCGTCCGCCCGCGCCTGCAGCGTCACGGCGTCTTTTTGCTTTTATTGATAATAATTTCTTTTTATATTATAATTAACCAGTGATAACATTTTCCATCACACTTGCAGGCTTTGGACTGTCGTAACGGTAAAGTCTAAGTAGATATAAATATGGACTTTACCTGTAAAGTCTTGTAAAAAGGGTGGAGTTTAATTTACTTAAAACATGTTACTATTACTTAGAACATATTGCACCCCTGTACAACGAGGCAGGGGCGTTGTCCCGCTGTGTGCACACACCTAGTGACCGCTATAATCTTCTGTAAACTGTTGTGCTGTCGGTAACCAAACAGCAACCATTTTTAAATATTTTTGGAAAAAAATTTAACACGGTGTAAAAATGATTGGGAATTAATTAACTGAATTGATCAGTTGCTTATTCTGAAAAAACTAAATACAAGATAGACAAGATAAAAGAAAATATATATAATGTTGTACATGCATGCGCGGAGGTAGCCTTCTGAACTTATCTACTGTATGTCTCTATGGATGCACGGTTGCCAAAATCACAGAGGACCTTAGGACTGTTCCCGGCTTAATAGAAGTCTGCATACGTGATAGTTTTTCGTAATCATTTGTGATGTGTTATTTGAGTCGGTAATTGAGTGTCGTTGGCAAATCCCTTAGGAGAGACTGTTGTGAGATGGAGGAAATGGTGTTTAGGTTCGAATAATGCTGTGCTTACTGGACCAAATTTACCTGACTTGTATTCTTTGTGCTGAGTGTTGTTGTTATTTCTAAAAATGTGTGCATTTCGAAAAAAGTTTTTTAAAGAATCGGACAGAAATTATAAAACGTCTATTTTTGATCTTAATCTTTTTACCTGGTTAATATCCTTTGTTAATATACATTGCTTATTATCATTACATCGTCTTAAAAAAAAAAAAAAACAATTGAATCCAAAAAGATACACACACCTTTGCATTTATGTCTTGCCTGCCATCAAACGTAAATCAATATTCATAGTCAATATTGAGCAAAAACAAAAATACCTTATCAATTTCCTAGGGATTACTCATAGAAAAGAAATAAAGAAACTAATATTTATTTTGAAGTATTCTCCAAACAGTTCTGTAAATTAAATTAAAACTGAAATTAAATTTTGTAGACTACGATAGTACCGGAACCGATATTGTGTAACTGAAGTAAACAATATGGTGTATGGCTTATTGTTTCTTAGTTTTCTTTTTAAGAGGTAGATACTATTAGAATGCCTCCGGCAATACTAAGTGCAAGCGGCTAATGTAACGTGACCTACCACGCGTCCTGCTAAGATGTTACTCGTATGAGTTGCGGGGTTAAGAAGAGTAAGAACAGGGATCTATCTTCTTGGTTTGGTTGTTGTCTGATCGCATTGCGTCTGCTGGATCGATAAGATCGCTTTGTTTGCACTTCTATCTTCATTGTGCTTTAGAAGATGATGTATCGTTCGCTGAGTTTCAAATAAATGTTTGCTGTGTGCAAAATCTATGTGAATATTTGAATGCATTTCATACCTTGATGTTATTTGAAGTGGAAAATGGATGAACTTCTTTCATAATGTTGAAATAGACTCTTTTATCTATTCCCACTATTAGTGTATCATGTCCAATGCAAAGAAAAAATGTGAAAAGCAATTTTTAATACGCTATGTATCTAATTTTTTTTTAATAATTATAAACTAGTGCTTGACCGCAATCCCGCCTGATGGTAAGTAGTGATGCAATCGTTGATGGTGAAGCGCGCTAGTTTATTTAGCCTATTCACTAAAAAAAAAAAACTTAGTGAATAGGAAGAAGACGGTAGTTTTTTTTTAATAGTTATAAACTAGCACTTGACCGCATTCCCGCCTGATGGTAAGCAGTGATGCGATCGTTGATGGTAAAGCGCGCTAGTTTATTAAGAGCCTATTCACTCAGAAAAACTGAGCGACTAGGAAGGAAGACGGCAGTTGAGCGAGGTGATGCAATGTTAAACCCAACAACACGACCAACGATGCTGCGCCAAAGGGAGATTGATCTGAAGACCCTCCACGACCAAACTCCCAACACAACAACATTAGACGCATCGTACCCGGCACACATCGCAACACAACTGCTCAGACCCGTCCTCCGAACGGCTTCACCAGACATCATGCCGGAACACGACAAATCGCTTGGCGACAAGGCTTTGTCTGGTGGGTGGTAACTTCTGCCGGCGGCCGATGTTATGGCCTACCACCGAGTGAGCGAGGTGATGCAATGTTAAACTCAACAACACGACCAATGATGCTGCGCCACAGGGAGATCGATCTGGAGATCCTCCACAACCAAACTCCCGACACAAGAACATTTGGCGCATCATAACCGGCACATATCGCAACACAACTGCTCAGACCCGTCTTCCGTACGGCTTCACTAGACATCGTGCCGGAACACGACGAATCGCTTGACGGCAAGACATTTACATTTATCTGGTGGGTGGTAACTTTTGCCGGCAGCCGATGTTATGGCCTACCACGGAGAAACAACAGAATTATAAAACCTACCAGTGGCACAGAAACTTTGTTGCCCATGATCGAAACAGTAGACATTTTTTTACAAGTTTCGAATTTCTCCGTCCCCTTTGCTAAATAAAGTTTTACCTCAAAATCTGCAAGCCTACAAAAAAGTCACCTTTATTCCTGTGTTGCAGTCGGTTTCAAGTCTAATCTGATTTAGCTAAATACCAATATGTTACGAAAAAGCTTCGGATGCGACTAGGATTAACGCTAGGATCATGATGATAACCACAACCCAGTTACTGGGTAACCCGATACCCGTTAGTAAGTCTGGTTATCATACTTTAGCGTTTTTAGTAATAGCAATTTATAATTAATTAGCGGCCCCCAGCGACTTCGTTCGCGTGGTTTAGTTATGCTCCGCTCTTATTGCTCGCAGCATGATGTTATAATTATAGCCTTAAACCTTCCTGGATTAATGGGCTATCCAACGCAAAAAGAATTTTTGAAATCGGACCGGTAGTTGAGATTAGTGCGTTCAAACAAACAAACTCTTCAGCTTTATATATTAGTATAGATAAGTAAATAAAGACCAACCTTCGGCGAATTATAGTACACAAGATCTAATCGAACACGACCGGAGAGAGGAAGCGCGGGGTCAATACCCGGCGCTTCCTCTCTCTCTCTTAAGTCATTGAGCTTAACTTAGCTTAACGTGCTTTCCGAGGCCCGGGGGTTTGCCGCCGAGTTTGAACTCCAGGTAATACCAAATCCCTAATTATGAAATTCTCAACGTAAAAACCCATAAACACTGGTCGTCTCGGAAATCAAGGTCAGCAGTCACACTTGTGGCCATGCTTAGTTTACTATATGGTAAGCTACTAAGTAAATATAAGCATTTACTCACAAACCGTACTTACGTAAGTTTTCTCGTATAACGAGTCTATTCACAACAAAAAATTGCGTTAAATTGAAGAATCAGTGAACAGCAACGTTAGAAAATTAGGTTTCTTTCACACAGTAACTCAGTGGATTGCTACTGAGCAATTTTGTGTTATTATATAACGAGCAATATAAAAATATGTACCGTTTGAGGGGTTCCGCCCTCCCCCGGACTGAGGCAAATTGTAAATTGCGATGGGGATTCGGATGGGGATATCAAAGCAGAGTCAACTCGGAGTCAAATATAATGACGAAACTGAAGGATAATTATCTAAACTTAAAGAAAATAGTCTGAGACAATTAGAGAGTGCATTCCACTAGTTTTTGTGATAAATCCTTTACTGTACAAGTAGTTCGGCTATGGAATGACGTGCCCGTGTTGATAAATCGTGCTCAAACTCTGTCCACTTTTAAAAGTATGAGTTAAAAGCACTTCCGCTGATTTTAAACATATCATTATATTTTATTGGCCCTTGTGTGATGTTTATTAATCTACACTAATATTATAAATAGGAAAACTTTGTTTGATTGGTTGTAATGAATAGGCTGAAAAACTACTGGACAATTTTCAAAAATTCTTTCACCATTCGAAAGCTATATTATCCACGATTAATATAGACTAAATTTTATTTTGGAAAAAATAGGGTTCCGTAAGATATTTGGGTTTTTTTTAACACAAGGTGTAAAAATCAACCAGAAAAGTTACTTATTCTGCGTACGCTGCCTAAACTATAAAAGATAGAACCATAAAATGTTCTAATTAATTTTAGATCATTAAATCAAATTAGGACATTTACAATTTAGAGATACTTATAAAAGTATCTACAAAAAAGCCCGCGACACACTATACCTGTCTAGGTCGAGTGAGGCTAAACAACAGGTCATTTCAGGGCTAATCAACAGTTATTTTCAAGGCTAAACAACAGTTATTTTCAGGGCTAAACAAAAGTCCTTTTCAGAGCTAGAATATTACACGCTATTAACATTTTCTTAAACATTTGAAAATGTCTATAAGAGCCAGGCCTCAACTTTCTAAACATAGTTCTCAAGCACGGACAGCAAGAATACGTCGTATGGGAGAATCTTCACCTGAACGTTCACAACGCCTTGCTAAACAAAATCGGAGAAACTCTCAGGTACGCACACGAGAGTCGAGTGTCGAAAATCGCAACGCCTTACACAACAAAATCTGAGAACCTCTGAGTTAAGTGCATGAGAGTCGAGGCTGGAGCGTTTCCAACGTCTTCATGAACAAACGTAGCATGAAATCCTAAATCTATGCACAAAATGTAAGGATCTCTCAGTTGTCGAGCTTTAGCAGCGACTTAGAGCTCAGGCAGATATACAGCAGTTGTCCACAAATAGAGTTTGCAATTGAATTTTAGCAAACAGCAACAGACTGGCTTTCAGATATGATCCGCAGATTGATTATGCACAACAAGCGTCAGTCCAAATCGGAATCATCAATAAGATCTGCTCTAACTGCTCTGCCAAGAAATGGGCGGACGAACCTAATGGTATGTGCTGTGCTTCAGGTAAAGTTTGTCTTCCTAACGTTCAGGAGCTGCCACAACCAATAAAAAATCTTCTAACTAATAACCCACCATTATCTGGTCATTTTTTAACAAATATACGTAAATACAATAGTCTTTATCAAATTATTTCTTTTGGCAGATAAGAAATAAGACAATAATAATAAAATAATAATATTTTATTTCGCGTTTTGCAGCGGTAACCGACATCCACGCGGGCAGAGCTGCGGGCGATTGCTATGTAGTATAAAACAAAGTCACTTTTCTGTACCTATATCCGTATGTATGCTTAAATCTTTAAAACCACGCAACCGATTTTAATGCGATTTTTTTAAATAGATAGAATGATTCAAGAGGAAAGTTTATATGTATAATACATGCAGCCGTGGGAAGGCGGGGTGCGTCGCTAGTAAGATGTATATATTTATGTAAGCTAGTATGACACATTTTATGTACATACTAGCTTTCCGCCCGTGGCTTCGCTCGCGTGGAGATCGGTTATATCGCGCTTTTAGATTTCCCTCGTGAATATAATTTTTTTCCGGGATAAAAAAAATACCCTATTATTTAATCCGGACTTCTAACTTTGCGTCTGCAAAATTTCAAAACAATCGGCTAGGTAGTTACGGCGTGAAAGCGGAACAAACAAACTCACTTTCCGATTTATAATATTAAGATATTTGGTGTACACATACAAACATTCCAGTAATCTCCCTTGGGAACTTGATGTTTTTTTAGGACCAAAAGTAGCCTATGTTACTCTCCATCTTTTCAACTAACTTTATGCCAAAAGTCAGGTCGATTGATTGCTGAGCTACGGCGTGAACGAAGGACAAACAAACAAACAAACACACTTTCACATTTATAATATTAGTATGGATTTATTGTATAATCTATGTAAATAGTACACCGTAGACTACCTAAATTATATTTTCTCGCTCCTTTCCCTTAGTTTTCCATCAAATGGTTGTTTATAAAAGATCGCCCTTAGCGATAAAAACGTCCATTGTGTCACCCTTTGTAAAATCTTTATATTTATGTTCAGTAATGTATATAGTGTGCACAATAAAGAGTATTCTATTTCTATTCTATTCTGATTTCAGTCTCAAACAGTCAAAATCTTAAATCTCTTTGAGTCAAAATTATCTCTAACTTCTAAACAGACATTAAAGGTATCGACAAGTAGAGTTTTGACAAGTTTATGACATTGATTGTTAAATTGTCGTTGGTATTGATTGATTGTTTTGAAGTTTTTAATCAAGAAAATTTACCTTCTGATAAGGCGTATTTTATTTGCAAGTTTTATGAATATGTAATTTAAGTTAGTGTACTCGCAAAGGAGCAAAGTTGTTGTTACGACAGATTTAGCCTATCTTATGGTTATAAGATACCGAGTTTGTTTTAGTATTTAACCAATTGTGTTGTTGAGATAATTTATGTATATATTAATTTATATAGATATTTTTAATTTTTCCACAAAACGTCTGAAACTTTAACTTTCGTCATCTGTTATCCGACGTCGATCGACGCTGTCAAAAATTTTATTTTAGTTTTAGGAAAAATGCCATTAATTTAATTCAAATTACAAGAATTCGGTAATGTTTTGATCATTATAATAATAGTCACCGCGACAAAGGAAATTCGTGCGCGATTGATACTCATGGTATAAAATATATCGAACATGTTAAAATGTAACGAGTGTAACATCGTTTTTGACGAAATGTTGTCTTATATACAGTTTATTCTGTGCTCATATCTGTGATTGATGAAGAAACTCTGGTGCACATATGTAAAACATCGTTCACTAGTGAAGAAATTACAAAATCTAAATAATTGCTATTTGAATCGATCCCTACGGATAAAGGGAAAATTGTTCGGAAGAATAATGGAAAAGAGGAAAGAGATTTAGCTGATATCGTGAATGTCTTCAAGTCAGGCGATCCAGATACAATTCCAGTGTTTGTGGCCCTTCAATTAGAAAAATTGCCACCTATAACCTTTGATCATTTGGACTATACCAAATTATTAAAGGATCTGCTAATAGTACAGACCGAGACTAAAGACATAAAGTCAATGTATGCTACAGTCAATCAGTTAATATAGGTGAAAATGGAGATACTGCAACTAAATATTGATTATATGCCCCCTAATCCTGTATGTAATGTGAGCATGAGACGTGGTGGTTGGGTATTGGATAATGGACCGACGGAGCTTAGCAACAATCACAATATAATTCTTAAAGAATCTGACCCCACAGGGGTGGAGTTTTCTAAGCAACAAGGTTGTGAAAATGATCTGCAGCACAGAAAACTTATTCAGGTAGACGAAGAAAAAACTTCCAAAACACCTTGTGAGTTGCTTGTGCAGGTTTCGTTGCCATCATTTGCAGTAGGAGTGGGTAGTGATAATTCGCGGCTGTCTGTACGTAGCCCGCTGAGCACAGCTGGAGTATTATCTAACATAACGGAACCGCTAGGAAATAAAGTATTAAATGTACCCACATACGATATTGAAGGTAAAAATAATGCGAATGAGATTCGAAATAATATTGTAATACCGACGACAGATTATGTTAACCTACAGTCGAATGATAGTCAATGGCATTTAGTATCCAAACCAGTGATTGATTATACTAAGCAATATCGTTATCAAGACAATTCGGGTACCGCTAAAGATAATGAGTGTAAATTTAAAGCAGCGGATAGAAAAATTCCAATGTTTATTACAAATGTAAACAAAGAAACGACGCCTACTGACATCACGTCATACTCGTATATTCAATAAAATTCAATTCAAACACAGGAGTCTGTGTCTTGGCAAAAGATACTCGTACATTTTAAAAAGGATATAGGTCACTGTGCCTATAAATTTGTCATATCTGAAGCAAATTTATCGATTTATATGGAAGAAAAACTGTGGCCTGAGGGTATTGTAGTCGGGAAGTTTCATAGGAATTTTATAGAAATCGGTTCAGTGGCTCCATTTTTAAACTAAACTTACGGGTAAAAATTAATATAAACAAAATTACGTCGTTTGCTTACATGGCTTTTCTCAACTATTTTAGAGTCAGCAGCCAGTCTAACCGGATGCAGCTGAACAGTACTTTTCACAACTGAAAAGTGTAAAATAAAAACTTTTTACAAAAAAAAAAAAAAAAAAAAACAACAGACTTCCAAAAAACACTACAAACTGAAAAAGTTTTTTGGTATTGGGGACCTGTGAAGAGTATGCTTCAATCCATGGGTTGAAATATAATGCAGCTAAACGTCAATTCATGGTGTTTGGTGCTAGTTTGCTGAAGAGTGTGCCTCCTGTATTTATAAATAAAGCACCACTTGAGAAGGTGATGCAAGTTAAATACTTAGGTCACATTCATACAGCCGAACTGAAAGACGATCTGGACATTGAGCGGGAGTGGAGGGCGTTGTCAGATAGGGGTAATATGATAGCGCGTAAATTTGTGCGTTGTTCGAGGGAGGTACAGACAACGCTCTTTAGAACTTACTGTACGTTCCTCTACACGTGCAGCCCGTGGGCTGATTATACTCGTGTATTATACAGCGCTCTCCGCGTCCAGTTCAATAATGCGTTTAGGGTGGTGTTGAGGTTGCCCCGCTACTGCAGCGCCTCTGGCATATTCGCTGAGGCTCGTACCGACTGCTTTCACGCCACAATGCGTAGGCGGTGCACGTCTCTGGTGAACAGAGTGCGGGGCAGCGACAACACCGTCTTCACGATAATTGCCAACAGACTGGATTGTCTTTACATCCAGCAATGCTGCGGCAGACATATTGCTGCCGTGTTAGGTTTTTATTTGTTTTTTTCAATTAAGTATACGTATTGTAGTATTTTAGTTTATAAGTTTGTGTTTTCTTTATAAGTTTCGTTTGTTGTTAGCTATGGATATTTTCCGAAATAAATGATTTGATTTGATTTGATTTGATAATAAAGTAATATTGTGATCAACTTAGACCTTGTTTTGTGTTCACTATAATTTGGCGTCAAAACCATCTCGAAGGTGATGGTATTGTTACGACCTTAACTTTTTTATATTTATAAATTATTTGCCTCAATTATATTATGTTAATGAAACCAATGGTCTCTGCGTACACCCAACTGGTTAATTAGCGGGTTAGCTAACCACCTGATCTTTTAACTATACGACGACCATTCAATGAACGGCCTGAAAGATATACAATAAGTTATAACTTAGGTTGCAGTTCCAAACAATCACGTGCGAGTCGAAAAGGTCGCAGTAACTTGACCAGGGCCTTTTTTTTTTTTTTTTTTTTTTGATATGGCATCTCGTAGTTGACCTTGAGAGGCCGTGACTACTTAACCGGACTTTCCTGTGGATGCCTTAAATGAATTTAAAGCCTCCAGCCAGGGCTACTAAAAACTAAGCGACTACGCACTAAGGGCACCCCCTGCGGGGTACGGACCTCGGCTTAGGGCGTCGCTGGAGAGAACAGCAAGGGATGGCTGGATCGAATTTTTATTTACTGGCTCAGCTGCGGCGCGGGCTGGCCTTCATCGGACGAGATTGACCAGGGCCGCCGCGTGCGATCTGAGAGTGCAAAATTTAACTGAACGGTTAATTTAACCATTTGGCTGTGACAGCAATACTGTATAAATTGTGTTCATTGTATTCTTCTTCAGCCTATAGAGGTCTACTGCTAGACAAAGCTCTCCCCGCCCCCCCCCCCCCCAAGACTTTCTACGATGACCGGTCTTGTGCTGCCCGCATTCATCGGCTTTCCGCAACCTTCACCAGGTCATCGATCCACCTTGTTGGGGGCCTTCCTACGCCGCGTATTCCGATAGGTGGCCGCCACTCCAGAGCCTTACTGCCTCATCGGCCATCGGTTCTACGAGCAATGTGCCCCGCCCACTGCCACTTAATTTTAGCGACTCGAAGGGCTATGTTGGAATTAATTACCTAGATTAGGTTTTTAATAACATGAACAAGTTACACAAAAATAACTTGTTTATTTATGTATCATATTAGAAGGATTGAGCGTAATCACCACGCTTGCTCAATGCGGGTTGGCGATTTCAGACTTAAAGTCCAGGTTTCCTCAAGATGTTTTCCTTCACCTTTTAATCAGTCATTGGTGCCCAAGATATACTTAGAAAGTACATATAACTTAGACCTGGAATCGAACCTTGTTATGTATAAAATATAAAAAAATATATAACATGCAAATAAAATTATTTGAAGAAAGGAGTTGCATGAAGTGTGGAAGACTCAATCAAATCATAGAATATCAAGTTTGCCAAAATCATTATGTTCTAATAATAATAATATGGTTTAATAGCCAAGAGCCTTGACCAGCAACTCAGGAAGCTCCCGTTGGGCAGCTGGATCAAAGGCTTGATTCAGTACGCGGCTTGCATTGTCAAGAGATTCTTTTCTTTGGAGCCTTGACTGGGTAGCTTGGACCCGATATACCGATAGGCTGTACCTACTATTTTTTAACATTTTTAACTGTTTTTATACCTATTTTAAAGATATAAATTTGAATAATGAAGTAGAAAGTAATTATAATAATATAAAAAAATGTAAAGGAAATAAAATATCAAGAAAATTATAATTGAAAGTAGTCTTGTTATAAGAAACAATAAATACTTGTATAATTAAAATGCGCAAAAATTTCAAGATTTCAAAATTATAAATTAATTGGATAAAATATCGCACACACAATAAAATCCATTGAAAAAATGGGAAATGCGATTGGAAAAATGAAGAAAATAATAATTGGAATCGAGTCGACGCACTTATCGCAGTCTCGTAAAGACTCCAGTATCAAGTACGTGTTGTGTAATAATCATTGTTTATATCTATTTATACGAGTAACTACGTGTCTAGTACCTGTTAAGAGTGTTGTTATTGAATATTAATATAGGCCCTTGAATACTCTTTAGGTTTTCAAAGGGCGCGTGCCTATGTTTTGCTGAAAATAAGCAGTTGTTATTATGTTACAAAGCCTTGCCGCCAAGCGATTTGTCGTGTTCCGGCATGATGTCTGGTGAAGCCGTACGGAGGACGGGTCTGAGCAGTTGTGTTGCGATGTGTGCCGGGTACGATGCGCATAATGTTGTTGTGTTGGGAGTTTGGTCGTGAAGGTCTTCAGATCAATCTCCATTTGGCGCAGCATCGTTGTTCGTATTGTTGGGTTTAACATTGCATCACCTCGCTCAACTGCCGTCTTTCTTCCTATTCGCTCAGTTTTTCTGAATGAATAGGCTCTTAATAAACTAGCGCGCTTTATCATCAACGATCGCATCACTGCTTACCATGAGGCGGGATTGCGGTCAAGCGCTAGTTTATAATTTATAAAAAAAAAAAAAAAACTGCAATGTGATTTTGTGCCTGTTTTTATATTATGTAGTTTAGTTTGTGTCCTACAGTTAGGTAAGTGTCTTTATTTTCATTGCAGTCTTGTGCAATTTTCATCATGACTATATAAAGGTTTAGTAATACTTACTTGGTGGTAAATGCTTCTGGTGTTTACTGTATAACTACAAGTATTGACAATAGATTACCAAATGGTTGAAAAGACTAGACAACAGTACAGCTCAACAATAGGCTGAGTATTTCAATACAGATAAAACGAGGTGCATACAGGGCTAAACCAAAGACGGCTGATAAGAACTTGAAAATGGATATGTACTTTAAAATATGATTTGCTACTAATGAGGGCACTTAATTTTTAATTAACAAAACAACTAAACGCATTATTTTCCCTTTTGGTAAAAATGTCAAAATTTATTTAAAAGTTTCGTCTTGATTCCGCCCTTTTCATGGTAGATAAAATGTATTACAGTGTTTATGAGTTTTTATCAGAGAAAAGAAATGCAAGAATTTCTCTATATTGGTGGATCTTCATGCAGGGCAATCCTGCAGTCAACTCGATTTTCGGCAACTCTCATCAGCTGCCTTTGTCCAGCTGTGGACTACCTACTACTATAGTAGTGTTAACTGTAGTGTGTGTGTGATGATAAATCTGACTTTTGGATAAACTGAGTTTACATTTATTCTTTAATTGTTAAATGTTTATAATAGAAATATAAACCCATTTGCAAAAAAAAAAAACGGGCACCTCAGCAATGAACCATTTCAAATGTTAATGTTGCTTCGTTTGATAATTATAGGCAGTTTTATCCTCACAATTTGGAAAATTAATAATAAAGTAATCGTTTTCATCAGTATTTCATAAACTTTTGATACAATTTTTACAACTACAAAGCGCACACAGGGAAATAGAATTGTTGTCGTTAGAAAATAATAATTTGAAGAAAACGAATGCTGATTTAATAGAAAAAAATAAAGCATACAAGGCCATAGCCTGTAGTCCCCTTAAGACCAGAGCCCAAACACCGAAAAGGAAAGCACCCGTGTACACAAAGGCAACACAGACGCAGACATCAGAAAGTATGAGTATTACACATACGGCACAGCGAACAGACATTGACTCAGGAAGTTATCGGAAGGTCGTGACCTCACGGAATAATATTAACGCAAAAGCACCACATCCTTCACCCCTCATTGTAAAATGTAATATATGTGTTCTGAGCAGTGAAACATCAAACAGAATATATGCAATGAGTGACAGAACTCATTTAAATAACTACAATATCTGTCATTATCGTACTCCTAAATGTGGAATAAAACATTTGCTACATAATATTGATCAAAAAGTTCAGAACTTCACTCTTGCTGACTATTGCATTATTTTTATCGGTGAGGAGGATTTCAGAAAAACCCATAATTATATAGAATTAGTAACCTATATTCGTGATATGTTAATAACACTAACTCATACTAACTTTGTAATATGTCTGCCTACATTTAAATACATGGATAATAGGAATATAATGTTTAACTGTCGAGTAGAAACTTTTAATAATTTAATTTATATGGATGTTGAAACATACAATTACGCATTTGTCTTGGACTCAAATTTAAATCTTCCATACACATGGGATACTTATAACCAAAGACACGGACACCTGAATAACAAGGGCTTTCTGCAGATAATCTGGGATCTGCAATACTTAATCCTAGACCTAGAAGTAAGTACTAATTCTAACTTAAGACTTTTGAGGGATAAACCTTTTACTGATTTAAATACTAATGGGTCGGATAGCTCATCTAGTAATATTGAAAAAACGAATGAATCGTCACTATCAAACTGTTTTTTTCGCCCATAACTTTATTAATATCCTGCATCAAAATATTGCTGGTCTTTTAAATAAAGTTGACCTGCTGACAGTTCATCTTCAGGAGCTATGTAAAAAACAAAAAGGCATAGATGTGGTCTGTATTACTGAACACTTCATTATGCAGGGATATGTAAATGTATTAAATATTCCAAATTATAAATTAGCTGCGTGTTATGCAAGACAAGCAAAGAAGCGTGGAGGATCGTGCATCCTAGTTAAAATAGGCCTAGAATATAAAGAACTAATAGAGATTTCACGCCATTCAATAACAAATACTTTTGAATGCTGCGGAATCGAACTCGTCCGGCAGAAATTAATTATTATTTGTATATACAGGCCACCGAAAATTACCAACCTACACATGTTCTACGAAAAACTCGAAATTGTTATGAAGGCTTCTTGTATTAATTCGAGTAAAACTGTTGTTCTATGCGGGGACTTCAACATTGATACCTTAAAGGAGAATAGAATGTCCCTAGACTTTGAGTGTTTTCTTTTGGGCTTCAATCTTAAGCTGGAACTGAGGTAACCAACTAGATTGTGCAGTAATAGCTGCATTGATAACTTTGCTCATAACTCTCGTCAAAAATGTAAAAGTGAAGTGATCGATTTGGCTCTTTCAGATCACACGGCGCAAATTCTGCAAATTAATGTAAATAAAACATTTAGATTAAAATTTTGGCGAATCAAGAAACGAGATTTGTCATTAGAAAATCTAGTTAAATTTAATAATCATCTTAGTTGTATTTCGTTCTCCGAAATATATAAAACAGAAAATGTAAATGAAGCATATGATAATTTCCTGGAAGATTACCTTATGTTGTATGACCTTTGCTTTCCCTTTAAATTTGTTACTATACGACCATATACAAATGTTAAATGGGTTTCTCGAGGAATACGTGTCTGTAGTAAAAATCAACGTCACCTTTTATGGCGATACAGACTTAGGCCAAGTAATGAAAATAAAATAAAATTTAAAGAGTACTCAAAAAAATTTAGGAAAATCATCAAGTTAACACAAAAGTCACAAAATAACCATTTTATACAAACATCATATAATAAGTCGAAAGCATCTTGGCAAGTCATAAATAGCAAAACACACACTTGTGATCAAGTATCCCATATTAAACTACATGGTAAAACAATTACAGACCCCCAAAAAATCGCTAATATATTTAATGACTATTTTATTAATCAAGTTCAACAGTCACCTCAAGCGTCATTTGAAAATAGAAATATTCCGAATAACCTAAACTCAATGTTCATAGCACCAATTTTACCCCAAGATGTTATTAGAGCAATAAAATCTTTAAAAAACAAAAATAGCGTTGGGTATGACGGCATATCAACGAAAGTTGTTAAGTTTACGGCGAACAATATAGCTGTACATCTTAGCCACATTATTAATCTAAGTATCAACTATGGTGTGTTCCCTAACAGTTTAAAAACTGTTATAGTAAAACCAATTTACAAGAAAAACAAAAAAGAAGAAATAGCTAATTACAGACCAGTAGCCTTAATTCCGATATTGTCCAAGGTAGTAGAGAAGTTAATTTACGAATTACTTAGCAACTTCTTATCGAAATATGACATTCTGTGTAATGAACAAAAAGGTTTTAGGAAAGGAAAAAGCATCAATGCGGCTATTTTAGATCTATACCATATGGTTATAAAAAACGTAGATAGTAAAGTGCCTATTTGCGCAATCTTCACAGATATGTCAAAGGCTTTCGATTGTGTCGATCATGACATTCTACTAAACAAACTAAATGTTTACGGAATAAGGGGAAATGCACTGGAACTTTTTAAATCTTATCTTAGCGATCGTAAACAGTACACGGAATTAACTAGAATATGCCTTAAGACGAAAACTGAAATAAAGTACCGATCAAAAGTAGGAACAATAAAATATGGTGTACCACAGGGTAGCGTCCTTGGACCACTCCTTTTCTTAATTTATATCAACGATTTGCCACGTTACGTTGAAAATCCTATGGTATTGTTTGCCGATGACAGCACTGCGTTAGTTAAATGTAAGAATCTGAATACCTACGAACAGGATATAAATAAAACCCTAGAAGATATTGTACATTGGCTTGATAAAAACAACTTGATGATTAATTTGCAAAAAACCAACATAATACACTTCTACCAACGCACAATTTTAAAAGAAGTATCTGTAGAGTACAATAAACAAAAAATTGACCAAGTTAATGTTGCAAAATTCTTAGGGATTTACATTGACAGACAACTAAATTGGCAACCACAAGCTGAGGAAATCTGCAAAAGGGTGAACACAGCGGCATATGTCCTTTCAAAGTTGTCCAAAAAAGTCAATATTCAAACTTTATTAGTTGCTTATCATGGTCTGGTTGCATCAGTTCTACGGTTCGGAATTATTTTCTGGGGCAATTGCAGCTCAAGAGAATATATATTCAGGGCACAAAAACGTTGCATTAGAGCAATGTGTGGGTTGCAGACCACAGACAGTTGCGAACCAAAGTTTAAGTCCCTAAAACTGCTTACATTTCCGTCATTGTACATTCTGGAAATGGCCATATTTGTAAAGACCCATACAAATTTTATTCCTACGATGACGGAAACTAGAAAACGACCAGTTAGAAAACAATACAAAAATTTATTACAAATCGAGTCCTGCAACACAGCATTAATGAGGAAAAGTGTCATTTGTATGGGTCCCACTATATATAATAAATTGCCGGATGTAATAAAAAATGATACAATTAAGAATTTTAAAAAGAATTTAGTAGCCTTCCTAATAGAAAAATGTTATTATTCTGTAATAGACTATTTAAATGACGATGACATTTGAATTGTGCAATTTTATGTATTTAATTTTATTAACTAACATACCAAATTACTAAATTTTAGTTTTTATCATATTTGACATACCTAATGATTTCAGTTTTTGTTTGACATAACCTTATGACTAAATTGTTTTCTTTGACAGAGTTGTAATGACATATTTAATTTTATTTCTTTTTTCCTGGATTCATTGATTATTATAATTATTTTTATTTTCGTTGCTGTTTGTTGTTATGCTTTTAATGCTTTTGTATCAATTATTTTTAGTAAATTTTAATACTTTTGTAAGATAATTCTAACCATGAACTATTTATTATTTGATTTATTATTCTCATTGTTGTTTGCATGCCTAATATCAGGTAGATTGTACAAGGCTCGCTCTATTATTGTAACATCCTATTTAATGTACCTACAATCTTAGCAAATAAATTTTTTACTTACTTACTTAATTTATGAGAAATAATGTTAAACCTCGCTAGTAGTGTATGTTCGCTAGTAGTGCATATGTTCATAAAGTTTTTTTGTTTGTTTTTCTATAATAAAGTAAAAGCAGATAAATGTTTAGTATCGAGTGTGACCCCCTCTAGCTAAAATCACAGCTTGTATTCATCTGGGGATGCTAGCGAGTATATCCCGGATACTTGCTTGCGTAATACGTTCCAACTCCGCAGTGATCACATTCTTCAGCTCTCTGATGGTCTGTGGGGCCGGTTGTACTGATCTCACATGCCGTTTCAGAACGTCCCAGACAATCAATGACGTCCAATGGGACTGAGGCTCCTCTATATTGTGAGAATTTGTTTAATATTTATATATTTTAGTATTATGTATTTATTTAAGTAGTATACTTATTTTTGGTTTTATTGGTTTGGCTTATATAATTATTTTAGGTTTATATGTTTAGGTATATTTAATATTATTACTTTAATAGTTGTCATATTCATATTTCATTTCCTCCTTGTTCTTACACACTATTGTCTACATTTCTGTTTTACTTCTCCTTTCGCAGGTCTGCTGGAAAAAATTTCTTAAGAAATGAAGCAGCACCTTTGTACTCAGATCTTAATTTTGTCGTATCTTTATGTATTTTATAGTGTGTACATAAATGATAATATAAATAAATAAATCTCTTTTTTATTCAAATCTAACTTGACTCAGTACACAAATACTGGTGTCTTGTATAATGGCTTCAAGTCAAGGATGTGGCTTAAATTACTACTCAGCAATGTTTCAAACAAGGCATAAATGGCTACGAAATCAATACCCCTTAATTAGGACCTAAAACACTAGGATTTGCATTATTTACCTTGAACATAAAATAGGCAACAAAACTAGTAATAATTCCAAGGCAAAGGTGAAAAAGAAAGCTGTGGAGAGACATCGTATCGATAACTAGAAAACGTCACTAGTTGACTATCGTCTGAAGTAAGGTATATGTATTAATGGGCTAGGCTAACGTTGAAAAACTTTTAAGGGCAATTTATAGGATTAACTTTTACTGTAGATCACTTGATAGTGTCTTTTTTCTCTTGTGGAATTTGTCGTCGTAACTTTGTGACTGGAGATGGCGGAGTCGGATTTTTATCACAAGACGGCCGCCGCTCGGAGCTCATTCATCCGTCAGCATTTTCATCAATGCTTTAGTTACTCGACTTGTTTCTATTTGTTGTTTTAGTTTTGTGTGTACCCTCGATTTTTGTACTCCCAAAAGCTCATCAAACTAAACTTGCCTCGTACGTACTCCAAAACCCTACTATTGCGTATCTCGTAAGTCAAGAGCGCTCATCTCGAGGAGTGCGAAGTATTCGAATTACTAGGCGCGTTGTTTCGGCAAGCGTGTTAATTCCTGGTTCGGAGTAATCAAGTTAGCAAAACTTCGCGACTTATTCCCGACTGGCTAATGAACGAAGTCGCTGCAAGTGCACATGAGACTTCGGACGTGTCTCAAATTACATATTCAAGTCGTTGATGAGTAGGATTTCGTGTGTTTTGTTTGTTCTCTTAAGTATGGTTGTTTGTTTTAAAAGTTATTTGCTTAAATGTTTTAATTGCGCCGTGTGTCGAAATACGGTTACTTGTAAGAAGGAAAAATGCTATTTTTGGTATAAAAAATACATCTATAAACTATTAATAACAGAAATAAAATAATGTTTTTAAATGTTATGAACATATAACATAATAGCATGGAAAAAATAAAAGAACGCGCGTACATTACGTATAATTTAGTTTTATGATATCCAATTAATATTATATTGTTAAAGATCAGTAGTGGTGTTTATCAAAAAAAAAAAAAAAAAAACAAAACAGGACGTTCCAATGTTCGTGTATTACAATTAGAACCAGAACTTATTAATTAAGATAGGAACTAAATAATAATCACTGAGTACACAATAAAATGTAAAACGATAGCAATCAGCTATTAATTAATACGGAAAATATAGGTCTCACAGAGTTCGTATGATGTTACTGGTCCTGGCGCCCCTTGTCGAAAGGAAGCGAGCGCGGGTAGAACGCGCCTTTTACAGTAAGCTTTGAGGTGGGGTACCGGTCATCGCTAATAATATATATAGGTAATATAACAGTTAGCGGATAGATAAGATTTTTTGACGGGTTATTTTGGATCTAATAAGTTGCAACTTGAAACATTAAAAAAATAAATTTGAACATTTCCAGTAAGTACAAAAATTACAATTAATATTAAGGTTTAAATTAACCCTTTCAGACCTGGCGTACACAAATGTACACATTAAATAAAGAATATTTAAGTATTAGTTTCGTATTAAGTGCAATTGAGGACGATTGTTTGCACATTATAAAGTACAAAATACAATACAATTAACACCATCTCTGTGGCATTATCCCGTGTGGTGCCAGGCTTAGAATAGTACCAACCTATATCCTCCCGGGGTGTCATAACAGGCGACTAAGGGAACTCTCACCAGGGAAGCTGGCAGCAGTGCTTCTCCCGTGGAATACCAAATCACTGCGATCCCCAACCCGCCTGCCAAGCGTGGGGATTATGGCAAACCCCCCCAAATGTTGCACACGACTAAGCCAAGGCCCCTAGTCCCCGGCAGCTCCGCTATTCCTGGTCATTGTGGTAGCGGCCAAGGTAACGGCGGGGCAAGGGGTGCGAAGAATCTCCGGAAGAGATCCGGCTACCACAAGCAACGACGGATCGACCTGGCAACACTAAACATGCGCACACTGCGGACCGACGAGAGGGTTATTGAACTGGAGGAAGAATTGAGCAAGTTGCGATGGGGTGTCCTGGGATTATCTGAAGTCCGAAGAGAGGGTGAGGACTCGATAATCCTTAAATCCGGTAACTTGCTCTATTTCCGGGAGGGCGACCATCAGTCCCAGGGTGGTGTCGGGTTCCTCGTCCACAGGTCCCTTGTCGACAATGTAGTGAAGATCGAGAGTGTGTCGACCAGGGTGGCGTTCCTGATACTCAGAATAACCAAACGGTATTCGCTGAAGGTCATTCAGGTATACGCCCCGACCTCGACACACTCCGACGATGAAGTAGAGACTATGTATGAGGATATCTCTAAAGCCATACATAGCTCTAAAACTCACTACAGCGTTATCATGGGGGACTTCAACGCTAAACTTGGTAAACGGAGTGGTGAAGAGCTCGGACTGGGAAATTTTGGATTTGGGCGTCGGAACCACCGAGGCCACATGTTAGCTGGCTTCATGGAGAAGGAGGGACTCTTTATGATGAACTCCTTCTTCAAAAAGCGTGAACAGCGAAAGTGGACTTGGATCAGTCCCGACGGGGTCACTAAGAATGAGATAGACTTCATTTTGACGACAAAAAGGCACATATTCAATGATGTCTCAGTGATCAACTCGGTCAAATGCGGCAGCGATCACCGTATGGTCAGAGGCACATTGAATCTGAACATAGTGTCCGAAAGATCTCGCCTGATGAAGTCCACGCTCCGGCCAGCACCCATTCAGATCCACAACTCCGAGGGTTTCCAGCTCGAGCTCCAAAATCGCTTCGAATGCCTAAGTGGCGACGTGGACGAATATAATGACGGGTTTGTAGAAGCTGTCCGTACGGTCGGGACTAAGTATTTTAGGACCCGCCGTACAAATAGAACTAAAAAGCTCTCGGACTACACTCTCGAGCTCATGGAGGACAGACGTGAGATGATTTTGCGTTCGTCAAGTGATGCTTGCAGATACCGGCAGCTCAATAAGCAGATCTCAAAGTCTCTGAAGCGCGACCTACGTCGGTATAATACCGAGCGTATAACGGAGGCTATAGAGCGAAACAGAGGCTCTAAAGTTTTCGCTAGAGATCTGACTATTGGGCATAGCCGGCTAAGCAAGCTGAAGACTGACGACGGCAAGATCTTAACGTCCGGGCCTGAGCTTTTGAGGGAAGTCGAGAATTTCTATGGACAGCTCTACACTTCAACGACAAGACCCGCATTAAATCTTGCTGAAGACCCTAGAGCAAGATTAACCCGACACTACACTGAAGATATCCCGGACGTCAGCCTGCAGGAGATTCGATTGGCTCTGAAACAGCTTAAAAACAACAAGGCGCCAGGCGATGACGGAATAACGGCAGAGCTACTGAAGGCGGGTGGTGAACCGATCCTTAGGGCCCTTCAGAAGTTATTTAATTCCGTCATAGATAAGGGAAAAACGCCACAGGCATGGCACAGAAGTATGGTGGTACTCTTTTTCAAAAAGGGTGACAACACCCTTTTGAAAAACTACAGACCCATCTCACTTCTGAGTCATGTCTATAAGTTGTTTTCAAGAGTCCTCACAAATCGTCTCGCCTGCAGGTTTGACGACTTCCAGCCGCCCGAACAAGCCGGTTTCCGAAAAGGCTACAGCACAGTAGACCACATACATACGCTGCGGCAGGTTATGCAGAAGGCCGAGGAGTATAACCTACCCCTTTGCTTGGCGTTTGTGGACTACGAAAAAGCCTTTGATTCGATCGAGACCTGGGCTGTACTGCAGTCTCTCCAGCGGTGCCAAGTAGACTATCGATATATTGAAGCACTGAAGGGTTTGTACGAAAACGCCACCACGTCAGTCCGAATACAGGACCAGACCTCGAAACCAATACCTCTGCAGCGTGGTGTCAGACAGGGAGATGTTATTTCTCCGAAACTGTTCACCGCTGCATTGGAGGATGTCTTCAAGGTTCTGGACTGGAAAGGACTGGGCATCAACATCAATGGCGAGTACATGACACACCTTCGGTTTGCTGATGATATCGTAGTCATGGCTGAGACCGCGGAGGACCTGAGTACAATGCTCGAAGACCTCAGTAGGGCCTCCAAGCGAGTCGGTCTTAAAATGAACATGGCCAAGACGAAAGTCATGTCTAATGCCCATGTTGTACCGACTCCTATAAAGATTGGAGACTCTGTTCTCGAAGTTGTTGACAGCTACGTGTACCTGGGACAAACTATCCAGTTAGGAAGGTCCAACTTCGAGAAAGAGGTCAATCGTCGAATCCAACTCGGCTGGGCTGCTTTCGGGAAGCTACGTAGAATCTTCTCGTCCGAAATACCGCAGTGTCTCAAGACAAAAGTCTTCGACCAGTGTGTGTTGCCAGTGATGACTTATGGAATTGAGACGTGGTCGCTAACAATGGGCCTTATAAGAAGGCTCAAAGTCGCTCAAAGGGCAATGGAGAGGGCTATGCTTGGGGTTTCACTGCGCGATCGAATCAGGAATGAGGAGATCCGCAGAAGAACGAGAGTAACCGACATAGCCCGAAGAATTGCAACACTGAAGTGGCAATGGGCTGGACACATTGCCCGTAGGACCGATGCCCGATGGGGCCGACGGGTTCTCGAGTGGCGACCACTCACCGGAAGACGTAGCGTGGGTAGGCCCCCGACAAGGTGGACCGACGACCTGGTGAAGGTCGCGGGAAACCGCTGGATGCGGGAGGCGCAGGACCGGTCGTCGTGGAGAACCTTGGGGGAGGCCTATGTCCAGCAGTGGACGTCTTTCGGCTGAAATGATGATGATGATGATGATGACACTATGGACTGATGAGATTGTCGAACTGGAGGAAGAATTGAGCTCGTAGAACCGATGGACGATGGAGCAGTAAGGTTCTGGAGTGGCGGCTACGTACTGGAAGACGCAGCATAGGGAGGCCCCCAACAAGGTGGACCGATGACCTGGTGAAGGTCGCGGGAAGTCGATGGCGATGCGGGCAGCACAAGACCGGTCATCGTGGAAAGCCTTAAGGAAGGCCTTTGTCCAGCAGTGTACATTCTACAGGCAGAAGAAGAAAAACGCCATCTCTGTGCATATTTTGTAATTTTTTCGTCAAGTTTCGACCAATGGGTGACCAAAGTTGAAGCTGAGTAGGTAAGCTCATTATTTTATTCCTAATAAAAATAGAATATCGCGAAAAATACGTATTGCAAAAATATGAATTGATGTGTTATATTACAATAGTAAAATGTAAGCTATATTTTGAGATTTTTATTCTATTTTAGTACCTAATAACTAATGTTTTATAATTGTACACAAATATACACATCAGGCGTAAACGACGTTTTTGCGATTTGTCCAACCTTCGTAACGATATTATAAAAATCTATTACGAATTTTATTTGAAGATACTATTTGTGGATGTAACTTGAACCAATAAATTGGTGTAAAATCTTAGTTTAAATTTTCAGACAAAAATCAACAATATATTTACCCTAGACGCTGTGAGAGCCCTACATGAAGGAGATCTCTCTGATTTGGATTTATCATCTGAAGATGAAGACCGGTAGGGATTTACATACGTCTGAAAGGGATTTGCGGACTGTTCGTGCAGATGTCATAAACCACAACCAACGCGAGGTATTCCCACCTAACTCGGATGATGATCCCTTAATCATAGTCAGGATGAGTTAAGTCTGCTCACTGAGTGTGATGCATAAAGTTCAGCAGACCTAATGTAGAACTTGTCGTCTTTGTGGATGAGACTAACATAATAATAGGGGCTAATGACTTAAACGAATTGACCCAAGCTGTAAACGAAACACTTAAAAATCTTTACGATTGGTTTACAGCTAATAACCTTTTGCTAAATACAAGTAAAACCGACATTACTTTATTCAAGTGAACAACTCGTAACAATGACAATCTAGACGTACAAATTATTGGAGACAAGATTGAATTAGTAGACAAAGTCAAATTCTAAGGTATTAAAATAGATGTGAACTTAAATTGGAAACATGAGCTAGCTGCTATTGACTCTTCTATTTCATTAGCATGCTATGCACTCGGGAGCCTTAGAGCTATTTTAGATTTAAAGCATCTAAAGGCATATATTATGCGCTTACCGAAGCTAGATTGAGGTATAGCATCATGTTTTGGGGTAACAGCTACAACTATAATTATCAGAAAGCGTCCATCTTACAGAAACGTGCTATAAGGACTTTAGTAAGGATCTCACAAACAGAATCATGTAGAGAGCATTTTAAAAAGTTAAATATTTTGACAGTACCAAGTTATATATATATTTATTATTTATTATACAAGTTATATATATTGGTTATACATTGTTACTTTGCTAATTATATTCATCAGTATGAATCACATGAGGAACGTAAGGTAAGAGATGGCACAAGAAGAAAGGAGTTTAAACACAAGTTGTCACCAAATTTTAACGTGGTCAGGCATTGCTACAGATACCAAGCAGTTGAATTGTTGAATATGTTAGCAACTGATTTGATATTGTTAATATATAATAGTCATTTATTTAAAAATAAATATAAAACCTTCTTGTTGGAAAGATGTTTATACTCAGTATCAGAATTCATGTCAAATGATACAAAATAAAGTAGGTACCAATGAACACGCTTTCGACTGAATTCCTTAACTTTGACTGTAACATTATGCTTTGACCTTTGACCGTAACTACGCATTTGACATATTTTTTTTTCTTGTAATCTGATATCTGATATTAGTTTATATATCTATTGACTTACTTATGTATAATTGATTGACTTGTTATGTTTGTCTGTGATTATGTTTTATGTATATTCCAATTCGACATTTTTCATTTTTATAGCCGCGTGTGGTATTTCTATTTTAATTTTATATGCCATTGCATATAAAATTGCGTTAATCTTATGTTCAACGCAATGTAAATTGTTATGAATTTTTTTTTTTATAAAGTATAAACTAGCGCTTGACCGCAATCCCGCCTGATGGTAAGCAGTGATGCAGTCGTTGATGGTAAAGCGCACTAGTTTATTAAGAGCCTATTCACTCTAGCCTTGAAGACACTCAAATTGTAGTCCGACGGAAACACCGCCGCTGGCAAACTGTTCCAGTCCCTCGATGTACGCGGTATAAAGGAGGAGGCGAAACGCTTCGTCCGGATCGTAGTGGTGTTAACAACGTAAGGGTGGAAACTCGCCGTACGACGGGTCGTCCGAAGGTGGAACGGAGATGGGGGAATTAAATCATGCAATTCCTTCGTACACTCCCCAAAATGCATCCTATAGAAGACCGAAAGGCTGGCTACTCTACGCTTATGCTCTAGGCTTTGGAGACCGTCTCGAGTTAAGTCAGGGACACCAATCAGCCTCTTCGCCCGCCTCTCCACCGAATCCAAAGTGGCCAGGTGACACTTAGCAGCACTAGCCCAAATGTGGCTGCAGTACTCCACACAAAAAACGGACCTGTGCTTTGCACAGCATTAGAAGCTGCCCTGGTGTGAAGTACTGCCGGACCTTTGCGATAACGCCAAGTTTCTTGGCCGCCACTTTGGCCTTGGACTCAATGAACCGCCCAAAGTTTAGGTTCCAGGAAATCTCAACTCCCAAAAGCTGAAGGCGGTCGGTACACTCCAAGGATACATTTCGAAAAGTAGGAGCCAATGTGAACGGGCTCCTTTTGGCGGTGAAAAGACACGCCTGCGTTTTGGCGGCATTGAATGCTACAAGTTAGGCATTGCCCCATTCGGAGACTGCCTGTAGTGCAACATTCGTTCGCTCTACCATAGCCTCTCTTTCGAATGAATAAATAAATGATGATGAAATGATGGTCCTTACCTAGCTCATCCTGAGTAGGAGTAATTGACCAGGAACTATGGATGTTCCTGACACCTATAATGAGGTAGTATCCGAAGTTACACCGATCACAGAACTAGACACCTCTTATGAAAATATTTTACGGAATGTTACGCCTAAGCAGAACATTAAATGGAGACACAGGGAGCTAATAAACACGTTTAGATCAGATTGGTTTCCACTAATATCAGTTGGCCCTAGAGTAGGCCTATAGGACTTTTATATAATTTAAAAAGTGAACTCTTTGTATGATTTTGATTGCATCCGATTTAGCATGGGTTCAGGCATATCGAGAGTTGATAGTGACTTGCTAGGCGAACCAAAAAATAAACAACTCTGCGACGACGAAAGTGAAGCAGAGTTGCTGCTTCACTTTCGTCGTTGGCTAGCTGAACGTCTGATGATGCGAAATATAGTTACGTTTGGTAAAAAAGGACGGGCATGTGGCAGTAGCCCAACTCCGCAGATCAAACAAAGACGACCAGGAATGATTCGCTCTGTAGCTGAAAACGCTCGAGATGGTGTTGGAAAATTTCCTGCAAATGATGAGGCACTTGAGATGTGGTAAAAAATGGTAGGGTGCAAGGGCAGAATCTAGATAAAATGCATAAAATGCAAAGTTCACTTGTACCTCACTAAAGATAAAAATTATTTCTTAGCATTTCATACCTAAAATAATAAACTAATTCGTAAACTGATTGAATCTAAGACTGATTGATTTGCCAATTACTGTTGTGCTCCGAAGAAGTAATCTATTTTTTTAAATAGCTTTATGAATGATTATTGATTATACATATTTTGTTTTGGTAATATTATGTAATTAAAATTTTCTAATAATCAATAGTACCTACTACTAATAATAATAAATTAAACATCTTTTTATTTAGGAGGAACATCCTAATACGTTATTTTTTTCATTACCTAGGACGGATGTGCACATTTGTACTGTTAAGGATCTAACTAAGGTTATTAATAATAGTCAAGGTGAACTGTAAAACTTAATATGTATAATGGTTCAAGACAGTAAAAATGTTGGAAAACTATGATAATTATTAACAAGTGTGCGCGAGCGTCGACGACCAAGTCCGTAGCAGAGTGAAGAGCCGGCCGCCATCCGCCGCTTGCCGCTGTCGTCCCGCGCCGCACCGCTCTCTCCGCGCGTCCCCTGGCGCGGACTCTGTTCACGCCTTGGTAGTCGTGAACATGTACACCAAAAGGAAATATGTTTTTCTTGAAAAATTTACAGGCCGGATGTTTTTCTTTATTTTTTCCTTTGTTACAGGATTTTAGATAAATGCGAGAAAAAATAATAAATTTAAAAAATAGACTCTTAAAACTCAGACGTGGCGAAATCAATTTTTTTTTAAATACATTCTTGGAACTCAGACTCGAAAGTCTTGGTTTGCTTTGGGTGCCTCTCAGTCAATATACTGCAGATCAAAGACTCAGGTGAGCCTAGGGCTCCCGAAGGTTAATTCAGCAGTCTGCATTCGGTTATTTCGATAAAGAAAACCAATCGCTGGGGGAAAGGGTGAGTCAATAACTTATCTGCGGTGGGGAATTGAAAAGCCATATTTAATACCACAGAACCGATAGTAAGTTTCAACGGAGTTTGAGACGAGAAAAATCACCAAACTTCCCAACTCGATATAAAAATACGGAAAATGTTCACATTATGGAACCACGTTCTGCGAATCGTTCACTATCACGATTTGCACTTATATTGTCTTATAACTGCTACATTGTTGATAACATTGCAATTTTGCATTATAGTTTATACGTGTATACCATGTAGTTTGCGTATTTATTCTCACAAGAAAGACAACTATTCGCCGACTAAAAGTGTTGTTTATATACAATGATAGGGAAAAAATAAGATGTTTTGTGCAAGCAATTTCATTTTTGAAATTATTTTAGATTTTTGTTTTCTTTAGTGCAAACAAATCAGATTATGGTCCAAACAGTTTTGCTGCAATTTACAACATTATATTTTCTTCATACGAAAAGTGAATGTAGTTTGTTCAGAATAAGCTACTGAATCTCGTTCAATTATTTTTACACCAAATTACATTTTTTCCCAAATTCATTTAGAAATTGTTGCAGTGTGCTTACCGAGCGCACACCACAGTTCACGGCAGATCAGTGGTACAAGGCACGTGCGCACAGTGGGATAGAGCCCCTCTGTGCAGAGGTGCAACGCTTTCTACGTAAAATTAACATGTTTTAAATACTACATTTTATTTTATCACTTACGGTTGAATTCACAACTAAAATACACAATAATATAGTTACGGGCTAGGGGTACTAAAACGCCGGTTAAGGGTTGCGAAGTTTATTGGCAACGAAGGTACAGTCGATCGTAGGCAATGACAAGTAGAACGTAGCTGATGTTGCATCGATATCTTTCCTTACGTCCACGAAGTCCGTGTCGTAAACACGCAATAACACTACAGATGTTACTTCACGTAGTACACGCAGTTCTCGTTACAGTTGTCGCAGTATGTATTCCCAAAGATCGCTTCTAAACTGTCGCTGTTTTCGTATCGCTAGTCGAATGCAGACTGACTGCCCGCCGGCGTCACGAGGCTTTATATAGGGCAGCTGATCGAACATTCCAGATTCGTCTAGACGGAATAATAATAGCGCATAGTTTCGAGAACGTTCGTTAGGTACCTACGGTCATTCACCGGAGTAGAGTTTCTGGAAATTTCGATGTTGTCACTTCGTTGACAAAGTTGATGAAACCTGTACCATTCGATAGGCCACCCTAGGTCTAGCAATGCGTTTTTATATTGCACCTATACAATGGCTAGGTCTCGAATTATAGGACCTAAAAGTTACGCACTGCATGTCACGCGATATTGAACCTTATGCCATCGACATAAGGTGCATTCGTAACAATATCTACCTACACTTCTGTAGTCTGACTCTTACGAACTTACGACGGTCCAAAGCCTGCAAGTGTGATGCAAAATGTTATCACTAGTTCATCATCATCATCTTCATTTCAGCCGAAAGACGTCCACTGCTGGACATAGGCCTCCCCAAAGGATCACCACGACGACCGGTCCTGCGCCTCCCGCATCCAGCGATTTCCCGCGATCTTCACCAGGTTGTGTATGCACCTTGTCGGGGGCTTACCACGCTGCGTCTTCCGGTGCGTGGTCGCCACTCGAGAACTCGTCGGAACCATCGGGCATCGATCCTACGGGTAATGTGCCCGGCCCACTGCCACTGAAGTGTCTGTATCACTAGTTAATTACAAACAAATAAACAGAAATTATTATCAATAAACGCAAGACCGCTGCAAGCGCGGACGGGCGAGCGGTGCATTGTCCATATATTTGTTTGGATAACAAGGTAATATAACAAGCTCATAACTTTGTGAGTTTACATTACATATTTTTGAAATTATGAACTTACTTTACTTAAAAATACTGGACACTAAAACTAACTCCGAAATGTGATTTCGTAAAATGGAATAGCTGAAACACTTTTCTGGTTTGCCAGTTTATTCTATTCCAGTAAAAACACTTAAAAAAATTGTTTTCCGTAATTTTAAGAGGGACATTCGTTTGTTCGAAACCTGAATTTATTTCGGTGGGTTGAAATGTAAATAAATGTTTTGGAGAGTAATGGGAGGCTTAACTTTCACTTTGTACTCGTTTTGATGGTGGTATTGAATCTGCCATTTATTTATTTATAAAAGTAAAACGTTTCCGGACTACTTACGGGCAAAGACATAAATCTTCGCATTATACTAAAAGATATTTATGTGTGAAATGATATTCCAACTACAAATAAAATATATTTTGAAAAAGGAATTCGATCAACAATGAACGTTATCATTAAACCACTTAAACGAAAGAGCAGTCAGAAAAAAAAATTGTTTATCAAAATTGTCACATCCACCGCATTACAGCCAGCATGGAAGTGTCAAGAATGTCAGTTGAGATTAGAATACATAGGCGATTTAAGACAGGATTGGCTACTGCACCCATTTGACCGCCCATTGGCTCGTTAGGTCCAAACGATCCCATCTAGTCGCAATCATTTGACAAAAATGTGTTCGCCGATTAAGATGCGGGTCTGCACATAATAATAATAGCGTAAGCCATCCATATCAATTGAAATCATTGTGAAGCCAATTGCTATTCCATTGCTCCATATGTTCGGAAAATGGGTCTGTTCATTAACTTAAATAACGCAATGAAAGCTGTTGAATTGTCCAAATAAAACCCATTGTTACTGATAGTGTGTTACGCAATTACTCTTCTGGGTGGACTGGAAGCTGACCTTACACTGACAGACATGTTAAGTAGATGATGAGTAAATACTAGGAGTCATCGAATAACATCATCTTCTCGGATGCATTGGGGCATATTGTATGAAACAATGCTGCTCTTACGACTGTTCCACTGAACGGTTCATACGGCTTATGTTTCAAGCCCATACCATGCAGCGTCGTGTGTGCTATCTCCGCTGGCAGGGAACAAACTGGAGTTATTAAAACCAACTGAAACAAATAAATATCAATAGTGTGCATGTGTTTTATGACGACATTTTGTTACGTTAATCTTATGTACGAGTATGTACATACAAATATATCGAATTTTAAGAAAAGATGCTATATTCATAACATAAATATCAGGAACAAACACAATCTTGCTATATATCACAATCGTCTCCACAGAGTAGGCAACTTGGTCAATGTATACACTTTTACAACAAGCTTCCCATGGACACTCGAAACTTACAAATTAAATGATTTAAAAGCTGTGTCAAGACCAAACTTTACAAAAAGGGGTATTATAACATCTCAGATTATTTAGAAGACAATAAAGCTTGGGATTGAGCTGCTCGCAGGGCTAAGCAATGTCATTAAGCAATACGCGTAATTACGCTATAATTATGACATTTTAATCAGTGTTTTTTTTTTTTAAATTACATAAATTGATCGTTATGTACAAAGCAGACACATATTGTTATTGTAAATATTTTCATTTTTAATATCTGGACTTGAAAAAAGACGATAATCCCTGAGTTTGTTTCGGCTATTTTTCTCAGAGGTCAGTGAGGAACTGCCGGCTCCAATGCAAAAATGTGCAAAAAAAAAAATCTTTTTTTATTCCTAATCTAATCTCGTTTGCTATTCTAATATTGTTTTGCTATTCGGATCAAGTGTTTCAAATTTAATTATTCGACATGATTGGTGCAGTGGCTGAGCGATCGACTGCTGCGGAGCGTCTCGCGAGTTCGATTCGTGGCCTACAATTAGTTGTTCCAAGTTTGGCTGTTTGTATATGTGAGTCTATACCAGGTCACCTAGAAAGTATTACTACTGTGGTGGCTTTGGTCCCGCGCCCGAGTAATTTGCTTTGTCAGCTATATGTAACTGCGCGCGGGCAGCGGCGCCTAGCCACCTCAGTCCTCTCGCGACCGTTCCGCGGTATATATGTTCATATGTTGTATGAATAATAAATAGTGAAGTAAATCCTTGGTTTTCTATAAAGAAACATCTTCCATCCTGATACACAATAAATAACGTAAGTGACGACAAAGAAGACACAATAAAATAACAGTTACATTGGTGACCCCGTACAGAACACGGACCCCGTACAGAACACGGACAGAAGATGAATCCTGGACAAGAACCACCCCCTGCTGCGTTACGCGTAGAGGACTCACACGCCAGCGCGACTTCTATTGCTGCCGTGTCACTTCAGACAAAATTACCCGAATTTTGGACGGATCAACCGCGCGTTTGGTTTGCTCAGGTGGAATCAATTTTGGCACCTCAAAAGTTGGGAGACGAAGCGAAATACCATATCGTCGTCGCAAAATTACAGAAAGAAGTCGTACAGCAAATTACAGATATACTGTTGAAGCCTCCGCAAGAAAATAAATTAGCAGAATTAAAAAATAGATTACTAACCGTTTATGAAGAGTCAGAGAGTCGGAAAATACAAAAATTAATAAGTGAGATGGATTTAGGAGAGCAGCGACCTTCCCAACTCTTGAGACGTATGAGGGATTTGGCCAGAGAGAAGATATCGGACGAGACTTTAAGAATTTTATGGCAAGGACACCTTCCGTCGTCTGTGCGTGCTGTATTGGCTGTGACTGAAAGCAAAGGGCTGGACAATCTCGCTACCATCGCTGACAAGATAATGGAGACTACCGGATGTGCCCAGGTATCCGCGATTTCCCAAACACAGAATGGAAATACAGATAAGCAGATTTTGGCAGAAATAGCGAAGTTGAGTGCAAAGATTGCTAACCTAGAGAGGTCAAGGCCACGCCATCGCAACTTTAGTAGAGGAAGGCGAAATAATAGATCTGTTTCGAGGACACGCGATGATTCGAAACCACGACGTTCTCCAGCTAACCCGGATTGGTTGTGTTCGTATCATTTTCGGTACAAGGAGCGTGCGCACAAATGTTACCAGCCGTGTGCCTGGAATAAAAATCAGGAAAACTAGCGGAAGTGCAGGAAGTGGCGGATACTTGCACTATTCTGCCTAGCTACCGCCTTTGCGTACGAGATAATAATTCAGGATTGCGGTTCCTCGTAGATTCCGGAGCAAATTGTTCAGCAATTCCAGTGAGTAAAAAACTATTTTGTGATAAAAAGTGCAGTGATTTTAAACTTTTCGCGGCCAATGGTAGTGAAATTCGGACATATGGAGTGAAAAAATTGACTTTAGACTTAAAATTACGTCGACCATATCAATGGACATTTATAGTGGCGGATATCAACCAACCTATACTCGGTGCGGACTTTCTGGCGAATTTTAATCTACTGGTAGATCCTAAGTCACGTAAGTTAATTGACAATGTAACTCAACTCAATGTTATAGCATCTCTCGTCAGCTTTAAACAATCTTCCTTGTGCACGGTTAATGAAAATCACCCCTTCGCCGAACTATTGAATCGATTTCCAAATTTAACGAAACCTGTGAATTATAAGGAAACTCCGCCTCATAATGTTTACCATCATATTGAAACAGAAGGTCCTCCAGTACACTCACGTGCGAGACCTTTACCTCCGCATAGATATAAAAAGTTTAGGGAAGAGTTCAGACTTATGCAGGAGTTAGGCATATGTAGGCCATCTAAAGGAGCATGGTCGAGCCCGCTACACGTAGTACCCAAGAAAAATGGTGAAATACGTCCTTGCGGTGATTATAGAAGGCTAAATGCTATTACCAAGCCTGATCGCTACCCTATACCTAGATTGCAGGATTTTACATATATGCTAGCAAATAAAAAATATTTTACTCGTTTAGACGTCGTTAGGGCGTACCATTGTATCCCTGTTTGGCCTGCTGATGTGGAGAAAACGTCAATAATTACAAATTTTGGGCTTTTTGAATTTTCTAGACTTTCATTTGGCCTTCGTAATGCTGCACAGACTTTCCAGCGGTTTATGAACCACACAGTTTTACAAGGTCTGCAAGGGGAAAACTCTGAGTCAGGAGAAAATAGCGATTTTCATTTTTGTTACATTGATGACGTTTTGATAGCGAGTAATTCAGATTCAGAACATAGAAAACACATAGAATTAATATTAGAAAGATTTGAAAAATATGGGTTAACTATTAATTTATCTAAATGTGTCTTTGCGCAATCGAAAGTAGAATTTTTGGGCTATGAAGTTTCCGAGGACGGCATCAGGCCCCTTAAAGAAAAAATAAAGGTTATTCAGGATTTTCCGAAACCGAAAACGGTCGAGGAACTTCGCAGATTTTTGGGTATGGTCAATTTCTATCGTTCTCATTTACCTAAAGCGGTCGAACATCAACGAATTTTAAATACTTATTTAGTTGGTGCTAAAAAGAAAGACAGAACACCCATAGAGTGGACACCGGAAGCCGAGTCAGCATTCGAGCAATGTAAGCGGAGCCTCGAGAATGCGGTGACGTTATCGCACCCTGTCCCCGGCGCCCCGCTCGCACTCATGACCGACGCATCTACCACGTCCGTTGGAGCCGTTGTATAGCAATACGTGAGTAATTCATGGAAACCTTTAGGATATTTTTCCCAAAAGATGTCTCCTGCGCAACAAAAGTATAGCACCTACGATCGGGAACTATTGGCGATTTATTTGGCCATTAGATATTTTAAAAACCTAGTTGAAGGACAAAGCTTAACTATATATACCGATCATAAGCCTCTTATGTTTGCATTTACGAAAACAAAAGGTGAGAAAGAGACTCCTACGCGTATTCGGCAGTTAGCTTATATAAGCGAGTATAGCACAGACATAAGGCATGTTAGCGGTCACGACAACATTGTTGCAGATACGTTGTCGAGAATAGAAACTATAGAATGTCCTTCTCTTATCAATTTCGAGGAATTGGCGGACGCCCAGTGTAATGATGACTATATTAAGAATTTTACATCTGAAAATCCAGGTAATATAATTTTAAAGAAAGTAGTTATGTCTTCTAATGGCAAACCTGTTTTCTGTGAATTATCATCGGATAAATTAAGACCATATCTACCTGTACAATTTCGTAAATTAGTTTTCAATTCCATACATAATTTAAGTCACCCAGGAATAAAAACAAGTCGCAAATTAGTAAGTGACAGATTTTTCTGGCCGAGTATGAATCGCGATGTAGGTCAATGGGCTAAGGCTTGCGTACACTGTCAGCGAGCTAAGATACATAGGCATACAAATGAAGTGTTTGGTACTTTTCCTAATAACGATCGTTTCGAGCACATACACATAGATATAGTAGGTCCTTTAGTTACCACTGTTGAAGGTTATAAATATTGTTTAACCGTGATAGATAGAAGAACACGATGGCCAGAGGCTTTTCCTCTCAAAGAGATAACAGCCGAAATTGTAGCAAAAACATTTTATAACGGTTGGATCACGCGTTTTGGGTGCCCAATTAAATTAACCAGTGACCAAGGTCGTCAATTTGAAAGTCAACTTTTTTCTAATCTTATGAAGCTATTGGGTATTGAAAAGATAAGATGTTGCTCTTTTCATCCTATCTCGAATGGGATTCTGGAGAGATGGCATCGTGTGTTTAAAACAGCTTTGACAGCTAGGCTAATTTCGGTACACTCATCTTGGATAGATGAACTACCTACTGTGTTATTAGGTATCAGAGCAGCGATCAGAAATGATAGTGGTGTGAGCCCAGCGTTACTAACATATGGTACAACATTGCGTTTACCTGCAGATTTTTACGCTAATAAACAAATCAATGAAACTGATGATTATAATTATGTAGAGCAATTGCGAAAAATTATTTATAGTTATAAGCCACAGGAGTTAGCGATTTCTAAAAGTAAGTCATTTTTTGTACACCCTGATTTAAAGAAGTGTAAGTATGTATTTGTACGTAACGACGCGTATCGTAGGCCTTTACAGCCAACATACGATGGTCCATATTTAGTATTAAGTAGGTCAGGTAAGGTATATGTTATTCAGTATCCGAACAGAACTGCATCTGTTTCTATAGATCGATTAAAGCCTGCATATTTGTTAAACGAAAGTGAAGACGGAGATGGTAATTTGTCCCAAAAGATATCTGAACCGATTTCGTTGAGTAACTCTAACACGCTACCGCCCGTGGCGAAGACCACGCGCAGTGGCAGAGTGGTGAAACAACCGGTGCGTTTTGCTGACGAGATGTGCTATTGAGATTTGTTTCGACGAACGATTGTTGCAAAAATAATATGTACATTGTTTACTTACTAATGAATATTAAAGTATGTCATTTATCGGTATGTAAAAATATATAATTGTACTTCATTAGTATATAAGGTAATTCACATTTGTAATCCAATCGAGTACCTACATACTTGTATTTATTGTACCAGTTTGTTAAAATTATTTTCAAGATGGGTTATAATCAAAGTAAACAACAAGATTTGGACAACAAAGTTGTAATTAATGCCGAGATAGCACAGCATCAGAGTGTGGTAAATAAGTTAAACCAATATGGCTATGTAATGATAGCATTTATTATACTGGGAATTGTGATATTGTCATACTTTTTGAGGCAAAGATGTCTCAAAAGATTTCGTTCTGCTGTCAGAAAGGAAGTCGTAAATTCCAGAAACCTAGCTATGGTGCAGGCTGTACCCGCTCAGCAGCCGCAGTCAGCCGCTGCGACGCCGGCGCAATCTAACTATATGTAATTCTAATTTGTGATGTGATGATGTGTTCGTTTGTATTATGCGCGTTTCATTGTGTATTTGTATCAAACGGTAGTTGAGCATTTTAGTAAATATATAAGGTATTTTTCATTTATCGATAGAAACAATGTTGGTAGTTAACTGTAAAAAATTGTTAATGAAATAAAAATATTTTGCTTAAATTTTGTTAATATTCAAAGTCTAAAAATATGAATACATGATATTAATCGGATACAACCATTTAGTTGCAAAAATAACAAAATTGGAAGTGATTTTTGTTCGTTGGAAAATGTTTTAATTTGTTCTCAAAATTTTGTTCCTAGGTACCTACTGCGAATAATTTTGTAATCTGTTAAGGATATATCTATTATAGTTGGTAGTTTTTAATATTATTTTATTTTTTATAAGAAGGGGGGTATTGTGGTGGCTTTGGTCCCGCGCCCGAGTAATTTGCTTTGTCAGCTATATGTAACTGCGCGCGGGCAGCGGCGCCTAGCCACCTCAGTCCTCTCGCGACCGTTCCGCGGTATATATGTTCATATGTTGTATGAATAATAAATAGTGAAGTAAATCCTTGGTTTTCTATAAAGAAACATCTTCCATCCTGATACACAATAAATAACGTAAGTGACGACAAAGAAGACACAATAAAATAACAGTTACACTACAAAAAGTTTTTATGTATGAGAAACTAGCCAGTTATAATTTATTTAAAAAATACGATTATTTATAACTAATAATAGGTACGTTTCAAATTCAAAACGTCCTTCTACAATGTTTGCGAGCTAATTAAAATTATCGTGTCTCTTTGAGAAATGGATTTGCGTCGAGGCCATTTTCGCGCTATGATTTTTTACGATTTCAAATGTCGCCTGAAACCAATCCAACCAACCAACCCATAATGAATTTTAGCACGGTCGACTACCTTTGGGGGATGAAGAAAGAAGTGGTCGCCCTTTGACGGGTGCTACAGAAGGAAACGTACTAGCAGTGAAAAGTTTAATCCAAGACAATAGACGAATTACAAATTTGAAGCATGCTTGTCTCGGTGTGTTTACGACATCGTTATAGGTGATTAATCTTGAATTTATCAACCCGATCCAGAAACGAAGCGCCGATTTTGATCACCAGTTTTATCAGTTTGACTGGCTACTTGGTTTCGTAAAGATGGTATTCTACCAAATGCTTGACAGAAGTTTTCTCTGTTGTGAGCAACAAGCGTCCAAACACAGGGCTCCGCGGGTACTCTAACTAAGAACTAGCGTTCTTGCAAGCATAAGCATCGCTTGCCTATTGTAGCTTAACCTGATTATCTACCCATGCGGCTGTTATGAATCAGCCTTAAGGTCCTCTATAAGCTGACTTCTGATTACACGAAATTCCTTTACAATGCAAGTTTGTCTAAAACTTGAAACGTAAGGTTTCATTTGAAGCAGTGCATGCAACATAAAGTTTTATTTATATATTTTCTTACATATACCTAACGGTAAATCCTAATGGTAAACGTTATTATTGTATAGCACATTACATTACATATAAAAAATATATTGTATAAACTTACGCGTCGTCCTATAGGTTTGTGAAAGAATTTCAAGCAACAGTTCTCAAGAACTCCAGAAAAGTTATAGTAGAGATATGTGAAGTTCTTCCTTTTAGCTGCTTCGATCGGATTGTGTTCTACGAATCTCAAACAGGATCGTCTCTCTAAGTAGTCATGTCCTTTGTTCACCATGTTTATTAGACGTCCCGCGCCTGAAAGACAAAGGCAAAAATTCTTTAAAGATTTCATAAATCCTTTTTAAAAATAACTTTATAACCTAGTGCTTGACTACAATCTCCCCTGATGGTAAGCAGTGATGCAATCGTTGATGATAAAGCGCGCTAGTTCATAATAACCTCTACTCTAAGCCTTGTCTCTACTCGCCCTTGCTGTTGGCTGATAGTGGCTGGCGGAGAACTGCTCAGGATCGAGCTTATTAGCGTGCCATGCAAGATGCCTATGTCCTGCAGTGGACGAGTAGAGGCTGATGATGATGATGATGACTCTAAGCCGTGAAGAAACTTAAGTTGTAGTCAGACGGAATGATCGCCGCAAGCAAATTGTTCTAGTCCATCGATGTACGCGGTATAAAAGATGAAGCGAAACTCTTCGTCCGGATCGTAGTGGCGTCAACAACGTAAGGGTAGATACTCGCCGTACGTCCCTCTATTTTGATTTAAATATTATACTTGTTACGTTACTGCACTAACCACATCCAAAAGCAAGGGAGGCTTGGGCTAAATTGTTATAGGATATTCCACAGGGGGTTTCTTAGCAAGAGCCTGGAGTTTAGAAGTGTTGGTTTAATAAGCCCATGCCTCAGAAAGCACGCAAAGGCCGGTGTTACTGCGTCTAATCTCTCTCGTGTCGGGAAGCCGTCCCATGGGATTATGATGGTAAAGTCACAGAGTGTCTCATCATCATCATCAAACTTTTTATCGTCCGATTTTTGGACACGGGTCTCCTCTCATACAGAGGCGGATTGAGCGTAATAACCACGCTTGCTAAATGCGGGTTGGTGATTTCAGACTTACAAGTCCAGGTATCTTCAAGATGTTTTCCTCAACTTGTAATTAGTCATTGGTGTCCAAGATACAGGTACTTAGAAAGTACATATAACTTAGAAAAGTTACATTGCCTGAACTGGATTTGGACCCGCACACAGACACACTCTGTGTCCAAGTAGCGGTACATACAACGCCAGAGAAAGAAAATTGGCTTCGAAATATAAATCAGTGCCTTTTTTAATTTTATTTAAAAAGGACCAAAGATAAATATTAGTTTAGTTCTTTAAAATTAAGATACGACAAATTAGACGTGATGAAAAATAAGGCGGCGAACATACGTCAGACGCTGATTAATCTGACAGGACCAAACTAATTTTAATCTCCTTAATGAAATAAAAACAAAAAGGTGTACTGAAATTAAATTTAGTTTCGTTTGTGAACAAAGAATCGGCTCCGTTGTCGACTGAATAATAATTTTACTATTGGTTACTACTACGTGCAGTCACTTGTAAAATATAGCGATGAACTGATGAGTTCTTAGAGTATCCCACTAAGAAGAGGCCTGTTCAATCAATTTGTCTTACGGGTTACAAACACTCGTAAATATTTACAAAAGAGATTGTGAATATTACTACTCAGAGGCTACTAAATATATTTATGTAATTCCAGATAATACTAATCAAACAATTGAATAATTGTTACAATTTACCTAGCCTTTTCTAGTTAACCGGATCTATGTAGGTCTTACCGCAAATCTACTGGGCATAAAATGTTTGTATGTAAAATACCTGTAGAAATGTGCTGTGCGGAATGAAAGGAAATAGAGGTAATTTATGCGATGGTACGGAACTGCTTTTTATTTATTTACTTACTAGCTGTGCCCCACGATTTCAATCGTGTAAGTTTCGATCCCGTGGGAATGTGGGGATAAAAAGTATCCTGTTTAATAATATTGGTTATAAACCATCTGTGTGCCAAATTTCATCCATTAGGCGTGAAAGCGAATATTAGTAAGGATTGTCAAATTACATTAGCCTAGCGAAACTCAGTAGATGTTATGGAAACCGTAATTTAAAAAAATAAAACACTCAACACGATTTTGGTTTTGTATTTTGGAGTCAACGACCTCTAGAAGTATTGTTACACGAAGTTTGAGCTGAGAAAATCAGATATTAGATATCCCAAATTTTTTAAGAAAAGGTATCTAAAACCAATAAAGCTGATATTAATATTTATCTTTGTCTTAAAGAATATCTACAAGGAAAAAATTAGTTCCATCATCTGCCTAGCTCCCAACTATGTAGTTGGCTCCCAGTCTAACTGAAGGTGAAGGAAAACACCTTGAGGAAACCTGGACTTTAACTCTGAAATCGCCAACCAGCATTGAGCAAGCGTGGTGATTACGCTCAATCCTTCTCTGTATGAGCGGAGACCTGTGCCTAGTAGTGGGACGATGTAAAGGTTGATAATGATGATGATGATGATCTGCACACTATACACACACACACAAACATTTACACATACACAAATACTTCCACACATCACAATACATACATATTATATAATATACCTATAGCAGATATGCATGTTTATATAAAAATGCATGTCTGCTGTCTCTCACTTTTGCCATACGTGGGATTTCAATTTTATTTCTGTTGTTATTACTTTTTTTCTCCCTTCTTTTGTACAAGTGTTGTATAGAATCCAATTGGCTTAACCCTATATTTTAAGATACAGGCGAGTTATAGTTTAAAAGATAGAGTCTACTATTGCATAGTAATTATAAACTTTCCTTTCATGTAACAGTGTAAAGTGCTATGTATTCCTCAAAGTGCTTTCCAATACATGAAGGGTCATGGTTTAAAGATGTTCACCCATTCGCGGGCCAAATGCGGCAAGTGTAGCTTTGCCCTACTCCCTAATTACGTAACACACTATTACTATCAATAGGGATGTTTCCTGGTAAAAAAAAAATACTATATTTAGTCCGTCATTCAGATTATAGAAAAATATAGGATACGTATATTTTGTTTCATCAAATCAATGAAAATTGACAAATATAAAAGGCATCAACAATGAGGAGTGGTGGCTGGTGACGTCACTGCTCGCTAAAAAGTGTAGCGTGCAGTGACGTCACACGAGTGTCGTCTTCATTTTTTGTTTATATGAAAAAAAAAAAAAATACGTGTCTAGTATTTTTTGGAAATCTGAGCAGTTGTGTTGCGATGTGTGCCGGGTACGATGCGCCTAATGTTGTTGTGTTGGGAATTTGGTCGTGGAGGGTCTTCAGATCAATCTCCCTTTGGCGCAGCATCGTTGGTCGTGTTGTTGGGTTTAACATTGCATCATCTCGTTCAACTGCCGTCTTCCTTCCTATTCGCTCAGTTTTTCTGAGTGAATAGGCTCTTAATAAACTAGCGCGCTTTACCATCAACGATCGTATCGCTGCTTACCATCAGGCGGGACTGCGGTCAAGCGCTAGTTTATAATTATTAAAAAAAAACTACCCTATCATTTTGAAGCATATTGCTAGGCCATTGCTTCATAAATTGGAAAAATTTGTTTGCCCAACAACGTAAACTACGCAATTAATGTTCTCTTTTCAAATTTTCTTTTAAAAAAAGAACGTTGCCCCATACTAGGAATTACTCGTGTAACGTGGGTGCGTATACAAACATATAACTCACATACACAAACATCCAGACCCGGAACAACTACTTGTAAGTTATACAAATATTAATTCCGTGCGGGAATCGAACACGAGACGCTCAGCTCAGCAGTCAATAGATTAACCACTGCGGTGTTGAACTGTTAAAATGAAACCCATTGGTACTGATAGTTTGTTACGCAATGGGGATATTTCCTGGGTAAAAAAAAATGATTCTGTTTAATCCGTCATTCAGATTATAGAAAAATATTGGATACGTATATTTTGTTTCATCAAATCAATAAAAAATTACAAATATAAAAGGCATCAAAGATCAGGAGTGGTGGCTGGTGACGTCACTGCGCGCTAAAAAGTGTAGCGTGCAGTGATGTCACACGAGTTTTCAACGCACTGTGTCGTCTTTATTTTTTATTTATATGAAAAAAGAAAAAATACGTTTCTAGTATTTTTTGGAAATCTGACTGATGGACTAATTAGTTTTTTTAGTCAAATACCCTATTATCCTGCAGATCGATCTATGCTGCTGTTGTTATTACTACTACTCACCTATTGAATAAAAATTGAAGACGTATGGTATTTCGCCAGAGTTCCATTCACAAGGCCAATTATCCGGCAAATCCGTTGAAGTAGCTAAAATAAATTCAGTACAAATAAAATAATATTAAAAATTGTCACTTTCACGAAGATAAAACAGAATTAAAAATTGTTTCTGAACGTACTGTTTGAATTACAAGGTCGTGAAATAATTATGTTTAAATTACAAAGTAAAACAGAGAGATTTATTATCCAATTTCCGTTATGGCGTTGCGTTGTGTGTACACGGTCCATACTTCGAATTCAACAATGAAAACTTATCGATCTCATTATTTTTCTACTATAAAATATGATGTCGTATATCAAGGCACGTCGATGAATCATGGGTACTATGAATACTGGAATATATTTTGCGCGTGTTCCGAGTTTTTGATAACGGATTTTGGAGCTAATGTGAATGGACGTGGTTGAATGATGCTGTTACTGTTAGGTATTTACATAGATTAGATTATTAGAGAAGATATATTTTAAAATTGAAACAATATTCTACTGAGGGCTGGTATTTCAATACACAAATACCTCTTCACTGAATACTGAATTGAACCATTTCACAGCTATGATATTATAGAAAATATCATCATCATCATCTCAGCGTATAATCCCGGTCGCACCCGCGGCTTTCGCGTTGGAGCCCGGAATCCGCTTACCTACTATTACGCCTCCATTTCGCACAATCTCTGGCATCCCGTGGTGTGAGACACGCATGTCATCTCTTACAACGTAAAGCCAGCACTTCTTTGGCCCGCCTCGCTTGGTCCGGCCTGGCGGAGGCGCCATGGCAAGACATTTGTTACCCACGTAACATGCCGGTTTACGTAAGACGTGACCGTACCAGCGCAGGCGACTCTCTTGCAGTTTGTCTGCTATGTCACGGAAACGGAAACTGCCATGGATGTGGGAGTTCCTGATATTATACAAAATATATCCAACTATTATAATTTGGGGAAGATATACTTTTAAATTGAAACAATATTCTACTGAGGGCTGGTATTTCAATTAACAAATACCTCTTCACTGAATACTGAATTGAACCATTTCACAGCTATTGTATAGAAAATATATCAAACTATTATATTTGGTCTTCAGATAACTTTATCTGTCTATTGAAAATGTGCCCTTAGTTTAGTCATTAATTATTTCTATAATCAAAACTAAAACGACACGAAACCAATGCATATGCGATACTTCATCACCGTTCAAAGCAAATATTGTTAAATTTTGTGCTGCAAATTATCATTGAATTAAATATTGTTTGCGCAAAGAGCAGCTACAGCGAGCGTAATTAGAGAGAATATGGACGTATCGCGATAGGCTAGCCTTCGCTCGCGCAGCGAAAGCTAATGAATAATTTCTTGCACCAAAGAGTTTCCTACTTCTTTGGCTCCACAGTTTACAAAGGACGTAGTATTTAAACTTCGCGGTCTTCCGACAACGAGACGGCCACGACTACACAGAGTAATTTTCAAAAAAAGGAGTCTTGAATTCGCTGACTGAAATGCAATTAGTGGGATCGGTCAAGTTCAAATTGGATCTTTACCAACTTTTCATTCAATGAAATCTGAAGAAAATTGTGTTCTCGTTTTTAAAAGGCTTCTTTCCTATTTTAGTTACAAACTATACTTATGGTGGTGTTTTAATGGATTTCGTTACCGCACTGTTGTAAACCACATTCTAGTAATGAATTGGGAATTGAAAATGGTTTGAATACATTTAGAGAATTTGCAATACCTGAATGGAATTGCACTTTATTGTCACAGGCCATTATGTGAGCATGCAACGCCGCCTGTAATATTTCATATTCACTAGTTTGTCGTTGTCGGAAATGTGTGCTCTATTATTGTGAATGCAAGCTATAAAGTACCTACAGATTTTCAGATTGAAAATCAATCATAGAATTTAATAAAAATCCAAGACTCAAGATAATTAAATAAAATATTTGTACAAACGTACCTAAGTGTGCATAAAACATGGATGATGGTCAGATATTAAAAGTGACCAATGACTCTAGGAACAGTTCAGATTTAAAGTAAACTGAAAATACAAAGGAAAATGATTTTTAAAATATACGTAATGTATATTTTAAAAATCATTTTCCTTTGTATTTTCAGTTTACTTTAAATCCCAGTGCCCAACAAGATTTTATTAAAATGTTATAGGTAAATTGCTATTTCATTTCATTATCAAACTTTTATCGTCCCACTGCTGGGCAGAGGTCTCCCCTCATACAGAGAAAGATTGAGCGTAATCACCACGCTTGCTCAATGCGGGTTGGCGATTTCAGACTTAAAGTCCAGGTTTCCTCAAGATGTTTTCCTTCACTTTCAGTCATTGGTGTCCAAGATATACTTAGAAAGTACCTACATATAACTTTAGAAAAGTTACATTGGTACTTGCCTGACCTGGAATCGAACCCGCGCACTCATACTTGAGAGGCTGGTGTTTTAACCACTAGGCCACCACGACTATTTTACTGCTATACTATAAATTGCTATTAATCAACGTTAAAACGTATTTTTACACTAATTTGTGAAATCTATCTTGCACCGAAAAAAATCTCTGTATTCATTTCAACCTGAAGGGTATTAAACCATTTTTTTAAACCCATGGGAAATTCAAAGAATAACATTGTGGAGATAACGACACAAAACTACAAAACGCTAGTTTTACAAGTTTCTTCAAAGAAGTTTCTAGAAATTCGATTAAAGGGTACCGCAAGCCTTTTACCCAAGTTTCTGGAAAAGTGTTGTAGGTAGCTATCATTGTATAGAGTAGTTCGGACGAACTGTGATACGGTAGCTTTGGAAAATGGAATTTTACTATGTATCGGCTCTATGTAAGTGTCTTCATCAGAGATTTTTTTAACCAACTTATTTCGTCTAGTAGGTTTGTAAAAACGCTTTCATATGTAGATCATATTCTTTTAAAACTAGATCTTTGTTTTATTTCATGTTATCCATTGATAATTATCTTACAGTCAGTCTGTTCTCACGTTCTCAGTATTTGTTAACGTGAAAACAGACTTTATCCTAATTTTGAGATTTTCTTTCAACTACCTACACATTTAACTTTTAAAATTTACACAACAAAATATGCAGGCTACAACTTACTGTGACTTATGTAATTTTAAACATCTGTTGGCCTAACGCGCGGTGCAAATACATATGTTTCGCACATATTTACGTAGTTTTAAGGCTTTATTCATGTAAGCAAATTATACTAATTGTATTTCTTATATAAAATTATTGACCGAATTGCTTTAGGTAAGCTTAAGCGACTAGACGTTGAGTTCGGATGCCTGAAATACAGAGATGTTTATTTGTATCTACTTCAGACACAGATATATCCCCGGCCACCGTAGGCGCGAGCTAGCCCAGGCAAATTTTGATACTTTTAATAATTTTATTTTCGATTAAAAAAAACTCGTTTATAATTTTATTGTGTAAATTATTGGTCCAAGGGCCCTTTTCATTTTTTACTTCTTCCACTCTGTGTGGAGCCAAAGGGCGCGTCAGACTTTTAACGACTAAAGCCCACCCGTGTTCCTCCACTTGCCTGTGCACCAAGGGCCACGGCATCTTTTGAAACAACCCGCGGCATCGGCCTCTTCTGTGTCTGTTGCAGGTTTTAAGAATATCTTTTGTTTCGTAACTTATTCATACCCTAAGTAACAATGACTTTTACTAGGCATTTGTTTAAAAGTCTTCGACCAGTATGTGTTGCCAGTGATGACTTATGGACCTGAGACGTGGTCGCTAACAATGGGCCTTATAATTAAACTCAAAGTCATTCAAAGGGCAATGGAGAAGGTTATCATTGGGGTTTCACTGCGTGATGAAATCAGAAATGAAGAGTTCCGCAGAAGAACGAGAGTAACCGACATAGCCGGAGAATTGCAATACTAAAGTGGCAGTGGGCCGGACACATTACCCGTAGGACCGATGCCCGATGGGGGCGACGGGTTCTCGAGTGACGACCACGCACCGGAAGAGGCAACGTGGGTAGGCCCCCGAGAAGGCAGACCGAGGATCTGGTGAAGGTCGCGTGAAATCGCTGCATACGGGAGGCGCAGGACCGATCATCGTGGAGATCCTTAGGGAGGCCTGTGTCCAGCAGTGGACGTCTTTCGGCTGAAATGATGAGGCTTGTGAATACACGTGTCTTTATACCAAATTCTATAAAAGTATACACCACGAAAATGCGTCAAAAGGGAGACAGTGAGGTGTTTCAGCACTAAAATCTCACTATTGTGGTATTTACTAGGTAAAATGAAACATGGAACGCGAACAATATTACGCGAAGTAAAACTTTCAAACAACAAATAGCACCAAAATTTAATATAGTAGAGTATTGCTGGAAGTACCAAGCTGTCGAAATATTTAATGTGTTGCCTTCTGAGCTAAAGATCTTGATTTATAACACCCAATTGATCAAAATAAAATTAAAAGCCTTTTTATTAGACAAATGCTTGTATAATATATCGGGACTATTATCAATAATTCATTTATTATAAATGAATTCTTTTTTAAATTTTATTATCCTTTTTTTATTCATAAACTAGCGCTTGACCGCAATCCCGCCTGATGGTAAGCAGTGATGCGGTCGTTGATGATAAAGCGCGCTAGTTTATTAAGAGCCTATTCACTCTAGCCTTGAAGACACTCAAATTGTAGTTTGACGGAAACACCAACGCTGGCAAATTCGTCTGGATCGCAGTGGTGTCAACAACGTAAGGGTGAAAACTCGCCGTACGAGGGGTCGTCCGGTGGTGGTAGGGAGATGGGGGAATTAAATCATAAAATTCCCTTGCACACTCGCCAGAATGCATCCTATAGAAGACCGAAAGGCTGGCTACTCTACGCCTGTGATCCAGGCTTTGGAGACCGTTTCGAGCTAAGTCTGGGTAGCCAATCAGCCTCTTAGCACTCCTCTCCACTGAATCCAAAGTAGCCAGGTGACATTTCGCAGCAACAGTTCAAACGTAGCTGCAGTACTGCACACACGAGCGGACCTGTGCTTTGTACAACATTAGAAGCTGCCTTGTGTGAAGTACCACCGGACCTTTGCGATGACGCCAAGTTTTCTGGCAGCCATATTATATTGTAAATAGTGTTTGGCATTATATTGTAGATATTATTACATATGATATTCACAACTTTTGATATTCAAATTATAGGTAGATGTTTTGATTTTGTATTTGAAATTTATTGACATTATATTTAAAACTGTTTGAACTATTTCTTTTTATTTTGTGTGTAGGTCGCATGTTTGTATTCTTTGATTCAACACAATGTAAATTGTTTTATGAATAAATGAATGAATAATGAATGAATCGAAAACCCGCGTTTTGGATGTGTCAACTGTGCACATGTAACAGTGTAGGAGTTGGTTTAGATACAAAGAAATATACAATCATTTTGACCTTTATTTTTTAATAAATTTCATTTCAGTATATACTGGTCAAATTTTAGGCCTTTGTATGCATATTTACCTATTTAATTTGTCATTATAGTTTTAAAAAATGCAACATCTGATAAGTCTTGAAATTGAAATCGCGCTCTCGTGATGTCAGTTTGGTTGTCCACCACGGCAATTAGAAATATATCTTTTAATTTTACTAGTACAAGATATGTTATTTCATTTAAAATTTAGCTCTAGGTAGACAATTCCTACTCGTGTAGATTCAGTTCATGTACCCACATTTCCGGCCGAAAGTGTCCATTAAATAGATCTACCCGATAAACCACTCCAAGAAATGAATTTAACGGTAGTCCTCAATTACCACCCTTACCAAGCAGATTGAAGATTAGGGTATGATGTTATCTGCGTTTAGAGAAATGGTCCATCACAAAGATTGACAACATTTAAGGTAAATAATAAAAGGAATTCACAAAAAGGGAAGTTTGATTCGATATATTTTCAGGTCAAAATAATGGAGGAGTACTTACACACAACCATATTCTTAGTGTAATTTACGTGTTTTGAGATATATTTTTCGAACACATGGGGCCCTTGTCTGCTATTATAATAGTGTCAGAATCGTCGGTCAGTGATCTCATAATGATAGATTTTGACAAGTTTCGTAACCTACTAACACAATTCATTTTCGTCATTATGACTTTCAAGTGATCAATCACTGACACTCCACTCCACATTAGTAAATATTCAAATTGAGTTGTCGTTTTTAGAAAATCGTTTTAACTAATGTGTTCTATAATAATAGCAATACGGCAAAGTCACTTTATCACCACTCTACCAATAATAATTGATCGATCATTATTATTTTAACAGATTACAATCTTTTGGCACAAAGAAAATGGAATCGTGTTGGAATGATAAATTTAATTTAAAAATAACAGACTAGGAGCCTGAGGTGAAATGAAATACTTGAATAGATATTAACTAGATTTTAAGTAAATAATAAGAAGAGGTACTCCTGAAATCTTGCGCAACTTTACTACACAAAGAAAAGAGAGAGGGCGAGAAAGAATCTGAAAAGAGCAACAACCCTTTTGCGTTACTTACATTGGATTCTTATTGTATTCCGTAATCCAAATTTATTTTTAAAGACAATGTTTAATCGAAGTAATATGAGGTGTGATTTTTTATATGAAGCATCTGCTTCAAAAACGAAAACAGTGTGGCTCCCTGTGACACTGTTTTTGTTGATGACATCGATGAGCAACCAAGAAAAACAAATGTTAGCTATAAAAAAAAAATTACTCCATAGATTCCTCTTTTGTACGTAAGAGCAGATTTTTTTTATGATCGTTAAAATCAATTTTAAAAGTCCTTTTTTATATAAGGCTGCGAAAAAGCACTTTTTGTATATCAAAATTATAAAAAACTTAAAAGGCAGACAGTACCTAAAACACCCGCCCTTCACCATATCCTAGTGCTTTTGCTGGGAAACAGTCACACAACAAACTTCCCAGCAGCACAAAGTAATTAAAAATACAAAACATCGAACTTTATATTAAATTATATACGATAATATTAACTTATCACGCCAATATATCAACAAAGAAAAAAATTGTAAAAGAAAATACCTAAATAAAATGCATAAAGGGCGTGACAGCTGTAGCTGTACGTCAACAAACGCCACATACGAAAAACGAGTCATCTGACGTCACATCGTGAATTCTACATCTCGCAAGCAGAGTTAACCATGCCACTAGCATACATACAACTTCCCAACATCAACTGTTGAGCAAGTGCCTGCCAGACATAACACTCGTCCGGTCGGAGGATCCTCCCTTTTAAATGGAAAATGAGTGAGCTTTGCATGCTTCTAAACTGCATAAACAAATACATACTAAATAATATTTTTTTGAAAAACGTATAGTTACGTCAGAACTATTCACCCATCGGATAACGCCCTCTTTAAGACCCCTAAATGGGTTCACAGGTGATAGACCCGGGGACATATGTCACCCCCCAAACATTAGGTGGTGGAGGTGGTGGCGCTAAGTGTTCCAAACGCGCCACTCTTAGAACTCCAGAACCCAGGAATGAGGAGATCTGCAGAAGAACGAGAGTAACCGATATAGCCCGAAGAATTGCAACACTAAAGTGGCAGTGGGCTGGGCAAATTACCCGCAGGACCGATGCCCGATGCGGCCGACGGGTCTCGAGTGGCGACCACGCACCGGAAGACGCAGCGGAACTATTCATCAACAAATGCACTGAAAGAGCCCAGTAAGCCTGATTGCCTTTTGTAATTCAATTTCCCTATTACAAATTCCAATTCAACGTTGCTGCGGTCCACGAATGCATAATCGTACATCAGGTATATTACATTAGTGTCGGGAACAATATTAAGATGATTAGAAGTGCAACGGCAACTGTGGTTGGGCGACATGCCAAGCCTACTTTATTATTTGCGTTCGCAAATTCGCGCCGTTCTGCGCCATTGTGACAATTTTCGAGCAACTATCTCATAATATATTTAACACAGTGGGACATATTAAATGAAACGCTTATGAAAATTCGTTAAAGTATGTAAAGTTTTTTTTTTATTTTTCTGACTGATATATTGTGTTGAATTAGGGTAAATAATACATACTTTATTACGTTTTAGTAAAAATAAAATATTAAACTTTCATTAAACTAATTTTATCAAAGAAACTACGAGCCAAAACGGCTAAAAATAATTTCTCTTAATAAAAAAATAAACAAGAATTTGTTCTTAAAAATTAAAATTATATTCATGTACAGAATTATGAAGTTGGATGTTTCCGGAACAATATCTGCATTAAACATAAGCGAACTTACCGTGCATCCTTTAATAACGTCCTCAGGTGTACACTGCCTCGCGTGGATATCTTCTAGTCTATTGTCTGGAAAATTCAAGACCTTATCTTCTGAGCATTCCACGTACGTAAGTTTATGATGTCTACACTCGCGAGCAGTGTGTAAACTGATCTAACGCTGAACAAAGACTGGATGAGCGCCTTGTAAGCCCCATATTAAATGCTTTAGGTGGAAAAGAACATGTTTTCTTAAAGAATAAGATACTTTTCTGTTTATATATATATTATAATGTATTACTTGGAATGAATTAAGGTTAGGTACATAAATATGGTGTTAGGAAAAAAAAAAAAAAACAAATAATATGTTTTTTTTTTTTTTTATAAATTATAAACCAGCGCTTGACCGCAATCCCGCCTGATGGTAAGCAGTGATGCGATCGTTGATGGTAAAGCGCGCTAGTTTATTAAGAGCCTATTCACTCTAGCCTTGAAGACACTCAAATTGTAATTTGACGGAAACACCGACGCCGGCAAATTGTTCCAGTCCCTCGATGTACGCGGTATAAAGGAGGAAGCAAAACGCTTCGTCCGGATCGCAGTGGTGTCAACAACGTAAGGGTGGAAACTCGCCGTACGACGGGTCGTCCGATGATGGAACGGAGATGGGGGAATTAAGTCATGCAATTCCCTTGCACACTCACCAGAATGCATCCTATAGAAGACCGAAAGGCTGGCTACTCTACGCCTGTGCTCCAGGCTTTGGAGACCGTTTCGAGTTAAGTCTGGGTCGCCAATCAGCCTCTTCGCACGCCTCTCCACCGAATCCAAAGCGGCAAGGTGACACTTCGCAGGGAAATGCGCATTCTTTTATGAGATTTGTGCGTTCTTACAAGATATAAATAATATAAAATCACAAATTTGTTTTAGCAAAGAGTTGGGCAGAGGTATATAGGGTGGCAGGTATATCGACCTACAACCTAGTACAGACGAAAACACATCAAGCTAATACAATTTTTCGAATTTCATTATTACATTTTCAACTTTATCTATAAAACATTAAGATTCAATGTTCATTGGGATATTAGGTCCTTACATATGAAATTGGCGTTTTGTCTTACTGGCCACTTTGATCTCAAATATCTCCTCTTTGGTTTAGAATTCCAAATTCAAATTTATATAGCTATTTACTCTTCAATTTGTGTCTCGATAACCGTATTTCTTTTGTTTTTTCTCTGCATCATTGAGTTTACAAAATGGAAAAATTAAAATTTCGCGTTATTTACGAATATGAGTTTCGCCGTGGTACCAGTGCTGCAGAAACGGCTCGAAGAATTAATGATGTGTATGGCAGTAGTGTCGTTAGAGAAAGCACAGTAGGTACGTTTTTGGTTCCAACGTTTTCGTTCTGGAAATTTCAACCTACACAACAATCCCCGTGGACGGCCGGAGACGACCAAAGTCGATAATAGAGAGTTGAAGGCTATTGTGGAAGCGGATCCATCTCAAACTACGTCCAAGTTAGCTGCAGGCTGCGGTGTTAGTGATGAAACTGTTTTAATCCCCTTGAAATAATTTTTAAAGATAAGAAAGCTCGAAAGGTTATCCACCTTTCTCATGAATTGAGTGAAGCAAACCGACAAACGCGCGTCGACTGCTGCGTTACATTACTGAATCGGTAAAATAATGAAGGGATTGTAAATCGAATCATTACCTATGATGAAAAGTGGATACTCTACAACAATAGAAAGCGCACATCGCAATGGCTGAACCCCGGTGAATCATCCAAATTCTGCCCCAAGGGAAAATTTACTAGAAAAAAGTTATTGGTCAGCGTTTGGTGGACTAGTGCCGGTGTGGTGCACTACAGCTTCCTTAAATCTAGCCAGTCGATTACTGCAGATCTCTACTGTGAGCAGCTCCACATAATGATGGATAAACTAGCCGTTAAACTACCGAGACTGGTCAATCGCACAAGGACACTGCTGCTTCAGGACAACGGGAGACCACTCACTGCACAACAAACTGCTAACAAATTAGAGGAGCTTCAATTGGAATGTTTATGATATTCACCGTACTCCCCGGAGCTTGCTCCAACAGACTACCATTTTTTTTAGAAATTTGGATAACTTTTTGCAGGAGAAAAAATTCAACTCCAATGAGGCAGTCCAAACCGCCTTCAAAGATTTTATTGATTCCCGTCCCAATGTTTTTTTAGAAAAGGCATAAACAAATTACCTATGAGATGGCAGAAGTGCATAGATAGCAATGGATCCTACTTTGATTAAAAAAATATATTATATTAAAAAATAAACGACTTTTATTCCTCCCATACAAAACGCCAATTTCATATGTAAGGACCTAATATTTGACAATTTCGGTTAAATTGAGCTCCTGCAATCTTTACAGTCGATGACGGTCATGTAGTAATATGACCGTAATGAGCTGAAACTATACGTTGATCATGAAATAAAAAAAGAAAATGCTTTTCCGTAGAGTAAAATTGTTTTTTTTTTATTACTTTGTAATCATCCTAACGCTGAGGTGACAATGTCTATGCCGCTGTCTATATTATACGCTTTTATGGCTTTTGAGACTTGCTTGGGTTGACCCAAAGTTTTAATGATAACTGGCATGATCACTTACAACACTTATACTTTGTGAAATGTGTGGTTAAATTAGGCAGGTAATTTGAATGTGTTTAAATTAAGTAGCAGTGTGAATTCCGGACAAAAAGTGGGCATCGATAAGGGTACAACCCAGTGACAGAACGTTATGGGAGGATGAAAAACGGACAACTCCGGGTTCCCGTTTTATTTATTACGGCTAAGGGTCCGCTATTTTTGTTAGGCACAATTTAAGGCTTTCAAGCTGTGTGTACTCCGCTTTTTTTTAGTAAAGATACTTGTGCTCGCTCTGCGTTGAATTAGGGATCAGTTAGTATACCACAAAGTGGGTTGAGCACTTAAATTCTGGGGTCGCTTTTTAAAAAGGTATTTCGTTGTTTAAACCAAGAATTAAAAAAAAAAATCGTTCATATGGCTTTATGGTGCACGAAGTGGGTTGAGATCCGAGCAAGTATTCTTATTACTTTTTAAATTTATATGTTCTGAGTTTATGTAGTTATGAGCTGAAAACAAAATAGCAGGTACAAAATAGACAAAAGTCTAGGTTTCCAGAGTTAATTTAAATATAAGTCTGTCGCTTACCGTCAGATAGAGTAATTAAATCGCAAACAACAAAATCACATGCAGTCTAATTCAGTACAGTACTGGCGATCGGTGCGACGCTATGAAGGAAGGCACGTGACGTCCCGCCACTCTCCCGAAAGGATAGCAGCAATTTGATGTTTTCTCACTAATTTAAACCCTAATTCATGGAGGTAGAAACTCTGATAGGTGCATGCTATTCTGTGTAATTTGTAGATTTTATGGTCTTATAAACATGTTATTTCACAAATCAAAAACCTAGCCAGTGGAAATTCCCACAAAACAAAGTAAGTACGTGTCACTTGCAGTGTTTTGAACTGGTAATCACCTCTTACTAGGTTTTTGATTTGAGGATTGCGGTTTAGTCTGTGCACTTGCTAGGTTTTATGGTGTCGCTATATTAGGAATATATATCGCCTCTATTGAAAAAAGGGTTTTGAATATTGTGTGTATTTACTGTGTAAAAAGGACGGTGTAAAAATCTTGGTTTCAACAAATATGACCCTCACTGTGTCTTGATTTGGGACAGCCGAATCGTTCTGCGTATGTTTTTTTAAACAATATGTTGTGGACCGTAGCCGTATGCAATTGAGGCATATTATTAATTAATTCTACATCACACACATAGTATTCTTTTCATTAATGTATCAAACTTAATTAATTATTTTAAAAATCAGAACAGAAAAAAATCAGATGCCATAGCCTTTTCGTATCGATCTTCACAAACGCCCTCACTGTCTGCTTATTTCAATTTAAATGATATTCAAACACGAAGGCCATACGACTTAATTCAATTACCATTTTTCCCTTCTACCCCCAAAATAAATATATTTTCGGCCAGCGCGATTCGTTATGGCTTTATTAATCATTTTCTATGCAATTTTCTGCTCATTCATTAACATTCATAACTGTCAACGTAAAAAATATTCCATGTTTAAATTCCTTCGCTTTTTTTAATAATAAGCCTTTTTTAAATGGAAACTGTGTTTGATCAATAGCCAGAACCTTTTATTTAAAACGTCTAAGAAGAAATATATATCCCGCTGGTCCACTGGCTTTCAAAACATACCGTATCTCGTCTCGAGCTACCCGACTATACTGGAATAAAAGATAAAACAGATTGTATCTCGTACCCATCGAGCTGTGATAGTTGTCAATAAAGGAAACTCCTGCCACTTTCCGATAGGAACAGTGCAAGATATGAAGAGCACACACATTACTGTAGGTAAAATTTGTGCAATTATGATTTGATTGTGATGACTTTAACAGTAGCTGTAGGTATTATTAACAAGTTTTACAAAACCTCTTTGTAAATTATTGATAATGAGATTTGAAGTCGCGAAGAAAAAAAAAATGCCACTTTTTTAATTTTGAAATTAGGTACAGGCAAACGTTTTCGTTTTGCTACTAGTGTACCTATTGTACTATTATATACAAAGGTAAATCAAAGTGCTGAAAAATCTTTTGTGCGTACAAAATGGCGAACTATCTATGAAGTTTCCGTGACATGTCTTTAGACACAGTCTTTCTATCATCTTAGTATCACAAAAAACACCACTACATGGTTTACCCAATAGTGGTGGTGTAGTGACCGTAAAAGCTACTGCTGAGCCAAAAGTCCTGAGTTCAAGTGCTAGGTCTGGCAAAAGGGTTCTCATAAATTTCCCAATATCAGCTTAGCGCCAAGATTTGTGCCCAGTTTTATTTTATTTTTTTAAATTATTATAAACTAGCGCTTGACCGCAATCCCGCCTGATGGTAAGCAGTGATGCGATCTTTGATGGTAAAGCGCGCTAGTTTATTAAGAGCCTATTTACTCAGAAAAACTGAGCAAATAGGAAGGAAGACGGCACTTGAGCGAGGTGATGCATTGTTAAACCCAACAACACGACCAACGATGCTGCGCCAAAGGGAGATTGATCTGAAGACCCTCCACGACCAAACTCCCAACACAGCAACATTTGACGCATCGTACCTGGCACACATCGCAACACAACTGCTCAGACCCGTCCTCCGTACGGCTTTACCAGACATCATGCCGGAACACGACAAATCGCTTGACGGCAAGGCTTTATCTGGTGGGTGGTAACTTCTGCCGGCGGCCGATGTTATGGCCTACCACCGGAGGAAAAGGCTCGCCAACTATTGCATGGATCTTAAAATAGCTATCGAAATTTGTGAGCACACATTTGCCTCAGATTTCGTGGAAAATAGGGGTGTGTAAGTTTTAAAAATCAATCTGTGCGAAGCCACTAATGGAATCGATCAGCCCTTCTAATGAAACTACTTAGAAGTGACGGAACTAACAAACAATGTTCTAACTATGATTAGTTTGTGGTACGTCTATCGTGAAGTTGGATTGAGACGACCATCGTTAATGTCAAGTGTCTACTGTTTTGAGTTGACTTAAGGACTGGTTCTAATCTGATGGATTCCGAATTAAGGATGAACGAATACGACCACGAAAACAGATGCTTACCAGTGCCGCGGGTTGTTGGGAAGAGAGTTCAGGGTTCACTTTTCAAGTCTTCAAGTGAAGGAACACGTGTGTGTTTTAGTCAGTACAGGTCTGACACGATCTTCCGCTCCACCCAGAGTGGGAGAGATCATTTGATAAATCCCATCCTCGACAAAAAAAGGACGATAAGATTAGATGTACGTAAGCATAGATTTAATGAAGAAGTTGGGGTTATTTATACCCCAGAGTTGTTGTAGGTAATTAATGAGTAACACTAAAACCACCAGTTTTGAGCCGCACTTGTTTTATTTACACCTGACCACGTGACGGAGGTATATTTACGACTGAATCACACTGTGTTCAAGTTCATTATACAATAGCATTTTGCTGTACGAGCATTATTGGCTCCTGAGAGAAACGTATACATAGATCAGTTAACAACATATGTTACAAAGTAAATAAAGTATAAAATAAAGTAAATGATAAAGCACTAAAACAATAAGAGAAACACAATTATTTAAAAGAATTATTATAGTTCAAATCAACTTCGATGGGGTTTATAATAAGACACAGAAACAGAAACTTGAGTAACTTGTACGACAAGTTGAGTTATAGCCATACCCAGTCTCATAGTTCACGTTCAAAAATGGTTGACGGCACGATTGGTGTAGTGGCTGAGCGATCGCCTGCTGCACTCTTCGTTTATATGAGTTTAAATGTTTATAAACGCAAGTTAAGCCGGAACTTTTATCAAGTTCAGGAACCGCTCCTACTGAAGGTGTCGCTCCTCCTACTGCCTGCGCTGCTCCTCCGCTGCTGCTGCCGGCTTTCTGCTACTGCTGTGCCCTGCCCGACTGACCGCTGCCTTCCTTTTTATTTTTTATTTTTTTATGTTAATGTTTACTTTTGTTGTCACCTCACCCATCTTCATCCGCCTCCTTTTTTTCAATCCTTTTAATTATCTTTTAATAAATTCTTTGTCTCCCTCCTCCTCTTTCTCTTTACCTGTCTAACACGACAATGTAAGTAATCTTGTTATCTGATTATGATATTATATAATCTCATCGTAGGAAAATGTTTTGTACTTGTTTACAACAGGTTTTATTTTGTTCTGGGTCATGTCGATGAATTTAATACATATGTATAAGAGAAGGTCTATCATGCGGTCCTTACAATATATTTTTCTTTAATTTTATGTTTATTTTATTTTTTGCGTCACTATACTCGCACTGTTTAAGTAGGTACATATACCTACGTTACAATTTTAATCTGGCATATTTTATGTCTTAGATATGTATATTTTTTTAGCTCTTGGCCGGTTTCCTCGCTATGTTTTCCTTCATCGTTTTATGAGCAGCGGTAATGAAATAATTTACACATAGTAAAGCGCCTAATGGGTCCCAACCTACGACCTACAACTTGTAAGTCGTGGTCGATACCACTAGAACACAGTTGCTCCCTCTCACTGGGAAGTGGCCTGTGTCCCAACAGTGAGAACATTATAGGGTGATTTTGATGATGATGATGATACTTAAATACACGCCTCACGCTGCTGTGTAAAGCTGTTTTACATCCGTCACCTTACACATCAAGTTCAGTTGAAAACTAGCGTCAAGCACCAGTTGTCCGCAGGAGACGCCCAGGTCGGTGAGCAGTGAGCATCTCGCCGCCCGGTAAGTACCAGGCCCGAGTCGACGGCGCGTTGTGTATCACGCGCGCCTCAAAGAGATGTCAGCACATCGTGACGGGGTCCACGAAAACCGATGCCTCCTTGGTCAGGGTTGCGGGTTGGTTAAAAAAGAAACCGAGACCCTGGCCGTTGCACATGCAAGTGAAGAAACACGGGTGGGTTTTAGTCAGTAAAAGTCTGACACGCCCTTCCGCTCCGCCCAGAGTGGGAAAAGTCATTTGATGATTTCCCATCCCAAAAAAGGCACTAGTTGTCTGGCAATTTTGCTGAACTGGGTCATTTTGGTGCCGTCGCGGACACACTCCTCTATTTTCTTATATGGATCTTCATACTTACCATTTGATTTTTATTTTATCTTTTAGTCGGTGCTAAATAAATGCATTTTCATTCTATAATAGTATAGAAGTTAGGAATGACGAATAAAATCAGCAATATCAACATAAAAATGATAAAAACGTCACACGGTAACAAGCAGAACACTGATATTCAAGTGTCCACTCGGTTGAAATTCACTAGCCCGTAAAAATCCGGGTTTGTGAGGAGTCGAGGATCCTTGAAGCAATGCAGGAGGGTGTCCTAATGGGAAGAGGACTTAGAAGACTCCCTGTCCACTTCTTGGCATCTTAATCGGCTCTACGGGCTTTAAAAGATTCCGGCTTGAACTTAAGACGGTTTTAGATCAAAATGTGGTATATAAATAGATGATACAAGTTTTGATTGAGGGAACTTACTTGAAATGTAGTTATGCATATTATTTAATGTCGGTTAAGGCAACTGGACTTCGGAGCAGGACATACTAGTTAAGTGTACAGGTATGTGCGCAGACAAAGATACACTCATACTTCCCTTACTTTCATAGTCCAAGTGATGGTCATCCGACATGACCGGAGAGAGATAAGGGAAAAGAAATCAATTTAGAAATAACACACTACGTTATTTTTATATTTTATATGAAATACATTTATTTATATTTTATCGGTCGAGTCCGATTGTTAGTTAGTCGAGTTTGATAGACGGCGACCGGTAGGGGCGAGCGCAATTATTGTAATCTGTGGTGATCGGTGCTAGGGATGGCGATTCTTTTCGAAAAAGATCGATTTTTAAATCGATTCGAATCGTGACCTAATGAATCTATTCACAAAAAAATCGAAGTCTATAAGATCGATTTCCGAAGAATCGATCGTTTTTTTCAAGTTTTCGTTTATAATGTAATATTTTATTAAAAACAAGGTACATATTATAATTTAACGATCTCTTATCAGTAAAATCAGGTAATTCGATAATAATAGTAGATTGTTAACCGAGGGTGGAAAGAATCAATTCCCGAGGTATTTTGACGCCCGAGCGTAGCGAGGGCGGCTATAGTCCGAGTAGGAATTGATTCTTTTACCCGTGTTAAACACTCTACTTTTCATTTCGAATATGAGGAAAATAAAACTAGTTGTTTATCTGAACTTTTTATGGATAACACTATATAATAATGTTAGTCCTAATTTGACTATTAATTTGAAATAGGTACTCTATTTAAAATTAATAGTCAAATTACATTGTGTTTTACAGTAAGTGTACTCTTGAGCATTGAATATCGGCTCCATAGCGTAGAAGGTTGTAGTTTGCTAGACAGTCCTTTAAAATATGTAAGATATACACTTTCGGAAAATGATTTTATGTTCTTCTCTGCTCGCCACTTCATAAAATCATTGTATGTGTCTATTTATCTTTCTTTTGAGATTTCTGGTAAAAGATTGTTAATAACACAATTTACCTCGTCTTTAATTGAATCTGGTGTCAATATTTCAGAATCGCTTGAACTCATTTTTAAATTAAAATCTTAACAGTTTAGATCAGGTATTAAAGTAACTACGAGTATTTTTTTAATTCCATCACTGATACTTATCAGATTAGTATCCCGCTAATTTATGTCGAATTTTAAAATTTTAAATATGGAACTCACCACGTTATTGTTGCGACCATAGAATTAATAAGTAGGTACTATCGTACTTCTTAATTCTATGGTTGCGACCTATTTCGCTCAATGAAGTTTGCGCTAAGTTCACACTGGCTGTTTAGAAACTCACATTGCCGCTGCATTTTTTTTATTACTTTTTTTTTAAACAAATTTCTTCACAGCTGACAGCAGTTCTATTTTTAAAGTTCATTCCGACCCTTGGGTGGGAAGTAATTTGTATGAGTTTTTCCCGCTCTAGGGAGGGAAATAGCACTTTCCACCCAATAATCAGATCAAGAAAATACTACTTTCCGAATATGAGAAATGAAAAAAATATTTTCATTACTATGTCAAACTAACAGATAAAGTATAAAATAAGACATTTATTTTCTACATTTAGAATTTTTACAGAGTTAAGAAAATTGTTAAGAAAAATCGTTTACAAAGTTAATAGATAATGTAGCTTATAGTAACTTTTTAAAAACAACAGTCTATCAAGTCTACAGGTATCCAAGCGGTTTCGCTCATCTGTTGCGATGTTTCCGGCAATTGAGAAAAGGCGCTCACAATGAACAGATGATCCTACAATACTTATCATATACATCACGGCTATTGAGTGAACTTGGTGATAAATAAGAGTTTTTTTGTTCTTGCCAGTTGAGTGTAGGATCATAATTTAGGTGCACAACTGCCTGCGATAAATAGTGTTTAAATTCTTCATTTAAGCCTTCACTTTCCTGTGCATGTGCAGTATATAAAGAGAGTTGCTTTTTCACAAGCAACTTATGAAAATCCCAAATTCCTTTTTTCATATAATTACCAGTCTCTTCAATGGCGTCGACTTCTTTGCTATTATTTTGTGGAAGTTGTTGCCGCTGTTGTATCTAAAATTGAAGTGTTTATTCTATTTATTGCTCGAGAACAGGCGACATGGTCAGTAAAATGTTTTTTTTTTTAAATCTAGGATCTTAAATGGTCGCAGCAGCTAACAAATCACTTGAATCAACCATTCTAGTTTTTGAATAATTAATTCTTTAACCGGCAGCACTTTTATAATACGGATACATTCAATTAATTGTAAATAGCTTTATGGTTTATACCAAATAAAATCGAATGTCGATTTTCAAGGGTGAAATATCGATTCATCGAATCGATTCAGTACTACATATCGATTTAAAAAATCGATCTTGTTGGCTCCAAAAATCGATTCTTCGATTAATCGATTTTAGATCGCCATCCCTAATCGGTGCCGCGCTATGACACACAACGTATTGCGACCTCGCCGCGAAAGGTCCGTTGCTTGAACTTCTTGACGAAATCCTCGCATGCGTGGCGTGTTTCGGACGAGTGAATTTCGGGAATAAATCCACCGGCCGCGTTTTGTATAGTTTGTCGCGATTGTTGCCCGTGTTTTGAAGTATTTACTTGAACTATAAAACGTAACAGTGCGCCTGTAAATTGAGTTGAATTTGAATCGGAAACGTGGTTTCATTGGCGATCTTTGTCGGGCGTGATTGACACTGCTAAATAACTTCTTACGTTGGTGAGCTTTGGTGCCCTATTAAGGGAACTTGGTGTGTGTCGACTGGTATGGGACAGTCAGTGAATTGAAGACTTCGGACGTCATTGTAAAGTCGGCGCGCGCGTCGACTTCTCCGGACTTCACGTCGCGACGGAGCACACTGAGTCCCAGGTAAGTCCCGTAGATTTACTAGAGTGTGATCGGAGATTGATTTTACTTGTAGTGTAGACCGACCTTGTTTGTTGAATAAGCCGTGACAAATGCGCGGTAGATGTACGTGCTGTACTGGGGCGCCTACATATATATATATATTATTATATATAAAATATTATATATAATATTCTATTTATATGAAACCTGAATTTAGTATGTTCAGAATAAGCAACTGATTCGATTTCAATCATATTTACACCATGTTATATTTTTTCCTAAATACATTTAGAAATGATTGCAGTGTGGTTACCGAGCACACACAGTTGACCGTAGATTAAAGTACTAGTATATAGTGTGAGACAGCCCCCCCCTCCCCGCCCCGCTTCATGTGCGGGCTGCTGAGCGGTGCGTTGACCATATTTTTGTTAGGACAACCAAGTAAAATAACAAGCTCATAACTTTGTGATTTTCCATAATATCTTTTTGACATTGTGTACATAGGTTCTTTGAATGCATAAACAAAAAAAAAAACGTTGTATAAAAATATATTTACACGATATCCAAAAAGAATAGATATAATATGTGTTTGGGCCCATTCAATTGCTCTCTCACTGATTGTAATGTTGGCTGCACTTGCCTGTATTTTGGTTTTATTGGTGAATCCGAACGCACCCGAAAAAAGCACCGCCCACTCCAAAGTTGTCAAGATGACAGTCTGTCACTAGCTCTTCGCGCCGAAACCCAAACCCGCATAAGGCGGCACGTCCGCGCTCGCGAACTCCCACCTCAGGATGTCAGGAGGGACTCCCGAACCTGATTGTTGGTGCATCCTAGGACTGCCGAGACGCCGGGACACAGGTAAGTTGCACTGGCATACTTTGGTGAGAGATAATTTTGTGGGTATTCGCTGTCTGTTTGAACCTTCGAAATATATATTGAACCTAAAATCGTAATACAGTTCACTTCTACCATCAAGGATTCATTCTGATCCTTCTAGCGCCATCATATGGGTGTATTAGTGTAAAGTGTAAATGCTGTGACAATGAAACGTATGCAGCGTCAGAACGATGGAGAAACTAGGCAGTGGTTCCTCAAGAGCAGGCGACAGGTAAGTCGGCATTATAGGCTCAGTACGGAAGCAGGAGCAAAGGCCTGACACGGATTACTAAATAAACGTATTTAACGAGTCATGGGAGCATCACATCCCCGATATTCAAACTCCGGGCTGGTACTAAAAACATTAATTGACCTGGAAACTCTTCGGCAGATCCAGCGCTTGCAATTACGAGCCCAGTAGGCAAATTTTACTTTATAGTACTAACAAAGTGACAGCAATAATTTGCAATCCTGAATTTATTTAATATATCCGAGAGTCCAAGAGAATGTACTTCCTCGATTCTAGATCGCATCGACAGTATATTTTTTTCTTAATATTATTCAGTTTATCAAATAAGTATCTTAAAAAAAGTTACTTACAATTTCAAACGTCGTTCCTTTTCTTTATAAAATGAGCCTAACTTTTCATTCCACGACTATGAATCTTATACCTTTAAACGAGCAATTCTTGTATATATATATATATATAATTGGAATCTCGGAAACGGTTCCTACGATTTTCATGAAATTTTGTGTGCAGGGGGCTTCGGGGACGATAAGTCGATCTAGCTAGGTTTAATTTTCAGAAAATGTATTTTTTCCATATTTTGAGGCACTGAACAATTGCTAAACTTCTCATAAGAAGCTAAATTTCGCCACTGTCCTTAATGATACGAATAGCTGAGGGGCTTCGCCCTCTGATTCGGAGCTCGTAGACTTCGGGTTCAAATCCCGGGTGATTAGTGTTTTTTCATTTTTTTTTTGGAGTTTTAAAAAAAATAATGATGGCGTTGTCTATTGCTTTTTATTACATTTTATTGTTTTTTTCTTTTTTTTTTTTTGGAGTTTTAAAAATAATAATGATGGCGTTGTCTAATGCTTTTTATTACATTTTATATAATTGGAGACGGCGTCAACGAATTTTCTTTTTCGTTTATTAAATCAATGGAAGAAATTTTGTTTTGCCTAATTTGTGGAGATGCAATGTACCAGGATCGCACAAAAGTGTAGAAGTCGAAACAATTGTGAAAGAAATGATGTTGTATATAAACAACAATATTTTTTGTTGTAAATATATAATACCTCGAAGAACTTTTATTTTGCCTACTTTATGGAGGTGCAAAGTACCAGGGTATCACAAAAGTGTAGGAGAAGTCGTAACAATGAAGCTCATTCATTTTAAAGATCAGCCTGAAGGAGCAGTCGAATTTACAACAGAATTTCTCAACAGTGTCAACATTTCAGACTTGCCACAACATGAACTGAAATATTAGTATTATTTCCTTTATTTCATTATGATACACTTATAAATTATATTTTTAAATATTTCTACATAAAAATATATATAAAAAACATTTAAAAATATAAAAAATAGTAACCAAGCTACCGGCGGTCAGGGCTCCAGAGAGAGGAACTTCCTGACAATGCGAGCCGTGTCCAGAAGTACAGCTTTCTGAATCAAGCCCTTGATCCAGCTGCCTCACGAGAGCCTCTTGAGGTGTTGGTCGAGGCTCTTGGCTATTAAGCCATTGGCTGTCACGACTATCGGCACAATGATTGCTGAATCCACCTCCCACATGTCGACAACCTCGTGAGCCAAGTCAAGACACTTGATTTGTTTATCTTTCTCGGCTTTCACGAGGTTCTCATCATGCGGGATGGTTATGTCAACAATCATTGCACGCCGCTCTGATCGATCCACCATCATTATATCAGGCTTATTGGCAACAATAGTCCTGTCAGTGATGATGGATTAGTATTATTGCCTAGCACCTCCTCAAAGTAGGCAAAATAAAATTCATCCATATAATATGATTTAATAATAATGATGAAGTACCTGGGCGACCGAGCTTAGCTCGGCATCTTTTTTTGTGTTATAATTATTATTATTGATTTATTTACATCAGACAATTGTTCATAGTCTTCATAAAAACACAGTACCTGGGCGACTGAGCTTTGCTCGGCATCTTTTTTTGTGTTATAATTATTATTATTGATTTATTTACATCAGACAATTGTTCATAGTCTTCATAAAAACACATAAGTACACAAAATACATTTAAATTATTTATGAACTATTATAAATAAAATTAAATTAAACTAATAATTAATATAATACTTTGATTTGATATAGATGACGTTTACATTCATGGTACACGAAGCCAATGTTTGGTTTGAGGTTAGACCCAGAAAATTGCTCTTAAAATATCACGTGTCTTTTTTACACGAAAATGCCAAAAAGAACATTTAAAAAAACGCTTACGAACAATTTACCTCCATGAAGCCGTGACTCATCTCAAGAAGCAGAAGAAAACCTCCATGAAAACAATCTGATTTTCGCTCGTCCCACACGTGTTTGTTAGACTTCGCACAGTGAGGACCCATTTGAAGAAGAACTTGATGAAAATCATCAGGTTTCCGCTCATCTCACACGTGCTGCTAAAGTAAGATGCTTGCAAAACTTGACTAACATTTTAAGAACAGAAAGGTCTTATTTAGATGTTTCACGAGAGCGTGCAGCACAACGTGTGGCCGCCGAAAATGATGAGCAAAGGGAGCGACGTCTGCAAAATATGCGGCAGCGTGCGTCAGAACGTGAAATGATTATTATTAATGAAAACCCTCAGCATACCCGCAATATAGTATGGAAGGACGTATTAGGTTAAGACCTTAAACTATGTATTGATGATAATATATAACTGATGTAACTGATTGATAAACTATAAGTACTTATTTATAATAAAATGTTAAACTAAATTGCACTCGTAATTTTATATTTAAATAACAGTTGATAATATTTTTTTATTATTATGTCGGTATGATCGAAAAACATTAGTCAAAAAATATTATTTAAAAAATTCGCTCGTTATGTATTTTTTGTTTTGAAAATATAGAGACACGCGATGTACCTAACAAAAAAAAAAAAGATGCCGAGCAAAGCTCGGTCGCCCGGTACTATTAAAATAATCTTCGGGAATAATAGTTTACCTTTCCATCAAAAAGGTTTGAGGTTGGACGAAAAAGTTCTAAATGTAAAGGATACAAAAAGGAAAAGGTTAAATGAAACCACAGATTTTGAACTGATGTATGTAAGCTTCCATTGAAATTCTTTTGGTTGACCGGAACCTTAGCCGGACCAGATCATTCATTCGGTTTCTTTTCATCATTACCGGCCCGTAAATGATCATTACTGAGAATCCTATTTAAAAGTTTACAGGTAAAATCCTTATTAAACAGAAGCTACCATTAGGAATCATCCCTAATGGTAGCTTCGTAGATCTGGTGGGTTTGTGGGTAAATAAATGACAATCACACGGATCGATTGGACGTTCTATAAGCTACTCATGGTCCGTGGAAAATGACTTCTGCGCCTCGGCAAGTAAGTTAAATTTTCGAGTTGCCATTTGTAGATCTTTAGCACTTGTTACGGGTAGTCAAAAGGTGCCGGTTATTAGAAATTCGGAATTTCGAGTACACGTAACGACTACAAAGGGTTATCTTATTATTTGGTCAATGGGTTGTGGAGGACGTTCAGAAAGATAGTATTCTTTTTTTGCTTTTTGTGTTTTGGCATCTCTTAATTGACTATTAGAGGCCGTGACTACTTCTTCTGCCGGACTTTCCTGTGGATGCCTTAAGTAAAATTAAAGCCTCCAGCCAGGGGCACTTAAAAACTAAACTAAAATTAAGGGCGACTACGCACTAAGGGCACCCCCTGTGGGGTACGATCTTCGGCTTAGGGCGTCGCTAGAGAGGACAGGAAGGGACGGCTGGATTGACAGGGTTCTTAGTGGTTTTATGACCACGGCATTTCCTAGTACTAGCTCTGAGAAAAAACGCCGAAACAAACTCAGAGGTCATTGTTGGGGCATTATAATTACTGGCTCAGCTGCGGCGCGGGCTGGCCTTCATCGGCCAAAGGACGGGTAGGGAAATTAAGCTGTGGGGCGTGTCGCGGAGGACCTCGATGGTGAGGTCGGTATTTGGATGAGATCGATTCGATTTCTTGTATTTGTATACAGTAATCCAGGCAATAACAATTTAAATATAACAATGTAAACTTTGATAAATTAATACATTCTGGATGCGTGTACGTCAAACCGGACGCTTCCTTAATGTTGCGAGTACCTGTTGAGAATGATATTCTCGTCGTTTTTATATCCTTTTTTTTGTTTTTTTTTATATTCCTGTCTGTGTTTGTTTAAACTGTTCTCTGTAGATTTCGATTTTTATTTTAGTTTTTTGTTATTATTATTGCATTTTTATTTTTTTTTTGTACCGGTTCGCTGTCAGTTGTGATTGTTTGCTGCACTGGGTGACGTCTTTACGTCGGCACCGGTTGTCGCTGAAAACCAGCACTGGACTCTGTTTTGCATAGGGTCGCAACATAATGCTGAGCGATAACCGTTTTGCGTCAATGTGACGCATATCAAGTATTATCACTCAATTGTTTTTGTACACTTTTATGTCATGTTTGCCGCAAATAAACGGTTTTTCTTTCTTTTCTTTCAAATAGGCAAACAAACAGTTTCGATCAGGATATGTGCTTTGATCCGTGTCTCAATCAAAAGTGACCGTTCAACATTCCCCAGTTTCCAAAACGACTCTGTCCACGTGCCGCTAGTACAAAATAACATCACAGTGTTTACCCCACTACTACATAAATCAAATTACTACTTATTATACTGCTTACCATCAGGCGGGATTGCGGTGGAGCAGTAGTTTATAATTACATTTAAAAAATTTACCTAATCCGCTATAATACATATTATGTCGATATGATGTCAGTTGAAGCTTTTCTAGGACACCCTTTCTCCAATCGATGACGGTTTTTTTTTTTTTAATAATTATAAACTAGCGCTTGACCGTAATCCCGCCTGATGGTAAGCAGTGATGCGATCGTTGATGGTAAAGCGCGCTAGTTTATTAAGAACCTATTCACTCAGAAAAACTGAGCGAATAGGAAGAAAGACGGCAGTTGAGCGAGGTGATGCAATGTTAAACCCAACAACACGACCAACGATGCTGCGCCAAAGTGAGATTAATCTCCACGACCACAACATCATTAGGCGCATCGTACCCGGCACACATAGCAACACAACTGCTCAGACCCGTCCTCAACGGCTTCACCAGACATCATGTCGGAACACGACAAATCGCTTAGTGTAGGCGAGACATAAGAGTGTCTTGAAACTGCGTCTATAAGTTGTGACTTTTGTAGCCTATAATAAACTTTAAACTGGACATTATGTACAGTCGTGCATAAACAGAAGTACAAAACAGACGCTGCAAATATTAACGAAGCAAAAAAGTGAGGCTCATCGTATTCTTTCTGTTATTATCAAATAAACTTAAAAGTATCATTAGCAACATTTCAAAGGTTGACCACACAAAGTTAACTTTGAGTCGACATGAAAAGCATAACAATTAACATACACACACATCCAGGTACGCCTACCTTCGTAAAACAATGACTCCGGCGCCCACCGCGCAACTTTTGATTAAAGAGGTAAAACACTCGAAAATGGAGGGTGAAAAACAACAGGGGTTGGAAAAAGGTGAGGCACAAACCAACCACTCACAAGGTACCTACGAACTCTTTGGTAAAAAACACAAATGATTTATTTGACGAGGCGTTTCAGTATTCACGTGTACTGTCAGAAGCAAAAATAGGGGTGTATGTAAATAAATTCAAATGCGTTTTTTTGCAACACGTTCGATGTGTTATAAGTTTATGAAAAACTGCGCTCTGTACGCGACTTTTTTTTTTTTAAATTACAAATATTTGTATGACCTGCAAGTAGTAGTTCCGGGTCTGGCTGTTTGTGTATGTTAGTTTATATGTTTGTTCAATATGAACAATTTATAAAGGGTAACACAACTGGCAATCTTATAGCGAAAAACGATCTTTCAAAGACAACCTTATATATATGTATGAGTGTCTATTTATTTTATCCCTGACTGTACAAGTGACTGCGCATATTTTTTTGTGTTTTCCCGTTATATAATATGCATATTTTTGTATAATTTTATAATTATTTCAGTGCCTGGGCTTTCCGATTATGACCATCAATTATAAGGATTACTGTAAGCATTTAATCGCAAACGGACAGCTCAAAGAATGGGATTAAAATATGTTTTGATTTGTGTGTTTTTGTGTGGAAATTGTCATAACTGTATTGTCTGGAAGTAAGCTTGAGTATTTTTATTTCCGCTGAAAAAAATATTAAAATTAATTACTTGAATTATAGTGTCATTATGTTTCTATAGCTACTCGTTTTGTTGCAGTATGTAAAATATCTACATTCATATCTGTAACTGGCCTCCAACCGAAGTTTCGTCCGCGTGATATAAATTAAAAAAAAAAAAATCTTTCCGGTTTTTATAGTATCCTACTACCAAATTTCATCAAAATCGGTCCAGTATTTCGGAGATTAGCCACAATAAACAGAGACAAAAAATCAAAATGAAAGAACGAAAATACATTTATTTGCGGAAAAAAATGATAAATAAATAAAGGACAGAAACACAAAAAAAAAACATTGTAAAATAGATGTTTGTTATACCTACATAACAATATACAATTTCATATGCATTAGTAAAACTCGTTATTTTGACATTATAAACAGACACTTTAGAATAGAGACTCTTTATTATATCATCATCATTATCAACCTTTCATCGTCCCACTAGTGGGCACAGGTCTCCTCTCATACAGAGAAGGATTGAGCTTAATCACCACGCTTGCTCAATGCGGGTTGGTGATTTCAGACTTAAAGTCCAGGTTTCCTCAAACTGTTTTCCTTCACCTTCAGTCATTGGTGTCCAAGATATACTTAGAAAATACATTTAAATTTTGAAAAGTTACATTGGTACTTGCCTGACCTGGAATCGAACCCATACTTGAGAGGCTGGTGTTTTAACCACTAGGTCACCACGACATATATACATACTTACTAAATTATACTTATATATACATGATACTATATACATACTTTATTATATACATGATATATACAACAGACATACTATGGAATGCTGGAAGAGATTTCTTATGAAATAAACATCACTCTTGTGAGTGAATATTTTTCCGGTCTGGTTATTTCTTATTTATTTATACAACGTGTGGCGAAAAGAGTATATAGATACCAAAGGCACACATATTGTAAGGGTTTTTTAATCCTATCTCTGCATGTTCAGAAGTTATACGGAGGACGGGTCTGAGCAGTTGTATTGCGTTGTGTGCCGGGTACGATGCGCCTTATGTTGTTGTGTTGGGAGTTTGGTCGTGGAGGGTCTTCAGATCAATCTCCCTTTGGCGCAGCATCGTTGGTCGTGTTGTTGAGTTTAACATTGCATCACCTCGCTCAACTGCCGTCTTCCTTCCTATTCGCTCAGTTTTTCCGAGTGAATAGGCTCTTAATAAACTAGCGCGCTTTACCATCAACGATCTCATCACTGCTTACCATCAGGCGGCATTGCGGTCAAGCGCTAGTTTATAATTAATAAGAAAAATAAAATAAAAGAATTTTTCATTTCAGAAATAGAACTTTTAAAATTGAAATATATAAAAGGTACACATTACTTTTATATTGTATATTGGCAAGTAACGTGAAAACTTACTGACCAATGTACGAGTATTGCAATAAAAAAAAAAAAAAAAAAAAACCGTTAAGGTTCCGTACCTAAAAGGTAAAACGGATGACGGATTCATGAGACTTCGCTGTCCGTCTGTCCGTCCGTCTATCTCATGAACCGTAATAGCTAGACAGTTAAAATTTTCAGACATTATGTATATCTGTTGCCGCTATAACAACAAATACTAAAACTTAAAAAAAAAATATTTAAGGTGGGCTTCCATACAACAAACGTGACTTTTCTGCCGTTTTTAAGGATAATGGTACGGAACCCTTCGTGCAGGAGGCTGACTCGCTCTGGGTCGGTTTTTTTTTAATTTTTAGTTGAAATTATGTATAGCTAGTGTTTCTATTCTGCCTGTTTTTAAGTGTTTAAGAAAGCAACAGGGTTTTTGTTAAATATTGTACTGTACATTACACTCGTCTCCACAGAGTAGGCAACTCGTTCATGGGTCAATGTATACACTTTTACAACAAGCTTCCCATGGACATTCTAAACTTACCCGTTAAACGACTTAAAAACTATATAAAGGCCAAACTTTGCAAAAAGGGGTATTATAAAATCACAGATTATTTAGAAGACAAAAAAGCTTGGGACTGAGCTGCTCGCTCTTTTAAGCATTGTTATTAAGCAATATGCGTAATTATAAGGTAAATTATTGTAAACATTCTCATTTTTAATGTCTAGACTTGAAAAAAGACGATGATCCCTAAGTTTGTTTCGGCTATTTCTTCTCGGAGGTAGTCAGTTAGGAAATGCCGGCTTTATCTAGTTAAAAAAAAAAAAAACATGACATGTAAAAGTGATCGGTGATCCTACTTGCTTAATAAACGATTTCTTTTCATTTCATTTCATTTCATTTGTGTACATAAATGTTAATAGGGGATTTGACTAAAAAAAACTAAATAGTCCGTGTCAGTCAGATTTCCAAAAAATACTAGACACATATTTTTTGTTTTATCAAAACAATGAAAATTGACAAATATAAAAGGCACCAAAGATCAGGAGTGTGGCTGGTGACGTCACTGGTCGCTAAAAAGTGTAGCGTGCAGTGACGTCACACGAGTTTTCAATGCACTGTGTCGTCTTCATTTTTTGTTTATATGAAAAAAGAAAAAATACTCGTCTAGTATTTTTTGGAAATCTGACTGACGGACTAATTAGTTTTTTTTTAGTCAAACACCCTATTAATAAATTTTACAGTGTTACGTAATAGGCGGTCTTATCATTACAGCGATCACAACACACACTTTCATTTTATTTATTAGCATGTATAATAATTTATTTATTTACTCAAAAAAGGATTCTAGGACATATTAGCATGTATACATTTGTATGGGGTCTATAATAAAGAGATATTTTATTTTAGAAATATGTTATGAACAAAAATCCGATTTACCATTTGGTACTTTAGCTAATATGAACTTAAAGTAAGTATACGAGAAAAGAAATGTGAATCAAAGAAAAAATAGCTACCTCCAGTCAAAGCACTAGTAATATTTATTCTTTGAAAACCACTCACGATTATAACCTCTTTGAAAAATAAAATTGTCTACCCTACACACATAGCAACTGAACTTTAATATAAAGTATTTACCGTGTTTCTTTTATAAAAAAACAATTTTCCAAGAATATTAACGAAATGAAGAGATACAAATTTTCAAAGGCAGAAAATCCTTTTAATACTTCACAATCTTTCTTTTTTTCTTAGGACGCGTATAAATGCAAAGTGATTCCAAGGAATGTCTTCAGGTTTAATGGTAATAAAAGTAAGTTTTTTTTTTCTTTGTGATGGGAAGTCATCAAAAGATGACCGCTCCCGCTCTATGCGAAGCGGAACGGCGTGTCAGACTTTTACTGACTAAAACCCACCCATGTTTCTTCGATTGCCTGTGCGCCAGGGCCACGGATTCTTTTTAACCAACCCGCAACCCTGACCCCGGAAGCATCGGTCTTCGTGGACCCCATCAAGATGTGCTGACATCTTTTTGAGGCGCGCGTGAAATACAATGCTGCTCGCCGGCCGCAAGCCTTGAGAGTTAGATGTTGTGTCCCGACTAGGGTGTCTCCTGGGGTGGCTAGGGTAGTGAAGGCGCTGAGATTACCGCTCCCTTACGTGCTCCGCCATTACCTTTGCCACCATCACTGCTTCGTAGAAGATTCCTGTGGAGACTTGAACGTTCATTCAGCACTATATGTCCCCAAATTCGATAAAGAATAGACGTAAACAAACTGTTGCTAGGCAACGAGTAGTTTACGCCTAAAAGACAGATGATAGCAACCTTTTCTAGATAAATGATTTACATAAAAGTAATAATTCTAATTCCTACTAATGTAAACAGTCTATTTGTTTAGATATTTATGATTTGCATAGAACGCTTAACCGATTTGAATGAAACATGACACACATGTAAGCTAATTTCCTAATAGGTTATATTTTTTCATACATCATATAAATTATACTTAGTCCATACTTGAAAGTATTACAATGCATGTGTTATTTGCTCTTAATAAACTAGTGCGCTTTACCATCAAAGATTGCGTCACTGCTTACCATCAGGCGGGATTGCGGTCAAGCGCTGGTTTATATTTTAATAATAATAAAAAAAAAAATAACAGGAGATTTGTAAAACGTGAGTTGTGATAACCCTGAATTGGTTTATTTACCTCTATTCTTTATGGAGCTTGGCGGGAATATAGATTCATTTGTAAACATAGGTAAATATACATAGTGCTTGAGATGTTTCAAAGTTTACATGGGTTCTTATGTGCATAATGTAATGGCAAATCATTGGACGTAGATATACATATAATGTTTGTGTTAGTATGTAATTATTAATTTTAATTAATTATGTTCAGTATTCATTATGTTAGTCGTGGTGGCCTAGTGGTTAAAAGACCAGCCTCTCAAGGGTTCGATTCCAGGTCAGGCAAGTACCAATGTAACTTTTCTAAAGTTATATGTACTTTCTATGTACATCTTGGACACCAATGACTGAAGGTGAAGGAAAACATCTTGAGGAAACCTGGACTTAAAGTCTGAAATCGCCAACCCGCATTGAGCAGGCGTGGTGATTACGCTCAATCCTTCCCTGTATGAGAGGAGACCTGTGCCCAGCAGTTGGACAATTAAAAGGCTGATGATGATGATGTTCTAAAATCATGACTGATACATTAAAGAGTGTGTGAGTGTGTTATAGTCTCCAGAATGTCAACAGTTAAATGTTAAGAAAGCGTATAAATTAAATGTCAAGAGAAAATTCAAAATGAATAAATATGTTATCAAAAGAGCACCCTTATTACGTATCTTACTAATAATCTCAATTTGAATCATTTTGAAGCATATTGCTACTCCATTACTCCACGTGTTTGAAACATGTCTCTACTCATCAACATAAACAAAGCAGTGAATGTTATTGAACTGTCAAAATGAAACTCATTGCTACTAATAGTGTATTACGCAACTACCTGCTGGTCAAGAATAGGGATGTATCCAAGGTATGAAAATCAAAAAAATAATTAGATATAGCGTATTAAAGTTACGGAGTTAATTTTTTTTTTTTAATAATTATAAACTAGCGCTTGACCGCAATCCCGCCTGATGATAAGCAGTGATGCGATCGTTGATGGTAAAGCGTGCTAGTTTATTAAGAGCCTATTCACTCAGAAAAATCGAGCGAATACGAAGGAAGACGGCAGTTGAGCGAGGTGATGCAATGTTAAACCCAACAACACGACCAACGATGCTGCGCCAAAGGGAGATTGATGTGAAGACCCTCCACGACCAAACTCCCAACACAACAACATTAGGCGCATCGTACTCGGCACACATCGCAACACAACTGCTCAGACCCGTCCTCCGTACGGCTTCACCAGACATCATGCCGGAACACGACAAATCGCTTGGCGGCAAGACTTTGTCTGGTGGGTGGTAACTTCTGCCGGCGGCTGATGTTATGGCCTACCACCGAGTGGGGGCTAATTACGTCACGCCGTTGTATATTTTGTACCACGGCATGACGTTATGCGACATTTCAAATCAATATATCTTCGTAAGTATTTGAATGAAAGAAAAAATAAAAAATACGTGTTCAATATTTTTTATAAATTTATCTGATGGACATTAAATTATTTTTTAGGATACAACCCAATTATAGAATTGCCATCCAAATAATCGTTTAACGAGTAGTAAGATTTCTTGACTAAAATATTTACCTACTAATTCTTTTTTTTTTATATAAATTATAAACTAGCGCTTGACCGCAATCCCGCCTGATTGTAGTGTGACGCAAACACCGCCACCGGCAAATTATTCCAGTCCCTCGATGTACTCGGTATAAAAGAACAAGTGAAACGCTTCGTCCGAATCGTAGCGGTGTTAACAACGTAAGGGTGGATAGACGCCGTACGACGGGTCGTTCGATGGTGGAACGGTGATGAGGGAATTAAATCATGCAATTCCCTTGCACACTCACCAGAATGCATCCTATAGAAGACTGAAAGGCTGGCTACTCTACGCCTGTGCTCCAGGCTTTGGAGACCGTTTCGAGTTAAATCTGCGTCACGAATCAGCCTCTTCACTTTTAGATATATCCAGATTTAATAATTATATGTCAGATAGTTTGTTAAATATTTTCTTTACTATGTTATAGAATGACCCTAATGGTTGGGGACATTAGGGTCGTTCTATAACGTAGCGCGGTGCGGTGCGTAGGAGCAAAAACTTTTGCTGTTTTTGGTTTTACTTAACCTTTATTTGTGCGACAATGTGTTGAGTTGCGGATTTTCGTCAAAAGTTCAGTTGGAATTTCGTCACTTTGTGTATGAATTGTTTTCATTTTAATGAAAAGGCAAATGAGAATTTTCAAATAGCCCCCGGACCAGCAACTATCTAAGATTAGGAAAGACAGTAGAGGAATTTCTAGTAGTTATTATGTATGTTCAGTATGAATCAACCGGTAATACAATTAATGTTTAGAGTTTCTTTTTATAATTATAAACTAGAGATCGCAATCCTGCCTGATGGTAAATAGTAATACAATCGTTGATTGTAAAGCGCGTTAGTATATTAAGAGCCTATTCACTCTAGCCTTGATGACACTTAAATTGTAGTCAGACGATAACACCACCGCTAGCAAATCGTTCCAGTCCCTCGATGTAAAAGACGAGGTGAAACGCTTCGTCCGGATCGTAGTGGTGTCAACAACGTAAGGATGGATACTCGCCGTACGACGGGTCGTCGGATAGTGGAACGGAGATGGGAGAATTAAGTCGTGTAATTCACTCGCACACTCTGCAAAATGCAACCTTTAGAACACCGACAGGCTGGCTACTCTTTACCTTGTAATTATTTTAGTATAAAACACTTCTACTACTAACACTAAAAAAAAAAATAATTATAATAATAATAAAAACTTTATTGTTCAGAAAAACAGGAAGAGAAAAGAGAAACAGAGAAACTAAGGAAGCGTTATAAAATTTAGTTGCCGTAGTTTCATTACAAGAGTATTATTTGTGACTTTGTTCGTCGTCCAAGATACTACAATGTCTCAAGACTAAAGTCTTTGACAAGTGTGTGTTGCCAGTGATGACTTACGGAACTGAAACGTGGTCGCTCACAATGGGCTTCATACGAAGGCTCAGAGTCACACAAAGGGCAATGGAAAGAGCTATGCTCGGAGTTTCTCTGCGTGATCGAATCAGAAATCCGCAGAAGAACCAAAGTCACCGACATAGCTCTGCGAGTCACTAAACTTAAGTGGCAGTGGGCAGGGCACATTGCTCGTAGAACCGATGGCCGATGGGGCAGTAAGGTTCTGGAGTGGCGGCCACGTACTGGAAGACGTAGCGTAGGGAGGCCCCCAACAAGGTGGACCGATGACCTGGTGAAAGTCCCGGGAAACCGATGGATGCGGGCAGCACAAGACCGGTCAGCGTGGAAAGCCTTGGGGGTGGCCTTTGTCCAGCAGTGGACATCCATAGGCTGAAGAAGAAGACGAAGATGTTTATGTAGATTATATTATTAAGTAATTCATTTAAAAATATAATATACATATAAACAAAAAACCAAAGGAAAAAAATATCAGAAAGTCCTATACGAGGCCAAGACTGACTTTCCCCTTCTTCTTCTCCAACGCTCCTGTATTTTCTTCTTTTCTCCAAGACTTCACCGTCTCTCTTCACCAAGGTTTTTATTTTAGCATTATGCATTGTTATGTTCTACGACCAGCAGTGATTCTGTCCAAGGTAAAATTCTACAATTAGTTGTTCCGGGCCTGGCTATATGTGTATATGTGTGTGTGAATTTATATGTTTGTAAACGATACAGCCCACCAGATAACTAAGATACAGAGAAAATTCTTAGTGTGAGGCAAATTATATAAATAAAACTGCCCATGGATCCCAGGAGCTTCCAGGGCCCACAACGAGTCGAATAAAGACCACGAGCACTCGGGCCCGCATTCTGAACAGCTGGTGATCACTTTGTTATATACAAAATACAGTGGCCTTACGAAGTTAATTGAAACTTTTTAACTTCAAGTGCGACCAACCATATTATAATTTTAAATTCCATTTTTTTGAACTTCTGTAATGTTATTTCAAATCATAATGTGGGATCACAGCTAAAGTGCAAATATATCGACCAGGATTAAAAAAATAAAAAAAAACAATCCATAAACAAAATTGTTTAAGCGGCAAAGCACAAAACAATTTTCTTATTCAAAAGAAGTTCATTAAAAAAAAAATATATAGAAAAAATTCATAGTTTCAAGTGGTTCAGCACCGCTTTATGTAATACAAAGATCATTAGAGGAGTTGGGATATACATAAATACCAGCTTGCGCATTGTATCCGCAAAGTAAATCGCTTAAGACTAACGTGAAATTAACCCGAAACTGCTGCCATAACACGGATACCTTCCAGAAAGTTCGACGCCGAAGAAATAAATATCGCGTTTGTGAACAATAACGTATTTTCTTACAGTTACCAAATTACTTAGCTTCGGTAATCGTGGATATAGGAAATATAGTTTCAATCCCATTATAACGTCACTAATCCATTTGGCCTTTCGGAGACCGTTGGTCTCAGAACCCTAGAAAACCAGCTTTTTCCTACAGGCGACAGCACATCAAGCTCCTACAATCTGTCGGATTTCTTTATTACATTTTCAACTTTATTTCTAAAGCATTAAGGCTCCAGAATATTTGACAACTTCGCGTAGCTTGACCTGTTGTCGTCCGTACATTTTGTGCGTGTACGCATGCATTTTTGTACAAAACAGCAAGCTCTTGTGTAATACTAGTGAAAAAATAAATGTACGTTTAGAATCACGCATTAAAGTTATGATAACAATTTGTTTACAATCTTCCTTACACCCTATACACAAGGCTTCTCAAGTTACCAAATTCAATATAGCACTAAGGAGGAGTGAAGAAACCCTTTTACTTTCGAATATAAAGAATTCTCCACTGTCGTAATATCCAAAGGAATGATAGACCCAAAAAGATAGAAAGCAAAGTGATGTGACACGAATGTGAGAAAAATCGCAATATCATTTAGTCACCACAGTATAGGAAAGTTTTTCCCCCGTCACAGATGCATGTGATAAACGACCGACCTCTCAAGATTTGCTCGGGTGTCACTTCAATACGCTTACTTCCATTATGATACTGTGACTTTGCTTATGATATTCACGGGTCTTAGATTCCTTTTTTAGATTATTTTTAAGGTCTCCAATTTTATTTGGTTTTCAATGAGCAGAAACGTATTTCAAAATCTAACTAGTTTCAGGGTAATCGTTGATTTTCGCAGTTCGGTTATTCGCTTACGAAATCGCCACCTTATTCACACTAGTCAGTAAAAATTGCAAGCGACTATTTTGCATCAAAATTCTGATCATCATGCGGTGGGCGAACGCCTTCAACTGAGCATTTTCATGGTCGATTTTAGTTGCCTGCCGTATGCGACAAATCGGCGTGCGACAAAAATTCTAACCTTAACCTATTTTGGAACTTACGATTTTAGTCACATGCAGCCGAATAACGAACGGGCGGCTGTAGTCGAATGTCTAAAGCCCGAATAAATCATAATTTATTTTAATTTCCTTTTTGATACTCCTCAATACCACAGCAGCAGGAACTTTCCTAGAAAAATAGACTTCGCAAATTAAATGAGTTCTAAATGTATAGCTGTATCTACGAAACGCCACAAAACAAACACGCATGATACTGACGTCACACAAATTCTACATCTCGCAAGCAGTGTTTAGCGTGCAATTAGCATACATACAATTTCCCAACTTCAACCGTTGTGCAAGTGCCCGCCAGACATAACACAATCGTTTCGAAGGATCTTCCATTTTCTAAGGAGGATGAGTGAGCTTTACACCCTGTTCCTCATGCCTCCACAAATGAACCATATAAAACTATAAATAAGAATTTCCTTTCTAAATTTTCCTCTCACAATAGAACTCGATTCATTTCATATAATCATGACTGCTACAACCTGTAACTATCAACGGATGTTTCCGTCTTCATAACATTTTGTCTAAGGAATATACATTTTATTTACTCACAAAGAAAGGAAAAATGAAGGAAAATGAATTCGGATGTTACTACAAATAGAATTGGAAGTAATTGTGCTCGAAATGAAATTAAATGGAATAATAATTACCTAATAAATAAAAATGGAGTAATAAATCAAAATTATTAACAGAAAGGAAATATCGTTGACAATAACAGCAAAACTTCTCGAATATTCTATTGAATTTGGAAATGAGGAATTTCATCAAAATTAGGTTCAATGCCCATGATATTGGTCTATTAATTAGTTGAAAAGATGTCTCTATTCAGACATGATTGTAGAAATATGCGATCAAAATTTACCAACATGAGGAGAATTTAAATTTGTACGAGTATTTTACGCTTACCGCAGGTCAGGTGGGACCCAAAGGTCGTGAGTTAGTATGGAAATTCTAACAAATGCCAGCATTTTTCGCGGCAACAGAGAATTTGTCGCGAACTCACGCGTTAAGGTGAGGTCTGATGGACGCGACAAAACTTATTTGTCGCTGATGGGTGCGCGAAATTTGTCGCTTTTATTTCAATTTAGTTTAGTGAAATTGAAATTTTTTTCGGATGTATGGAGTAGCCCTACTGGGTAACTATAGTAAAAAGTTCCAATGGGTGTGAAATATTCGTTAAACAATAACAATAGGAACACAAGTCATCCAAAATCGATGAATTTGCAAAATTCTTTACTCCAATTGAATTCTTCAAAACCCGCAATCGTTTCGACGCGCCAAAAACACCCATACTTTATCGATTTCGTTTTAAATGAAACCGGAGTTTCGTGTGGTTAATTTATTTGTGTGATACGTGAAACGTTCGTTTCACTGGGCCCGCGTTCATTTATCTTATTCACTTTACACAAGGGCATGACTCGGCCGAGTTTTACATTTTAATTTGGCCCGCGATTTAATATGTTCCTACAATCATGTCGACTGCGGGCTTACATGACGATATTTCACGAGAATTTAATATAAGCAGACGACGGCTTCACGTAAATAGACTAAATAAAATGAAATAAATGTTCAGAACTAATTTTATCTGCGCACGTTATATAAATCATGTTTTAATTTAAAATTGCTACTTTATGGCAGAAGGAAGTTCCAAATTAGCCGCTGGTATATTTAAATGATGTAATTTTGTGTTCTAAAGAGAAATCATCTAGCCTTTTCCCAAATACTTATACGTACAGTAATAATAGCAGCACTAGTAGATGGATCAGTTAAGGCTAATGCCGCAGCTGATGCAACGCTGGGATCTTTACATACCAAAAGCATATTATCCTGTAATGCATATACTGACACTTTGCGATCATTCTTGAAGATCAGAATAAGCATTCCATTACTTTGAGGCATTGTTCTGATTATTTTTCACGCCACTAGGACTCATTAATCATCCACAACTAGCTCACAAACACGGCTCTCAAATTTAATGCTAAGTTTAAACGACTTAGTGACATCTCAGCGTTGGGAACGCTGGATGGTCATCATCATCAGTACAGCGTTAATCCCAGTTGCATCTGAATCTTTTTTGAGCTTTGAAGTCCGGGGTCCGCTTTACCAGTTTAACTGCTGATTTTGGGGAAAATTCAATATTTTCCGTGAAGCGACTGCTGTCTGACCTCCACAACCCTAAAGAGATATCGAAGCATTGCAGTTAGACCAATTGTTGGACTTTTGAGGGCCGTAACCACTGCCATTAGATGTTCGTATGGCAACCGGGACCAACGGCTTAACGTGTCTTCCACGGCAAGACCAGATCAGTGCAAATATTCATATTCATGGATACAAATATTTGCACTGCTTGGGGATCGAACCCGCGCCTCCTTACGCAGCGGCCGTGGTCGCTACCGCTACGCCACGGAGGCTGTCAACCCACGCTGGGTGGTGATGCTATATTTGTTTCTTCTAAAAACATGAGCTTGTTTTGTATATATTGGCTTAAGACGCCATTTATGATATATACGTGTGTCAGATATGTAAGCGTATATTAATTATTCTTATAATAACTATAAATTTTGCCTGCTAACAACTTTTGTCTATAGATAACAGATGTAAAGTAATTATCTGATAACAATGTCCTAAGTGACATATCACTTAGGGCATTGTTATGTTTTCAGATAATTAATTTTAATAATTAATGTACAGTTTATATGATTTTATTGAAAATTTGCGGAAATAATGACAATGTCAAATCATTTGTAATAAATAGGCCATTTTGAATGTCATAGTAGTCGGATCCTCCAAAAGCTAAGTTCGTTGAGAGAAGAATGGGTAAGAAACTCAACCGTTATTAAAGTATTTTTATAAAATGTTGAAAAAAATGTTTTTATAAATGTGAAAATCAATATTTTCTATACATTATTTATATATCTTTATGTGAAAACGATGCATCTAGAATAAAATTACCACAAAAAGTAATAAATCGGTCAAGTGCGTGTCGGATTCACGCTCTAAGGTATCGTGGTATACGTCAGTTGTATGGCCTCCGTACAACTAAATATAAATTTTATTTCAATTCTATTCTTTATTTTTTAAGTGAATATACAACTAAATACATATGATGCGAATATTTCAAGCGTCTACCGTTTGCCGTTATTAATATCGACCAAAAAAACATGTTTCTTTTCTATAAAAAACATGCTTTTTAAAAAATATCTTATTATGATTTTATATAAATTATAAACTAGCGCTTGACCGCAACCCCGCCTGATGGCATGCACTAGTTTATTAAGAGGCTATTCACTCTAGCCTTGAAGACACTCAAATTGTAGTCCGACGGAAACACCGCCGCTGGCAAATTGTTCCAGTCCCTCGATTTACGCGGTATAAAGGATAATACAGGTTAGGTAAACATATGACCGAATAAATAATGAAATTTTACATAATCATCATAGTAACAATACAAATGAATTTTTAAATATTTTTTTTTCCGCGAATTAATTCCAACTTGCCCAAAATTTGGTAATTTTTGAATAAGTGACAACATCATTTTTGACGGTATTATTATAAGTGAATAGCGATGTGACCGCATGCCGCGTGCCCTGCCCCCTTTCGCCCGCGCATGTATTTCCTATCGCACAGATATTAATAAACCTTTTTGCCAAATAATATTTATTTTTAGGGGGATTTTTTTAAGTTTATCCCGGGTAGTTTGTAGGCGTTAGTAGAATCAGTTATCGATACCTAACAATACCTTCACGGTTCGGACAGTGTTTTCTTTACATATTGTATATTCAAGTGGAGCTCCCATGATTTAATTATTTCATCATATTATAAGAGCAACAGAAATACATGTTCTATTAAAAGTTCAAGCTTCTACAAAGTACTAAATTAATACCACATACAAATAGATAAAAAGAGATAGCTCATTCAACAGACCGGTCATTGTGGAAAAAGCCTTGGGGGAGGCCTTAGTCCAGCAGTGGACTTCTACAAGCTGAAGAAGAAAAGATACAATACATGAAATAAGTTGTTCGTTAGTATAAGTTTTTATATCTACTTACGTAAAATGAAAAAGAATGTAATGAAAAATATTCTTCCTTTACATTTTGCTAATAAATTTACTATTTTCTCTTTCCCGAGGTCAGGGTTGCCTACAAAATTGATAGCAACTCTTAATGAAAAAAAAAAAAACGAGGAGACTCCGGATCCTAAACGTTATTAATTTCCATAAGTATTTTCACCGTTTTGTGTAGACAAGAAATCTTTAATTACATTTTTGTCTCAACTTATTCATGCATCAAAAACAATGGTTTCTGCTATTTTATTAACGTCTTTATTTATAGAATTTTATTTTATTTCAGATTTTTTAAAGTGGATTTACTCTGACTCCTTTGATAATTTCTTTTTATATTTTTTTGATCTTTCGATTAATTATAAGCTTTTATTCGAAGCTTTTTTTCGAAGTGCCCCGTGTGGTACCGGGCTTAGAATAGTACCAACCCATATCCTCCCGTGGGTGTCGTAAGAGGCGACTAAGGGAACTCTCACCAGGGAAGCGGGCAGCAGCGCTTCTTCTGTGGAATATCAAATCCTGCGATCCCCAACCCGCCTGCCAAGCGTGGGGATTATGGCAAACCCCAAAATGATGCACACGACTAAGCCAAGGCCCCTAGTCCCCGGCAGCTCCGCTATTCCTGGTCATTGTGGTAGCGGCCAAGGTAACGGCGGGGCAAGGGGTGCGAAGAATCTCCGGAAGAGATACGGCTACCACAAACAACGACGGATCGACCTGGCAACACTAAACATGCGCACACTGCGGACCGACAAGAGGGTTATTGAACTGGAGGAAGAATTGAGCAAGTTACGATGGAGTGTCCTGGGATTATCTGAAGTCCGAAGAGAGGGTGAGGACTCGATAATCCTTAATTCTGGTAACTTGCTCTATTTCCGGGAGGGCGACCATCAGTCCCAAGGTGGTGTCGGGTTCCTCGTCCACAGGCCCCTTGTGGACAATGTAGTGAAGATCGAGAGTGTGTCGACCAGGGTGGCGTTCCTGGTACTCAGAATAACCAAACGGTATTCGCTGAAGGTCATTCAGGTATACGCCCCGACCTTGACACACTCCGACGATGCAGTAGAGACTATGTATGAGGACATCTCTAAAGCCATACATAGCTCTAAAACTCACTACAGCGTTATCATGAGGGACTTCAACGCTAAACTTGGAAAACGGAGCGGTGAAGAGCTCGGACTAGGAAATTTTGGATTTGGGCGTCGGAACCACTGAGGCCACATGTTAGCTGGCTTCATGGAGAAGGAGGGACTCTTTATGATGAACTCCTTCTTCAAGAAGCGTGAACAGCGAAAGTGGACTTGGATCAGTCCCGACGGGGTCACTAAGAATGAGATAAACTTCATTTTGACGACAAAAAGGCACATATTCAATGATGTCTTAGTGATCAACTCGCTCAAATGCGGCAGCGATCACCGTATGGTCAGAGGCACATTGTATCTGAACATAGTGTCCGAAAGATCTCGCCTGATTAAGTCTACGCTCCGGCCAGCACCCATCCAGATCCATATCTCCGAAGGTTTCCAGCTCGAGCTCCAAAATCGCTTCGAATGCCTAAGTGGCGACGTGGACGAATACAATGACGGGTTTGTAGAAGCTGTCCGCACGGTCGGGACTAAGTATTTTAAGACCCGCCGTACAAATAGAACTAAAAAGCTCTCGGACTACACTCTCGAGCTCATGGAGGACAGACTTGAGATGATTTTGCGTTCGTCAAGTGATGCTTGCAGATACCGGCAGCTCAATAAGCAGATCTCAAAGTCTCTGAAGCGCGACCTACGTCGGTATAATACCGAGCGTATAACGGAGGCTATAGAGCGAAACAGAGGCTCTAAAGTTTTCGCTAGGGATCTGACTATTGGGCATAGCCGGCTAAGCAAGCTGAAGACTGACGACGGCAAGATTATAACGTCCGGGCCCGAGCTTTTGAGGGAAGTCGAGAAATTCTATGGACAGCTCTACACTTCAACGACAAGACCCGCACTAAATCTTGCTGAAGACCCTAGAGCAAAATTAAGATATTAGATATTATTTTACAAGTTAAAATAAAAATACAAACTTAAAAAGTTAAAATTACCTCACAATTTAAAAATAAAATTAAAACCATTTTCAACAATAAACCTAAAAAAATATAAAAATCAATACTTGAAACCATACATGGCAAAGAAAAAGGCATGGCAAACACAAACGGACTTGTTCTTTCTGCAACATTAGAAGCTGCCCTGCCCCTTACTTATATTACAAAGCAACACCAGCTACATGCAAACAATATTTATGAACAAAAGCAATTATAATAAAATCTATCAGTCTGAGAATTCTCCATTGTCACGAACAAAAACGTATCTCCCAGTTCAAGACTAACTTTACAACCCAGTTTCCGAGTGGTTTATAAAAACTATTAAGTACTCACTTTAAAAGGAATGCCTTTTCTAATAAAGCTGGAGGTAAATCTCTTAAGGCTGCCAACGCGGTTCGGTTTACTTATGTGCGTTTTGTGTACTTCAGACTCTTGTAAATTCCTATCTTCAACTTAGTTTATATTAAAAGCTTACCTAGCTTTATTGCTTCTCATACTTGTACTTTTAACAGCATTGATTTTTGCACGTTGTTTATGATTCACATTTTTTTTACCTTTCCGTACTCAAAGGATAAAACGGGATTCCGCTGTTTGGCTCCCAGACTGGGTCGGGACTGCCATGAGGCAGCTTCTCCCCAATCTAGGGGAACAAACGCCTCCTGCCGGAGGCTCTATGCAGATGTCTTGTGGTCCGTGGGTCGTGGCACCGGTGTGGGGCGGTCCCTGAAGTGGCTAGCAGCCCGACACCTGACTGCATCTCAAAGGTTAAGGCCGTCCAGTTAATCTGAGGACACCGCACAATGTCCGCTGAGGCGGCGAGCCTCATCGTCGGTATAACTCCGCTGCCGCGAGAAATCGCAGTACGGCGGACAGAGCTCCGGTGGGATCTCATTTCAAAATGGAAACTGCGATTGTCGCAACTTAGTGCCGGGCACGCCACAATAGCGGTGATAAGTCCCCTCTTTGAGGTGTACCTAGAGAGACGCCACGGCGTCCTCACCTTCCGCTTGTCGCAGGTCCTCACCGGATACATGACCCCACTGTTATGATCAGGCTGTATTTTACAAACCGTGATAGTTTGACAGGAGAAATTTTCACTAATAATGTATTTTTGTTACCGTAATAAGAACCCATATTACAACTACATTGACATAGATCCAGTTTTTTTATTTGTTTTGCACCAATTAGTACTGCATTCAATGCAGGGATTTTGTTCTGACCGTCAGTAGTTGAGCTGTTTGTAGTTTTTTATCCCTATCTATCTTTCTGTTGGTCGTGTTATTTTCATAACTTTTAAAAGTAAAACGCATAGGTGTATATTGTGTTTAATATATTATGGTTCTACAATTAGTATTCAATCCCCATCCCGTCTGCCAAGCGTGGGAATTATGGCAATGCCCCCCAATGGAATGAAAGCCTTGGGGAAGGCTTTTGTCCAGAAGTGGATCTCTACAGCCAAAAGAAGAAAAAGAATAAGTATTAGATTGTTAGCGTCTACTACAAGTTCACGATTCAGACGTTGGTCTAGAAATAGTAAACTCTACTTGCTTTTCATGAATTCATCTCGTTTTTATTTCTAAATTAGGATGTTTTAATATGTTATGCAGACAAGGATTCCGCAATAGTAGCCCAGAATCAATATTTGTACCCGATTTTTTGCAATAAGCTCGGCCCCTATTACATAAGACTTAAACATATCTGGCGAAATATGGGTATCATTAGGTCTACCTCAGCAGATATTAAATGGGTGATGTTATGTATGTTTTATACAATTAACAGGCACCCTAAACGTATTTGTGTGTAGTTACACCCGAGATATCACTTCTTTTATTAATAATAATAATAATAAATAAAGTTTATTCAGCAACTTAAATAACTTATGCTAGAACTTACATTTAGGAGCATCCTTTTAAACAATTAATTTGCTTGTGTTAGAATGCTCCGCTCTCCCCATATTATACAAAACTAAATAGCTATTTATGAAAACAAAAAATATAGAAAAACAAAACAAAATAAAAATAAATGCAGAACAATAAAATAAAAAAAAAATAAAAAAAATAAATACAGATTGGGTTAATACTTCGCACGCTGGAGTGTGGTACGGTTTAGTGTAAGGGTGTGTTTGTGAGAGTGAAAGTGTGGAAGTATGTGTATATGTTTATGATGAGAGTAAAAAACTGTGTGTGTGTATGTATGTGTAAGGAGAGTGGTAATGCTGGAGGAGTAAACAGATTATTAGCTTTAAGTGTATTTGAGCTTATGTTAGAACGTTTGCGTATTAGCCAGTTAACCCTGCGACTCGGTCTTGGGATCGGAAAATGACGCAACACATCATTTACCATTAACTGCATGAACCATTCTAGTTTAATTTATAAATTATATTTTTATTAACTGTACGATATTTTCTATCTCGTCATAAGTTTTAGATTTCAGCCATTCAGTCATTTATTAACAATAATTTTATCCGAAAATTGCTGGCCAACTTGTATTTCGTACCTCAACACGCAAACTTGGGCGTCCTCATTAGTGCTATTTGGCCTTTCTTCGGGTTTTCTCTTTTTCTTTATATTATACGAAGCACCTGTCTACCTGTGCAGAAACTGTTGTAATTCTGTTTTCTTTTTTAGAAACAATATCTTTGTGCAATTTTCTTTGGATGGCTATTAAGGTTTATGTTTTAAGTATTAAGTAAATCATTTCAGCAAAAATCACTTGTCAATTTATACACAATTTTATAAACAAATATGAAAGAAAACGCATGTTTGTACGCTGCGAATTAAGTTGATGGCTTAATCATGTGAAAATTGGAATATAGATAGAACTTGATTTTCGCGTTGCGTACCTAAAGGCACTTGTATATACTAACATAGGTTTATAAGTTTTTTGTGGTACTAACTAAATATGGACACGAAATAAATTAATTTAAATGAAAGAGTGATAACTAAAACAAATTACTAAGACTTGGTGTCCGTCTCAAATCTGTGTTGTTCCTTCTTCAGAAAACAGTTCGGGCACTTCTCCAATTTTGTTTTTAATTTTATTTCTTAAACAGCTTTTGTATTTTCAAACTATGTTTACTCTGAAAATTTTACATTTGATAGGGAGCCGCACTCAATTCTTATAAAAAAATAAAAACACAATCGAAACTTACATTAACTAAACTCCGTTCGCTTAGTTAGTCAACCATTTTTTTTTTTTTTTTTTTTGCCGGGGTGGAAATCCTCATAGGATGCCCGCCGCCCTGGGGAGGGCGACGGGGTATGTCAGACTTTTACTGACTAAAACCACCCCGGTGTGTCTTCTATCACGAGCGCGCGTGGGGCCGTGGGAGTCTAAATTCTTCCACGGCCCCACCCTCGTGCTGGCCCGGTCTGTCCGGGCCTCCTCTCCTGCACGGGGTAGTGGGGTGTTAAACTACCCCGTGCATCACCTCAAAGGCGCGCGCCGACACTCGCGCGCGCCTCCGCCTCGGGGTCCATCAATAGGGGGGCGGGGACTTCCCCATGTCCCTCGCCCCTGGACCCATTCATGGGGGGCGGAAGAGGGCGTTATCCGCCCTTCCTCGGCGCCCGGTGCGTCTTCTGCGGCCCGGGAAGGGAGTTGATATCTCCCTCTCCCGTTCCGCAGCTTCCTTCTGCGACATCACGTCCTCGCAGAAGGACACCACCGCGTCCCACGACTCTGAGCTGCCGACCATCCTCCGCACTACTGCCGGCAGCGTCAGGTCGCCTCCTACTTCATTTGTGAGGACACGGCGCTGCTCCTCCCAAGCTACACACTCGGAGAGCGTGTGCTGCGCCGTGTCCTCCCCGCATTGGACGCAGTGGTGGCACCGAGCGTCCGGCTCTCTGCCTAAGCGACGCAGGTACTTGCCGAAGCAGCCGTGCCCCGACAGTACCTGCGTCACCCTGAACGACAGGGAGCCGTGCCTCCTCCCGAGCCAGTCGTCGAGTACTGGCCGGATCGCCTCGACGGTAGCGAGGCCGGCGGTAGGGCGCATAAGCCTCTGCCGCCAGTCCGCCACCAGGACCTGACGGAGCTCCTCTCGGCGCAGCTCGATCTGTCGCTGCACCGGACTGGAGCCCCGTGTCCGCTCTTCCTCGCGCCATTGGTACAATGACGCGAGTACTTTCGCCTCTAGGTCCCAGGGCGGGGATCCGGCCAGGACGCAAGCCGCCTCGTAGGATATCGTGCGATACCCGCGGACGACCCTGACGGCCATCGCCCTCTGCGGCTTGCGCAGAATGGCGAGTGTTCCGGCCGTCAGGTCCATCGCCCACACAGGGGCCCCATACAGGGCCATGGACCGCACGATTCCCACGTACAACCGCCTACAGGCGGCGCTCGGGCCCCCCATGTTGGGAAGCAACGTTGATAGCGCGCCTGCTGCACCCATCAGCTTGGGCGCCAGCCGCCGGAAGTGGGGTCCGAAATCCCACCGGCTGTCGAGCACCAATCCCAGGTACTTCATGGTGAACTCGACAGCTATCCGGGCCCCACTGACCACGATATGTGATCCCGGCGCCGGCGCACGCCGGGGGCCATGGAAAACCATGGCCTCCGACTTGTCAAGGGCCACCTCCAGGCCCAGGCGCCGGATGCGGTTCACCACCTGTGACACCGCAGCCGTGGCTATCAACGTCGCTTCCCTGTACGAGCTCCCCCGGGCAGTGACAAGCGTGTCGTCCGCATAACACGTCAAGTCGGCGCCCGACGGGAGCTCGCCTCTCAGCACCCAGTCGTAGCCGATGTTCCACAGGAGCGGTCCCAAGACCGATCCCTGTGGAACACCGCACGACATTTGGTGCCGACCGGCACCGTCACGTCCCCGATAGATGACGCATCTGTCCTCCAGGTAAGCCCCTACTATGCGGCGGAGGTAGGGAGGCACCCGATGGTATTTCAGGGCCTCCCTAATACAGTTACAGGGTAGAGTGTTGAAGGCGTTGGAAATGTCTAAAGACACCGCCAACACCACCCCACCCCGGGACACCGTATCCTCCGCCAGGGCTCTCACGCGCATGATGGCGTCTATGGTGGAGCGCCCCCGACGAAAACCGAACTGGCTGTCGTCCAGGTTCGGCCCCTCTCCGCACAAGTGGCCGACGAGGCGATCTGCGATTATACGCTCAAAAAGTTTGCCCGCCTCGTCGAGCAGCACTATGGGCCGATACGCGGACGGCGAGTCCGCGGGGCGCCCCTCCTTCCTGAGCAGGACCAGCTTCCCCTCCTTCCACACACTGGGAAACTGACCCTGCTCAAGGCATGCCGTAAAGAGCCCCCTCAGCTGGGGCTCTAGCTCCTTCAGAGCAAGGACGAGAGCTCGGCCAGGAACTCCGTCGGGTCCGGGCGCTTTATTCTTGGCCCGGAGCCGCGACACGGCCGCTCCCGTCTCTGCTTGCGTCACCACGGGGACATCGGTGCCCTCTTCTTCTGGAGAGTCTGTGGCTGAGGGTGAAACCATCGCCGGGGGAACATGTCCCGCCCGCTCAGGGAAGAGGGTGGATACCACCGCCTCCAGCAGCTGGGGTTGCATACTTTGCACCAGTGGGGGCGCCCAGGGACGCAACTTGCCCCGTACCCAACGGTAGGGGCGCCCCCACGGGTCCCGATCTAGGGACCCCAGCAGCTCTTCCCTGGCCCGCGACTTGGAGTCGCCGATGGCCAGCCACAGAGTCTCCTGGGCCGCGCGGTACACCCCATACCGCGCGGCCTCCTCGACGGGATCTCGTCGACGTCGTCTTCGGTAGCGCGTGTACTGGCGGCGAGCCGCGACGCACTCGACGCGCAACCGCGCAATGTCGTCGTTCCACCAGTACACGTTGCGCCTTGCGGACTGTTGGCGGACGCGGGGCATGGACGCGTCGCAGATCTGCGTCATCGCCCCGCGAAACCGCAGCGCCTCCGCTTCAACGTCGACGGACCCGTCCGTCGCCGACTCCCAAATCCAGGACTGGACTATGGCAGCTTCCTCGAGCAGTTCCCTGTCAAGGCGCTTAAGCGCCCAGCGCGGGCCGTCGTTAATCGGGGCTCTTGGATGGCGGCCGCTCGCGGTCTGGGCGGAGACGTCGAACCGGATATAACGATGGTCCGACAGCGTCTCCACCTCCACGGCGACACGCCAGTCATGAACACGGCTGGCGACAGAGGGGCTAGCGAAAGTAACGTCTACTATCGACCCGCCCCGCTGCCGCACGCACGTGTATACCGAACCCCGATTTAGGACGACCAAGCCGGTCGTCACCACCCACTCCGCTAGCACCTCGCCCCGAGGGTCAGTGACCGGAGATCCCCACGCCGATGACTTGGCGTTGAGATCCCCGAGCACCAGAACGGGACGATGGTGATAGCGGCCCACGACGGTGCCCAACTCGACAAGGAACCGCTCGAAGTCGGCGAGACTCTTGTTGGGGGAGAAATACGCCCCCACGATGACGATGCCGCCCGAGACCGCAGCAACCCAGCCGCGGCCCCGAGACGGGTCGATCAGAGTCTCGCCAATAATGGCCACCGAGCCGTCAATGCATCCCAGCCAGTCGTCACGGGCGGGGATGAAATACGGCTCGGCGACCACAGCCACTTGGATCGACCACTGCGCCATGCTCTGGTACAAAAGATCCTGAGCTCTGGCGCAGTGATTGATGTTGCCCTGGAGGAAACGGAGTTGTGCCATTATTGACACTCCATTCCCTCGGCAATAGTCCTGGGCCGGGAGTCGGCCGCGGAGCTGTTAGCCTGCGGGGGAGGCGAGATTTCCCCGGCAGGCTTAGAGCTCCTCTTCTTCTAGTTAGTCAACCAAAGGCAAACAAAACACCTCGCAACCCAGTTCACCGACCAAATACACATGGTCCTCACATGATCTCACTAAGATTGTGTTTGGACTTTGCCTTGAGTTTGTTTCAGCAGGTTTACTCTTCAGGGGTACTCGAATAGGAAATGTTGACTGCATCTATTTTTTTTATAAATTATTTTAAAAATGAGACTAATATCCTATTTGCGGAATAAATATTTTTTAATTCATTTGATTACAACCGAGTCACATATGACTGCTCTCTTGACGAAATGTAAGTCGTGGCTTTGTACCCAGTCAGGCGATTTACTTTGTGTAAATAATTTCAAAAAATGAAGGAAAACATCGTGAGGAAACCGGCATCCAATCCACACTGGGCCCACGTGATGGGTTCACCTCTCTCTCGAAGAGAGGTGACTTGTGACCGAATAACGACTGATTATGTTATGTCATTTCATACATGACTGAAGCAAGAAGATGAAAATCAATCAATTCTAGACAGCGAACTTCGTAATTTCAACCTTTCCAGTTCAGTCATCTCTCTGAAGAAACCAGGATGACAACGAACCGATTCACCTACGTATTGTATATTATATTGGCAAAACCATCCAAGCTGGTAGTACTATCAAAACGGTAATATTTTCTAATTATTTTATCTTCTTTATTTTTACTTTATTCATGTATTTATTTAATTTTTTTTGTGCTTTAGTTTACATATGAGTAATTGGGGATAAATTTGTAGAAATATTATAGGTAAATCCTGTCTCTGCTGTGGCTGTTTCCTCTTGTATACTTAGGTGTGATTCTGGCTGATATATTTTATGTAGCTAGCTTATAATAAGTTCCAATGAAGTAAACAGAGATATTAAGAACGTATAATATGAACGAAGTATTGAGATGCAAAGGTATGTTAAAAGCATTGTCACAAAGTGAACAAGCATGACATTCGTAAGCGAATGTAAATCAGTTTGAGATAGAGCAGTTAAATCTAATCATAGTTTCGCTAAATGGAAAATTACTCTCCATATAACGCTAAAATTATGCACGTGTATATGCTAAATAATATTATTATAGTTTCACCTTGACTTTACAAACTATCCAGTTAGGAAGGTCTAACTTCGTGAAAGAGGTCAATCGTCGAATCCAACTCGGCTGCTTTCGGGAAGCTACGTAAAATCTTCTCGTCCGAAATACCACAGTGTCTCAAGACAAAAGTCTTCGACCAGTGTGTGTTGCCAGTGATGACTTATGGAATTGAGACGTGGTCGCTAACAATGGGCCTTAAAAGAAGGCTCAAAGTCACTCAAAGGGCAATGGAGAGAGCTATGCTTGGGGTTCCACTACGCGATCGAATCAGGAATGAGGAGATCCGCAGAAGAACGAGAGCAGCCGACATAGCCCGAAGAATTGAAACACTAAAGTGGCAGTGGGCTGGATACATTGCCCGTAGGAACGATGCCCGATGGGGCCGACGGGTTCTCGAGTGGCGACCACGCACCGGAAGACGTGGGTAGGCCCCCGACAAGGTGGACTGGCGACCTGGTGAAGGTCGCGGGAAACCGCTGGATGCGGGAGGCGCAGGACCGGTCGTCGTGGAGAACCTTGGGGGAGGCCTATGTCCAGCAGTGGACGTCTTTCGGCTGAAATGACGATGATGACTTTGACTTTAATACGTGTATTTATAAAATATTTGTTTCTCGATTTTCATAATTGAACAATTCTACCACAGTTTGTATCTGCATCCCCCAAAGATTAATTAGTGCCTATAACTTGAAGTTCGCCTTTATATATTGAGGTGCTTGGCTGTATATATCTAGGTGGTCTAACAGCACTATATCAGTTTAAGAACTTTGTGAATGAAAGAAAGAAAGTTTAAACAAACCTATTTTGGTTGAATTCTTACTCAGTAAATTTCTAATATGTACATTAGTTAGCCTATAGCCTTCTTACTGAGATAGGCCTTCTCTCAGTGTTAGAGACTCTTTAACACATTTATCTGTATTTAGAAGGTTTTAATTTCACATTTCAACTTTTTCCCACCATTATTGTTCCAATAATATCATTGAATTGTCGACAAAAGTTGAAGTTTATAAAATAACCTCGATTTTCAAAGAAAAAAAAAACACCTTCAAGGTTATTTAAATTTTAATTTCGATTTTAATCATTTAGCACTCAATTTCTGTGACAATTCCAATTGGAATCTACGAGTTCGTTTTCTTACCAGTTGGAAAAAAAAATCTTCAATATTTTACCTCTAGAACAGACTCTGCACTGGATCGCACCGTTTCACACCGCAATGCGCGGGATTGTGGGATCAGTGAGTACTACTGATGAAACGTACATATGTTATCTTCCCTCCCTGTTATCAGATCAAAACAAACCGCGCTGCGCTGGTGCCGTCTCTTTACATTTGTTGCTATTCTAAAAACTGCGCTATTGGTCATGGTTGATCACATAAATGCAGTCTTTAAAGTGTGAGTAAATGCATCAGGTTTCTATAGCATGTATAAATAGGAAGGGACGTGAAACAAAGTAATGGGAAACGTACGTAGTTTGGTTTGCTATTATTTGTAAATATAGCCTATATCTGACCATTTTCAAAGACCAAATTTCATGCCGATGGGGCAGAAAGGTTCTTGAATGGCGACCAAATACCGGCAAGCCTAACCAAAATAGCAAGGAAGCGCTGGATGCAGGCCGCGTCGAACCGTTCTTTTTGGAAATCCTTGGGGGAGGCCTATGTCCAGCAGTGGACTTCATGTGGCTGAGATGATGATGATGATGATTCATTATTTTTTTAGTTGTATTCATCCTCATCTACAACCATTTTATCGTCCCACTGCTGGGCACAGGTCTCCTCTCATATAGAGAAGAATTGAGCGTAATCACCACGCTTGCTCAATGCGGGTTGGCGATTTTCAATTGTATTTTTATTGAAGTAATCACCCATGCAATCAATGTATCTTTGCCAACGCAGTGCCAGTTTATTGATTTTCTTCTTAAAGAAGTCATCTGGATGGGAGGCAACAAATTCTACAAAGGCATTTTGTACTGCATCCTGAGTATTGAATTTTATTTTCCCACCAAGAGGTTATCCAAATTCTGGAAAAAGTAGTAGTCTGTAGGCGCATAGTCTGGTGAGTAATGCAAATGACAGAGAGCTTCCAACCACAACTTGCAGACCATCTGCTGTGCAGTTTGCGATTGATCAAATGCTGGTTGGAGATATGCCAGTTTGCCATCGACTTTCAAAATTAGTAATTTTTTACTTTGTAGGGGTTTTTTTTGGAAGTCGGTTGTGTTTTTATTGAAAAAAAAAGTTTTTATTTTCGTGTTAAAATTTTCCTTATCACAGCAGCCACTCAACTCACTTGACTTCAATGTCAAAGCACAGCATACCTGTAGCCACCCTTTTATGAACTTTAATATTAATCCTATTTTAACAATCTAGACACCTTGACAGTCCATCACACGTTGCCCTCCCAATAAATAAATTACGATTGCGAGTGGTCAACCCTCTTCAACCCGAGTCCAAACAAATATAACAATTAACAACCCCTTTGTGGCACATTCGTGTTATTATTGACCGTGAATCCAAGGAAAGGTGACTTTATTATGCCCCGCGTTGAATGCTATTTATGCATGTTACGATAAAATTCAGAAGTACAATAAGAACTATGATTAAATTAGATATTTTACTTTAGTTCTGTGCCGTATTCGAGTGGGAATATTGCTTATGATTATTGGGCATTGAAATATCGGCTGTCTTTCCACAATCATCTTGTAGGTACTTGAGTTCGTCCTGAAAGGGGAGCTTAAAAACTGTGCATGAAGTTATTTCCTCTAAAGATCATTTTAGGCGTCAATCTGTATGGCCTTCATATAATGTAACCAAGTTTATGTGATATTGTCTTTTGGGTGGAACAAACCACAGTCCGAACAGGATAATGTTTGGACTTTAAAAGAGGCTGTGACCTTCTGTGAACTAATTTGTTTCGGCCTTTCTTCTCAGCGTAGTTAAATAGGAAAAGCAAAATAATTTACTCGGTGGTAGGCCATAACATTGGCCGCCGGCAGAAGTTACCACCCACCAGACAAAGCCTTGCCGCCAAGCGATTTGTCGTGTTCCGGCATGATGTCTGGTGAAGCCGTACGGAGGACGGGTCTGAGCAGTTGTGTTGCGATGTGTGCCGGGTACGATGCGCTAAAAGTTGTTGTGTTGGGAGTTTGGTCGTGGATGGTCTTAAGATCAATCTCCCTTTGGCGCAGCATTGTTGGTCGTCTTGTTGGGTTTAACATTGCATCACCTCGCTCAACTGCCGTCTTCCTTCCTATTCGCTCAGTTTTTCTGAGTGAATAGGCTCTTAATAAACTAGTGCGCTTTACCATCAACGATCGCATCACTGCTTACCACCAGGCGGGATTGCGGTCAAGCGCTAGTTTATAATTATTAAAAAAAAAAATGATGTGTAAAAATATTTGTAGAACCCTACTTAGGAAAGGGTATAATTTATCATTTTATAAACGGATAAGCTATAATACATGGTAGGTAACTTGCTAATACGAAGTTCGAAAAGTCTAAGCAATCATATTATTCCTTCACGTTGAAAGGTTTAGAAAACTAGAAAGAAAGAAAGAAAAAACGTTTATTTGCGGTAAACATGACGCAAAAGAGACGCAAAGCGCTGAACTACCCACAGGTAATATAGTATGTATTTATTTATGCATATTACTTATATCTGTCGCTACAGCCACATAGGTCAATCGAACAGTTTGAGCAATTCTTTCCGCGGATTTTTACCATCTTTATATATCGAAACCACTTCGTGTCTTAGAAAGAATCTTAAGCAGCCTGCTCTCATTTGTAGATTTTTGACAGTCGTTACGGGTAGTTAGAAGCCGGAAAATCTGGCAACCAGTCTTACGTTGGGTATGGTATTACCCAGTAAATGGGTTGTGGAGGTCAGACAGGCTGTCGCTCCATGTTAAATACTAGTGTGGAGGCATGCTTGTGGTCAGGATACCCGTTGTAGCCGTGGGTGCTGGCTGGCTGGGTGACTCGCCGCTAAAGCTTGCCAGAGTGGTGATGGTGACGTCACGCTTAAGTTGCTGCTCGAAGGCTGCGCTGACGTTCATGGAACAGGGAGTAAAGTAAACTCATCCTCCACAGAAAAGGGAGGATCCTCCGACCAGACGGGTGTTATGACTGGCGGGCACATGCCCAATGCTTGAAATTGGGAAGTTGTATGTATGCTAATAAAAAGTCCAACTAGGTAGGTCCAACATCGAAAAAGAGGCATCTTGACGAATCCAGCTCGGCTGGACAGTGTTCGGGAAGCTACGATACATCTTCTCGTCGTCCATGATACCACAGTGTCTCAAGACTAAATTCTTTGACCAGTGTGTGTTGCCAGTGATGACTTACGGAACTGAAACGTGGTCGCTCACAATGGGCCTTAAACGAAGGCTCAGAATCATACAAAGGGCAATGGAAAGAGCTATGCTTGGAGTTTCTCTGCAGCGTGATCGAATCAGAAATGAGGGGATCCGCAGAAGAACCAAAGTCACCGACATAGCTCTGCGAGCCGCTAAACTTAAGTGGCAGTGGGCAGGGCACATTGCTTGTAGAACCGATAGCCGATGGGGCAGTAAGGTTCTGGAGTGGCGGCCACGTACTGGAAGACGCAGTGTAGGGAGGCCCCCTACAAGGTGGACCGATGACCTGGTGAAGGTCGTGGGAAGCCGATGGATGCGGGTAGCACAAGACCGGTCAGCGTGGAAAGCGTTGCGGGAGGCCTTTGTCCAGCAGTGGACATCCATAGGCTGAAGAAGAAGATGTATGCTAATTGCACGGTAAACTCTGATTGCGAGATGTAGGATTCGTGTGACGTCAGTATGACGCGTTTTTCCATGTGGCGTTTGTAGGTACCGCTACACTAGTATTCAGTTGAATCCGGCCGACGGAGCCAACCCCAGTATATTAGGAAATGAGCTAGGCGCTTAAGGTTTTTCAATACTAAATTATGCATACTATCTACGTACATCAACTATTATGGAAATACTAGCTAATCAAGAAAGGTCTTGATTCCGACAACGGGATAAGGCTGGACTACTTCGTCGCTCGCTTGTATTGGGCTGTAATCCTGGGCTATAAACCTTACTGTCCATCAACCCTGTCATTCAATCCGCTACCCAAATCCAATGAATTACATATAACCTCCGTCTAAACCGGCAAAAATAACCTACAGTTAATCCAGTGTTGCGTTACACTTTACAGCTTCCAATCTTAGGAAATACCTTTTGCTTGGTTACGTCATCATCATCATCAATCTTTTTATAGTCCTGCTGCTGGGCACAGGTCTCCTCTCATACAGAGAAGGAATGAGCGTAATCACCACGCTTGCTCAATGCGGGTTGGCGATTTCAACATAAAGTCCAGGTTTCCTCGAGATGGTATATTTCACCTTTGAAACCCTCATTTGTGTCCAAGATATACATAGAAAGTACATATAACTTAGAAGAGTTACATTGGTACTTGCCTTGACCTTGAATCGAACCCGCACACTCTTACTTGAGAGACTGGTATTTTAACCACCATGACTCCTAGGACTAGGATACGCACAATCAGCCTTTATGATCAAACAGCTGGGACACAATCCTCGTCTCCGAACAAAGAAGTGCCATCAGGGTGGAGACCTCGTGCATATTGGAAGATTTATTCACATGTATTCGGATATTTAGGCTCAAGGACATGCCAATTTCATCGCGACACTTGTTTTCGTGATTTTAAGAGCACTGGGGATCAAAAAATTTATATAAAATAAAGCACAGGATTGGGTTCAAAAGTACGACCTGCAATCCTCACCGTCGCGGCCATTAGCACTGAGCCTTGTACCTCTGATTTACTAATAACTTGAAAGTTTCCTTCATGGCCGATGTCGAATACGATGTCTTATATTTCGTTACAGAACTACCACAAAAGTGAAATTTAACGAGAATTAATTTTCACTTGAAAGCCAGTCAAACTCGATCCTCGTAAAATACATCAAGACACTAAAGCCGGGGACGACATTATATAAATTTAAATACCATAAAAAATGGTCTGACTGCAGTAATTTATGACTTGGATTGGAAGGTGAAATTCTAAAGCCTTTAAAAATATAATTTGGGCCAATGAAAAATCGGGCCCTGTTTCATTCAAAGTCACAAGATTAATTCTTAGCGTGACTTTACAAAAGTTAGCTGAACAAAAGTTGTTTGGTTTTGCTAAGCTTTTATTTAATTTTGTTGAGATTCATAAAATTTGGCTTACCTCAGTAATGCGGATTTTATACCTGGCACTGTTTCTACTTTTAAGCCTTAAGTTGATTAACATAATTAACCATTTTCGCAAAGTTAATTTCGCTTGACTGTTGCTTCTATTTTTTTTTTTTTTGGATAGTGAATTTGCAACGCGAAAGCCGCGGATGCAACTGGAATAAACGCTGAGATGATGATGATGGGGTGAAGTAAACGTAGATTCATCTGTTTTATCTTTTCTCAATCATATTGAGGTCGGAATCTGACGATTCGTAACGACCGCCAAAGATCTACAAATGACACCCGGAATCAACGCCTTAACGCGCTTTCCGAATCGCGGAGGGGTCTTGATATTGTATCCACACACCAAATCGATTATAAATCAAGACTAACCTAATCTATCGACCTGTACGGCTGTAATTTTGGCTTTGTGGAGTAAACGTAGATTCTCATACAATAATTCACTACCTTTACTCAATTAATTCTTGACTTAGATGCTTAGCCAATATACTCAGTCATCTTCATCTACCTCTTTTTTATCGTCTCCTCTCATATAGAGAAGGTTTGAGCGTAATCACCACGATTGCTCAATGTAGGTTGGCGATTGCAGACCTAAAGTCCAGGTTTCCTCAAGATGTTTTCCTCCAGTCAGTAATCAATATGAATTAGGGATATGGATCAACAATTACGAATTAAATATCATATTAAGTAGTATGGTAGTCAATAGAGACTACCATACTACTGAATATGATATTTAATTCCCCTTATTATTTAGATAAGCTTTAAAGCCACCATTGAAGTGTACATCTAACCATTATTGAAATGCAGTTCTTATAAAAATGACAGCTTAGTTCAGTAGTAAGTCACATTTGTATTAAGGACTTTGCATAAATGTAAATTAATGGAGTTCGAAAAACAAATACTAACGCAAAGGTTAAGTCTGAAACTAAAGTTAGAATTTGTTTTGTAATAAGGGGGTTATAAGTTTACATCGACTGTAGATTAAAAGTGTCTCAACAGTTAGGTCTGGTCAGAACTTTAACGTTGAGTTGAGAATTTTATATTTTGTAGTACATACAAAATGTATGTCAGTTATCTTGTTTCATGTATTATATCTGCATGGTAAACAATCAAAGTGAAGCCATAGGGCATACTATGTCATCAAATTAACAACTTTTATCTAGTGACATTGAGGCTCAAACCGTCCAAAATATTTATTTGATGAGTAAGTCAAGCCGATGGCATCTCTAAAAAAGGAAGATGCGGTTTTTGGCAAGAGCTGCTTAAACTACTTTTTATTGAACTATAAGGGAGCCTCTCATCTCATCGTTTACTTGAAGAACATTTAATCGTCATCTAACATTATTATATTATTCACACAGTTCATAGTATCGTATCATACTCAAAATTTTCCTCACGACATGTTCTTGAACATTCTCATCAAGAACTGTATATTGACTCGATAATCTTACTAGAAGTTCGTGTTACGCTGCTATCGACCACTTTAACTCTCACTCATCGTCAAGTTTAGACAGGCCAAGAAGTTTACCCATCTGTATTAAACTGCTCACTAGACCAATGTATATTGAGCGAAACTTACGTGACGTCAGCGGAGTATGTGTGAGATAATATCACAGCTTTGTTCTTGTCAAGCGATGTGATGTTTGGGACTTCAGATAAATGTATGGAGATCGTGATTTGAATTCTTGACGTTGTGTGTGACTAAATTTCGTGTTCGGTTTATTGAGAGTAGGTGTAATATTATGTAGGTCAATGGTCTTCAATCGAGTGGAGAAAATATTCTTCGGTGTTGACGGAAACAATAACAGCTCATCGTGAATTTGTACTTAGTTCCTGCTACGGGGCTGTCGAAGTTTTTTATTGGATGTCAAAATTATTATGTTCAAGCAGTTTGTGCTGAAACACTAAGTATAGCATGTGTATGCGGAGTTGTTTTATGGAGACATCATCATGCGTTTTGTGGACACTTCATATGATCAGATAGTTGGCTTTTTCTGGCGGATTGAGCATTACCATACAACGTCCCAAAGCTGCTAAATTTTGAGAGCTTTGAGAGATAATTTTTTTCTTGCCCTAAGATAATTCTATGATTATAATTATAATAATAAATACAAAAAAATACAGGAAATATATACTGAAAGACCCCAATATCCAGAACGATAAATGCAGAACATGTCACTGCCAGCCCTAGACTATCCAACATATTACCAGCGCTTGTCCAACACTCACTCAAACCGATTATACTCATAGACACAATCAGGTCGCAAACATTATTCACCAACAGCTCTCGGCAAAACATAAACTTAATAAGTTACTGATAAAACTGTACACAATAATAGACCGGATATCACTATGTTCGATAAAGTAGACAAAGTAGTGTACCTAATAGACATAGCCGTACCCAATACCCATAACTTACAGAAAACGATAACCGAAAAAATATACAAATATACGGAACTAAAGGAAGAAATTACACAAATCTGGAAGATGAACAAAGTATATATTGTGCCGTTGGTGCTCTCTAGTACAGGAGTTATACCTAAATATCTACACCACGGAATACAACTGTTAAGTTTACCAAAATATCTTTACATCAGTATGCAAATAGCTGTCATTCTAAATACATGCCGCATTGTTTAGGCCCATCATTTCAGTGTAAAACCGAAATTCTTAAAATTTCGAGAAAGAGTTATCTTGAGTATAATAATAATAATTTTTATTGGGACAAAAAATACATTTTCCATTTATCGTGTACAATAAAACTGCATTACAAAAGGTAGGTACAATAGGTTTATCCCTGTCCCCTAAACTAGGCTAGGCCTGTATCTTAGGGGGCAAAATTATTATTTATATGTATATCTGTTACCTACGTAAGTATTCAATCATTTGAAAAATAAGAATTATTCAGAGAAAATGTTTAGGTAAAACATATGTTATAAATAAATTCGATTATTGAACTATTTATATAGTAGAAAACGTTAATTGGATGACAAACTATGACCTATACTTAAAACTTACTGTTCAACAACTTTATTTAAAAAACTTTTTTTTTCTCCAAGTGAAACGTGGTATAGTGCCCAAGTCCTGGAAGCTTGCCAACGTGCAGCCCGTGCCCAAAAAGGGTAGTCGTGCCGATCCTACCAACTATCGGCCGATTTCAATAACCTCCATACTCTGCAAGATTATGGAGCGTGAGTTGAACTCGCGCCTTTTGGCATACCTGGAAGGTAACGATCTCCTCAGTGACCAACAGTACGGTTTTCGACGCAATCGGTCAACTGGGGACCTACTAGTGTATGCCACTCACTTGTGGGGCGAGGCCCTCGAGAAAAATGGGGAAGCGATTGCCGTCTCCCTTGATGTCTCGAAGGCCTTCGACCGGGTATGGCACGCTGGCCTTTTGAGTAAGCTTCCAGCGTACGGCATTTCCGCTGGCCTGACTGGCTGGGTAAAAGACTTCCTGACTGAACGGTCCCTCCGAGTTGTTGTCGACGGATGTTCATCTGAGCCCATGTCGACCAATGCCGGTGTTCCTCAGGGGTCTGTTCTCTCTGCAACTCTGTTCCTGCTGCATATTAACGATCTGCTGATGCCCGGTATCTATGGGTATGCAGATGACAGCACAGATGTGGAGAGATACCTGCCGGAAGCTCGGGCTAGTAAGGAAACTATCCGGTCCGAAAGAGAGGCCATGGTAGAGCGTGTGAGTGCTGCACTGCAGGCAGTCTCCGAATGGGGCAATGCCAATCTTGTAGCATTCAATGCCGCCAAAACACAGGCGTGTCTTTTCACCGCCAAAAGGAGCCAGTTTACCTTGGCTCCTACTTTTCAGAATGTATCCTTGGAGTGTACCGACCGCCTTCAGCTTTTGGGAGTTGAGATTTCCTCGAGCCTTAACTTTGGGCGGTTCATTGAGTCCAAGGCCGGGGTGGCTGCCAGAAAACTAGGCGTCATCGCGAAAGTCCGGCGGTACTTCACACCAGGGCAGCTTCTAATTTTATACAAAGCACAGGTCCGCTCGTGTGTGGAGTACTGCAGCCACATTTGGGCTGGTGCTGCGAAGTGTCACCTTGCCGCTTTGGATTCGGTGGAGAGGCGTGCGAAGAGGCTGATTGGCGACCCAGACTTAACTCGAAACGGTCTCCAAAGCCTGGAGCACAGGCGTAGAGTAGCCAGCCTTTCGGTCTTCTATAGGATGCATTCTGGTGAGTGTGCAAGGGAATTGCATGACTTAATTCCCCCATCTCCGTTCCATCATCGGACGACCCGTCGTACGGCGAGTTTCCACCCTTACGTTGTTGACACCACTGCGATCCGGACGAAGCGTTTTGCTTCCTCCTTTATACCGCGTACATCGAGGGACTGGAACAATTTGCCGGCGTCGGTGTTTCCGTCAAATTACAATTTGAGTGTCTTCAAGGCTAGAGTGAATAGGCTCTTAATAAACTAGCGCGCTTTACCATCAACGATCGCATCACTGCGATCGGCGGGATTGCGGTCAAGCGCTGGTTTATAATTTATAAAAAAAAAAAAAAAAAAAACCCTTTACGTTAACTGGGCAAACTGTAGTGGTATCGTTAGATAAAAGTTTGAGCACCTTTAAGCCAAGATCAATCAATATAAACTCTATTTAGAATAGTAAGGAGATATCTAAGTTTGTTTTAAAGTAGATTTGGACGCCGTATTCGCACTTGAAAAGTTTAAGATTAGAGAATTGAGTTGGGATGGAATATTTTGCATAAATTAAAGCACTTGATTAGGTTAAAACCTTGTTCGCGGCTATCACTTCTGCGCCATCACTGCTGACACTAGTTGTGTAGCAGTAGATGTACTGTAATGAAAAACCTTGGGGGAGACCTTTGTCCAGCAGTGGACATCTATAGGCCGAAGAATAAAAAGAAGATGTAGTGTTTACCACTGACTTCTGATAAAGGCTGTTACTGTCGTGGCAGAAAACATCGGCTATTGGCTTGTATCCTAAAAAATAATTTAATGTCCGTTAGATAGCTTTATAAAAAATATTGAACACGTATTTTTTATTTTTTCTTTTATTCAAATACTTAGGAAGATATAGTGATTTGAAATGTCGCATGACGTCACGCCATGGTGCAAAATATAGAACGGCGTGACGTAATTAGCCCCCACTCTGTAACTTTAATAAGCTATATCTCAGTAATTTTTGGTAATTACGACAAAATATAAAATACGAGTCTTAATTTTTTTTATTATCTGTAAGACGGACTAATTATTTTTTTGATTTTCATACCTTGGATACATCCCCATTGGCTATTCCGACCAGCCGAACTATTGCTCACTCCAAGTCGCCTATTCCTCGAACATTAGCAGCTATTAACGCTCTCCTGAACTCAAACACTGATCTCGATATTTTTGTGGATGAATGGAAGACGATACTGTCAGAGTGTTTGAAGTTTTGTGAGAAGTTTAAAATGTCCGTTTAACTTTTTTATTGTATTGTTTGTTATATGTTTCTCTTCCTTTTATTAATGTTTAGTGTAGTTTGTGTTTAAATAGTGTAATTGGCTTATGCCGTTCTATTTAAATAAATAAAGGCTACAACAACAATAGAACATCAAAATCTATCCTTCTCTCCCGCGAACGTGCACAAAGAGCTGTTCTAAAAGTAGCAAATTCCCTTCCAGTTATTAAAAAGGTTTATAATGACGACCTTCTAGTTATTTAAATCCTGTGAAGTTTTATCAGTTCGGCAAATTTATATACTGCACATAACACTAAAACAGCATGCTACGCTTACTTCATCATTCATTCAAAACTATGTTTTCCAAAATAAAGTATTATCTACAATACATATTTGGAAATCAGAACATTGTGGCGACCCAGAGAAAATAAATTAATGTTTTGACAATATTCCTTTTGATACAACCAACGATTTATTTAAATTATTCATTTCAAATATATGCTGCCTCTTTAGAAGCGTCTGTTGGATTTTTTTATAATTATATGTCTGTGGTTCAGAAGACAGGACTTAGTAGACCTGTCTAGTACGTAAAGTAGATTTATTGCCTTCGCAACGCGAGACAAGTTTAATTCAAATAGTAACTTACATAATAATTTTAAAACAAAATGCAGAGAAATTTCATTAAGATTTCTTTTATACTCATTTAAATTTGCATCAAAGTCTATAACTGTATTAACAGAAGAATGTCAGTCAAGCAAAAAAAGATTTCTCTTTTAATAGGATCAAGTTTTAAAAAGAACTAAACTTCAAATCATTTTCATTTCAGCCGAAAGACGTCCACTGCTGGACATAGGCCTCCCCCAAGGTTCTCCACGACGACCGGTCTTGCGCCTCTCGCATCCAGCGGTTTCCCGCGACCTTCACCAGGTCGTCGGTCCACCTTGTCGGGGGCCTACCCACGCTACGTCTTCCGGTGCGTGGTCGCCACTCGAGAACCCGTCGGCCCCATCGGGCATCGGTCCTACGGGCAATGTGTCCAGCCCAGTGCCACTTCAGTGTTGCAATTCTTCGGGCTATGTCGGTTACTCTCGTTCTTCTGCCGATCTCCTCATTCCTGATTCGATCGCGCAGTGAAACCCCAAGCATAGCCCTCTCCATTGCCCTTTGAGCGACTTTGAGCCTTCTTATAAGGCCCATTGTTAGTGACCACGTCTCAATTCCATAAGTCATCACTGGCAACACACACTGGTCGAAGACTTTTGTCTTGAGACACTGCGGTATTTCGGACGAGAAGATTCGACGTAGCATCCCGAAAGCAGCCCAGCCGAGTTGGTTTCGACGATTGACCTCTTTCTCGAAGTTGGACCTTCCTAACTGGATAGTTTGTCCCAGGTACACGTAGCTGTCAACAACTTCGAGAACAGAGTCTCCAATCTTTATAGGAGTCGGTACAACATGGGCATTAGACATGACTTTCGTCTTGCCCATGTTCATTTTAAGACCGACTCGCTTGGAGGCCCTACTGAGGTCTTCGAGCATTGTACTCAGGTCCTCCGCGGTCAGGTCATCAGCAAACCGAAGGTGTGTCATATACTCGCCATTGATGTTGATGCCCAGTCCTTTCCAGTCCAGAACCTTGAAGAGATCCTCCAATGCAGCGGTGAACAGTTTCGGGGAGATAACATCTCCCTGTCTGACACCACGCTGCAGAGGTATTGGTTTCGAGGTCTGGTCCTGTATTCGGACTGACATGGTGGCGTTTTCGTACAAACCCTTCAGCGCTTCAATATACCGATAGTCTACTTGGCACCGTTGGAGAGACTGCAGTACAGCCCAGGTCTCGATCGAATCAAAGGCTTTTTCGTAGTCCACAAACGCCAAGCAAAGGGGTAGGTTATACTCCTCGGCCTTCTGTATAACCTGCCGCAGCATATGTATGTGGTCTACTGTGCTGAAGCCCTTTCGGAAACCGGCTTGTTCGGGCGGCTGGAAGTCGTCAAACCTGCAGGCGAGACGATTCGTGAAGACTCTTGAAAACAACTTATAGACATGGCTCAGAAGTGAGATGGGTCTGTAGTTTTTCAAAAGGGTGTTGTCACCCTTTTTGAAAAAGAGTACCACCACACTTCTGTGCCATGCCTGTGGCGTTTTTCCCTTAACTATGACGGAATTAAATAACTTCCTAAGGATCGGTTCACCACCCGCCTTCAGTAGCTCTGCCGTTATTCCGTCATCGCCCGGCGCCTTGTTGTTTTTAAGCTGTTTCAGAGCCAATCGCTACGCTTACTTACAACACTAATATAATTACCAAAAGGCGGAATGATATAGTGTGCAGCTCAACTCTATCTCTAAATATGCATTTATACACAAATTTTATACGTTTTTAGGGACCTTTTTATACAATAGATAAAAATAGAGTAATAAATATTTATAATTTGAATTTTTTTAGCTGTAAGAATGTTGATTCTAATTATCTACAAGGTTTGTCATATGAGCAGACTGAAGACTTACAGTATGTAAATAAATTCTAGAAATAATGATAATATTAACTAATAATAATTATGTACTATGTAAGCAATAGGACACTATTAATAACACTGTATACTTCCGGTGTGTCCTAGATTTTTACGTACTTCTTTTATTGTTAAATTTATGGCAAAATAAAAATTTATAATAAGCACTTTTACGCCTGAGGCACAGGTTCTACCTAGTTCAGGCAAATTATACATCAGTGCTATTTAGAATTAATAAAATTGTTATAAAAATTATGTACAAAGCTAAGAAATAAACAATTTATTATTATTAATATTTATTATATTGGATAAACTGTTAAAAGTCTTTGCTTATCTATATGACGACGTCAGCGACGGCGGAGCGGCATTTTGGTGTAGTGGTAAAGACGGTCCATTTCGTAGGTGAGTTATGAATTAAAGCACGAAGTATAAATATACCTTCCAATCTCCAATCTCAATCTCTCGAAGTGACCGTTCGACCGTCCCCACTTTCCTAAACGACTATGTCCATGTGCCGCCATCATAAATAACGTCACAGCGTTTGCCCCTACAGAAGTCAAATGAGCAACTCCCATCGAAATGATATCGACATCCACGACATATGTATTCAGTTTGTATGTATTTATTTATGTATGAATAATTTTGGATATGTATGTATTCTACTATAGTGTATTGTGTTGATAATATTTGCACCAACGGCAGTCTTGGTGGCCTACTGATTCCAGGTCAGGCAAGTACCAATGTAACTTTTTAAGTTATATGTACTTTCATAGTATATCTTGGACACCAATGTCTGATTACATGGTGAAGGAAAACTTCTTGAGGAAGTCTGGGCTTTAAGTCTGAAATCGCCAACCTGCATTGGGCAAGCGTGGTGATTACTCTCAATCCTTCTCTGTATGAGAGGAGACCTGTGCCCAGCAGTGGGAAGATAAAAAGGTTGATACTGAAGATGACGCAACAACAGTCCCGTATAATGTGCAGGAAAATCTCTCTCCATTCTAAGGTTACCTGGATAAGATTGCAATAAGGATAAGGCCGTACATTCTAAATCATCATCTCAGCGTTAATCCCAGTGACATCCGTAGCTTTCAGGTTTGGAGTCCGGGGTCCGCTTTACCAGTCTAACTGCTGATTTTGGCTAAACTTCGATATTTTCCGTGAAGCGACTGCCATCTGACCTCCACAACCCGATATCTAAGCATTGCAGTTAGACCAATTATTGTTAGATTTTTGAGGGCTCCAACAACCCGTAACGACTGCCACTAGATGTTTGTATGGCCACCGGGACCAACGGCTTAACGTGCTTTTTGAGGCACGACCAGACCAGTGCAAATATTCACATTCATGCATACAAATATTTGCACTGTACGGGGATCGAACCCGCGCCTCCTTGCGCAACGGCCGTGTTCGCTACCGCTACGCCACGGAGGCTGTCCATTCTATATATTGTAGTGTTAAATGCAGGTGCAGGTGCATAAGTAGTAGGTGTAGGCCTACACCTGCTACTTAAAAATACATTTAACACTATAATATACGACCACTCTGGAGTGGCGGCCACGTACTGGGAGACGCAGCGTAGGAAGGCCCCCAACAAGGTGGACCGATAACCTGGTGATGATCGCGGCAAACCGATGGATGTGGGCATCACAAGACCTTTCATTTTGGAAAGCCTTGGCCCCCTATTTGTCGACAAATGGACCTCAGTAGGTTGAAAAAGAAGAAGAAAGTATTTTTAAGTGTACATTGTATACTAAAACATACACGACAAATCACACAGATTGAGCTAGCCCCAAAGTAAGTTCGAGACTTGTGTTATGGGATACTAACTCAACGATACTATATTTATAATAGATACATATATAGATAAACATCCAAGACCAGGGCAATCAGGAAAAGATCGTTTTCCATCATGACCTGGCCGGGGATCGAACCCGGGGCGTCCACGTCGCAGGCAGACGTGTTGACTGCTGCTCTACGGAGGACGACAAATACACTACAATATAATACTATATAATATAGTATATTATATAAAATAAATATAGTACAAATAAGTAGACAGAATTGGTTTCTCACCACATTAGTAATTATTTCCACCACATTTGTTATTTCGTGATTCTGTATAACTACTTTTGTTACTGGCCTAACATGTCACCCTATTTTCACATGATTACTTAAAACCACACCTACGTTACCGTTAATTACAGACATAACTTAGATACGCATACATAATTGACATTCCTCAAGCACTGTACAAACTGTTTACACAATTAGTCAGATATGGCGCGTGTTAGATTACTCAGTTAATTATATTAGCGATGTATAATAATGCTCTCCTACGATTTGCATATTAGATATATAATACTGACGTAGGTAGATGTAGCAACAACCTCTACCTTCCTTCTTGTTACAATAGTATGTGTTAAGTACGCTTTCGAGGTATTTAAATAAAAGTTTGGACTGCATAAAAAATATATTATTATGACAACTAAAAGATACAATTACTTTCTTCGACGATCCAAAAAAAGCACCTTCTATGCCCGGCTACGGGTATTCGACCAATCCGGCGGCCGCCCCTTGCGTCTTACTCGCCCCTCCTTGGCCCGGGCTGGAACTTGATGCGCCCGCGACGAGCGCGGGCAGTATGTGTTCTCTTCCCATTTTGTTGTTTCCTAAAATAAAGCCAATACTTTAATCACATAATCTGTATATTAAATATTAAACTAGTATGTGTGAGCACAATGTACTTGCTGTAAAGCATCTATTTGTTGGGTTAGTCATTTTTGTTGTTGTTTTTTTTGTGTGTGTTTTCCATAATGGACGCTCTTTGGGTAAAATATATTTTTGCATCGTTCTCACACGGTTGATTTCAACATTAATGATGTAATAAAATATTTGTATTAATAGCTTGATAATTTAAAAGAGTGTCCATGGAGTTTCTTACCCGTTCTTCTCTATAGGTACTTACTCTTTGGAATGGGCGACTAGCTTTACCTTACTGACTGACCGACCTTCTGACAATTCAAAAGTGCCTGTAACTGGTTTATTTGAAATAAATGATTTGATTTGATATCTGTGTGTGATTTATTTCGGGTGAAATTCCTTGTTTGAAAATAGAATACATATATTCTATAGGTTCCTACCTGTTTTTACATAGCATTCTTTCTGTTTTTTTTTTTTAGTTTGCGGTTCCCTTCATTTTTTGTAGATGGGAAATCATTAAATGATCCCCCTATCCCCCTCCCGCTCTGGGCGGAGCGGAAGGGCGTGTCAGACTTTTACTGACTAAAAACCCACCCATGTTCCTTTACTGTCCGCTAAAGCCACGGTATCTCTTTCGAACAATCCGCAGCCATGGCAGGCATCGGGCCTCGTGGACCCCGTCACGTTTGCCCGGCTGGTTAAGGTTGTAGTGTGATGTTAACCTATGATCCTATAACATTTAGTTTTGGGATATAAAATACACTTATTTTTTAAATCCGAGATTCAGTCAGTTTAAGTGCCCAAGTTACCGTGTTTAATAAACAAATCTTCAAATTTGTTATTTATTTAGATTTTGTCAATTAAAATAAATCGACCAAATATTTAAATACATAAATAAATAAACATTTAACAGTAAAATGGCCTCACGGGCAGTAACGTGTGGGCAGTTAACAAATCGATAAATCTGTCTTTGAATTAGTGATGCGCATTCGGTCAAATTTATAACCTAACCTTACTCATTTGGTCAGAGTGACCGACGACCTGGCGAACTGATGAACTATTTACATAACAGATTATTCAAATATCTTTACTGACCATGAATTTATAACAATACATGAGTATTATTGTACCGATATTGTAGGATTTAGAAACTGATTTTTTTTTATTATTTCTGTGTTCATGTTTTAATGTACCACCCATCGAAATTAAAAATGACTGCCCGTTATATTTTTCAAGTGATCATAATAAGGCTCCTAATTTGTTGAAACATTTACTTATTTAATTTGTTTTTCCATTTATTCTCTCCAATTTTTACTTCAATTTGTAAATAGTCTAAGTATCTGCCAACCAACCGCCTTATTCATAAACGCTGCTTAAAGTTAACTAGTGATTAGCGATTCTTTAAACATAAATTTTTGACCTTTTAACGTTTTTCAACTTTAATCATCGCTTATGGATAAACCCTTTAAACACTGTGGTGTTTATTCTTAAAGGATGATTTAAGTTAAGTGACGTTAAAAGGTCAAAAATGTATGGTGAAAGAATCGCTAATCACTAGTTAACTTTAAGGAGCGTTTATGAATAAGGCGGCAAGTCTTTAAATATTGTATTAAATGCAATGGTAGAAGAGAAGAGGCGCGCTGGACGAAAGGGAAAAGCGTGGCTACGAAACATCAGGGAGTGGACCAGCATTTCTTCAGTCGAAAAACTGTTCCGACTCAGTACAAGAAGCTGATGGCCAACCTTCAGGATTGAAGAGCCTCTGGAAGAAGAAGAATTAAACGCAATTTAAAATAATATTATTGTTATAAAATATTGGATTATATAACTCATGTTAAATTCATTCATGCATGCGTAAATTGAAGCACTAAAAGCGTCCATTATAGAAAACATAAAAGCAATTCGGAAATTAAAATAACCTATGGCAGCTACGAAATGATTTGTCCACACTGACGGTACTCGTTCACGTACATGACGCGTGGATTAGCACCATTTAGCTCGAAGATTTTGTAGGGAATTTAATGATCCGACACACGCTACTACAGCGAGACATTAGAGTGATAATGACTTATTATCAACCACTAGAGGACAATAAAGTCAGTAAAAGACGTATACAGTAAATGATAGCTTAATAGCAAGTACATAGTCGGCAAAGTCAGCCAGATGCCATCTTGTCGAAGGGATGGCACAGAGAAGAGTCTCCAGGACATTGTAACATTGTTGAAGCAGACATACCCGGACGACGTGCCTGATTTCATGGCGAAGGATCTGCATAAGCTGCGTCGCGTCACGTTCAACCACGTGAAAGTCACCAGGCTGCTGAACGACATTACACTCCTGAAGTAAAGCCAGACAGAGACGCAGCATCAGCTGGAGGTGTCTAACAAAACTGTCGGCGATGTACGGGCAGAAGTAGTGTTGTTGTGTAATGCAATGTCTGCAAGTATGTCACCGATCGACGACGCCGCAAATGTTAACACGCGTCATGGTGCACAAAATGCCTCTTTCTGCAGTTTAGAGTCGGCCAGCTCGAATGCGTCACCAGCCACCGAGAATGCATGCGTTGCAACGCGTGCCGCCGCAGTCCCTGCCACGGCACCGGTGGAGACAACGACGTGTGTAATTTCGTCGACCCCCACACGAGCCTACGCTGCAATAACTGTCGCTAAAAAGCCTGTTGAGCCACAAAACTCGCAGGTAAAACGAGCAGGAAAAACGATAGGGGGTAAACACAGCTGGTCGTAACCAAACCTGGTTTCGAATAAACAGGGTCCTGAGAAGGACACGTGCGACAAGGATGATTTCATCAAGGCAGAGAAGAAGAAAAAGCCTTGTCGGAACCAGTGCGGTACTGCCCCTCCTAACATGCTGCTGCGTCCAGCAGTAACGACGACGATGCTGTAAGTGTCCGTACTGCACCACTCCTCATAGGGGAGTATCTGCGCGTCAAGACTAAATGGACTGTGAGGGTTACTTTCATTTAATTGTAACTAATTATTTTATTGGACTGCCGTCAGTTATTTTGATAATTCTACTTGAATATTTTTTTATTAAAAAAAAAAAAACGTTGCTCCACACTATAAATTGCACCTGTATGGTGGGTGCGTTTACGTTTACAAACATATAAACTATCATACACAAACAGCCAGACCCGGATCAACTACCTGTAGGCCATGCAAATATTTGTTCCGTGCGGGAATCGAATCCGCGACAATCAACGCAGTAGTAGATCACTCAACCACTACACCAACTGTGTCGTCAAGAGAATATAACACTATCAAGTTGGTTTTCATTCTTTAAATTCTGAAAGACCACTAAAACATATACACAGAGTTACATAACTTGTAGAAGTATTTTGTTAGGGAAAGAGTATCACTCTTTCATAAAAGTACTTAATTTCAATCCATAATTGAAAGTATACAATATGAGAGAAGATATAAAAGAAACTTTTCTAGAAGGCAGACGACTTGGGCGACTTGACGAAGGCGGAAGGGGACTTTAGTTGCCAATTCACAGAATAATTGGTACTGCAGCCACATTTGGGCTGGTGCTGAAAATATCTCTGAAAATATCACTTTGGATTCGGTGGAGAGGCTGATAGGCGATCCAGATTTAATTCAAAACGGTCTCCAAAGCTTAAAGCACAGGCGTAGAGTAGCCAGCCTTTCGGTGTTCTACAGGATTCATTTTGGTGAGTGTGCAAAGGAATCGCATGATTTAGTTCCCCCATCTCCGTTCCACCACCGGACAACCCGTCGCACGGCGAGTTTCCACCCTTACGTGACTGGAACAATTTGCAGTGGCGGTGTTTCCGTCGGACTACAATTTGACTGTCTTCAAGGCTAGAGTGAATAGGCTCTTAATAAACTAGTGCGTATTACCATCGCATTTATAATATTAGTATGGATTGAAACTTTATAACATGAGAGAAGATACAAAAGATTTTTGTAAAAACTTTCCTAGAAATGGGGACTTTGGTTGCCAATTCGCAGAACATATATACTATATCTTTGTGATTGTGACCATTGTTTGTGTAACATATACAGACACGTATAATATTATTGTAGACGTATTATATTACATAAAAATACGTTGATTCTGTGACAGTTCAATAAGGTGCAAAAATAGTTCTTTCGTGTTTTATCCTAGCTTAGTTGTCAAGGCCTTTTGTGGCTTTAGATAGTGGATTATGCCTCTTGGTAACACGACTCTTTTATAATAGAAAAATCGATACTTTTGCTATAAGATTATCGGATGAAGCAACGAAATTTAGTTTTCCTGAGTTGAAACGCGCTCAAAGAGCGATCTTTAACGTGGTGTACATCAAAAATAATATTCTTCACTGAAAAGTTTCACAAGTTATGTAATATTCTGTTAGTGAGAAAATTGTATATTCTACTTATCATCCTCAAAATGCATAAAGACCAGTCAGCGTTTTTGTACGACAAAATTAATAAACTTAGACGTACGTATATCTATGATTGATATTAGGGCAGTTGACTAATAAAAACTAATTAGTCCGTCAGTCAGATTTCCAAAAAATACTAGATAGGTATTTTTTCTTTTTTCATATAAATAAAAAATGAAGACTATACTTTTGAGCGAGCAGTGACGCCACCAGCCACAAGTCCTGATCTTTGATGCCTTTTATATTTGTCAATTTTTATTGATTTGATAAAACAAAATATACGTATCCAATATTTTTCCATAATCTGAATGACGGACTAAATAGAATATTATTTTTTGCCCAGGAAACATCCCTATTGGATTTGATTATTTTTTCAACTTATATTCTGTTGTTGCTACAAAACAAATACGAAAAACAGACATGATATTTAGAATACCGTAGTAAACTAGAAACTCTTATAGTTTCGCCAAGACTATCTGCACTAGGAGTACTGTCTGTTAGCACTATACCCCCTTATTCATAAAAACTGCTTAAAGTTAACTAGTGATTAGCGATTCTTTAACTATACTACTACTACTATACTAAACTTAAATCATCCTTTATGAATAAACACCACAGTGTTTAAGGGGTTTATTTATAATCGATTATTAAAGTTAAGTGACGTGCAAGCGTCTAAAATGTATGTTTAAAAAATCGCTAATCACTAGTTAACTTTAAGCAGCGTTTATGAATAAGGGGGATAAAGCTGAAGTTTGGTACCAATGTGTTAATCAATCACGCCAAAAAGTGGTAAAATAAAAAGTGTGAAGAATGTTTTATTAGGGGGAGTCCCATGCAAATAAAGTGAGGAGAGTTTTATCTTTTCTTTTCTATCTAATAGGTACCTAATACTCCCATATCAGCTACTATATATTGTCAAAACACGAGGAAAACTTTTAAAGTTCATTAGTTTTCATAACAACTTCTAACGTTCTAGAATAATCCCTTATTTTCCACCTCTCCAAATAAATTACCATTTAAATTGTTTTGTCCTATCATTAGCATTACAAAGATTGTTGATGCCAGGGCAGAGTCGTCACAATAAGTAACGATACATGAATTATTCTTATTATACCATGTTCCCTTTTCACATGAGAAGTTCCGTTAATGGAATGCATTGTTTACGTGAATTTGGAGCCAAAGAACGCGAAATACAATATGTGGAGCGCAGGTAAAATAACGAAACCTTGAGCGTTACACACATCACATAAATAATCAGAATATAACTTTCTTCTGCTGTATAACAGGCCTACTGTAATTGATAGAGGGTGAACTATAATCGGCCACGACGATCTAGAACGGGGTCACTATTCCTAGAACATGTCAAATTCTTCACGATGTTTTCGTTTACCATTTTGAGAGCATTGGTTGGTTTGGCAAAACGAAATCTTATTTCGTTACATTTCTTTACTCTTATTTATTTATTTATTCTTTCGCACATAAATTGTACAGTGGCGGACTTAATGCCTTAAGCATTCTCTACCAGTCAACCATAGGTGGTGAAGAGATTAGCAGCAGGTGCTTTAAATGAAAACATTATAATGAAATAGTAGATTGTTAACCGAGGGTGGAAAGAATCAATTCCCGAGGTATTTAGACGCCCGAGCGTAGCGAGGGCGGCTATAGTCCGAGTAGGAATTGATTCTTTTACCCGTGTTAAACACTCTACTTTTCATTTCGAATATGAGGAAAATAAAACTAGTTGTTTATCTGAACTTTTTATGGATAACACTATATAATAGTGGTAGTCCTATTTTGACTATTAATTTTAAATAGGTACTCTATTTAAAATTAATAGTCAAATTTGGACAATTCGTGAAATTATAAGTTACATTTTTATTTGGAATGTTTATGCTATTTGATATATTTCAATCTCAATTCAATTCGCGCTCAATATTTGTTTTTGTTTTAGTCAGTTTTACTAAGTCAAATTTGTGAGTTCACTGCTTCTGCAAGCGCCGCTTATACCGAGTATCAATACCACCTGTGAAAACATATATTTTTTTAGTATTTGTGTAATAAATACATTCTTATTTAGAACAAATCCATAAATATTTAGGTAAACTTACCTTCACTGTCAAATATATCTTGTCAGGAGCATCATTTCAAAATTTTTCCACTTCATGAGAGGTAAAAACCTTAGATTTGATTGATTAGATTACTCTTGAACCCCTGAGACTGTCTTTTCAAAAAGGATGTTAAATTATGGATTTTTTTCAAATTTACATTGTGTTTTACACTAAGTATACTCTTGAGCATTGAATATCGGCTCCATAGCGTAGAAGGTTGTAGTTTGCTAGACAGTCCTTTAAAATATGTAAGAAATACACTTTCGGAAAATGATTTTATATTCTTCTCTGCTCGCCACTTCATAAAATCATTGTATGTCTTTTGAGATTTCTGGTAAAAGATTGTCAATAACACAATTTGTCTCGTCTTTAATTGAATCTGATGTCAATATTTCAGAATCACTTGAACTCATTTTTAAATTAAAATCTTAGCATAAAAGATTAGGTATTAACGTAACTATTTTTTTAATTCCGTCACAGATACATAACAGATTAGTATCCCGCTAATTTATGTCCAATTTTTAAATTTCAAATATGGAACTCGCCACGTTATTGTTGCGACCATAGAATTAATAGTAGTACTTAGTACCATCACCGTACAGAGTAGGTACCTACTTAGGTACTATCGTACTTCTTAATTCTATGGTTGCGACCTATTTCGCTCAATGAAGTTTGCGCTAAGTTCACACTGGCTGTTTAGAAACTCACATTGCCGCTGTATTTTTTTTATTAGTTTTTATTACACAAATTTCTTCACAGCTGACAGCAGTTCTATTTTTAAAGTTCATTCCGACCCTTGGGTGGGAAGTAATTTGTATGAGTTTTTCCCGCTCTAGGGAGGGAAATAGCACTTTCTACCCAATAACCAGATCAAGAAAATACTGCTTTCCGAATGTGAGAAATGAAAACATACTCTTAACACTATATAAATAAATACTTAAATAAACTATATACACATACATACTATTATCAAAATATTTTATACTTATAACATATATATAGAAAACAAAAAAATTGGAGGAGAGCAGTTGTAATGACTCTACCCTAACTGTTGCGAAAATAACACTGCGATTTCCGCTTAAATGCAAACCGACTGGCGGCCATCCTGATATCAAGAGGAAGCGCATTCCACAGAAGAATAGACTGAATATGAAATGAAGAGTGAACAAAGTCAGACGTATGTGAAGGACAGAGTAAGAGAAGATTGTTAGAAGATCGCAAATTCTTAGTGTGTGAAGAACATAAATATTGGAAGTGAGTCTCAAAATAAGACGGAGGAGTGGGTGAGTTAAGAAGGGAGAAAAGCATGGTCAAAGCACGCAAATTTCTTCTCTGTCGAATGGGCATCCATTTGAGTTCAGATCTGTAGCTCGACACATCTTTCCTGAGATTGAATATGAACCTGATCCCATTGTTGAGCAATCTATCAAGCTTATCCAGCAAAGCCGCATTCAGATCAAAGTAGCTGATGTTATAAAGAGAAACTTAGGTCACTTAAAAAAATTGGTTATAAATTGCAGGTAAACGAAGTCACGAAGTGAGAGCAGCGGTGGCCTAGTGGTATCAGCCGTGACTTACAAATTGTAGGTTGTAGGTTTGAACCCCGTCCAGCGCTTTACTTTGAGTGAATTATTTCATCACCATAATGTCGTGGTGGCCTAGTGGTTAAAACACCAGCCTCTCAAGTATGAGTGCGCGGGTTCGATTCCAGGTCAGGCAAGTACCAATGTAACTTTTCTTTTTTAAATTATATGTACTTTCTAAGTATAGCTTGGACACCAATGACTGAAGGTGAAGGAAAACATCTTGAGGAAACCTGGACTTTAAGTCTGAAATCGCCAACCCGCATTGAGCAAGCGTGGTGATTACGCTCAATCCTTCCCTGTATGAGAGGAGACCTGTGCCTAGTAGTGGGACGATAAAAAGGTTGATAATGATGATGATGATTTCATCACCACTGCTCTCAAAACGGTAAAGGAAAATATCGTGAGAAAACCGGCATGTATTCTACCAACTCGCACTGGGCCCGCGTGGTAGACTACGGCCCACTCCCTCTCATTGAAAGGAGGCTTGGATTCCAGAAGGGAGCATCATAGCTGATTATGGTACGTTACGAAGTCAGTGGCAGGAGCTAGGCTTGGTACTTTTTTAGTTTTGGTTTACTTGTGCGCTATATATCGTAAACAGTATACGTACGGTCTTCATCAATACTCATATTATCAATGCGACAGTATCTCTGTCTGTCTGTCTGTCCGGCTTTCACGCCAAAACTACTGAACCGATTGTAATGAAATTTGGTACAAAGATAGTCTCATCAACGTCATCATCATCATTTCAGCCGAGAGACGTCCACTGCTGGACATAGGCCTCCCCCAAGGTTCTCCACGACGACCGGTCCTGCGCGTCCCGCATGCAGCGGTTTCCCGCGACCTTCACCAGGTCGTCAGTCTAGCTTGTCGGGGGCCTACCCACGCTACGTCTTCTGGTGCGTGGTCGCCACTCGAGAACCCGTCGGCCCCATCGGGCATCGGTCCTACGGGCAATCTGTCCAGCCCACTGCCACTTTAGTGCTGCAATTCTTCGGGCCATGTCGGTTACTATCGTTCTTCTGCGGATCTCCTCATTCCTGATTTGATCGCGCAGTGAAACCCCAAGCATAGCCCTCCCCATTGCCCTATGAGTGACTTTGAGCCTTCGTATAAGGCCCATTGTTAGCGACCACGTCTCAATTCCATAAGTCATCACTGGCAACACACACTGGACGAAGACTTTTGTCTTGAGATAGTCTAGAGCCTGAGAAAGAAGAGAAAGAAGTTACAAAAAATGTTGCGAAAACGGGAGTAAACGCGGACGTACATATTGCTCCCATTATTTTAACAGGCGCTTATTTTATATCAACACGCGGACGGAGTCGCGGGCAACAGCTAGTGTTTATATATATTGCAACCGTGCTAAGTCTACACAACGTTATTTTTTCTTTTTACGAAACCTGAATATAGTTTGTTTAGAATAAGCAATTGAATCGATTCCAATCATTTTTACACCACCAAGTTATATTTCTTTCTGAAATACATTTAGAAGTTGTTGCAGTGTGGTTAGCGAGGGCACAACACAGCTGACGGTAGATCACAGTACTAGCACATTGAGACAGGCGGTCTCGTTTTGCGCCACTGTAGGTGCGGGCGGGCGAGCGGTGTGCTGAACATATTTTTACTGGGACAACCAAGTAAGATAACCAGCTCACAACTTTGCGGTTTTTCATGATATCTTTTTTGAAATGAAAAGAAATGAAATCGTTTATTAAGCAAGTAGGATCACTGATCACTTTTACACGTTATGTTGCGTTTTTTTTAACTAGTTTTTTTTTATTATTATATTTATTCATTACAGGTTTGTTCGTTTTGTACCATTAAACCAGAAATGATTTGTATTGGTACTCACAAATGGTTTGTGTTGGTACTCACAATGATGGGATTTGTTTTTTTTTTCACAATCAGATGAAGCCGGCATTTCCTAACTGCCTGCGAAGAAATAACCGAAACAAACTCAGGGATCATCGTCTTTTTTCAAGTCTAGACATTAAAAATGAAAATGTTTACAATAATTTACGTTATAATTACGCATATTGCTTAATAACAATGCTTAACAGAGCGAGCAGCTCTTTTTTTAAATTTAGAACATAGATTCTTTAATTAAAAATACTGGGCACGTGTTTCAGGTTTCGCATAAACAAAACGTTCTATATTACATTGAAATTCCAATAACACAATACAAACATTCGAGTGAACTTCACCATCAATTCACATTCTAGTTTTGTGTTTCAATATTATTTATTGTAGCAGCAATGCCAAAACCCAGTCAGTTCTAGCCAACCTTTAAAAAAAAAAACTTAGATGTGCAGATTTATAACAAGCTGGTTCTTTTAGTATTATTTCAAAAGCTTTGGCACAATAAACTAGAAAATATGTGTATGCATTTAAACGATGCACTGGTGAATGCCTCTTCCATTCACATTTAAAACGTTAAAAGATGCTGCCGACATTAATCTTTTGATATATCACTTATTTAAGCGATTTTGAACGTAACATGAAGGTTGGTTGGTTTATTATTTATCTTATTTAAATAACCCGATTTCAACACAGAGGTAAGACTAAAAACGGAATTAACTAGAATCCCAGAGGCGTAGTTCGTAGCAATATTGCTCGTAGCAGGTGTCTACGAAGGGCTACGGCGTAGAACCCTTTGCATATTCCGCTATCTTTAATTTTCTGGTATTGCGCTGATATCTAATTTATTAAAAGGTTATAACATTGATGAAGTAACGAAGCTTAATATTATGAAGTAATTATATGAGGTGATGATTAGGTCCTGGAGTAGCGACTACGAAGTCCTCAAGATGATTGGACAACCTGGTGAAGGCGGGAGTTTCAAATAAAACCACAAAATTAATTATAAATTGTTCGTTTAATGATATTCAGTAGTCCTTATTTATTTACATTATTCTCTGGCAGGTGTCTATCATTAAAACAATACCTACCTAAGTACATGTTGGCGATTACGACTAATTTACCAGCAATATGTACATAACATTCTTCCTAAAACTAAATAACGCTTATATTAACATAATTTAGCAAATTCCCAAATTAATTAAAAAAATAGCTTACATAAAACTGACACAGTGAGATTTAGAAAGATACAAACATTTATGAGTGATAAATACAAATGTCTATTAAGCGAAACTTTTTCTAAACCTCGAACAGCTATTTTAACTGCCGTATATTGTACAGTATATATAACATAATACAAACATAGTGGGCCTATAATGTTCTCAAAATAGTCACAGTACTCCTTTCTTGGAAATACAATACCCGGATACAAAGATCCCGTGCTATTTTTACGGGACCAAGCCATACATAAATGAACAGGACTGCGGAACGGTAAGCGAAATGTGTTGTTAGTTCTAACAGATTGGCGATTTAAAACTGATAATATACCTGATGGAAAGACAAAGAAAATAATGATTTGAAACTGCTTGTGGCACGTGCTTGTGGTCTGGAGTTTATTCTCTCGACGTTTTGGCAATAAAGTCACTAATTTCTTTAAGTCTGGTGGATTAACAGGCGAATATCTTTAATTCGCCTTCTTTTTCTTCTTCTTCAGCCTGCTGGACTGCTGAAAAAATGCCTCCCCTAAGACTTTCTACAATCGGCTTCCCGCGACCTTCACCAGGTCGTCGGTTCACCTTATCGGTCCTATAACGCGTTATTAACAGTTGTTGTAGTTGATATCAGACATATTAAGTTAGGAGTCGTTTGGCAGCCTAATGTCAAACGCTAGTTTATTATTCGAGATTCGCATATAAACTGCTTAATAACGCCATTGACTGCCCACAATTGGTATGTAGGTTCAACTTTAGAGTACCACGTAGCCCACCTCGTAAACCCATAACACCCTTAACTCCATCTCTTCGCCATACAATGTCTGGTGCTAATTCACTTGTACCTCGCATGTGCAAACTGTTAAACGAATGCAGCGACCTGGTTGACGTCCACGCTGACTCAATATCGACATTTGTCAGACGTCATTAGTGTGTTAGTTCTGTTGAGAATCCAGTCTGGTTAGAATATAAGTAAATACATTAGTAAAATTACAAAGAGCACTTAGCATGTGGTGTTTGCTTGTAATTGGTTGTGCAGTTAAGATTTAAGTCAATAATATGTATGTATTTGTAATGTGTGAAATATCTATAGCAACTGTTGGCGAACCTTAATTAAATAAATTAAATGGCTAATGCCTTAACTACCTATTTGCTCTTTGTAATAATTTCTTCATCTTTTTCCGCGTTCAGTTCCATAACGCGTTTAGGGCGGTGCTCAGGCTGCCCCACCACTGCAGGGCCTCGGACATGTGCTGACTGCTTTCACGCCATAATGCGTAAGCGGTGCGCGTATCTGGTGCACAGAGTATGGGGCAGCGGCAGACTAGATTGTCTTTACATCCAGCAATGCTGCAACAGACATATTGCTGCCGTGTGAGGTTTTTGTTTGTTTGTTTAATTATAAGTATTTTTAATTTTAGTTCATAAGTTTGTGCTTTAATTTTAACTTGTACATTTGACTTGTGTAAAATCTGTGCATATTTTCAGAAAAAAATAAAAAAAAAATAATATTTTTTGTTTCATTTAAGTTTTAACGGCATTTATAATGTAGGTTTTCTCACTTTTTCAAATGACCCTCAGAACCGGAAAATAATTTTGCTTGATCCCGCGGAAGTTAGAATTCAGAAAATACCTAGATTAAAATGTTGATACAGGATTGCGTTCCCTAGTCATTATCAACCAGAAGGGCTTAAAGCGTGTTGGTAACTGTCATACGCCTATGAAATTTTATATCTAGAACCTAGTTTCCACATCAATTTAGGAGCGATAGTGATGAAATAAAATACAAAAAGTCACCCGCCAAGTTTGAACCCATAACCGTAACTCGAAAGGCGGTGCCAAAAGCATTAGGTCCCAAATGCTCTCACACGTTCACAACAGTTTATATTCTAATATTATGAGACACGAAAGTGTAATAAATATTTATATGCATAAAGGGTCCCCTTTTGACCGCTGATATTGACCCAAATTATACGATATTTGCGGTAACCCATCGGGACTTGGTTACCTTAGATTTCGTTATCAGATGTTATTACAAATAGTATTTATTACACCCAAACCCATAAAAGTTTAATGTTAAAATACGCATGCAAATTTTAAAAACCTTGTTGTTAAATATTATTATAATTCGTGCTATTTATTGCAATTATTAATTTATAATTAAAGTACATTCTAGTGAATGATGTCTGGTGAAGCCGTACGGAGGACGGGACTGAGCAGTTATGTTGTTGTAAGTTTGCTCGTGGAGAGTCTCCAGACCAATCTCTCTCTGGCGCAGCGTAGTTGGTCGTGTTGTTGGGTTTAGCATTGCATCACGTTGCTCAACTGCCGTCTTCCTTCCTACTCAATCAGTTTTTTTTGAGTAAATAGGTTCCTAATAAACTAGCGCGCTTTACCATCAACGATTGCATCACTGCTTACCATCAGGCGGGATTGCGGTCAAGCGCTAGTTTATTATTAGAAATTATTATAATATTAATAGAATTAGTGGTTGCGCCAGAGGGTGATTGATCTGGAAAACCTCCACAACCAAATTCCCGACATAACAACATTTGGCGCATCGTACTCGGCTCACATCGCAACACAACTGCTCAGACCCGTCCTCCGTACGGCTTCACCAGACATCATACCGGAATAAGACGAATCGCTTGGCGGCTATACTTTGTCTGGTGGGTGGTAACTTCTGCAGGCAGCCGTTGTTATGGCCTTTCATGAGTATTATTAAAGTAAGCCAACTAATAACAGCCGCACAGGTCGACAGTTTAAGTTTTTTTTTTTTTTTAATTATTATAAACTAGCGCTTGACCGCAATCCCGCCTGATGGTAAGCAGTGATGCGATCGTTGTTGGTAAAGCGCGCTAGTTTATTAAGAGCCTATTCACTCAGAAAAACCGAGCGAATAGGAAGGAAGACGGCAGTTGAGCGAGGTGATGCAATGTTAAACCCAACAACACGACCAACGATACTGTGCCAAAGGGAGATTGATGTGAAGACCCTCCACGACCAAACTCCCAACACAACAACATTAGGCGCATCGTACTCGGCACACATCGCAACACAACTGCTCAGACCCGTCCTCTGTACGGCTTCACCAGACATCATGCCGGAACACGACAATTCGCTTGGCGGCAAGACTTTGTCTGGTGGGTGGTAACTTCTGCCGGCGGCCGATGTTATGGCCTACCACCGATAGGTTACAATAAAGGTTACAATAAAATAGTATTTATTGGGACAAAAAATACATTTTTAAATTTTTATGTACATTAATAATGCATTACAATAGGTTTATCCCTGTCCCCTAAACTAGGCTAGGCCCGTATCTTAGGGGGCAGTGTCCTGCTATAGGGTATGCTATACAATGCAATTTTGGCAGATGTGCCAGTGGACTAGCTAGTTCTTGAATTTCGACCTATGTCAAACTTTAAAAATATGAGAGTGAGACGGTGAAGATTGAAATTGAATATAGTAAGAGTAACTGTTTGATGATTATGTTTAGAAAGAGTTTGTGGTGTGTAGTGAAATATGGTAGAGTGAGTGTATGTTTGTATGTGTGAATATTAAGCTACTGGATGGTTTCTTTGCATACCAAGACCCTCCGCGTATCAGAAAGTACGTTGACCCGCTTGTCCTGGCTGTCATTCGTTTCAGATCTTTAACAGTCGCTACGGGTCTTCAAAAGTCCGAAAGTCTGATTGCAATTCTTACCAAAGGGTATCGTGTTACCCGTAACTGGGTTGTGTAGGTCAGACAAACAGTCGCTCCATGTACAATACTGGCATTCAGCTGAAACCGGTTGGACTGGAAACTGACCCCAATATAGTTGGGAAAGATTAGGCAGATATTAAACTAAGTCGAGGTCTTCTGGTCAGATTTTTATTCTGAGGAAACGTATTTAAAGTAGTGGCAAAACTTTGGCAGTCAAATTCTAATGTCATTTTGGTACAATACACCAAGAAACAACTCAGTCCTTGGCAAACGATTTATTTTGTTGCAAATTTTCACATTATTTAGTTGAAATTGGGTTTAATAAAGGGTCAAAAATAGATTTTCATATTATACGCGTGGTAGATTATTAGTCCACTCCTTTACGAAAAGTAGAACTGTGTCTGTCTGTATCGGAACATTATAGGCCAATTCTGCTTATGATTAAATGGTTAAAAATATGTTCTTATTTCAAATATAATAAATAGCATTACATGTACGCCGTTAAATAAATAAACAAATGAAAGCAGAAATAATAGAACTCGCTAAAAATTTAAATTATTTTCAAACAAATGCTGGGACAGATGTCATATTTCGCAAAACCTAACTTTGCTTTTTCCACTTTCTGTTACACTATTACTATGTACAATTTATTATACATTTATTTGATATGCTTTAGTATGATTATTATAATTCTGTAATACGTGGAAGATGTCGGTAAACCATTATAATATTATTATGTTAGGCCCTCTACAATTATAACACGTTTGCTTTCATTCTACATAAGTACAATACAAAATTCATCAGTCTGCCATTCTTAAATAAATGTGAAGAGTTTTCTGTAGCGTTTTTACAATAGTAAATTATGTACTATAAATAAAAAAAAGTTCTAATCAGTAAGGTTGAAACGCATCGAACGTTAGCAATGCAAACGGTACGATACAAATTCTACCATCATGTAAGCTACGGTTTACACACAAAAGCGGCCACGTTTCGTTTTGACACTTTTGACATACAAACATTGAGTTTATTAACTTGTTTTTATGGAAACTCTATAAAATAATGTGCGAGTCTCATGATTCTCCTTAGTTAATTTAGTTCAGACCCTCTCCCAGTGACGCCCTAAGCCAAAATTCGTACACCACAGCTTTGCTTTAGCTTAGCCACAATCTAGCTTAGTTTTTCAAGTTTTTTAAGGCCTGGAGGCCTTATTGGGGCCGTTTAAGCAGAGGAGCTATCTACCAACCCGCACTAGGCCAGCGTGTACTCCCCTCTCTCGAGATGAGTCCCAACAGTGGGAAAAATATAGACTGATTATGTAAGCAGAAGATAACCGCAAAGGTTGAACACGAAAAAATCATTTTGACACTCCTGACACTCAGTGACTCAGTAACTTAACATAATTTGCAAGCTCACTTTTCTCAATATAGACACTTTTTGTATGACTAAGTATTGTGAGGACAAATCAAGTGATTGAAATCTTTGGACAGCAAGGTTTGACTTTTGATTGTTATCAAAAATGCTATATAGGAAAACATACTAACTTAATATTATTGACAAGATTTCAGTGATTCGATTCACCGGTAAATTACGATCACCGCTCTTCTAGCAAACCTTTATGTACGCGTTGTAGTAACGCAATGAAAGAATCATTGCGTAGCATAATAATGCATAGTAGCGTATTGCTGAGCGTTTCTCTTTTACTCCACTTGCGAAAGCAAATCCAGGGCATTGTTTTTATAATTCAATGTTTTTATCTTAACCAAAAATCAATTTTAAAAGCATTTAAATAAATATGTCTATAGCAAAAAAATCACAATTTATTTGTGTAAAAGCAAACTTAACAACAGAAAATATTAATAAAAACTTTCCCCATCAGTTCTTGTGTTCAAAACACCGTTAAATTCATACTAATTTATTGTATTTGTACATTATGCTAACCGCAAGCCTACCCGAAAATGTACTTGCGAAAACCGTAATAAACCAATTCTGTTGTTAGAGTTACCGTTATTTGTAACTTTATGAAATAACAAAACTTTTCTAGGGATCGCAACGAAAGTATAGAGGGTCATTTTTGAAAGACCAGCCAAATTTAAGACCTAGATCCTCCAGACCATCAGACTGAACAATTTTCTCCAAGAAACCACTATCGTAATTTTGAGTAGGTATCGGGGGGCACGGCAGTATCCGCGCCAAGTCGAGCGCGAAGCAAACACTGCCGTACCATCCTTTACTTGAACCATTTCGCTGCATTTTCAGGCCCCTATTTGAAAACCTCTGGATAAGACCAGAACGCAAATCGGTATGGGCTATTATCTCGCTTAACAAACATAGATATCTACAACAGGTAAAACACTCCGTGTAAATAAAATTGACTTGTCCCTACCCACTAACGTATAAAGAATATTCAACGGCCAAGTCACACAACATTAAGTATAATAATAAAAAAAAAATCGTAGTAAGGAACTTTAGACTTGGCAAGACTTTGTCTAGATTTCATTACTTGTTAGAGATAAACAAGCAGCTCGTTCGAGACTTGGCAAGTTTTTTACGTAATGTTTTTGGTGGGATTGATGTTTTCTAAGAGACAGTTGGTTTTTTTTTTTTTATTTACGGAACTGGTCCCATTGAGAAAAAAATTGTAGTCCTTTGAAAAACAGCTCGGTATATTGGGATTAATTAAATTATGTTGCAAAACTCGATAGACGTGATGCAATTTGATACCTGAATACGATATAGATTACAATGAAAAATTATTTCAAAACAAAAAAGAATACATAGGTATCTACCATCGATAGGGTCCTTGTTTGAAATATCCCTGTTAAAAGTCGGAATTTTGTGACGGATATCGATACTTATACGCGTTAAACAAGAATAATACATTTTCTCAAGTCATGCTTCAAGTAAATTCAGTTACACAGCCCTGAAAACAATCATGAATAAAAAAATTGTATTTACTCTTTTCTTTTCTCTACTATGTTTCTGCTTCTTCTTCTTCGTGTCGTTGGCACGTATTTTAGATCTTACCTTCCCTTTCGTCTTGTATTCTGATCTAATGCTTTCTTCTTGTTCTCATATTTATTAATCGAATCCCATCACGCGTGTCAAGCTTCCCTTGCTAATTAAAGACTTTGTATTGCCCACTACTCTATATCAATACTTTAAGTTAAACCTAAATAAAGTCACAAAAAATTAAAATCAAGGGAACAACGTATTTTCGTTTGAAATCAAAGTTAGTTTAGGTTGTAATTAGTCATTCTTGGGTAGGCTTCTCATACTTATATATACTTATAATTTCATCACAATAATTTCGAAACACTAATAATCTGGCGACTATTTACACTTGTAACGTATTTACATAACCTTACAATATAACTTATTTTAAATTAATGTCTTCGGAATATTTTCATAGTTTTCAGCTAAATTACTTTATAATACACAGCCATCTATTTGGCTAAAAAGTTAAAATGTTCAGATTATTAGGAAATTTCTGTTAGACGTTTTATTCCATTTAAATCGATTTACATACGACTGCATTGTATTAAAAGAATAAATATGTTACAACCTAACATGAAACAACATTATTAAATTGTTAATTATTCTTGAGAAGAAATTATACACAAATTGATAAAATAATAGATATTTACACACAGATTCTGTCTATCTTTACACAATGCAATGGCATGCAGGACGATTGTATTGTTTAGCGATTCGCATATCAAAATCCAAGCAAAACTATGTAACTAACTGCATAATTTAGCCAACGCATTTCTACCGTACTAAATTGACACTGATTCTCCGTGTAAAAAAGATAACTTATCATCTTGCACCCTGTGTTACAATTCGAAAATTCCTGCTAATTACAATGAACGCATTAAAACTACAAAAAATAATATATTTTAGATATGGCAGCACTGAGATCAGTGCGAGGGTGGGGAGTGAGACTTGATAGCGGCTTGTCGTCGCTGCGGATTCCGCAGTCGGTAGCCAGTTGTTGTCCAGGACAGATTGCTCAATCACATTCTGCATTGTGTCTATAAACAAACATAGTTTCTGATGTGATAAACTTATTCACGAAATGAATTCATATTTTTACATAATTTATTATTGAAGCGTAAATATTATTTACGCTTAATTATATCCGATATAAATCAACATTTTTCATCTCAATAAATAACTCAAAATATTAACTTTGTTTTCAGTTCCAAGAAAACATTTTATGAACGACATTTACAAGCCTTGAATTCGTTACGTTGTCCATTGACTTGGAAATTATTGAGCTCTTTGAGAGTGTTATTGCTTCTTACCATATGTTGTGACATCTGGTGTGTAGAACTTTTGCTCAGCTGGTTGGAGTGGCACGACAAACCCTGGGGAATATTCTTTAATTGATTTAAGGGAATTAACACAGCTTATTTTCTACGGATTAGGTAATTACGCCAGCATTTCCATTAGTTGTTCGCAATATAGTACTGTATTTCTTTCGATTAACTACCTTTGCCGAGCTTTTTCCTATTTAATCCAGTTACTGACAACTTAGGATAGACTATGGCGGAAGTGATTAATACCGTTCTTTTTGCGACTTAAAATTCCTGGCTGCTTGGAAATATCGCCGATAGCCGAAGCGGGCTCACAAGCTGAACAAAAAAAAAGTTTTGCTGCGTCGCCTTTTAAGTACATACAGCGCTCCGTTTTTTTCTTATCGAACTCATAAATTACTGAATGGATTATGACAAATGATTTTTTTCCACGACTCATCGCGATGATGTCAGCAAGATTATGAAAAATCGTAAATTTGAATGTGGTGACAAAAATATATGCACATTGGAGTGAAATTATTATAATTTCTCATTCATCGTGACGTTTCAGAGAGTGGTATTCTCTTTAGGAATAATATTTTATTTGCAAGCTGAAAATAAAATTAGAAAGTTTTTGTAAAATATAAGACAGTGGTAATTAAAATAAAACAATGATGAAGGATGATCTGATAATTGAATTGCTGTAGGTAAGATTGGTCAAACCTTATTTGTATTAAATTACTTGGAGTGGGGTAAATGTAAAGGTTTGAGTATTAATATGGATAGATATAGGGGAAGGCCAAATATCCCTATTTGACTTTAGGGTTAAGTTAAGATAAGTTTAATAACTAAACTAATAACTCTTTCTCTACCTGTGCCCAGTAGTGGGACGATAAAAGGTAGATGATGTCTAAACTAAATTTTACACTAGTTCATATTTTTCTTTAATTTCATCAAGAAAAAAAATAAGATAAATATTTTAGTTTAATTTAGTCCTGTCAAATTAGTCAGTGTCAGACGTAACTTGACGTATTTTTAGTAGCTAAATATGTTTTTAATCTTGTCTAAACTGGCTATGTTGTACCTTAATTTGACAGCACCAATACACATATTTTTCTTTTGTACTTTTCTTAATGAAATTAAAAAAGTTGTTGTTATTGTAGTAGTTATTTTTAATAGGGGCATCGGCGCCGAAGTCAATGATGATTCTTGATGAAGTTATTTATGCTTAGAAACTTACGTGGCGGCGGCTCCGTTGTAGTTGGGGGCGGTGTAGTAGTTGTCATTGTTGTTGTTGTTGTTGTTGTACATAATAGTTATTTTTAATAAGGGCATCGGCGCCGAAGTCAATGATGATTCATGATGAAGTTATTTATGCTTAGAAACTTACGTGACGGCGGCTCCGTTTTAGTTGGGGGCGGTGTAGTAGTTGTCATTGTTGTTGTTGTTGTTGTAGTAGTTATTTTTAATAAGGGCATTGGCGCCGAAGTCAATGATGATTCTTGATGAAGTTATTTATGCTTAGAAACTTACGTGGCGGCGGCTCCGATCTAGTTGGGGGAGGTGTAGTAGTTGTCATTGTTGTTGTTGTTGTTGTTGTACATAATAGTTATTTTTAATAAGGGCATCGGCGCCGAAGTCAATGATGATTCATGATGAAGTTATTTATGCTTAGAAACTTACGTGGCGGCGGCTCCGTTGTAGTTGGAGGCGGTGTAGTAGTTGTCATTGTTGTTGTTGTTGTAGTAGTTATTTTTAATAAGGGCATCGGCGCGAAGTCAATGATGATTCTTGATCTAGTTATTTATACTTAGAAACTTACGTTCTCTCGGTGGTAGGCCATAACATCGGCCGCCGGCAGAAGTTACCACCCACCAGACAAAGCCTTGCCGCCAAGCGATTTGTCGTGTTCCGGCATGATGTTTGGTGAAGCCGTTCGGAGGACGGCTCTGAGCAGTTGTGTTGCGATCTGTGCCGGGTACGATGCACCTAATGTTGTTGTGTTGGGAGTTTGGTCGTGGAGGGTCTTCAGATCAATCTCCATTTGGTGCAGCATCGTTGGTCATGTTGTTGGCTTTAACATTGCATCACCTCGCTCAACTGCCGTCTTCCTTCCTATTCGCTCAGTTTTTTTGAGTGAATAGGTTCTTAATAAACTCGCGCGCTTTGCCATCAACGATCGCATCACTGCTTACCACAGGCGGGAATGCGGTCAAGTGCTAGTTTATAATTACTAAAAAAAAAAGTTATTTATGGTTAGAAACTTACGTGGCGGCGACTCCGTTGTAGTTGGGAACGGTGTAGTAGTTGTCATTGTTGTTGTTCTTGTAGTAGTTATTTTTAATAAGGGCATCGGTGCCGTTGTCAATGACGATGCTTGATGAAGTTATTTATGGTTAGAAACTTACGTGGCGGCGACTCCGTTGTAGTTGGGAGCGGTGTAGTAGTTGTCATTGATGTTGTTGTTGATGTAATAGTTATTTTTAATAAGGGCATCAGCGCTGAAGTTAATGATGACTCTTGATGAAGTTATTTATGCTTAGAAACTTACGTGGCGGCGGCTCTGTTGTTGTTGGAGGCGGTGTAGTAGTTGTCGTTGTTGTTGATGTTGTTGTTGTCGTTGTTGTCGTTGTTGTAGTCGTTGTAGTAGTTACTTTTATTTCTGTTAAATAAATAAGTTAGTGGTGGTTAAGATTTTTTGGTTGAAGCAGTTAAAGATAGTAATTCGCTATATGTGGCTAAATATAAATGTGAAGCTATTTCTTTTCCGACAAAATTAAAAACTGTATGTGCTACATATATCGTAAAGATGGCCGACAGACTGTCTCGTTGAGTTAGTGGTCGTAAGCACTAGGTAAGCAAATGAGAAAATGAGAATTCGATCTGACAATTGAACCCATGCAAATCAAGTCGGGCAAAGTTTTGTGGGGATTTTCAATCTGGAATTTCTTAGTATCAGTCCGGAGTCGGGATTTGTGCTCAATTGATGGTAATAAGCTCGGTCCTTATTACGTAACACTTATACATAAATAGACAAATATGGATGTAATAGGAGTACCTAATACAACTATATTTCGCTAGTTGTGTGTGTGTTACGACTTTTTTACCCTTGCCTGTTCCTTAGGAAAAACAAGTCGTAATTTGATTTAATGTTGTCTAATAGGCAATGGCAAATGAGATGTCTTTTTAATTCAATTTTCAAATTAAAACTCTTCGTAGGCATCATGTATATTAGTGCAGTGTTAGTCACAACACGTTTAAGTGTGGGTAAAATTCCTTTGATTTTCTAATACTCGTATATACGCGAAAAAACTCATCGCCAGTTTGCATCGTGCACGGGAAACTTTCACCGACACAATTCTTTTTAAAAAAGTTACCATACGGTAAAGTCCTGCGGTTGACAGCTTAACGTTCCATCGACTGCTGTTTACTTAACCTGATGTTGGTAGGTAAACATATTTTTAGTAGTCATCCCCTTTATCCATAAATGTTAAGTGACGTGCAAACCTCAAATATTCATGGTTAAACAGTCTCTAATCACTAGTTAATTTAATTTAAGTTGTAAGGTTTCATGAATTCAGATTCACAAATATCACACTTATATTTATCTGTAAGTATTTAAAAAAAGATGAGATTTGTAAGGCTTCTCAGACTACTCGGACGTACATACGTAACGATAAACTGGAAGGACCTATTTCAATACCCAGACAAGGCCTATTAACTCAGCCTATTCCAGTCCATTGCTGGCTTCTACCAGGCTGTATCACAATACTTTGCCCTCCATCCCCTTAACGGGGTCAATCCTTCTAGCTATCTACTTGGAGGCCGTCCCATACAAAGTTTGACGTGACGATACGCGGATAAGTCCGACATCCAAGAAAAATATAAAAAGCAACTGTTTTATTTTGAAAACTAAAAAAACCTTTAGTGCCATCCGTTAGCTTAGTGTAAGCTTTACTTTTACAGAATTTATTCTAGCCGATGTGATCTATTACCACCAATTCCTAAGGCTTCATGCGTTGTATCTTTCGATGGGAATTGTGTCAAAGAAACACTGAGAATCTAATCAAGAACAAAATCCGTAGTTTCGACCGAAAATATATTATATATACATATATTCAACCCGTAACGAAAAGGGTGTATACACACCAAGAGCATGGCTTCTATAGATGGCAATAAACAGTATTGAAGGACTCAAAATAAAATCTTGCCAATATCACGGTATATAAAATAAATAATAAATATATACGGACAAATCACACAAATTGAGCTAGCCCCAAAGTAAGTTCGAGACTTGTGTTATGGGATACTAACTCAACGATACTATATTTATAATAGATACATACATAGAAAAACATCCAAGACCCAGGCCAATCAGGAAAAGATCGTTTTCCATCATGACCTGGCCGGGGATCGAACACGGGACCTCCACGTCGCAGGCAGGCGTGTTGACCGCTGCGCCACGGAGGACGACCATATTGCCGTCGTTATCCATATTGTCGTCCTCCGTGGCGCAGCGGTCAAAGAAAAAGGAAAACGATCTTTTCCTGATTGGCCTGGGTCTTGGATGTTTTTGCCTGCGGTAGGCTACTAACATAGCCTAATAGACAAGCAGAACTACAGAAGATATCTCTTCTGTAGTTCTGCGTGTCTATTAAGCTATGCCTACCGTAGGTTATGGTCTATCTCACAACTTCCTTACATGTAGAGATAGGATTAAAAACCCTTCCAATATAATTTGACATCATCCAAATAAGCCGTGCTCTTGATATATACCCCTTTCTTCACTGGAACAATTTGCCAGCGACGGTGTTTCCATCGGACTACAATTTAAGTGCTTTCAAGGCTAAAGTGAATAGGCTTAATAAACTAGCGCGCTTTACCATCAACGATTGCATTATTGCTTACCATCAGGCGAGATTGCGGTCAATCACTAGTTTATATTTATAAAATAATAATAATTCATTTGTTTAGTTTACTCCGCAGTCAATGTTGCAAGATGCGTACCGCTTGAGCGTGTGGCTCATGGCCAAGGGGTAAGTAATAAAAAACTACTTACCATAAAGTCGTAAAGTGCCTTCGGCTTTTCCCAAAGTGTTGGTAGCGACGCAGGTATAAGTACCAACATCTTCGGGGTCGAACTGCGATACAATTAGTATCGTCCGCAGTTGGTATGGCGAGAGGCGTTCTTCCGATATTTCGTGTTTGCCACTGCAACAAAAATTACTAGGTAGAAGGACATTTTTGGAATATTAAAACTGAGTTCTCGTAGACACAGCACACGTAGTGCAGAGAATCTTTTCTCTTGAGGTAAAAATCAATCTTAACATAATGTTCTCGATATATCGTTGGACTATAGAATATAATACTCTGTGGCGGATATCTTTTCCACCGTTGCCCGCCACTTTCATCCGCTCCGCTTATGGCAGTAGCACCGTGCCTCATCGCTGTGACGCAATGCCTGCGTGCGCGCTGGCTCCGCGCGATCATCTAACGCGGCGCCCCGTCAGTCGATGAATACCTTCGACGAACAAGATATAAAAAAAAGGGTGAGGTCCCACTGACTACAAGCGGTGAGCGATTTTTATTTTTTTTTCTCAATATGACTGATTCGGAAGTATGGCGCGTAGGTGTACGTGTTCCGCCATTTTGGCCTGAAGAACCGGCGTTATGGTTCGCTCAATTAGAGTGCCAATTTGACCTTTCGAGAGTGACCACTGAGGATACTAAATTTAGTTACCTGGTCGCACAGCTAGATCATCAGTATGCCATAGAGGTTAAGGACGTCATAACTAGACCCCCGGAGAAGGACAAATATACGAAATTAAAAACTGAACTGATCAAAAGGCTGTCCGCGTCAAAAGAGAAACGCACTAAACAACTTTAGATGCACGAGGAGCTCGGTGACCGGAAGCCCTCGCAATTACTGCGCCATTTACAGAGTCTGGCTGGCCCTTCGGTCCCCATGGACTTCCTTGTCACCATTTGGACCAGTCGATTACCACAAAACATACAAACAGTCATTGCTTCACAAACGGATCTTTCAATAGATAAACTGGGCGAGTTGGCGGACAAGGTGCACGAGATTGCCCCTACTACGCCTCAAGTCTCCGAGGCGAGCACTTCCACCAGCAACAACCTTGACGAGCTGGCAAGGCAAGTCAGCGAACTTACTAAGCAAGTGGCTGCCCTAAGTAGCAATACGAATAATAGGGCCCGTGCATATACTAAGCCCCGTTATAACAAGCGTTACCGCTCACGTAGCCGCTCGAGGCCACGACAGCCGCCGCAGGATCACCCACATTGTTTTTACCACTACACATACGGATCAAAAGCAAATAAGTGTAGGCAACCTTGCACATTCCTGACGGAAAACGCTCAGGGCGGTCGGAAATAGCGGCCAACGACTGCCCTCCCTCTACAGGCCGTCTCTTCGTCACCGACCGTGTCTCGAAAATGCAGTTCCTAGTGGACACTGGCTCAGACTTGTGCGTTTTCCCACGATCAGCCGTAAAGACGCCCTCCACGCAATCAAAATTCGATCTATTCGCGGCAAATGGTAGCATCATTCATACTTACGGACCAATACAACTGCATCTCAATCTTGGACTTAGACGGGATTTTTCATGGAATTTCACCGTAGCCGACGTATCGAAACCCATTATAGGCGTAGATCTTCTGAGGCACTATAATCTACTGGTTGATTGTAGGAATCAACGGTTGGTCGACGGTACTACTACCCTACATGTGGCTGCAATTTTGGAGCAATTGGGATCTTCAGACGACATCGCTTCAGTTAAAGCAGTGACGGGCGAAACTGAGTTCCACGAAATACTGCGCGAGTTCCCAGAGATTACCAGACCAGCAGGTATGAGATGTGTAGCGAAACATTCTACACTGCACCATATTAGAACCACGCCAGGACAGCCAGTCTCATGTAAGCCACGACGCCTCGATCCAGTCCGCGCTCAAGCTGCAAAAAAGGAGTTTGAGGAAATGCTGGCAGCTGGCACAGCCCGACGCTCAGAGAGTCCCTGGTCTTCCGCTCTTCACCTGGTCAAGAAGAAAGATGACAGCTGGAGACCCTGTGGTGACTATAGAGCTCTTAATGCTAGAACTATACCTGACCGATACCCGATTCGCCATATACAGGACTTTGCTCATCAGCTTTCAGGATGCTCAATCTTCTCTACAGTAGATCTCGTGAAAGCCTACAACCAAATCGGTGTAAATCCCGATGATATACCCAAAACAGCTATTACTACACCGTTCGGAATGTTTGAATTTCCTTTTATGACATTCGGACTTCGAAATGCAGCTCAAACATTCCAGCGATTCATTGATGAGGTACTATCTGGCTTGGATTTCTGTTACGGGTACCTCGACGACATAATCGTATTTTCCTCTGACGGAAAACAACATGAAGAGCATCTGCGGCACCTTTTCGGACGTCTTAGGCAATACGGTGTACTCATCAACACATCGAAATGCGTATTTGGCCAAAAGGTCGTAAAATTCTTGGGCTATGAAGTGTCTGCCGCTGGTTCCAGACCCCTCGACGAGAAAGTCCAAGCCGTAAGGGAGTTTCCTGTCCCAAAGACGGTGAAGGAACTACGAAGATTCTTAGGGATGCTGAATTTCTACCGCAGATTCGTCCCTAACGCTGCAAAACTACAGGCGCCGCTGAACTCACTTCTGCAGGGACCTAAAATCAAAGGTTCTCACCCAGTGACCTTCACTCCAGAGTTGCTTAAGGCATTTGAGGACTGTAAGACATCATTGTCTGAAGCTACACTTCTTGCTCACCCAGACTACTCGGCAGAACTCGCAATAGTTACAGACGCTTCAGACGCTGCGATTGGAGCAGTACTACAACAGCGTAAGAACAACGTATGGTTACCTCTGGCGTTCTATTCCCACAAGCTGTCGGAAAGTCAAAAGAAATATAGTCCGTACGATAGAGAACTGTTGGCCGTATACGAAGCTATAAAATATTTTCGCCACATGGTAGAAACCGCAACCTTCGCCGTGTATACCGATCACAAGCCATTGACTTTCGCCTTTACGACTAACAAACAGAATTGTTCACCTAGGCAGTTCCGATATTTAGATTTTATATCGCAATTTACGACGGATATAAGATACATACCTGGGCCAGAAAACGTCGTCGCTGACACTCTCTCACGTGTGAGTGAAATTGCTGTACCACTCGACTACGAAGAGCTTGCAAGATCTCAGGAAAATGATCCAGAACTGCAAGAACTTCTCCTTCGCGGCTCGGCTCTGAAATTAAGGAAGATGTCAACGATACATTGCGACTTACCGATTTTCTGCGATACTGCTACCCATCCGCCACGGCCGTACATCATACCAAAGCTCAGAAGGCAAGTTTTCGACATGATTCATGGCTGGAATCACCCTGGAAGTTCAGCTACTGCACGGCTGGTTGCACAAAAATGTGTATGGCCAGGGATACGTAAGGATTGTAGAGAGTGGTCTAGACAATGCTTAAATTGCCAAATAAGTAAAACTACCCGTCACACTCGCTCTCCCCCATCCTCATTCCTTACCCCTTCTGCGAGGTTCTCCCATATCCATATCGACCTCGTAGGACCGTTACCCTTGTCTTGCGGTTATAAATACTGCCTCACGATCATTGATAGGTTCACCCGATGGCCTGAGGCTGTTCCACTACAAGACATCACAGCGGAGACCTGCGCAGCTGCTCTCGTGTCTTGTTGGATAGCCAGGTTCGGTTGTCCCGCGCGAGTGACCACCGACAGAGGTCGCCAATTCGAGAGCCACCTTTTCAAAGCGCTCACTACCATGATCGGCGCGCGACATCTCCGCACAACTTCATACCATCCATGCGCGAACGGCATCGTCGAACGCCTCCACCGTCAGCTGAAGGCAGCTATAATGTGCCATGACTCGTCAAAATGGACAGAATCACTTCCGTTGGTACTCCTGGGCATTCGAAATTCGTGGAAAGAAGACCTGGAGACGAGTCCAGCCGAGCTCGTGTATGGCGAACCTCTCCTGTTGCCTGGCCAGTTTATTGCTCCAGTAGATGACTACACCACAGCGGACATAACCGAGTACGTGACACGTCTCCGGACACACATGGCAAAATTGTCCCCAAAACCTACTTCGTGGCACGCCCAAGTGCCATTTTATATACCACGTGACCTTAACAATACTTCTCATGTCTTCCTACGTCAAGATCATGTGCGTGGTGCACTCGAACCACCTTATGCAGGCCCCTTCAAGGTTTTAAGAAGACAACCAAAATTTTTCAAAATTGAAGTTCGAGGCAAAATTACTAATGTCTCTGTAGACAGGCTGAAACCAGCTTACCTGTCTAGAGAAGTTCCCATTAATTCTACGACGAAAACTTCAATTGCGACAGAAGAGCGCGGAGAAGAAAAAAGAACTCGGAGCGGCAGAAGAGTCAGACTACCGGACTTTTATCGACCGTAGTTACGGTCTGGCCGGGGGAGTGATGTGGCGGATATCTTTTCCACCGTTGCCCGCCACTTTCATCCGCTCCGCTTATGGCAGTAGCACCGTGCCTCATCGCTGTGACGCAATGCCTGCGTGCGCGCTGGCTCCGCGCGATCATCTAACGCGGCGCCCCGGCAGTCGATGAATACCTTCGATACGCACCGTCCGTGCCGCTCGCGCTCGTGTTTTCCGCCGACTACCTCGCTACCATATTAGCTTACTACAAACTGTTTTCTTGAGTGTTCGTGTTGTGACTTTGGTAAACTTAATAAACTGTGTAAGAACTAAGAACTCTGTTAGAATAGTGCTTCATAATAAATAGTGTTGCTAAGTAAACATAAGTCTAATTGCTACTTCTACAACTACTACCTACCTCATTCTATCAACCTTAATCTTCACCATTTCACCTCTTCTGCTTGGCTTCGCTATCGCTTGCTGTCGCTTCTCCTGCTTGCCACCTTGGATGCTGCTTCGTTGGAGGAAGAATTAAGAATCCGGTAACGTACCTTACTAAACCTCCACAACTCTTTATTGCGCATAACATAAATTCATCATCATCATTTCAGCCGAAAGACGTCCACTGCTGGACATAGGCCTCCCCCAAGGTTCACGACAACCGGTCCTGCGCCTCCCGCATCCAGCGGTTTCCCACGACCTTCACCAGGTCGTCTGTCTACCTTGTCGGGGGCCTACCCACGCTGCGTCTTCCGGTGCGTGGTCGCCACTGGAAAACCCGTCGGCCCCATCGGGCATCGGTCCTACGGGCAATGTGTTCAGCCCACTGCCACTTTAATGTTGCAATTCTTCGGGCTATGTCGGTTACTCTCATTCTTCTGCGGATCTCCTCATGCCTGATTAGATCGCGCAGTGAAAGCCTAGCCCTCTCCATTGCCCTTTGAGTGACTTTGATCCTTCTTGTAAGGCCCATTGTTAGCGACCACGTCTCAATTCCATAAGTCATCACTGGCAACACACACTAGTCGAAGACTATTATCTTGAGAAACTGCGGTATTTCGGACGAAAAGATTCTACGTAGCTTCCCGAAAGCAGCCCAGCCGAGTTGGATTCGACGACTGACCTCTTTCTCGAAGTTGGACATTCTTAACTGGATATTTTGTCCCAGGTACAAGTAACTGTCAACAACTTCGAGAACAGAGTCTCCAATATTTATAGGAGTCTGTACAATATGGGCATTAGACATGACTTACGGATAATATTTATAAAGGTTTTACAAAGAGTGACACAATGGAAGATCTTATAGTTAAGAGCAATCTGCTACAGATAACCTTTTTATTTATTATTTTTTTTTAAATAAATAATATATTTATTATAAAACAAACCCATTTTCTTCTTCTTCAGCAAGCTCCATCTAGCTAAATAATGTACAATTAACGCTCACAGTTGCCATTTACAAACTTCCACAGACCAAACGACAACACTTTAATTTCCCAACAGGAAATGATTAATAAATACGAGTGTTACCTACATTCTGAACCGTTCTAAATGAAAGATTCTCAACTCCAAAGTTATCTGATATCAAATGCATTTATGTCATGTTAAATCTCCCATTAGGAGAGGACATTGGCTCTTGTAACGCAGGTATATCACCTAGAATAGAATCAGGGACTTTAGACTTTTTTGTAACCAATTATTGTATAATAAAGATTTATTATTATTATAAAAAAAATCTTATTACCACAACATTTTCTACCCTAGGAGGGCTGGAACCATATCCTGTTTTGGTTATGGTTACAGCAAGCACGTCCGTGTATCTGTAATCCTATATCATAATGAATAAAACGAATAAAAACTTAAGATTCCAAGAATAACTTCAAACGCCAGAAGCGGGAAGCAGGAATCTGAACTTCCTTTTTCTGTAGAGTTTTCGTATGAATTATTGAAAGGATAAGGCAACATCTGTTGGGTCAGCTAGTTAAAAATAATGACTAAACAATAATAAGAAAACTCTTCAGTTTATGGTTAAGTCTAGATTTAGACTCTTTCAGGTTAATGGAAAGATAGTCTGCAGATACTGAGAATTAATGACATCGTAAAAGTAAAACAACGCATTGATTATTACATAAAATAATGAACTAATTTATCTAATTACTTTACTTCAGATGTTTTAACTAATTTATTAAGGATCTCGCTAATACCTAAAGATAATAATTGTTTTAATTTATTTCTCGATCCGTTTACATAACTAGTATTTATACTGGAGGGAAAGATAGAAACTCCTTGGCACTTTAATTGTATTTTTTGGAGGGGAAAATAAAATCAGTAAGTATAAAACCTTTATTACAAAATGAAATATAACTTTAATTCCTGAATTAATCTTTGAGAGGTGCAACGTGAAGCTTTGTATTTGTTTTGTAAATTAAAGTTCTTAATACAAATGTGACAACTTAGTACCGAACTAAGCTGTCATTTTTTATATAAAGAACAAAATTTCTACAATATGTAAAGAAAACCCTGTCCGATCCGTGAAGGTATTGTTAGGTATCGAAAACTGATTCTATTGAAACCTGCAAAGCCGGACTAACTTAAAAAAAATCCCCCTAAAAAATTTAATATTATTTCGGAAAGGAGTTAACTTAATACATGTGCGGTAGGTAATACATCCGCGGGCGGAGGGAAGCACGGCGGGCGGCACGTGCCCATATTCTTCGCTCATAATAATACTGTCAAAAATGTTGCCACTTTTTAAAAAAATATCAAATTTTGGGGGAAGTTGAAATTAATTCGCGGAAAAAAAGACTATTTCAAAATTCATTAGTATTGTTACCATGATGATAATGTAAAATTTAATATTTCATTTGGTCATGTGTTTACCTAACCTTTATTATCCTTATGGGTCGGACGGGGTTTTATTTACATATTGTATAATGGTTTGGTTGTTATAATAAAACAGGGATTTTATTTAGATCAATCCATGTTTTCTAAATAAAATAATCTAAATAAAATCTATGTTTTGTTAGAAGGGGGTAAAAGACTAAAAGTATGAACTGCCTTTTCTGCTGACAACACTAATCATCATCATCATCATCATCATCTACCCTTTTATCGTCCCACTGCTGGGCACAGGTCTCCTCTCATACAGAGAAGGATTGAGCGTAATCACCACGCTTGCTCAATGCGGATTGGCGATTTCAGACTTACAAGTCCAAGTTTCCTCAAGATGTTTTCCTTCACCTTTTATTCAGTCATTGATGTCCAAGATATACTAAGAAAGTACATATAACTTAGAAAAGTTAAATTGGTAGTTGCCTGGCCTGTCTATATTTATTAGAATACTGAGGTTGATTATTCAATTTGACAACTATAAACCCAGCCTGTCCCAGTTCACTAATGGAAACATACCTCTCCCAGGCTGCGTCAAAACATCCAATAAATTATCTAAGGGGAAACAACTTGCCCTCTAAAAAGTTACTAAACTTCTAATGATGGACATTTTCTTAAATTAATGAACCTCAGAAAAGAAAACTGCGCTTTTAAAGATACACACTTTTTTAAATAATGAATCAGAGGAAGCCCTCAGTGGTGGGGCTCTGGTCCAGTTGGGAGTTGCAGATGGATCGTACGTTCTCACGATCCCAGGCGTAGATGTGAGATGGAACGTCGTGGTGATTTTTAGTCAATAAGAGTCTGACAGTACTCGGTGTCCACTCCAGGGCGGAGGCAGTCCTTGAGGATTTTCCGACACGGGAAAAAAAAAGGCTACTAATTATGCCGCAGCAGTGGCCAGTGAGCGCTACATTCAAGTTGAAAAGAAATGAAATGAAATCGTTTATTAAGCAAGTAGGATCACCGATCACTTTTACACGTCATATTTTTTTTTTAACTAGATGAAGCCGGCATTTCCTAACTGACTACCTCTGAGAAGAAATAGCCGAAACAAACTCAGGGATCATCGTCTTTTTTCAAGTTCAGACATTAAAAATGAGAATGTTTACAATAATTTACCTTATAATTACGCATATTGCTTAATAACAATGCTTAACAGAGCGAGCAGCTCAGTCCCAAGCTTTTTTGTCTTCTAAATAATCTGTGATTTTATAATACCCCTTTTTGTAAAGTTTGGCCTTTATATAGTTTTTAAATCGTGGTAAGTTTCGAATGTCCATGGGAAGCTTGTTGTAAAAGTGTATACATTGACCCATGAACGAGTTGCCTAGTCGGTGGAGACGAGTGTGATGTACAGCAAGTTGTTCGCAATTTCTTGGTTATTTAGTAATTTTAAGACAGCATAATAGATTTTATTCAATATTCACAAAAATACGCGCAATCATAATATTAGAATATAGATTAAACAACATATATGCGAATTAAGTACATACTTTATTAAGATACAAAATGGTGGGTATAGTGTGTAAGAGTACAATAAACGAGCACAAATGAATAATTATCGTAATACACAATAATGAGTAATAAAAGAAAAAACATTGGAAATTTTATGACATTTTGGAACGCAGCCAAGAACAGATGTGCGTAAGACAGAAAATAATGACAGAATGTTCGGGAAGTTGGTCGGCATTCGTTAATACTTTTAACGGGAGTTTTACTGGTACGATTGATTTTGGTAAATGCTTTTGGGTGTTAAAACTTAATAATTTTTGTTTGAATAAGAACTAACTAATTATTTCGATCAGAATAAACTAATATTAACACGTGTTTATCGAACAAACGAATGTGTTGCTTAAAAGTAAATATACATACATATTTACTTTTTAAGAAAATTTTGATCATCATTGACGTTGAAATTGACTGGTTAACCTATAAAACCAGCTAATACTAGACTAATATGAATGTAACCTGTTTTATAAAAATAGTGACTACTATTTCAACTATAAATGAATGAGAGTATCAGGACTTCTTTCTGTAAAGTGATCTTTACGCTGCTTACCCAGATAATATCATTTCCTCTCCACTCTTGAGCCAGTAGTGTATGGCTTGAGGAAAGGCTTCCACGAAGCATTCCAGCCTCGCTTGTGACCCTGTTGGGACGCCAATCACCTTGGTCGCCACTAATGTTGAAGGAGGAACTGTGGACAAAGTCTTTGTTTTAGAATGTTTCACAGTACTGGGAGGCAGGGCATCAACGTACAGACGTCAGCACATCAAGCTACTACAATCTGTCAGATTTATTTATTCGATTTTCAACTTTATCTCTAAAGCATTAAGGCTCAAGGTTGACTGGGAATACTTGACAATTTGGGTTTAGCTTGACCTGCTGTCGTCCGTATAATTGATGAGGCGTTTGCACCCTAGGAAAAATATGTATAGAATTTATGAATACAGCTGCCGATGTCGCATCAATGAACCCAGCCTACATATTTAGCTGCATATAAGGAAAAAAAAAACAATATGCATTAAACTGTAAAAAGCTTATAGCATTGTAGAAACATTGTACCTGCTTAGTCTAGGATAAGAACTTTAAACTTTTCATTGGACTTTGCTCAAATCAGCAATTTAAAGCCAGGTATGTATACAAAGCGACTCATTGAATTGTTTACGTTGTGTACGAACCGGGATTGAAATATTAGAGCACTGGCATTCTGGCTACTCATTGGCGATTTTATTTTATGACACCCTTGTGTGGTCTTCAAATTTTTTGTTCTAGGACATGTAAGGAACATGTCCTAGAATAAAAAATTTGAAGACCACACAAGATAAAAACACACAGGACTGTCTTTTTACAATATTTTCCTTCAACCTTTTGAGAGCAGTGATGATGAAATAAGTGACACAAAATGAAGCGCCTGATTGGTTTCAAATCTACGATGTACGTCGCAACTTACGTACATAATTGAATCATCATCATCGTCCCACTGCTGGGCACAGGTCTCCTCTCATACAGAGAAGGATTGAGCGTAATCACCACGCTTGCTCAATGCGGGTTGGCATAATTGAATGCCTTATTTTTAACAGATACGTTCCAGAATTGTTATTACAGTAAATGGCTACAAAGTATGCATAGCATGTATTGCATGCTACATTTAGCTATATGTTCAAAGGCGCTTTCCCCCATTTTTTGCGGGGAAGAGGATTGAAAGGAGGGGGCAGCGCCTAACGCCAAAACGTAATAAGGTTAGCTAAAGGCAATAGACAGACAATATCGAATTTATTTTTCTACTTCTGAAAAAGGTATGTAAATAAACACGATCACACAGAGGATTTCGTTGACCTGATTGGCTCAATAATTGGGCCGAAGCAGTATGAACGCAGTTAACAACTTTTTGCATCGTTAAAACTACGAAATAATGCGCTTAACATCCAGTTTATATAGGATCCTTCATAAAATATTGATTACTGACAAGCTAGCTAGACTTAATTAGACGTTTAGTTTTAAGGTCAGATTTAATCTGGGTTAACTTTTACAAGCTTTTTAAATACTGCGCATGTAGCATGACCTGCAGTTTTACAAAGCTATACTCAATGAAAGAAGACTATTTTTTCCTTCCTTTTTAACATCAGAAATCATTCCAGTCTGTCATTTTGTCGTTTTTTTTTAATAAAATTTTGTCCCACATTAGAAATTTCTCCTTTATCCTATATATACATTATATGTACATGTGAGTTTATATGTTTCCCGGCCAGGTCATAATGGAAAACGATCTTTTCCTGATTGACCTGGGTCTTGGATGTTTATCTATATATGTATCTATTATAAATATAGTATCGTTGAGTTAGTATCCCATAACACAAGTCTCGAACTTACTTTGGGGCTAGCTCAATGTATGTGATTTGTCCGTATATATTTATTTATTTATTTTTATTTACATACACAAAGAACCAGAACAACTACTTGTAGGTTATAGAAATATTTGTTCCGTGAGGGAAACGAATCCGCGACACGCAGCGCAGCAGTCCATCATTTATCCACTACACCAACCATACCGTCAAATCGCAGTTTCTTGCATTAAAACAGTGGAACGTCAAACTTATGCAGGTTTCCTGTTCATCATTTATCATCAATTTAAGTTAAAATATATATAAAGAGTGTATCTGACGCCCAAACGAGTACCATAGATCCCGTACATGATTCTGAACCCCCTAGTGGTGGAATTTTGCGTCGGCTTTTTCGATTAAAAAAAAATAATATGCAATTTTTTTCACTTTAGACCGTTCATAATTGCATACTTTTATAACCCAACAAGATTTTAAAGTAAAAATTAATTAATCGTTAATTACAAAAAAAGCGCAATGTGAACCATACTAGAAAAACTATCCTATCAGCTGATTTAATACAGTTCGCATCAGGGGTCAACGTCATACCTACAAACACACACGGCGGTACGCTTGCAACGTTCAAAGGCCGAGCCGACACTTTTTTTAAACACTGTTATTTCTGTAACCGCTCATTAACGACATAAATGACTATCATAATTTTGTTAGTGGCATGCGGTGTAGCCTTTTCGCGAAGTTTGCGTTACGATGTCAGATACACCCTGTATATGTTAAGCCGCTTACCTATTACATAATTTTTCCCTTTTTATCAGGATCTTCAACATGAATTTATTGGCAATCCCAATAGGAATTCTATATTGTGCTACATGAAACATGCCACATGTATAATGTATAACTTACAAGTGACGCTTAGCATTATCCTCTTGCTGACTGAGGGTGGGACGTCATTGGAAGCGATGCAGAGGTACGCGCCCATCTGTCGCCGTTCCACCTTCGACAAGTTCAGGCTAGGGCCCATGAACATGTCCACTGAAAATAAAATTAAATATTATTTGCTGTAACTGTATCAAAAGTATTCATAAACGCTTTTCATGAATTGTCTAAACAATTCATGAATGAATACATAAATATAACGTGTTTATGTTTATTAATTAGTTCACGAAAGTTGTAAGAAACACTAATGTTTAAAAATTTCTTATAACTTTTCTGAACTAATAAACATAAAAAAGATTCTCAATTGTTTTATGCATTATTTTGGTTTGTTTCACAATATCAGGGATTATCGTAAATCCGTTGTATCAAGTTCTTTTCTTGAAATTATCTCTTTGTAAATATTTACTTCAAGTACAGGATCAAAATCACCACTGAAAAACATAATCATAAATAAAAATCTTCGCAGACACTTTCAACCTCCTAGATAAAAGTTCATAGTAATATTGAAATATTGTTTGAAGTTTTTGTACTTTAGTCGTAGAAGTTACGCAATATTATTTCCAGTATTGTGCAGATATGAAAAGTTCCTAAACCTCTTAATTACAAAATATAAATTTTCAGCTATTCAAGATTCTATATTGCTAGGAATCATATTTATACATGCGTTTTCATTGCGGGGTCTCTTCCATACTTTAGCTTAGCCATGTTCTTTTAAGGTATAATCGTAAGAGATCCTTAACTTTATTGATAGATAATATACAGTCTAAACAGATGAGATTAGAGACTTGAAATTTTATACAAGAAAACCTATATAACCTAAATTTTTACCTATTCAACGAAAATCAGAAAAAGTCACCCCATAAAGGGATGAATGTTTGTATGGTATAGTTTTCATTACACCTAATAATGTCCTTCTTTCATTCATTTTCGGCAACTCCTTTCAGCCATCCACTGTAAATTCTATCAATGGGAATACCTATCGGGAATCCCAACTTAACATGCCTGTTATGAATACTGTTTGGCCTAATATATATATTTATAAAATATAATTAAAGCAAAAACCAAACCATCAAAAAAATTGGACGAATTCATTTGGTCTTTGGAATTAGAATTGACCAACCAAATCCCCGTAGAGATTTAATAAAATGAAATAATAAAGCGTGTGTGTGAATGTCACATCAATTCGACTATAACTTAGCTGTTAATATCGCGTTGATCTAACCTCAGACCTCAGGCATGCCAAGACAGGCTCCAGAGTTCTAATTATGTGCCTTATTTATGTTTAAAAACTTGTAATTTTTACATTAAATTAATATATAAACAAAATTATATTGTCCTCATTTTTTTTTTAATTTGCATAACCGTTTTCATCTCTGTAAGGATATTTATATATTCAGATTTTATCTGTCGGTACGTAATATCACCTTTTAATTTCCACATAAGATTAGCCTTCATAAAAATAACACGAAAACAATTACTGATCAACATTCCCTAATATGACAAAAATAAATGGCAATGTGAAAAGCCAACAAAACATACTCGGAAATGAGACACCGACTCTTCTGACAAAGAGAAATTAAAGTAATAGCGGCGAACACAAAGAGATGCGCTTCGTTGACGCCGCAAATCGAAACCGAGGCACAGAGTACTACAGAAGGTCTACGTAATATAACAAACACGAATGCACGCAAAGACAGACTAGCTTTACGTAGGTACTTCAAGTCCAATCGCACTTGCGACTGACATTAGTTTAAAGGTCGGTTTAAACTAAACAAATGCACATACATATATCCACTTTAACAAATCATTTTTGTGTAAATAAGAATAGAGAATTCTTTCTCTAATCTATCCCTACCAAAATATCAAGAATTAGCTTTTCGTTTCCCCACGACTTTATTTGCATGGAAGTCGTAAGAAACTACAATTTAATAAAAACTAGCTGTTGCCCGCGACTTTTTCCGCGTCGACTTCAGTTGCTCAGTTGATATCAAATAAGCGCCAGTTAAAATAATGGGAGCAATATGTACGCCCGCGTTCAGTCCTGTTTTCGCAACATTTTTTGTTACTGCTCTGCTCCTATTGGTCATAGTGGGATGATAAATAGCCTATGTCCTTTCTCAGGCTCTAGACTATCTGTTTAGCAAACTTCATTACAATCGGTTCACTAGTTTTGGCTTGAAAGCCGGACAGAGAGACAAAGATACTTTCGTATTTATAATAATAGTATGGAAGTATGGATTACACGCCCGCGCGTGCTGTTACTTTTTGATATTTGTGTAGCTGACTTGTTTAGGTACTATTCTTTGACCGGACTACATACTTCAGGGCTCTTTGAAGAGGAAGATTATAAATCATTTGTATTTGATATTCTGGCTTTCGGTTTTTTTTATTTCATATAATTTGTGTGTGTGTGTGTAGATGGTTTGTTGAAGTCTCATAATTCTTCTGCCTTAATTCCAATATATGTATGTGGGGTCGCCGCAGCATCACGCCCTTTATCTATACTATTAATCACCTAAGACTAATGTATGGCCGGTATATTGAAGGGTATTCTAGAAAGTATACTAATACTTCTTTTGCTTATAATCTTGTGCTACATTCAGATACTAAGAAATATATAAGAAGAAGACATGCAACGAGAATTAATTAATAAGTATTTTATGGCACAAAGCATATCTGCTTGCTTTTATTTTGCTCAAAGCTAAACACAGTGTATCACCTTGTGATTTTCCAATTGTTATAGAATAAAAGAAGAAGGCATAAAGGGGATTCATTTATTTAATACTGTAAGCACATACATATCAGCATTTTCAACTAATCAACTTTTGTGTTATGCAGAGACGAAGAGGTATAGGTACAGATGGATTACGACGTTGGACGGGTCTGAGCTGAAGCTGAGCAGCTGCATGTAGAAACAATGGTTAGTGAGTCTAATATGCACAGCACTCACAAATATTGGATTTAGTTATAATAGCAATAAACAATTGAACAACCAACAAATGAAGCCGGAGGACGGGTCTGAGCAGTTGTGTTGCGATGTGTGCCGGGTACGATGCGCTAAACCTTGTTGTGTCAGGAGTTTGGTCGTGGAGGGTCAATCAACACGTCTCCTCTAAATCATAAAGGCGACTACAACTAACAACCTTTCAAACCTTCCAACTCTGGGTCATGACCCATTTATTTTTAGTCAATTCACTGATTCTGATATTAAGAAAGAGCATACTTTCGATCACGTCCAACGCAACGTTAGTGATTGTGTAAGTCGGAAAATGATACTCCCTGTTCTCGACCAGATCCTTCCTGTCCTGTGCTACATCCTTATCTACTCTGTATCCTATGGAGCCTTTCCATCCAAAAAATCTAGTTTAACTTCATTTTCTGAACACCGTCCCATATTCATCTTGCCTTTTCTATCCAAGGGCCTAGAACGCCTTGTCCATCATCAGCTTAGTACTTTTCTTTGTAAGAATAGTCTACTGAATACTTTCCAATCTGGTTTTCGTCCTGATCATAGTACCACTACATAGATGACATACGCTTGGGTATGGAGCAGGGAAATCTGACGGTTCTTTGCTTACTGGATTTTAGTAATGCATTCAACAAAGTCGATTTCGATATCCTACTTGGCATGCTTCGCTCGCTTAACATATCTCCAACGGCGATTGATTGGTTTCATAGTTACTTGTATGGCCGTCGGCAACATATATGCACAGAAGAGTCTTGCTCTTCGTGGTGCTATACTTCTGCCGGTGTACCTCAGGGCGGCGTTTTATCTCATTTACTTTTTGCAATCTTTATCAACTCCATCGCCAAAAACCTTCTTTCCTTCATGCAGATGATTTGCAGATTTATAAACAAGCTGGCCACTCAGATCTAGCTGATGCCATTCAAATTATCAACAAGTATTTGTTCTCAATCTGTGAGTGGAGTGAGGCGCATGGATTGTATGTTAACCCATCGAAGACTCAGGTCATTGTTATTGGCAGTTGAAGGATGTTTCCCAGGATAAACTGGTCGCAACTTCCCCAGGTTCAATTTAATGGTACTGCTATTCCGTTCAGTGAGAAGGTTAAAAACCTTGGGGCTTGGATCGACAAGCATCTTTCCTGGGATCCACAGCTACAGTATGTCAGTCGCAAAATTTTTGCATCTGGTAAGTCTCTGAGACGGTTGCGGAACTTTCTTCCTACTGCCGCTAAAACTGCGCTTGCACAATCACTTCTACTTCCCATCCTTGACTACACAGATGTGAGTTATCCAGATCTTACTGACGAACAACCAGATAAACTTGAGCGACTTCACACTTTTGCATAAGATTTATATTTGGCCTGCGCAAATATGATCACATATCTGAATTACGTACAAAGCTTAAGTGGCTTCCCATAGGTCTTCACCGGAATTCTCATATACTATTTCAACACTACAACATTTTGTTTAATCCTAAAACCAACTCTTATCTTAAAGAACGTTTAAATTTCCTTCATGACACACATAATAGATATCTGAGGTCATCGGAAAACCTGGTATTAGAGATGCATTCCACTAGTTTCTATGATAAATCCTTTACTGTACAAGCAGTTCGGCTATGGAATGACTTGCCCGTGCCCGTAAGGCATGCTCAAACACTGTTTACTTTTAAAACTATGATAAAAAAGCACTTCCTCTCTCTTTAAACATATTATTATACTTTATGTGCTCTTGTATGATATTTATTAATTAGATGTATAAATTTATTTAAACTAGTATGACACACTTAACGTGGCGCAGCGGTCAACAATCCTGCCTGCGACGTGGAGGCCCCGGGATCGATCCCCGCCAGGTCAAGATGGAAACGATATTTTCCTGATTGGCCTGGGTCTTGGAAGTTTATCTATATATTTATCTATTATAAATATAGTATCGTTGAGTTAGTATCCCATAACACAAGTTTCGAACTTACTTTGGGGCTAGTTCAATCTGTGTGATTTGTCCGTATATATTTATTTATATTTATATATTTATTGTATAATCTATGTAAATAGTATACTGTAGACTACCTACATTATTTCTTTATCCTTCCCCTTTGAATTCCATCCAAAGGTTGTCTATAAAAGATCGCTCTTAGCGATAAGACCGCCCTTTGTGTCACCCTTTGTAAAATATTTTTATTTATGTTCTGAAATCTATATGGTGTACATAATAAAGAGTATTCTATTCTTATTATTGAGTTTAACATTGCCATTTTCCTTCCCATTCATTCAAGTTTTTTTATGAGCGATTAGGCTCTTAATAAATTAGCGTGCGTGATAGTTAGCGGTGATTCAATCGTTGATGGTAACATCAACGATTGAATCACCGCTAACTATCAGGCGGGATTGTGTCAACACAAACAGTTTAAATTATTGAGAATTGGGTAAAATAATTAATTAACAGAGATTCTCAAAAACCTGTAAATAATGACTATTCGGAACGATAGCTCCAGTTTATGGTGCTCTATAAAGTCTAGCCTGAGTTAATAGTGGTAGAGGCAAGTTAAAAACTACAAGAGCCATAAAGTCATCACTTTTCCAAGGCTCTGGATGATTCAAAGATTAGACTTCAAATGAACAATAATTATGTTCTTAGAAATCGTCTTGCGTTCCGTATCGTTGAGTTGTGTATCTTTTTTTTTTTGAGGATGGGAAACTATTAAATGACCTCTCCTGATTTGGGCGCAGCAGAAAAGCGTGTCAGACTTCTAATGACTAAAACGCACACGTGTTCCTTCACTTGCCTATGCACCAGGGGCCACGGTACCTCTTTCGATTACCCCGCGGTCCTAGCAAGCATCGTTCTTTCGTGAACTATCTAATTTAAGCTGCAAACTGTGCTTCTATTGTGGTGTAATGACCACCACTACCCTAAAGTGCCCACAATATTAGAAATGTGCCTGAAGATAATGTGAGACAAATATGCCATCTCCCACATTTGTGTTTTTGTAAAATCTTAGCCTCGTTTTATGAAAACAAATTAAATAATAATAAAAAAAGAAACTAAATGCTACTTAGCTTATAGTTTCCCTTTTTGGTTCTTTTTTTCTTCTTTTTGTTTTACAAAAAGAGTATACACACAAATTAGTGTGTAGTCACTGCTTTTGGAAAAAAATCAAAACAAACTGAAAAGCTATTTAGTTTTTAGTTTACGTTTAGATTTTGTATAAAACTCCTTTTGTAAAAGAAGAAGAAGCTCCGGAACATTCAGTATAATATGAAGAAGACAAACATTAATAAAATGAAAACTTGCTCCGCGCAAACTTTAAATCGGTCAGTTTAGGAAGTTAAACTTCTGTCCACTCGTAACTATGAGGACTGAAATATGTTCGAAACTTCTATGAGAGTAAGAAGTTAAATGTTTGTAGAATATAGCGTAAACAGGCAGTGTTGTAGTGTGTGTGAATTTACATAGTCGTTTAACTGTTTATGTACACACAAACAAGAAGAAGGGAACAGGAAAATATGTGTTTGTATTTAGGTGAGTCATAGTTTAGTTAGAGATGAGAGTTACAATCAATATTATTCTTGTTGTTGTTAATAGTAACGTATTGAATCCATCTTCTCGGCAAATAGGTTATGATAGATTATAGGACAATCAGAGTGACAGCCTCCGTGGCGCAGCGGTAGCGAAGACGGCCGCTGTGCAAGGAAGCACGGGTACGATCCCCGCATAGTGCAAATATTTGAAAGCATGAATATGATTATTTGCACAGGTCTGGTCGTGCCTCGGAAAGCACGTTAAGCCGTTGGTCCCGGTTGCCACCCACAGGAACATCTAATGGCAGTCGTTACGGGTGGTCGGAGCCCTTAAAAGTCCAAAAAAATATCTAACTGCAATGCTTCGATATCGCCATCGGACTGTGGAGGTCAGACGGCAGTCGCTTTATGGAAAAATATCGGAAGTTTAGCCAAAATCAGCAGTTAGACTGGTAAAGCGGACTCCAGACTCCAAAGCTGAAAAAGATTCGGATGCGACTGGGATTAACGCTGAGATGATGATGATGATAGGACAATCAGCGTATAATTTGATCTCTACTCATTATATATCGACCGTAGCAATTAATATAGTCGTATGTGAAAAATCACTACTTTAGGGTACAGTCGTTCAAAGTTTCAAATTTGTATAAAGTGAACAATACTCGTTGTACCTGAACCAAATTTGGTATGATATATAAATATTTATTGTCTGACATGGTAGTAATGCAAGTTTATCAAAAATGTAACGGGAATAAGAAAAACTGCACATGCAACATTATTAACCGCCTAATTATGCAACTGTTTTGTCGGAAATGGCAGATCCGATATTATTGACTGGACGACGATTTATGAATTTTGTCGGAAGTAGCACATCCTACAGTATTCTCTGGACTTTAAAAGCTCATTTAAGTCGGATGTCCCACTTAATATGTTATTACCCGTAAGATATAAATATGTGTGATGTAGAAACCACTTACACTACTGTAGATTTGGGTAATAACTTGTATGTTGCACATAATATAAGGACCTAGTACCGACTAACTTAAATGGTAAATTGAAAAATATTAATTTCCTTATCATACGAAAGACCTACTAGCTCTCAAGGTCTATATTGTAAAGAAAAAACAATTAATACTTTCACTTGTAATATTTCACTGCGATTACAAATCCGTCCACCATTAAGTAAATGTCTACCGTAAACCTTTCCCGTGAAAAATACTTGATTTTCCCTGTTAGGAGGAGTCTATTCATTATCATCATCATCAACCTTTTATATCGCCCCACTGCTGGGCATAGGTCTCCTCTTATACAGAGAAGGGCATTATTTATTATAAGACATTTATATTTCTAATTTCAAGTCTCTAACTTCAATGATTTAGGCAAGATGGCAATAAGGAACCAGTTAATTAGTATGTGTTCTTTTATAGATACAGGTATTGGTCCAGACAGAATATCTATGTATGTACTTCTATACGCGGGTTCTATTTACGCTGTCTCACAAGATATGAATAGTCGTACTTTTAAATTATACATGGCCAGGATTTTATGTAAGGTATATATGTCAAACAACTTACATATTCTCGGGAAGGAGGAAGGAGAAAGGAGGAAGGAAGATGAAGAAGGAAGAAGTCACTGTGTAATGTAATCAAATTAAGATTCTTTATTGAAAAACTAAGTAATAATCCAGAGTTTTATAACGCAATTACTAATTACGTTAACTTATGAATCAATAAAACACGAATTAAGATTTCTGAAACTACACTAAGCAACTAATGAAAATACAGTCTTATAAGTTATATTATGAGATCAGCCTCATTTGACATGAACTTATTTTTGTTCAATAAGAACTTTCATACGGTTAGGCTACCACGTTTATATTAGTATTAACCATGTCCACAGCTTCATATAAATTCATAAACTTTTATGGCACATGGTAAGTTTTACCTTTATACATATTATGAAAAACACAAATCTAGAAACACCTTACACATGCAGAGATTGTGTAACACACTATCAGTGGCTTTCATTTTGACCCACACACATTTTTCTAAGAATTGGAGCAATGTATTAGCAATATGCTTCAAAATTATTCAAATTGGTAGTTCTAGAATGTTACGCAAATAAGGTGCTGATCGATTTTAACCTAATCGTTTTCTGAACCAAGTTCTCCATGAGTCAGATTAGAAGCGATGGTATGGGGTAAAATTAAATAAAAGTCATTGGCTTGTTCTCAAACACGTGGCAGACATCACATTTATCTTCTTTAGGTCTGTGTAGTGCCAGGTTGAAATTTGCTTTAACTACTTCCCTATACTGCCTTTTCGTATTTGCTTTTCAGGAATATTTGGAAGCATCGAACCATTCGCAGTACAGTTTATACATCCGAGATAAACTCTGAACACCTTCTAGGTAGAGCTTGCTTGAATTTTTACTAACTTAACGAACCTCAACTATTTATAAACATCCTACGTGATCGCAACCACTTTTGACCAAGTCAGCATTATAGACGCGTCTATCATGTTCATAAAGACCTCTTTTGTCGTGACCTCGTCCATCACTGTGTCCCCATCAAATTTCTTCCAGGCTGTGCTCACCACGCGTTGCCGGGTTTCTCTTCTGAATCCGACAAAAAGTTCTGATAAGTGTTCTGTTTATCGTGCTTCTTTGTGTTTTTAATAACAAATTCCCACTGACTTTTCTTCTTACCTAAGAGCCAAAAATCTTTAAAGACTTGGTTTCGATATTCATGAGTAATATTATGGGTACACTTTAAATTGCACTTATCGTTACATGGATCCTTATTTACTTTCGACCACCTTCCCTTTTTTGTTCACGATTTCTTTCACGCTGTTTATTTTTTAGTTTTCTTGGAACTACAAGCCTCTCTTTATGCGCAAGGCACTTCTTTCCCTTATCAGTCTTAAACACTTTTTTGTAACTCGTTCTAGAAAGTGGAGTATGAAAATAACTTACAGAAGAGATCTCAAATGGTGTACCCATGTTTTCATAAACCTCGTGGGTATGAAGGAATCACAGAACAATTAAGTATTTCTGTATGTACACTGTCACCATCATTAGGAAGCCAAAAGTAGGACTCGAGAACGGCATCGGTGTTGTTGCTATGTAATTAAGTTATGTGTAACTTTAATCTTCATTGATTTCATCTTTTGGCAATTTGTGACATGTTGCTATGAAGTCAGGAGCATTCAAGTGGCTCCGAAAAAGATTAGACAGCTATTCATTGTTCACGAGGCTCTTTGTATTCTCATCAAAAAGGCCCCCATGAGGCTATTTGCACTGTCATCACTAACGTCTCCAATCAGATCTTCCAGTTGCACGAGCTCCTCTTCAAAGTCAGCAGGAAGAGGTGATGGTCCGGCATGATGTCTGGTGAAGCCGTACGGAGGACGGGTCTGAAGATTGTGTTGCGATGTGTGCCAGGTACGATGCGCCAAATGTTGTTGTGTTGGGAGTTTGGTCGTGGAGGGTCTTCAGATCAATCTCCCTTTGGCGCAGCATCGTTGGTCGTGTTGTTGGGTTTAACATTGCATCACCTCGCTCAACTGCCGTCTTCCTTCCTATTCGCTTAATCTGAGTGAATAGGTTCTTAATAAACTAGCGCGCTTTACCATCAACGATCGCATCACTGCTTACCATCAGGCGCGATTGCGGTCAAGCGCTAGTTAATAATTATTAAAAATTAAATAAAATAAAAAAATAAAATGTTAATGCTAGCCAAAGAGTGTTAACCTCTTCCTTTTTGAAGTAGGTTCGGTTTTGGGTTGGTCAGCAAATTAAACCAAGTGCCCTTAGGAAACAAGGATGTTATTAGTGCCATTTTTAAAGTTAGTTTGTTATCATAAAGTGAATAATAAAGTCGAATATAGTACATCCGCCACCAAGATCCCAGAATTAAATAATAAACAAAGTCGATAATGCCTTATCCGACAAAATGCATTCATACATACAGCAGTTAATAATGTAAGAAGTGACCCTACAATATTATTTCACACGTGAGCATGCAACAAAGTCTGTAGTACCATATCCGACAAAATAAAACAGTTTCTGATCAAGCAATAATGTAGCATGTGACACATCCGACGAAGTTAACGAAATAGAAAACCATAAACATTGATGTATCTGGCATATACCACATTATTGTCCGTTCAGAGCAGCTTTCAACTTTATTTAGAAAATAAAACAACTGCATAAGGCGTTCATAACAAACAATTGTTAATTAGGTTTCAACAAGAAATTGTGAAATGCCAAGACATATTTTTTACTTACTTTTTCCCTTCTTTCTTCTTAAACGAGTTTCTAAAGTGTCCGATAATCCATAATTTTGATTGTTTGGTTGTCGAACTGTTGGATTTAATATATCCAATATTCGTCTTGACCTCCACATAACTGAATCACTAAGTTTAATAATATTATTAGCGAAACTATTTTCGCGTTGAGTTACAAAATTAATGCTTACGCTCCTCCCGTTAACATTGGCTGAAGTGGCAGATCCGCCCCGCGCGCTCGCGTCTTTTCCCCTTCCATGCCCGCAAATAACGTCTCATTGTACTATACGACAATATTAATCGTGTGCATTGAACACATACTACTTTTTTAACTTGGAAAAACAGAGACGGCTTATTTCAGAAATGTAATAATTTAAGGGGACGTTTATACACGCATTTTAAAACCTTTAATGCAATAAAAAGAAAATCGCAAAAAAGTAGATACGACAATGTTAATTGCTACGGTCGATATATTCATTGGGCCCAAGGTCAGGGTGGCTGCCAGGAAACTTGGCGTTATCGCAACGGTCCGGCGGTACTTCACACCAAGGCAGCTTCTAATGTTGTACAAACCACAAGTCCGTTCGTGTGTGGAGTACTGTAGCCACATCTGGGCTGGTGCTGCAAAATGTCACCTGGACACTTTGGATTCAGTGGAGAGGCGTACGAAGAGGCTAATTAACGACCCAGATTTAAATCAAAACGGTCTCCAAAGCCTAGAGCCCAGGCGTAGACTAGTGAGCCCTTCGGTGTTCTATAGGATGCATTTTGGTGAGTGTGCGAGGGAATTGCATGTTTTAATTCCCTCAACTCTGTTCCACCATCGGACGACCCGTCGTACGGCGAGTTTCCACCCTTAGACGTTATCCTAATTGGCGAAGATTGCACGATGAAACGATGCGTTCACGTCGTGCGATGAGTTCACACATAGAGACTTCATCAGAGTGTCCTATTTGAACCTCGCAACTAATCGGTCGAGCACATGAAATACTTAATAACGATTGTACGATGTGTTTGATCATGCGATCATGTAATCAAAGCAACAGATCTCTTTTGAGTGTCCTAATTAGTTACCTACGCGATGCGTCGACGAGCGAGGGACGCCAGCCATTGAGCGACGGCGTTAGGCGATGGGCATCACGCGATCTATTAGGACACCTATTAGGTCATCGCACGACCGCTTTGATCGTGAGATGAAAAACGCATCGCACCATCGTACGATCACTCCCAATTAGGACGCCGCCTCACGCTGTTAACACCACTACGATCCGGACGAAGCGTTTCGCTTCCTCTTTTATACAGCGTACATCGAGGGACTGGAACAATTTGTTTCCGTTGGACTGCAATTTGAGTGTCTTCAAGGCTAGAGTGTATAGGCTCTTAATAAACGCACGGTTTACCATCAACGATTGCGTCACCGCTTAGCATCAGGCGGGATTGCGGTGAAGCGCTATTTTATAATTTATAAAAAAAAATCTACAAATTGGTGGCTGGAACTTGCGTATGTAGGATGGCGTGCTGGTAATTCAATTGAATATAGACACATAAAACCCTCCATAGTTAACATGGACACACGAACATAATAATAATCCTCAATTTTAATGCATTGAATCATTAGTACGCAATATTAATCTGATAGTGTTTTTTTTTTTAAATTAAAAATGATAGCCCCTCACTAGGAAGTACTCCTGTATCATGGATGCGTTCATACACATTTAAACTCATATACACAATCAGCCAGACCCGGAACAATTATCTGTAGGGCATAGGAATATTTACAATCAGCTAGACCTGGAACAACTATCTGTAGGCCATACGAATATTTACAATTAGCCAGACCCGGAAAAACTATCTGTAGGCCATACGAATATTTACAATCAGCCAGACCCAGAACAACTATCTGTAGGCCATACGAATATTTACAATCAGCCAGACTCGGAACAACTATCTGTAGGCCATGCGAATATTTACAATCAGCCAGACCCAGAACAACTATCTGTAGGCCATAGGAATATTTACAATCAGCCACACCCGGAACAACTATCTGTAGGCCATACGAATATTTACAATCAGCCAGATGCGAAACAACTATCTGTAGGCCATACGAATATTTGTTCCGTGACGGGCGAGCCACTGCACTAACTGTGTAGTCATTATATGATCACTACGTTATATAAAGGGACGTGTGATTATGGAATTTTGTTCATGCATTAGGCCCCTGACATATTTGTTACGTGCCTAAATATAACGAGAACAAAAGAAAAATTGTAAGAAGTAGGCACATAAATACTTCTTTTAGATTTCTTTATTCAGCGAAGAAATGGAGAGGATAATAATACCTTATCGTATAGAACATTATAAATATTATAATGTAAGCGAAGCATGTAATGGCAACGTGAAGGATATAACATTTTTATTTAAAAGAATAAAACATTTTGATCCACTTATATCTCAAGACGAAAAAAAAAAAAAAATTCTGAACGTATTTTTCTAATTTTCTAAACGTGCGTTCATGTTCTGTGTCTTTAGGCGTTGACATAAAAAGGTTTAAGAATGAGTTATTTATTATATTTAAAATAGAATCCTACTGCCCTACTTATCACGAATTCAGCACAAAATCTTAGATATACATATGCAGTCGGTTACCACGAAGAAAACAACTGTTTCGCAGAAAAGTTTAAAAGAACTAAAAAATCAAACTATTAAGTAAAATATTTCGAGCTAGACGAAAGAAAAAATCATGGCCGCGAAACATCAGAGAGTGGATCAGCATTACTTCTGTCGGAAAACTGTTTCGACTTGCTTTGTTGACAAGATCGAGTACAAGAAGCTGACGGCCAACCTTCAAGATTGAAGAGGCACTGGTAGAAGAATAAGAAATAAGAAATAATTGTTAATACAGAAATAATATGTTTGTTTATTAATTAGAAAGAACAATAGTATATAACGGAGTACCATGCTCATTGGAATTTTTAGAAACTGTCGCGTCAACAGAGTTTAATACATTGAATTGAATTCAATTGAGGATACCAAACGACAGTCTGTATATCACAGGTGTTAAGACGTGTATCCTGCTGGACATAATATCCATTTAATCATCAAAGATAACCGGTGAGGTTTTAAGACAAGGGTTATAATTTCTGGCGTCTTAGAAATGGTTTAATATAATTCTCGTTAAATGGTCTTAAATATTTTTTTTTAGGATAAAAAGTCTGTAAATTATTTTTATATTAGAAAAGCAACAATGTTTAAGTTGTGTGTGTTTGTTCGTGTGTAAATAATATAAAAAAAACTAAACCTGATTACCTGAATTAGTTTTAACAATATTCATTACTACATATTATAAAACAAAGTCACTTTTACTTTCCCTGTCCTTTTTATGATTCAATCTTTTAAACTACGCAACGGATTTTGATGCGGCTTTTAACAGATAGAGTTAAGAGGATGGTTTATATGTATAATAACATTCATTAAATAGTGGGGAAATAATATTATTTTTGAGGTTTCTAATGTGATGTCGTAAATAATTACATTTTACGAGATTTATCAAAATAATATACTAGGTAAATATTGTACACATTGAAGAGGTCTACAGAAAAGTCGGCGATGGTATATGTCTATCTCTTATGGATATCCCACAATCACATTTTTTTGTTATTTATTTTTTACGATGAATAATTTTATTTAATTTTTATTTTAATCTTTTTTTTTTAATAATTATAAACTAGCGCTTGATCGCAATCCCGCCTGATGGTAAACAGTGATGCGATCGTTGATGGTAAAGCGCGCTAGTTTATTAAGAGCCTATTCACTCAGAAAAACTGAGCGAATAGGAAGGAATCGAATCTAAATTGTAACACCTTGATTAACTATTAATCTAATAAAAGGAAAGAAATAATAATTTACTAACGATAATCTGTATCTATTACTGGGTTGGTAAGACATTAATCAACCAACCATCTAAATTACCTTCCCATAAAAGCACCCCTTTTTACGCCACTCGTAATTAGACACAGGCGGCCAAGGACCGTAATAAATCCCACCAGAAGTAAAAGATAAAATTTTAGATGACGTTTAGCTGCAATCAGTCATCCTAAACCCTCTCCTTTGCACAAAGGGTATCCATCGTTATGTGGAAACTAACCCGGTTAAAATGAGCTGCAAAAAGGAAGCAAGCTATAAAGCCCCTATCTTAAAAGACGAATTAAGTGCGGAACACGTTACTATTTATTACAGTGTAAAGTGCAATGTGTTGAGTTCTTTGTCATGTGAGACGTTGAGAATACTGAATGGAGTATTCTTTTTTCAAATCTTAAAAAATGAGGACAATACTGATTCGATTAATATTTCTTTGTGTATTTTGTTATTTGTTTACGCTTCTGTACTTTTTTAAAACTGTAATGAGCGTGTTATTTGTGCGAAAAAAAATTTTTTATTTATATTTTTCTAAATAATATATATAAAACTTTATTTTTTCTTTATACGAAAGCTGAATATATTTTGTTCAGAATAAGCAACTGAATAGATTCCAATCATTTTTATACCATGTTATATTTTTCCCAATTACATTTAGAAATTGTTGCAGTATGGTTACTGAGCGCATAACAAAGTTCACGGCAGATCAGTGGCACTAAACTACTAAGCACGTCCGCACGCGGGATAGGGCCCCTCGCCCCTCGATGCAGGGATGTAATACGTTCTAAGTAAAATTAACATGTTCTGAGTAAATTATACTTTATTTTATCACTTACAGCTGAAGCAGCTTTTAAACTTATTCCTTCCCCTTTGTGTCAGTGTTCTACATCGAACTGTGAATTTGAAAAGTCCGCACATCACATCTTGTGGGAGTGTGTTCTTTGGCAGAATGAACGCAATATTATGTTGGATAGTGTACAAGTTACATCCGGAGTCGTTTATTATACGGACCTTGTAGAAACTAGAACCAATTTCCGTGCGTTCAGGCGCTTTTGCCATACCTATTATTGGAATCAATTGTAACAGCTAATACCTACTTAGGACCCATTAACTTAATCAAACTTTATTCCGTGGTGTTTGGCAATCTGGGGTTCTCCCAGTTGCAATAATGTCGCTTTGTGCCGATTGGCCTAGTTCTGTTCTGTCTCCTGCTTGTTATGGAGGGAAGTGGAAAAAATATCTTTTTTCTTACTCCTCCGCTATTCTCTTCTGATTAATTTCGTTGCGGGACCCAAGACAGTTGAATCGTTTCTCCGGGACTCGTCGAGCTTCATTGCTCGGCGTTTTTCTGGCGGTCTCCACTGTTGATTCTGGCTTTCAGGAGTTGCAGTGGGTGGGAAAAGTGTGGCGGGTTTTGTCCCATAAAAAAAAAAAACTTACAGCTGAATTTACGAGTACAGTACCTATATAATAATATCTACCCACGCTTGACCGCTACGACAGTCCAAAGCCTGCTAGTGTGATGGAAAATATTTTCACTAGTCATTTAGAAACAAAAGAACAGGAATTATTATCAGCAAACGCAAGAGGACGCCGCGCCGCTGCAGGTGCGGGCGGGCGAGCCGTTGACCATATTTTGGTTGGGACAACCAGGTAAGATAAGAAGGTCATAACTTTGTGATTTTCATGATATCTTTTTGAAATTTTGTACAATCATGTAATTTTTTAAATTAAAAATACGGGACACGTGTTTCGGGTTTCGCATAATTATACAAAAAATAACGTTGTATAATTATATTAATGTTAGTGAGCTGTCAGCTAGACAATAAAAGTCGCAAGAGTCGATATTAGGTTAAGTTATTGTTGCCGTTGTCGGTTCGTGGATGGGTGAATCAACCAACCAAAGCAGATTAAGCCATTGCATCAATCCGACGGCCTTGTGAAGGCCGCAGGAACTCGTTGGATGCGTGAAGGACAGAACCGGTCAAAGTGTAGATGCTTGGGGCAGGCCACTTGGGAGGCGGCGCCGGGATCACATATCGTGGTCAGCGGGGCCCGGATAGCTGTCGAGTTCACCATGAAGTATCTGGGATTGGTACTCGACAGCCGATGGGAATTCGGGCCCCACTTCCGGCGGCTGGTGCCCAAGCTGATGGGTGCAGCAGGCGCGCTGTCTACGTTGCTTCCCAACATGAGGGGCCCGAGCGCCGCCTGTAGGCGGTTGTACGTGGGAATCTTGCGGTCCATGGCCCTGTATGGGGCCTCTGTGTGGTCGATGGACCTGACGGCCGGAACACTCGCCATTCTGCGCAAGCCGCAGAGGGCGATGGCCGTCAGGGTCGTCCGCGGGTATTACACGATTTCCTGCGAAGCGGCTTGCGTCCTGGCCGAATCCCCGCCCTGGGACCTAGAGGCGAAAGTACCATTGCGTCATTGTACCGATGGCGCGAGAAAGAGCGGACACGGGGCTCCAGTCCGTTGCAGTGGCAGATCGAGCTGCCCCAAGAGGAGCTCCGTCAGGTCCTGATGGCGGACTGGCGGCAGAGGCTTATGTGCCCTACCGCCGGCCTCGCCACCGTCGAGGCGATCCAGCCAGTACTCGACGACTAGCTCGAGAGAAGGCACGGCTCCCTGTCGTTCAGGGTGACGCAGGTACTGTCGAGGCACGGCTGCTTCGGCAAGTACCTGCGTCACGTAGGCAGGGAGCCGGACGCTTGGTGCCACCACTGCGTCCAGTGCGGGGAGGACACGGCACAGCACACGCTCTCCGAATGTGTGGCTTGTGAGGAGCGCCGTATCCTCACAAACGAAGTAGAAGGCGACCTGACGCTGCCGGCAGTAGTGCGGAGGATGGTCGGTAGCGCAGAGTCGTGGGACGCGGTGGTGTCCTTCTGCTAGGACGTGATGTCGTAGAAGGAAGCTGCGGAACGGGAGAGGGAGATTTCAACTCCCTTCCCGGGCCGCAGACGCACCGGGCGCCGAGGAATGGCGGACAATGCCCTCTTCCCCTATCTGATGGACCCCGAGGTGGTGACGCGTGCGAGTGTTGGCGCGAGCATTTTCTACACCGAAACAAAAAAAAAGGCCATTTGGGAGGAGATGGGCTGTGCCCTTATCTCTTAAGCAAGCAGTGACCTGTCGCTGCCGGCCCTAATTGACTCGATAGTCGGCAGCGAAGAGTCCTAGAATGCGGTGGTTTCCTTCTGCGAGACGACTCTTTCGCAGAAGAGGAGACTACGGAAAGGGCTCGTCCACTCACTCAGTCCGCAGCAGGCTCACCGGGCGTCCGGCGGCTCGAGCGGATAACGCTCTTTTATGGGCTGGGTGGCTAGCCTGAATGGGTTCAGGGGTGATAGACTCGGGGATCTCTGTCGCCAACTAAACGTCAGGACCCGAAGTGGCGGCGCGCAGTTTTCCACATGCGCCACTTCTAGATGTCACGGGGAAGTCAAACACCTCACTCCCCCCCACCCCCCGACCTGACCCTTCCCTGACCTAAGGAGGCTCACAGTGGCGGGCCGGTACCAATCGGGGGCTGCGGAAACAGTGTTCGTTCTCGCAAGCCGCGGTGTAGATGTGAGATGAAACACCGGGATGGTTTTAAGTCAGTAAGAGTCTGAGACGACGCCGCCCACCCCAGGGTGGCGGACATACATGAGGAATGGACGGATTTTCCATCCCGGAAAACACAGGCTTAAGTTAAGCAATGGATCTTTTTCGGCTGTATGTTCATGATGATAATGTAGATACCTACTTCGCCAGTTAAGCAATATAGGCAGGAAAATACTTAACGTAATTTTGCTTTCTATTAATTTGAACATCCTCCTCCTCTTACTGCCATTTCCTTAAAAATAACAGGATGTTTGGTAAAATTAGACAGTAAACATATAAAAGACCCTTACGGATACGTATTACGAATAGCAATAAGAAATCCAAATTTAATTAACGAAATTTAATTGACATTTGAATCAGTAATTAATATAAATACATACAATGTAAACTCGATTTTACTTCTATCATATCTAATGTACTAGCTTCCACTCGTGGTTTTATTCGCGTGAAATATCGATAAAAATGATGTCTCCACCTTTATTTATTCTGTATTCTGCATGGTAATTTGCGTAACACTGTATCAGTAGCAATGAGTTTCATTTTGATAGTTCAACAACATTCATTGCGTTATTTACGTTATTCAGTAGATACATTTTCGAACATACGGAGCAATGGAATACCATAAACTTTCAAAATGATTCCAACTGATAGTAATGAAGTATTACGCAATTAGGATGCTGATTAATGTTAAGAATATATAAACTGTGTCATTGGTCATTGAAGTTGGATTCAACCGTGGTAACTAAAGTAAAAATATAATGATACGTAATGTGATCTTTGTATAGGATAACTTTTGTAAAGATATTTTAAGAAATTTACTGTAAGGCGATTTGAGAACTCCTACAGATAAAAAGCAAAGCACAGACAAGGATTTCGACTTTGGCTTACCCTTCCGAAGCTCTCCAGCTTCATTTCTCAACTGGATGTTGGCTCCATCCTCTCTCCGCCAGAGGATCCTCGGAAGAGGTCTTCCTTCAGCTCTGCAGGATAGGCTGACGTCTTGGCCTTCTCGGGAAACCAGGTCCCCGCTTGTACCTTCGTCGACTATGTTTGGAGGTACTGGGGAAGAAAAATACCAATTAATATATGATCTATTTTATTTGTTTACAAAAAGATGTTATGGCTTAAGTGTAAGTAACTTGTTCGAAGTATTGTGAAGTACAATAATAGGTAAATAACATATATAATCCTCTTGACTGAACAAGTATTTAGCGAAAATTAAATCTCCCTAAGAACTGTATTAGCTGAAGCCGTTGGCCCTTCGACTGCTCTCTTTTTCTTTGCGTCGAATTGCTGTCCCATTCAGCAATGAAATTAAAATAAATATATGTACACTTAAGAGCTATAATACAAATATAATTATACCTATCAATAATTATGGCACCTTTATAAATATTGACGCAGATTCTCTTGTTTACAAACTAAACTATTTTTTGTAAGTTCTGTGAATGTTTTTCATATTATTTCATTAAGAAATTGATAGAACTAGCTTATCAGTTTTGGCCTGTCCGATTAAGATATTCTATAGACAGTTTTACAATTTAAAATTACAAACAAATTGACAGGACTGAACTAATATTTATCTTCTGTCTTTTTCTTAAATAAATGGAAAGAAAAAGATCGACTGAAGTAAATTAAGTTTTGTTTGTGAACAAAGGAGTCGCGTTCACGGCAGCCATTACAGTAACTTTACACGCGACTGATTTTATAAAATCGATTAAATAAAACGTAAAAGTTTTTCCAGAATGAGTAAGTAATATCTCCAGAACATCTTCCTCCAATGTTCTTTGTAATTACTAAACACGGTTTGCTTGTAGAACCATGAAAATTACATTGTTTTAAACAATTAATGAAGAGACGCGTTCATTAATTCTTTAAAACAATGTTATTTTTTATTGCATCTTTTAATTAATTATAGGGCAGGTACAGTACAAAATAATGTAGGTACCTTAGAATTTTTTTACTGAAATAAAATACTAAGTAGGTACTTAATATACACAAAGGTTTGTTATTTTAGAAAAGAGAATTGAAATATCTGTCTAGCCTTTACCCAACGTTATTGAGTTCGGTTTCCAATCTCATTATCATTATCATGTCAGTCACCTGAAGTCCACTGCTGGATATAAGCAAACCCAAGGATTTCCAAAAAGAACGGTTGGACGCGGCTTACATCTTATACTTCCCTGCGGTTTCGATTCATCCGACCACCTAGCCGGTAGGTGTCTGACGTTGCGCTTGGCGGGTGGCCATTCAAGAGCATTTCTGCCCTATAGACCAATGGCTCTACGCGCTAAGTACCCCGCCCACTGCCACTTCAAAGAGCTTCCAATCTAACAAGATTTAAATACCAGTATATAGTTGCACACTTTTACCCTAAACACAAGCTTTAGTTTAGTTTGGGTATCAGTAATCCATATACGAATGTATTAACTGGCGATAATAAAGATTTTTTTTAAATTTATTTATAGTATCTTACATGGAGTGACTGCCTATCTGACCACCACAATCCAGTTACTGGATAATATGATACCCAGGGTAAGACTAGTGGACAGGATTTCGGGTTACTGACGACTCGTAAAGATTGTCAAAAACTACCAATGACAAATAATGTATAAATAATTATGGTTGCAGTCAACGGTTTAAATGCTTTCCCAGTCATGTGGGGTCTCGGAATGTAAAGATCACCCAAGAGAAGGTCACCCATTCATATAGAAACAGTGGCAAGCATAGCTTTACCTAATAGATCAACCTTGGCGGCGGTTATTATTGAAGTATTAAGTTTATTATTTATTTTTTATTAATTAAGTTATTATTAATCAAAGACTTACTGAAAAGATAATTAATTATTAATGCGAAATAACCTATATCTATACTTAATATATAAAGCTGAAGAGTTTGTTTATTCGTTTGAACGCGGTAATCTCAGAAATTACTGGTCCGATTTTAAGAACTCTTTTTGCGTTGGATAGACCATTAATCGAAGAAGATTTTAGAGTATATAACATCACGCTGTGACTAATAGGAGAGGAGCATATAATAAAAAATCTAGCGATACCTACGCGGGTGAAGCCGTGATGTGCAGCTAGTGATTTATAAAACCTTTTTCATCTAGAAACACAAAAAGTTGAACATAATAGAAGTCAGTATTTTCTACCAGTCAACCAAGGGTAGTGTAGAGATTAAATGGTAAGTGCTTTGCGTGATATGAACAAAAAAAAAAACAAAAAAAAAATGGTCATCATAATATCATTTTAAAGAATGTAAATGTATGAAAACATGGAGACGCTTTATTTACGATTTCCAATAAAAGCTGTTTGTGTACATTCATAACATAGATAGTAACCGATGTCTGTCTGAACGTTTCTCAATAAAATTAAATGCTCTCTAAACTATTCAATGAATAAAAAATAAAGCAGTTCATTTATCAAATTTAATTCTATTCATAAACATCCATTGGCGTCTTACTAAATTTTAAGTAAGTCCGATGACCCTGGTTAATAACCTCTTTTGGTGACTATTCATCTTTTATTGAAGATCCCAAATAATTAAATGAAGCATCTGGTGGTGTCTCCATATTTAAATAGATTTTACATTATTACATTGTTTTTTTTTTTTACTATCTCGTTTTTGTATGCGTTCACTGAAATTACATTTCTAATTATAAATAATATAAAACTATATACTCAAATATGTTCATATAGGAATAACATTCATTATCTCCATTGTCCTAACAGATCTAAAAGATTAAACAGTAAACAAATCACCATTTGTTTACTGCTTAACATAGATATCAATCACATAATAATGAGCCCATATTGCTATAATTTTTTCACTCCTAGCTGTGCTGCATCATAGACCAGAGACACAGATCTCCTTTCTGTGAGAATAAGTGTGGCGTAATCAACTGCGCCTACGGTTGTTAACTTGCCACCTAGTCTTAAAGTTAGAATAGAATAGAATAGAACACTCTTTATAATGTACATCATATAAATTACAGAACATAAATGTTAAGATTTTACAAAGGGTGAAGGGGATTTTGCAATGGGTAGTCTTATCGCTCAGAACGCTCTTTTACATACAACCTTTGGATGGAATACTAAGGGGAAGGAGAGAGAAATAATTTAGGTAATTTATAGTGTACTATTACATGGATTATGCAATAAATATGTACATAAAGTGTATCAAACTAGTTTAAATAAATATATACATCTATTAATAAACATCATACAAAAGCAAATAAAATATAGATATGTTTAATGACATAGGAAGTGCTTTTTTATCATAGTTTTTTGTAAAAGTGGACAGAATTTGAGCACGACTTACGTAGAGTAAATTAATCTGTTGATGGGTTACATTCATATAAAACTTACCCTGTTTTGTTATATCAACTGTCACTGTATCTAATTATCTTTTTAAATTAAATTAAAACACACCTGGGTACCGGTTCCTGGTTAACCATAGGTTAAATATAATTTTCAACACACTTGCTCATAAAGTGGCTCTATGGTCACCGCAATTAGGCACATAATGACACCCATAATAAAACTGTGACAAAAAAAAAAAAACTATAACTCACTAGCGAGTTATAAATATATATATTTTTTAATTTCATTGGTTGTTTGTTCAATTTGTCAGTGCATTGTATTACACAAAGGCAGAGGTATCTTAGACCATGATAGCCTCGTCTTGAAATAATATCTTCTTATTATAAAATGCAATGCAAAAATAAAACACGTCATCACAAAATGACGTCTTCCCGTCATTTATTATTAAATTTAATTGGTTGAGTAGCTTTGTTCAAAATGAGATTTTGTTATTATTTTATAACACACAAGTATATTGAAAAACATCGTATGATACACGTGTGTATTGATGATTACCGTCCTCGCCTCTCTTAAGACCCTCGCCTACGGCTCGGATCTCAATAGCGCCTCGGAGGTAATCACCAATGTTACACACTAGTACCATAATGTACTATTGCGGTATTTGTGAATAATTCATATTGCGTTAGAAACTTTATCAACACCAAAACTCACAAATAATAAAGATGAAACGTGATATTGTGAATAATACATATACGTACACAATCCGTTATCAATAGATTGACCCAAGCCCCACTACCATACAATACAATCAAGAGAACGTTTTTGCAAAAGGGGTGCTTATTTACTTATTCCCAAACTCCCAGAATATCTCGTAAATTGGGAAAAGCAGTACAGGCTCAGAATACTCTTGGCGTGTAATATCCTTTATGATATACGCCAAGGGTCTTTATGGTATCTTATTTTAGGTATTCTTTTTTACAAATAAATTTTATCATTCGTGTTAGGTAACTGGTATTATACAATGTTCGTTTATACCGGTACATTTTCTCATCTGTCCTATGTTCCTGACAGTGTAGTAAGTGTTTGCCAATTTTGAAATCATTCAATCTCGATATCATTAATTAATAGTTCACCAACAATTGATAACACAAAAATAACCAAATAATACATTTCTGAATGTAAAATAACAGTGCATCAATCACTTATAGGTAAACACAACATGCATACAAAAAATGAATTATGGATATAAGCTAACTTACTTAACAGTAAGCGCGAACATTGATAAATTTATAACATTGGAATGAAAATCCAAAGAAAAAATAATAAAGCGAAGAATTATTTTGGTTTTGAGAATTAATAACATTACATTAATAAAATTTAGTAAAATAAAAATAAATTAGAAGAAATTCTTAATAAATTAATAATTAATGTTAAGTAAACCTATACAAACGACCAAATGCTTCTAAGGTCGAGCTACAAATGCGACCTAATGCTTCTAAAGTTGAGAAAAAGGATTTAAAATGCTGCAGCTACCTATTTACCCACAGAGAATTACAAAGTCGCTTCTGCAAAAAAATCAATTAAAAATGGTTTCAATGAAATAAATTATACATCCAAAATATTCGCAAGCGACAAACAATAAAACTTATTCGTATGATAAAAGTTAAAAACAAATAAATATGATACTTTCCGGAGCACACAGCGACCGTGTAAGAAACGTAAATATATGTACATAATATGTAGTCACATCTCACCAAACTTCTCCAAAACACGTACAGCACTATCGTCTGTATGAACTTAACGTAATACTATAGGACTTACATAATAACTATGTGACTTTGATAGAGGATTATTGAGCATAATTTTGTGTGTTAACTCACTGTACAAACGGGCAAAGTTTGGGTGACGTCCGTGTATTAAGCGACCGTTATAAACAAGTTTTGATAATATCCCGCTTTGCTCCCAGTCTGCGACGAACGGCAAATGTTTTGAGAACATCGTTCAATAATAAAGTTGAAGAAAAACATGTTTTTGTGTGCTTGAATGTGGTAGTGGAATTATTTGAAATCGGACATCTTAGACACCCTTGTAATACATAACAGATCTAATAATAATCTGGAGATTGCTCACTGTTAGTGATAAACACTGAATTCGAATATTTTTTAATGTAATCCACACATTCTACTGTACTTAAAAAAAACCTGCGATAAAGGCGGCAACAAAATGTTTCGATTAAAACAAATAACTTAAATGACACCAAAATACAATGGTAAAACTAATATAAAAATAATCATAATCACATCAATACTAAACGTCGTCCAAAATTCGTCCACCAAACGCGAATCGGCGATCAACGTCCCCAAAATCTTGTTCGCTTGACCCCGACGGCTCCACGAACAGAATGCGCGGACTGTAAATCACTGGAAACTGAAACAACTGAACAATATAGCTGACGCCGTCGATGCAGGCGACGTGGGGGAACGATCCGATTAGCCTACGTGCTACCCGCTGACAACCCTTGGGGATCGTTGAAGCGTTAGTAACTGCTACCGTTCGTTTATATTTTAACGTTTAAAAACAACAATTTTCAACAAGGAATAGTCCTTGTTGAAAATTGTTGTTTTTAAATATTTGGTGTAAAGGCTTCATTTGATAAAAGCTGCAAAGATTTGAGTCGATGTAAAATTAGCGACTTAAGCGCTTTAGGCGGAACGGAAGAGCGTGTCAGAATTTTACTGAAGATAACTTAATTTCTTATATAGACAGACATATAAATGTTATCAAATTCAATATGTACGGACTCTACACATGGATAAGTTATCTATGGATAAATACGAGACAAGCATTGATTTACAAAGTAATCCAGACGGCTTCGGCGGCTAATCTCAACTGAGACTAGCAGGAGATATTATGTCCCAGAGGGACATAATGTCTCCTGCGTCGTCACTCTCAAAGTCGGGTTTCTATTTTTTTTTTTCGAGTCTATCTGATTGAGATCAGATGCAGGATCAAGGGCTTACGCCGTCAACTTCTAATCTCTTATTGCCTACTAATAAAATATTAATGGAAAATTTAAGAATACTTTGCACCACCCAGGAATCGAATCCAGCACCCACGAGGCAGTAAAATTGATTCATATTGATTTCTGTTTATTGATTTATACAAATAATAGTAAAAAAAAACAGTTAGTGTTAGACTTGTCTGACATGTCAAGGGATAAGGATAAGAATATTAGAATATTGAAGCATCTTCTAGGAATAGTTTTCGAAGTAATATGGCAAAATCTGGTTTTAGTTACTCGTCCCGGTACTGTGAGCTCGTTAAACTTTCACAGTACTGTACAATACCAACTCCAACATCCGACACTGAAAACTACAAACCTACAATATGGCTGTCTGCAAATCAAATTTACATTATTTTTAGTTTTGCAGACACCGGTAACAGAGCATCGAGATCATCAACCATTTATCAAAAAATATATATATAAAAAAAATGGTTGCCTGTAAAGTCGGTTTTACGGGCGAAGATTTTACGTGACAACGTCTTTTTCTCGGTAGAATATTTATTGATATGAATATAATTAAATTGCACAATAGGAACAAGGAATTGAATGAAAATAAGAATTGCACAAATTTTAACTATAGAAATATATTTTGTTTACTAAAACATCGGTGACTCATCGTAACGTTACCGAGCGTTACACTTTTTCATAAGTGACTCCCAGCCGCAACCTAATTTAAGACGTTGTCACGTCAAAAAAAAAAGAAATATAATATAATTGTTGAAACTTTGTTCAAAGAAATAAAAAAACGAGTTGTCGACGACGAGACGAGTTGAGTTGTCGGTCTGTGTATTAATGAATCAAAGCTTTTTATTGGGAAGAGCCGACTTACGAGTTGTAATGTTCAAACAGGCGTTCAACTTTGTTTTAATAATTTCATCACAACTGTTCACAAAACGGTGTATGGAGATACCGTGAGGGAACTGATATATCCTAGACTCAATGATGCGAAGACATATGCCATCTACCAACCGCACTAGGCCTGCGCGGTAGATTACAGCCCACTCCCTCTCCTTAATAGTCTCAGTAGCGAATGTTAGTTATACGCTGATAAGTACGATAAGGTTGATTAGTGGATGTATTGTATTAATCAATTATGTAAACACTGTTTCATTCTCACAAACATGGCAAGCAATTGACAGATGACATTAGTGACAGCAGATAGTCCTGCGGTCACTAATGGCATCTGTCAATTACAAGGAATGGCGGGAAACAGATAAAGTAAAGCAGGCTGAATATACCATGGTGCTTGGTGTAGTGTAAGCCAGGGAAGTGATATACATATTCAAAATAAATAAATAAATAACAAAAGGAATCAACAGGATTCTGTAGTAGATATAAATATAAAATAGGGTAGTATCATAGTATGGATGTTATATTAAAATAATAGTAGCAAGAGGCATTATTATCGAATTACATAAACCTCTACCGAACTATACCTATATTTCAGCTTTTATCCTGACCACGCACACAATCCTCTCCATAAATATTCACTTGAACAAAGGCTATACAAAACAAAAGCTATGAAGTGATTTGTTATCACGTATGGAAACTACGTTAAAGCATTGAGAGCGTTTAGCGGTGTCTCCAAAGTTCCGTCTTCACTTATCTTCCATCCAAACTCCTACTACAAATCCGTAGAATTGCTTTTTTCCAATCTTGTGGCGTATTTTTTTACAGAATTGCCTTAGCGAGTAAAAAGAACAATGAGAGAGTAGTTGGTAAGAATTCTGCTTCAACGTATGTAATTCTTCTTTCTGAACTTTTTGCTGGTTATTATCCAGAAAATGAGCAGTTTGACTTTTGTCAGTAAAGCTGGTTACTAAGTTATAAATAATTGTTGTTTCGCGATAATTAACCACTTAAAAATACGTCACAAATGAAGGTAACAGTTTATAGTCAAACCAAAAAAGGGTTATTTTAAATTACAATTGCAAATTTATAGCCTTTCCGTGCGTACTCTCGTAATTATAAGGCATTTTCGTTAACCAAGCGTTTGAAACAACGAAAGTGATTAAGGGAACTCAAAGTTAAACTTTGGAACTAAAAGAAAGAGACCTTAATTTTAAATTTTTTCAAAGTTAGTTTAGGTGAAAGAATAAAATTTATTAGTTCACTTGCTATTGCTATTGAGAGAGCAAACAAAAATATTGCTGCTATGTTAAATCTAATGATAAAAAAAACTGTCCAATTCGATTGCGAATTAATATTATGATCGTTTATGACACATACAGGGTTGAAAGAACATTATACTACATAACAACATATAGGATTCACATGAAGCAAAACTTGATTTCTATTTATTGTACCACTATCAGTCGTCCATTCAAGATGGATCACAATCGTACGCGATCCCGAAAGAACAGTATTAAGTTATACTGGGAACCTCCCAATAAATTATATTCCTGTTACATATACTTGCTTTAGAAAATAACAACGTTTTTTTCGTTGACGGAAATTCTAACTCCAAACATACTTTGGACTGAATTTTGCCTTATTTTACAAAATGCGAGCTATTGTGATTCAATTCAAGTGACGATGGATGAAATCGAGCACTTCGAAACTTTGCGTACAAATACGGGGAAGTTAGAATAAAAAGATAGCCTTTAACAATCGTCGACCCAAAACAGATCGATACATTACCAAAGTTGAGAAAATACGACAGATACAATAATAATTATTGCTTCCAGAGTTATATCTTATCATGAAGAATTTTAGCGTAGACTTTTTAGGTGAAGGCCAAAAAAAGTATAGAAATAAAGAATGGAGAACACAAACGAGCAGTCGGGAAGGAACAAAACAAAATAAAACCAATTTAAGAAAGCGCAGCAATGGCGCATAATTTGGTCTGCACACTTTGTGCAATAGTAACTTTAATTTTGGTACAATTTCCACGGTTGTTTTTGTGTTTTACTGATGAGAAAGTTAAAATATCATCATGTTTTTTACTCTCGTGTGTAATTAAATTGACTCCCACGAGTGTTTGTTATTTTGATGACAAATTGAAGTTTCGTGTGATAAAATTTAAGTGGCTTTGATAAATAACGTCGACACCGTGTTGATACATAAAGTTTTGTGCAGCAATTGTATGTTGTGTGACTTATTCAAGAACTTTGATTCCGTTGGTTTCTTTTTATTACTTAATTATCTAGGAGGTTCGTTGATATTCATATGCTTTACAACTGGAATGACGATCGCGGAATACTTTCAAAATGTTAATAAGGGATGGATTTTCTTTACAAAATAAATAAAGGAAAGATCTTCTGAAATAAAGATATTAAATTAAATGGAATCGTTACCAAAGGATTCAGTAAATGTGATATCGCAATCACTTATGGAATCAATTAACTCACATAGTCATTTGATGTCAGTTTATGTCATAAATTGGTAACAATTGTCTTTAATATCAAAACTAACCTAACCTAACAAAAATGATATTTCTGCTTCACATATATTCGAAGAATTTCGACCTAATCCCATTTGTTACAGTAAAATAGCATTGTCCCTCACATTTACCACTTGTTTCGGTGATTCATTTGGCAAGAAACATTTCAGAGAAACGTATTGATGTTATGTTATAACAGACGGGCCCGTAATGGCTGACCAGACGCCAATCCGGAGTGCCATTTCACTCCGATGTTGTTTTCCTTCAGAAAAATACTCGAAATTTTTCCACTAGAGAGCAAATATATAAAAAAACAAGTGGTTGAACTAACAGTATGTCATATAATTTTGTGGCACCGGTTTATTTGGAAAGTTTCCGTTTTAGTGCAGTTTAAGAAATTGGGTTGGTTTAGTACTAGTTGTAATTTTTGACGCTCTCTGCTCATATAATATGTCTTATATAGTAGAAGTTCTTGTCCAAATCCTTGTTTTTGAACGGTCAGACTAGTCCATATGTTTAAAGCCGCTCAGCGAGCTATGGAGCGGGCTATGTTGGGCGTCTATCTAAACCAAAGTCACCAACATACAGAGGACCAAAGTCACCAACATAGCTGAGAGGATTAGCAATTTGAAGTGGCAATGGGCTGGTCACATATGCCGCAGGGCCGACAATCGTTGGGGTAAACGAGTCCTCGAGTGGAGACCGCGTCTCGGCAAACGTAGCGTAGGACGCCCTTGGGCGAGATGGAGCGACGACATTAAAAAGGTGGCTGGTAGTGGTTGGCGGAAAACTGCTGAGGATCGAGTTTGTTGGCGTGCCATGGAAGAGGCCTATGTCCAGCAGTGGACGAGTAGAGGCTGATGATGCTGATGATGATGATGATGATGACTTGTTTTTGACTGTTCTCTATAAATCTGCCGCAGTTGAAGTTTAGAGATGCTTAGTTCTTTTACTGATGCAATTTGAAATACTTCCAAAAAAACAAAGAAATCCTTCTGGACGTCCAACACCATAAAAACATTAGGGGACATGAGATATTTCTTAAACTTAGAATCATAAAATAAACATAAAGTCAAATGTACTAGTATATATCTCCACTAACCTAACACATCAACACATCCGATTTGTTTCTTCATAGTACTGGTATTGATCTGGCACATGTAGCATCCGCGATCTTCTACCTTCAGCGGTCGTATGTGAAGCTGCCATGACCTCGGGGAGTCATTAGTCACAGCGTACCGCGAACTGTGTGTCACCAGTCGAGTGTGAAGAGTTAAGATTGTCTGGTCATCTGCTCGGATCCACGCCACCTGGGTGAAAGAAAAAATGTATTGAGAAGGAGATTTTCTTTATTTTTTAACATTATAAACTAGTACTTGACCGCGACCCTGCCAAATAGTAAATAGTGATGCAATAGTTGATAGTAAATCGCACTAGTTTATTAAGAGCCAGCTAAGCTCTAGCTATTAAAACACTTAAATTGTAGTGAAAAGGAAAGACCGCTGCCGGCAAATTGTTCCATTCCTTTGATATACGCGGGATAATAGACGAGGCGAAACGCGTCGTCCAGATCATAGTACAGTCAACAAAGTAAGGGTGGATACTCGTTGGACCGGTTATTATATATTATTATTAAATAGAAGTTACATAGCTAGGTGCAGGTAGGACTGACTTTCAAAAAGTTCTAATAACTTTACATTTAAATAATTTTACTTAAAATAAAAAACGTTAATCCCAGTTGCATCCGAAGCTTTGTCAGCTTTAGAGTCTGGGGTCCGCTTTACCAGTTTAACTACTGATTTTGGATAAACTTCGATATTTTCCGTGAAGCGCCTGCCCTTTGACCTCCATAACCCGAAGGCGATATCGAAGCATTGCAGTTAGACCAATTGCTGGACTTTTGAGGGCTGAAATAACCCGTAACGACTGCCATTAGATGTTCGTATATGACAATCTGGACCAAAGGCCTATCGTGCTTTCTGAGGCATGACCAGACCAGTGCAAATATTCATACACTGCGCATTCGCTGCCGCTACGCAAGGAGGCTATCAAGATAATTAATTGAATATAACATCATAAGTAGTCACGATATCTAGACATGCAGTAGCGTGTCAGCTATGTTCAAGGTGAAGCAGCACCGTGTGTAATATTACACGAACCATTTGGAGCCACTTTTGACCCCTTCCTAATCAAAATGTATTTTTTATTTAGTATTTTAACTTAAACGGACTTGGCTAGTTTTCACATACTAGTCATCTTATATATTAGGCTAATCCATTTTCTTTATGTTATATGCATATTATTGTTTTATGTTGTGATGTCTTACTCGACGAAATATTTAATTTGCGAGTACAAAACTAGCCAGGGTCAAAAGATAAGGTTCAATAGAATATAAGATATGTTTTGTGTGTTAACAAGTCTGTATTAAAAAGACTATTCAAAATTAAAAAAAAATCATATATATGTAGGGAAAAACCGTCAGCAAGGTGGGGCCGAAGTTCCGGATAGTTGAGGTGTCTTCTCATCCGCATGAGCATCTATCGTGGTCGGTATTTGTAGAAAACGTTGAACAATAACTATAGTGTGATGTTTGATTCTTATTATTTTAACTATACAGACACTTAAATCACTATAATATTAAAGGATTACAATGGTAATCTCAGATTAAAACAGATAAGAGCCACTGGGTTCGAGTATGACCAACATACACTCGATCGAAGCTTGAGCAAAGAATAAGAATGCCCGCGCAAACGGTCGCTCGCTATGTCAAACGCAACTCCAGTCGGTGTTACCATTCGCTCCATGGTGTTACCCGCTCTTGATAAAAAAATCATAATTTATCCGAATACCGATCGATTAATCGATTTAAAAAAAAACAGTACAGTAATTTACGGACAATTGATACTGACACAAAACAGGTCACAATATTCAAAATGAAGCAGTCACGCGCCGTTATATAAATATCGGACATTATTATGGCAGAAAAGAAACAAGAAATTATGTTTTAAATTTACCTAAGAAAGTTACACATTGTTATAAATACATTTCAGGATTATATACAAAACTTGGCACCCATTTAGATGTCAATTTTTTTACCGGTGAAGTCAATAATAACACAATATCATAATATTTAACTTGGCTCCCATTTTTACATGTATGTAAAACATGGGTGGTATCTACATTAATGTTTTTAAATAAACACTGGTTCTTGCCGATGACGTCATAAAAACATCTAAATTCACTTCTCAAAGAGGTTCACAATTCAATAACGTAATACAATGTATATTGTGTGTCTGTGTGTGTTCTGTAAGACAAGACCCTAACATAAATATTAAGCAAATGGGAGTATAATTAAACACACAATGTTACTTTGGAACAATGGCCTTTGCCAGGGGCGCTAGACCCATGATCAAAAGAAAACGTGTACTCTGAAGTGGTACAAAATGAAAATAAAGTGAAATTCTTTTAAAAAAAGGTTAGAAATCAAGCGAAATTACAAATTACATTACGTTTAATACAAACCTAGGGTACAAAGGGAAGAGGCACGAAAAGGGAAATCATTTTACTGCCGCACTTTGTATTTGTTCGGCACATTTTAATCCGATATTATCTGATTTCAAGTAGGAAAGTTACGTCGGTCGACCAGAAGCAGGAAAAGAATTTGTGATAATTTTTTTTTCTAAGAAATTGAGAACTTGTTTTGTGAATAATATGTTTGGATTGGTGCGTTATTACATTTCTACGGGTTCTCGGAAGAGTTTTTGATTAGACAAATAATAATACTTGCATGGTAAATTTTATTAAAATACACTTTTTCTTTGTAAAACGTCTGAGGAAAATTAATTCTGTTGTGGTTATGTGAACAAATAAGCACCAATGCTTGGCATTATAATACGTATTTCAATCACTCTTATTGTTGGTCTAAATCATCCCACTACTGGACCTAGCTCGTCCCGACATCTTTCTAACAATTTCGATTTATAAGTACATACTTTTTAATTACGTAAGTAAATATTTTTCCACGGCGTTCGTTTCATTTTATATTTACAAATTATCATTAAAGTTTGGCAGCCCTGTGGATACAGGAAAGCTTGCTTAAATAAATCTGAGTAAGGCATGGCGCTCTACCCCTATTTATTAAAATTTAATAATACCTAATCTTTATGAAACTCAAACCTCTTGAATTTGAGAAGCCACAAATATCTTTGAATTACTTGTTTTGATTGAATTTGAAGTTTTAAAGATTATTAGAAAGACTTTGCTTAGGCTTTAACGTTAAAAACAGTAGTCAAATGGGTAACATCAAAAATTAAAAAGTCTTAAATATTTTGCTTAAATTCTACTGATTTATAGAGACATATTTCTTACTTCTTAAAGTGATTGACACAGTCAACGAAAAACAAATTGGCCGTTTTATGATAGTCTGAAGTGTGCGTAATATTTTATAGGAAAGAAGGATAGGAATAGGAATAGGAAGGAAGAAGCAGATGCAACTGTAAACCCAAAAACACAATCAACGATTCTGCGCCAGAGGGAGATTGATTCTCCACGACCAAACTCCTGACACAACAACATTTGGCGCATCGTACACGGCACACATCGCAACACAACTGCTCAGGCCCGTCCTCCGTACGGCTTCACCAGACATCATGCCGGAATACGACGAATCGCTTGTTGGCAAGACTTAGTCTGGTGGGTGGTAACTTTTACCAGCAGCCGATGTTATGGCTTACCACCGCAGTTCACCGATTGCTCTAAGACCCCTGGACCGATATGCAAAATTATTTTTACTAAGATAACTTGACATCATGTTCAAGCTTTTTCTAAACCATGTTGGGGTCAGCTTATAAACTCAACGAATGCAACTGAATAACAAAATTTTAAATTAAACTACTGCCTACGCAATCCACATAATTCAGTAACTGGGTGATGCCATGCCCCTAGGTAGTAAGACTGCTTGATTTTCTTTCGGCCTTCTGACAACCCAAAACAACTGCCGAAGATTCAGAAATGACAGCTGGATTTGAAGGCTTAAAGTACTTTCCCACAGACCAACTACTACTGCTACTCACACACTCTGTTCTACTTGTAACAAAATGGCAGCTGGGTCCAAAGGCGTAAAGTACTTTTCAAGGCATAGATTATTTATGTAAAATAGGAGTATGAAAGGCAATTTGTAAAGATTCACTCACGCACAGACCAACTACTACTGCTATATACACACTCCCTGTTCTACTTGTAACAAAATGACAGCTGGGTCCAAAGGCTTAAAGTACTTTTCAAGGCATAAATTATGTAAAGTAGGAGTATGAAAGGCAATTTGTAAAGATTCACTCACGCACAGACCAACTACTACTGCTATATACACACTCCCTGTTCTACTTGTAACAAAATGACAGCTGGGTCCAATGGCTTAAAGTACTTTTCGAGGCACAAATTATGTAAAGTAGGAGCATGAAAGGCAATTTGTAAAGATTCACTCACGCACAGACCAACTACTACTGCTATATACACACTCCCTGTTCTACTTGTAACAAAATGACAGCTGGGTCAAATGGCTTAAAGTACTTTTCGAGGCACAAATTATGTAAAGTAGGAGTATGAAAAGCAATTTGTAAAGATTCACTCACGCACAGACCAACTACTACTGCTATATACACACTCCCTGTTCTACTTGTAACAAAATGACAGCTGGGTCCAAAGGCTTAAAGTACTTTTTGAGGCATAAATTATGTAAAGTAGGAGTATGAAATACAATTTGTAAACATTCACCCACGCACAGACCAACTACTACTGCTACTCACACACTCTTGTACCAAAATCTATCAAATCGATTTTCACTTACTTCTATTATTTTGTCATATCCTTTTTTTTTCTAAATATAAAATGCCACGATGCGGAAAATGTTCACTGTATTTTTGCAATTCCGTCATGATTGCGAAAGTGCCTTCGGCTGGATATTCAATACGTAAATTCGAATAATCTCGCCAGCCCTTTTTTCGCTATGTGATTTATCATTTCTTATAGGTAGGCATTTGTTATTTTTATTAGCTAAGCTAGTACCTTTTAGAATTTGTTTTGGTTAGTTTTATAGTTATATCGCTATTTTAGGAAGAGTTTTCAAGTTAATCTTTTTTTTCTACATATTATAAATTAGTGCTTGACCTGATAGTAAGCAGTAACGCAATCGTTGATGCTAAAGCCTATTCACACTAGCATTGTAGAATCTTAAATTGTAGTCAGACGGAAACATCGCTGCTGGCAAATTATTCCAGTCCCTCGATGTACGCAGTATAAAAGATGAGACGAAACGCTTCGTCCGCCATACGACTTGCCACGGGTCGTCCAATGATAGCCTTTCGATCGATTGGGGTCACGGTGTCCAATCACAAATGAGATTAGCGAGATACGCAGAAATTTCTTCTGCGTATCTGGCACAAGTGTTTTCATAAACACAGGCGCACTTTCTGTCTACTCACTCTCAAAGTTCAATTGGACGACAATCCGGCATGACCGGGGTGACGCAGGACCCACGGTTTTACGTGCTTTCTAAGCAGGGGGTTATTAATCCACTAACTTTTTTGGGACTGTAACTAAGAAATGTTTATATATATCTAAAAATAACTGCTGGGAACCAACTTCAATTTTTGGTGCGAAAAGCTCTGTTTACGGAAAAGCAACACAAGCGTAACATTGTACTTATACTAAGACTTATTTGCTTAACATAATCTCTGAAGAGAAGAATTATTTACTTACCTCACAATATCTCTTCACATATACTCATTTAATATGTATTATCAATGTCAATTAATGTCTTTGGTCCCTGGAAACAAAAAGCATCGTATTTTCATACATAAATGTGTACCGAAACACGATGCTTTTGTATTTTAAGCTACATGGAAAACATTTTTTGAACGGATGCAGGGTTTGTTTTGGTTACATTACGCGCACCGCGCATATCTAGAACTAGCGGCCGCGTTTTTTTTATATGCTCCGCTCCTATTGATTGAGGAAAAAGAATTTTTCAAATCGGGCCAGTAGTTCCTGAGATTAGCGCGTTCAAACAAACTCTTCAGCTTTATAAAGGGTGTCTCTGACATCGACGCACAAACAAGTACCATGGATCCAGTACATGATTCTGAACCCCCCACAGGTGGAATTTTTCGTCAGTTTTTTCCTGATTTAAAACAAATAATATGCAGTTTTTTTCACTTTAAGCCGTTCATAATTGCTATACTTTTATAAACCAATAAGATTTTAAAGTAAAAAATAATTAATTCGCTAATTACACAAAAAATCGCAATGTGAACAAAACTCGCAAAACTATACTATCAGCTGATTTAATAGAGTTCACATCAGGGGTCAACGCCATACCCACAAAACCGCGCGGCGGCACGCTTGCAACGTTCAAAGGCCGAGCCGACACATTTTTTAAACTCTGTTATTTCTGTAACCGCTTATTAACGATATAAATGACTATCATAATTTTATTAGTGGCATGCGGTGTAGCCTTCTCGCGAAGTTTGCGTTACGATGTCAGATACACCTGTATATTAGTATAGATTTAGTGGTAAACCAAAATAACTTGAACACTTGTTTAATGCTTGTTTAGAGTCAGTGTTACATTAAAGACTATAAAATAATGTCATGTTTAATGGGTTAAGCCTAAATAACTGATAAACATGGTTTTGTGGTAGTGAAGTTAGAGTTTTGAAAATTGACACAGGTTTTGAGAATACGCGCGCGATTTTTGGCACGCGCCTCAGAGGCGTTGCACGGGGTAGTTTAACACCTCACTACCCCGTGCAGGAGGCAAGATCTGGACAGACCGGGTCGGCACGAGAGTGTGGGGCCGCGGTAGAATCAAGGACTCCCGCGGCTCCGCGCGCACCTTACCGGAGAGACAGAGTGGTTTTTAGTCAGAAGGAGTCTGACCGTCCGTCCCAGGGCGGCGGACATCCACTGAGAATATTCCACCCCGGAAAAAAAAAGGTTTTAAGGTTATGTTGTGTTCTGAACCCAACGTAGCTTTCGATATGGTTTTTTTTTCATATGCCCCACGCCTATTGGCCGCAGCATGATGTTATACAGCCTAAAGCCTTTCTGGATTAATGGGCTATCCAAAGCAAAAAGATTTGTTTAAATCGGACTAGTAGTTTCTGAGATTAGCACGTTCAAAAAAAATAAAAATCTCTTCAGCTTTATATATAAGTTTAGATTTAAATATGCAGAAAACAGCTCGTGTACGACAACGAATCTTTATAATGTGTGTTTCGAAAAACTTGCTCAAGAGACACGGCATAAGTAGTAGCTCCAAACGAAAATAAAAAATGTAATAAATGTTATTTCCGCTCTGAAGTAATTTTATCTTTTTGACAATATTAATACATATAATGCTGAAGAAGCCACAGCTAATTGTGTTCAATATTTTAAGTAAAGAACTATTTAAAAATAAAATTGAATTTGAATTAACTTTCGAAACTATTTCTACCTAAAGGAACATTTCGTTAAGGCTATTTATAATATCGCAAAGTATAAGTTATAGTTGATGTTATTTTTTTGGTTTTGTTATGTTCTTTGTTATCCAAGAAATACTCAATATCATACTTCTTAAGGTTCTGTAATACCATGTAAACTCGTTTTATTAAGTGTCCTGGTTGATGAGCCAATGTTTCTTTTTTTTTTTTGCTGGAATCTTGCTTCTGTTTCCGAGGTCGTCCGCGTGAAATTTATAACACCTCCGACCCAGTCTTTTGGCATCGCATCGTCCGCCCGCACGAGAGAACGCGGAAGAGACTCGCAAATAAAGACAAAATGTGTGAAACGAACAATTTCGTATTCTCCGCTTTCACACTATTTTTTATTATGTGCGAGTATTTTAAAAATCCTCGGGTAATATTAAATACTTTAGTTTCATGTAACCTTCCACAAGAATCGGACTGTAAAATGTACCTAAAAGATTTTTCAAAATCCTACTGATAGTTCCAGTGATTAGCTCGTTCAAACAAACAAATTCACACAGCGTTATTGTATTTCTATCTACTATTGTATATACACTATGTAACAAAAACCCTGCTGTTCCTTTCAGGGACATATAATTTTACCTATAAACATATCATTAATGAAGTCATAATTAGAAAACAATCACAATCGGTCAACTGGGGACCTACTAGTGTATGCCACTCACTTGTGGGGCGAGGCACTCGAGAGGAATGGGGAAGCAATTGCTGTCTCCCTTGATGTCTCGAAGGCCTTCGACCGGGTATGGCACGCTGGCCTTTTGAGTAAGCTTCCAGCGTACGGCATTTCCCCTAGCCTGACTGGCTGGGTAAAAGACTTCCTGACTGAACGGTCCCTCCGAGTTCTTGTCGACGGATGCTCATCTGAGCCCATGTCGACTAATGCCGGTGTTCCTCAGGGGTCTGTTCTCTCTGCAACTCTGTTTCTGCTGCATATTAACGATCTGCTGATGCCCGGTATCTATGGGTATGCAGATGACAGCACAGTTGTGGAGAGATACCTGCCGGATGCTCGGGCTAGTAGGGAATCAATCCGGTCCGAAAGAGAGGCCATGGTAGAGCGAACGAGTGTTACACTTCAGGCAGTCTCCGAATGGGGCAATGCCAATCTTGTAGCATTCAATGCCGCCAAAACGCAGGCGTGTCTTTTCACCGCCAAAAGGAGCCCGTTCACCTTGGCTCCTACTTTTCGGAATGTATCCTTGGAGTGTACCGACCGCCTTCAGCTTTTGGGTATTGAGATTTCCTCGAACCTAAACTTTGGGCGGTTCATTGATACCAAGGCCAAGATGGCTGCCAGAAAACTTGGTGTAATCGCAAAGGTCCGGCAGTACTTCACACCAGGGCAGCTTCTAATGTTGTACAAAGCACAGGTCCGTTCGTGTGTGGAGTACTGCAGCCACATTTGGGCTGGTGCTGCTAAGTGTCACCTGGCCACTTTGGATTCAGTGGAGAGGCGTGCGAAGAGGCTGATTGGTGACCCTGATTTAACTCGAGTTGGTCTCCAAAGCCTAGAGCACAGGCGTAGAGTAGCCAGCCTTTCGGTGTTCTATAGGATACATTCTGGAGAGTGTGGAATTGCACGATTTAATTCCCCCATCTCCGTTCCACCATCGGACGACCCGTCGTACGGCGAGTTTCCACCCTTATGTTGTTAACACCTCTACGATCCGGACGAAGCGTTTCGCCTCCTCCTTTATACCGCGTACATCGAGGGACTGGAACAATCTGCCGGCGGCGGTGTTTCCGTCGGACTACAATTTGAGTGTCTTCAAGGCTAGAGTGAATAGGCTCTTAATAAACTAGTGCGCTTTACCATCAACGATTGCGTCACTGCTTACCATCAGGCAGGATTGCGGTCAAGCGCTGGTTTATACTTTAATAAAAAAAAAAAAAAAAAATCATTGTCTAGTCGAGGGGTCACAATCAAAAACCTATTAAAACCGCCAAATTCGATTTTTTTTTACAATATCTGACTTTATAAGTTAAATAAATTGGCGGGAACGTTCTACTTATGTCTAGTTTCTTCGTGCAGAATTGCAGAGCTAAGAAATCAGTTACACATTATAAATATTAGTAATTAAATATTTATTTTAATTTTTTTTGTTGAACATTTTTTATAAATTACTTGCTTTATTACGTCCGTATGCCGATTCTTAAAACGTTGGTTGAAGGAACAACAGGGTTTTTGTTACATATTGTATACAACTTCCCCACATCAACCGTTGGGCAAGTGCCCGACAGACATAACACCCGTCTGCTCGCAGTATCCTCCTTTTTCTATGAAGGCTGAGTAAACTTTACACTCTGTCCATCATACCTCTAAACTATCATTCAGAAATTATCGTTATCGTAAATTCAAATACAAATCAAAGTGAAGGTCTGTTCTTTTACCATCAAAATTTTATTTAGAAATAACAGACCACGGGGTGAACCGTTCTTTACATACTAGGTATGTAAAGATGTACATATCCATGGTTCAATACGCGGGTCTTACTTCAAACCAATTTTTTTTTAACCCACTTCAAAAAGGAGGAGATTACTCAATTCGACCGGTATATATGCTTTTTATGTTTGTTCGCGAATAACTGCGTCGTTTATGCACTGATTTTGATAATTCTTTTTCTGTTGGAAAGAAGACATTCCCAAGGTGGTCCCATGATAAGGACATCAGTGTTTGATGGTGGAAGACCAGAGAAATCAAGGGGAACTTTCAAAAAGGCAAACAGTACGTTTGTAAGTTTTTTCATTAAGAATTTTAGCGTCAGCATCCAGTCTAATCGGATACAGCTGAACAGTACTTTTCACAACTAAAAAGTGTAAAATAAAAACTTTTTTACAAAAAAAAAAAACAACCGACTTCCAAAAACACTACAAAGTGAAAAATAACTAATTTCGGAAGTCGGTGTCAAAAACTAATATACAAAAGCCAAAGACACCGAACTTTTTTTTTGTAAAAAAAGTTTTTACTGGGGATTAATTATCGTATCATTTAGCTTCTAAGTTTACATGTTTGCAATATATTATCTTGTTTTAAACGACTCACAGCGCCATCTATCACCGAACCGTTATGAAGCTAACAATATTTTTGTTTACCCAAAATCAAATTTTAAATTTTCCGGGATAATAAGTACCCTATTATTTAATCCGGACTTCTAACTTTATGCTTGCAAAATTTCAAAGCAATCGGTTTATCAATTAGAGCGTGAAAGCGGAACAAATAAACAGACAAACTCACTTTCCGATTTACAATATTAGTAACGATGTACACGACAGACAGAATTCACATTAGCAACCTCGCTGGTTGCTCATGTATGCTGATGATATCGCGCTGTCAGACGCGGACAGGGAACGGTTGGTGCGGCGGGTAAGCGCGTGGAAGAACTCGCTTGAGAACGGAGGTCTTAAACTCAATGTGGCGAAGATGGTGTACATAGCCAGCAACACCACAGACCCTATGCCTGTGTGCATAGGTGGAGAGATGGTCGAGTGCACAGACCAATTTAAATACTTGGGGTCTGTGCTCCACGCGTCCGGTGACATTGATTGCGACGTTAAGGCACGCATTTCTGCAGCTTGAGCAAAACGTCGTGAGGTGACAGGTGTCATTTGTGACCCCAAAATGCCTGTTAAGCTTAAGGGACAAGGCTATAAGACCATCATTAGATCTGTTCTTCTGTATGGCAGCGAGGCTTGGCCTGTGCTTGAGCGACACAAGCAGGAACTGCGTGTCACGGAGATGAATACGCTGCGGTGGATGTGTGGAGTTACGCGGAAAGACCGCATCAGCAACTCCCACATCCATGGCAGTTTCCGTGTCCGTGACATAGCAGACAAACTGCAAGAGAGTCGCCTACGCTGGTACGTACACATCTTACGAAAACGTTACGTGGGTAACTAATGTCTTGCCATGGCGCCTCCGCTGGGCCGGACAATCGAGGTAGACCAAAAAGTCCTGTCTTGACGTTGTAAGAGATGACATGCGTGCCAACAATCTCACACCACGGGATGCCAGAGATCGTGCAAAATGGAGGCGTATTAGTAGCAAAGCGGACCCCGGGCTCCAACGCGAAAACCGCGGATGCAACCGGGATTATACGCTGAGATGATGATGAGTAAGGATGTACACAGAATAAAATACATAAGGATAAGACAAAATTAAGATCCGAGTAGAGTGATCTGAGTAGTATGTATGTTGTAGTAGTATAAATTTTTTGTCTTTTTAGTATGTAAGGATGTACCCACCCACGGGCTTCAGAAAGCACGTAAGCCGATGGTCGCGGCTGTTTAACAGCCGTTACGGCTCGCCAAACACCCGAATGTGTGACCACCAGTCCAACCAAGAAGTATCATATTACGAAATAAGTGGGTTGTGCAGGTCAGATAGCTACGTGTAAAATATTTTTAGTAAGCATGCATCCGGTTAGGCTGGAAGTCGACTCCATCATAGTTGGGTTAGATGATGACGTATTAATCGCCCAGATGTGTGCATTGACTAAAATTGTAACATAAATTATAGCAGTAGTCCATTATACAACGTTATTTTTCCTTATACGAAACCTGAATATAGTTTGTTCAGAATAAGCAAAATGAATCGATTCCAATAATTTTTAAACCATGTTATATTTTTTCACAAACACATTTAGAAATTGTTGCAGTGTGGTTACCGAGCGAACGACACAGCTGGCGGTAGAACATAGTACGCACAGTGAGACTGCCCCCCCCCCCCCCCCCCCCCCCTCAGCTCCGCGCCGCTACAGGCGTGGGCGAGTGAGCGATGCGTTGACCATATTTTTTTTGGGACAACCAAGTAGATAACAAGCTCATAACTTTGTAGATTTTCATGATATCTTTTTGAAATTTTGTACATGGATTCTTTACTTAAAAATACTAGACACGTCTTTCGGGTTTCGCATAAACAAAAAATTACGTTGTATACGGAAATGAAATAACTAACAATCGCCGGTAGTTAAAATAAATAATTACAATCAATTCATTGTTACTAATCGTATTATCTTAACAATCACCAAGTTCTATACACATCAATAATATTAAAGTTTGCTAATACATAGTTATTGTTCACATCGACAATAGTGATCGTGTCAGTTGACTAATTAATAGTTTACAGCACACATTGTTCCACTAATTACATATAATTAATTACCAGGTGTCAGCATTCAAGGGTATTGTAAAGACAGTAAACTCTGTAATAAGATAGATATCAGTCTAAAATTATTAGTTTATGAAATGGTGGCTGTGTTGTATTTTTTTTTTTGTTGGGATGGGAAATCGTCAAATGACTTCTCCACTCTGGGCGGAGCGGAAGGGCGTGTCAGACTTTTACTGACTAAAACCCACCCGTGTTTCTTCACTTTCCTATGCGACGGCTAGGGCCACGGTTTCTTTTTTAATTCGCACCCTGACCCAGGAGGCATCGGTCTTCGTGGACCCCGTCACGATGTGCTGACATCTCCTGGAGGCGTGCGTGAAACACAGCGCGCCGTCGAATCGGGCCTGGTTTGGCCTTACCGGGCGGCAGGCTGCCCACTGCTCACCGCCCGCAGGCCCGCGCCTAAGGTGGCTGGGATTTCGATGTCGTCTCCCGACGTGAAGGCGCGGGGATTCCCGCTGCCTCACGCGCTCCGCCTCCATCTTTGTCAGCATCACTGCTTCGCTGAAGGAGGTAACGGCCTGCCATGCACTCTCGCTCCACCGTATCCTCAGGGCGATATACACAAAACAGGAACCTCCCGAAACAATTGAGTCCGGTGAGGACCTGCGTCAGGCGGAAGGTGAGGGCACCGTGGCACCTCTCTAGCCACTCCTCAAAGAGGAGGTAGGTGTATTTCTTTGTACAAATGATTACATCGCAATTGCTCTCAAAACTATGAAGGAAAATATCTTGAGGTATATGTTGTTATGTAAACAACGCCAATTAGCAAGCTCGTCCGCAGCTTATGCGCCAATAGGTAAAAATCTCAGTTCCCTAATCTTATTTTGATTTCTTAAATATATTATTGTATTTGATGACACGGTTGATGCTGTGGCTGAGCGATTGCCTGCCTGCGCTACGTACGCGAGTTCGATTTTCACATGGACCAAATATTTGTATGGGCTATAGGTAGTTGTTTCGAGTTTGGCTGTTTTGTCCACTGTGGGCCTCCCCGGGTCAATGGCGCGCGTGGAATACTTACGAGAGTACCTACCTGTCTTACCTGAAACGTCAAAGTAGCCGTGCCTTCTTCTGAGCCAGTCCGTTTCCTCACAGTCCTAAGCTAACCTATCCCATTTAGTTAAGGTAGTCCACAGATCTTCTATAAGAAGAAAAACTTTTTAGACGTTTATTAATATAAAATAGGAGAATCATTAGAAAGGCAATAAGTTTATGGAGGATCAGATTAATATTTCCTATTTCAATTTTAGTGACTAAAAACACCCTAATGGACGACTGTTGGTATAGCCCTCGTAATAGGCAATGAGAAGATTTGAACAAACAAATCGAAAGTATTTACTTACAAAACAAACAATGTTACGTTAATTAAGCTTTTCAACTTTCAATTAATCACTTCCACAAATTTTATATTTATTAAATTTCTAAGATAATATTTACAGAATTTATTTGATTTTTGTATCGCCAGATAAACTTTATTTGTTAAAAAAATAACGAGAGCTGAATAGAACTGGTATTACGTTTAGTCGGTTAAAGAATTCATGTGGTTTTTTGTTTATTTTAGTTAACTACCTAAACTCCTTTTCTGATCCTTCCTGATCCTTCTCTGTGTGGGAGTAGACTTGTGCTCAGCAGTGCGGCGATAAAAGGGTTGGTGATGATGATTATGAACTATCTAAACTGATGGAGTATAACAGCATCGGGACGTTGTATGGTAATGCTGATTCTTTGGCCAAAATATAGACCTTTATTCAAATGCAGTGTGCCCTTTATCTGGCAGAAACTTGTTGCTCCGAAACCTATTTGGCATATCTCACTTGGCATAAACTTTTTTAAACGAACGCTGTATAAAAAATATAATTGTTTTTGGCCTAATGTTTTTATGTCTGCGTAATTTCGTTTAACATAACGTTTATTTAGAGCGCCGATTATTTGGCATAATTTGACTTAACATACTACCAAAATCACAGAATTTCAATAGAAATAATTTTATTATAATTATTGAAAAAAAAAATTGTTTTAAAAAATCACTATGGTGAAAAAAGTTAGTGACAGAAATGAATCGCTGTAAAATCGACTTCACGTAGTCTTGTCTGCCCTACCCCTAGAGTGTAATCTAAATCCGCGGAGGCGCTGCGGTGGTGGGCGTAAAACCATCTGCGACGATTAGCTTGCGTGGAGCCGCCGGAGCCCCGCAGCGCTTGAGCCGTGACAGAAGCCATGCCTGCTGCATGTTGCATTCTAGCATAGTGCATGCCTACTGCATGTTGCATGCTTGCTACAAAAAAAAAAAATGTGTTCTTTAAATTTATTGTGGATATGAAATGCATACCAAAAGATGATTTTGGCTGTGAATTTTCTGCGATATGATGGTTTTACTTTTGATTATTATGGATATGAAATTTATGCCTAAAGATGATTCTGACTTACAAAATTATCGGTTTCGGTGCATGGTAAATGAGTGTATGCCAAACGATTTGCTGCGAAAAGAGGTTTAAGCTATCCGTTTCTATGCAAAATAAAATTATGATGTAAAAAGTTCTGCTTTATAGGGTGGACCCTCAAATACAATAACATATTTATTATCCATTTGTTTTTTTTTTTTAAACGTTTCAAACTAGTGCTTGGCCGAAGTGCCACCTGTTGGTGTAGCTATCGGAATCATATAAAAATCGTACATATTAAATTGAAATAATCAGTTGACAAGAACGCCGCAGGCAAATTTTTCCAAACCCTTGATGTATGCGCTATAAACGACGAAGCGTTTTGTCCGTATCCTAGCGGTTTCAACAACGTAAGGGTGGACTGGCTGTACGACTGGTCGATCGATGATTGAACGGGGACGACGGAATTATGTTATGTAATTCCCGCGCACACTCTCCAAAATGTATCCTGTAGAACACCGAAAGCTGGCTACCCTGCGTCTATGTCCCAAACTTTTGTATTTTAATTTCACATTTCGAATAGGCTCTTAATAAACTAGCGCGCTTTACCATCAATGTTGCATCACTGCTAACCGTCAGGCGGGATTGTTGTCAACCACTAGTTTATAATGTAGATATTGTTACGTGCTCGGGGTACTAAAATGCCGGTTAAGGGTCGGTAGTAGGCAATGACAAGTAGAATGTAACTGATGTCGCACCGAAGTCTTCCCTAATGTCCACGAAGTCCATATCGTACACACTGAACAACACTACACCACTAACACCCGATTTAGTCTTCAATGTTCTTGTTGTAGTTGTCGCTGTAACATTTGATGTGTTCTCAAAGATCGCTTCTTCTCTATCGCTTGTTTCGCCTCGATAGTCAAATGCAGACTGACTGCGCGCTGGCGTGCATTCGAAACAGTATAAAAAAAGTATTTCTCTATATTGTAATGAATTTACCCGTGTCAGAAAAGTCTTTTTTTGTTTTGTTTGGTTTGGTTCAGAATAATTGTGAGCCCCTGCCAAGTGAACCAACCGAGCGAGCCCCGAAGTGTCACTACCAAATACTGTCACGTTCAACTTACAAAGATAAATGACGTTTTTAAAAGTTGCGACAAGATGCTATTACAGGCCGATTAGTTTTTGTTTTATTAATTTCGAAGTTTTTACAGAATGAAAAATCATGACACATAAAACAACGCCTGTTTCTTCCCGAAAGTAGGTAAAGGCAGAGATGAACTGTGGGGTAATTCTCGTAATTTTATGAGCATTCACAGCGATAGAAAAGGAAAATAGAAAATTAGAAGTAAAGTAGGAAATTAGTAGTATTTTTTGACAGATTAAGGCTGACTCAATCTGTCACAATAAGTTTTTCACATTGTTCTGTCGCCGAGATGAGACTAGAGTTTTGACAAGAAAAAATTAATTTATAGTGTCGTATACTAAATAAAAGCGCGTGATTTATGTAGTAAAAAGGGCATTCAGTGAATAATTCATAAAGAACATTGAAATATCGTAGCATAGTGGCCACATCATGGCTTTGCATCAAATCTCCTAGTAGTCGGCAAACGCGGCCGTTTTTTCAACTGTCATTGGCGATATCCGCCATTATTGTGAAATATTTTTTTTAAGAATTTCTATAATTTGTTACAAGTGTTATTGGCAAAATTGTGGTGTTTAACCACAGAGGCCATTAAAGAGTTGAAGTAGTATTCACTCTTAAGAAAAGAAAGAGATGAGACTGCGAATAAATTTTGAACTAAGACTTTGTTTTAAATTAAGACTGTAGCAGTTACACAGATGTTTAAGGTACCAGCAATCCATTCGTGGTTCTCCAAAACATAAATTTATTGTTCTATATCAAATTTGATGTGTATTACATATTATGTACCCATATGTAATACACATTAAACTTGATATACATAAACATCGCTAGTTATGTAGCTACCTATTGTGTGTTTATTATTTACCTGAAGTAAGTTATTTACTTCAAGCGAGCATGAAATGGATACGCAAACAAATAAATCATAATTTGATGTTGCTTCAGCTCTTTTCTAATGTTTCTCTATTTGCATAAAGTAAACAAGTACTTATATGTTTTTCTGTTTATGTTACCTGAGTACGTCTCCAAAGAAGAATTTTCATAACGTTTTTCTTTGGATGTTTCAAGTGTAAATAGATAATTATTATTTAGAGTTGAAATCCTCAATGGCCAGCTATAAGAAAAGTCTGTATTTTGTAAATATAACATTTATAAGACTGTTCTTATAATTGTTATATTTTAGTAAGTGATTTTTTTAATTATTAGATATATGTATGTATTACACAACAACATGTCTGGAACTGGCAGATTTAAGCAGAGATTAACCTAGTGTAATAAAAATGATATTAAACCCGATTGTCTTGTTCACACACCAAACTAATTTTAAGTTAAGTGCATCCTTTTCTTTCCATTTCGTTAAGAAAAGGATAGAAGACAACATTTTAGTTTAATCCTGTCAAATTAAGATACTCCATAGACAGTTTAGATGCAATTATAAACATGGCGATTAAAAATACGCCAGTTTACGTCATCATCATTCATCATCATTTCAGCCGAAAGACGTCCACTGCTGGACATAGGCCTCCCCCAAGGTTCTCCACGACGACCGGTCCTGCGCCTCCCGCATCCAGCAGTTTCCCGCGACCTTCACCAGGTCGTCGGTCTACCTTGTCGGGGGCCTACCCACGCTACGTCTTCCGGTGCGTGGTCGCCACTCAAGAACCCGTCGGCCCCATCGGGCATCGGTCCTACGGGCAATGTGTCCAGCCCATTGCCACTTCAATGTTACAATTCTTCGGGCTATGTCGGTTACTCTCGTTCTTCTGCGGATCTCCTCATTCCTGATTCGATCGCGCAGTGAAACCCCAAGCATAGCCCTCTCCATTGCCCTTTGAGCGACTTTGAGCCTTCTTATAAGGCCCATTGTTAGCGACCACGTCTCAATTCCATAAGTCATCACTGGCAACACACACTGGTCGAAGACTTTTGTCTTGAGACACTGCGGTATTTCGGACGAGAAGATTCTACGTAGCTTCCCGAAAGCAGCCCAGCCGAGTTGGATTTTTTTCAGTTTACGTCAGGAGCGCACTAATTTGACAGGTCTAAACTGACATTTTATCTTCTGTCCTTTTCTTAATGAAATAGAAAGAAAAAGATGTAATGAACTTAAATTTAATTTAGTTTGCGAACAATGGAATTGGGGCCACTATAAAGCTTAAAACTACAAACTCAAACTAAAAAGCTACACAATATTAACACTAGCTTACTTCTACTAGGTCTTACATAGAGATGGAGATGGATTTGAATCAGGATGATTCGACCGTTAGATAGCTTGTGAGAGAAACTGCTAACGCCGGAAATCTCTTTGTGGAGGAAAAAAGCTGATCTCACTACCTCAGAATATGCGAACTTATTGATTCCCCGTTGACTTATGAACTTTAGAGAGGATTACGTGGAACATGGAAAGTCGATTAACGTTTTGGAACTTAGATTTTAAGGCATTATCTCTTGGTTTATTTTGAAATTTTAATCTTGTTTTTTGATGGGTATTAAAAATCTTCTAAATCCCGTCGTACAAATCTAATCAAGAGTAACTTATTCTTATTAGCCTCAGAATCAGCAGTTTCATCACTTCCTAGTGCTTTCGCTGGGAAGAAGACATAAGGTGATCCGGGCTTGTTAAAACCTTTATTGAAGGCAACGTGTAATTATTTAATAACCAATGAGGTAATCTACTGATCATTTATTTTATTATTTGACTATTTATTTCTCGTTTTCAGTTTTAGTTTTACAAGTTAACGAACTGGTTGAGGACATCGTTCACTTCGAATACTAGAATTAAAGTCTCTCGGCCAGAAATCGGCCAAAAAAATCTATACTTAATATATAAAGCTGAAGCTTTGTTAAGGAATTGCATCGCTGACAGGGGTATTCGGCACTGGTGCAGCTACACAGGAGCTCAACTTAGTATTCGGGAACACTGTTGGAGCTGCTAAACCTTGGACAAAACTATCTTTGCATTGTGTAGAATCAATTTTTTAGTATTGTATAATTGCATGGCACACGTGTGAGCACAATGTACTTGCTGTAAAGCATCTATTTGTTGGGTTAGTCTTTTATTGTTTTTGTTTTTTTTTTTTTGTGTGTTTTCCATAATGGACGCTCTTAGAGTACAATATATTTCTGCGTCGTTCTCACACGATTTTTTCAAAATGAATGATGTAATCAAATATTTGTATCAATAGCTTGATAATTTAAAAGAGTGTAAATGGAGTTTCTTGCCCGTTCTTCTCCATAGGTACCTACTCTTTGGAATGGGTGACTAGCTTCACCTTACTGACTGACCGTCCTTCTGACAATTCAAAAGTGCCTGTAACTGGTTTATTTGAAATAAATGCTTTGATTTGATTTGATTTGAAGACTTTGTGTGAACGCGCTAATTTCAGGAACTACTGGTCCGATAAAAAATCTTTTTGCGTTGGATAGCCCATTAATTCAAAAAGGCTTTTACCGTCTCACTGCTGGGCACAGGTCTCCTCTCATACAGAGAAGGATTGAGCGTAATCACCACGCTTGGTCAGTGCGGTTGGCCATCTCAGACTTAAAGTCCAGGTTTTCTTAAGATGTTTTCCGTCACCTTCAGTCATTGGTGTCCAAGATATACTTAGAAAGTACATATAACTCTAGAAAAGTTACATTGGTACTTGTCTGACCTGGAATCGAACCCGCGCACTCATACTTGAGAGGCTGATGTTTTAACCACTAGGCCACGACAACTATAAAATCCAAGGTATGAAAGTCAAAAAAATAATTAGTCCGTCTTATAGATAATAAAAAAAATTAAGACCCGTATTTTTTATTTTGTCGAAATTACCAAAAACTAGTGAGATATAGCGTATTAAAGTTACGGAGTGGGGGATAATTACATCACGCCGTGGTAAATTTCGTACCACGGCGTGACGTCATGCGACAATTCAAATCAATATATCTTCCTAAGTAGTTGAATGAAAGAAAAATAAAAAATACGTGTTCAATATTTTTTATAAATCTATCTGATGGACATTAAATTATTTTTTACGATACAACCCAATTCAACAAACACCCACTCACAGTTTTTATAATTTTTACTTTTCCTGTTTAAATACATATAACAATAATTATTGTTTTCGTTATGTTCACTAGGTTACTGGTGAAAACAGTCTTTGTATGACATTTTATCATCTATGTCTACCCTTATGAAATCACTGGTTTGGGAACCAGAGGCTATAAACCTATTTTGGAAGCCAGAAGATAATAACCAATGCACCTTTTGTGGTACCATACTACTGCACTTGTAACGTATTTAACATTTTTATTATTAAATAAAAAAAATGTTAAAACATTATTATTATATTATTAATAATTCCTTTTATAAAACACTTTATTTTTTGTATTTTTTCCTTTATGTATAATTAAAAGGTCAATTTCCCAAAAAATATAAAATTAAAGAATATCGCACCTTTAGAACAATAGAGACCTAATTCGAAATGTGAAGATTTCAATATTGACGCATAAAATTATCTGGCAAGACCATCTTCATCGACTGTTAATAAAACAGAGACGGTTGTTCAACATTGTTGTACATTGTTGCAACAAGTTCAACATATCAACATTGAATTATTCAAATTTCGAATTAGGTCTCTATTGTTCTAAAGGTGCGATATATTGTCAAAAAAGTATCACAACAGCAAAATACTTGGTATCATAAGCTTAACATCTTTGTTAAAAACACTACGTCAATCACACTATAATACGAAACTATACCAGGAATGTTCTTTTCTTTCAAGCTGAACTTAAACTTCTCAAGGCAAATGCAAACACTACTACAAACCAGAGGATGGATTGTACGTAATGAATTCTAAACATGTGCAGAGTACGGTTGGCCCAGTTTGTCAGCCACAGATCCTGGCTTTGTCACGTCAGGCATGAAACAGTGACTTAGCAATTGCCACTTGCAACTGCGGAAAGCATCGTTTATATTTGAAAATCAAATCATTCCAAGTTGGCAAGTTGACAGCCGACAGACAGATATTTGTATGCATGAATATGAATATTTGCACTGGTCTGGTCGTGCCTAGGAAAGTACGTCAAGCCGTTGGTCCCGGTTGTATACGAACATCTAATGGCAGTCGTTACGGGTTGTTGGAGCCTTCAAAAGTCCAACAATTGGTCTAACTTTAATACTTCGATATCGCCTTTGGGTTGTGGATTCGCTTCACGGAAAAATCGAAGTTTAGCCAAAATCAGCAGTTAGAGTGGTACAGCAGACCCCAGACTCCAAACCTAAAAAAGTTTCGGATGCGACTGGGATTATTGACGCTGAGATGATGAATCAAATTATTCCAAGTGTAGATTAAAAAGGCCGAAAAGATACCAGCCAAGTAAGAGATATGTTTCGATCTCGTGAGAATATTGGGGTCAAAAAGTCCTAAATGTATGTTAACCCTAATTATAAACTGCCTGTGTGCCAAATTTCAACCAATTTCTTTGTATACTTTTTGTGTGAAAGAGAAATAAATATCGAGCCTTTCATTCATCCCTATAAGCTTAGGCATTTATGTTATTAAGTAAAATTTTATTGCATTAATTGTCTCGGCTTATATATTTTATTTTTTTTACTAGCGGTCGTCCGCGACTTCTTTCACGTGGAGTTAGGTTTGAACATGTTATTTTAACCACAAAAAACTTATTTTAAAATTGTAGCATCTTATAAGATGTTAATCTAAATTAAGTGAAGTCAAGGACAATTTTGTTCAAAATAAAACTTATAATTTAAAAAAATATATTAATATTTGATAAAGATTAATATTTGAAAATATTTTTTGGTGTTGGATATCCCATTAATGCAGGAAGGTTTTAGGCTATATAACATCATCATATTTTTTCAAATCGGACCAGCAGTTCGTGAGATTAGCGCGTTCAAACAAACAAACTCTTCAGCTTTATATATTAGTATAGATAGTACTTTCGTTACGGATATACAGAATACCAAAGGTTGTGGAGGTCTAGCAGACAGTCACTCCTTGTTAACCGACTTCTAATAAAGGAGGAGGTTATCAATTCGTCGAAATATTTATTTTTTTATGTATGTTCCCCGATTACTCGAAGACGCCTGGACCGATTTGCAAAATTATTTTTTGTTTGAAAGGGTATACTTTCCAGTTGGTCCCATAGTCAATTCCATCACCAGGTCAGGATCTGGTGATGGAAGACCAGAGAAATCAAGGAGAACTTTCAAAAATCGTATAGGCGATTAGTGCATTTCTAAGTATTTTCATTAAGTATTTTAATGCACTACGATGTAATAAAGGTCTGGGGTAGATCTGATTATGGAGCCGGGAGACACTCGAAGGAACTCCTCAACGATTCACAGCAGCTGCCTAGTGTCTGTGTTTGATTGATTTATATTGAGAAGAACTTTACACCTCGGTGGTTGTGACTGTCATAAGGGTTCTGTCGATGAAGACAAAGGCCAGTTCCGGGAACTCCTCAGCGGTTTACAGTAGCTACTTTGTGTGTGGACTTAATTCATTTATGTTGATGAGTACTTTACACCCATGTGGTTTAAAATGAAGATCTATAGTAGATCTGATTATGAAGAACCCTAGACAGTTGAAGGAACTCCTCCACGATTAACAGCAGCTACTTTGCTTTGTGCTTGATTAATTTGTATTGATAGGAATTTTACACCTAGATGGGTTGTGACTCTCATAAGGGCTCTGATGATGAAGACAAAAGTCAGTTCCGGGAACTCCTCAGCGGTTTGCAGTAGATACTTTGTGTTTGGATTTAACTTATGTATATTGATGGGTACTTTAAACCCGTGTAGGTTAAAATGGAGGTCTGCAGTACATCTGATGATGAAGACTCTAGACAGTCGAGGCAACTCCTCAACGATTCACAGCAGCTACTTTGAGTTTGTGCTTGATTAATTTGTATTAATAAGAACTTTACACCTAGATAGGATGTAACTGTCGTTAAGGCTCTGATGATGAATACAAAGGCCAGTTCGGGGAACTCTTCAACGGTTTACAGTAGCAACATTGTGCTTGGAATTAATTCATTTATATTGTTGAGAATATTGCTCCTATATGGGTTAAAATGGTATGCAATAAATCTAATGATGAAGGCCATAGGCAGTTGAGGGAATTCCTCAAAAATGTACAGCATTGAAGTTTAACATAGGACAACCACTACCTACTCGTCACGCTTATAAAACAATCAATTATAATCAAAAGACTAAATTTGAGTTCCGTAATCGCGTCATGTCATATTTTCATTTTGGTTTCATAGGAATTTTATAGAAATCCGTTCAGTGGCTCCATTTTTAGACTAAAATTACGGGTAAAAATTAATGTAAACAAAATTACGTCGCTTGCTTACATGGCTTTTCTCAACTATTTTAGAGTCAGCATCCAGTCTAACCGGATGCAGCTGAACAGTACTTTTCACAACTAAAAAGTGTAAAATAAAAACATATTTACAAAAAAAAAAAAAAAAAACAACCGACTTCCAAAAAGCACTACAAAGTGAAAAATAACTAATTTCGAAAGTCGGTGTCTTTGGTTTTTGTATATTAGTTTTTGACACCGACTTCCGAAATTAGTTATTTTTCACTTTGTAGTGTATTTTTGAAAATCGGTTGTTTTTTTTTTTTGTAAAAAAAGTTTTTATTTTATTTAATATTATTGTATTTGGCTAGACTGAGAGCTGACCCCAACATATGTATCTAGTTTGAAAAAGGCAGATAATAATTTAACGTAGTTACCATGAAAAATCCAAACCGCTTAGCCAACGGGGAGTTTCCTTGGACGTGCTAATGCGTAACAATAAATTCTAAACGCATGCTACATTCTGGCGTCCCACTTCGAGAATTGAAACAGATACGGAGTGTCACTATAAACATAAACTAGTGACACTACCAGTGCCAAGCGGCTACTTCAAGTGATTTAAATGCCGCAATACTTTTGACCGAATATAAAATAAATAAATAAACATATACGGACAAATCACACAGATTGAGCAATCCCCAAAGCAAGCTCAAGACTTGTGTTACGGGACACTAACTCAACGATGCTATATTCATAATAGATAAATATATAGATAAACATCCAAGACCTCGTTCGTTCTCATCTAAGAGATCGTTTTCCATCATGACCTGGCGGGGGATCGAACCCGGAGCCTCCACGTCGCAGTCAGACGTGTTGACTGCTGCGCCACGAAGGACGAAGACGAATATGGTAAATTTATGTACTGAGTAATGCACTTCAAAGAGAAAATTCACTATAATAAAGTATTTTTCATAAGACATTACAGGAGTAGGTTACAAACTCCACTTGCGAACAACGCGTCATACTGACGTTACACACTTACACATACCTACTTTACATCTCGCAGAGTTTACCGTGCATCTAGCATATATATAACTACCCAACATTAACCGTTGGGCAAGTGCCTGCTAGACACGACACCCGCCTAGTCAGAGGATCCTCTCTTATCTATGGTGGATAAGTAAACTTTACACCCGAGCAGGGTGTAAACTTGTAAACAGGTGTGGGTTTAGTGATACGGTAATGATTGACGAGTAGTTGAACGTAGTTTTGGACTCTAAAGAGAGGCAGGTATGGTAAGAATATTAAAATTCATTTATCATCTACCAACGAGCATTGAGCCCGCTTTATAGACTACAGCCCGCCCCCTCACACGGAGCGGAGGTATGTATCGTTTTAAAACTAAAAAAAGCACTTCCACTCTTTTAAAACATTTTTTTTTTATAATAATAATTATAAACTAGCACTTGACCGCAATCCCGCCTGATGGTAAGCAGTGATGCGATCGTCGATGGTAAAGCGCGCTAGTTTATTAAGAGCCTATTCACTCAGAAAAACTGAGCGAATAGGAAGGAAGGCGGCAATTGAGCGAGGTGATGCAATGTTAAACCCAACAACACGACCAACGATGCTGCGCCAAAGGGAGATTGATCTGAAGACCCTCCATGACCAAACTCACAACATTTGGCGCATCGTACCCGGCACACATCGCAGCACAACTGCTCAGACCCATCCTCCGTACGGCTTCACCAAACATCATGCCGGAACACGACAAATCGCTTGGCGGCAAGACTTTGTCTGGTGGGTGGTAACTTCTGCCGGCGGCCGATGTTATGGCCTACCACCAAGGCAACATATAATTATATTTTATTTACACTTGTATGATGTTTATTAATTAGATGTATATATTTATTTAAACTAGTATGATACACTTAACGTACATATTGATTGTTTAATCTATGTAAATAGTACACTGTAGACTGTAAACGATCGCTCTTAGCGATAAGACCGCCCATTGTGTCACCCTTTGTAAAATCTTTATATTTATGTTCTGTAATCTATTTTGTGTACGTGAGTAAAGAGTATTCTATTATATTCTAATAGAGATTATAAGCTGATTATTCATGCCATGCTATGCCAAGATCAGTATGATTCATTGAGCTCTAAAAAGAGACTGTTACACAGTTAGGGGTAGAAGGAGATTACCCACAAAAAGACCAACTTTTAAAATTTCGTCGTAGGTTCGCCTACAAAAAATTGAATTTTCCATATTTGTTTGATTTGGATTTTCAAGGTTGGTTTGGTGATTTGGTTCTAAGCAAATTTTCAGAAGGCTGAGCTTTCATTCAGTAGTAGTACGGACAACAGCAGGTCAAGGTACCCCAAACTTGAGCCTTAATACTTTAGGAATAAAGTTGAAAATCTAATAAATAAATTTGACAGATTGTAGTAGCTTGATGTGCTGTCATCTGTACATGATTCTGAAACGCCTATGTTTAAATTTATAGTCTGTTAATAAATTTGTCCTTATATAAATTTTGTCCGCGTTTAGATGGTTTAATAAGACGTTTCCCCACACTAATAATTACTCCTATATAATGGGTGTGTTTAAAAATATTTAAGCTCACATACACAAATAGCCGGACCCGGAATAACTATCTGTAGGCCATACAAATATTTGGCCGTAGGTACTCAAATCGATGACGGGACACGCAGCGCTGCAGTCGATAGTTCAATCACTATGCAAAGTGTCCTAAAAAGTTATATTGCACTTCTCTATGAAACAGCCAATTTTATTTTGATAACTGTCGAAAAATATCTATGCTAGGCGGTCTAAAATCCCCGCCCGTTAAGGACCAGGTGTTTCACGCGCGCCTCAAAGAGATGTCAGTACATCGTGACGGGGCCACGAAGACCGATGCCTCCTGGGTCAGGGTTGGTTAAAAAAGAAACTGTGGCCCTGGCCGTCGCGCAGGCAAGTGAAGAAACACGGGTGGGTCTAAAATTAAAGGCTGAATCCTGTGTAAGTTTGTCCCAAAATGTCTGGCCTATATATTATGTAAAATTATCATATTAAGAACGGCTTACGTAGTTACCGTAGAATTAGTGCTATTTTACATATAAACAGCTGACAAAATGGTATCAAATGGTTAATCCTAGAGTTTTAAGTGATCATACTTTGAACTGAACCAGACTGGATGGTAAATGGATGGCTTATAGAAATAATTTCCTTTCAACTGATTGTCGTGAAATCGTAGACTAGCGCCAGCACAAGTAACTGAGGATTAACTATACTTAATGTCGATATAATTGCATGCAATATATAATGCATTGCTTAAGGACTTAATTGTCTTTGCAGTTAATGTCTTACAAAAAGCAAGAACATTGAAAACTATTAAACAGGTTGCATTTATATGAAGGATAAAAATAAATTATGATCATTGATTACCATTCGCATTATAACAATATTTCTAGGTAATAATGATTTATTATAACTGCAGTCAACATTATCATCAACTATTTTATCGTCCCAATGCTGGGCACAGGTCTCCTCTAACACAGAGAAGGATTGAGCGTAATCACCACGCTTGCGCAATGTGGGTTGGCGATGTCAGACTTAAAGTCAAGGTTTCCTCAAGATGTTTTCCTTCGCCTTTTAATCAGTCATTCTCGGTGGTAGGCCATAATATCGGCCGCCGGCGTAAGTTACCACCCACCAGACAAAGTCATGCCGCCAAGCGATTCGTCGTGTTCCGGCATGATGTCTGGTGAAGCCGTTTGGGGGACGGGTCTGAGCAGTTGTGTTGTGATGTGTGCCGGGTACGATGCGCCAAATGTTGTCGTGTCGGGAGTATGGTCGTGGAGGGTAGCGGGATCCGAAGCACGGTGCTCCGCTGGCCGACCGTAGGTAGTTGGGGGCCCAAGTAGTGTGCCAGCCACACACGAAAGACTGCCCCGCTAACTGAGAAAAATTCCAGATTGGCCTCATCGTGCCGGTTGGCGACCGGATGGGAGGACCCGATGGCGATCCCTGGAGGGGTTCGGGAGTCCCCGCAGTCTTCAGATCAATCTCCCTATGGCCTGGTATCGTTAGTCGTATTGTTGGGTTTAACACTGCATTATCTCGCTCAACTACCGTCTTCCTTCCTATTCACTCAATTCAAAAATAAATGAAAAGGTCAAATAAGAAAAGTAGGTATGCACAGCGGGCGCACGTCCTCTCATTCAAAGTGCACCTCTCTAATATTCGAGGTCTGCACTCCAATCTCATTGCAATACATCACCACCTTGAGACTGAGAAGCCCCATCTACTTTTTCTTGACGGAGACCCAGATCAGATGTCCGTCTGATGCGGCATGCCTCAGCTACCCGGGATACGCATTGGAGCACCATTTCCTGCAGCGTGCTGGGGTCTGTGTGTATGTCCGCAATGACATCAGTTGCCGGCGCCTCCGTCACCTCGAAGACCTTGACTTCTCGTCCCTATGGCTGTTGGTTGACACTGGTGTGGACAAAATTGTTTACACTTGTGTCTACCGATCGCACAGCGGTGATCAGGAGACAGCTCGATTATTTGACCACCTCAGTGAGGCTGCTGACAATGCGCTGCACTGGCACCCTGACGCACAGTTCGTCGCTCTGGGGGACTTCAACGCTTGGCACCAGGACTGGCTTTTCCCGTACCAGAGGACCGACCACGCTGGGAGAGAGGCGCGAAACTTCGCGCTTTCAATGGGCCTTTCCCAGTTGATAGAGCAAGCGACTAGGGTGCCTGGTGTAGTTGGTCATACTGCCAATTGTCTAGACTTTCTGCTGACCACTGATTCGGACAGGTGTGTTGTAACAGTTTCCTCTCCTTTGGGAACTTCAGACCACTGTCTGGTGAAGTCTGTATCGTCCTTCTCCCCACCAGATCACGATTTTCGTAGTGAACGGCGAATGTGGCGATACAGGTCAGCAGTTTGGGATGAGATGCGCCACTTCTTTGCGTCTTATCCTTGGCAGCAGTTCTGCTTCTCTTCTGACAATCCGTCGAGCTGTGCGGACGCTATAACCGATGTGGTGCATCAAGCTATGGAGTATTTTATCCCTATAATGACGTGCCCGTTGGTGGCTCGGCTCGCCCATGGTTCAATGCCGATTGTGCCCAAGCTGAACAGCGTAATCACGCGGCATTTCTCACCTGGGTTAACGCTCGTGACCGCGGAGCTCCGGATCTAAGCTCAAGGAAGAGAGCCTTTAACCATGCTGCCAAGTCCTACAAAAAGGCGCTTAAGAAGGCTCGCTTCGACCGCATTACCCATATTGGCAATAAGTTATCTACGCAGCCTTCCGGTAGCAGATCTTTTTGGTCCCTTGTCAAATCGGTCGAGGCTAACTTCTGTCGGCCCACACTGCCTCCGCTGGTTAGGCCTGATGGAACACTGGCTCATACGGCTAGAGAGAAAGCAGGTCTCTTTGCATCTCTCTTTACCCATAACTCGCGTCTTGATACTGGTAGTGCTACTCCACCTATTTTACCCCATTGCGGTACTTTAATGCCTGAGGTACGCATTCGGATCAAGGAGGTGCTGAGATTACTGTGTCGTCTGGACGTGAATAAGGCTAGTGGTCCGGATGGTATACCAGTGATTGTTCTTAAAGCATGTGCCCGAGTTGTCTCCTGTATTGACACGCTTGTATCGCCTCTCATTTAGGACTGGTATAGTGCCCAAGTCCTGGAAGCCTGCCAACGTGCAGCCCGTGCCCAAAAAGGGTAGTCGTGCCGATCCTACCAACTATCGGCCGATTTCGATCACCTCCATACTTTGCAAAATTATGGAGCATGTATTGAACTCGCGCCTCTTGGCATACCTGGAAGGTAACGATCTCCTCAGTGACCGACAGTACGGGTTTCGCCGCAATCGATCAACTGGAGACCTTCTAGTGTATGCCACTCACTTGTGGGGCGAGGCCCTCGAGAGAAATGGGGAAGCGATTGCTGTCTCCCTTGATGTCTCGAAGGCCTTCGACAGGGTATGGCACGCTGGCCTTTTGAGTAAGCTTCCAGCGTACGGCATTTCCCCTGGCTTGACTGGCTGGGTAAAAGACTTCCTGACTGAACGGTCCCTCCAAGTCGTTGTCGACGGATGCTCATCTGAGCCCATGTTGACTAATGCCGGTGTTCCTCAGGGATTTGTTTTCTGCAACTCTCTCTGCTGCATATTAAGGATCTGTTGATGCCCGGTATCTATGGGTATGCAGATGACATGTTGCACTACAGGCAGTCTCCGAATGGGGCAATGCCAATCTTGTAGCATTCAATGCCGCCAAAACGCAGGCGTGTCTTTTCCCCGCTTGAGTATCTTCAATGCTAGAGTGAATAGGCTCTTAATAAACTAGTGCGCTTTACCATCAACGACTGCGTCACTGCTTACCATCAGGCGGGATTGCGGTCAAGCGCTAGTTTATAATTTTATAAAAAAAAAGTCATTGGTATCCAAGATATACTTAGAAAGAACATTTAACTCGGAAAAGTTATGTATAAAAGGGGAAGTAAAAAACAGTCTGTCAGTGAGCGCCGGTAAGGGCCGTCGCTCACTGACAGTCTGAAGGATCGGAAGTGAGCTTGTTTGTTCCGCTTTCATGCCGTAACTACTGAACCGATTGTTTTGAAATTTTGCAAACATAAAGTGATAAGTCCGGATTAAATAATAGGGTCCTTTTTATCCCGGAATAAAATTATGTTCCCGAGGGAAAACAAAAATATTGTTAGCTTCATACCAGTTCAGTGATGGATGACGCTATGTGTCGTTTAAAACAAGGTAATATATTGTAAACGAATGCACATGGTAATATATTAAACAAATAATGCATATGTAAGCTTAGAAGCTAAATGATCCGACAATTAATCCCCAAAAAGGAGGAATCCAAAAGGCCATAATAACCGAATTCCAAGTGGGCGAAGCCGCGGGCGGAAAGCTAGTAGGATTATAACATCCAAGTTTTATTGGCCATACAATTGACCCATTTTGCTAGTCTGGCCTGTAATGTAACAGCTGCAGATGATACGCGATGATTCGCTGTATTTTGTACTTATTTGCGTGGAATTAAAACAATATATCTATGTAAAATAAAGAAAATTTGGCTTTTTTATTAAAACTCTGAACACAGACTCAAGGTCTAAAATGGGCAGCAGTCAGACTAATGCTGCATAAAGATAAAATGTAACAGAGAGTACGTTTACTTAACTAGCTCCCAGACTCAGAGGCCGTCAAAATGACGAGAGTTTTAAAGAATATAAATAAAAAACTAGAACGGAGCTACAATTGTATTTTTTTTGCCAACATACCTCTTTTTGCGTCCACTTAAAACTCATAATATTTTACATAAACAAACATCGTGAAACAGAAAACGTCGTTCCACAAAGCTTATTATTACCACATTATTTGCAATTTTACCATCATTTCTTAACACAACACAACGGCTCTTTTATTACAAAAAGCTTTAAAAACCTCAACAAGCCCCAAAAGCTATAAATAATTATGTATCGGGACTGTCACATCAATTTTATAATTACGCAGTTTTCCAAAAGACTTATGAATTATTACAGAATTCATGAGTAGAACGAGGAATCAGCAATCGTAATGAGATAACGCTTCGCTGAAATGCAAATGAATTTGACGGTTGGATGAGCACGGGACCAGGTTGGGTCCTGGGATTGGGAACAAATTGGGGCAGACGACAGAATTTGCGCGCTCATTTACTAGTATATATCCGCGCCTGATTTACAATTACTGCTTTACTTACAGTTATTACTATGACCTACTAAAGTTACAAGGTCTTTGTAAAGACACTCGGAAATTAAAGGGCCTTTTGTCAGTTCTATTACAACAGTAAAATTTTATGATAACAACGTTAGAATGAAGGTGAAAGTATTGACAGAAATGTTAGAAGAAATTCACGTTTTAAAAGTTAAAACAACGTAGCTGTGCAGTAAGATCAGAATTTTATAATATAATAGCGTTCAGGAAATTTTTGGAAATGGACGATCCATGAGTTTAATTTATTCTTTGAAATCTATAGATACGATACATTAAAACAAGAAGAAAATTAGGATATAATGTCATCAACATCATTCACTTTGATTCCCACGCAAACATATCAACGTCAAAACAACATTTCGTAGAAATAGGCCACTATGTTTTTATATCGACGAATTGCGGCCAATAATAAAAACAGAATTGTATCCACAACTCACATTCGCGGCATTCCTTAATAGTAAATATTTCGCAACATTGTGAAAATGCTCTTATTTACTTAGATGTTTCCTCCCTCGTTTATGGTTCACACAAAACCAATGATCTGGATGAATGGTTTCGAAACATCGTAAGTGACATCGAGGGACATGGCGCCACACGGATAATACGAGATCACTAAGTAAGATTAAAAAAACAGCAGCAACAATGACGAAGAAGAGTCTTCGATATTTCCTCCATGCTCAGTGTGGCGGAAACGTTTCGTTACCTCAAGAAAATAGGTTTACTGTAGAAGCTATGTATAGGTATAAGTCTTTTTCTATTTACACTTCCACAGTCTTTGTGCAAAATATTGTGAGGTTCAGAAATTCTGTTCCAAAATTTATATATAGAGTGGTGCTGACCATACGACAATAAATTAAACATCGTGTACCTCAACACATTCTCAGTCGACCCATAAAAAACACACAGTCACAGGAAATTATTTTTGTTTTTTCACATTTCCTACATGATGTACATGTTTTTCTTTACTTTTTTAAAATTCTTTTATAAACCAACGCTTGACCGCAATCCCGCCTGATGGTAAGCAATGACGCAATCGTTGATGGTAAAGCGCACTAGTTTATTAAGAGCCTATTCACTCTAGCCTTGAAGACACTCAAATTGTAGTCCGACGGAAAAACCGCCGCTGGCAAATTGTTCCAGTCCCTCGATGTACGCGGTATAAAGGAGGAGGCGAAACGCTTCGTCCGGATCGTAGTGGTGTTAACAACATAAGGGTGGAAACTCGTCGTACGACGAGTCGTCCGATGGTGAAACGGAGATGGGGGAATTAAATCATGCAATTCCCTCGCACTCTCCCCAAAATGTATCTTATAGAACACCAAAAGGCTGGCTACTCTGCGCCTGTGCTCTAGGCTTTGGAGGCCAACTCGAGTTAAAACAGGGTCCCCAATCAGCCTCTTCGTACGCCTCTCCACTGAATCCAAAGTGGCCAGGTGACTCTTAGCAGCACCAGCTCAAATGTGGCTGCAGTACTCCACACACGAACGGACCTGTGCTTTGTACAACATTAGAAGCTGCCCTGGTGTGAAGTACTGCCGGACCTTTGCGATAACGCCAAGTTTCCTGTCAGCCAACTTGGCCTTGGACTCAATGAACCGCCCAAAGTTTAGGTTCGAGGAAATCTTAACACCCAAAAGCTGAAGGCGGTCGGTGCACTCCAAGGATACATTCCGAAAAGTAGAAGCCAAGGTGAACGGGCTCCCTTTGGCGGTAAAAAGACACGTCTGTGTTTTGGCGGCATTGAATGCTACAAGATTGGCATTGCCCCATTCGGAGACTGCCTGTAGTGCAACACTCGTTCGCTCTACCATGGCCTCTCTTTCGGACCGGATTGATTCCCTACTAGCCCGAGCATTCGGCAGGTCAGCATCTCTCCACGATTGTGCTGTCATCTGCATACTCATAGATACCGGTCATCAGCAGATCGTTAATATGCAGCAGAAACAGAGTTGCGGAGAGAACAGACCCCTGAGGAACATCGGCATTAGTCCACATGGGCTCAGATGAACATCCGTCGACAACAACTCGGAGGGACCGTTCACTCAGGAAGTCTTTTACCCAGCCAGTCAGGCTAAGGGAAATACCGTACGCTGGAAGCTTACTCAAAAGTCCAGCGTGCCATACCTGGTCGAAGGCCTTTGAGACATCAAGGGAGACTGCAATCGCTTCCCCATTTCTCTCGAGGGCCTCGCCCCACAAGTGAGTGGCATACACTAGTAGGTCCCCAGTTGACCGATTGCGGTGAAACCCGTACTGTCGGTCACTGAGGAGATCGTTACCTTCCAGGTATGCCAAGAGGCGCGAGCTCAATACACGCTCCATAGTTTTGCAAATTATGGAGGTGATCGAAATCGGTCGATAGTTGGTAGGATCGGCACGACTACCCTTTTTGGGGACGGGCTGCACGTTGGTAAGCTTCCAGGACTTGGGCACTATACCAGTCCTAAATGAGAGGCACATGCTTTAAGAACAATCGCTGGTATACCATCTGGACCACTCGCCTTATTCACGTCCAGACGACACAGTACTCTCAGAACCCCCTTGTTCCTAATGCGAACCTCAGGCATTGAAGCTCCGCAATGAGGTAAATTAGGTGGATTAGCACTGCCAGTATAAAGACGCGAATTATTAGAAAAGAGAGATGCAAAGAAACCTGCTTTCTCTCTCGCCGTATGAGCCAGTGTTCCATCAGGCCTAACTAGCGGAGGCAGTGTGAGCCGACAGAAGTTCGCCTCGACCGATTTGGCAAGGGACCAAAAAGATCTGCTACCAGATGGCTGCGCAGATAACTTGTTGCCAATATGGATAATGCGGTCAAAGCGAGCCTTCTTAAGCGCCTTTTTGTAGGATTTGGCAGCACGGTTAAAGGCTCTCTTCTTTGAGCTTAGATCCGGAGCTCCGCGGTCACGAGCGTCAACCCAGGTGAGAAATGCCGCGTGCTTACGCTGTTCAGCTTGGGCACAATGGGCATTGAACCATGGGCGAGCCGAGCCACCAATGGGCACGGGGATAAAATACTCCATAGCTTGACGTACCACATCGGTTATAGCGTCCGCACAGCTCGGCGGATTGTCAGAAGAGAAGCAGACCCGCTGCCAAGAATAAGACGCAAAGAAGTGGCGCATCTCATTCCAATCCGCTGACCTGTATCGCCACATTCGCCGTTCCCCATGAGAGTCGTGATCTGGTGGGGAGAAGGACGATACAGACTTCACCAGACAGTGGTCTGAAGTTCCCAATGGTGAGGAAACTGTTACAACACATCTGTCCGGATCAATGGTCAGCAGAAGGTTCAGACAATTGGTAGTATGACCAACTACATCAGGCACCCTAGTCGCTTGCTCTACCAGCTAGGAAAGGCCCATTGAAAGCGCAAAGTTTCGCGCCTCTCTCCCAGGGTGGTCGGTCGTCTGGTACGGGAAAAGCCAGTCCTGGTGGCAGGCGTTGAAGTCCCCCAGAGCAACGAACTGTGCGTCAGGATGCCGGTGCAGCGCATTGTCAGCAGCCTCACTGAGATGGTCAAATAATCGCGTTGTCTCCTGATCACCGCTGTGCGATCGGTAGACATAAGTGTAAACAATTTTGTCCACACCAGTGTCAACCAACAGCCATAGGGACGAGAAGTGAGGGTCTTCGAGGTGACGGAGGCGCCGGCAACAGATGTCATTGCGGACATACACACAGACCCCGGCACGCTGCAAGAAATGATGCTCCAATGCGTATCCCGGGTAGCTGAGGTATGCCCCATCAGACGGACATCTGATCTGGGTCTCCGTCAAGAAAAGTACATGGGGCTTTTCAGTCTCAAGTTCGTGATGTACTGCAATGAGATTGGAGTGCAAACCTCGAATATTAGAGAGGTGTACTTTTAATGAGAGGACGTGCGTCCGCTCTGCACACCTACTTTTCTTTTTGGACCTTTTCATTTAAAAAATTGAGTGAATAGGAAAGAAGACGGCAGTTGAGTGAGGTGATGCAATGTTAATCCCAACAATGCGACCAGAGGGAGATTGATCTGGAGACTGTGGGGTCGCCCCTACGCCCCCAGGGATCGCTATCAGGTCCTCTCGTCCGGTCGCCAACCGGCACGATGGGGCCACCCTAGGATTTCTCGCAGTTGGCGGGGCAGCCTTTCGTATGTGGCTGGCACACTACTTGGGCCTCCAACTACCTGCGATCGGCCAGCGGAGCACCGTGCTTCGGATCCCGCTACCCTCCACGATCAAACTCCCGACACGACAACATTTGGCGCATCGTACCCGGCACACATCGCAACACAACTGCTCAGATCTGTCCTCCAAACGGCTTCACCATACATCATGCCGGAACACGACGAATCGCTTGGCGGCAATACTTTGTCTGGTGGGTGGTAGCTTACGCCGGTGGCCGATGTTGTCGCCTACTACCGAGAAAAATGTTGATAAGGCAACGCTTACATGTTAATGACCGCCGCATTCTGCGGTACCAAACTTTAATAATAATGGCGCGAAAAAAGCAGCGCGAACCTGTATCGACTTGCTTGCTTGACTCGGAGGTCAGTGAACCAATATTAATACAAAACCAATAAAGGATGTTCTATTCCGTTTACAATTATATGCCATTAGTTTGTTTGATTTTTTTTTTTTTTGATACTAGGTTTTTTTCTATGGTCTAGGATTATTCCTATGAACCAGCATTGTTTGCGTTTTCATTTATTGTCGTATTGTCAGCACCCCTCTGTATATATATACATATAAATTTATATGACAGCCGCATAAGTTGTTCGATCTAGTTATGCTACGTTTGCCGTGGTTGTTCTGTACATGCCAAGACAGCCTGTCGAGAAAAAGTCAACAAGTTTTGCCAATGGCATTTGTATTACCCCTTACTTGGTCATGGAGGTGATAAACGCAGTCCCACGAACTGCATCCGGAAACCCCAACATAGCTATGAAAAGGTTAGGTAGATGTTCATTGAAATTTATTATATTAATTTATAATTATTTTTTATTTAACCTGGAGCACGGGCAATGAGTAGCTATCGGTTTTTTATAGGATTCATTTTAAAGAGCATTCATGAGATGCATGTGTGTGAGGCAATTGCATGATTTAATTCTCCCATCTCCGTTCAATCATCGGACAACTCATCGTACGGCGAGTTTCCACCCTTACGTTGTTGACACCACAACGATTCGAATGAAGCGTTTCGCCTCGTCTTTTATTCCGGTACAATGAGGGACTAAAACAATTTGCCACTGGCCGTGTTCCCGTCGCACTACAAGTGAATAGGCTCTTAATAAACTAGCACGCTTTACCATCAACGATTGTATCACTGCTCACCATCAGGCAGGATTGCGGTCAAGCACTAGTTTATAATTTATAAAAAAATATGAGTAACGTATTATTATAACCATTAAATTAAATATCTGCCAGAAATATTTCATATAGGTAGATCAGTAACATCTTCAAAATGTTGAAACAAAGTTAGTTCAGAAAAATTCTCGAAGCCATTGAGAATTCATGATAAAAATAACGTTGAGTCTCCATCCGACGAGTCAGGGGATCAAACGTAGATACGCTTCTGTTTAAATGACATTGCAATTGATCGATCGCTTCTAAAAGGAAAAGAGCTCGTTTTTCATGAGCGAGGACACTAAATGGATCCTCGATGAACGAGGAGTATTTACGGACCACTATTGCTCTGCAAAAACACACCATGAATGGAGTTCAGACAGATAAATGTTTCTAAGTGTTTCGGATTGAAACATCATTAATTTCCTTTTCAACGAACAGAGATTGGCCATTCATATCGTCGGGTTCTGACTTACACCATCATAACTTACTTGTGAAATGTATTAGAGGAATATTATTATTTTGACGAACATTTTTGTGCTTCGCAAAACTTTCTAGGAATGAAATAGTAGTGTCTTGTACCGCAAAATTTAATTTCACAAGTTACTGAACTACCTTCATCGTTTAAATTTTCAAGTGAACATATTTCATTAAAGTTTGTGCATAAGTTTGGTATTAACCTCTTAAGTGTAATCAGAATGACCTTAAAGTTGGTTGCGCTGAACGCTACCAGCGTTTCGTCCAAGTACGGTCTAATAACGTCATGGAAGCTAGCTCATAAGAAAGACAAACTTTAGTAAGTTACCAAAGGTGTCATATTCAGATTATTATAACTTATCATCACAAATGGGGGATACAAACCATCTGAAATCTAATTTTATTATCCGTTTTGACGTCGGAATTTTGTTGATGCTTATTTTACGATACTAAAGTATATGCCTACGTCATAATCTGGACTTCAGATTGATGACTCGAGGAGTGATGTTTACTTTATGGACGAATCTGGCCAGATTATTGTTTTTTTCATAAATCTACCATAAAGTACGGTCTCTTTGACGACACATCAATTAGGTAAAAATCTATTATAAAAACTTAATAATAATAATAATAAAATAAACGGAATAATAAAATATATATATTATAAACCGACTTAAAAAAAACACTTAAAAGCAATAAAATTATTTTACTTTCGTCATGACTCTAAAAGTGGGTGTCATAAGTAAACTTCAAAAAAACACTTAAAAGAAAAAAAAATATTTTACTTTTGTCATGACACTAGAAGTCGGTGTCAAAAGTAAAATTATTTTTCCTCTTAAGTGTTTTTTGAAGTCGGCTTCAATTTTTTTTTAAAGTTTTTATTTCATGGTTTTCAGTGACTTTGTTGAAATTAGAAAATTACTTTTTCACTCAGTGACAGCCATTACCCATGTTAGAATAAGAAATACGAAAAAAATCCCTATCTCAAAAACTACTAAACCAATTATGATGAAACTTGCAATATTCCATAAGTTGAACAATATACATTGGTACATACACATTTGAAATTTGACACAATTGTTCAGACGCATAGACTAACATATACGAAAACTGAGCATTTCTGGAAATATTACATACATACGGGTCGAATTGATAACCTTCTTCTTTTTTTGAAGTAGGTTAAAAATAATTTTACAGTCTACTGCAATTATCTTTGTTATAATCATTTCATACAACTTAGAAACATCCTGACATTAAACAGTTTTCGGAAAACCTTGAAGTTTTTACCCGATTACCAGGAAGGGTTATGTTTTTAGCCCGTATCATTCTTGTATGTAATATTCTTTATAACCTTGTATCTCCAGAACTGCTAAACGAATTTTCATATTTCAGAAATCGTTAGAATTGTCTTCATAGCCCAAGTGCTACTAGATAGGTGACATTAAAAAAAAAAAAAAAAAAAATGTCCGATGTTTGGCGCCATATTCTGAGGTAAAAAGAAAAAATGTACCAGGCATATCGAGTGGGGTATCAAAATTAAGGATTTTAAACACTGATTTTAAATATATATGTATGTAACTTGATATTAAATGGAACGAAAAAAGAATTAAATATTTTTCTACCAAAGATATCGAGTGGGGTATCAAAATGAAGGATTTTAGTTACTGATTCCAATAAATATATTGATTCGAAATATATTTGAACTGAAATCCAGAAACATACATTGAAACAGGCGCGTGCGCTCCTTACAAGCAGAAAAGCTCTGCATACCCTAATAGTCTTCTAAAATTATAATATACTGTAAAATAATTTATATACTACAAAGTTAAAACTAAAAGACTTTGTTAATCAGTTATTGATAACACTGCCATCTATTGGGCCTAGTGCTAACGAGACACATTAGTTGCCTTAGGCGCGACACCCGCGCCTCTTACGGCGTAAGCATAAACAAAATGTGCCTCTTCCGTATCTGTCTGTGTATAAAATTATTTGCTTGTGTGCCTAAACTGTTGTGTACGTGTGCGTGAAATTTCTTTGGGTTTAAAGCCCATGATAAGCACAGCTTCTAATAATGCGACGAATTTAAGAAGTTCAGAAATATAGCATGATTGTTGTTCGTTCAAATACCTTTTTATTTTAGCAGCTTATGTTGTTTCATTATTGGTGTTTTTGGGTTAAATATGTATTGATTGTTTTAAGCGGAATTGAATATTCATTTATTTTAGAGTTTTTGGTTTAACACAAAAGAAAGGTTGTCTTTATAAAAAGTATTATGATAATTATATGTGGTTAGCAGGTTGTGTAGTGTGTACAAATAAATTGTTTTGTTTCTCGTATAGGTATATTATTTTAAAACACGGCTTTGACAGTTCGACGTTATAAAAACTTAAAAGACCTTAAGTTTTTCAACCTACTTGCTTTTGAATTTCAATACTATACTTTATGTTGTAATAATTTTCCTGAAGTTTACAAATTAGCAAAATTTAATAGTTATGATTCCAATGAGTAGTGCATTACGCATATTTATGAAAAGCCAAAGCAGACTCATAGATTTGTCTATCTGTCCATTTTAAAAGAACTTTTAGCGATTTCAAAACGATCTTATATATATTTGATTTTTACAGAGTTATTTAAAAATAGATAGGCGCGTTGATTTAATTTATAGATAGTGAAATATTTTTTTTTAGTTTTTTGAGAAATAAATTATTACTTATTTACAGTTGAGTTAGTAATACCATTTCATTGTATTTTGACAGCCTACATGGCGTAGCGGTAGCGAACGCGGCCGCTGCGTAAGGAGGCGCGGGTTCGATCCTCGCGCAGTGTAAGTATTTGTATGCATGAATATGAATATTTGCACTGGTGTGGTCGTATCTCGGAAAGCACGTTAAGCCGTTGGTTTCGGTTGCCATGCGAACATCTAGTGGCAGTCGTTACGGGTTGTTGGAGCCCACAAAAGTCCAACAATTGGTCTAACTTCAATGCTTCGATATTGCCTTCGCGTTGTGGAGGTCAGACGGCAGTCGCTTCACGGAAATTGTCGAAATTTCGCCAAAATCAGCAATTAGACTGGAAAAGCGGACCCCAGATTCCAAAGCTTTGGATGCGACTGGTATTAACCCTGAGATGATGATGATTTCATTGTATTCATTTGGGCAAATAAAAAATACCTAATACCCCACGTATATCATTTATTTGACTTGTTCTTATCATCAATCACATACTTAGATGTTCATTGTAGCCACGCACAAACATCAATTCAATGTTGACATGCGAAAAAGTACGCGACTATGTTAAATTGAAACTACGTCTAAGTTACGTTTTTTAAGTTTTACCATATATAAGCACCAGTGGCGAAGGGTGAAATTTTGACAAAGGGAAGCCGGTCCAAAAAAATAAACACTTAAACACTTACCTACTGCAGGATATCTTGGAGGAGGTCTTCAGATAAGAATAATATGAAAAGCCCCACCTTCACCTTACAAAAAAGGACTGATGATTTGATAACAATGTCTTTCAAGTATGATAAAAGCGGCTTTGTGAAAAGCCTTTTTCGACGTGCATCTCTATACCACACATGCATGCTTGTTAGTAAGTACTAAGTTAAGTACCTATTGTTAGGGAATAAGAGTCAAGAAAAAATAAAATAAAAAATTATAAAAATAATAAAGTGTTAAAAACCGAACCACACAGACACCGATCCAAAACCAACAAAAATATTAAGCAAAAATAAAGCAAATTATACACAATCACAACGTTATTTATATTCTAATGCAATGCGTCTGTTTTTTTTTAACAAAATGAGCTAAAATGTTGTTATAAAAATTCGGATTACTTTTAATTTTATTAAGCAAATTTTTTTCAATTGACATGATAGCCAAATCGGACAATCTCTGCTCTTTTTGGCAGTTTCGCACATACGTGTGAATGCGTTTTAAAGCAGAAAATGACCGCTCAGCTGAAGCTACTGAAATGGGGAGGGTCAGAATTAAACTGCAAAGAGTCGAAACTTGAGAAAATGCGTCTTTCAAAGACGAATTAACAGTAACAGCACTCTATATGAATTAAAGCCATAATAACAAACAAAATTAACAGTATTTAACCAAATCTGCGATTAAATTACCTTACAGAATCCGTCACAGTTTAAATAACACAAATATTAAAAACAAACGAAAAACTCACGCACCATAGGTATAGAACGCTATCTCGTAGTAGCGTGGTTTCTGTCTCTTTCTAATAGAGGAGAGGAGAGAAATACAAGCCGCTCGCGGGCGGCTTATATTTATCAAGTTTTACCGCGACGGTTAGCGAGAATTAGAAAGAGATAGTCTGACACGCTCTCTCTTTTCGCGGCATAGTAAACCGTTGACATAGGTAAGCTGAAATTCGACGGCTTCCTTCAAGAGAACTACGAAAAGAATTACGAAAAATTGAAGCGCTGATTAATTTACGACTATAAAATGAAATGTGATACTTAGGGTATTGCTAAAAATTGCGATTGCTATTGTAAATCGCGCCGGCATTTGATTAATAATACTTTGTTAATGAAATAGAATGTAAATACTTTTGTATGAATATGGAACTGATTTTTGAAAGGTAACCCGGTGGGAATCGGCTTGTATGGACTCTTCGCCACTGATAAGCACAGAGATTTGGATAGTAGGTATATTTATGCATACCCCCAATAAAATATTTGTGCACGCCCCTGCATTGAAACAGTACCAAACCTATGTACCTACGGATTGTACACTAAGAAATATCAGCACAATAGTCAGTCAGTTTCAATTTTTGCAACATTATAAACAAGATTACATTTGGAGGCATGCACAAAGCGCGTATCTTGTACGTATTAATGTATGTAATATTCTTTATTATCTTGTATCTTCAGAACCGCTAAACGGATTTCCACATTTGAGATATTGTTAAATTTGTCTTAGACAGGTGACATTTAAAAAAAAAACCGAAACAGCGGATGTTTGACGCCATATTACGAAGTAAATAAAAATAATACTCTACCAGGCATATCGAGTCGGGTATCAAAGTGAAGAATTTTGAACACTAATTCTTAATATGTATATAACTTGCAGTTTTAATATTAAATGGAACGATGAAAAAAAATTTTTTTTTTTGTTTTTCGCAATATTAAATTTGTCAAAACTAAAAAGATAGAAATAAAAAATATTCTTGAAAAACAAAAAGCAATCGCAGTTGCAGGATCTCTTAGCTAGATATACAAGAGTTCCATAGAGCAGTCTGTGATTTATAAAAGCCCCAGGTATTTATAAAAGCTGGTAAAAAATATATGAATTGTATCAGGAAATAAATATAGTATCGTTGAGTTAGTATCCCATAACACAAGTCTCGAACTTACTTTGGGACTAGCTCAATCTGTGTGATATATCCGTAAAAAAAAAAATTATTAAACATATAACCATGATGAAACTTTGCAAGAATTTGTTAAATATTATTCAAAAACTTTTAAAAGAGCCTGTTCCTCAGCAAAAGCCATACACGTTAAAAATAAAATAAAATCTTCTAGAAATAAAATCAAAACAACTTGGCAAATTATAAATTCTGAAACTGGAAGAAACCAAAGCACAAAATCGCGATTTCCATCTTAAAATTAACAATAAAGGCGGACTTGGAGGTAGCAACTGAGTTTGAGATTTTTTTTTCCTAATATTCCAATAATAACAACAAAAACTTTGTCTTCTTCCTCCACTTCTGCTTACGCCATACTAAAAGAATGTGTTCCAGAATGTGACAAACACTTTGAATTTACGTTTGCGACTGCTAAAGACATTATAGAATCTTTTAAGGATCTTGACGTAAAAAAAACTGCCAATCATTGGGGTTTGTCAGTATATACTGTAACTTCAATAATAGATGTTATCGCACCTTTCTTAGCAATTGTTTTTAATTCTTGTGTCATATCTGGTGTATCTTCTGATTTGATGAAACTTAGCAAAGTTCCACTGTTCAAATCTGGTAGTACACTGATCCCACGAATTTTCGTCCAATTTCGATATTACCAATTTAGAGCAAAATTTTTGAAAAATTAATTTTAAAACAGTTGTTGAGTCACTTAAACTTATATAATTTATTGCAGGTGAAACAATTTGGTTTTACAAGGGTTCGTTCAACTACAGATGCGGGCGTGGCGTTGCTAAAGAACATATTTGGGGCCTGGGAGGAATCGCAAGATGCTCTTGGTATTTTTTGTGATTTATCCAAGGCATTTGATTGCGTACATCATGATACTCTTATTAGGAAATTGTTCCAATATGGTTTAAGGGACAGACCTCTCGAACTTCTGACTTTTTATCTGAATAATCGAATTCAGAGGGTTGGTGTTAATGGCAAGAGATCTGCAGGATCTGTGATCACCATGGGCGTGCCGCAGGGCTGAATTCTAGGTCCTTTCTTGTTTTTAATTTATATTAATGACTTACCTCATCATGTGAGGGATAATCAGAACATAGTATTGTTCGCGGATGACACTTCTCTTATTTTTAAAGTCAAGCGTCAGCTAGGAAATTGTGACGAAGTTAACATTGCACTTTCTAAAGTTGTCCATTGCTTTAATGTAAATAACCTTCTTTTAAATGAAAAAATAAAGCCAAATGTCAGGCAGTTAAATATCAATGTTTAACTGAATGGAGTAGAGTTGATCCCTGCCGAGTCGACAGTTTTTCTTGGATTAACTATTGACTCCAAGTTACAATGGGGTCTTCACATTGAGAAGCTGTCGGGTAGACTCAGTTTAGCTGTTAAGAAAATTAGACAGATAACTGATGTGGACACAACCAGAATTGATTATTTTAGTTATTTTCATAGTCTTATGACTTATGGGATTCTTCTCTGGGGAACTTGTGTGGACAACAATACCATCTTTGTTTTACAGAAAAGGGCTGTTCGAGCCATTTACAACCTTGGTCTTAGAGATTCTCTTAGAGAAAAAATCAGAGAGGTGAACATTCTGACTGTAGCTTCACAATATAATATTTGAAAATCTTATGTATGTACATAAAAATATATCGAATTTTAAGAAAATTAGCGACATTTATAATATAAATACCAGGAACAAACACAATCTTGCTGTACATTACACTCGTCTCCACAGAGTAGGCAACTCGCTCATTTGCCAATGTATACACTTTTACAACAAGCTTTCCATGGACATTCGAAACTTACCCATTAAACGATATAAAAACTATATAAAGGCCAAACTTTGCAAAAAGGGGTATTATAAAATCACAGATTATTTAGAAGACAGGAAGGCTTGGGACTGAGCTGCTCGCTCTGTTAAGCATTGTTATTAAGCAATATGCGTAATTATAACGTAAATTATTGTAAACATTTTAATTTTTAATGTCTGGACTAGAAAAAAGACGATGATCCCTGAGTTTGTTTCGGCTATTTCTTCTCAGAGGTAGTCAGTTAGGAAAGGGCGGCTTCATCTAGTTTAAAAAAAAATACATATGACGTGTAGAAGTGATCAGTGATCCTACTTGCTTAATCAACGATTTCATTTCATTGTTCAACTTGTTTCTGCCTTTTCAGTTTGTTCGATTTTTATGCAGGCGGGTTTTTTGTTATTAAATAATATTTTTTATTACTTTTGTAACCAGGTAGCCTTTTCTTCTTTCGCAGGTCTGCTGTAAGAATTTTTTTAAGAATTAAACAGCATCTTTGTACTCAGATTATGTTTTTTTATATCCTTATATATTTTATTGTGTGTACATAAATAATAAATAAAAATAAAGTGTCTTAGTAGAAGCAAACTCCTTTACGTGGACTGTTTAATTTTCAGTATAATAGGTTGAAACTAATACCGGTTTAAGTAAATGCATAGTGTATGCTATACTCCTAATGAACATAAACACAGTAACGGACATAATTGCATGTTCTATTTTAAAACCGATTTGTTATTTACAAAGTTTTTTTTTATAAACTACGAGTTTCTATTCATAGAATAATAGTCAAAAGAGTAAGAGTAATAGTCAAAAGAGGTTATTGAAAAAAATATGGACATGGCGGAATTAATATGAACAAATCACCTCGTTAAAACCACAACCACATTGTTAAAATTACTAACCTTATAATCTCCAAGGTCTGAGACAGAACAGGTCAGCACAGCTTCTCTGCCGAGAGCCACTGTGACATTTTCAATTGGTCCTATGAAGTCGGGCTCAGCATCTCTTAGCGATGCGGTGGGACCCACTTTTGTGATCGGCGACGTTGTCTGGTGTCGCATGTTGCTTTTTATTACTGTTGACAAAAAAAAAATTATACACTTAAATGTATAAAAATACTAATTTATAATAATGTTACATATCCGGGGTTATTAAAACACGAAGCTCAGTTTATCATCACCATTCATCATCATCAACCTATTTTCTTTTCTTTTTTTTATCGTCCCACTGCTAGGCACAGGTCTCCTCTCATACAGAGAAAGATTGAGCGTAATCACCACGCCTGATTAATGCGGGTTGGCAATTTCAGACTTAAAGTGCAGGTTTCCTCAAGATGTTTTTTTTTATTAATTATAAACTAGCGCTGGACCGCAATCCCACCTGATGGTAAGCAGTGACGCAATCGATGATGGTGAAGTACATTAGTTTATTAGGAGCCTATTCACTCTAGCCTTGAAGACACGCAAATTGTAGTCCGACCGGAACACCGCCGCTGGCAAATTGTCCCAGTCCCTCGATGTACGCGGTATGAAAGAGTAGGCGAAACGCTTCGTCCGGATCGTAGTGGTGTAAACCACGTAAGGGTGGAAACTCGCCGGGCGACGGGTCGTCCGATGGTGGAACGGAGATGGGGGAACCAAATCATGCATTTCCTTCGCACACTCACCAAAATTAATCCTGTAGAACACCGAAAGCTGGCTACTCTACGTCTGTGTTCTAGGCTTTGGAGACCGTTTTGAATTAAATCTGGGTCGCCAATCAGCCTCTTCGCACGCCTCTCCACCGAATCCAAAGTAGTCAGGTGACATTTTGCAGCACCAGTCCAAATGTGGCTGCAGTACTTCACACACAAACGGACCTGTGCTTTGTACAGCATTAGAAGCTGCCCTGGTGTGAAGTACCGCCGGACCTTCGCGATAAAGCCAAGCTTCCTGGCAGCCAACTTGGCCTGGGACCCAATGAAGGCGAAGCTGAAGGCGGTCGGTACACTCCAAGGATTCATTTCGAAAAGTAGGAGCCAAGGTGAACGGGTTCCTTTTGGCGATGAAAAGACACGCCTGTGTTTTGGCGGCATTGAATGCTACAAGATTGGCATGTTTTCCTTCACCTTGTAATCAGTCATTTATGTTCATGATATACTTAGAAAGTACACATAACTTAAAATCCTGCCTGACCTGGAATCGAACCCGCATACTCATACTTGAGTGGCTGGTGTTTTAACCACTAGGCCACTACGACTTCAAACAAACTGAATAATGAAATCGTGTGATACGATCACACGAGTTTATTATTTAGTTAAGTGTAGTTTTATATTCTATACGAAGTTGAAAAATTAAACCATTAATATGCCACTCTATTTCAGCATCGCAACGGGGTACGCGCCTCAACAACCGATCAGCTGTTGTGACGACGTGCCACCTTTTTTGGCCACAAATAATGTAGAAACAATAGTTAGTCTAATATGCACAGCACTCACAAATATTGGATTTAGTTATAATAGCAAAAACAATTGAACAACCAGCAAATGAAGCCCGAGGACAGGTCTGAGCAGTTGTGTTGCGATGTGTGCCGGGTACGAGGCACCAAATATTGTTGTGTCGAGAGTTTAGTCGTGGAGGGTCTCTACCATTCTCCCTCTGGCGCAGCATCGACCAACGTGTTGTCGGCTTTAACAATGCATCACCTCGCTCTGTTGTCTTCCTTCCTATTCACTCAGATTTTTTTTAAATGAATAGGCTCTTAATAAACTGGCGCGCTTTACCATCAACGATTGCATCATTGCTAACCATCAGGCGGGATTACGGTCAAGCACTTGTTTATTATTATATGTATAAAAAAAGAATCATTAGTGTAAATTATTGTCCACTGGTTTGTTAGACAAGGTAACAATTATTGTCAAATAATTATTTATCATTAGTGTCAGTAATTGCGCTCATAACTTGTATTTCACTGTAACATGACCATTAACTTCAGTGATTTTATTTTTATTTATAAGTGCTATAAACTGAGAACTCATTAGTTGAGCTGTAGTTCAATAGAAACGATAAATATGGCACAGACAGTCAGGAGCAAAAGTATTCACTACATTCGGCTTTATTCAAAAGCCATTCAATTCATTACTTTTAATGAAATGAGTAGTTTTTTCGAACCAACAGGTTTATGTAATGTGTCGTATTTCAACGTTTCAATAGTTATTTCACGAGAAAAAGCAGTCACTACTCGTGAATGTAGGTACATCTCATGGAAATTACATTTCAATCTGATTGTGAACTATGCTTTACTAAAAATAATGAAACATTATTTTTTTGATGTTTATAGCAATTTGAAATTTTAAGTAAACAAAAAAATAAAATAAATATAACTAGATTCGACTAGAACAAAAAAAAAAAAGTTGTACATATTGGCGTCTTGACTTGTAAAACGTTAAAATTTTCTGGATGCTGGTAAAATTTGTTCTACAATAGTCTTTTAGTCTGCATAAAGATTGATTTTCATGAAGAAATGGTGCGAATAAAAAGCAACATCCCTTCTGACAAATATCACAAAATCATTCTCAATCGCCCAACTCTATTGCAAAGGAAACACATTAAGCTCACTATTACTGAGAATTGGTAAATCCTAAATCAATTGGAAACCAATGTAGCGCCGAGCGATTATAGAAGGTTTGTTACTCGCCTAATTTCAGTAGCCTAGCCGTGGTTGAAATTTCAAGAAAGGATTTCGAGAACAAGGCGGCAGATTTACGTGAGATTATTCAATTTGTACACAGTGTTACACAAAATTATTGTATTGTATGAGAGGACGATAAATATGCAATATGTATATACAATAATTATGTAAAGAAAACCCTGTACGATACGTGAAGGTATTGATAACTGATTCTACGAATGCCTACAAAGCCGGACAAAAACTTAAATAAAAAAATCGCCCTAAAAAGTCAATATTATATCGCAGAGGTAACTTAATACATGTGCGGTAGGCAAAACATGCGCGGTCGCATCGTTATTCGCTCATAATAATACCGTAAAAATTGTATATTTAAAAAATAACCAAATTTTGGCCAAGTTGGTATTAATTCGCGGAAAAAAAAAATATCCAATATTCATTAAGTACTATGATGATAATGTAAAATTTCATATTTTATTTGGTCTTGTGTTTACCTATCCTTTATTATCCTTACGGGTCGGACACAGTTTTCTTTACATATTGTAAAAGTAGGTACACTAAATATTGATGCTTATTGTGTAATTAACAATCAATTTGCCAAAAGAGTTACTACTACCAAAATATGAATTCTAAATAGAGTTTTCGCTCATAGATATAGACCGTCCATATCAACCTTTTGCCATTAGTCTGGTCATGACTTACCCTATTAAAAAAACTCTGCTTCATCAAAATAATCACGCTATCCCTTTACGCAGATTTTCACTTACCTACATATTTCCAAAGCTTTTTGGCATCGCAGCGCGAAGATAGAGAGTAGCCGGACGTATAAAGTAGTAATTTATGTGTCATTGTCGGCCCTCAGTCAACTGAGAGAGGTCTGACCCTTCCCGCCTATTCAAATTAGACCAGCGATATATGTTTCCACTCCGATTCCCTTCCTTACGCTATTTCATAACTTCAATGTGATTTCGGACACACGATTAAACTGGAGCATGTAAAGAAAAGGAAATGTACCATTATTTTTGTGAAGGTACTGTCATGGTTGTATAAAGATGGAAATAAAACGTTGTATTGGTGAGCCCGGAAATTGTGAAGTCGAGTGAGAAAAAAGGGTAGAGAGAGAGACAGAGAGGTACTTAATAGCAAATTAAGAACTAAAAAATATAAAAAAAAAATAACAACAGGCTGGTTTAATTTTTTTTCTCCTGGTGGTAAGCAGTGATGCAATTGTTGATGGTAAAGCGCACTAGTTTATTAAGAACCTATTCACTGAAAAAAAAGACAGAAAAGAAGACACAGTGGAGCGAGGTGATGCAATGTTAAACCCAACAACACTACCAACGATGCTGTGCCAGAGGTAGATTGATCTGGAAACCTTCCACGACCAAACTCCCGACACAACAACATTTGGCGCATCGTACGTGTGGCATATATAACAACACAACTGCTCAAACCTGTCCTCCGTACGGCTTCACCAGACATCATGCCGGAACACGGCGAATCGCTTGGCGGCAAGACTTTGTCTGGTGGGTGGTAATTACTATCCTCTTATTATAAAACAAATATTTTGTTTCGGTACCAAGTAGTCATTTTAGTATTAAGAACTTTGGCTAAATTAAAATGAAGTTCAAAATATAAATACATACATACTTAAACTTAAAGGTTAAGTGTGGAACTAAAGTTAAATTTAGTTTTGTACTAAGACGGGTATTTAAAGAAAAAGTATCTATTACAATACGAAAACAAAACAAAACTGATACCGTCAACTGTTCGCTTGTCACTCTGTTACTACATTCGATAGCCCAGAAGGCGTCTCTAGTTACACTACCTACTGCAGAATTCTTCCAACTTATTTAATTTCATTCCGTTTAATATTATTCTGGCTACGCGCCAAAACAACCGGTTTGCAAAGGATTTGGTGTTTTTAAACTAAAATATCGTCGCTTAAGTTCTAACACCGCGGAACTCAAAAAAATGGTCAAAATGTGTTATGCATGTCATTGGATAAAAAAAAACGAAAGACGCGTCATTTGACCAATCGCAAATAAGCGATTAAACCAATAATGGCGTGTTATTTCGAAAAAAAAACAAACAAAAAAAAATTATTATTATTTACAAACTTAGACAGTTTTTTTAGTCTCCTGAAAAGTTCATTATTTTGAGTTACGCGGTATTAGAACTTAAGCGACGATATGTGTTTTACTGGATTGAGTATTTGCACAAATGCCTTATTTTAAGAGCTTCGAAGTGTTATGTTATGAAGTAATGTGGACGATTTTACTGACTATATATACAAGTAGATCTAGTAAAATTGACACAGGACGGGCGCAAAAGAAACCTATCTCAGATTTTAGAGAAGTTATTGGTGGCTGTTAGGTTTTTTGTCCGGCGGAGTTTCTAGTTCTAGATGTAATAAATACACTTTAGCAACTATGGAGATATTTACTTACCAATATTTTTTTACTTTTATTACTTTGAAATCTATAATGTATTTCTACTGTGCTGGGATTTTTATGGGATTTTGGGAATCTCCTTGGAAGACACGAACACTACTCTGATTAGAATATCATTTTGAGTTATTATGGTGTAGGAATACTTATTATTTTGACGATCCACAGTGAAACATTTTCCAAAGAAAGAAATTACTTTAATCATGATTAAATCAATTAATTACTAACCTTTTACTAAGTAGAAGTTTAAAAATGCTAAAGGACTATAAAATGTATCAAACTGACAAAGCATTCAGGCTTTTTAATCGTGAAACGAATTATCGTGGTTGTGTGATAAATGACGTCAGACCCGAATCGTCCAACTTACTAATGCCGGAAATCGGGTGGAAGTACCGAAGGATGGATCTACGCCGCAAACTAACGTTGGTTGAATAGTGATGTAACGTGTTCTCGTGACAAATGTCTATCTTTTGCTCGAAACGCCATTATCATTAGCAAGAATAATGTTGGGGCTCGATAAAAGATATACTTGAATAAAGGATACATTGGACTTTTAGTTTTAGTGAAAATGAGGGCAAAATATTTTCTATAACAAAATACTGAGAAATGAATTAAATTAGCATATTTATGCCTCCACAGGGGTAGGATTAGTAGATTAATATTCTTATACAAGGAAAACACAACGTATTCATATAATATTTTAGACACATTTAGCAATTTTTGTGATTGAATATTTCAGCAGCACAAGAGGATAGTAAAAAACTGTTATATTTTAGTAACTAAAATATGAAAATGAGCACGTCAGCAAAATCTAGTGGCGATCGTAAAAATGCAGATATGAAAATGAAACCATTAAGCTGACGGCACGAATTATGAATATTCTAGAAATTTGGTATGATTTTTATTCAACGTTGTTTTAGTGAGATTATAATCAAAGACATATACTAGGACATGCCGTAGGTACGCGTATAATCTGCAGTCATTTTTGGTTTGAAAAGAGTGAGAGAGAAGGCCTATGCTTTCGGTATAGCACTGGCTCTTTCCTTATAGATGATTTTGAGAGAGATAAAGATAGAGGAAACTTCGTTTCCTCTCTTTCTTTCAAAGTGCCAAAATTTTCATCTCTAAGGCATGTCCATTAATAAATGTCGATGATTACAACTACGTACCAACAGTTTGTCCGTCGCAAAAAATGTATTCCTAACACTTGTCAGTGCTATAATTCTAGTCTACTATTGTCTTTTTTTTTCCCGAGGATAGATGTATCTGAACCTCCGCATATAAAATATGCGGAGGTTCAGATACATCTATCCTCGTTTTCCTACACCCTGCCTTATATCCTTGTCCCCTTCGCTCACATGCGTGTGCGCAGCGCAAAAGGACTTTACGTTAGTTCAAAAAATGCTCTCATGGATGCTGCAAGCAGCTCGTAAAATAATTTAATTCGGCAAAAATATTGCCTATTTTCGGGAAAATTACGGCGCAAGTAAAAATTGTACTATAGTGATATATGACTTGTCGGTCTCCGTGGCACAGCGGTCAACACGCCTGCCTGCGACATAGAGGCCCCGGGTTCGATCCCCGGCCAGGTCATGATGGAAAACGATCTTTTCCTGATTGGCCTGGGTCTTGGGTGTTTATCTATATATGTATCTATTATAAATATAGTACCGTTGAGTTAGTATCCCATAACACAAGTCTCGAACTTACTTTGGGGCTAGCTCAATCTGTGTTATTTGTCCGTATATATTTATTTATTTATTTATGACTATTAAATTTGGCGAATTTGGTATAAATAACAAACAAGTGAGAGTGACTGTTCGAAACGGACAACGCCGACCTGGACCACGTGTCCAGGTCGGCGTTGTCCGCAATTGCGTGGCAGGCGTAGCAGGCGCAATTCTACATAAAGGATGTGATTAATCTATTTGTTCTTCCCTAGAAACTCTCAACTTCAAACCCTTGTCACTTGAGAACCAGCGCATACAACTATACTGATAATGTTACAAAAAGGTAAAGTTAGTAAGTAGGTTGTAGGGAAACCGGTTTTGAAAATTACTTTACTATTAGCACAGATTACAGAATACTACGTTAATAGAAAGCCACGTTATCTGCGTATGTCAATTAGTCACAACTAAAAAAATATTTCCACCTAATGAAGTGGACACGGGTCATGGCCTAATAAAGTTCAAATTCGCAAAACATCTATTCTTTTGTATGAAACTGACAGGTGGCACCTGTCAGGAAGCCTTGTCTTTTCGGCCGGACTGTACGATGAATCAATTGAAGGACACCAGGAACTAGAGAAATGAGAAAAGTTATTGTAGTAACAATAACTCATATGCCCTCATACGTAGTAAGGTATGAGGCATTTAGTCTATCAATGCGTTAAACACTGAAAGGAAGTTTAAATTGTCATGTTCTACATACACAGTTATTTTTGGTAAATTTGAGCTGTGTGCATAATAAAACCGAGAATAATTGTTTATCATTGTTGACTATATCAAATTGCAACGGTGGCCTTTGAATGTCTCAGTATTAGATAATTAACAGAGAACAATGAAGTAATTTTACCGCGTCAACAAACACAGAAAATTTGTTTCTGGAAACAGACCTCGCAACACTTTGAAAACAAGTCTGTTTTACGTTATTATCAGAATTAAATTGTATTTATGGAATTCCAAAAGGCACAATTTTGCATGAACGGTTTGCTATTTCTGTGTTGAATTTTTATTCAAATGAAGAAAAATGTCTAATATCTGATTTTTTTATGTGTTTTAGCAAGAAGTAGAGCACTACTTCTAGCTAAAACACCTAAAAAATCTTAATATAATGAATGGAATGAAAATATAATAATTAATGAATAATAATAACAATTATTCTAGAGTTTATTAAAATTAATCTATTTCTGGTACTTGATTAAGCTTAATTTTTGTTTCGGTACACGTGTATGAATAAGAATTAATCGGGTGAAAATTTTTAAATTGGCGTTAATTAAAATCAACTCTGCTAGAAACGGTTGGTAAGGATAAAAGTCTTTAACTGGAAATATTAAGAGGAGTGAAGATACTTTATATTATTATACTGTGAAATTAAAATATGCAAACAGAGATAATAACAATAAAAAGGCATAACTACGTATTGTAGCAGTGCAATTATACCCTCATTCACTAAAGACTATATATATTTCTTCAGCTGATATATTTATAAGTTTGCTGACATAAAGTGACATTACATATTATCCACTAAGTGTTGTCACATAATGATTGACGTCGTCTTTTCTACGATGTTGACGAAAAAACCTAGTCACTAAGTGTATCTAAAAAAAGGAGTTTTTGACACCACGTCTTAAGAGATATTTAAGAGTTCATAAACTATTAATGTCACAAAGTGAGAATAGTGTCTACTTATAAATAAATTATGGTGTGCGTAGTTTGGGACGCCCTCATATCTTATATTGTTCGGGACGGGAAATCCTCAAATGAACTCTCCCGCTTTGGGCGGTGCGGAAGGGCGTGTCAGACTTTCACTGACTAAAACCCACCCGTGTTCCTTCACTAGCCTGCACGCCAGGGCCACGTAATTTTTTTTTCGGACAGCAGTGGTACCCTAGTTGTATCGGCCGCAACATAAAAGTTGTAAATCGTAGGTTCGAACCCCGTCAGGCGCTTTACTATGTGTAAATATTTTCATCACCACTGCTCTGAAAACGGTGAAGAAAAACATCATGAGGAAACCGGTATGTCCTAGAGGAAAAACTTTGATGACTAGTGACATCTAACAACCCCATCTCTTTTGAACAGACCGCGGCCCTGGCAGGAGGTCTTCTTGGAACCCGTCACATTGTGCTGATATCACTTTCCCCGTCCGACCATCTAGATTGAAGGGCAACTTATAGAAGGTGGCTGGGGCAGACTGAACGTCGAAGGAGAAAGACAAGGTAAAGGTGCGAAAAGCTTAAAAAGCTTAGTAGATTGATTGATTGAAGACTTCTCTTTTTTTTTTTAATAATTATAAACTAGCGCTTCACCGCAATCCCGCCTGATGGTAACAGTGATGGATCGTTGATGGTAAAGCGCGCTAGTTTATTAAGAGCCTTTTCACTCAGAAAAAATGAGCGAATAGGAAGGAAGACGGCAGTTGAGCGAGGTAATGCAATGTTAAACCCAACAACACGACCAACGGTGCTGCGCCAAAGGGAGATTGATCTGAAGACCCTCCACGACCAAACTCCCAACACAACAACATTAGGCCCATCGTACCCGGCACACATCGCAACACAACTGCTCAGACCCGTCCTCCGTACCGCTTCACCAGACATCATGCCGGAACCCGACAAATTGCTTGGCGGCAAGGCTTTGTCTGGTGGGTGGTAACTTCTGCCGGCGGCCGATGTTATGGCCTACCACTGAGGGATATCCTTCTTTTTTCTTGAGTACTTTATATTTATACAGTATGTTTTTTACTATAAGACTAAACACACATACAGTTTCTTTTTTTTCAATCAATCATCATCAATCACGTGGAGGTTCTTTCCATAATAGACTGTATAGTTTTAACAATGATGAAAGAGTGTTTTTGATGCATTATTCACCTTGAGTAAACGATCTTTCTGTATAGGGCGGGCTTTGGGAGGCTATTTTACATAATTTTGACGTTCAATAAGTGCTGATTCTGAGCTTAGTTGGAATAATTTAGCCTTGATTTTTTTCAGAAATGACATGAGCTCTAGGACGACATAGTACGGTCATAAGCTTCATTGTACATAAACAATGAAGCCCAGACGATCATGTCGTAAAGAAGTGCCTTTCCATAACTACAAAGACGAAAGGAAGAGGAAGACCCCCAACTACATGGAAGACGAATTCCCGCAAGGATATGAAGCAATTGGGGCTTTCAGATGACGACGCATACCAGCGGAATATGTGGTGCCTTAGCACCAGGAAAGCCGACCCCGCATAACGAGAAAAGGCGCCAAAAAGAAGGCATGGGACAATATTATCCCGTTTCCAGAAACTGGGAAAAAGTTTGAGTAGTAGACGGCCATTTAGTTTTAGTTCTAACGATGATGTTGATAAAACAAGCTGAATATAAAAAACGCGCCAGCAGTTTTTTTTTTTTTCATTAAAATCATCACTATCATAAACACTAATTATAACAAATTTGGTCTTCTGATAAATATAACTAAGTAATTTTTCGGGTACCTATATATTTTGATTCGTTACTTTTAAGCCAACTAACTTTTTCTGAACAAGTAAGTTACAAAATTGGATTTTTTTATGTACTGTCCATTATTTGACTTAAATAAACTAATGTTCCGTTTTGAGTCAAACAATAAATGGTCACGTTAGTAATGCGCTACCCGACGATAAGACTAACTGTCAGAGTTTTGGACTTCTAATGAACCGTAAGGACTGACAAAGATTTACGAATAAAAGATAAAATCAACGGCTTAACGTGACTGCTTTCCGGGGTACGACGGGATCGTGGTATGTGAAGATAGTCAGTCATCCACCTAGCAACTGCGGCGAGAATATTTTAACCTTATCGATGGACCGATTCAGCTTATATTAATTAGCCAGAAGCTAAGAGGCTCAGCATAATTATGAATAAATGTACTAACGTTTATCCGCATAATCATTGGTTCATTAAAGATACCGATCTTTAATACACCAGCGACTCCATATTATTATATCTCCTTCCCGATCCCTGCCCAATTAACTTCTTACCAATATTAATCTGAAAACACATGAAAACCCGGAAGATAAAGTAATCGTGCAAAACCCGGAAGAAACTCACTGAGGGAAGTAATTTCCGAGATATTGCGTATATGAGCACTTGTCAATTGGTAATTTGGCTTTAATAGCATATGTTGGGCCTCATAAACTTGTTTATATGCGATCAACTTCCTGAATATGTTCCTAACTTTGTTTCTCGGTTATTATATAAGCTTGTTGAGATGAGCGATACTATTTTAAAGCAATTGTTTTAAGAAACTTCTTTATGAATGAATTAAGTAATTGTAAGTAGTGCGGTTCGTGTGGTACCGGGCTAAGAATAATACCAACACATATCCTCCCGTGGGTGTCGTAAGAGGCGACTTAGGGAACTCTCACCAGGGAAGCGGGCAGCAGCTTCTCATGTGGAATTAGAAATTACTGCGATCTCAACCTGTCTGCCAGCGTGGGGATTATGGCAAACCCCCTCTAATGTAATGAAAGCCTTGGGGAGGCCTTTGTCCAGGCTCTATAGGCTCTATAGGCTGAAGAAGTAGTGCCGTGTTTGCTGTTACCGCGCGGTATTATTGTGTTGTATTTTTTAACGTGTATAGTATTATACGAGGCCCCACAATTAATGGCATTTAACCTAAAAATAATAATAGAGACACGATGGAGAGCGGCGGTGGCCTAGTGTTATGAACCGCGACTTACACGTGGAAGGTTCGAACCCCTCCTTACTTTGTGTAAATTATTTTGTCACCCCTGAAACGAGGAAGGAAAACATCGTCAGGAAACCGGCATGTCCCAGAGGCAAAACTTCGAAGACTCTACGGTAAGGTATTTGCATCTGGTTTTATTATTGTATATGTGTTCCATCTACCAACCTGCATCCGTAGATTAGGCCGACCAAAAGGAGGCCTGCGTCCCAGGAGTGGCAACTAATAGGCTGATTATATAAACTAAAATGAAGCACTGCAACAATGCTTACTCTGTGCAAGCTAATACCATGCGATTCGCCGCCTCAGCTTTTACCTATTAGGACATCGAATGTCACGTAAATAAAACATTGAACTTTGGATTATACATATTGAACAAAGTCCCCGCCGCCCGCGCCGCAGCCCAGCCAGTAAATATCAATTCCCGCTTATGACCCCTGAGTTTGTTTCGGCGTTTCTTCTCAGAGCTAGTACTAGGAAACGCGGCGATCATCAAATCGAACTAATAAGAATTTCGATCCAGCCGTCCCGCTGTTCTGTTCTCTCGAGCGACGCCCTAAACTGAGGGTGCCGTACCCCACAGGCGCACTCGTTTACTAAGCGACAATACGTAAGCGTGTTGTCGCTTAGTTTTAAGATGCCCATGGCTGGAGATTTTAAATTCATTTAAGGCAGCTACATGATAGTCCGGCTAAGTAGTCACGACCTGTCAAGATCAACTACGAGATGTTACTACTAACTTACTAATATTATAAATCAGAAAGTGAGTTTGTCTGTTTGTTTGTTCCGCTTTCATGCTGTAACTACTGGACCAATTGCTTTGAAATTTGCAGACGTAAAAGGTAGAAGTCCAGATTAAATAATAGCTTACTTTTTACATCTGAAAAATATTGATATTCCCGAGGTAAAACAAAAATATTGATGGCTTCATACCAGTTCGGTGATAGATGGCGCTGTGTGTCGTTTAAAACAATATAATATATTGCAACGCATATGCACATGTAAATTTAGAAGTTAAGTGATACGATAATTGATCCCTGAAAAAAAATACGCAACACTCTCGATATTACGTCAAATAATCGCTACGACTTTAGAATAAAGTATATTTTGTTGTTATATTTTAATTTATGAAATATTTAAAGTGAAACATATCGGTTTCTTTTGAATCCCGGTCTCCAGCCGTACATAATTAATAATAGTGTTTTGTTGAGTTTGTTTTGCGCTTGTGTGTGTGATTGTAAGCAATTATTTGAGATACACCAATGCAACCGTATTAAATAATTGTGAATACACAGCTTGCATATCTTCTGACCTTGTGATTGTGTGTTTTTCTTTTTTAGCGTTTTTGTTGTTAAAATAGATTTAAATTATTTTCGGTTGGAAATCCTCGTGAATATTCTGTCTGGTAAGTTCTGGGAGTTTCTATCAAGTACAACCATATTGGCGGTCCTTGTGAGTTGCAAAACATAAACATAAATAAAAAAGATAAACATGTTTTCACAATACCAAAACAGTGTAATCAGCCCTTTGCCACCATGCGCTACTATTCTCTCTAAAGGACTTGTAGAACTGTCTCGAAATTCTAGAAAGGCTAGAGTGCATAGGCTTTAAATAAACTAGTGCGCCTTACCATAAACGCATTCATGCAGCATTAAGCGGTGCTTACCATCAGATGAGATTGCAGCCAAGAACTAGTGAAAAGCAATAAAAAATAGTAATTACGTAAAATAATTACTAATTATTATTTATTACGTACATAATTAATTAGTCTAACATATTGAACGGCAAAACAAACAAAAAATACGGATAAAACATTAGTCTCATTGAAAATAAACTCACATAGTAACACAAACGTTATTATGGAAGAGAGTGCGGCGATAATAATTTGTTTAGAGAGACAAAATAACTCAAACTTCAAGCGAAATCTTATAAAAAATACTATCTTCGTATAAACTACAGCAAACTGCCCTTGCTTCGCACAAACATTACTTGACAAAACATTTAGTTTTCTTATACACATATGCTAGTTGAATGTTAGTGTATTATACATAAACATAAGGCAACAAAATAAAAAAAAAAAATCTAAATCAATTTTATTTGTGTAAGTAGTGAATACGGTTCTTAAATTCAAATATACATACTTGCATGTAAAATATAAAAAATCTTAGTCAATCATGCTAAAGGTAAACACAAAATAATCCCGTATAAATTCTCTAAATCATTGTGAAAACCGTCTCAAAATTCGTTTTGTAATTTGAGCCTTGCCTCCTGTGTGTGTTTTTCGAAATATAACAAAAAAATTAACATCAATAAACATTTGTTTTCATTATGTACACGCTGTATTTGTGCAAAAATATTTTCAGATTAATATTAAATATTTACTCCACAGTGATGTATTTTATACTTTTTTTCCATTGCATTTTGCCTTACCTATGTGTACTTACATTGCATGACAAAATATCTCTATGTCAGCAGAAAACGCATGTGGTTAAAGGCTCCACTTTTCCCTTAAATTACAAATAAGTAAACAACAATAAGAAAAAAGAAATATAAAATAAAAAAAAAAAATTGTGAATTTGTGTGTATTATCTCAAAACCTGTGATAGTTAAAATGGAGCTATCAAGCAGCTCACCGTCCGCATTTATAATATTAGAAAGATAACCATATTTCACGAATTTCAATCGTATATTCGTCGATATTAAGGTGTAATTTTCATAACTTTACATTTATGGTTCCGAGGCGAAAATAGCGCTTGACCGCAAGCAGTGATGCCACCGTTGATGGTAAAGCGCGTTAGTTTATTAAGAGCCTATTCACTCAAAAAAACTTAGTGAATAGGAAGGAAGACGGCAGTTGAGCGAGGTGATGCAATGTTAAAGCCAACAACACGACCAACGCCAAAGGGAGATTGATCTGAAGTCCCTCCACGACCAAACTCCCAACACAACAGCATTAGGCGCATCGTACCCGGCACACATCGCAACACAACTGCTCAGACCCGTCCTCCGCACGGCTTCACCAGACATCATGCCGGAACACGACAAATCGCTTGGCGGCAAGGCTTTGTCTGGTGGGTGGTAACTTCTGCCGGCGGCCGATGTTATGGCCTATCACCGAGAATATAAAAAATATAAAATAGCATATAAAAAAAAATATATTAGGTTTACACTTGGTTAAAATTACAAGAATTAATAGCATGCAGTTAGCAGAACAGCTTTTCATTTAGTTAGAATTAACAGCGGGTCCCAAACTAGGCGCAGTCTTTATCTTGGAGATTCTCATTGGATACATTCATCGATCACTCAGTGGATGGATGCTTTATTATTATTTTTAAATATTAATGGTTTGGTTTCTTATTTGACAGTTTTACATGATAATTTGAAAGGCATAAACTTACAAGAGAGTTGAAAGAGAGGAACTGCATAAATTTACATCTAAAAACAGTTAAGGTGTGTGTGTGTATTTGTATTGGTGTGTGTGTGTGTGTGTGTTTGTATTGGTGTGTGTGTGTGTGGTATGTCATCAGAAAGTGAAAATGTGGTGGCTATTAAGGGCAGAGTAAACTTTCTGTTTCGTCATAAGTCGGGACCAGCAGCCATTTTTTTAGGATAGATTTAGCTTCAGCGTAGACTTTTGGCACAGTAAGATTTTATGGCATTGAACACTCAATATACAACAGTGCGATCCTGGAACCAGCCTCAGCCTTGTCAGCCTCCGTGGCGTAGCGGTAGCGAACGCGGCCGTTGCGCAAGGAGGCGCGGGTTCGATCCCCGCACAGTGGAAATATTTGTATGCATGAATATGAATATTTGCACTGGTCAGGTCATGAATCGGAAAGCACGTTAAGCCGTTGGTGCCGGTTGCCATACGAACATCTAGTGGCAGTCGTCGGAAAGCACGTTAAGCCGTTGGTGCCGGTTGCCATACGAACATCTAGTGGCAGTCGTTACGGGTTGTTGGAGCCCTCAAAAATCTAACAATTGGTCTAACTGCAATGCTTAGATATCGCCTTCGGGTTATGGAGGTCAGACGGCAGTCGCTTAACGGAAAATATCGAAGTTTAGCCAAAATCAACAGTTAGACTGGTAAAGCGGACCCCAGACTCCAAAGCTGAAAAGCTACGGATGCGAATGGGATTAACGTTGAGAATGTGATGATTAGTGTGATCCTGGAACCATCTTTCTCACCATGAAAACATAGGTAAAGCGAGCGTGGATTGAGTAGTCATGACAACTAATACTAGAGATTGACTCTATAAAGTAAGGTAAGATATTTATAGAATCGATCGATAGAACATTCTCTAAGAGCCACTGTGTGATTTTTAGATTTTACAATAGAAACTTAGAAACTCATTACAAACTTTAAGGTCTGATTTTTTTTAAAAAGATATCCATCTTTAAGCATCGATAGATAAATTTAATTTATAATCTTTCTAATTCAAAAACCTTACAGGTACGCAGTAGGTACGTAGTAGGTACATAGTGGGTACGTAGTAGGTACGCGGTGGTTACGTAGTTAGTAGGTACGCAGTGGGTACGTAGAAGGTACGCAGTGGGTACTTTGTAGATACGCTGTAGATACGCGGCATGTACGCAGTGGGTACGCTGTAGATACGTAGTAGGTGCGCATTGGGTACGTAGCAGGTACGCATTGGGTACGTAGTAGGTACGAAGTTTGTACGTAATAGGTACGCAGTAGGTACGTAGAAGGTACGCAGTGGGTACGCAGTAAGTACGTAATAGGTACGCAGTAGGTACATTATAGGTACGCAGTAGGTACGTAGTAGGTACATAGTGGGTACGTAGTAGGTACACAGTGGTTACGTAGTAGGTACGCAGTGGGTACGTAATAGGTACGCAGTGGGTACGTAGTAGGTAAGCAATGGGTACGTAGTAGGTACGTAGTAGATACGCAGTGGGTACGTATTAGGTACGCATTAGGTACGCAGTAGTTACGCTGTAGATACGCGGCAGGTACGCTGTAGATACGTAGTAGGTACGCCGTGGGTACGCTGAAGAAACGTAGTAGGTACGCCATGGGTACTTAGTAGTTACGCAGTGGGTACGTAGTAGGTACGCATTGGGTACTTAATAGGTACGCAGTGGGTACGTAGTAGGTACGCAGTGGGTACGTAGTAGGTACGCAGTGGGTACATAGTAGGTACGCATTGGGTACTTAGTAGGTACGCAGTGGGTACGTAGTAGGTACGCAGTGGGTACGTAGCAGGTACGCAGTGGGTACGTAGTAGGTACGCAGTGGGTACATAGTAGGTACGCAATAGGTACGCGGCAGGTACGAAGTGGGTACGTAGTAGGTACGCAGTGGGTACTTAGTAGGTACGCATTAGGTACGCGTCAGATATGCAGTGGGTACGTAGTAGTTTCGCAGTGGGTACGTATTAGGTACACAGTGGTTACGTAGTAGGTACGCAGTGGGTACGTAGTAGGTACAATTGTCTAACATCAATTTTAGTCCAGGGATAAAAATAGTGATGAATAGAATACTCTATATTATGTAGCCCATATGAATCTATATCTATACTTAATAAATAAAGTTGAAGAGTTTGTTTGTTTGAACACGCTAATCTCAGGAACCATTGGTCCGATTTGGAAAATTCTTTTTGTGTTTGATAGGCCAATTAACCCAGGAAGGCTTTAGGCTATATAACTTCACGCTGCGACCAATTGGAGTCGAGCATAATAACTAACTGCACGCGAACGAAGTTGCGGACGGCCGCTAGTTACCTAATATCTGTCTGTCTGTCTGGCTTTCACGCCAAAACTACTGAACCGATTGTAATAAAATTTGGTATACAGATAGTCTTGAGCCTGAGAAAGGATGTAGGCTATATTACCTCCCGCTATGACTAATAGGAGCAGAGCAGTAACAAAAAATGTTGCGAAACCGGGAGTGAACGCGGGCGTCCATATTGCTCCCATTATTTTAACAGGCGCTTATTTTATGTCAACTGAGCTCCTGTAGACTGAAGTCAACGCGGACGAAGTCGCGTGTAGCAGCTAGTAATTAATATAGAAATATCCGACGATATTGGAAAAAAATTCTCAAAAATGCAGGTACTTGATTGAAGTTATCTACATATTTGAAACATACATATATATGGGTAGGAGAGCAGTGTTGGCCTAGTGGTATCCGTGCGACTTGATCCTAGGATCGAACTCTGTCAAGCGCATTAGTTTGTGTAAATATTTCATCACCACTGCTCTCGAAACGATGAAGGAAAACATCGTGAGGAAACGGGCATGTCCTAGAGGCAAAACTTCGAAGACATGTACCAACCCGCACTGGGCCTGCGTGGTAGATTACGGCCCACTCCCTCTCACCGAGAGGAGCCTTGTGTCCCAGGAGTAAAAACATTATAGGCTGATTATGTATGTACCTATATATATATAATTATATATACATATACAGTATACAACTCCATGAATGCATAACAAAAACCCTGTTGTTCCTTCAACCTACGTTTTAAGAATCGGCATACGGACGTAGTAAAGCAAGTAATTTATAAAAATTGTTCAACAAAAATAATTAAAATAAATGTTTAATTACTAATATTTATAATCTGTAACTGATTTCTTAGCTCTGCAATTCTGCATGAAGGAACTAGACATAAGTAGAACGTTCCCGCCAATTTATTTAACTTATAAAATCAGATATTCTAAAAAAAAATTCGAATTTGTCGGTTTTAATAGGTATTTGATTGTGACCCCTCGACTAGACAATGATTACTGTTTTCTAATTATGACTTCATTAATGATGTGCTTGTAGGTAAAATTATATGTCCCTGAAAGGAACAACAGGGTTTTTGTTACATAGTGTATATATATATATTACTAAAAATCTAATTTGTACCATATATGGTACTATCTATTTGGAGCAAAGATATTCTATATCTTAACTCTTACTGTATCCATGTCTTTATTTGATTTAGATTTTCTAAAGGTCATAGTTAATTTTGAATCCTCTGGATTTTAATACCTACTCGTCGTATAATTTTAGACCCTATTTCATTTGTTTCACGGTGAGTGCAAGTCTTTATGAGTAGAACTATGTAAATTAAATACCTCTTTACGAAGAATCTGTTTCGGGATCATTCATGCCTTCAGATAAATCCGAAAGTAATCAAGCTTATATTATCTACAAAATAATTTAACACTACATAGTTCTTTATCCAAAAATATATACCTATCCTTCGAAACAAAATTAGACATCCACATACCACGCGGGCTCTCAAATATCCCTTTGCATCGTTAGCAAAGCTTTGAATTGCTTAAGCCAGTGAAGGCGTCGAAAATATCAGAGCCGACGCGACGCGATGTTTCTGAAACGCCATCTAATCTCACCTCTGATTGCTGACCGTTTCTCACTATTTTTACGACTCAATTTATCCATTGGTGCGTGTTAAATTGTGGAGTCACACTAAACCCTTGCTAACATACTTGAATTAAAGGGTTTTATTTAATTTATAAGGGTACAGTTACCTGCGATTTTGAAGGTATCGTCGTTGAACGGGATTGGTTAATTTGGTTTATCGGCTCGGTTTGGTGATTGTGTCCTTTGTATTTGGGATTTTTGTTGGAGTTCTTAATTACTGAAACAAAACCTATTTGTCTTTTCCGTTTATTTATAAACATTACTTAAAGTTAAGCTATGGAAGCTGCTTCTTAACTATAAATTTTTGACGTTCAAACGTCTCATAAGCAAAACACCGAAAGGAAACCGCCGTGATCTAAAATCAAAAACTCGAAGACGTATGATATCTATCATCCCATTCTCATTGACAGGGAATTTTTTCTGGGAGAGGGAATGTGTTTTAATTTTGAATTTTCAATTAACATTATTTTAATAAAAATACAAATTACAACAGCCCCAGTAGAAAGGCACTCATAAAGTCACACACAACATATCATACAAATATTTTGAATTATATATTTACTCTCACTTTAGATATAAAACAAATTAAATTAACTTTTCAGACAACTTTGAGGCAAATTGCCTAGAATATAATAACAGATTTAATCCTGCATAAATGGTCTCATGTTTTCAACAAAAGTGGAATCAAATGCTTTTCGATTTGATATATCTGTAAAAATGTTGTGACAGTTTGTGTGTAAAATCTGTTAGCACGTCATTTGTTAGGTAGCCGCGACACTTTGGAAAACATTGGTGAAATATTTTAGAACGCGGGAATGAATGGCCGTCTTCAATGGTGCTCTCGTCGTGGACTCATGGTAGATGCCATCAATCAGCCACCATACTTTTTACGTACATTCAGCTCCCTTTTGTTAGTTATAAAAATATAGATTAATCTTATTATGAGAGTGAGGAAAAATGTTGCTACACTTGAGTTTTTGAGGTATGGGGTGTTGCAAATTTTGATGATCTGTAATATTAAACGTATAAACATACCTCTAGCATTAGTCTCTCATAAAATTAACTCCTTTTTAGTATACTACTATTAAAGGTAAAGTATTAAGAGGCGTTCGTCGCTGCTCTAGGCAGATTTGTTTCGCGTCGCGGACTGCCGTCCTTAATTCGATCCGACTGTGGGACCAACTTTAAGGGTACCGATCGTTATTTGAAGGAAGTTTGTGAATTCTTAGATAAACATAATGTTGAGATCGGATCCACACTCTCCCGCAGAGGGGTACGATGGCAGTACTCACCGCCGTCCTGCCCCCACTGGGGAGGTATATTTGAAGCTACTGTAAAGGCCGCCAAAACTCACCTTCGTCGCGTTATTGGAGATAGTGAGGAGCTCGCGACCGTATTTTGTAAGGTTGAGGCGGTCCTCAACTCGCGTCCGTTATGCCCTTTGTCATCCGACGCGAATGATTTGGAGGCCCTCACGCCGGGCCATTTCTTGATAGGGAGACCACTTAACGCCCTGCCTGAGTATCCTTATTTGGACATTAACTCCGGACGGCTCTCGCGATTTGAATTGCTTCAACAGCTTACGCAGAGTTTTTGGCGCCGTTGGCATCTGGAGTATTTGCACATTTTACAACAGCGCGTTAAGTGGTCAGACAAGACGAACCCACCAAGGGTCGGAGACCTCGTTTTGTTAAAGGACCCAAACCTGCCACCCCTCCGATGGCGTCGTGGACGCATTGTTAAATTGTATCCGGGGTCAGATGGTGTTCCCAGGTTTGCCGAGGTCCTGGTGGGGGACTCTGTCTTGAAGCGCGCGATCGCCACACTCTCTCGCCTGCCCTTAGATTGAATTGTCGGACCGTTTGTTACTGTCCGGGGCGGGGGGATGTTTACGCTAGTTCGTCGGCCGAGTCCGATTTTTAGTTAGTCGAGTTGATAGATGCCCGATCGGTACGGGCTAGCGCATTTAGTATTGTCTATGGCGACGCGCGGCCGCCATTATTATAACACAACGTTTTGGGACCGCGCCGGCAGTGGCCGTTGCTTGAACTTCTTGACGAAATCCTCGCATGCGTGGCGTGTTTCGGACGAGTGATTTTCGGGAAAAATACCACCGGCCGCGTTTTGTATAGTTTGTCGCGATTGTTGCCCGTGTTTTGAAGTATTTACTTGAACTATAAAACGTAACAGTGACGTCTGTAAATTGAGTTGAATTTGAATCGGAAACGTGGTTTCATTGGCGATCTTTGTCGGGCGTGATTGACACTGCTAAATGACTTCTTACGTTGGTGAGCTTTGGTGCCCTATTAAGGGAACTTAATGTGTCGACTGGTATGGGACAGTCGACGTATTTGAAGACATCGGACGTCATTGTAAAGTCGGCGCGCGCGTCGACTTCTCCGAGACCTGCGGACGGAACACACTGAGTCCCAAGGTAAGTCCCGTAGATTTACCAGAGTGTGGTCGGAGATTAATTTACTTGTGGTGTAGACCGACCTTGTTTGTTGAATAAGCCGTGATAAATGCGCGGTAGATGTACGCGCTTTACTGGGGCGCCTACATATGTTATATTGAGAGAATAAATGTTTATTTTATTTTTTTTACTGGAGGAACCTGTGGTTTAAAGTACATATTAAGTTCATGTATTGTATACCATTGGATGCGGGAGGCGCAGGACTGGTCGTCGTGGAGATTCTTGGGGGAGGCCTACCACCAGTACCTAGTGGAAGTATTTCGGTTAAAATTAAGATGATGATTGTATCGGAGAAAAAAGGTTTAATATATTTTTTTAATAAGAATAAACAAGCGCTTGACTTCAATCCCGCCTGATGGTAAGCAGTAATGCGATCGTTGATGGTAAAGCGCGCTAGTTTATTGAGAGCCTATTCACACAGAAAAACTGAGCGAATAGGAAAGAAGACGGCAGTTGAGCGAGGTGATGCAATGTTAAACCCAACAACACGACCAACGATGCTGCGCCAAAGGGAGATTGATCTGAAGACCCTACACGACCAAACTCCCAACACAACAACATTAGGCGCATCGTACCCGGCACACATCGCAACACAACTGCTCAGACCCGTCCTCCGTACGGCTTCACCAGACATCATGCCGGAACATGATAAATCACTTAGCGGCAAGGCTTTGTCTGGTGGGTGGTAACCTCTGCCGGCGGCCGTTGTTATGACCTACCACCGAGAAAATAAATAAAATATAAACATTATATTTTTTTCTGTAGGCTAGTAATGATCGTCGCTAGGGTCACATTGAGCTAGGCTTGCCGCGGTTAGTCCCTGGCTGGGTGACTATTTTCATATCCCAAGACCCCTCCGTGCCTCGAAAAGCATGTTGAGTCGTTCATCCTGGTAGTCTTTCAAAGATCTCTGACAGTCGTAACGTGTCCTCAGAAGCCCGGTTTGCCATTTAGTTCTACCAAGGGTACGCAGTAAATGGGCTTTAGAGGATAGGTAGGCAGTCACTCCGTGTAAAATACTGGTATTCAGATACATTTGGTTAGACCAGAAGCTGACCCCAGCATAGTTAAAAAATACTAGTCAGATGTTGATGATGATGATGACGATACCTACTCATTTCTTGTGGTCTTAATTTGAGATTTTAATATCTTGAATATTTTGAAAAGCTGTTATTATCGTCATATATACTATAAGTAGTAGTTCTGGGTCTGGCTGTTTCTGTATGTGAGTTTCATCATCATCATCATTTCAGCCGAAAGACGTCCACTGCTGGACATAGGCCTCCCCTAAGGTTCTCCACGACGACCGGTCCTGCGCCTCCCGCATCCAGCAATTTCCCGCGACCTTCACCAGGTCGTCGGTCCACCTTGTCGGGGGCCTACCCACGCTACGTCTTCCGGTGCGTGGTCGCCACTCGAGAACCCGTCGGCCCCATCGGGCATTGGTCCTACGGTAATGTGTCCAGCCCATTGCCACTTCAGGGTTGCAATTCTTCGGGCTATGTCGGTTACTCTCGTTCTTCTGCGGATCTCCTCATTCCTGATTCGATCGCGCAGTGAAACCCCAAGCATAGCCCTCTCCATTGCCCTTTGAGCGACTTTGAGCCTTCTTATAAGGCCCATTGTTAGCGACCACGTCTCAATTCCATAAGTCATCACTGGCAACACACACTGGTCGAAGACTTTTGTCTTGAGACACTGCGGTATTTCGGACGAGAAGATTCTACGAAGCTTCCGGAAAGCGAATGTATGTGAGTTTATATGTTTGTAATGTACCCATGATACAGGAGAAATCTCTAGTGTGGGGCAACGTTTTTAATCAATTATTAAAAAATCATGTTATTATCCAATATTTTAAAGTAGGACGGCAATAGTTAAAAACACAGCACAACCCTATTGTAATAAAAAATAGAGTTGTTTCTTTTACTGTAAACTAATTAAAAATTCGGCATAAAGTTTGGGTTTCGAAAATCCTGAAATTATTTTTCAACTTCGGCCAATATTTGATAAAGGATCAGTCACCAATGAATGAAGCTACAGCCATCTTTTTGTCATCTATATTTTTACCCTTTGTTAAGAGGATAATTGGAAAATCATCATCATCATCATCAATCTTTTTATCGTCCCACTGCTGGGCACAGGTCTCCTCTCATACAGAGAAGGATTGAGCGTAATCTCCACGCTTGCTCAATGCGGGTTGGCGATTTCAGACTTAAGGTCCAGGTTTCCTCAAGATGTTTTCCTTCACCTTCAGTCATTGGTGTCCAAGATATACTTAGAAAGTACATATAACTTTAGAAAATTTGCATTGGTACTTGCCTGACCTGGAATCGAACCCGCGCACTCATACTTGAGAGGCAGGTGTTTTAACCACTAGGCCACCATGACTTGTAAAATGGAAAATGTAGACTTTGAAAGTGTAGGGATCTATTGTCAGGTCTTATTTTACTTCATGGGCAAAAATCTTCTGATAAAAACGAATTAACGAAAACAAGATAAGACAAGGGGATCTAATTTCGACAGAAAACTACGTTATTCGAACGTTATGAATATGTATCTACTTACCTACTTTCCTTCGTATCATTTATGTGGCCTTGATTGGGCTAGCAACTTAACAAAGGGAAAAATTGTCTACATTTCAAGAAGGTACCTATCTAAAGGAACTAACTATCTATGTATATTGTATATATCCGAGAGCACTTCAGTGTATATTTGTTCAAGATCAAATGTTCCGACTTCTGTACCCATTTGCCCTACTCCGAAAACTCACACAAAAACAAAAGAAATAGACAAGACACACATGATCAAAAGGGGTGATTGTTTTGGCACGCACACATGTATAAATGGCGGACACTACAAAAAACAGATACAGTCTGTGAATGAACGCATGCAATTCTTTTATAAAATAAGGTAACTCATCTATGGCAAGTATGAATATTTGAGCGATAAAAATATCGACAGAAACGAAGTAAAAAATAATAATAGTCACTTCAAGACAAGACTGAATAGGCTCATAATAAACTTATACGCTTTACTATTAACGATTGCATCATTGCTTACCGTCACGTGGAATTGCGGTCAAGCAAAAGTTTATAAAAAAAAAAAAAATAAGACCGTGAATGGAATTGCGTAAATACCTACGAACAATCAAGAATGTTTTATTTTAGCCTTTTCTTTTTGACGTGTGCTTTCCAGCGCATTTTCGCGTCAACGGACCTTCTGTTGCAGTTTATGCTCAGTCTAGAAATATGAAGCCAGGTAGCTCATTCTAAAGTATAGTAAGTACCATCAGCAATACAAGTTAACACGTTATACTTTGATAATGTACTTTTTGGCACTTTATAGTACAAGCTAAGAGTGAAAGAAGAAAGAAAAAGAATCAGAGTAGTGTTCTTTAATTAAATATCAGTTCGATTTCGATTTTAATAAAATGTTTTGCTCCGTGATTAAGATTGCACAGAACAAAAATGTTAATTGACTTCTGTTTCCGACTTCTGTACCCACGAAGAAGAATATGCAGGAAACTCCTAGAACACTATTTTAAAATAAAGTTACAAAATATTAGTTCATTCATGTTGAAATTATACATGTAAGAACAATTTACGCGCAGAATCCATGTAGACATGCACGTCAGAAGTGTCAGTTACAACAAACAATTCACAAATTAAAAGAAAATGTGGTAGATAACGTTATGATCAGTGCCTACTGACGACGGCCATTCACAAACACTAAGACTTTTAAACGAACAAATAATATCATTTACTAATAAATAATAAACTTTTAAATATGTAATCATTATTCAAAGAGGTCAACACAAAGAACTTGATTCTCATTCAACCATCAAGATATGAATTGTTCCACAAACTGAATACTTATGATCATAATTTTGCAAATTCTGATTCTGATTCAACAGAAGGTGCTTAATTTTCCATAATATAGTCACCCACTTCCACCAATCCCTTTTGATGTCCGGTATCAACACCTTCAATCATGTCCATCCGTTCCGTAATTAGGTATAGTGGACTACCAAAGGTAAATGGTTTCCAAAGTAGCTTGAATGGACCATTATTCGCGTTGAACAGGTCATCTATCACAGTGGGGGCTTTCAACGATCCATAATGAACGTAAACCCCCAGTAACGTGACGCAAATACTTTTCGAAAAACAAGTTTGAAGGATTTAAGAGGAACTAAGAAGTTTGAAATCGATAGGTACCTATTTGAAATTTCATTAGCTTGACGTTAAACTTATAACGGAGAAGTGTTTTTCGGTTGAGGATGACGAGCGGCTTTTTTTAATTAAATACTTACGTACAGTCGAAATTTGATCCAAATTGGCCTACGGAGTTAATATATATGTTTTGGTCGGAAATAAGTAGGGTAACAAACAATAACTTGAATGAAACGTGACTACCAACTAAGTTGGGATGAGTAATAAGTAAATAATTGCGTTGTGTTAATATTGTATTCTACACGCGTTTGATCTCGAGAACGAGAGTTTCGAGAGTCGAATTGCTTTCCAGGTTATTGCCACTAAAACTATTGCTACTTACAAGTATGTGCCTATTAGATCCACGAGAACCTACGTCTCCATTGAAGGATGATCTGGGGAGGCATTTGTATCGAGAATACATTATCGAAAGGAATTACCTACTATAATTTTAATTCGAGATACTTGATTCATTTAAGTCCATAATGATTAAGTCTCAAATCGAACTTTGTCTATAAATATTGGTTTGAACCAACCGTAATTGTGATTGCCAATTTAAAGTGGAGTTTAGAAAATTCGATAAGGTTCGCCGCACGGTAAAACTTATTTTCCATGTGATCTCCATCGATAATGGCACCGTAACGTTTATCCTTTTGTGTTTTCAATGAGATTCTCTATTTCGATACCGTTTACTTGGTATAAATTTATTCAAATTGTCGGGCCTAACCCAGATTTTAATCAAAGATAAATTCAGATAGTGTAAACAAAATAAAATATAAATGGCGCTGTATGTAAGCCGCGACCAAAATGTTTTTCGGGCAAATAATAAACATTTAGAATATAAAATATTGAATCCAATAGAAAACAGAGACCCAGACAAAAGTTTGACCTATTTTTGGTTCTTACAAAGTTAGTGTTAGAAATTGAATGAAAATATTTTTATTTTGTGCAGTAGTGTTCGCAAAAGGAAACCGAACTGCGGGGAGAGGTCTGTTATAGTATAAAATCAATACAACACATCAAGCCGCGAGGCAAAAGAAAATCGCATTCGATCCCCCGTTGAAATAGCTTGATGGTAAACCGAAGAACAGAGGGGGAGCTACAAATAAATTGATTCATTCTTTTGATGGTATTATTAACGAACAGATACATTTTTGTCATCTGTACGTAGCAGTGGCGAAGAGTCCATACAAGCCGATTCCCACCGGGTTACCTTTCAAAAATCAGTTCCATATTTATACAAAAGTATTTACATTCTATTTCATTAACAAAGTATTATTAATCAAATGCCTGCGCGATTTACAATAGCAATAGTAATTCTTAGCAATACCCTAAGTATCACATTTCATTTTATAGTCGTAAATTAATCAGCGCTTCAATTTTTCGTACATGAAGGCAACTCGACTAATGTCGGCTTACCTCGGTCAACGTTTTACTATGAGGCGAAAAGAGACAGAGCGTGTCAGACCATCTCTTTCTAATGCTCGCTAACTGTCGGTAAAACTTGGTAAATATAGGCTAATGTCAAACGGCTTGCAGTTCTCTCCTCTCCTCTATTAGAAAGAGACAAAGAAACCACGCCACTACTTTTGCTTAATATTTTTGTTGGTTTTGGATCGGTGTTTGTGTGGTTCGGTTTTTAACACTTTATTATTTTTGTAAATTTTTATTTTATTTTTTCTTGACTCTTATTCCCTAACAAAATATCCTGCAGTAGGTAAGTGTTTAAGTTTTTTTGGACCGGCTTCCCTTTGTCAAAATTTCACCCTTCGCCACTGGTACGTAGTTATATAATTCATCCAAAATAATGGATCCATCAACTTAAAAAGGTTCTGAAATGGTGTTTACGTTATCCACAGTTATAGAAATAGAGGGAGTCCATCGTTCAATAATATCAAACAAGATAGAGTCCCTCGCTTCAAACGACACTCTTGGGATTTAATGGGGTAGCTTATTTTCATCTGGATTTGTATGTTCAATCTCATTTGTTTGCGAATGATACAGATATTGAGATACTTGAAGCACTCTTAAGAGTGCTAAGGCTCTTAAATTGACTTATGCCTTAACACATTAAGTCACGAGATACTTTAAGTGTCTTTCAGGCTACAGAACAGATTGTTTGACATAGTTTCAACACTTGGAATTGGTGAGAAATTACAGGTAAAGGCTTAATCGTATACAACATCTAACTGTTATGGCCTTCATAGAATGCTAATTTTCTTTAGTAGTCTAGTTTGTATTATACCAACAGATCACAGACTTCTGCTAAGCGTTTTACCAACTTCGATGAGGTCGGCTTTCAGCTAAATAACCGTATTTTACATTGCTACCTATCTGCCTACCACAACCCATTTACAGGATAATACAATACCCCTTGGTAAGATGACTGATAAGTCGTGATGGCCTAGTGGTTAAAACATTAGCCTCTCAAGTATGAGTGCGCGGGTTTGATTCCAGGTCAGGCAAGTACAAATGTAACTTTTCTAATGTTATATATATGTACTTTCTAAGTATATCTTGGACACCATTGACTGAAGGTGAAGGAAAACATCTTGAGGAACCCTGGACTTCTATGTTCTATGTTCCTGGTTCGGTTTCCGCACTCAGTCCCTCCAGTGGACCATTGTGCAACCTGGACTTTATAAGTCTGAAATCTCCAACCCGCATTGAGCAAGCGTGGTGATTACGCTCAATCCTTCTCTGTATGAGAGAGGACCTGTGCCCAGCAGTGGGACGATAAAAAGGTTGATGATGATGATGAAAACTGACTGATGCCCGATGGGGCCGACGGGTTCTCGAGTGGCGACCTCGCACGGGAAGACGTTGCGTGGGTAGGCCCCGACATGGTGGACTAACGACCTAGTGAAGGTCGCGGGAAACCGCTGGATGCGGGAGGCGCAGGACCGCTCGTCGTGGGGATCCTTGAGGGATTGGGCCTATGTGCAGCATAGGGCGTCTTTTGGGCTGAAATGATGATGATGATGATGATGGTAAGACTGGTGGTAGGACTATAGGGCTTCTGATGACCTGTAACGACTGCCTAAGATCTACTAATGACAGCCGTGACCAAAGGCTTAATGCGGTGTTGGATGCTTGGGGAAGTCTCGGTATGTAAAGATATCCCCCCACCACCACACCACCCAGCCACAGACTAAACGCGTCAAGCATTGCTTAACCTGATCTATCTGCCTGTTCTAGTGTTATTATTTAGTCAAAGGTCTCGTACGGTCACTATTATATTTATATTGAAATTACCGTTTGTTAAAACTTTGTATGTAAAAAATGGGTAGATTTTGTCATCTTTCCAATTAGCTTCTGAGCACTTAAAAGACAAAATTTTTGCAACTGACTTCACCTTCTTTTTCGGCCCATAGAGATCTACTGCTGGATAAAGGCCTCACCTAAAGAAATGGGGTGGTTTCCTATTATCCCCACGCTTGGCAGACGGGTCGGGGATCGCAGTAATTTGATACTTCATAAGAGCAACGCTGCTGCCCGCTTGCCTGGTGAGAGTTGCCGCTTGTCGCGCTTGTCGTGTGGTACCGGGCTATGCCGTATAGTACTGGGCTTAGAATAGTACCATTTCATATCCTCTCGTGGGTGTCATAAGAGTCGACTAAGGGAACTCTTCACTGATTTAACCAATTAGTCCTCAATTAGGTGAACATAATTATTCTAGTTAGTCTATTGCTGGAAAGCAGACCTCTCGGTGAGACGGAATGGACTGCTGCTACTGCGTGGCCCCAGTGTGGATTTGGTAATTTTTGTTTTTCGCTGATGTCGATTTCCTCACGTTTTCCTTCACCGTTTTGAAAGCAAAGATGAGTGGTAATTTAAACAAAGAAGTCACATACCTAGAACTCATGGTCGTTGCTACTGAGCTACTACTGTTCTCTAATGAGGTACATACATATGTAGCTGAAAAGTGGGAGAGTAACGTTCAAAACTGAACTAATCTCTTTCAGACGACATTTCAGCTACAAACTCATTAGGCAGGCTCGGTCATTGTTTCTGTTTTGTCATTCTTTGTTGTTGCACTACAGTCGCGTTTTGAACGAAAGCCTCCAAATCCACCCATTTCTGCGGGACTTCCTGATTTATTGTTTGTGGGTCGCGTTGACCCAAAATTAAGGACCTTTTGATATATACACCTACGAATAGGGATACGACATAACTTCACGCCTTTATTCCCCCGAGGGTAAGTAGAGGATACGTAAAATAGGGATCCACTCACCTAATAACATACATCACGCTTGTAATTCCCTAAAGGGTAAGGCAGGGTACGCTTACCTAATATAGATTGAAGGAAATTACCTATGTAGGATGCTTTTGATGAAATTCATCAAAATAAAAAGAAGTACTGAATCACTAAATAATGTTCAACATAAGTTGCTTGGAAGTTGAATGTGTACCTTTGGTGTGGGATGCAATTTGTGTTGACAACTTCGCGCCATCTCCAGGCACGGTGAGTTCTGTCAATGCGGTTGCTGCAGAAGCAAAAGATTCCTCAAACGGTGCAAACACAACAACCTTATTGGGAGCTATATGTTTGAGCCATTTGTGTTGAAACACAGGGTTTTGGTCCTAGTGCTCATCAAATTTTTGTGGACATCGCCAAGCGGTTGGTTGACATTTCACATTACCAGAGAGCTGGCCTATTAGCACAAATAATCAGCATTGTCATTCAACGTGGTAATGCTGCCAGCCTCTAGAAGTCTAGAGCCTTTATCCTACTGATAGCTATGCGGACAAAATTTTCGATGCCCAAAGAGCCTTTTTTTACCCGACTGTCGCCTCAATTCAAGTGTTCATCAGTCTATATTGCTTTAAAGCACTATAGAGACTACACAGCTGGGCCGATTTTTGTAATTTATACGTCAATCGATTTCTCATAGTCCTGCAAGTGTCACTAAAGACATGGAATCGATAAAAATCCAAATGGCGACCATGAGACGCCAAACTGTGAAAATTAAAAAAAATCAAATCAATCAAATATGTCAAGTGGGGTATCGTCGAATAGCTATTTAAAAAATATTAATAGTTTTCTTTGATAATTTTTTTGCATCACGTTCATTTTTTTATAAAACAACTTTAAATCGAGCCGTTGTCGATCTCAGTTCACACATTTTTACGAAAGGCTAAGCCTTTTTACCCTGGCTCAGGCTAAGCCTACGTAGCCTTGAGCAGATTAGTAGTTTGAACCATCGCAAAATAAACAACTCCAAAATAATCCGCATGCTTAACTATCGCAATGAAATGACGAGATTGCGAAATTCACCGCCAAATAACGACAACACAGACTGGCATAAAATGTATGTCGTAGATTTCAATATCGTTATGTTAAAAGTTGCTCATTTGATTTACGTAGTAGTGGAGCAAACGCTGTGATGTTATTTTGTAATAGCGGCACGTGGACAGAGTCGTTTTGGAAACTAGGGATTGTTGAACGGTCACTTCACATTGAGAGGCGGACCAGGGCACTTCTACGAAACGAAACTGTCGGTTTGCCTATTTAAATTGTTATTGTCATGATTGGAGGGTATATTTAGACTTTGTGCTTTAATTTAAAACGCCATCTACGAAATGGAGCTCTTACCACCATACCACGATGCTGACGACCCTATCGCTCCACCATCGCTGACATCGTTATACAATATGTAATGAAAACCCTATTCGATCCGTGAAGGTATTGTTAGGTATCGATAACTGATTCTACTAATGGATACAAAACCGGGCTAAACTTAAAAAAAAATCCCCCTAAAAAAATAAATATTATTTCGCAAAAAGAGGTAACTTAATACATGTGCGGTAAGCAACCCTTCCACGGGCGGCGGGCGGCAGGGCACGCGGCACGTGGACAGGGTTTTCGTTACATATTGTATACATAAATGTATAGTATTTTTATATATTATGCTAGCGGCCCAATACGTGCTTCTCTACGTATAAAGTGAAATAATAAAAACAAATTTAATGGATCATCAAAATATTTATTCAAATTTGAAATATTTTCTTAATTGCTAGCAATTTTAAAATATAAACAAAAATATTTAGATAAACAAAATTCTTTGTTTTTCCATTTTAGCATGTATAAACAAACGACTGTGGGTACCGACTCTCGAACAGGCAACATAAAGTTGACCATGTGAAGAACATGATTCCTCCAAATTCACACCACAAATGTGAATTGTTTGCCCTTGGGCTTTTTTGATGGACATAGCAGTTGATAAACGCACAGGATATTGCAATCGTTTGAACTCAAATGGCATATCAATTGGGATCATAGGGATACGCGGTATCAAACAAACTTATTTCCAAATTTAATTGAAGCTACGAGCTTCAATTAAATTTGGAAATAAGTTTTTCACTGTCAATCTGGTGCGATAACACAGTTTTGGTGGATTATAAAATAACAAAGTAAGTGGCATTGTTTTTTTTATATATATAGCAGTTACACACAGGATGAGTTTTTAAGAATCGTCTAAATTTCGATATATTAATCTTTGCCGAAAATCATTGAATATGTTTAGGAAAAAAAGACTAGATTCCGCGACCGCAATTTATATTTTCCTCGTCACTATTAAAAACAAAACGTCAATGTCTTTGACGGAGGATTCTTTTTGGGAAAGAATTTATTATCGGGAATAATTCAAAATATAATTGATTGAAATCGAATGCACAGAGCGCGTACGTAGTTTTTTCCAGCGGTTTCTCAAAACTAGATCGGCAATTTTGAAGGTAGATAACGCACGCGACAAGGCGCGGCGTTGTGGACATTACACAATCAAGTATAAAACTGTATCTAACTGTATAAATATAAAACGTTTATGTTTGTTGACATCGCGCCGTGCCGTCGGTCAGCCCAAGTTCATTGAACACAATCGTTTCAAATCAGTGACCACTCAGAGCGGATAATTCATTCGAGAAAATGATTTAGTATGAAAATTTTACGTATCGATTTTCTTTTCAAAAATGGAATTAGTGAATGATACCTAATCCCTAAAAAACATTTGGACGGTGACTAAAAAATCTTACTGTATAGTTATATATATATATAGATGAGTGTGATGATCCACCGTTCATTGAATACATTTGTTACAAAAAATGTGATAAATGAAGAACCGCTAGACCTACGTTGTTCAAACTTCACATAAACCATCTAACATAATCTATCTAATCTAAATCATCTCAGTTTCTAAATTAGTCAAAATAAAGCCTAAACATTTGGTTTGGATAGGTGAGTCCGCTTGAGTTACAAAATTACAAAGAAAGTGGCATTGATTTTTATATACACTGATGGACTCATAAACTGCATCAAAATTCAGGATAACTTTGAAATTATTTAATAAGTATGCACACTTTTCAGATTAAATTATATAAATATGGAGAGACTGGCTCTTAATCTTAAAAAAAAACAAAATTTAAAAATAGAACTCCAGTAAAAAAAATGAATATTGCCGGGAAAAGATAATTTACTCGTAGTATCAGATTCGCGTGTTATTTAAAGTAAAGTTTTAAATTGATTCGCATTGTTTTTTTATTCTACTCATAGGGAGTTTTGAACCATAATATGGATCCTTCGTCCGAACAAGCGGCTCAAATTGTAGCACTGGTGCGGGACGGCTTGGATCAACGAACGATTGGTAGAAATTTAAATTAAACCAGTCTACGGTTTCTTGAATATACAGAAGGTTTGTGGAGACAGGTTCTAAAGGTTTCAGGACAAAAGGAGACGTGTTACAGGCAGGACTTGAGCAACCACCGGTCGTGATGACCGATTTATTGTTACAACTTCCCTGCGAAATCGTTTTCCTCACATCAGTTAAAATCAAAACAGAGCTTAATGGAGTGCGTGGAGTAAATGTGAGTGCAAGAACAATAAGAAGGTTAAAGGAAGCGCATATCATGCCTTTTAGACCAGCAAATGGTCCAAAGTTATCTGTAGCTCACAGACAAGCTCGCTTAAGATTTGTACGTGATCACCTAAATTGCAATGGGCCTCCGTATTGTTTACGGATGAGTGTAGGGTGTTTGTTGTGAGTGTTGATGTTTATATGATGCAGATAGTCGCAGAAGAGTCTATCGTCGACGTGGGGAGCGTTATGCTCAAAGTTGCATTGAGGAGCGTGTTCCTTTTGTAGGCGGTTCGTATGTGGTCTGGGGTATCATATCGATGAACGGGCGAACAGAACTTGTGTTCATAGACATGGTCCTTCAAAACGATAATAGAGTAGGTTTGACTGCGCATCGTCACATAATTATCGCGTTCAAACAAACAAACAAACAAACTCTTCAGCTTTATATATGTCGGAGACAGCGACGGCAGAGCGGTAGGGTCGACAGCATCTTGGTGTGGTGGTACAGGTTCCGTTTCGTAGGTGAGTTTTGAATTAACGCACGACGTGTAGATATACCCTCCAATCTTCATAATAACAATTTGAACAGGCAAACCGACAGTTTCGGCTCGGAGAAGTGCCCTGGTCCGCGTCTCGATGCAAAGTGACCGTTCGACGAACCCCACTTTCCAAAGCGACTCTGTCCATGTGCCGCCATCACAAAATAACGTCACAAGCGTTTGCCCCTCTACTACGTAAATCAAATCAGCAACTTCTATTAAAATTATATCGACGATCTCCGACATATATTAGCATAGATTAAGTCTATAGTAACTTATACAGTCGGGACTAATTATTGAAATGGGGCCGTTCTAGAATTAAATTGAAAAAAATAGCCTTGCCTCATACTAGAAATTACTTCTGTATTGTAGATGCGTTTATAAATATTTAAAGTCACATACAAAAACAGCCAGTCCCGGAACAACTACCTGTAAGCCATATAGGTATGTATATAAATACATATTTGTTCGCCCACCGTATTGTCAATCAAAAATATTTCTACTCTGGCTTCAGAAGTGGGTAAGGTCGAAAAAAAAAGCGTAGCGATAACCTACTCGAAAATGAAAACTACAAAATAGAGATCTAGTAGCTAAATAATAATTCCCGTGTTACAAGCTTGCTTCAGTTGGTCCTTAAATGATCTTGACATTAAATATATCCGTGCCTCTTTTTGGTGGGAAATCATCACATGACCTCAATCGCTCTGGGCGGAGCGGAAGAGCGTAAGAAACTTTACTAACTAAAACCCACTCGTGTTTCTTCACTTGCCCGTGCACCAGGGTCACGGTTTCTCTTTTGAAAAACCCGCAACCCTTACCTTCTCTCTTCTTCTCTTCGTGTACCCCGTCACGATGTGCTGACATCTCTTTGAGGCGCGCGTGAAACACAATGCGCCGTGGACCTGGACCAGCCCCCTAATCGGCGAACACATTTTTGTCAAATGATTGCGACTAGTTGACATCAGTTGGAATCGTTCTACTACGTTTCAACTAGTCGCAATCATTTGACAAAAATGTGTTCGCCGATTAGGGGGCTGGTCCTTACCGGGCGGCGAGCTAATATCTACGTTCCTTGGAAAGCACGCTAATGCGTTAGTGCCGGCTGCCATTCATGGATCATTACCAGCCGGTACGAGTCGTCAGAAGTTAGATATTCATACAACTAGCCTTACCAAGGACTTTCGTATTACCAAGTAAAGGGGTTGTGGAGGTCAGTTAAGTAGTCGCTTCATACTGGTTAGACTGGGATCTGACCGTAATATAGTTGGGGAAATGCTAGGCAGGTAATGAAGTAAAGAGCATTACTTTAACACTGCAAGCCAACTTGAACGAGATTATTTTGTATCACGCCGTGGTACAAAATATACCACGGCGTGACGTAATTAGCCCCCAATCCGTAACTTTAATACGACATATCTCAGTAGTTTTTGGTAATTTCGACTAAATAAAAATACGGGTCTTAATTTTTTTTATTATCTATAAGACGGACTAATTATTTTTTTGATTTTCATACCTTTGATACATCCCTATTCCAGAAACCAATTTGGGGTGGTACGAAGGTAAACAAGTCTCATTAAAACAACATAAAGAAATAATTACAATTTGGGAGAAAACATGTATCATATCCACAAAACAGTCATAAACGTTTCACGTATGATGCTCGCTCACTAACTTTGCTAACTAAACATTATTACAACAATAAAAAAATAATTCCAGCAAACCGATCCTTGTTCTCAACCCCATAGCTTCAACAATCACATTATTAGCTCCAAAATCAGCAGTCAATAACCGAAAGAAGCTATATTATCCCAATCTCGTTTTCAATACGAATGCTGGCCATACCCGGACGGACGTACGAGGTCAGTAAAACGGGCCGTTATCCACAATGGACTGTTGTTAGTTCGCGACAATGAGAGCCATATATCAGGTAGCATGGTCCATATTCGTGTAATGAACACAGCGATCACTGCGAGACAGATGGAGCTTCTACCATCAGACGTTAATTCCCTCATCAGTGGAGTAAATCAGCGGTAGGAGTGATACAAAGCTCGTCTGTGTAGGGTTAATGAGGATAACGTAGAAATTGAAGTGAAATTTTGTGTCGATTGGGAACCTAATGTTATTTATAGGTACACGCTGATTATGTACTTGCCTTGGCTTTGTGTATATGACAATATTTATTTTAGCTGTAATTTTGTTGTAATTTTTTACGTATATAGGTATTCATTTGCCAAAGTTACTGTAAAAAGTTGGTAGGTACAGACGTCACAAGCTATCCGAGACTTTAATTTTCTAATTTTCGCAATCAACCTTTAATATTAATGCTTTAGCGATAAAGCTTGAAATTAATAAAAAAAATAGTAATAATTCGTATTAGCTGACTTTTGCATCCTAATTGCGTAGCACAATATTACTCTCAATTACAACCAATGAATGATTGTTCTTGTTGTGACTAAATGAATAATTGTTCGAAAATCAATGTGAGATTTGCTATAGGTAACTGAAATACTTGATGTGTGGCCGTGTATACAGTATGTTAAGAAAACCCTGTCCGACCCGTGAAGGTGTTGTTAGGTATCGATAACTGATTCTACTAATGGATACAAAACCGGGCTAAACTTTAAAAAAAAATCCCCCTAAAAAAATAAATATTATTTCGCAAAAAGAGGTAACTTAATAAATGTGCGTACGTACCGTTCCGCGGGCGGCGGGCGCCAGGGTACGCGGCACGTGGTCGCATCGCTATTCGCTCATAATAATACCGGTGTTGTCATTTTTTTTTTAAATTACCAAATTTCGGGGAAGTTGGAATTAATTCGCGGGAAAAAAAGATTATTTCAAAATTCATTTGTATTGGTACTATGATGATTACGTAAAATTTTATATTATATTTGGTCATCTGTTTACCTAACCTTTATTATCCTTATGGGTCGGACAGGGTTTTCTTAACATACTGTACAAGACTTGACATGACATGGTATGGGGGATGAGGATTACAGGTAGTCGGCACCTTGTGCTCACAATCTTATGATCATGAAACACTGAGTTTATTTACGGTATTTTTTTTTATTTCTTTTCATAACCCAGACTTATCTGTACTAGACTAGTAGCAAATATAATTTTTAGTTATGAAACTATTCGTTATGCTAAATGTACAGCCACCAAAGGAGATAAGTAACCAGAGTCGTCTGATACAGTAGAAGTTTAAAAAGAAAAGGATAGATAATTTCGAATGACATTTAATTTGACAAATAATGTGCGGGTTTGAGCGTCTCGAGTCCATGCTTGACTTTATTTCTGCCGAACTCTTGAGATGAATGGTACTTGCGGTCTGGTGTGTTGGTTTTTGGTGGTGGTGGTAAAGTTATATTTTGATTTTGCAAATATGGGCACTCAACGAGTAATAAAATGTAATCGGTACCCTAATTGTAACATACTATTATTATCAAATGGAATCATTTTGAAGCCTATTGCTAATCCATTGCTGTTGATATTTCAAAAATGTCTCTGCCCAATAGAGAAAATAACGTTATGATTGTTACTGAATTGTCAAAATGACATTCATCTTTACTGATAATGTGTTACACCATTACCCTGCATTGTTTGACTACATTTTACTAGTCATTGGAAATCATTTTATAAAAAAGGCATTATCGGTTGCAGATCTCTGAACGAGACGTAAATGAAGTTTTGTTGCTATCACTCCTGCAGGCGTTTAAAGTCCTATAAAGTACAAAACACGATTGCAAGATAAAATACACTTCTCATCAGAAAAATCGAAACACTTTCCTTTTTATGGTTTCTATCTTAATTTTACACAAAAGAGTATTTATTCCATGAAAAAAAAACACATCATGTATAGCTGGCAGTTTAGCCATTAAAAAGGTAAGCGAAAATTTTAAATTAGAATTTCATTTATTTAATCTACAAACGATAATCTTGAAAGTTTTTGTTCTTTTTTTGTTTACTGCGGCTTCGGCACGTCTGAAAAAGTTTTTATTTTTTGTAAAACATGGACACGTCATCAGCACAGGCCGCCCAAGTGGTGGCATTACATGGACTTAGTCAGCGCTTTGTCGCTGAAAGATTGCATCGAAGCCTGTCATCTGTTCATAGAGTCTACAAACGCTATCGAGAGACTGGTTTGTTCACGCGCCGTTCAGGATCTGGCAGGAATCGTCTTACTTCGGAGCGAGATGATCGATTTATTGTAATAACTTCTTTACGAAATCGACGCCGTAACGCTTTTCAACTACAGCAGCGGCTTCAAGTTGTACGTGGTGTGGCTGTAAGTGACTCTAAAATTAGAAGAAGGTTGAAGAAACGTGGATTGCTACCGCACAAACCAGCAAACGGGCCGAAATTAACTACAGACTATCGGAGAGCACGGCTTAGCTTTGCATGTGAGCACCTAAATTGGTCATACGTCCAATGGAACAAAGTCCTCTTTTCTGATGAGTGTAAAATTATGCTATATGGTAACGACGGAAGGAACCAGTTCTATAGAAGTGATGGAGAACGCTTTGCACATGCTGTATTGAAGAAAAGGTCAGCTACGGTGGCGGTACGTGGACGGTTTAAGGAGGAATCAGGGCCAAAAGTAAGACAGTGCTAGTGTTCGTGTCTGGGCCACGTCTGCCTGTACTAAACTATCATCGGTACGTCGACCAGTGTCTTGAGGCTCACGTGATGCCCTATGCACATTTTATTGGCAACGGCTTCATATTTATGCACGACAATGCTAGGGCGCACACCGCGGGTTCGTACGAGATTATCTTGCGCAGTCGGTATCCCCATTATGGAATGAGTTAAAGAGACGTGTTCGTGCTAGAAATCTGGCCTCGGAATCACTCAGCTAGCTGCAGCATGCGATCCAAGTAGAATGGAATAAAATGCCTAAACATTTGATCCGATCCATGAAGAACCGCATGGATGCAGTCATAAGAGCTCGGGGAGGAAATACCTGTTCTCCTGTATGGCAGTGAGGCGTGGCCTGAGCTTGAGCGACACAAGCAGGAGCTGAGTGTCACGGAGATGAATATGCTGCCGTGGATGTGTGGAGTTACGCAGAAGGACCGCATCAGGAACTTCCGCATCCATGGCAGTGCTCATGTCCGTGACATAGCGGACAAACTGCAGGAGGGTCACCTACGTTGGTACAGTCACGTCTTACGAAAATCGGCATGTTACGTGGGTTACAAATGTCTTGCCATGGCGCCTCTACCGGGCCGGAACAAGCGGGGTAGACTAAATAAGAGCTGGCTTGACGTTGTAAGAGATGGCATGCGTGCCAACAATCTCACAGCACAGGATGCTAAAAATCGCGCGAAATGGAGGTCCTTCACGGTAAATAGTTACACAGCAGTAGTATTCAGATTTACCTTGTAAAGGGCTATGAATATAATGAGTTATATGTATAATGTCGCCGATAGAGGGCAGCTCTGTTATACAGAGGTTAATAGAACGGCAAAGAGTATTAAGTCCAATGGAGTGTATATGTATGTATCTATGTAATTAAAGTCTCTATTGTGAAGAACGAAAGTGTCTGGAAAATAAAACTAAGTAAGAACAGATATCGAATAGAAAACACACAACACTGTTAATCCTGTTCTGTGCTGTTATTTTTCTTTCTTTATTTCATTTGAAATCTATACAAATATTAAGAATCCAAAAGTACTGGACGTGTTTGGAAGGGAATAAGCACATTTGTAGACCATGAGTAAGATTATGTACTTTATGTATACAATATGAATAAGTTATCATAACTTTGTATAAAGTTATGATAACTATCAAAATTATTAGTATTTTAGATAGTTATAAAGAACGATATTGCTCATAGCGGAACTCAGAAACGGAGCACCACGTTTGTACAATAATGAAATAAAACAATATTCTCCAAGACTACTTTTTTTTTGATAATAAAACTTAGGTTTGTGTGATGTGTAATGAACCATATTTCCTCCGGTAGTATTACGATAAAGTGGCCCTGCCCACGTTTTCTCGATATAAAAGGTTTCTTATTTTGAGCAAAATACGTCTTTGTAGTCCTTTGTCCGAGTCTCTACAACACACATTTATAAATCTCCGATTGACATAAAAAAAAAGGTGTTAGTAACATGGAATTTGTAATGTACTCATCATAATATATCAATTCTGTTTTCAAAAAAAGTATCTCGGTGGTAGGCCATAACACCAGCCGCCGGCAGAAGTTACCACCCACCAGACAAAGCCTTGCCGCCAAGCGATTTGTCGTGTTCCGGCATGATGTCTGGTGAAGCCGTACGGAGGACGGGTCTGAGCAGTTGAGTTGCGATGTGTGCCGGGTACGATGCGCCAAATGTTGTTGTGTTGGGAGTTTGGTCGCGGAGGATCTTCAGATCAATCTCCCTTTGGCGCAGCATCGTTGATCGTGTTGTTGGGTTTAACATTGCATCACCTCGCTCAACTGCCGTCCTCCTTCATATTCGCTCAATCTGAGTGAATAGGTTCTTAATAAACTAGCGCGCTTTACCATCAACGATCGCAACACTGCTTACCATCAGGCGGGATTGCGGTCAAGTGCTAGTTTATAATTATTAAAAATTAAAATAAAAAATAATTTCATATTGCTGCTGAAATTTCTAAGGTCAGAATTTTAAGCATTTATTTTCAGTATTACATTACTTTTAGAGCAGTGTTGGTCTAGTGGTACTGGCCGCGACTTACAAATTGTACGTCGTAGGTTCGAATCCCGTCAGGCGCATTACTTTGTGTAAATATTTCATCACTCTCAGAACGGTGAAGGAAAACATCATGAGAAAACCGGCATGTCCTAGAGGCAAAACTTCGTAGACATGTGACAACTACCAACCCGTACTGGGCCCGCGTGGTAGATTACGGCCCACTCCATCTCACTGAAAACAGTCCTGTGTCCAGGAGTGGGAATATTGTAAGCTGATTATGTTTGTTATGTACTTAATACTTTTCCTCATTCCCAGTTTTATATTATAGTATTCATCATCATCATCATAATTTCAGCCGAAAGACGTCCACTGCTGGACCTAGGCCTCCCCCAAGGTTCTCCACGTCTGTTCTTCACCAGGTCGTCGGTCCACCTTGTCGGGGGCCTATCCACGCTATGGCTACCGGTGCGTGGTCGCCACTCGAGAACCCGTCGGCCCCATCGGGCATCGGTCCTCACTGCCACTTTAGTGTTGCAATTCTTCGGGCTATGTCGGTTACTCTCGTTCTTCTGCGGATCTCCTCATTTCTGATTCGATCGTGCAGTGAAACCCCAAGCATAGCCCTCTCCATTGCCCTTTGAGTGACTTTGAGTCTTTTTATAAGGCCCATTGTTAGCGACCACGTCTCAATTCCATAAGTCATCATTGGCAACACACACTGGTTGAAGACTTTTGTCTTGATACACTGCGGTATTATAGTATTATATTTTACTAACACTACGCAATTACTAACACTATATAAGTTTTTGTTTTCTTTGTATGTTACTAACACTTTTTTTTTTTTTTTTAATAATTATAAACTAGCACTTGACCGCAATCCCGCCTGATGGTAAGCAGTGATGCGATCGTTGATGGTAAAGCGCGCTAGTTTATTAAGAGCCTATTCACTCTACCCTTGAAGACACTCAAATTGTAGTGTGACGGAAACACCGTCGCTGGCAAATTGTTCCAGTCCCTCGATGTACGCGGTATAAAAGGGGAAGCGACAGCAACGCAAGGGTGGAAACTCGCCGTATGATGGGTCGTCCGATGGTGGAACGAAAATGGGGGCATTAAATCATGTAATTCCCTTGTACACTCACCAGAATGCATTCTATAGAATACCGAAAGGCTGGCTACTTTACGCCTGTGCTCCAGGCTTTGGAGACCATTTCGACTTAAGTCTGGGTCGCCAATCAGCCTCTTCGCGCGCCTCTCCACTGAATCCAAAGTAGCAAGGTGATATTTCGCAGCACCAGGCCAAATGTGGCTACAATACTCCACACACGAGCGGACCTGTGCTTTGTACGAATATTTTATTGTTATTATTAGATTTATGGTTTTACATAATCTTGGGACCCTTTTTGGGATGGAAAATCACCAAATGACTCTCCCGCTCTGGGTGGAGCGGAACGCCGTGAAAGACTTTTTCTGACTAAAACCCACCCGTGTTTCTTCACTTGCCTGTGCGCAAGGGCCATGGTTTCTTTTTAACCAACCCTGAGATTGCAGTCCTTTGGAAGGAGTACGAGGTGCCGAAGCCAACTCGCAAAGCTCCATTAGGAAATTTTCATGAAATGTGACACCAGCCGACGATAACCCCTCCCTCGTCTCTGTAAGCGAAGCAAGTGCACCCAAAAATATCCCCAAATGTATAATATAGGTGTAGTACTATTGCCGGATATAGAAAAATAATAAAAAAGGTGGACTATTGCTTTGGTTGGCTAAAGTAGACTTAACAAGAACTATGGAACAGTTATGGCCCCTGTCCGATCAATAGTTTATATAAATTACACGGATAAATGGCAAGAGGTGACTTGCACACTCAAATATGGGCCCCCATAAACGGTCGCTGGCACATAGTATTGTAGCAACAAGGGGGTAACATGTCCTGAAGCGCTTATGAAGAGGCGAGTGGTTCTCCACGGCTATCAGGACTTCATACTGCCTTACTCCGAGCAATTACTTCTATAGGTATCTTTCATCATTACTGATTTTTTTTTAAATACAAGGTTAAAACGAGAAAAAAGTCGTTCAAGCAAAACTGCTGAAACAACTTACGATGCTTAAAAAAGGAACAACTACCTATGTATGGTATGTATAACCTAAGGTAAATAACTTAGACAGCGGAATTCACAAAGGAAATGTGGAAGCTTTAAATACTGAGCTTATTTCCTCGAACGATCTTTAAACGACCACTTCGCTAATTACCCCCATCAGTTTTGTGTACTTCTAGATCGTGACGCGAAGCAAACACGATAAGAAAAGTTGGAAAAATTAAAATCTTGTTGAATTTTGAATGTTAAAAGATGTTCAACGAGATAATACAGTTGGGCGTGGTAAGAAGCAAGATATTTTGGTAATTGCGATAGTGTGCCGCATCAACAAAATATAGTTCGTTAGCGATAGGCATGCTTTCTGATAGTTGTATCGAATGACCACCAAAATATGAAATAATAAAAAAATTGTTATTCTTTAGTTTACGAGTGATGTTAAAACCATTTAATTTTAACACCAAAATACCAGGCACGTGGATTACGTGCCTGGTATTTTGTAAACAGAAACAGGGCTCTCAATTGGCTAGACCATGTACCCTGTCAACTTGCATTACATTACATTAGAACAGTAATAAAACCAGATTCGAAACACCTTTACCAAAACTATCAACGAATTAAAAAGGCATCTAAAAATTTCTCTGAGTCACTGTTGACTGGTAATGAGTACAGGGAAACTTAGTCTTTGGTGAAAGTAAAAGCCAATGGCAATGGGCCGCTCGCCGCTTGGTAAGGACCAGTCCCAGATCGCCGGAGCGTTGTGTTTAACGATCGCCTCAAAGAGATGTCAGGACATCATGATGGGGTCCACGAAGACCGATGCCTGGGCTAGGACTGATGGTTGGTTGAATGAGAAACCGTAGCCCTAGCCCACAGGCAAGTGAAGGAACATGGGTGGGTTTTAGTCAGTAAAGGTCTGACACGCACTTCTGCTCCACCAAGAACGGGAGAGGTCATTCGATGATATCCCATCCACACCAAAAAAAAAAAGCCCTTGGATCCCTTCTTGATAGGTATAAATGATGTCTTATACTATTGAAACAGACTGTTTTTATTAGCTGAATAATTCCAAGCCATTAAAGGGATGGTCGTAATAAAGATTTACTTTGAACGTCAGTTTATTTTCCTAGTGACTGCTTGATCAACAGTTAGTTTGTTTATTAAAATAAGAAGAAGTTAGATCGTCCATTGTGTCACTCTTTGTAAAATCTTTATATTTATGTTTTTGTAATCTATATGGTGTACATAATAAAGAGAGTTCTATTGTATTCTATTCTAAGATTATTATTCAGATTTTAAGTAGTTTTCGTTATGCTCAAAAACGTCTTTGTTTAAAGTTCGGTGACGTTGAAATTTGGCTACAATTTTAGCGATTCCTTTTCGGCGAATTTCAATCACGAGTTAATCAAAATAAATCTAAAAGGATTCTTCTCGAAAATTATAGAATTAATTGGAAATTATTCTTCTGGAAAACTACAGACTTATGTAGTTTTTACAATAAATTTTTTGGGGATTTGTAGTGTCCGAGATCGTTACTTAGTTGGCTAAAATTATATCATCACTAGCTGTTGCCCGCGTATCCGCCCGCATGTTGATATAAAATAAGCGCCAGTTAAAATAATGGGAGCAATATGTGCGTGCTCTTTTGCCCCCGTTTTCGCAACATTTTTTGTTACTGCTCTGCTCCTATTGGTCATAGAGGGATGTTATATAGCCTATATACTTTCTCAGGCTCTAGACTATCTGTGTACAAAATTTCATTACTATCGGTTCAGTAGTTTTGGCGTGAAAGCCGGACAGACAGACAGAGATCCTTTCTCATTTATAATCATAATCAACCTTTTTTATCGTCCCACTGCTGGGCACAGGTCTCCTCTCTTACAGAGAAGGTTTGAGCGTAATAACCACGCTGGCTCAATGCGGGTTGGCGATTTCAGACTTAAGGTCCAGGTTTCCTCAAGATGTTTTCCTTCACCTTCAGTCATTGGTGTCCAAGATATACTTAGAAGGTACATATAACTTTAGAAAAGTTACATTGGTGCTTGCCTGATCTGGAATCGAACCCATACCTACTTGAGAGGCTGGTGTTTTAACTACTAGGCCACCACGACACATTTATAATATTAGCATGGATTATCAAATATTCACAGCCGTTATGGTGGATTATTCAAGTCAAGCTACGCTTGCCGCGGTTGGTCCGTGGATGGGTCTTTACATACCGAAACCCCTCTGTGCCTCGGAATGCATGTTAAACCTTTGGTCCTTGTTGTCATACGTAGATCTTTGACAGTCTTTAGGGTTCGTCAGATATTCGAATATCTGACCACCAGTCTTACCAAGGGTATCGTAATACCCAGTAACTGGGTTGTGGAGGTCAGATAGGCAGTCGTTCCATTAAAATTATGGTATTCAGCTGAATCTGGTTAGACTAGACGCCAATTTCAATACAATTGGGAAAGGCTAGATAGATGATGGTTCATATAATTTATGTAAAGAATAAAAAAAATCCGTTACCTAAACAAAGTACATAATCGTCATCATTATCTTAGCGTTAATCCCAGTCGTCGCATCCGAAGCTTTTCAGCTTTGGAGTCTGGGCTCCGGTTTACCAGTCTCACTATTTCCGTGAAGCGCCTGGCCGTCTGACCTCCACAACCCGAAGGCGATATCGAAGAAATGCAGTTATACCAATTGTTGGACTATTGAGGGTTCCAACAACCCGTAACGACTGTCATTAGATGTTCGTATGGCAACCGGGACCAACGGCTAAACGTGCTTTCCGAGGCTCGATCAGACCAGTGCAAATATTCATATTCATGCATACAACTATTTGCACTGAGCGGGGATCGAACCCGCGCCTCCTTGGGTAGCGGCCGCGTTCGCTACCGCTTCGCCACGGAGGCTGTCGCTAAACAAAATACATAATATGAGTACGCAAAAGAAACTTGACGAAGGTTTTCTATGAAATAATATTTAGATAGAACAAAAAAACCTATTAGTACTGTGTCAAAAGTTGATAAACTGCCAAAAAAAACATTTTAAGTAATTTGAAACACAAAAAAAAAAGATTAAAGAAAAGGCTTTTTTACTCTTTAATAACTCATGTCATGAACACAGACTGTACATAATTGCGAAGGTTTAAAAATATAACGTATAATTTAATAAAGAGATGGCTTTGCATATTTTTGAGTACATTACTGCATGCACGAGGCTGTGTGAATGTCGCAATTCATATGCAAATTTAAGTGTTTAACCATCATGATGGCCTAGTTTTCCTTTTATTTAAATTTCTTATTACATACCTACATTATTTGTCTCTTCCCCTTGGTATTCCATTCAAAGATTGTCTGTAAAAGATCGCTCTCAGCGATAAGACCTCCCATTGTGCCACCCTTTGTAAAATCTTCAAATTTATCTTCTGTAATTTAGATATTGTAGAAAATAAATAGTATACTATTCTATTCTTATTATAAAAGCAGTGGACCACATTTGTATTTAATCCTTATACATGAATTGATACAAACTCAAGGCATTTACTGCCATCAAACCATTCATTATATAAATTCTGAGTAGTTAGTCAGTCAGATAGTTGAAGCCAGCCACCCGTTCTTTGGAATGGGTGGCTGGCTTCAACGTACAACTACGTAGATCTCTACGAAGGAGTCCGAGCATTCCGCACCGAAATTCCATGAACAATGTTTGAAATCAATATAACTATAAACATACAGTATATAACTCACTTAACTTTAAGCTCATAAAAGATTATACGTCAGCATTTTGCACCAAAGATGTTTTCTAATACCTAGAAATTTACGACAATTCGCATTTATTTATTTAATAAAGAAAAACACAGCGATATGACGTACATTAAACTTATACTTATTATGCTTGAATAATCCTAATCAATACTAATATACAAAGCTGAAGAGTATGTTTGTTTGAACGCGCTAATCGCAGCAACTGCGACTCCGATTTGAAAAATTATTTTTGCTTTGGATAACCCATTAATCCAGAAAGGCTTTACGCTATATATCATCACGGTGCGATCAATAGGAACGGAGCATATAAAAAAACGCGGGTGAAACCGCGTAGCTAAACTAAAACTAATTCAAAAATACAGACTAAAGTAAGGCAGTAAAATGGCGCCGGTTCTGTTGTTTAAAAACAAACCCAATTTTAAGTTCAGTGCATGTTTTTCTTTTATTTCATTGAGAAAAGGATATGAGATAACATTTTAGTTTCATTCTGTCAAATTAAGATACATCATAGACAGTTTAGACGCGATTATAAACATGGCGACCAAAAAAAAATACGCCAATTTGCGTCTAACTTGACAGGTCTAAACTAACATTTATCTTCTGTCCTTTTCTTAATGAAATAGAAATAAAAGATGTACTAAACTTAAATTTAATTTAGTTTGTGTAGGAGGGAATCGGGGCGAATATTGAGAACAAAAGTTAGGGACAAAAACAATATTTGCCATTTAAAAATAATGATAATGATAATAGAAACTAGAGGAAAGTCAAGCTGAGTGTCACGCTCGTTTTTCATTGGACTTTTAAAATTATTTATAGTGTTGTTTACTAAATAAAAGTGCGTCATTTATGTAGTAAAAATGCATTTAGTAAATAGTTCATAAAGAACAGTGAAATATCGCAGCATAGTGGCCACATCATGACTTTGTCCCAAACCTCACTCGTAAGACGGGTCACGCGGCCGTCGTTTTCGACATGAATAATTCATAATTACGTGATATTGGCTAAATGCACAAACCGTGCGAAGCCAAAAAATGAAGAAAGAAAAAGAAACAAAATATGTTGAAGTAAAAAAAGTAAGTAAGTTGCCAAGTATATAGTGATTTTCTTTTTGAATACCTGTAGCTAGTCGCTGAATATATCAAGGTCTGATGTTTTATTTTATTCTGAGTCTGATGGGTTTACTGGGGATTGTACACCGAGAACAGTTTTCACCAAAGCTGTATCAAATAAAATATTTTCTTTAAGACCTAGGGTAAATTCTTGGAACTGATAGAGAAATACTTTACAAACTGCATTGTATTTTTCCATTAATTGATCATTACATTACGTTAATCTTAGAATTCTTAGACATTAGTCTTCTTCTCTTTCTCATTAATCGGCATTAATCTTTCTAAGTACATCTTGGACACCAATGACTGGTTAAAAGGTGAAGGAACACATCTTGAGGAAACATGGACTTTATCTGAAATCTCTAACCCGCATTGAGCAAGCCTGGTGATTATGCTCAATCCTTCTCCGTATGAAAGGAGACCTGTGCCCAGCAGTGGAACGATTAAAAAGGTTGATGACAATGACTGTCAATTACCGCGTTGTATCTGCCTGTTTGTACCAATTAAATCACTGTGTTTTTTTCTGATCGAAATGTTTACTTAAATGCTATATTACTACGTTGGAATAACCATGCTGCTTCCACCAATCATGATGGGTCATTAACGCGTATATATAGCCTATACATAAACATTTTTATCCACGAAATGAATAGAAGCGGTACGGTGGCAATGACTTTCATTTTGACATTTCACTAACAATATTTAAGTTGCTGAACAGGGAATTTTTCAAACCTATAAATCAATAGGGATGTATCCAAGCTATGAAAATAAAAAAAAAAATAATTAGTCCGTCTTATAGATAATAAAAAAAATTAAGACCCGTATTTTTCATTTTGTCGAAATTACCAAAACTTACTGAGATATAGCGTATTAAGTTACGGAGTGGGGGGTAATTACGGCACGTCGTTGTATATTTTGTAACACGGCGTGACGTCATTCGAGATTTCAAATCAATATATCTTCCTAAGTATTTGAATGAGAGAAAAAATAAAAAATACGTGTTCAATATTTTTTATAAATCTATCTGATGGACATTAAATTATTTTTTGGGATACAACCCAATTGATTATTAGCAATTTCCTTCAAAATCTTTCGGATTATTATTAAAGAAATGGGTTACGCTGTATCGGTCTTTGTCGTACCATGCCATACTACACGGCACATAATTGCCTACCTAACACACCATCAATCTTAATTTAAACCATTTTGAAGGATACTACTCATTCATTGCTTCATATGTTCGCAAAGTTTATCCGCTCAACAACGTACATTACGCAATGATTGTTTTTGAACTGTCAGAATGATATTCATTGCTACTCATAATGTTTTACGCAATCAATTCTTTGACACAAAATGTTATAAAATACATATACTTAAATGTGGTTACAATACTTTGCACGTATTAATAAAGGCGATTCGTTAATGTTATGCACGTATGTACGAAATTGCATGGCTTGATATAGTGAATACACATGGCATCACGTTCATTGTTGAGCAAAATAATTACTATTCGAATATGGAATTATTTTCAGTTTAACCTTTAGATTTGAACTCTTACAATATTTAACATAACCAACTATTAACACTACGTACTAAATTAAATGAGTGATAGTGAAGTATGATAATTAACAAATGAACACAAATATAAAAGGACACATAGGCGTTTCTAAGTACGCGTGCGGAAGCGTGTCTAGAAGACTTACAGAACAGCCATCTTGAATGGCATGTTTGTATAGCCATGCAACGTGGCAATGCTTCCAGTCTAAGCCTACTGGTGACGTATGCGTGACTACCAGCCTACGAGAAATTACGCATTTCGACCCCAAAGGGCTCTAATCTGTACATAGTTAGTTACTCATAAGGCTACACAAGTGAAGTAGTGGTGGCCTAGTAGTTAAAACACCAGCCTCTCAAGTATGAGTGTACGGGTTCGTTTCCAATTCAGGCAAGTACCAATGTAACTTTTCTAAGTTATATGTACTTTCTAAGTATATCTTGGACACCAATGACTGATTAAAAGGCGAAGGAAAACATGTTGAGAAAACCTGGACTTTAGTCTGAAATCGCCAACCCGCATTGAGCAAGCGTGGTGATTACGCCCAATCCTTCTCTGTATGAGAGGAGACCCGCCCATCGGTGGGACGGTAAAAGGTTAATGATGATGATGGCTACATAATATTTCCATCGCTTAACCTTAAGTATTGTATGTAATTGTCGATAACCTGACAGATAAGTTACAAAGAAACATAAAATACCTTTATTTCGTTTGTTACTTTTTAAACAATTGTCATACAAAAAAGAAGACACAACTAGAAAATAAGAACGAGTATAAAACAAGAATAAAGTTTATTTGAACCGTTTGTGAAACACAGAATACAAAGAACAAAATAAAAAGTGGAACTTACATTTAACTACCAAGGTACAGACAACCTAGGTCACCGTCAAATTTGTTCTTCTAACAAAAAGATATAAATTTTATTTTTACAACAATAGTGTGGACCTTACTTCTACGGCAAAAAGGTTGATTATAGCATTAATTTTTATTAATGCCAGACAGTTGCTGCCTGACGCTGGTTTTTTAATTAAAATTTAAGGACAAGTCACGGCCAGTAGGTACAAACAGTCTCAATATACTTAATACTAATTTTTATACTTATAAATATAACTAATTAATTATAACTAATACTTATTATTAAATAATACTTATAAAGTTATTGAAATATAATTGTAAAAACTAAATAACAAGAATAGACTCGGAAATCACCAGCAAGCTTCACAATAAACAAAAAATGAGTTCCTTTGAGTGCGAAAATTAAATTAATCCTTGCATTATTATTCCAACAGAATAAAAGCTAACTAATTACTTTAATATTTTGTAGTAGATACCTATCGCAAAAAAGGGGGCAAAAATTTACTTGAAAATAAATGCTAATTCATGCAAAGATCATGATTAAGGAAAAGTACTATAACCAAAAGGGAATAATAACAATAAATAATATTGTGACGAGTTTATTAACAATATCGTTGATACGACACTGGGCCCCCAGTATGGGGTAATGACGTAGTCAAATTATACCCTACACATCTGACATACCCCAGAGGGGCAAACGCATGGTTACCCCATAATGGGATCGAGATATAGAACAAAAAAGAATAGATGCGAAGTTACCGAAAATATGATCGAAAACACAGTAATTCAGGGAATGCTTGCGGTGTATATAAAAGTAACTAAAGTTCGTTAAAATCCATTTTTCCACTACTTCTTCAGCCTATGGATGTCCACTGCTGGACAAAGGCCTCCCCCAAGGCTTTCCACGCTGACCGGTCTTGTGCTGCCCGCATCCATCGGCTTCCCGCGACCTTCACCAGGTCATCGGATGTGTGATGCTGATGTGTGTTTGTCATGTCTAAAATTTTGGTGCAAAATTAAAAATCTGTGTAGACATTCGTCTTTATAAAATGTAGATATAGTAACAAAAAAATTGAAAAACTATGGCATGCGAGTTATGTGAGCACTGTCAAAGTCCTATCTACAAAGATGATAAGATCACAATACGAGAGGGCTTCAGTTACCACAAGAAATGCCACAAGTGCTATGTCTGCAGCGAAACCAACCTCCTGAACGCAGAAGTTTTCAAAGGGGTGATATTTTGCTGTAGCTGCGCTCAGAGGATATTTCAAGGATGCTCCACAGCTCGCAGGACCAAAACTATGACCAACGGCAGGGGACGGAGGATCAGGTCCAAGTCGCGCAGGCGCGACAGAGAAAGAACAAAAGGCCATCACGAGATGATTGAAAATAGCAGAGACGGAGTCATAGAACTGGCAAGGCTAGTGGGATCCAACACAGACTCTGATGAGCTACTGGAGAAGAAGCAGAAGAAATCCAGTTACAGCACTACCATACTGCGTAAGCGTCATCCATCGTAAATCCTTCGATGTCCACTGTACGCATGATGGATGGAAAGAAGCACATGAATTGTCTTTGCCCCATTGGTGTAATTGCTGCATGGCGTTCCAGTGTGAGGAAAAATAAATAAATAAATAAATAAATAAATCGGTCCACCTTGTTGGGGGCCTCCCTAGGCTGCGTTTTCCAGTACGTGGCCGCCACTCCAGAACCTTACTTCCCCATCGGCCATCGGTTCTACGAGCAATGTGGCCTGCCCACTGCCGGTTAAGTTTAGCGACTCGCAGAGCTATGTCGGTGACTTTGGTTCTTCTGCGGATCTCCTCATTTCTGATTCAATCACGCAGAGCAACTCCGAGCATAGCTCTTTCCATTCCACTTAAACCAATATAAATTCTATATGACTATAAATTAAGTTAATTTTCGAATACATAAGTCCTATTGGATAGTTCATCAAACTGAATATTTCTGATTTCAAAATACCTACATTTTCGTTTCTACTGGAATTTCTTATTCCGTAGTTTGAAACAGAGTTAGGGTGTTGCAGAGTGATTTATTACGCACTAAACGGATTGGCTGCTGAACCGAAGATTTGCTGTATCGTTGGACTACGCACCCTCGAATAGGGGCTGCTCCTGCTTCGTGTTTTTAATTGCATCTGCAGTCTGTTAGGTTTTATAAAATTGATGTATGAGGATTTCTATTGACATCCAATTGATGATTGCTGGTAAAATGAGCAATTATTTTATTAAAATTTAGAAAAAAATAAATTTAATTATCATAAATCTCCGGTTATCGAAATTCATTAAGACAAAATAAAACATACTCTAAACACAGACTTCAAATAAAAACTTTGCTGTCGTTGACCCCCCAAAAAATCATCAAATATAATATTGTATGTTATTTAGAATTCAATTTGACCCTATATTTATTTTAGTATAGATATAATGTACTACTGTGTACAACTAACAAGACGTGAATCATAGTCTGCGATGCGCGGAGACCCTCCGTGAGGTTGGCAGCAATATCGTTGCTGACCTTTCCTGAGGAGCGGTGGTAGGTCTAGACCGATTACCTACCGATAGCTAAAATACGTGCATTGATTTGGAGTTGTGGACACCAGCCAGTAATACCGCATTACCTAATAGAACAATGATTATTATGAGTGTATCTGACAAACAATTAAACAATGCTTGTTTAATCGTAATAATTCAATAGAATAGAATACTCTTTATTATGTACACCATATAGATTACAGAACATAAATATAAAGATTTTACAAAGGGTGACACAATGGGTGGCCTTATCGTTAAGAGCGATCTTTTACAGACAACCTTTGGATGGAATTCATCTGATCATCAAATTTATCTGATCATAATATCTTTTTTGTTGGTGGGGTAGATACACGTCTTGAACACTAGTGTTAGTCTTCTTTTTCTTCTTCAGCCTGACTCTTGTGCTGCCCGCATCTATCGGCTTTCCGCGTCCTTCACCAGGTCATCAGTCCACCTTGTTGGGGGATTCCCTATTAGGTAGTGTTAGTATATCTATACAAATAATATAGTTTTAATTTTTATGTTCTAATATATAATTTATTGGTACGGACGACAGCAAGTCAAGCTAATCGCATCACCATCATCATTTGCATCACTGGAATCTAGACTCCAAAGCTGAAAAAGCTTCGGATGCGACTAGGATTAACGCTGAGACACCGCGGAGCCCAGGATCCGCTTACCAATCTAACTGCTGATTATGGCTAAACTTCGATATTTTCCGTGAAGTGATTGCAGTTTGACCTCCACAACCCGAAGGCGACATCGAGGCAAGTCAAACTATTATATTCCCAAACAACCTTGAGCCTTAATTCTTTCGCGATAAAGTTGAAAATGTAAGGAAGAAATTTGACGGGTTGCAGAAGCTTGATGTGTTGTCGTTTGTACATACAATGGAAGAAAGGAAAACGTTAAATACAAAGTTCTTGAAACTTTTTCAGTATTGCACTACCATTTTAATTTGAAAACAATTTTAATAATACTTTAATCAAAATCATTCTACCTAAAACGTTCGCCAAACGTAAACATTATCACTATAGTCACATGAACGTCGTTAATTTAAACCAAATTCATAGAACCTCTTAATAGAAACACAGGTACTAACCCCTTCCCAGTAATTAACATTTTAGGAGCCTACAGTAGGACTGTAATAATATTACCCATTTGACTGGATAAGATTAAGAAGAAGGTAAGATTTGGAACTACGGGAGTAAAGGTAAAGAGAGTGGAGACAGGACACATGCAATACGTATGCGCGTCCGACAGTACGCGTGCGCACACACGCACACACTTGCATACTATAATATCTTCCGTGGCGAAGATCTTCGTCGAGATGGGCTGCCATGGCTGAAATATAGTCTGGTGGACTATACATATTTAGATATGATTATAAGTAAAATTTTCACAAATTACTTTTCTTTTGTGATTTTGTACCTATTGCCATAACATATTTTTACTTATGAAAATCATAATTATACATTATTTCTCCAGGGCTCTTTAGTCGGTTTTCAGAACTTCTTTCATATCTATAAATGAGAAATTATTTCAAAGCTTTTCTGGATCGTTACATCGGAAAAATATACAAATCACTCACATTTCAGTGGTTTTTCGAAAATTTAAGATTATAAATCAATGTAGTAAATAAAAAGTACATTATATGTTATTTATACGCGGTAGAAGTGAAATCTTCAAAACATTTTAAAAAACACTGCATAATGGTACCATCTCATTTTCTTACACATTAAATCCTATAAATTTAAGTGTCTGTCTCTTTTTAAAGTCGCTTTTTCGTTCGATGAAACTAGGAATTTTCACTTCAAAAAACTAAAGAATGCAGAATATTAGTTGTCTGAATTTGTTCCCGATTGATGGTAGTAGTCTTAGCATATAACTTACATGACACTTGAAATTATGTTAGCGAAATGTGAGTCTACTAAATGACTATAACTATAGGAATCATTTCTGCCTATACCTACGAGAACCACGCGTGTAGTTATGCGACAGCAACTGAAGGTTATATTCGCACATAGAGAATAATTTTACAAAGCAATAGCAGTTGTAACGCTTAAAGTTAATGTTATTACTAACGAGCAGTACAATATGTTACGGGAAGGGTAAATGTAATGTTCTACAATTAGAACCTCTTTAATTATAATGACCGCAGTCTACATGGCACCTTATATATTACCAGCTTCTGCTCGAGACGTTTTGTTTCCCCCCAACCCATCCTGTATGAAATTTCTCGTCCTATTGCATAGCCTACTGGTGTTATTACTTCGGTTCAGCTCAGATTTCTGCGTTTTCGCTCGCTTTTTAAGAGTCTAGGCATAATCCCCCTTATTCATAAACGCTGCTTAAAGTTAACTAGTGATCAGCGATTTTTTAAACATACATTTTAGACGCATGCAGGTCACTTAACTTTAAAAATCCATTATGAATAAACCCCTTAAACACTGTGGTGTTTATTCATAAAGGATGATTTCAGTTAGGTGACGTTAAAAGGTCAAAAATGTATAGTTAAAGAATCGCTAATCACTCGTTAACATTAAGCAGTTTTTATGAATAAGGGGGAATGTGATCTAAATAGATGAATTTTTATGTTGAATATTTTTTCAAACCAGACTCATGACTATTGCTTTAAAAAAATCTTCGGCGTTGTTATTAGTAGATACAGACACATATATTCATGTAATAAGCAGTTGGTAAAAACCATGCATGTTCCGTGTGCTTGCTACAATTTAATGTATGTAATTTCTAACCCCGTGTTTACAGAAATAAAAAACTTATAATACTTGTTTTCAACAATTTGACAATAGACTTGGTAAAATCATCTATTATGCATGTTATATATTGCCTTTGTATCTGACATATTATTTGAACTCTTTTATTCAACTTTTAGAGAAGATTTTTACCCAACTAGTGTTTGCACTTATATTTTTTACTTATTAATTATAGAAGTAAACGATAAACGAAAACGGTGGACTCAACAAAAAGAATAGATGTTTTTTTTACTATACTTTCAAGCAAACACGGACAAAGAGGAAGGGTTAAGGGAAAATTATAAAGAACAAAATAATTAAAACCATAAAGCCTTTATTAATTAATTTAAGGATTATAAAACGGAAAATACGCGTTCCACAAAGTGTTCACTTCTTTTTAACCATCAGTCAAACTGTCGGAATATCAAAAGTGCTTCGCTTAAAACGCCTTTTGATATTGCGTCTTTCAATTTTCCACGAACTTTGTATTTCATGGGAATTGCTAATGTTTTAGGTGACCATTAAGTATCTAAACAGAGAGTATAAAAAGTTACTTATAGCAGCTATTGGAATCACTTATCAAATAAGTCACGAGACATTCAGTCTAATATTAACCAGCAACTGAATTTTGGAGGTCCGGTAGCCAGTTGATTCATGTAAAAACTCCTAATTGAGCTGCATTCGATAAGACTGGAAACCTACCCAAATATAATGGAAAAAGGCTGGTCAATTGAGGTGATGATGAATCATCTGATGTTGGAATTGAGTGAGGCCAAACCTAAAAAATTATTTGATATTTTATTGAAAAAAGGAGTAAAAATAAACTTATGATTTGTAGTACCGACCAGATGAAACTATTATTTGAACTTTCCAAATTTTTTAACGTTGATTTTTTACCCATATGTACTTTAATGTTCGACATTCAAATACCTACCCTTTGTACAGACCTGATCAGACTATACCTCTACAATCAACTATTTAAAATCCAGAAGACCTAAACATTTTCAAAATATCATTCAGCAAGACAATCCCTTACCGCAAGAATGGAATCATAAATACAACAAAAAGATTTGTTTATGAGATAATAATCCCAATGAACTTCCAACGAAGCGACAACGTCACAAAAAATCAAAACATAAGTCGCTTATATTTTAAACGAACTTAATAACCAAAGAATTTACTTTGACTTGACACATATTTCTTCCATAATTACATCCATTTATTTCAACGCCTTCAAGAATCTCGGACGGACATTTGATAAAGTAATCTGAGGCAATTTTTTTGCTGAACCCAAGTCGACGGGAACGTGAAATAAAAATAAACCAGAAACGGCCTCTTCGAACAACAATGGAGGTTTAAATCACCATTCAGATGTGGGGGAAGCTGATGGATTGACAGTGTATGCAGTATGGGGAAGTGAAACGATTGATTTGCTCTTTTTGTTGTGTAAATATTGGGTTGAGATAAGTGTTTTAGTTCGGGAAGAAGAACCAATATAAAATAATTTAATTTCATATATTGGGTATAACTTTCCTTAAATGTTTTCTAGGCTAGATCAACTCTAACAGAATTCATGTGACGATGAATGGCATATATAGCCTATAATGTTCACACTTCTGGGATACAAGTCTCCTCTCTGTGATTCACCATCCGTCCCAGTATGTGCTGGTAAATGGACGTCTTAATTGTTTTTGCTCTTATGACATACCGATTTTCTCAAAATGTTTACGATCATCGTTTTGAGAGCAGTAGTAGTGAAATTATTTATGTAACTTAAATCACCTATGTTGAGTTCAGCACCTGGGTTCGAACCCATGACCCACAACTCATAAATCGCGACGTTTACCACTGGGCTACAGCTGTAACCGTTATGTGGTTTCTCTCTACAGAATTGTGAATAAGATTTAATAGCTTTTTGTCAAGCTTATTACTTACGCTAATATCCTAAACACGAAGACTAATATTGCATGTTAATTGTTTTACACTCGGCTCAAAGGGCACATAAATATTAATTGCCAGTTTCCAATGCAATAGCGGCACCCCTCACTAGTTCACGTGCGGGCCATAGGGGGCGAAATGTGCAAACAATTAGAAAGGAGCTCTTTTTTCGCCCTATTCTAGGGGTGCCGCACAATGGCACTTTATGTCAACGACATTTCTCGTCTATTTAAATGCGGCTGGGTCTATCTTGCACTAGACATCTGTTACTTTCACACCGACCGTAAATTATATTGTAATGGCACTGGAATATAATCGGATCTCCTTTTTTATGATAAATGAATCGGATTTATTTTTGTACTTTAATATCTGACTGTGAAATGCGAAATTGTTTGATATTATTTTTGATGCCTCTGTGTCATTTTCACACGATAGCATAGTCAGCTTCTATAGTTACTACTGCTGGAATATAGGCCTAATCTCCCTGAGAGGCCCTGGGCAGAAATCTACCACGCGGGCCCAGTGTTCTTGTGTTTGACTTTCTGGCTATATGTCGGTTTCCAGACCTTTGTGAGAGCAGAGATGATGAAATAAATCATACAAAGTCAACAAAGACTATTGGGGAAGACATGTACTTGAGTGGCTAATACTATATTCTCCTATATTATGCTATATTCTGATAATGATGATCTAAGTGCCTACTTTATTTTGACGCACGACTTTTTTGGAATGAATTTTTATTACATAATTGAATATTATGATTTTAGATTTAGTAGATGCTAAATTTAAATTTATAATATACAATTATATAAGTCATGGTGTTTCAGTTATGGTTTTTATGACCATACACATTTTAAACTAAGGAAATATCGATACGTTGAGTTGTATGCTTAAATTGTAAATTTTTACACAGAGCTAATCCCGATAAAAGCATGTGCATATAAACTAATTCTATGTATATAGTGAATGATTAGTGACTGAGAGAAGTATATTACAAGTTCTTGCTATACCCATCTAAAAGCTACTGCAGATTTATTCTGTAAAATCTCATCGTTAAAGTAAGCTTACAAAGTGCTGTCAATACTGCCCATCCCTAACGTTAGATGAAAATACAGTTCACTTTACCTACATAAGTTATACCACGGTGAGATTTTTTTTACAATATAGATGGGCAGGTGCGGAAAACCCCAAACGGCGAATATATTTCAATCCTTTTGGGAGTTATATGTTCGAGCCGTTTGGAGTTGAAATACTCGTACTAGAGTATGGGATTCGTGTGCCCACGGTTTTTCGAGACAACGGTTAGTAAAATTTTCCCGGGATTAGCAGGCTGGGTTATTATTGTACAAAAAATCAGCATCGCTATACTAGATAGTAATGCTACCAGTCTTTTGGGTAATTTTGCTATTGATAGCGATGTGGAAAATTTATGTCTGTAAGCTTATTATTATGTAAACATTATAGTGTTTAATCTTGTGTTTGTCTGGTGAAGCCGTATGGAGGACGGGTCTGAGCAGTTTTGTTGCGATGTGTGCCGGGTAGGATGCGCCAAATGTTGTTGTGTTGGGAGTTTGGTCGTGGAGGGTCTTCAGATCAATCTCCCTTTGACGCAGCATCGTTGGTCGTGTTGTTGGGTTTAACATTGCATCACCTCGCTCAACTGCCGTCTTCCTTCCTATTCGCTCAATCTGAGTGAATAGGTTCTTAAAAAACTAGTGCGCTTTACCGCCAACGATCGCATCACTGCTTACCATCAGGCGGGATTGCGGTCAAGCGCTATTTTATAATGATTAAAAAAAAAATAAGTAAAAATAATGCTATAGAAATATAAAAAAAATCCCAGAAAAACAAAAAACTCTTGACCAAAATATACTATAGAGTATTAATCACATGTATCGATTTAAACAATATTGTTCAAGTCGACACAAAGGAGGGCGAAAAGCTCACCCTACGCGTATGTAAATCTATTCAAAAAGATTCTTTTGATAACGGTCTTTTGTAAGCTGAAGTACGACCTAAAGTGCCATTTTTCTCCTAAATACATAAGCACTGGCAATCGGAAAACTCAACGCGGGATCCACTCCGTGTGAACCTATTCGATCTCATGCATTTAAATTCAGAATTAGTCGAAAGCCTTGCCGCAGACCGACTTTTTGCCGAAGGTGAGCAACCTATTCCTCGGATTTCTCTTTAATACCACTTTCATTGAAAACGTGATTGATTTAATGGCCTTTTGTATACCATAAAAACTTTAGAACTCGACTTCGCTTTTAGGAGTGTCAAAACGAAAAATAAAAACATTGATTTTGTTTTAAAAGTTTAAGAGAGACTAGTACCCACGTCTTCCATTTTGTAAGAGATGTGGTGTGACAAAATAAATAATCTATCCAAAGACAGCTTCATGTGTGGCAGGCAGAAAAATGTATCTGGAACATAAAAGGATGGCAGAGGTCGGTTCGTTACGTTTTGTCGGTCCCAGGGGTGTGCCTTACGCGGTGAGCTGGTAGCGCTGTAGGTACATGAATGTTTTATACTAGCGTCACAATTCAGATTTGTATCCACTAGTGGAGTAAGTTTATAGCCTGCTCTTGTCCCATGTCGGGCAATAAAGGGGCGTGTTTATTGTTTTTCGTATTGCCAGTTCAAGGTTTGGCCGCTTCGGCGCGATTTTATTACTCCTAAATTCTACCATAAAGTAATTCCATGATTAAGTACTGCGCTTTTGGTGAAGAATATTTGATTATTGTATTTATTTATGCTAATTAGGCAATGGAATCAACAGTAATATGGTTCAAATACACACAGGTCTTACGGTTTTGATTCGACTTAAAACCGTTAATTATCATCTGTACTATAATTTTCCCATGTTGGGATCGCCTTCCAATCTAACCGGTTGCAGCTACATACCGGTATTTTAGATGGATTGACTGCCTATTTGACTTAGCAACCCATTTAATAGTGATACTACACTCATTGGTTCGAATGGGGATCAGAATTTCTAGCTTCTGGCAACCCGTATGTCTAAGTTTGACGAATGTTAGCCATGGTCAACGGCTTAACGTGCTTTCGTATGTATGGAGGAGTACGGAGGGGTCTCGGTATGTCAAGATGGTCACCTATCAACAGATCAGCCTCAGTAAGCGTAGCTCTACCTGACCGATCGGCCTGTACGGCTTTTATTAATTAACCACGGGTTTCTCCTCGACTAAAGACAGAGTATTACCAATATTGAAATGTAGTTACATTTTACATACATGAAATTTAGGTACTTGCTTATACCTATAGCGTAGGCAATTAACTTGTCTTATTTTTACCGAGAAAGGATAATAGTAGTTCAGCCTGTGTGAAAACAACTTCAAGAGACACTATGTAAAAAGAAAACAACCCTTATTTTTGTTGTAGTTTTTCCGGGTCATCACTCGTATGAGGAAAATATCAGTACCTCTCTTTGACGTGACTAATTTAATATTTATTTTTACGCTATTGTGAAAAGGAATGCTTTCCATTACATATCGCTTATGGCTTTGTTTTGTAAACAAGCAAAAATATAACTTATTCAAAATTGTCTAGAGGTAGCCTTAGTATTTACGGTGCTTTTGAATTCATTATGAAATTCCATGAATAAGAAACCAAAATTGTCTTCATTATAATAATTAGGTTAAAAATGCAAGAAAAATTTTGACCCGGCCTGTCAGTTGACAAACAAAGTCACTGCTAGTGCCTAAGCTCCTTCACGTTCCCTTAGTTGAGCTGTCTTCTTCACGAAATATACTTCATCTCATCTCATATTCTGCACATCTACTCTTTACTTACATCATTCTACTCTTTACTCCTCATCTCTAAGAGTGGCTTGTTAGAATTGATTTTTTTTTTCTTTTATTTTTAGATTGTTAAATTATTATTTATTTTTAAACTTTTCCCACATTAGGAATTTTCTCCGGTATCGTGGGTATACATCAAAAGAATGGAGAGATGAAGAGTGAAAATGAGAATGGTGTGGGGTGACGAAAGAATCAGCTTACAGAAACAATATACAATGGCGCTGATTCTCTTGTTCACAAACTAAACTAAATTAAAGTTCAGTGCTTCTTTTTCTTTATATTTAATTTAGAAACTCGGCTGGGCTGTCTTCGGGAAGCTACGTAGAATCTTCTCGTCCGATAAGTGTCTCAGACAAAAGTCTTCGACGATTTTGTGTTGCGAGTGATGACTTATGGAATTGAGACGTGGTCGCTAACAATGGGCCTTATAAGAAAGCTCAAAGTCACTCAAAGGGCAATGGAAAGGGCTATGCTTGGGATTTCACTTGCGCGATCGAATCAGAAATGAGGAGATCTGCAGAAGAACGAGAGTAACCGACATGGCCCGAAGAATTGCAACACTAAAGTGGCAGTGGGCTAGACACATTGCCCGTAGGACCGATGCCCGATGGGGCCGACGGGTTCTCGAGTGGCGACTACGCACCAAAAGACGTAGCGTGGGTAGGCCCCCAACAAGATGGACCGACGACCTCGTGAAGGTCGCGGGAAACTGTTGGATGCTGGAAGCGCAGGACCGGTCGTCGTGGAGAACCTTGGGGGAGGCCTATGTCCAGCAGTGGAAGTTTTTCGGTTGAGATGATGATGAGAAAGGGACAGAACATATTAGTTTAGACCTGTCAAATTAGTCCACACTTGATGTACAGTGATTGATTATTTTTGGTCGCCATGTCTATAATTGTATCTAAACTGTCTATGGAATACCTTAATTTGACAGGATTCAACTAAAATGTAATATGTGTCTTATATCCTTTGTTTAATGAAGTAGAAAGTAAAAGAAGTGAAGTTAAAATTATTTTATTTATTTGGACTTCTAACAGAGCTACCTTAAATGCTAGAAAATATAAATAACAGAAAATGACCTTGTGTTTCTCCACTTAGAAGAAGTCACAGCATGCAAATAATAATATAACAGCATGAATAAAAATTGTTTATTTGTTTGTGGAGAAGAGAATCAGCGCCATTATATTGTCTTTTCTGTACGCTGATTGTGAATGAATAGTGAGCCCTGGTTTCGTGAAGATAATCAGAACAACGCCTAACAGTATTGGCATGTATATACTGACCTGCAGGATTTAATGCAAATGAGTGTAGACAGCGCATTACAAAATACTCGTGGATTCACGTTGTCCTGTCGGCCTCCGTGGCGCAGCGGTCAACACGTCTGCCTGCGACGTGGAGGCTCCGGGTTCGATCCCCGGCCAGGTCATGATGGAAAACGATCTTTTCCTGATTGGCCTGGGCCTTGGATGTTTATCTATATATGTATCTATTATAAATATATTATCGTTGAGTTAGTATCCCATAACACAAGTCTCGAACTTACTTTAGGGCTAGCTCAATCTATGTGATTTGTCCGTATATATATATTCTATTTCCATGTCAATTTTCCATGTATTTAAATTAATTATCTCCTCAGAATTGAACAATACTAAACAGCGTCCTAGAAAATAATAATTCTTTAAGACAATATAGATTATTCTAGTATTTAGCAAGCAATTCATACTTTAATGAATATAGGGTAAGATCGATATGAAAGGGTTAGTTAGTTAAAGTCATATTATCCTACGATGTGGAGGTACATACTTCAAATATGATTAGCCGTTTGATTCTCTACAGTCATAACATATAAAATTAATATATTGTGATATCGCTGGGGCAATCAATGGCCTTTCTTTGAAGGGATTAGAACACAGGTATTGTAGTCTCCTATTTTTATGTTAGTGTTGTTGCCTTGTGGGTTGTCCAGGTTAATTACCAATCAAACCCTGTTTGATGATTTGGACATATCAGCTAGTTTTCGCCGTAATCCAACAATGGTTGAAACTGAAGTCTAAAACTGTACCTATTCTAACTAATTTAATGATTAGTTAAACTCTCAGATTATACTGATAGAAATATAAATATCAACTTTTAAATACAGGGTGGCGCAATAGAACGTGCATTTTTAAAATAATTATTAAAAAATAAATACAAAAGGTATAGTTAAAATAAAACTAAGCAATTATTAAGTGATAACTGAAGTTTATTTTTTAAAATAGGAGCCTCCCTAATTTGCCGTACACCATACTCAGAACAAAATAGTCGCCTGACAACTACGTACGAACGAGAGTTTTCGTAAAATGCGCGCACGCAAAATGCGCGACGCTTCCCGTCGAAGTGACTCATAGTGACTAAAACTTCATGAACCGCGCTACCCAACGATATCGGTCTCCCCTCGCCCACGCCCCTTCTACCCCGAAAAAAAAGATGATGCAATATGCACGTTCTATTGCGCCACCCTGTAGAATAGTGTTGGCCTAGTGGTTAAAACACCAGCCTCTCAAGTATGAGTGTGCGGGTTCGATTCCAGGTCAGACAAGTACCAATGTAACTTTTCAAAGTTATATGTACTTTCTTAGTATATATTGGACACATATGGCCGAAGGTGAAGGAAAACATCTTGAGGAAACCTGGACTATAAGTCTGAAATTGCCAACCCGCATTGAGCAAGCGTGGTGATTACGCTCAATCCTTCTCTATATGAGAGGAGACCTGTGCCCAGAAGTTGGACGATAAAAAATGTTGATGATGATGATGATAATATAATGTTCTAAGTTTACATAAAAGAGCGATACTTCCATATCCAAGGGTTATCTAATATAGAATTAAAAATGGCACCACACTCTTAGAAAATATTTGTAACTAAGATTTAGTTTTATCGTCCCATTTCTGGGCATAGGTCTCCTCTCATACAGAGAAGGGTAATGACGATTAACTTTAGGAATGATAATGAAAAATCGCCAGTTTTATACTTTCGCAACCAACTAAATACCTACTTATTGAAATAAGTTGATAAGACAGACATTTATAATGTGTTCATATCATATAAAAATAACGTGTGAAGCTAAAACACCTAAACACCGATGAAAACACCTTTGAGATTATACATGAGTATATTTTTCCATTCAATTCCGTTCCATTCATACTTTAATATACACGAGAAGACCGCGTATTGTACGCTTTCGTACAAAGCATATCGTTCTTTCTTCTCCTCATTTGTATATATGTACGTATCTAACACCAGGTCATGAATCCGTCTATTTTATGGGCAAAACCTTTGCGATCTCTTGAATCCCTGCTGAGGCTACATTTGGCTAACAACCGAAGTAAACAAATAAAATATATATCACTGACACTAGGCAGCGTCCCCGGTCATACATACAAACTATGACATTTCCCCTTTATTCTGACCGTAGTGTACATAAAGCATATTCGTATCAATAACGAATAGGCTTTTTTTGCGAGCGTCCGGGTTAAAACATTTGTTATATGAAGGACACCTCTACTGGTTTATGTCTGTATACATATGCATACTGTATTCATATATGACTGGCATGTTATGTCTTATTATGTTCGTGCGTGTAGGATCATGTTTTTGCTAGAGATTGCAGTCATGAAAAAAAAGATTACGAGATTCGCAACAATACTGTGTATATCTCGGGAGTGCGGTGAGAAGAATAAGGAAAATATCATGGTACTGTTTTGAAGTGATGATTATTATCTTTAGGAGGCAATGTTTTTGAAGTTGTTTTTTTTTTTTATTTAACTTTGAGTATAGAATACTTTCATCAAGGTTGGATCCGGTCATTACAAAACTTAATTAAAAGAAACAAAATAAAGATCAAATGAAACCTACAAAACAAATTAACAGTTTTGTTCCCACGTCCTAATGAACCCAGTATTGATTGAGCGTTCAGAACTAATCAATAGGTCCATTTGTCGACTAAAGTCAATCTCAAGCATTTTCGTCGTGGAAAAACAAAGCCGTCACGGAACGAAAACCAATTATCTTTGCTTCAGCCTTAACCTATCGAATCGAAATAAAATGTAGAAAACACCAACGGGATGATTGGATATTACTTTACCTCGCCGCGAAGCCTATCGACTTCCAAATTGGAGCAAACGTAATAACTTCTCTTCGATTCGAAATAAACCTTGTGACATGTTTGGAACATAGAATATTCGTAATATTACCTTTGGTGCTCTCCACGACGCAGTCTATCCTCCAGAGAACCAGGGCCGCGTATACAGTAAGTAACATCTTGCCACCGCGGGAGCAAAATAATTCACTTTTATGGCCCATCTTCATACACAGGCAAATTTTCGGCAATGCCGCCCTTTACAGGCGAAAGTCGAAACATCACAACACCACTTTGTTGCTCGAAACAAAAGTCCTCGCGGCACTGAACGTTATGAGACAGTTACGACTAACACTTTTACTGCAGCGAATTTATACCGAGCGACAAAAGTAATTTGTGTAGTATACGATGCATTGACACTGCCTTCCGTTTTATATTTCTTTGTTGTTTTATCTGTAACAAAAGAACATGGAGTTAGAGACAGTTTGCATTTGAATTTTCACAGTTTAAAACGATTTATTGGATTTGATACCACAGAGTTAACATAGCATAGCGTTTCATCATCATCATCAACGACCTTTCTATCGTCCCACTTCTGGGCACAGGTCTCCTCTCATACAGAGAAGGATTGAGCGGAGAAGGATTGAGTATAGCGTTTGGCAAAGCTAAATTCAAATGGCGTACCTACTGTTTCGGAAGTTCGATATAAGTATAAATATTTCACTATTTTGCAAAAATAATGCTGGCACGGGATAAAAATATTCCTATTTGGAATGTAAGTGAGGCTAAACTCAGGTAGTAGATTAATAATGCTAATGTAGGTTATACTAGCGCTTAATAATAAAACGTTCAACGCTTATATTTGTAAAAGAAAAAGAAAACTTCGAAAAAATGTGTACGAAGGAAAACTAACATTGTAATTTTGTGAACATTTAACATTGTCCTCGTGTTGCTAAAAAGAAAATTGAAAACTTTTGCAAATCGCCTCAATGTAATTGCCTGAGCAGTGTTATATTTTTTTAAAACACATGTACTGTTTTATTTTTTTAACACAAAGAGCAGAATCAGACGCACCGGAATTGTAACATACACATATATGTATTACAAAAAATTCAAGGAATTTTAAATAATGCTTGTAAATTATATTTTAACCCAATCACAACATGTTTAATTGGGCATTGTTCCAATTCAGAATTTCGCCAGAATATGTCCGGAGAGAATACTGTATTATTTTGCAAAGAAGAAATGTACTTTAATAATTTATTTTACAATTTCTTAATTTATTTATTTTCTGTAGAAAAATATGATTGGCTTATAAATGTTTGTTTCATATCTGACTACATTGAGAAGGAAGGCCAAAACAAACGCAGAGGACACACAGTCCCTTAAGTCCCGATTTCATATTGGTCATATGAAGACCATTTAGAATCGATGTCTGAGATGTATTTTTGAGGAAAGAATCTAACAGATTGAGAGGACTTGTCCACGCATTCGTCAGAAATCATGGAGCTCACATGGAGCCACATAATTTGAAAAAAATATGAAAACTGTCAAAAACTAAAAGATCAGAAAAAATAAATTTATTTTTATTTTTTCTGTTCTTTTAGTTTTTCTCCAAACTTCTGTAGCCGTTTGACTCTCTATAGTCATAATACATAAAATTAATATATTGTGATATCGCTGGGGCAATCAATGTGGCCTTTCTTTCAAAGGGTTAGAACACAGGTATTGTGGTGTCCTATTTTTATGTTAGTTTTGTTGCCTAGTGGGTTGTCCAGGTTAATTACCAATCAAACCCTGTTTGATGATTTGAACATATCAGCTAGTTTTGGGCGTAATCCAACAATATTTGAATCTGGAGTCTAAAACTGTACCTATTCTAACTAATTTATGGATTACTTCAGATTATACTGATAGAAATATAAATATCAACTTTTAAATAGAATAGTGGTGGCCTCGTGGTTAAAACACCAGCCTCTCAAGAATGAGTTTGCGGGTTCGATTCCAGGTCAGGTAAGTACCAATGTAACTTTTCTAAGTTATATGTACTTTCTAAGTGTATATTGGACACCAATGACCGAAGGTGAAGGAAAACATCTTGAGGAAACTTGGACTATAAGTCTGAAATCGCCAACCAGCATTGAGCAAGCGTGGTTATTACGTTCAATCCTTCTCTGTATGAGAGGAGATCTGTGCCCAGCAGTTGAACGATAAAAAGGTTGATGATGATGATGATAAATAGAATATTATAAAATAAATAAACTGACCCACAATAATCTTATTAATAGTTAAAATAATAGATTACTTTGAAAAGTAAGTGACAGCATCCGTGGCGTAGCGGTAACGAACGCGGCCGCTGCGCAAGGAGGCGCGGGTTCCATCCCCGCGCAGTGCTAATATTTGTATGCATGAATATGAATATTTGCACTGGTCTGGTCGTGCCTTGGAAAGCACGTTAAGCCGTTGGTCCCGGTTGCCATACGAACATCTATCGGCAGTCGTTACGGGTTGTTGGAGCCCTCAAAAGTCCAACAATTGGTCTAACTGCAATGCTTCGATATCCCCTTCGGGTTGTGGAGGTCAGACGGCAGTCGCTTCATGGAAAATATCGAAGTTTAGCCAAAATGAGCAGTTAGACTGGTAAAGCGGCCCCTAGACTCCAAAGCTGAAAGCTTCCGATACGACTGGGATTAACGCTGAGATTGCAGACCCTGGGCTCTAACGCGAAAGCCGCGGATGCACTTTGGACATATGTGATTCAGGTCCTCTGCGTACGGATCCTAAAAATATCTAATCTTATGATTAATTTAAAATAAATAAGATTTAAGTAAAGAAGATTTTAGTACTACTGTATTAAAATCTTCTTTACTTAAATCTTCTTTACTTAGTCCACCTTGTTAATCAACTACTGTTACAGGGTGTTCTGTTCTGTTTCTGAACTGTTACTGGTTCAAGGTGGACTGATGACCTGGTGAAGGTTGCGGGAAGCCAATGGAAACGGACAGCACAAGATCGATTATCGTGGAAAGCCTTGGGGGAGCCCTTTGTACAGCAGTGAACCTCTATAGACTAAAGAAGAAGACGAAGAAGTTGATTAAGTACTGTACTAAAATCTTATTTATGGTAATTACAGGTAGAAACGAAGAATATCAAAGTCACTTACTGTAGTAATAACACTAAGGGAATATATCTACTTGCGTGAACAATTTTATTTTACGATAGAATCAACTAACTTCATGTTATGGTCACATTTTTTTTTTTTTAATATTTATAAACTAGCGCTTGACCGCAATCCCGCCTGATGGTAAGCAGTGATGCGATCGTTGATGGTAAAGCGCGCTAGTTTATTAAGAGCCTATTCACTCAGAAAAACTGAGCGAATAGAAAGGAAGACGGCAGTTGAGCGAGGTGATGCAATGTTAAACCCAACAACACGACCAACGATGCTGCGCCAAAGGGAAATTGATCTGAAGACCCTCCACGACCAAACTCCCAACACAACAACATTTGGTGCATCGTACCCGGCACACATCGCAACATAACTGCTCAGACCTGTCCTCCGTACGGCTTCACCAAACATCATGCCGGAACATGACAAATCGCTTGGCGGCAAGGCTTTGTCTTTGTCACAATACATATTTTCCTTCTAATGTAATGTACTCAATTAGTCAACTGTAGTCTTTGACACTTTTGAAAATTCGAAGTACAGTTCAATGTTTGGCTAATTTTGCGTATAAGCTATTAGCTGAGCAGGAGAATTTTAGTTTGATCTTAAACTTATTCCCCTTTATTCATAAACGTTACCTTAAATTTAATTAAAGTTAAGTGACGTGAAAATGTCTAAAATGTATGGTTAAACATTCGCTAATCACTAGTCAACTTAAAGCAACGTTTCTGAATAAAGGGAATTATGTGACACATTTGGCGTAGCAAACTTTACTCTGACAGAGATGCTAGTTCGGAATTTAAATCCTAAAACAGCCAGTTTGCCAAAGAGTATCGTGAAGCTCAGGCAATCACTCCGCGTAAAATACTGCCTTCGTTAAGACGAGAAGTCAACCCCAATATTTTGAAACACCTATTAAGTATTAAAATATTAGTGAGGCTACGAAGATTGATCTGCCAGGGCCGAAAGAGATACCGCGTCCACTGGCAACTGAATTAACATGGGTGGGTTTTAGTAAGTAAAAGTCTGACACTCCCTTTCGTTCTACCCAAGAACGAGAGGTCGATTAATAATGTCCTATTAAAAAAAAAAATAGGCTATGAAGTTTGTTTGAGAGATGTTGACTATGATTTTATCATTTTGTATTGTTGATGAAAAATAAAAGCCGACAATTTATAACCATCACAGTGCAGGAGTAATCACTAGGGATTTTCGCCGTAAGTGTGTTTTTGACTACGCGTGCGCTAGAATTTTGGTTGTTTTTCGGTTATATTGTGTTTATTGTGACTTGTGTTTTTGTGTTGCTCCTAGATGTCAGGTTTGTTATGTATCTATTTATTATTAATTTTGATTTTCCATGTTTACAAATGTGTTTTACAATTGTTGTCTTATTATTAATCCCTTATGTTGCACCTGCCATGGTTTCTCTCTGTGTCAGCCTATGATTGACAGGTAGGTATATACTAACATACCCGTCATAAATATATAATTATTATTTACAAACTTTTATTTAACTAGTTACATACCATCATCATCAACCTTTTTATCGTCCCACTGCTGGGCACAGGTCTCCTCTCATACAGAGAAGGATTGAGCGTAGTCATCACGCTTGCTCAATGCGGGTTGGCGATACTTTGTTGGGTTTTATGTAACTAGTTACATATACTAGAGTATAAAGTTTTAATAAATAAATAAAAAGAGTTTCAAGCACTCAATTACACAGTCTTCAAAAGCCAAATAAGGCTTTTAAACATAAAAATATTTCCTTTAATTTCTTTCGAGATTTATGAATGGCATCTGAAAGACGGTTACCTACTTGAAAATATTAACGTGGTGGAGTGGCTAACGCTGCGGGCTGCAAAGTCGACATGTTACAAAAGTACTCTAAAGGCTTCTTGAGAACAAGGTCCTCGACGTAAGGAAGCTAATGTTCTTTACTTAAACGATTTAAAGAGTATGAGTGTCTATTGTATGACATTCTCATTAGTAAACATTTTTGATTTTATCAAAAGAAGGCTGAGTTGCAAAATTTTTTTTCAAACAATCAGCGCTCAAAATAATTTAACATCGTACGTTCAACTTTTTAAATTCATTCATTATTATTGAATCGTAAGATTGAAGCCAAGAGCTTCTTGACCTCAACCACTAGTGTTACCCAAATTCAGTCTTGGTCTTGCAGTCTTGGTCTTGTTCTTGCGTTTTTGCAAGACCAAGACCAAGAACAAGACCGCGTATTTTTAGCAAGACCAAGACCAAGACTGACCGTGCAAGACTTGAGCAAGAACAAGACATAGCCTGCAAGACTCTTGCGTCTTTCAGCTAGGACTTAGCGCTATTTCACTGAGTAGTTAGGTGTAACAGTTCGGTGTATAGGTAGGTACGCTTAGGAATTCTATGAGACGCAAAAAACTGTATCAAAGAATATGAAAAACTGGACCTATGCGCATTACGACTAATACCATAAACATAGCGAATAAAAAAATATCTATTAAAATCAAACTGAGTGCATGCATAGTTATGTTTTAACCATCGGCACTTTGATAATGCGGCATCAAAGGTTTTGTACTTACTTCTCAAAGAAATTTGCCGCTTTTCGGAAGTACGTGGTTATGATACACGCGCCGGCGGCTTCTTTTGAAATCTAAAACAATCGTTGCCGCCACGCCGAAATCATAACATTTGACACTATTTGATTGCCGCCATAGGGCGTAGGTATACTCATGCAAAATAATTTCGAATTTTAAGAGTACCTACAGGTGTTCCAAAGAATAAATAAGTTTCAGAGTGTTTAGAATGAAAATGAATACATTATACTGATCACGCAAGTAGTATTATGATTAGGATAAAATGGTAAGGATAGGTAGTAGATGTCATATTAATTCATTCTAGTAAGTATATATTATAATATTGATTACTTATATGGTTTTAAACTAATTACTTAGGTACTATTATTGTACATTTAATCTTATATTTAGTATTATATTTCTTAAGTTTTTACAAGAAAAAATAGCAAAAAAGTGTTCAAATATCACCCGTTTAATAAATATTGTAGCCACTTTTAAGACTTTCTTTGTAGACAATGTGGGGGAAGCAACTAAAAACAGAAAGTCTGCGCAAGTTCAATGAACTTTATGAAGAATATAAAAGTTTGCACTCACTGAACAAGTCTCTGGAATTACCAGAAAAAGAAAATAAAGTATGTGATGAAGATGAAGACGTAATAGACTTTGATAAACTCTATGAATGTCCCTCGACGTCATCTGGATCTTGTCTTCAAGGCTTAGTGATAGACGAGTTGGAGGAGTACCTGAGAAAACCAAGAACTGCCAGCTCGGAAGACATTTTAGATTGGTGGAGGACGCATGAGACAGAGTATCCGATTTTATCGAAAATGGCCCGTGATTTTCTCTCAATACCTGCAAATTCAGTACCTGCTGAGAGGTTATTTTCTAAAGCATCATTAGTAATTAGAAAACTTAGAAATAGGTTAAGTGATGAGTCAGCCAGATGGTTACTTTGTATTAATTCTTGGTCAAAAAAATTGATATAAAGTATCATAACCTAATGATAAAGCTGTTGATTTGTGTTGTATTTTATTTTTTATTCAAATAAATGATAAATCGTAAAACTCTTTTATTAAATTTCTTATAAATTGAGGGTTCAATCTCTTTCTAGACAGATAAGTATTGTTCTTTAAAATACAGTCAAGTTATTGTAATTCATTTGTTTTTTTACATGTTTTAGCAAATGTAAGCTTATAAATCATAAATGTTTATTAAGAAACAGTTACTTCCATGGAAAACGACATATAGGTCAGTTGATTTTTCGAATTTCTTATCAAATCTTCAGTTATTTATTAATCTGCTTGATCTTTACTATGGCTATGTTAATTCAAGCTCACAATGTTCCAATTCTAATACGTTTTTCTAAGATTTAAAGTAAACTTTAATAAATAGTAATAGACTAATAGGTAATTGCAAGACTTGCAAGACTCTTGCTGCAAGACCAAGACCAAGACCAAGACTGGGAGCGCAAGACCAAGACCAAGACCAAGACCAGGTGTATTGGCGCAAGACCAAGACCAAGACTGGCTAAGTCTCGTCTTGTTCTTGCATTTGGGCAACACTATCAACCACGCCTTATGAAATCGATTGATGTAGTCTATGGTGAAACAAACGTGCCCAGAAGATAACTATTAATTTATGTGTTTGTACAAACCTATTTACAGAAAAAATAATTTAATCATTTTTGCTTTGAAAGCAGGTGGAAATATTTTTGAGTTTTCGACCTGCAGTTTCTTAGAATACCAGTCTGTAATCTGGATTTGTGTGAACGAAAACGTACCGTAAAACGGGATGAATAGATAGGTTTTCGATATTTAGTAACGATTTTCGTAATGTTCCAGTTTTGATACCATTTTTTCTAGGCATGTATTTATCGAGTCTTGGACCAAACTATTGAAATATATTTGTTTTTATTCATATATGTTTGTGGTTAATAAAAAAATTCACAAAATATACCTGATTTCTTCTTAATTCTCTTTTGTGGTGAATAGACACGCCTGAGAGACGATTAGAAAAAAGTCGTAGGGCTGCTACAAAGTAGTTTCCCTGATAAAGGTAAGCAAATAAAACTCTAGACAGTAGCTTTAAAAAAACATATTTACTAAAGATGTTTTTGTTTTAGTATAAATGCCAGAAATAAACTAAAGTGAAACAAAACTAAAAGTTTTGTACGAAATATACTTAGGTACATATAACAAAATATTCCCTAAGTTGAATAATACCTAGTACTAGAACAAAAAATAATTACTTAAATTGGACTTGTAATTCTGGAAATATGCGACACATAAAAACAAACATACACATTTGTTCAGACGCTGATGGCTTTGACCAACATTTACGAAAACTGGGCAGTTCTGGAAATATTACATACAAATGGGTCGAATTGATACTGCTCTTTTTAAGTCGGTAAAAATGATATTTGTAACTAAACGCGAAGATTGAATTGTAAAGAATCACTACCAACCAACGGTGCCTTTAACTTTGTGGTAGCCCTGTCATAATCATGGCTAATCACCCCTCTATCGTAACTCATCACCTCCTTCTCGTGTCTATTAACCATATTCGCGTGCCCATTAACCCCTCAGGCGTGTCTATTCACCCCTCAGGCGTGTCTAATCACCAAAAAATTTTAAGGAAACAAGGCTTTCAAAATAATAACAATTAAATATAATAATGCATATTCCTCACTTAATAATTAGGTACTACACCATAAATTTAAAAACAAAATGTACTGACTGTAATTTGACGATAGTTTCACCAGTTCTGACCAAAACCGAAATAATAACAATCAAAGTTACGCATGCCTATCGACGATGTTTTATTGACAACTTTGAGATTATATTTTGACGGTTTTAGCGACTTTGCCACAAATCTAAGTTTGACTACGAAAAATATTATCAAAAAATTGGTAAAGTTTCGGATTTTTTTTACTGGAGACACCGAGTTTGCCATAAAAAACAGTTTAAAATTATCACAATTTTTTTCTCTATTCACCCCTCGAGTTCTATTCACCCCGTTTTACGGTAACTGGTGAAATATAGGGGTACTATCGGCACACCACTGCTTTATTTTTAGGGAAATACAGGCATGAAGTTATATGTATAATTATAAAACTGAAGGCACTATTACGACCAAAAGTCGAGTTACAATCTCACAAAACTATAGCCAAGCAATACTAGTTGTAGTTACGACCTTCTTCTATAATAAAGTTTGATAGACACTCATACACTTTGACAACTTTCTGCCCGCTTATGATTGTTTGGTACTACTTACTAATTTCAACGTTCACAGTAAGTGTCCTCGCTAAGCGGTGCTCGCCGTAATAATCATTCATGGTGGTTCGAGTTCAAATCTTATAACTAACAAAAAAAATTTTAAATGTTTATAGGCCAGTTATGAATGCTGAATTGTTGACAGCAAAAATATATTAAAATTCCGATCCGCAACTTAACAATGATACTTTCTTTTAAGATTTTTCTATATTAGAGTCAATATAAAAAGATGAGGGTAGATTTGAAACAAAGTGAATTCATTCACTTCACAAAAAATATTCCACTACCTATTAGCTACAATAACGCAAATAATATTACTTAGCTGTTGTTGGTTGGTGAACAAGTAGTTACGAGTTTGTGTTATTAGTTTTACTTTCTTGATCAATATGCAGGCTAATACATTACGAATGGATTCAATATATCTCAAATATCATATGAAACCGGCTTCTGTGTAAGTTGCTTTTATTACTATTTGGGTAAGGTGTAAACCAATCGCGTGTTGCAAGTGTGTAATAAAATTGTTATTGTTTTAGAGAAATACTGTAAGCTGTTGGGTCAAGAGGTCATAGGGCGAAGGTAGCTTAAAGTGTAAACATTTGCCGTTGAATAAACTTTTAAATCGTGCGAAGAGGGGAGGTTGCATTTATGGTTTAAAAATAAACTGGCGAGACTGGTGGAGACTTATCGAGCTAAACAAAAAAAAAACAACTTATAACAATCATAGTGCAGAAGTTTCCTACAGAGTGTTTTAAATATATAAGTGATTGTGGCTTCAAACCCCCGTAACAACAAATTACCTTTGGTAAATTATAAAAACAATAATTTCGGAATTCGAAAAGAAATACGTTCGTTAACTATTGAACTAAGAAAGCGCTTGAACATTATAATCTGCTGCCATTAAACTCCGAAAAAAGTCACTGCAAGATGGCAGCACTAGTAACATGCTATACACGCAAAAAATTGAAAATGTAAAAAGTACTATTTTGTGTTCTATAGATTATTTTATGATTGTAATAATATTCAGGTTAAGCTCCAATCCTGTTTTCTTTATGAAAATGAATAATTAAGCTATAACCTATTTAGTGATAACATATAATATTATCATTTTCATATCTAAAAACCAAAAATGTTTTTTATATTTTTTACCATAATGATATCATAAGTTTGTCAGGGATTACTTTTATATAAAATATTACAATGCTGCCATATCAACGTTTGTTTCATTTATTAGTATAAGTATATCTACACCTAATAATATATGACTTATGACTTGCATTATGATATGTTTATTGTTTGTTATTATATTAAATGTATAGTAAACTAAAACATATAATAAAAACCTTTTTTGATATAAATATTCAATAAATTGTCCTATTCATTTAAATATTATTTGCAAACATTTTTACTTTAAAATACAAATCAATTATCATAATTTTAAATTATATGAAACAACTAAAAGTTTTGTCTTAATTGGGATTCGAACCCACAATCGCACGCATTTGATAGCATCATTGCTAAGTGCGGCCGCTTACTTAACTTCAACTAAAATAACGAAATTTTGCATTACTTTAAAGAAAGACGAACACTGCGATAATAAAACAGATTTGCTAATATTGTTTTCCTTGTCTAGCATAGACTACATCTTTGATTCTTCGTAGAGATACTACACAGCATGCGGTTAATTGGTTGGAATATAACACACACGGATATAAAATAATGCGTTAGTTTGCGTGGCCGGTTTAGCGCCGGCGACAGTAGTCTTTAAGGTGGAAGGGGACTTGTACATGTGATAGTACATTAGAAGGGATATTAAATGTATTGGACAGAGAGTTACTTATCGACGCCCATTACAAACTGTTGCAGGATACTCTTCCCCCTTCTACGTACTATCTACTTCCACAGGAGCATCTCCCTGTTTAATCTTCCGTGATCCACTTAAATGTCCCTGAACCGTCTCTGGACATAAGATGGAAAATGAATGTCCAACCTGAAGTTGGACTTACATCTTCCATCTTATAGCATCCTATGTGTAAAGGGGGGCTCACTTAATGGAATGGCAGGATACGATTGAGCTATGTCGCAAACCATGCTCCATCTCCTATCCAGGCTTTTGTTCCTCAAAACATGCAATCTTAATGACCTTTGTGCTGCGATCGATGAAAGAAAACTGCCGTGGAAGTGACAAAGTTTTAGGCCAACAATATTAGTATACAATCCAGTTGTGCCAGCTAAATCAAGAAGAAGACGAAGATACAGTAGAAAACCCTGCTTAGTACTTAAAAGTTACCTATTGGCATATAGCAGACAGCTTACAAGGCAGAAAGGTAAAAATACTTGAAAAACGTTTAACTAGGAAATATATATTTGTTTTATTTTCTTATCCCGATACAGAATGTTTGTAAAGAGCTCAAATTGCTATCTAGTGATAGAGTTCTGAATATTGAAGTAAAATTAATTATGATCCTAAGAAAACCTATTAAGTAGTTTTAAAACTCATTTGATAAATCCAAAACTTTAGAAATCTCACTCTCACTCATCCTTAGTGGTAGAACAGATAACTTAATAAATTTAGTACTTTGTTAAGAACTTGAATACCGAAATTAAATTATCAACTTTAGATTATGAAAGACTTAAAACTGTTTCTAATAAAAACAAATTCTATCTAATTAAAATCAAGTATTTTAATTAAGAAATCAGAAAGTTTAATATTTGACAATAAACTAGATTATGTAATTTGATTGGATAAACTTTTACTAAGTACACAATACACTAATAGAAGAGTGAAACAAAAATATAATATCTTAACTAAAACCATTATTATAGTAAAGATATTATTAAAAAATGTCGTCGAAAAATTCCTCTGCATCGCTGTCGACTGCAAATGGAAGAAAGAAACTGAAGAAGCACCATTGTTATGTTTTATGGCAACACTACTCCTCTGAAAAGGTTATGAGACCCTTTTGGGACTGTCTTAGCCATTTGGTTGAAAAAACTATGAATACTCGGATCCCACGGCGCTTTAATTAATACGAAGAAAGATTTTACATCAATTATTAAATTAATGGTATTTTTTCAGCTGTTGGTTATACTGTCAGCGAAAATTTCTTTGTGATCGAACAAATAAATCTGAAACGTAATATTTAATGGATGGATTATGTTCTCTTTTTTCTCTTTCATTAGTCGGATAGAGCGATTCTCGAGCCAACAGCGTATTAACGGGTATAGTAGCCTCAATGACCTTGTGCATGTGGGCGGAGCTAAACGCCGTACTCCCGAATTCGTAAAATGCGCGCGGTGGCGCGCTAAACTAAAACGACAATCAAAGAATATCCAGAGATGCAGACAAGCCGCGTGTAGGTCGCGATTTGTGCCTACGATTTCAGACGGGGGTATGGATGCAAGACGATAAATGTATATTTTGCATTAATAAATGGTAATATCGTACTATAATATATTTTTAGTATTCTTGATCAATGTTTAAATAAAATCAAGGAGTGCTCGTTACACAGTTTAATGGCCGATCGCAGACTGACAGACATTTGTAAAACAAGTACCCACACATTATAATATATCATAACATTCACATAAAAAATAATGGTAGATGGTAATATCTACCGATTCAACATATTTGAATTTTTTTTTCACTACTTTTCAGTATATGAGTATCATGTCTTTGCAGTGTCCTTGAATTAATTACTAATGCGAATAACATAAACGAGTTCATCGCGTTAACGTAAACCAAACGCGCACTAGGCACTTTGTGATATTTTTATTAAAAAAAAAAACGTTGAACCACACTAGAAATTACTTTTATCGTGGGTGCATTTTTAAACATATAAATTCACAGACACAAACAGCCAGACCCGGAACAACTACTTGTAGGACATGTTCTGAATATTTGTTCCGCGCGGGAATTGAACCCGCGACAAGCAGCGCAGCAGTCAATAGCTTAACCGCTGCGCTAACCGTGCTTTATATAGATGCCTTGAGATTACAAAGCGCGTAGTTTCGGCCGTTTTCCATAAAGAGATAGTACCCTATTTATACTGTGTCAGTGACGTCGGATTGAATGTACTTCGTCGTAATGAGGTTTCAAATAAAACACGAGTTATTTTAAAATCTGTAAATTTTAATTCTTCGATCCAATAAATAACATGCGAGATTATAGGCATATCTAAAGCTGCAGAAATTTCTTGCAGTTGAGAATGGCCACAGTCTATTTCTATTGTTCCTACAACTGCACAGCTGATATTGATTTCTGTAGGATGTGCAAAATGTTTCCATACACATACGGCATTTAAAAATAAATAGGGAATGTAGTCCCACTTGTCGTTCTCCAACAATATCCACAGATCCTAAACCACAGTCTATAATTCTCCGTGCTTAGCAATTTTCTTTAGTTCTGAATAAAAGTAAGCAATATTAATTATGCGTCGCCCTTCGATGAAACAAGCTTGAGATTTGTTGAGGTTTTGGTGATATTTTGAGCTAAAAAAAGATATAACATACATTTTAATTAACCCTTGCAACACTGTTAGAGATTTATGTCAAGGAATTAAGAATTTATCAAGAAAAATTAATTAAGAATTAACAAAAAAATAATTTTACAGGTATATGATATATTTGTAAACTAAAAATATAGGTTGTAGGACATGCAGGCATAATTTTACCTGAATGATGATGATGGAACTTGCGTCGTTTTTTTGTGCACATAGAGATATATAATATTATCATTTTCTTGACGACATTCTGTATGGATGTCTGACCTAGAATCAACTGCGTTAGTGTTCGACCTAAAAAGCAAATTAAACTTTTAAGTTCTGTCGATTGGTTTCTTTCTCTTCTTTTCTGTAAGTCGAAAAATGTTATTACAATATTATTTATTATTAATTAATATTATTTATTATTTATTTATTTATCCTACAGTATGTTAAGAAAACCCTGTCCGACCCGTGAAGGTGTTGTTAGGTATCGATAACTGATTCTACTAATGCATACAAAACCAGGCTAACTTAAAAAAAAATCACCCTAAAAAAATAAATATTATTTCGCAAAAAGAGGTAACTTAATAAATATGCGTTAAGCACCCTTCCGCGGGCGGCGGGCGGCAGGGCACGCGGCACGTGGTCGCATCGCTGTCGCTATTTGCTCATAATAATACCGGTGTTGTCACTTTTTTAAAAATTACCAAATTTCGGGGAAGTTATTTCAAAATTCATTGGTATTGGTACTATGATGATTACGTAAAATTTTATATCATATTTGGTCATGTGTTTACTTAACCTTTATTATCCTTACGGGTTGGACAGGGTTTTCTTAACATACTGTATATATACGGACAAATCACACAGATTGATCTAGCCCCAAAGTAAGTTCGAGACTTGTGTTATGGGATACTAACTCAACGATACTATATTTATAATAGATACATATATAGATAAACATCCAAGACCCAGGCCAATCGGGAAAAGATCGTTTTCCATCATGACTTGGCCGGGAATCGAACCCGCGGCCTCCACGTCGCAGGCAGGCGTGTTGACCGCTGCGCCACGGAGGACGTCAAAAAAATTTACTGATAACTGTGACATTCCAAGCCCGCCAGCCCGCGTCCATCGGCTTCGGCTACTTTAAACAATTACATATAGAAATAAAATATTTACAGGAAGAATCATTTAAAATAATCCAAGTAAGAGTTTTTATTACACATTTTTGCTAATATCGCAAAAACTAAAATCCTATCAACTCAAAACTTTTTGTAAAACTGTTTTTACACCAAAACCTTTAATTGAGTCCTAATTTTTGGTTTATATCACCATAAACAAAAAATCACATTTTCAAGTTACGTAAATTTCTAATAAGATTTTTATTTTTAAATCTCCTTACAAACCTATAAATTATAATCTAAGTGCGAGTGTTTACTTACCTGAATAGAGTCTTCTATATTATCAGCGGATGTAGTTAGTCGGATTATTGCCTTTCAAGTCTAAAGATTTCTTTCTAGATTTCCTGGAACAATTCGTAATTGTTTAACTTCAATTGTAAAAGAAAAATGGTTACAAAAGCTAATAGTAATTATAAAGAAAAATACAGTAATATGTAGGTATAAATACAAGAGTATAGGTAGATAGATACTTACGCCACCAGACGCATCTTCAATTCTCATTTGCGAGCTAATCTATGAACGTACACTGACACGATTCGCTCGTAAATATTTGCACTCACACAGATAACCACGCGTAGTCGGCGATAGCCGGAGCAGAGCAGCAAGCGACACAAGCCTCCCGTCTGAATGCTAACGCACGACTGCCGCCCGCGCCCGCGCAGAGCACCTCTAAACCTATGTTTCAAAATAAGGATATTTTCTTGGCAAATGTTGATGGATTTAAATATGCTCTTGCATATCTGTAGTACTTCTAACCGCGAATTTTTCAGTGTAAAAATATTTCCACACATCAATGCCGTTTAGAAGTAATAACGAATATTAGCCAAAAATAGCGTTTTGGTAACTATTTTTTTAAGGCAAAAGGCAAAATCCTACGAAAAAATCATCTTTAGTAAATGTTGTACATGAATCAATAGACAAGATATATTTTTTTCAAATCTCAAAACCAAGCCGTTAATTAGAAATTAGCTTCCTAAAGTGACCATTTTACGCTACTAAATGAGACTAAGGCCCTTAAAAAGCAAGTAGCATTATATATAAAAAATCTAGACATACGAGGATATTTTGGATAGAGAATAAACAGATTGAGTGAGTAATAATCATTAGGTTTGAAAAAGTAGTATATACTTACTGCAATAATTATTACGAAAATTCATGATTTGGCATAATTTAATTATAGAGAAATAGTATGGCTTGATCGAATCAGAAGTATTTTTGAAAATTTTGTCATCTTACTCATAAATTGAATATTAATATAAAGAAATGTGAAAACCAGTGGCAATCCTATGATGCTGCGGTGAGAACATCAAAGGTTGATTACAACTAAAAAGAAAAGTCAAGAAATATAATTAATAATGATAAAGTGATGATGGTGGTAGGCCATGACATCGGCTGCCGGCAGATCGAAGTTACCACCCACCAGATAAAGTCTTGCCGCCAAGCGATTCGTCGTGTTCCGTCATGATGTCTGGTGAAGCCGTACGGAGGACGGGTCTGAGCAGTTGTGTTGCGATGTGTGCCGGGTACGATGTGCCACATGTTGTTGTGCCGGGAATTTGGTCGTGAAGGGTCTCCAGATCAATCTCCCTCTGGGTTAAACATTGCATCACCTCGCTTAACTGCCATCATCCTTCCTATTCACTCAGTTTTTTGAGTGAATGGCCTTATTAAAGTAGCGCGCTTTACCATCTACGATCACTGCTTACCATCAGGCGGGATTACGATCAAGCACTAGTTTACAATTATTTAAATAAAAAGGAAAAAAATGTCAATGACAACATTACCTATTTAAATGATACATTTATTTTATCCCTTTAATAATTAAGTGGATAATTACGTGAGGTAGTATTAATTATTTTAAACGGATTAAAACCAGCAATTGAAATTATCTTTTTGTAGCGTTAACCTACCCCTTTACATAAACATACTCATAGGTTATTGTTTTGAAACAAAATATGTTTCTTCTTCTATGTATTTAAAGCAAAATACCTTTTCTGTACTATAATGGATGAATCAGTTCTACACATGAAGCAAATGCCCAACTGATCTATGTACAGTAAGGGTCAAAAGTGTAGTATCACTTTTGACAACTTATTGTCATTGCATTAAAGTTCAGAGGTGGTAATGCACTTTTGACCCTTACTGTAAACAAGCTAATTTGTAATCCGATAACGTTTGGTAGGCCGGTAACGACTGAAAAAGATATACAAATGATAGATGGAACAATCTTGATAATTAGGTAATACAGGAGAAGTGGCCTAGTGGTTAAAAACACCAGCCTCTCAAGTAAGAGTGTGCAGGTTCGATTCCAAGCCAGGCAAGTACCAATATAACTTTTCTAAGTTATATGTAATTTTTAAGTATATCTTGGACACCAATGATTGATTAGAAAAGGTGGAGGAAAACATCTTGAGGAAACCTGGACTTTAAGTCTGAAATCCCCAATCCGCATTGAGCAAGCGTGGTGATTACGCTCAATCCTTCTCTGTATGAGAAGAGACCTGTCCCCAGCAGTGGAACGATAAAAAACCTTTTTATGTTGATGATGTAATGCAAGGTCACCTACAAAAAGCTTAGCTTTCGATCGATCTACCGTGCAGCTCTTACCATTTAGCCACGAATAATTATATTCAATACAGATCTCACAATACGTAGTTAAAGAAAACTTCCCTTTCTATGCATGGCAACAGAGTGAGATTTTTTATAAATGAATAGGGCATTTGAGAATATTCAAGGAATATCTAACGCACCATTGTCCTCCTACATAATACCTAAATATTCTGTTGGTAACGCTTACAAAGTTGTTCCGACAATGATAGTATTTCGTCCGAGTTTCAGGACACAGGACTACGCTTACAGTGCAGGTTTCGATATTAATTATGTATCTAGGTTTTAATGCTGTTAGTTTTAATATAAAGAAATAAATAATGTGATGAAATTGTTTTATGGCAGCCTTTGTGCCTTTTTCGTGTGCGAAACTTTTAAATAAGTAAATATAAGACATGTTTCTAATTGTTAATTGATAATGCTAAAAAATAACGTATTACAAACTCATTTGAGGAATCAAGAATGGAAAAAATGGTGGTCCTCTCATGATGTAACACTAACAAATCAGAAAACGCAAAAGTAATCATAATAAGTGTGAGCCTAAACAGCACAGAATTAGTGCCCTGAAATAGCCAGGCGCGGTCGCGGCAGAACTCGTAGGAGGTGGTGAAACGAGAAGAAGAAGGTAGTTAGGCAGAAGCTGGATAGGTTCGGTCAAAACTGGAAGGAAAACAAAGAAAGAAAAAGAAATGCCTGATTCATCCACTACTTTGGATACCAAAGTAGTTGTGGAATGATTAGGCAGAAAGGCTTCTTGTGTGAAAGCAGTTGAATACCAGAATTTTACAAGGAGCGACTGATTATTTGACCTCTACAAACCAGTTACTGGTAATAATGGTAGTGATTCGTCGTGTTCCGGCACTATGCCTGGTAAAGTCGTACGGAGGACGGGTCTCAGCAGTTGTGTGGCGATGTGTGCTGGGTACGATGCACCAAATTTTGTTGTGTCGGGAGTTTTGGTCGTTGAGGGTCTCCAGATGAATCTCTCTCTGGTACAGCATCGTGGGTCGTGTTGTTGGGCTTAACATTGGTTACACACACCAACAACGGTGGTGGCAACACGACCAACGATGCTGTGAATAGATTTGATAAACTAGGTCGCTTTACCATCAACGATTGCATCACTGCTTACCATCAGGCGGGATTGTAATCAAGCACTAGTTTATAATTATATATATAAAAAACGATCCCCTTTGGTAAGACTGGTTTTCAGACTTTCGGATATTTACAGTAAGGGTCAAAAGTGCATTACCAATTTTGAACTTTATTACACTAGCAATAAGTGTCAAAAGTGGTACTCCACTTTTGACCCCTTACTGTCCCTGTAACGACTGTCTAACCAACCCAACGGACCTGCTTGTGCAACGTGCTTTCCAAGGCACGGAGGGTTCTCGGTATAGTCGCCAATCTACCGACTCACCGCAGCAAGTGTAGCTTAACCTGATCAATGGACCAGTGCGGCTGTTATAATTTAGCCATGGGGCCCCTCATGTCAAAACTATCTAAGAGTAGAGTACCTACTCTTAGATAGTTTAAAAAAATTCAAAAGTATTCAAAATTAATCCAGATTTCTCAAAGAAATAAAGTAGTCAGTCAAAATTTAATACAAACGTCTCCTACACATGCAACTGTGAAAGATTATGATATTTATAATAATGTGACATTATTACAGCGTCGAATGATAAATGGGCGATAATGACGACTGGTTTATTATATTTTTCGTATGACATTTGTCATTCATTCGTCGACGGAAATGAACTTTGTGGGCTACGACAAGTTGTTTTATTACTGCTTGTACGGTGCATGGGAGAAACCGACCCCTACAAAGTTGGGGAAATGCTTGGCAGATGATCATGAAGATAGTGCATGGAAGTTCAGCTGTAAATTATATATAGCAGATGTTAATAGACGAACGTAATCAGGGTATTGCGCGGGCCCAACGCGGGTTCGTAGATGTCACATGTTTTTGAATTTTTGTTCTAGGACATGATGTTTTCCCCACGATGCTAAATGAACTGGGTTCAAACCTATAAGCCGGTAATAGAAATAAGAAGTAGCCAAAGATGCTGCTAAAATATATTGAGCTATATTTAAAAACAGCATCACATACATTTTCATGTTAAATAAATATAGAATATAGTGCTAAAAATGTATAAAATACTAATAGTAGAAATGACGCATTAGAAATGAGAAAAAATAAACTAGTATATGAATAGAGCCAATAGTAAGCCTGTAACCCTGAAATATGAAAAATAATAAATTAAGTATAAGCATAATATATAAAAAGAAAAGAAAGAAAGCACGTAATAGATATAAAATGTACTTAGTAAATGTAAAAATAAGCATGGATAGAATTGTAAACTTAGCTGCAAAACAATAAAGGAAAACTGTTCAATTATTGAACCACACCCAAATCAGAAAATAAATAGAACACCTAGGCTAGACAGGCGTCCCACCTGTAAATGTGTGAAAGAGAATGTATGAAAGAAAGATTAAGTATGAAGAATAAAAGTGCGAGAAGCAAAATTGCGAGAACTGGTATGAAAGTGTATAGTAGATAAGGTCTCTGGTCCAATGTCGGAGGTATAGGCGATTAATTAAAAAAAAAAGCCGTGAGTCGCGGTCATCACTGCTTATACATATAAGTTTATAGAAAGCAGGAAGCAATCGTGTAATAGATCTGAGGAGCTAACAAGAAGCTACAGCTCCATAATTGCAGCGATTAAGGAAGCAATAATATTGGAGATCGTTAGTTGTACATCTCAGCTTGCACTATTGACGTGAACTTACTCCTTCTATTAGAAACATTATTTAGCTTAGCTAGTTGTAAAGTTTTAGTTGCGATCGTATTTGCTAAGTATATTTGGATAACTTATTAAGAAGGAGCTCCTATTCTTAATATTAATATATACTAATTCTTAAAAAATATATCATGGTCACTGTCATGTCACTGTCAAACGCAGACGCGCGCTAACAAGTATATTTTTTTCTCGGTGGTAGGCCATAACACCGGCCGCCGGCAGAAGTTACCACCCACCAGACAAAGCTTTGCCGCCAAGCGATTTGTCGTGTTCCGGCATGATGTCTGGTGAAGCCGTACGGAGGACGGGTCTGAGCAGTTGTGTTGCGATGTGTGCCGGGTACGATGCGCCAAATGTTGTTGTGTTGGGAGTTTGGTAGTGGAGGGTCTTCCGATCAATCTCCCTTTGGCGCAGCATCGTTGGTCGTGTTGTTGGGTTTAACATTGCATCACCTCGTTCAACTGCCGTCTTCCTTCCTATTCGCTCAATATGAGTAAACAGGTTCTTAATAAACTAGTGCGCTTTACCATCAACGATCGCATCACTGCTTACCATCAGGCGGGATTGCGGTCAAGTGCTAGTTTATAATTATTAAAAAAAAAAATGGTTCTGCTCTGAATGTGCTGTTATCAGATTTGTCATGAGAATAAGTATCCTCTTGAAAGTTAAGTGCTAATAAACTCTTCGCCCACTTGTCGGTTTCATTATCGTAAGAATTATACTGTAGTTGGATAATGTACTATCTCATATTGATAATATTCTTGATTATTTAAGTATAGGACTGAGACATAACTCAGAGGCAATTCTCGTTATTTCAATAACGGTCTGATCTCAATAATCTTGATATATTGAGGAAATAGATCAGACAAAATTCAGGTATTTTTGATAAAATACCTGCATTTTCGACAAGTTTTTGACATTGATTGCCGCTGGAATATGATCACGACTATATTTTGAACGTTTTGGATGTCCATCTGGTGAATTTGTACAATGTACTAATATATTTGGTTTCGGTCTACCCCTTTACTTCGAAAGATACAAGTGAGATGCTATGATATCATTTATTGTTAAAGTAAAATAAATCATTTTGAATTATCACAATTAGTAATTTAGATCAATTACAAAAATCAACAACACCTTGAAACTAATACCAATCATCTCTCCCATTAAACTAAAACATAACTCATCATTATTCCACTCACATACAATATTCCTCACTACCAACAGTTTCCAATATATCAGGTTTCAATGTAACTTTGTAACGAAATAAAAAGCAAGGACAGCAGAGTTCCCAAGGGATCTATTCTCGTGCCGCCGGCAAGGGACGGTATTCTTAGATGATAATTAACTCTTTATAGCTAGGGACATCTGTTTACGAAGCTGCCGTACCATATTTATAGTAGGGAGCTGAAGTGACTTGTAATGTAAAATGGTACAGTGCGATATTTTAGCATCAGTTTAGATTTTATTGTTAAGGCGTTTTGTATTTTTATTTTTGTCTATAGTTTATGTAACAAGCAAAAAATAAATTCCATCTACACGGTTACTCCTCGTTTTAGATTCGATTTTTTTTTATATTCTCTGCTCTTATTAGTCGGAGCTTGATGTTATATAGTATTTTTTCTAATCGGACCAATAGTCCCTGAGATTAGCGCGTTCAAACAAATAAACAAACCTTTCAGCTTTACATATTAGTATAGATTACAACCCGAGTTCGGTTTCTCGGAATCGGATAAAGAATTTTTGGGTATTGCTAATTGCTCATTATTGACAACTGGGTGTCATAAAGTGTCAGTTTGACGAAGACATGACTCCTATTAGATAGAACCTAAATGAGCCTAGTAAAATGTAGATTAATCAAGCAGGGTTATTTTATGTAAATAAATGACAGAAAACGACAGAAGTAAAAACGTTTAAAAATTATCATCTCTTATTAAATCTTCCCTATTTATACAATGCGGCACTTTTGCAAGAAATAAACATTGAACAACAAAATATCCATCAATACAATTCCTACTTCAAAACATCACAAAAAAAAAAATCAATCAAAACTATCCGACCGCTTGAATTTTCCCAATTATGTATCTCCCCGAAGAAACTAAACAGCAATGTCTGAAATTACACAATTTCAACCAATCGGGATACATTATCTGCGTCAACTCACAGGGGACAGTCAAGATAAGTTAGCCAGTAAAAACGGTAAAAAACACACGTTTGTAATAAATTCTAAGCTTGTACCATGTCCTGGGAGTGGCTAGTGGGTACTGCCATCTGGCGCAGCATAAAGTATCCGAGTACACACCGAGTATTAAATGTACAAGAATTTGTGGGATAGAAGCTAGTACACATATGGTGAATTGAAAACTGTATTTACGTAAGATCTTTGACACACTGCTATATTTTCTTTGGATGGGTTTTGAAATTCTATAAGGGAGACATGCTGTCATAGAATAGAATAAATACTCTTTACTATGTACATCATATAAATTATAGTATATAAATCCTGTTATCCTGTTCCTGTTAATTCTGTTATATTTAGTAAGGAATTCAATTCAAACTAATCTGCAAAGTTAGCACATGCGTAGGGTAGTCAGCCTTTCGGTATTCTATGGGATACATTTTGCAGAGTGTGCGCGGAAATTACATTACTTAATTCCGCCGTCATCGTACAACTCATCGAACAACGAGTATCTATCCTCTTACTCTGTTGAAACCGCTACGATCTGAATGAAGCGTTTCGCCTCGTCTTTTATACCGCATATATCGAAAAACTAGTCTACCTGTCTACCGATCTAATTACAATTTGAGTGTCTTCAAGGCTAAGTGAAAGGTTCATAATAAACTAGTGCGCTTTATCATCAACGATTTCATAACTGACTAACATCAGGCGGGATCGCGGTCAAGTACTAATTTATATTATCAAAAAAATCCCCCCTAGTCCCAGTCCCCCACCTCGCGCTCCCTAGTCCCAGTAGTGGGAAACTATAGGCTGTATGTATGTATAAAACATAATTATGCAAATGCTAAACAACTAATAAGAAGTGGAAAGATAGTGACTTTTATTATTTTTATTTTATAGAGGGACGAATTAAATGTAGAAAAAAGTTGTAACTTCCGCACTGCAAGACAGACTCTTAAAAGACAAATCGTGTATTTTAATCAGACCGTAGAGTAGTGGTGGTACAATGGGAAGCAGTGATAGCCCAGTAGAAAATACTAACGAGCAACTTGCAAGTTGTAGGTTCGCACCCAAACATACATTTTACTTTATGTAAATTATTAAGACGACACTGCTTTCAAAATAGGGAAGGAAAAGTTCGTGAGGAAACCGACATGTCCAAGATATATGACATCTACCAATCCGCACAGCGCCTGTATGGCGAATTACGAAACATTTGCTGAAATGACGTCTATGTCCCAGTTGTTTAAAAATTGCAAGTTGAAAAATCATTGTGTGGATGAACGTATAAACCTAAGAGGTAATTGCCGTAATTTGAATTACTTTCCCAATCTGATCTCAGTCTCTATCTGTGAAATAATACTTTAAATTTTCATACATTTTGACAAGATTCTGATATTTATTTGTTGCTAAAATGATACTGCGACTAGATTTTGATTTTGTTTATAAATTACGAGAATTGGGCAGAACAATTAAGCCGTTGGTTCAGGTGGGTTTTTGTAGATATCGTTAATAGGCGTTACTGGTAAACCGATGCCAGAAATTCTGACAACCAGTCTTACGCAGTCTTACGAAGGAGTTATATCCACTAACTGGGTTATAGAGATGAGATAAGCATGTTCCATGTAAAAATTCAATTTAATCCGTTTAGACTGGACTCCAACAAAGTTGGCAAAAGGCCTTCAGAACAATGAATTATAACAGTATCCCTTCAGTAAAAATCTTTTAACTTTCAAAGCTTCGTATCATAAATGCATGCACCTATTGTATTGTTAGCACAAAATGGCTTATGTTTGAAGAGGGATTACCCACCGTGCAGCTTTGTAGCATACATAATAAATCTGCTTCATTAGCCGTGCCGTAAGTTTGTCCTCCAAACTAGCTACTCTTAACTAATTCACTTATGTAATGGCTCCCATCCATTATCCCGCCTTTGTTACTCTGTGATTGGTAAATAAATAAAAATGCTGCCACGAATTTGGTACACACAAATTTTCTACATGGTCCAGTACCTGTGTACTAATTCAGTTCTTTGATAATTTGTTTGCATATATATTTTCAACATTTTGTTACCATTAAGTAGATGCAAAATAGACTGTCTTCGTCTCTAACTCCCAGGTTAAGTAACTATCTCCAATATCACAATGATTCGTTGAGTGATTAAATCATAAATGGTAAACAGACCGATCCCCGATGGGACCAACGGGTTATCCAGTAACGGAAAACGCAGCGTGAGTAGGCCCCCGACAAGATGGACCGACGCCCACGTGAAGGTCACAGGAAACCGCTGGATGCGGAAGGCGCAGGACCGGCCATCGTAGAGATCATTGGAGGAGGCCTATGTCCAGCAGTGGACGTTTTTCGGCTGAAATAATGAGGATGATTGAAACAGACACACGTTACTTCCACCATAATACTCTGTATAGAAAAATAGATACATTATTGGAACATGTAATATGTACATTGGAACATATTTTGCAAGTGACGAAAATAGCAGAATTATTAAATACCTACCAGATAGCTTACATATTACGATTTTAAACGAGATTAAGCCCAAGACAAGGCGTTCATAAGGTATTATTGATCGGCAGCGGCTGAATCTTGCTACATTAAAACCTTTTTACCAATGCCAATGCAAAGCTCAATCAGTCAACAAACTAAACTAAGCGATTACATTTTAGCTACGTCCTATGTACTCAATTCGTGCTTATACGAGAAAATCGTGAATACCTCCTGGGATCCTTTATTCTACTCTCGAACTTGACTTACTTACTACTCGAACTTGTTCAACACACTACTACTACTTACTAGAATAAGACGCGAACCAAAAAAGCGTCCCTGTTAGGAAAGTAATTAGTATTGGAATCGAAGGGTCCCCAAACTGATAAATATTGAAAAGGTTAATTGGCCCGTAACAAAAGTTCTCCCTTAGGTAGGCACTTTAAGATTCATAGGTATGACAACAGAGGTATTTTATTCTGGGTAAATATGTCAGGGAATATTCCAATTTGAAATTGGTTAATATTGATTTTGGGCAGGTAAAACAAAAGAAGGTGCTCTTACTAATTGACTACGAATCTAAGTACCTAAAGGTGACCTTACAGTCTCGTTTGTAATTATTTTAGCTCCGACAGTAGCAACCTAAAATCAACCTTATAGTCAAGAAGTATGTCAAGTCTTTTTACTTTTTATCACAAAGACTTTGACAGAGTTGTCAGTGACATCAAACCAATAGCAACCTTACTAGAATGTGAAGATCACTGTGGTTTGGACAGTGACACTAAAGTGTGCTTAAAATAACTTTGAACGGATTGTAGTTGAGCATGAGTTTGTGGGTGTGCGAGGAAAATCGAAGCCATTGTTTATTCAATACAATTTCGCAAATGTTTAACACTAATGTCCCCATGTCAATGTCATTCGAATGCAAAAGGTAGGTACTTGAAGCTCTGTATGAACTAAATTAGAAAGGGCTCTTATACCTGTGTGATGGTCTTTTCCCAAATTTCGCTATGCCAAATGAACAGATTTTAGTCTAAACAAAATTAAAAGCAGTAACTAGTTGCGCCCCGCAGTTGCATCCGTGTACGGTTCGAGCCCGTCGAAATATCGGAATAAAAAGTGTCATATTATGTTAATACTAGGTGGTAGGCCATAACATCAGCTGCCGGTAGAAGTTACCACCCACCAGATAAAGTCTTGCCGCCAAACGATTCGTCGTGTTCCGGCATGATGTCTGGTGAAGACATACGGAGGACGGGTCTGAGCAGTGTAGCGATGTGCGCTGGTTATGATGCGCCAAATGTTGTTGTATCGGGAGTTTGGTCATGGAGGATCTCCAGATCAATTTCCCTGTGGCACAGCATCGTTGGTCGTGTTGTTGAGTTTAACATTGCATCACCTCGCTCAACTGCCGTCTCCCTTCCTATTCACTAAGTTCTTTTTAGTGAATAGGCTAAATAAACTAGCGCGCTTTACCTTCAACGATTGCATCACTGCTTACCATCAGGCGGGATTGCGGTCAAGCTCTAGTTTATAATTATTAAAAAGAAATCCCGTTTATAATCTCCTGTGTGGCAAATTTTAGGCAGATTTGTTCAGTAGCTTTTCTGTGAAAATGTAACAAACGTCCAAACAGATACATAATCAGTCTGTAATGTTCCCACTGTTGGGACACAGGCCACCTCTTGATGAGAGGGAGTGCGCCGTAATCTACCACGCTGGCCTAGTGCGGGTGAGAGATAGATGTCACCTGTCTTCGAAGTTTTTGGGTCTAGGATATCGGATTCCTCATGATTTTTTTCGTTTTCCTCTACCGTTTTGAGAGCAGTGGTGGTGAAATAATTTACATAAAGTAAAGCGTCTTATGGTATTCAAACCTTAACTTATAACTTGTAAGTGAAGGCCGATAGCACTAGGAAACCGCTGCTTTCAACAATTTGCGCTGAGCAACGTCCATCCATCCATAAAGATATCCTCACAAACTTTCACATTTATAATATTAGTATGGAGGATAGGGAAGAAAGATAGAAGGAAAAAACTTTTTTACAAAAATAGAAAAAAAAGCCGGTGTCTTTAGTTTTTGTATATTTGTTTGGGACACCAACTTCCGAAATTAGTTATTATTCAATATGTAGTGTTTTTTGTAAGTCGGTTGTTTTTTGTCCGTAAAAAAAAAAAAACACTGTAACAAATTGGATATTTATGTGTAAACTTAATGATAAACAATTGTACGACTATTGTTTGTTCTATTGATGATTAAACATACTGCAAAAAGTCAATCTAAGTAATCTATATGAATATTGAAGCTTCAAAACCGGTTACGTCAATATTAATAACAGTAGGTATTCTTGAAAAAAAGAAATGACCAAAGCCTTCCAAATATACTGAATATTTTTTGCAACTACCTGCATAATATGTAAATATTTTTTGCAAGAATACCTACTGTTATTAATATTGACATAACCGGTTTTGAAGTTTCGATATTCGCATAGATAATGACTTTTTGCAGGGTTTTTTTGACAGGAAAGCTAAGATGTATGTCACGCTCATTTTTCATTGGACTTTTAAATTATTTATAGTGTACTAAATAAAAGCCCGTGATTTATCTAGTAAAAAGTGCACTCAGTGATTAATTCATAAAGAACATTAAAACATCGCAGCATAGTGGCCACATAATGGCTTTGCATCAAATCTCCTCGGCGGCTCACGCGCCCTTTTTTTCAACTGTCATTGGCGATATCCGCCATTATTGAGAAATAAAATTTTTAAAGAATTTCTATAATTTGTTACACGTGTTATTGGCAAAATTGTGGTAACCACAGAGGCCATTGAAGAGTTGAAGTAGTATTCACTCTAAAGAAAAGAAAGAAAGACTTTTTGCAGTATTTTTAATCATTAATAGAACAAACAATAGTCGTACAATTGTTTATCATTAAGTTTGCACATAAATATCCAATTTGTTACAGTGTACACGGTGGCGTGGCTAGGATGCATGCTATCTGGCCGCGCCACCGATTTTGTTAAATATCTCGCGAATCTCTCAAGTACTATTTTTAATTCTTTTCGTACAATAACGAACATATTATGTACATTTATGTATGAAACGATATTGAAAACTAATTTGATCAACAGAAGTTTTTGTTCGAGGAGAGGTTGTAAGCTCAGTCTCGGCCCACTGTTGGGATGAATCAACTATTAGGAGATAAATACTAACTAGATTCATTAGTTCAGGAAATGAAGTCACGTGGTCGATGGTATTCATTCCTTACTCCAAACAGAGGAATACGATTATTCCTTTCAAAGAGGTGAACATTCTGACTGTAGCTTCACAATATATATTTGAAAATCTTTACTTAACAATATAGGACACGTTCGGGTTTCGCATATAAATAAAATAACTTTATGTACATGTATTGTGATTTGTTACATATAAGAATGACGATAAATCTATACTAATATATAAAGCTGAATATTTTTATAATTTTATTCAACATATTGATATATACAAACTTATAAAACTAAATAAATACAAATTACTAAATAAAGCTATTACCCTAATTAAAACTATTAATAAATTACAATACAGCATCAAAAAATTCTTCGTCATCGCTGTCGACTGGTAATGTACCCAAGAGACTGGCAGCATTGCCGCGTTGAATGGCAATACTTAGTCTCTGGCCAAGGTAAAAGCCAGCCCTTGGGTCACGGGAAGTGTCAACAAGCCGTTTGGACAGTTCATTAAAAAGACAAAGAGCACTCGGACCCCACGGCCCAAGAGTTTTAACCCCAAACGGCTCGAAAATATAATTTCCGATAAGGTTGTTATATTTTCGCCGTTTGAGGTTTTCTGCAGCCGCAGCAGCAACGCCAGCACAGCACGTCGATCCAGGAAGATGGGATGGCGCAAGAGTATCGACGCAAGTTGCATCCCACACTAAAGGCCTACCCATCTTCCAAGGAAATAAGGCCATGCCGTCCGGTCTCTTGCCATCATCGCGCACCAAGCCATTAGGTTCTAATACAGCTGGAACGCCGACAGTGACAAGAGCTCGTCGAATGATGTCGTTAATGTTTGCGTGCCGAGCTAAGCGACCCGCAATTCGGCTGCAAGCCAGGCCGTGGTATCCGAGGCTGTTGACATCTGCACCACAGTGACAGCGATGAGGAGAACAGCAAGGAGCTCCTAGTCGTAAGGAAGCAGCGATGCGGAAAGTGGTATCGTCGAACAAAGTGCCTATGTTCGACGAAGGTAGTGCATGAAGCCAAAGACCCGACTCCCACCTTCCCACAGCTAGCAGGCGCGCACGCTCCGCATCAGTAGCAGATGAGACAAGTAAATTGTTCCGTACTACTCTACAGAGCGGCTCGTCCCACTGTCTCTGGGAAGATGGATTGCTGGGTGGAAAATCAAATTTGAAAATCTTATCTATGTACATAAAAATATATCGAATTTTAAGAAAGTACGCGATGCTCGAAACTTACCCATTAAACAATTAAAAAACGGGTATTATAAAATCACTGATTATTTAGAAGACAATAAAGCTTGGGACTAAGCTGTTCGCTCTGCTAAGCATTGTTATTAAGCAATACGCGTAATTATGACATTTTAAACACTGTTTTATTTTTTAAGTCACGTAAATCATTGTAAACGTTTTCATTTTTAATGTCTGGACTTGAAAAAAGACGATGATCACTGAGTTTGTTTCGGCTATTTCTTCTCAGAGGAGTTAGGAAATGTCGGCTCCATCTAGTTAAATAAATAAAAAGAATGACGTGTAAAAGTGATCAGTGAACCTACTTGCTTAATAAATAATTTAATTTCATTCCTTTGTTTTCTGCCTTGTTCATGACATAGATATTCAACTGGAAAACTCCACGCGTTCTTAGAAAAATGTCTTGAAAGAAGGACGGTCAGACAGCCGGACAGGGTTACGTTTTCCTTTCTAGGGTACGCCAAGGCTATAAATAAATATTGACTAGGAAATCAAACATACAAATATGGCCTTGGTATATATAGATTGTTTCGTACAAAATATTTGCTCTAGTGTACCTAGGGAGAAAACAAAGTAATACGTTTGTTTGGAATAAAACCTTGAACTCCTTTGACTCACAAGGGGATGCGATAGGAAACTCCTGAAATTCATATTTTCTTGTATGAATTTTTTAGGCTATAAGTATAGTGGAAGACCAAGAAACGATGTATGGAATGTGTGAATGATGACATGGTTAAGGAGGGGGTGTCTACGTAGATGACATCTAAGGAGAAGTATAAAAGAAAAATAGATATTGCTTCGACTCCAAATACATTGGGATAAGGGCTTTTCTATAGGATAAGGGTGAATGTCAAAGTCAAGATAAAGTTATTTTTTAAAATTATAAACTAGTGCTTGACCGCAATCCCGCCTGATAGTAAGCAGTGATGCAATCGCTGATAGTAAAGCGCGCTAGTTTATTATAGAAGTTAAACCCAATAACATGACCAACGATGCTGCGCCAGAGGGAGATTGATATGGAGACCCTCCACGACCAAACTCCGGACACAACAACATTTGGTGCATCGTTTGCGTACTGGGTGGTAACTGGCTGTGCCGGCAGCCGATATTATGACCTACAGATTATATAAATTCGAAGAGTTGTATTGATAATTTTAATGATTTCTGCAAAGAAAAGTGATTTTAAGAATTCTGGAAAGTCATGTTTGATATGCTCATCATTCATATTTTAATCAATATTTAACATGACTACAAATTACAGAAAAAAAAAGATTTTTGGAGTCACTTCACTTCATACCTTTCTGATTTGTAAAGTGTATACATCGATTCAAAGCATAAAATGCCAAGTATTTTCCAAGTCCCACAACATCAAAGGTCGATCAAATTGTTCATAAAACCTATATTTTCTACCACCTGCGTACTCGCTTATTGCTACTAAAAGAATACTACGATTTACTTTGTTTTTTTACATGGCGGTTCCAGGTGGTAGTAGCACCACAACTAGAATAGTGCCCAACCACATCCCGGTCATAGATTCGTATCATTAAATTTACTGTACGATGTCAAAGACATAATGAAGGAGTTGATTTTTCATAGAATCTTTCTCATCCAAGTACGGGACGAATATGTACCGTGTGTTTTAACCTCATACAGTTCAAACTGAACCAAAGGCTTTGTATCTACCACCAGACAATGACGTCATAAAATCAAACTGGCGGATTCTATAATTTATGTAGAGGTTTCGACTTTCTCGTAAGTAAGGTTTTAACAGCTGAGTTTTTTTCAGCTAAAATTGAATTTTGTACTATTGTGATTATAAGCAAACTCACTCTCGGATACAACAAAACAAACAAAAATTTATTAAAATGTATGTATCTATGAACAGATCCTATATAAACAGAAATCAACCGGTACCTGTAACGGACCGAGAATTTCCATTCGAATAGCAAACATAAATTGGAGATCAAAATTGAACACAAAGGTATAATGTTGCTATTATTTACCGATATCAAAGAAACAATTCAAAGGGTTCAAAAGACAAAAAAGGTATGACAACCCACGGTTAATATTCAGCGTGGTTATGAATACATAATATCGTGTATTTTACGAACGAATAGTGGAATAATAACTCAGTTTTTGATTCCGGAAAAATCATTACAAAATGTATTATAAAAAATTTTAAATGGAAACTGGACAGTTATTTTAAAAATTGATATTTTTATATGTTATTTACCATACAAGCTAACTAGAGGAGACGAGATGCCAAACAACACAGAAAAATAACAACTAAGACTGTTGTCTTTCTAGAACAATATGTGGCCTTCAACCTTGGTTCGATTTGGTTTGTTACCGTTGTTATCTCTTTAGGTTCTTTAGGCAAGATTCCAAGGTCAACTAATTTTAATAAAAACTGTCAAGCATATTGTATGTTTGTATAAGGTCAGAGAATATATTTTCATAGATTTTGAGTCTGATGAAGCCAATGGCGAGGTCAAAATTCTTCCTTATAGTAAAAGCAATTAATTTTAACCGATCTCAAATTTTCAACCCCGCCATACTTTATCTATCTAATTAAAAAGGTTATTGAACTTAAGTCTTATTAAAATATTTCGTTGACAACTTTTCCTTTTTTCACCCTCCTCTGAAGCGTAAAATTACGAAAGTTTATTCTTATTTCTGGAAAGGGTTTTAATTAAAAGACCGATATCCGATTTCGTTATCGTTTGACTTAGAAAGTGGAGAAATATTTTTGCCTGAGCTTACTTTATTACATTTTGTCTGTCATTTTCATACCGACCCGTATTCCGGACCACAGATTATTATTCTATTTCAACGTCAAAGTCCCTCGCGGGGACAATTACATGGGAGTCCACATAACTGTTATTATGTGGAAAACTTTATCTTTCTTTGGAAGAACGGCGAAGTTTGATGTGGACCAGTCTTTTTATTTGTTTTCCGGATGGACTTATGGTCAGAATAAATGTATGAGAACATAATACTTCCGATATTCGTTTATTTTTCTCGATCATTTTCCTCGTGGTCCTAAGTCAGACGAGAAATGTTTTGATTTCGGATTGGCATATTAGCGGAGGTATATAGTCGGTAATAAAAGTCACTGATTGATAGACTGCACTCAAATAGCTCTTAATATCAGACATTGAGAGAGATTGCTATTAAGTGCCATTTTAGGTGAATAAATACTTTTTCATTTCTCATACTCGGAAAGTAGTGTTGTTTTGATCTGATTATAGAATGGAAAATGCTGCTTCCTTCTCTAGATAGGGAAACATTCATACAAATCACTTTCCACCTAAGCACCGGAATGAACTTTAAAAATAGAACTGCTATTAGCACCGAAGAGTTTTAGTTAAAAAACAATGCTGCGGCTATGCGAGTTTCTAAACAGCCAGTGCGAACTTAACGCAAACTTATTTGAGCGGAATAAGCCGCAACAATTACACCGTGAGTTCCTCATTTAAAATTTGAAAAGTCGACATAAATTGGCGGGATATTAATCTGATATGTATTTATGACGAAATAAAAAAAATAGGTAATATTCTCTTATACGAAGATTTATATATTAAAAATGAGTTCAAGCGCTTCTATAATGTTGACAAGAGATTGAATCAAAGACGAGGCAAATTGTGTTATCGAAAATCTTCTGCCAGAAATTGCACAAGAAAGATGTATTTAAACACATACAATGATTTCATGAAGTGGCGAGCAGAGAAGGATATAATTAATATTCCTCATATTTGAAATGAATAGTCGCGTGTTTAAGGCGGGTAAAAGAATGAATTCCTACTCGGACTATAGCATCTGTCCATCTATATACCTAGTGTATTGCTTCTTTCGACCGTAGCTTATACCAATCTACTATATTCTGTTATAATTATGTGTGTGAATTTTAGGTACTTAGGTCATCAACATCATCTCAGCGTTAATCCCAACGCATCCGAAGCTTTTCAGCTTTGGAGTCTGGGGTCCGCTTACCAGTCTAACTGCTGATTTCGGCTAAACTTCGATATTTTCCATGAAGCGACTGCCGTCTGACCTTCACAACCCGAAGGCGATATCGAAGCCGTTGCGACTGCTATTAGATCTTCGTATGGCAACTGGGACCAACGGTTTAACGTGCTTTCCGAGACACGACCAGACCAGTGCAAATATTCATATTCATGTATACTAATATTTGGACTGCGTGGGGATCGAAACCCTGCCTCCTTGCGCCGCGGCTGCGTTAACTTCCGCTACACCACGGAGGCTGTTTTTGAATTTTACTTATATGTAAAAACATAAAAAGTAAAATATTTGGTCTCAATAGGGATGTTTTCTGAAAAAAAAAATGATTATATTTAGTCCGTCATTCAGATTATAGAAAAATATTGGATACGTATACGTACAAAAGGCATCGAAGATCAGTAGAACTGGTGACGTCACTCGTTGGTAAAAAGTATAGCCAGGAGTGACGTCACACTAGCTTTCACCGCACTGTATCGTCTTCATTTTTTGTTTATATGAAAAAAGAAAAAATACGTGTCTAGTTTCTTTTTTTAAATCTGACTGACGGACTAGTTAGTTTTTTTACTCAACTATCCTATTGGCTTAGGTATTTGTGAAACTCGCAAAACTACTACGGTCATACATACGGTCACGGTGAGAGCAGTGGTGGCCTATTGATATCAGCCGCGTCTTATAAGACGCGGCTGATATCCATCAGACGCTTTCATCATCATCACCATCATCAACCTTTTTATCGTCCCACTGCTGGGCACAGGTCTCCTCTCATATAGAGAAGGATTGAGCGTAATCACCGCGCTTGCTCAATGTGTGTTGGCGATTTCAGGCTTAAAGTCCAGGTTTCCTCAAGATGTTTTCCTTCACCTTCAGTCATTGGTGTCCAAGATATACTTAGAAAGTACATATAACTTTAGAAAAGTTACATTGCTACTTGCCTGCCTGACCTGGAATCGAACCCGCACACTCATACTTGAGAGGCTGGTGTTTTAACCACTAGGCCACCACGACTTCACACGACAGACGCTTTACTTTGTGTCAATTATCTCATCACCATTGCTCTCAAAACGGCGAAGGAAAACATTGTAAGGATGCCCTTGAGGCAGAACTTCGAAGACATGTGACATCTTTGGTAGATGTCACATGCCTTCGAAGTTTTTCCCGCACAGGGCCAGCGTGGTACATTACTGTCTACTCCCTCTCGTCGAGAGGAGACCAGGAGTGGAAACATTATAGGGTATTTATGTTATGTATATACACTATGTAACAAAAACCCTGTTCTTCCTTTCAGGAACATATAATTTTACCTACAAGCACATCTTTAATGAAGTCATAATTAGAAAACAGTAATCATTGTCTAGTCGAGGGCTCACAATCAAATACCTATTAAAACCTACAAATTCGATTTTTTTTTTGGAATATCTGATTTCATAAGTTAAATAAATTGGCGGGAACATTCTACTTATGTCTAGTTTCTTCATGCAGAATTGCAGAGCTAAGAAATCAGTTACAGATTATAAATATTACTAATTAAACATTTATTTTAATTACTTTTGTTGAACAATTTTTACAAATTACTTGCTTTATTACGTCCGTATGCCGATTCTTAAAAAGTAGGTTGAAGGAACAACAGGGTTTTTGTTACATCGGTTGATTAACAGAACTCCTCTCAGTGACAGGGAATGGGCTATAATCTACCACGTGGACCGAATGCGGATGGGCAGATGTTCATCATATTTCATAGATTAAGTAGGCGACTATTGGTAATTGCTCTCAGGTTTAGATCTAGACACATGCCTCTCAACAAATTTGGATTCCTCATAAAAAAAGTGCAAGTCTGCAAACTGTGAGATATGTGGAAAAGTAAAAGACATTACACATTTGTTGTCGGAATGTGTTCGCTTTCAGGCTGAGAGAGAAAGATTGATTAAAGAACTGCATTTAGATAAAAATAACACTGGACTTTTTCACGAAATGATATCTGTACCAGTGTCTGATGCTCCTAAAAGTCTGTTTGAATTTGTAAGCCTACGTTCTAATTATACTTAAGGAATTTATATTTAGTCTAAGAAATTAATACATTTTTTTTTATCGTATCTGTAATAAGGTACGTTGGGACTGACATGTATTTTATATAAAAGTCCCTAAATTAGATAAAGAGAAAAAAAAACATATTTCATCGAAGTGTTTTGCCTGTAGGATATGCCAGTCTCCTCACAATATTTACCTTCACCGTTTTGAGGACTGTGGTGATGAAATAATTTACACAAAATTAAGCGCCTGACTGGGTTCGAACATATGACTTACAAATTGCAAGGCGCGGTGTCACTAAGCCACTGCTGCTGTCCTACCCTCCACCAATCTACCACTCTCAATTCATACTTCGTTTTGACCAATTAAGATTCATCATCATCAGCCTCTACTCGTCCACTGCTGGAGATAGGCCTCTTCCACGCCACGCCAACAAGCCGTTCTCCGTCAGCCTCTACCAGCCACATTTTTGATGTCGTCGCTCCATCTTGCCCAAGGAGAATTAAGGTTGAATAATATATATGTCGCAGTCAGCGACAGCGGAGCGGTAGGTTCGTCAGCGTCTTGGTGTGGTGGTACAGGTTCTATTTCGTAGGTGAGTTTTAAATTAAAGCACGACGTGTAAATATATCCTCCAATCTTGACAATCGCAATTTAAATAGGCAAACCGACAGTTTCGCCCCGGAGAAGTACATTGGTCCGCGTCTCAATCTGAAGTGACCGTTCGACCGTCCTCACTTTCCATAACGACTCCTACTACTATGTAACTCAAATAAGCAATTTTTCTTAAAATGATTTCGAAGATCCACGACATATAATTATCTAAATAGCCATAAAGCATCTGCCGTTCGAAGTTATAATTATTATATATTTAATGTATATATTTTATTTGGGCCCGGTTATGATATTAGAGCCATCTTGCCCCATTGTTTCCACAAAACGGGCTGCTAAATCGTTTGCACACGAAAACGGTAGATTAACCTCAATTCCATAATGCTCCTGTGATCCAGTTTTGAAACAAAATGGACTCTTAACGAAACAGGATTATGTACATTCTAATAAATTGATGTAACGCTTAATATTTTTTTGTGTGCTTTTTTTATATAATCCCAGAAAACACTTTCGTATTCGCTTTTGTTTTTACGCATTTAAAAATTGTTGTTTCATCCAAATTGAAAGGAGTATGTGAAATATGTACCATTTTTACAATGTAAGTGATATTTTGGACTTTTTTTTATTTTATTAAATATTTTATCTACTTAAGTCAGTGAAATCTATCCTTATCCAACTGGATATAGCTAAGGACGAGTATTTAACAAGCACCGCCTGCCTAAATATTGTATTTAGTCCTAATTTCAAAATAAATCTAATACATTTTCCAGAACATTTCCATGAAAGTCATTAATTAAAAAATAAATATTTCTCTCAGGTAAAGGTGAAAATTCCAGCGCAGAAAGTGTTAAACTTTATTTGTTGCTAAAGCCATGTCGTATTTATTTTGATTAAAGATCGAAATTAATTGCGTTGTTTCCCTTCAGGGTATTGAGTGGAGCAATGACAAAGCAGCATAAAATTCGAAACGCCAGACATGGCCCAAACCTTCTGCTATAAGCATGTAATTAAATTGCGAAATCATTGTGTTAATTACAGAAATTTGATTGAGTTTGATTGTTTTAATTTACATTCTGATTCGCCAATTTGTTTATTATTAAATTGAAGGTTTCTGTTTGGTAATTGTCAAGAATAATTATGGTTTGGGTAGAATCTTTGCAGATGGAGAAAGGTCGATTAAGACATTGAGTTTTGCTTATGTTCAAAGTAAACGCATTTATTTCAAAAGTGCACATAAAAAGCAATTGTAAAAGTGAACATTTTCAATAGAATGGAATTGATAACAGTCGCCCCTTCCAAAAGGTAGTTTTTGTATTGAGAGGTGGTAGTTTTCGAGAGTTAGGCTAGGCATTGAACTGAGCATAGATTGCTATAGAAGATACATTGAAGTAACTGAAACCCGATTGAAGGGTTACCCCCATTTCAATAACATATTATATTCAATTCTCATAACAGTTTTTTTTAATCGTTATAAACTAGCGCTTGACTACAATCCCACCTGATGGTAAGCAGTGATGCAATCGTTGATAGTAAACCGCGCTAGTTTATTAAATCCATTCACACACAAAAAACTTAGTGAATAGGAAGGAAGATGGCAGTCGAGCGAGGTGGTGCAATGTTAAACCCAACAACACGACCAACGATGCTGCGTAAGAGGGAGATTGATCTGGAGACCCTCCACGACCTAACTCCCAACACAACAAAACACACACACACACACAGCACAATACCGGTCAGCGGGTCAGCGTGGAAAGCCTTGGGCAGCCTTGTCCAGCAGTGGACATCCATAGGCTGAAGAAGAAGAAGACTTAATTTTAGTATGCATATAATATGACAAAATATGTGCAATATAGCATATCTTATTTTTCGTTTATAGTACCTTAAGATATTTTGATGAAGCAGCGGTGGCCTCAGATCAATCTCCCTTTGGCGCAGCATCGTTGGTCGTGTTGTTGGGTTTAACACTGCATCACCTCGCTCAACTGCCGTCTTCCTTCCTATTCGCTCAGTTTTTCTGAGAGTATAGGCTCTTAATTAACTACCGCGCTTTACCATCAACGATCGCTTCACTGCTTACCATCAGGCGGGATTGCGGTCAAGCGCTAGTTTACGTATAATTATTAAAAATATATATATATTATTGAAGGAGGCCTTAAACGTTGTCTTTCTTTATAACATAGATAAACCCAATCGAACACTGAAATTCTTCCAAAAGTTAACTGCAAGGTAGAGCAAAAGGATCAATACCAGTAATTTAAAACATTAAAAATCTAGTGGAATGAAATCGTTTATTAAGTAAGTAGGATCACCCAGGGAGCAAATATAGAGATCACCGATCACTTTTACACGTCATATATATTTTTTTTTACTAGATAGTCCCAGGCAAATGTTAAAAGTTTGTCAAAATGTAAGGTAATTAGTCTCGGGGTTAAGAGCCGAGATAGAGTGCACAGTGTTATTCGCGTTAGAAGGAAACACAAATAGTTCAGATATTAACAGATATAATCATGGAGATATATACCTAAGCCTTACCGGTACTGGCAGGTGTACTTCCAGTCGACCTTGAGGTACAGCGACGTGCTTCAATGTACTACTCCGCGAGGGGGGAGGCCATGGACACTAATTTTGTTACACAACGCGACTTTAATAAAATCTCTAGATTATTTAAACCTCAGACTGAAGTCTGGGAGGACCTCTTATCCGAATGGCAAAGTAGGTGGGATAATTCCATCAAGGGCCGGCACCTCCATCTATTCTTTCCATCCGTTGGCGATCGGCTGGCTAGGACATGGCTGGAGGTTGACCACTGCGTTGCCCAATTTCTCACAGGTCATGGCAACTTTAAAAGTAAACTGTATTCTTTTAAACTTGTTCCTTCCCCTTTGTGTCAGTGTTCTACATCGAACTGTGAATTTGAACAGTCCGCACATCACATCTTGTGGGAGTGTGTTCTTTGGCAGAATGAACGCAATATTATGTTGGATAGTGTACAAGTTACATCCGGAGTCGTTTATTATACGGACCTTGTAGAAACTAGAACCAATTTCCGTGCGTTCAGGCGCTTTTGCCATACCTATTATTGGAATCAATTGTAACAGCTAATACCTACTTAGGACCCATTAACTTAATCAAATTTTATTCCGTGGTGTTTGGCAATCTGGGCTTCTCCCAGTTGCAATAATGTCCCTTTGTGCCGATTGGCCTAGTTCTGTTCTGTCTCCTGCTTGTTATGGAGGGAAGTGGAAAAAATATCTTTTTTCTTACTCCTCCGCTATTCTTTTCTGATTAATTTGTTGCGGGACCCAAGACAGTTGAATCGTTTCTCCGGGACTCGTCGAGCTTCATTGCTCGGCGTTTTTCTGGCGGTCGCCACTGTTGATTCTGGCTTTCAGGAGTTGCAGTGGTTGGGAAAAGTGTGGCGGGTTTTGTCCCAATAAAAAAAAAAAGATATATAACATTACAAGAGAGCCGCAGAATAATACTGGACATATTAGATTTTCTTGTCAACAACTTGACACGCTCTCCTTCATATTTCAAATATATAAAAATATACTTTTTACAGCCAGACTTTGTATATGAAACCTCAACAATTAGAAGATTTTTTTTTTGACAGATTGATAATAAGACCACACTGTGAATGTTCTTAAAATTACATATATTACCACTCTGGTTATCATATAAATACAATATTATAAATGAGCATGGATGAATAGCTATTTGTTAGTCTTTCACGCAAAAAATACTCAACAGATTTAGATGAAATTTGGCACACAGATAGTTTATTCGATACGGCTTGGCCACTTCGACACGGCTTTCATTTTTTCGGGGTCTGTTCGAATACCTTGCGCCGAAATAATGTGTCTCAAGTATCCTCTCCCTGGAACAGTGTACACTTAGTAGGTCTGAGTTTGAAATTTGCTTCAGGTATTTTCTGAAATACTTTTCGTTACGTTATCTTCTATCCTTTTCTTAACGAAATAGAACGAAAAAGATACACAAAACTTAAAATTTGTTTAGTTTGTGAACAACAGAATCGCCGATAAAATCCCATTTAATATTACATTTTAAAAGCCATTTCCCTAAAAAAAAAAAAATTGCGTGCGAACGAAGTGTAAAAAGAATTCCTACTTCCTAGCTTCACTTTATACCTAACTTGATTTTCTGTACGAACCCCAAAAATCAAATAAACAACATCAAATAAATTCATAGGAAATATAACTGATTTCTATCTACCCGCGAGGTAAATTGGATTCCGCTTTTTATGTTCAATTTAACGAAATTCCTACACTTTGGGAATAGTAAAGTAATGAAAGCAATTTCACTTTTATTTATATTATTGCAAAGTTGCTTATTGATCTGATTGAAATGGAGTGAGCCATTTAGTGGAATAGTAATGCAAAAGTTCATTTACTCGAAAAGAAACTAGGTATCGGAAAGTTGTGTAACATACTAACAGTAGGTCTTTTATAATTACAGATCAGCAATATTCATTGAGCTATTTTATTTTACTAGAGACACTTTTTTCGAACGTATGGAGCAATGAATTAGCAATATCCTTCAAAATGCTTAAGATTGTAATTTATACTCTGAATTAAGCAATTAGGGTGCCGATTTTAGTAACTTTTTCATTTTTAGTAATTATTATCATAAGTTGTTTTCTGGGACGCCCCTCAGGTAGAGGGACGGACGACCTTAATAAGATGGCTGGAACAAATTGGATGCGGATGGCGGAGAATAAGTGTTGTGGTTAGCCTGAGAGACACTTATCTCCAGGCGTGGACTGCGAGCCCGAGTTAATTGATTTAAGTTTTTTTTTGTTGGAATAGGATATCATCAAATGACTTCTCCCGCTCTGGACGGAGCCGAAGTGCGTGTCAGACTTTAACTGACTAAAACCCACCCATGTTTCTTCAATTGCCTGTGCAACGGCCAGGGCCATGGTTTCTTTTTTAACCAACCCGCGACCCTGAAACAGGAGGCATCGGTCTACGTGGACCCCGTCACGAAGTTTCTTTGCCTCGATTTATGAGTTGTAGGTATTAGGGCGAAATAGAAGTCAGTCAGCCGTTAAATAGTTCGTGTTATTCATTCATCATGTCTTAGAACCGAAAATTTCCCATGACATGACTTCTACTAACCCATACTGGGACCACCTGGTGGATACCTATGGCCCACTTACTCTCATAAAACAGAGAAGACCTGTGACCTCTCAGACGTGGGAAAAGTATGGCCTGATAATTTTGTATGTTAAATATTTCTCTGATTGCCAGTTTTAGGAGGATAAAGCTGCGAGAAAATTACGTCACACATACAAAATAAATAAATAGGCGTAGAGTAGCCAGCCTTTCGGTTTTCTATAGGATGCATTTTGGGGATGAATGCATCTCCGTTCCACCATCGGACGACCCGTCGTACGGCAAGTTTCCACCCTTATGTTGTTAACACCACTACAATCCGGACGAAGCGTTTCGCCTCCTCCTTTATACCGCATACATCGAGGGACTGGAACGGTTTGCCAGCGGCGGTGTTTCCGTCGAACTACAATTTGAGTGTCTTCAAGGCTAGAGTGAATAGGCTCTTAATAAACTAGTGCGCTTTACCATCAACGACTGCGTCACTGCTTACCATCAGGCGGGATTGCGGTCAAGCGCTAGTTTATAATTTAATAATAATAAAAAAAAAACAATTGAAATTTATTTAATTTTGCCATTTCAGCCACTTTATTTATGTTGTCGATGGGCGAATTACTGACAAACCTACAAAGTATTGGTTTTGAAATATCTTTCGAAAACATCCGATTACGATTCAAAGCATCATTCCTACATAGGCTTCAGAAAATTTATTTATAAGTGTTTTATGAAATCGTTTATTGAACACTGAAAATAAAAGGTAAACGAGAAAAAAGGTACCAGAAATTCAGCTGCCAGTGACATAAAAAAGTTTACTCACACTAAAATCAAGGCACGTCAAATAAAAGAAGCTAGTTCTACATTTAAAAATTCTTGCCACCCATTCGTTCTCGGATCATATAACAAAAGCCTATTAGTGAAGCTAAAATTAACCATTGAAATCCCAGCTGACTGCTCTAAAGTAGCTGTTAGAATTCTGTTTGAAAAGTATCAAATACTTAAGCTCACAATTTATGGCGAGAATGAAACATGACTCGTGACATTTTTAAATCGGTTCAACCATGTACCAAAGGCTGAAATTCTTCAAGATATTAGGTATAATAAAGAAGAGCTTAGAGGACATTCTTGAGTTCCAATGTGTTTCCGTATGGCTCTATGAAACCGTGCCGGAACATTTTCTTGCGGATTGCATTTTCATTCTGAATGGTTGTGGGAATTCGAACCTGATTGGTGTATTAGCTCGGATTTTCTTTGTAAAGGTTGCTTATATTGTCGGTTAGCACGTGTATACATTGCGTATTTAATAGAAAATGCCAAGTTTAGGGTTAAGGATAGTGAAACAGAAATCAGTGCAAAGCAAGAGTTCACCTACTGAGTTTATAGGCACATATAAACCAATATTTTAAAGAGAATAGATTTGATTTTTTGTTTGTGACGCTTTCATGATATATGCATTTCATGGATAAACTGGAACATACATTAGAAAAAGGAATAATTTTTATCGCGATATTAGTGAAACAGGATTCAGGTGAAATCATGGGGTGTAGGAATAAATAACAGTTAAGAGTATTTTTAATCGCCACAAAGCTAAATTTTAAATATATTTAAATAAAATTAAGAAAAGTTTACAGAAATATGTTGTATCATACATCACTACTCTGTAGTCGAGTAACTAATACCATCTCTATGTATTAGTGTCTATGAATATAGTCTATTGTCTTGTCATTGTAACCTAGGATCTGACCTAGAAGAGGTCGTTTCCAATATAATAATTCTACAAGAAAAATAAACCAGTCTAATTATCTAAAGTCTTTAATATTTACCAACCGAACAATCATACATGGTGTCAGAAGAGTGAAAAAACCCAATACGAAGAAAGAAAAGTCATAAAATGCAAAAGTGGGATGGCGTCGGTGGCGGCCATGACACCGGAGCTGCAATGAACAGTGGCTTGAAGGCGCTTAAAATATCGTCAGATGCAACAAACAACAATTACGAAACCTGGAAGCGCTGGTGGCAACAGTTCGAATTATACTTGTTGGCAACCGGTTTGGACAAGTCCGGTGAGAAACGCAAGATCGCCATTTTATTACATCACATTGGTGAAAAATGCTTAAATATTTTCAACACATTCAACATAAATATTGGAGAAAGCACATTACATGACGTCAAAGCCAAATTCGACGAATTTTTTCAACCCAGAAAAAATATTATCGTTACATGTTTTTTTACCACACGTCAACAGAAATCGGAAAGCATCGAGGATTTCTTAACCGATCTCGAAAATAAGAGCCAAGATTGCGAATTTGGAACGCTCAGAGAATCTCTTATCAGAGATATTTTTATCGCCAACTTGTGTTTGGACTTAGCACATGTACGTCAGAGACTGCTGCAGGAACCTGATCTGACATATCAGAGGATGCGAGAGCTAGCTAGGACACTCATCGTCGCACAGCAGGATGCAGACCAAATTGTCAAGAGGTCCACTAGTCAAGAGTCTGAAAAAGTCATGCATCTGCGTCGGAGGAGCCGTGGTCGAGCGGAGCGTCAGCGACGGCGAGCTTCACCAGTCAGTCAGCAGGGATCCAGCGCAGGGAGGTCAAAGTCGAGTCCCAGTCCTGAGAAGCGCTCGAAGACGTGTAGCCGCTGTGGACAACACCACCGCTACAAATGTCCAGCGCAGGGAGCTAAATGCAGGTCATGTAACTCTTATGGTCATTTTGCAAAATTTTGTTACTCCAATAATAAAAAAGTCAGTCATTTAGAGTCTTTTAGTTCAACTGGTAGTCAAGATAATTTTGTTGGAATTTTAAATTGTCATAACTTCAGTCATAGTCATAAGTCTAGTCAATATAATTGTCATTTAGAGTCACAAAGTCATCACAATCAAAATCATTACAGACATAGCAGGTTGTCATACACACAGTCAGCTCCTAAGTTACAATCAACGGTCAGGTCGCACATAGGCCAGTCGCAGTCAATGTCTAAGAGATCTCATGAAGACTCATCTTGTCATAAAAAATATCCTGTGTCATATTTCTGTGATGAAAGTGGTGATAATGCCATATCTGAGAGGTCTAATAAAAAATGCCTCAGTGATGAAAAAAGGCTGGTGACTGATAGGTCTGAGAGATCCAATGAAGACTCTTGTCATATGTCATATCTCAGTGATGAAAACACGGAACAGTCTGAGAGATTCACAGTCAAGTCAAAAAAGTCAAAAAGTCTTAGCCGAGATTCATATCTTAATGATGAGTACAGACACAAGTCTGAGGAATCTCACACAACAAACACTTGTAGAATTATTACAGCAAAGTCAACACATAGTAAACAGGTCAATACAGTCGAGTCAAAAGAAAACAAATACTATTCTAAACAGTCATGGAACATAAACATTTTAGTTGGTCATACACAAATTAATTGCATTATTGATTCAGGAGCTGATATCAATATTATGTCAAAGAAAACTTTTCAATCTTTGAAATGTCAAAGTCAAATGTCACTTGAGAAATGTCAAATAAACGTTAGTGGGTTTGGTGGTATATCAATACCCATTATGGGCAAAGTCAATGTAAAATGTAGTTTATCTTTAAATAATAGCACTATTAGTGTAAATATAGTGTTTATAGTCACAGATTTAGTTTGTCCGAATGTTTTAGGTCTACCAACTTGTGAAAAATTAGGTATAATTCAAAGAGTTTTCTCTGTGTCTCAACAAAATTTTAGTGAACAAATTCTTACACAATACAATGATGTATTTCAGGGTCTTGGATGTCTACCTCAAGTCTGTCGCCTGAAACTCAAACCTGAAGCAGTGCCATGCGTGGATGCTCCGAGAAGAGTACCCTTCGCTTTACTGAACAAACTGCGCGATGAATTGGATCGCATGGAGAAAATGCAGGTCATTGAAAAGGTTTTTAAACCTACAGAATGGGTGAACAGTATAGTGATAACAGTCAAAAGCACGGGTCAGTTACGAATTTGTTTAGATCCTAGAAATTTGAATAAGAATATTATAAGGGAAATTTATCCACTAAAGTCAATAGATGAGATCAGATCTCAACTAGCAGGAGCTGTTTGTTTTTCTCATTTAGATGCATTTTCAGGATTTTGGATGCTTAAACTAGATGAATATAGTTCTGATTTATGTACATTTCAAACACCTTTCGGTAGATATAAATATTTAAGGTTACCTTTTGGTATTAATGCATCGTCTGAAATTTTTCAAAGAGTCATGATGAATTTGTTCGGTGATTTAGAAGGAGTTCTAATATTCATCGATGATATTTTGGTATATGGACCAAACGAGTCAGTACATAATGAGAGAGTACATAAAGTCATGCAATGAGCACGTGAAGTCAATTTAAAGTTCAATAAGTCTAAATGTAAATTTTTAGTATCAGAAGTCTGTTTTTTAGGGTATGTTTTTAGTAAAGATGGTGCTAGGGTTGATGAAGAGAAAGTAAAAGCAATTGTCAATATGCCCACACCAAAAAATGTCAAAGAATTGCAAAGAATATTAGGTATGATCAATTATTTAGGTCCCTTTATTAGCAATTTGTCTCAAAAAACTCAAATTTTAAGAAATCTTTTGAAGAAAGATTCAGTCTGGACTTGGGATGAAAATCATAGTCAATGTCTTAAGAGTTTAATCGATGAAATTACAAATTCACCAGTTTTAGCTCATTATAATCCCAATGTACCATTAGTCTTGTCAGTCGATTCGTCAAAGTCAGCATTAGGAGCAGTCATTATGCAGAATAATAAACCTATTGCTTATAGTTCAAAAACATTAACTCAAACTCAGTCAAGGTATGCTCAAATTGAGAAAGAATTGTTAGCCATTCAGTTTGGTTGTGAAAAATTTCACCAGTATGTGTACGGTCATAAAGTAACTGTTCATACTGATCATAAACCTTTAGTCTATCTTTTTAAAAAGTCATTACATGATGTACCAGCAAGATTGCAACGTATGATGTTAACTTTACAAAAATATGATTTGGAAGTTATACATGTTCCAGGTAAAGAAATGTTTATATCTGACACTCTGTCTAGAGCAGCATTGAAAGAACATTATATACCTGAGAATGAGTCAGAAATATCTTGTCATGTCAATTTAATGCATTCAAGTCTAGCAGTCACAAAGGAGTACTGTACAAAATTGTTACAGAACACTAAGAAAGATGATACTTTGCAATTGTTAAAAAAGTATTATTATGAAGGTTGGCCAAAAAATAAAAATAATGTCAGTCTGTCAATAAAACCATTTTGGAACATACAAGCTGAAATTCATGTAGTCAAAGATTTGTTGTTCAAAGGGTCAAAATTAATAGTACCACAGTCAATGTATAAGGAAATGTTAGGTAAAATTCATGAAGGTCACCAAGGTATAAATAAATGCTTAAAACTGGCTAGAGAGTCTTTGTACTGGCCAAGCATGTCAGCTGATATTAAAAACTTGGTAGAACAATGTTATGTATGTGCACAATTTAAACCTAATAATCCAAAGGAACCACTAAAAAATTTTGAAATAAATAAATATCCATGGCAACAAGTAGGTGTTGATTTGATGTATTTTGATAACCTTACTTATTTAATTGTCACAGATTATTATTCTAAATTTATAGAAATAGCTTTGTTAAATAAAAACAGTACAGCAAAGAATGTAATAACACATTTAAAGTCCATTTTTGCTCGTCATGGAATACCTTTATCTTTAGTGTCTGATGGTGGTCCTCCTTTTCAGTCATTAGAATTTAAGAATTTTATGCATGAATGGGACATAGAACACATTGTAACTAGCCCATATCATCCACAGTCAAATGGTCAAGCAGAGAGTTCAGTCAAAATTATCAAAAAGATGTTAAAAAAATGTAAAAGAAACTCATCTGATCCATACATAGCTTTATTACAGTATAGAAACACACCTAAGAATAATTTACCATCTCCAGCTCAATTGTTAATGTCCAGGAATTTAAGAAATAACATTCCTATGTCTTATAAGAAATTAAAACCTAAAGTGGTTACATTCAAAAATTATGAAGAATGTGTCAAGCAAAATAATAAAAATAAGTCTAAATATTATAATAGAAATACAAAGTCATTGTCATTACTGTATCCCAATGATCATGTATACTTTAAAAGAAAGCCTGATAGCAATTGGGAACAAGCCATTGTCAAGCTAAGGTTGGCTAATAATAGGTCATATGTCGTTGAGGATGTCAATGGAGTTAGGTATAGGAGGAATAGGGTTCATTTAAGACACAAATATTCTCCTATGCTATCCAATTCGTCGCAGGGGAGAGAGGAAGGTAACAGGCAGGAGTCTAGACCTCAAGAGCTCTCATCTCAATCCTCAGTCAGTCAACATGTAACTCGTTCTGGAAGAGTTGTAAAGCCAACCAGAAGGCTAATTGATGAAATAGATTAAGTAGAACATTGTATCCTAGATTAAGACCTAACCATAGTCTTAAGTCATTGTCTAAATTGTAACTAAGTCAGGTTTCTATAACATTGTTTGTCAAGGGTTAATTTAAACTTAAACAGGGGGGATGTTGTATCATACATCACTACTCTGTAGTCGAGTAACTAATACCATCTCTATGTATTAGTGTCTATGAATATAGTCTATTGTCTTGTCATTGTAACCTAGGATCTGACCTAGAAGAGGTCGTTTCCAATATAATAATTCTACAAGAAAAATAAACCAGTCTAATTATCTAAAGTCTTTAATATTTACCAACCGAACAATCATACAAAATAAACATTTATGTTTAAATGTTAATTTTTTTTTTTATTAATGTAATTATGAAATAGAAAGGTAAAATTAAGCTTACAAGTTTACTTTTAGTTACACATTCCAGATTCAAAAACTAAATAGTTTTGGTTTTGGGTATTATTATAGAGCAGTGAAACATGTTACTGAAAGGCATTACTTTGAATAACACAAACAAAATGTTGCTTTCTAATTACTCCACTTTTCAAGGAGACGCTTTGTTTTGTGTGTAACATATAGCACTAAAATACCATTCGCTTTAAATACAAGTGTATTTTCAAAAAAAAAATCATTAAGGAAACCTAAAAGCCTGATTAAAATTAATTTACTAAAAAATCAACAAAAGAAAGGTATATAAAACATAGAAATAGCCACGGTAAGATACATAATTTAACATCATCATCATCATCATCATCATTGATGATGATGACGATTAAAAGGTTGACCTTTTAATCGTCCCACTGCTGGGCACAGGTCTCCTCTCATACAGAGAAGGATTGAGCGTAACCACCACGCTTGCTCAATGCGGGTTGGCGATTTCAGACTTAAAGTCCAGGTTTCCTCAAGATGTTTTCCTTCACCTTCAGTCATTGGTGTCCAAGATATACTTAGAAAGTACATATAACTTTAGAAAAGTGACATTGGTACTTGCCTGACCTGGAATCGAACTCGCGCACTCATACTTGAGAGGCTGGAATTTAACATAATTATGGCTATTGAATCTGTGCATCGCTGAGGGCTATTGAAGTTTTTAAATTAAAGATCATTCCATCTATCTAAATGCATGTACGAGTATAGTAGTGAACCACTAAACGGACTAGAATATTTTTTGGCATGAACATCGATGGCATCTTAGGGAAGGTCACTGGCTAGTTTTTGTCTTGGTGTACGTTCCCGTGGGATATCCGTAGTTCCGAAAGCCTGGAGCAAAAATGGTTTCAGTATATTCTGCCGTAACATAGCGTGAAAATGTATCCACGATCAGTGATCTCAAATAATCTTATTTGAAAATTACAGATTCTATTGATTTTTCTATTAGATAGTCTTTAATGGTTTATCTTTTAAATATGTAAAAAGTAAGTAGTAGTAAAATATATTCAAGTTTAAAAGTATTTTACTAGGTGGTAGGCCATAACATCGGCCGCCGGCAGAAGTTACCACCCAGCAGACAAAGCCTTGCCGCCAAGCGATTTGTCGTGTTCCGGCATGATGTCTGGTGCAGCCGTACGGAGGACGGTTCTGAGCAGTTGTGTTGCGATGTGTGCCGGGTACGATGCGCCAAATGTTGTTGTGTTGGGAGTTTGGTCGTGGAGGGTCTTCAGATCAATCTCCCTTTGGCGCAGCATCATTGATCGTGTTGTTGGGTTTAACATTGCATCACCTCGCTCAACTGCCGTCTTCCTTCCTATTCGCTCAGTTTTTCTGAGTGAATAGGCTCTTAATAAACTAGCGCGCTTTACCATCAACGATCGCATCACTGCTTACCATCAGGCGGGATTGCGGTCAAGCGCTAGTTTAGAATTATTAAAAAAAAAAAACATTGTCAGCGGTAAGTCTTATAAAGTATTAGAAAGATGATTGAATATAATAATCGACATGCAATAAACATTTTTCTTTATTTTTTTATAGTTGTATTGGTGACAGCCGAAGTCTATGTCGTGTTCAGCTATTAGGCCTGTCAGAGTTAATCTCACATAAATTCTAGTTTCTCTTAACAACTCAATTTACCATACACTAAGCTATGAAAGACACACATTTAAGAAAATCCAAAGGACATGGTTCGTAAAGCGTTATGCTCCTAAAGCTCCGCCTACATTCTTTCATACACAATTTCATGTCTTTCTCCCATAGGATTCGCGAGCAAATAACGTGAAATTATGTAAATGTTAGACAGGATTCTCTTCAAATTTCTGTAATGGCAGGAGTATTGTTACGTTTTATACATATAGGGTTAAAAATAATCAGTCTTTTCCACGGTTTAATGGGTCCCAAATCACGGAGTATTAGGAAAGCTATACCTAGATTGCATTTAATATTTCATCGCAGGTAAACGTAATGTAACAAAATCAAAGCATTTTTTTTTCAAATAAGCATATATAAGCACATACTCGTAGAAGGCACTTTTAAATGGTAAAAATTACAATAAAATAGATTTAATTGGACAACGAGAAGATGTTGCGAAGCTTCCCGAACGCTACCCAGCCGAGTTGGATTCGACGAGACACCTCTTTCTCGAAGTTGGATCTACCTAGTTGAACTGTTTATCCTTAAGTTAAGGTAAGGTTCTGGAGTGGCGGCCACGCACCGGAAGACGCAGCGTAGGGAGGCCTCCAACACCCCGTGGGAGGTCGATGCCCTGGTTCTGTCCCAGGTGCATCGACACCGTGTCGCGGCCCGGGAACGGGGGGAACGACCCGCCTTCGAGGAAGTAAGGCGGGTCCGATTAGCGGCTCAGGGGGAGGCCCTGAGCCGGTGGAGGGAGGTGCTCCGCTCCCCAGCTGCCGGCCACCGGACGATTGGAGCGATTCGTCCGGTGTTGGAGGGATGGGTTGGGCGCCGGCATGGCAGCCTTACCTTCCGCCTGGTGCAGGTACTGACCGGACATGGCTGCTTCGGCCACTACCTGCACAGGGTCGCCCGTCGGGAGGAGTCACCGCGGTGTCATCACTGCGACTCCCCCGACGACACGGCCGAGCACACCCTCGTGGAGTGCCCGGCCTGGCGAAACGAGCGCCGCGACCTCGTTGCGGCGCTCGGAGGCGGACGCCTCTCCCTGGCAACCATGGTGCGAGCCATGGTTGAAAGCGAGAGTGCATGGGAGGCTGCCGCCTCCTTCTGCGAGACCGTCCTCTTGCAGAAGGAGGCTGCGGAGAGGGAGCGGGAAGAGGACGTACTTGCCGCTCCCCTCCGGCGTAGACGGGTGGGGCGAAGAAGGCGGGGGACGAACCCCCGTCTCCTTTAGCCCCAGGGTGTGACCAGCGCGTGTGGGTAGCCCCCGCACGCGCATTGCACAACGGTCACCACGTCTGGGGATTACGCCGTTACAGGGTAATCCCCCTTTGGCGCGGAAACCGGCCCTAACAGGGCCGGTAAGCCCTGAGAGTGACACGGCGCCTAGGCCTTCGGGCCGGCCCCGTGACACTCTCAACACAGGGCCCGACGGTAACCGGGTGGTTTTAGTGGGTATTCCCGGCTTCGGCCGGGCGAGTCCCACACACACTCGTCGCCTAGCTAGCGACGGGTATGGTGCGTAAAGGCATTTGCAATCGTTAAAAAAAAAAAAAAAACAGGGAGGCCTCCAACAAGGTGGACCGATGACCCTGTGAAGATTGCGAGAAGCCGATGGATACGTGCAGTACAAGGCCGGTCATTGTGGAAAGTCTTGGAGGAGGCATTTGTCTAGTAGTGAACCTCTATAAGCTGAAGTAGAAGAAGAAGATTTGAATCTAGTGCTTGACCGCGATCACGCCTGATGGTAATCAGTGATGCAATCGTTGATGGTAAAGCACACTAGTTTATTAAGAGATTCACTCCCTCCGCTCTTGTAGTGTTCGTATGGAGAAAAATGAGAAAGAAACATGAAACTCAACCTACCTACCAATATTGCCTAAAAAAAAGAGTAACACTATTCATTAATGATATTTTTTTCATTAATAATTCATAATAATTATTAATAAAAAAACATTATTTATTTATCGTGGTTTTTAAATGTTTTATTAATAAATGTGTTAATATTATCAATAAAACATTTAAAAACCACGATGTATAAATAATTGTGTATATTATTATATTGTATTTACATTATGCTCATATATTTAAAAACATGACAAAGAAAGAATATGTTTTTAAATAATGATTGTATGGGCAATTTTTTTCTATGCTTACTTGTACAGAAGCAAATAAGAATCTCTTCGCTGGAAATCACGAATAGATTCAATAACAAGATCCAACAATATCGGATTAATTCCTGACACCGAAATTATACGGACGACTATGTACTCCAAGTAAACGTGTAAGCTGCAATGAAACTAGAAGGCTCGAGATTGTTCTGATTGTGGCTTTTGGTACGTATTCCTCTGGACTCAAATCCTTACGAAAACGCTACCGACGTTTGTCTGGCCTAATATCCTGGACTATTTTAAACATCAATATAACGTGTAGTTAGTTATGCTCCGCTCCTATTGGTAGCAGCGTGATGTTATATAGCCTGAAGCCGTCCTGGACTAATGGGCTATCCAACGCAAAAAGAATTTTTCAAATCGGACCAGTAGTTCCTGAGATTAGCGCGTTCAAACAAACAAACAAACTCTTCAACTTTATACAGTATGTTAAGAAAACCTTGTCCGACCCGTGAAGGTGTTGTTAGGTATCGATAACTGATTCTACTAATGGATACAAGACCGGGCTAAACTTAAAAAAAAAATCCCCCTAAAAAAATGAATATTATTTCGCAAAAAGAAGTAACTTAATAAATGTGCGTAAGCACCCTTCCGCGGGCGGCGGGCGGCAGGGCACGCGGCACGTGGTCGCATCGCTATTCGCTCATAATAATACCGGTGTTGTCACTTTTTTAAAAAATACCAAATTTCGGGGAAGTTGGAATTAATTCGCGGGAAAAAAAGATTATTTCAAAATTCATTTGTATTGGTACTATGATGATTACGTAAAATTTTATATTATATTTGGTCATGTGTTTAACTAACCTTTATTATTCTTATGGGTCGGACAGGGTTTTCTTAACATACTGTATATTAGTTTAGATTACTAAGTCCAGAGGTACCTACCGGCTGTGACTGAGGCAGCGGTGCCTTAATGATATCGACCGCGACTTGCACGTTGTAGGTCGTAGGTTCGAACCCCATAAGGCACTTTACACCGCCACTGCTCTCAAAACGGTGAAGGAAGACATCGTGAGGGAACTTAGAAGCAAAAACTTCGAAGACATATGACATCTATCAACCCGCACTAGGCCCTCGTGTTAGATTACGGGCATTACGGCCCACTCATTCTTATCGAGAGTAAGCCTGTATCCCAAGAGTGGCAATAGTATAGGCTGTTTCTGTATGTATGTACTAAAACCAGATAACCCACAAAAATTGATCCAGAGTCTTAGCTGATATTATATTGTCGTGTCATCATAAGAGAAAAAGAAAAAAATCTTGTCGATTAAAACTTCCTGCCGTATCTATAAGACGAAGCAAGTTTCAACATCCCAAGAAGCCACATCAACTTTCTTGTAATAAATATGTTTGCCGGCTAAGTATGTGTTATCTTGAAGGCATAATTGAAAAACTTCTGACAGGGGTTAAACTGGTGCCGTCACATGTAGCCCTAGCCTTATGGTGGGGAATGGTTGACTCGTTAGAAATTGAGGTGGGAATATTGCTATTTAATTAAATGAATTCTGACCTCGAACATAGGCAAATCATGGCAACTTACCAGGAACTGTATTCAAACAATGCACAAAATTTAGTATCGTTTAGTCACTATCACGTTTATTTGATATTACGTATGCGTAGTTCGTATGCGTTGGCTATGTATTAAACTCTTCATAAATAAATTCGTTAATGGAATAACATTATAAAATTGCTTTCCAGGCTCCACAAAATAAATTACACATTTTTGAAATTACCAAAATAAAGGTAGGTATCATATAAATTTTGGCATAATTTTATCAATAATAATCTACCGATAAATTCTTTTTATGGTTCCATAAAATGCATTATGCCTGAAATATTGTTTCAGGCAGCCCATATGCGTAATTATCTATGTAGTATGGACGATAAACATAACATGTAGTTAAAATATCATCATGTTACATAAGTGGATATTTTTATATGCAATGCAGAAGGTCAATTCATTAGATTTTGGCGGTTCCGCGTCAGTACAGAAATTAAAAGTATTTATGACATGTTGACTGAAAAATTGTGTTTGACAATCCATGCAATGTCTTCCGCACAAATTTAATGGTGTTTAACCCTTAATGACACCTGTTATAAGGTTACAAGTGAATCAAAAACAAAAAGTAAATCAACAGGTCTTCACACGGTTTTCAAAAGTGAAAACTTGAACATTAAAAATTTTGCTTTTTTTAATATTTTGGATTAGTGAGAGAAAATCTCGCATAAATTGCTTTATACGACGTTAAAGCCTGAATATATGTAGTTTGTTCAGAATAAGCAACTGTATCGATTCCAATCATTTTTACACCATGTTATATTTTTCCCAAATAAATTAAGAAATTGTTGTAGGGTGGTTACAGAGCGCACGACACAGCTGGCGGTAGAACATAGTACTAGCACAGTGAGACAGGCCCCCAACACGCCGAGCCGCTACAGGCGCAGGCGGAAGAGCGATGCCGTAGACTTAGATTAGGTCACATGTCTTGACAAGAGTATAATATTATTTACCCATCCCAAAAAAGTACACAACTAATAAAGTTTTCACTTCAAAAAGATATATATTCTCCACCTGGGGAATACCATTATTCTGATGTGAGTTAAGATATACTAAAAACCTATGCTATCTTTTATGGTTTCCCAGAACTGATTTTTTAAGCTATTGTTTACTCGTGAATTGAAATGTTATTCCTGACTCAACACTCCACACAATTTATACACTGATGAAAAACAATTCAGGAAGCATGCAATTACAGGATGGGGTAATAATGCGGAACATTCTGAAACTATTAATCTCAGAAACAGCCGATGAACTGTGTCCGGTTATTAAAAAATGCATTAAATCAAGATAATTGAATATTTTACGTTACCTTTCATACTCTTTTCATATTAAGTTTCTATTTACGAGTACCCGTAATGGATAGGTTACAAATGTCATTTGTCTCAAGTTATCAATAAATTATAATTATTTTGATAATTGGATAAAATTGTATATAATTTAATCTGCATTGCCATCGAACATGGTAATTTTGCCAGCCTTGTAGTCACTTCCTCACATTAACAGCAATGCTGACGAATTTTATGATTTCCTATAAAATCCTCCCTTTTCCTTTTATTTTTTATTATAAGTATAAAATAAAAAATGTACATAGAATATAAATATTTTAGTAATAGCTTACATATTGTAATTTGATTCAATTTACGAAATTTATTACCTATCTATAAGTCAGTTTCACAGAAAACTAACGTAATGAGTTTGGTTGTCATGTTATTATTACCTTATGCTGATAAATATTCCCAATTATTAGAAACTCTGATCATGGTTTGGACGAGAATAGTGTATTCAATTTTAGAAATCTGCAATATGATACTGTTAGGTATATATAACCTACAACTAACCATTGAGTAGGTATACCTATTTACTACAAGAATAAAATTAGCAACCATTTTACAAACGAACTTCTTAGTCATAATTAGTTCACTGTTTCTCGGCTGTGAATTTTTGTTGTTTCCACGTTTTGTTAATTATATTTATATATCAGCACAGCATACCATACCACACCACACCACACCACAACACAATACACCAGACTATACCTCAGCACAGCACAAAGCAACACAACATACTACACTACAGCACAGCACATCACATAACAATACAACACACTCCAACACATTTTATAAACTACACATTTTAGAATATTAATGCCTTGTTTTTCTCACTTAATATTGATTTTCTTTCACTTATTTTTGTGTAACCGTACCACGTGGCTAATTGATAGTCCCAATGGGTCCATATTATAAGCTTAAAAACATGCAATTTTATTGTTACTCTACTAGGGAGTGGAATCTGTTTCTCCTTGACACAGATCACTTGGTGATCTAGCTAGGAGATCAGTGCCTCGCCCAAGTATTTGTATGTACTACATGCTCTTTGTTGTGTTCTGTTTCTAGAATGTATTAGCCCTTCATGTACTGCAAATAACCATGTGTCATTATTACTATCAATAAATAAATTATTATTATTAATTCGTTTATTTTCATTTACATTTTTAAATATTTATAAAAAACATAAAAACATTAAAAAATATATGTCGGAGATCGTCGATTAATTTTAATAGAAGTTGTTGATTTGATTTACGTAGTAGAGGGGCAAACGCTTGTGACGTTATATTGTGATGGCGGCACATGGACAGAGTCTCTGCCGTCGCTGTCTCCGACATATATAAAATAGTGTTCCACCGATGGAGGGAGCGGGGTCCAACCTACCGGTGGTTAGAGCTCCAGAGACAGGAAACTCCTCACGATGCGGGCCGTATCGAGGGTACTGCCTTTTATTATTATTATTATCAGAGTCACTAGCACTAATGAAAAAGTTATAAAAATGTCTGAAGTTGTGGCGTAAACTGAACTCAATTATATAAGAATTAAAGCTGTTTTTCAAATAATTCATATTCGTTTTAATTTTTGGTGAATATGCCGCAATGTTACGATAGATACTATTCCACAGAATTTGTTGTATTCGATTTCAGTTCAATCCAATGCGGACTAATATCATTTTGACTCCCGAAATGACCACAGCTATAGGCAATTGACCTGCATAACACAATTTGGATAGAAACAGCCAAACTCATACTGGTTGTCAGATTTTCAAGCTCCCAACTACGTAACGCCTGTCATAGATTCTTTATATATATAATATATGTATTTGTCATACATCTAGAACCGACATGCACACAGGATCACGAGAGTGTTTCACTGATTTAACAATGGTTATCCAATAACCATGGAATCAAACACCCGGCAAGATTACAATAAAGGCAATATGTAGGTACCTTATAGCACAAGTCTAATAGTAGTTTATGAAACTGTTACATAATGAGGGATATTATGCACGAGTGTGAGTTTAGAAAACGAGCGAAGAGAGTTTTTTAATAGTATCACACGAGTGTGTAATACTTAATGCCATACACTACTTTATCTAATCTCATACATTGTATTGAATATATGAAGTAGCACTTTTATTAATTTTTTCTATGTTAAAAAATCTTGATAACATTTATCGTATAATTTTCTTGACTTAATTGGTAGTAAATTAAGACTGACTGCTGTCGCAGCCTCTAAAATATCTGGCCGCGTCAAATTTTCTTCATTGTCACTTGACATTTTAAGAAATAATAATAATCAATTATGTGTCCAGCGAAACACAACAACGACTTGCAATGCAAAGAAACGTATTTGGCGCCAAAATTCTGCACCCTGCATCACCGCGCACGCGCTAAAGCGCGCGCAGCCACATATAAAAAATGAAATAGTGCTGTCTATGCTTTGTAATCTGTACGATAATGAAAAAAAAAAATATTATAACATTATTTTGTTAGAGAAATAATGTTATAATTTAATTTTTTAATTTCCTTTCGTTATAATATTGGTACAATATGTCAATATAAACTCCTTTATAGTTTTATATTTTTAATTTTTTGATATGAGAGTAGATAAATTATATTTTGAAATCCGAACGGAATCAAGAAGGGAATATTTTAAAAACAAATGTATTCGTTTTCGACCTGATGTGAACCGATTATTCAAACTCTTCAAAATTCAAATGATATCGAGCTGTTTATTCCTTTTACACAAACAAATGAGGTCGCTTTTGTATTGTCTGTGGTTACTCGAGTTGGATTCGAAGTGACCATTAATTCAAAAATAACATTACGCAGAGTGTCCCTAAGCGACTAATATTCCAGATTTCCGCCCGAAAGGACGTTCTTGGTCTATTTGAGATACTGGCGTTTTCAGAAACTTCTACTATGACGACTTTAGAATAAATCTAAGGGCTGTCTGTTGTTGAGCGTTTTAAAATTTTACGTGATTTGAATATGCAAGGGGTGCTGTGATAAGGTCACGTTTTGCACTGATAGCCGTTTCCTATGAAATAGGTACTTCATGTTTTTTCTTAACTGATTTATTTTAAAACAAATCTTACCATCATATCTTTATTTAAAGGTTTTTTTTTTGTTTCTTCATTGGTTTACAGGGACTTTGACGCATAGCGTAAGCCAGGCACATAGTAAATACATAAAAACAAAATTAATTTTTTGCCAAAATAATAAGAATGATTATTAGGTACATTAATTTATATGGTTAGAGTTTCAAATTACCCGTGATTGCTTGTCATTATTTTCGCATAAAATCTTAGTTTTCGAAGATACATCAATATGATTAGAAGTTATAAGTTTACTAATCACTGTCATGAGGGATTTCCCAGTCATGTGGGTGTTCAGAACAAAATAACACTATCGTAGGTATAGATTGATTGACATAACAGATTTCTCCTTTAAAGTTATACGTACCTATTCGGAATAAAAGATAGGGAATAGAAAAAAAATGGATTTTTTTCTAATAGATAAAAAAAGTAGATTGTTTGTAACGATCTTAAGGATTTTAATTTCAATGAGCTTTTAAAGTTATACGTACCTATTCTGAATAGTAGATAGAAAACAGAAAAAAAAGTGTTTTTTTTAGGGTAAAAAAGTAGATTGTAACGATAATTACCGATTCTAATTTCGATGATCTTTTATAAGAAATATACGTCCAATTAAGACCATAAGTTCAAAGTAATGACATAATTGGTAAATATAGTGTTCAATAACAGAAATGAGGAGATCCGCAGAAGAACCAAAGTCACCGACATAGCTCTGCGAGTCGCTAAACTTAAGTGGCAGTGGGCAGGGCACATTGCTCGTAGAACCGATAGCCGATGGGGCAGTAAGGTTCTGGAGTGGCGGCCACGTACTGGAAGACACAGCGTAAGGAGGCCCCCAACAAGGTGGACCGATGACCTGGTGAAGGTCGCGGGAAGCCGATGGATGCGGGCAGCACAAGACCGGTCAGCGTGGAAAGCCTTGGGGGAGGCCTTTGTCCAGCAGTGGACATCCATATGCTGAAGAAGAAGAAGTGTTCAATAAATACATTAATTAAAACATTTTTTGGGAACACCATCTTGTACTTAATCCTGTAATTATTCCCAAAGAGTCCAGTTGGTTTTATCTTTGAAGATAAATCGACCATCGTTGCGTAATTCCTAGTGATTGATGAGGAGTGCGAACGAACACAAATCTAAATATTTAGATCCGGGTTCTAAAAGTATTATTTGTTTCTCATTTCATTATTCTTATACTTCCTACTTTGTGGTAAATTACACAATTTTCCCACTGACCTAATTAGAGACTGAGTTAATTAGAGATCTTTTTAAGTAGGTACCTACTTCCATATTATTTTGTGTCTAGCCATTTAAATAAAAATAAACATGATATCTTTATTTTGTGTGAGTTTGATACAAATATATTCTCTACCAAGTGGTTGTCAAAGCACTAAGTGGTGGTCTACATCCCACCAGTGGGAACATTACACCTAAATCTTCCGGAATAAATCCTCTAAATCCGTTGCGTATTAGAGAAAAACAACGCGGTCACACTGACACGATACGCGAGTTTAATTTATAGGTATAGATAATATTATACAAAATGTCTCAACATTTTTATATTGTATTATTTATACCAATATATTGTCTATATTCATATATTATCCTAGGGAATACTCTTCTATATCGGCAATGTTTTTCTTAGTGCTTATATAACACTATTCACTCTAGTGATTGCTTATTTTTGTATGATTCCAAGTGCACACGACACCTACAAAATGAAACAGAAAAGAATATTCTCACCCCAAGTCAAGTCAAATCAAAATATTCATTTGCTAATATATGGTATATAAAGAGTTGCAGTAATTTGTTTCACTACATCCTGCCATAAAATAGCGAGCAAATATATTCACAAATAGCGATTTTAATCATTTATAATTTCCAGATTCTATTGATTTGTCTTCTAGATGCTCCTTAATAGTATAATCATCATCATCATTATCAACCTTTTTATCGTCCCACTGCTGGGCACAGGTCTCCTCTCATACAGAGAAGGATTGTCTTCTTAAACTCTGATAGTGGCAAGTCTTGTAAACTATTTGGCAAATGATTTTAAATAATAATCGTAATGCACTACATATTTTTCATAAATAATTTTGATCTTAAATATATCATGGACACCACAGACAGAAGGTAAAGGAAAACATCTTGAGGAAGCCTGGACTTTAAGTCTGAAATCGCCAACCCGCATTGAGCAATCGTGGTGATTACGCTCAATCCTTCTCTGTATGAGAGGAGACGTGCGCCCAGCAGTGGGACGATAAAAAGGTTGATAATGATGATGAATTTTAATTTTATTGGTTTCTGCCGAAGTCTATCTATGTCGTGTTCGGATATCAGCTCAATTCATTCTCGAGTAAAGAAGCCGAGTGGCATAAACTAACATCATTGGATTCGTTGATTAACAAATTCATTTTTCGCTTCTGATTAATTTTGTGTTCCATAGTTTCACTTCAATTGAAAGAAGGCAAATATAAGCCATAAGCATAATCACTCCTATAATGTCCCCGCTGCTGGTACACAAGCCACCTATCGGTAAGAAGAAGTAGGTAGTATTCTACCATACGTTCCCAGTTCTGTTTGGTTACAACAAAGAGAGAAAAGGTGTTTATTGGCATTACTATAAAAATACACCTCAAAATTACAAAAAATAGAAAACAAAGCATAATATCCGATAACAACACAAAGTGTACCATCTGACGCTGATATTCAGCTGTGAGTAAGTCAGCTGTAAGTTTTGGTCTTGAAAAAATTAATTAAAACGTAAATGGACGCAGTTAAACAGAAAGGCCTCAACCACAATATGAATTATTGTAGCTTGAGGCTTATCTGTTTAACTGCGCCGAAATGAAGATTATTAGAGTGAAGCATCGATAAGTCTACTAAAACATTGACCACGCTATTTTAAGTTTTCATTGCATTATTTCACTCAGAAATACTATTGTAATAACATACTTTTATGTATGTAGTAGGTACCTATCTACCTGTTTAACTCTATAAAAGTTTAGGTTACCGTTGTAAGCCGTAGAATTGAGCACCTGCAACCTGCAAGGTTCTATTTCATACAACGCGTTGATATCTCATCGGCACTTTATGTAAAATCGATTTGTGTGAATCCCTTCAAATATTCTGTAATGTTCGCACTACCAGGGACACTGGCCTCCCTCTTCTAGAGATAGTCGCCCCTAATGTACCATGTGAGCCCAGTGCGGGGTTGGCAATACAATCATGTCTTTGAATTCTTTGTTTTACAGGATATTTGAATCCATACCTAATACAAAAACATCACGGTTAGTAAAAATAATAAAACTTTGGTTTAGGCAAAAGAAGTAAAAAACGTTAATTGAAGAGTAATTTAATACTAAATGATGCTTTAATGAACAAATATCCGGTGACATATGTTACTTCATACCTTTGAGTTGTTTTACCTTTATTTTTCTTTTCTTCTAGTCAATAAGGAAATTTCGAACCTTTTTTTTAAATATGAAGTATGAAAGTGATTCCGATATTACATTTACGGAATACAGAATTTAATTTAAAAAAAAACATTAAAATATTCTTACAATATTACACAGTATGAACATAAAAAAATTATTAATAACCTAAATGTTAATAGTCTCCAAAATACTGACCGAATAATTCAATATATTATAATAATTGTGCATCCCTTCAGTCATCTGTAGAACGTGCTTTTCTGTAAAGTTTTCTTTATACCACATAAAATATCCGGCCACACATGGACTATTTGAAATCGAACTCATTTGGTTTTGATTAAAAAATTCCCTTGAGATTTATCAGAGTGGCTTTACAGAAGATAGAGAATAGAAGTAATTAAAGCAAAATATGAATAAAAGATACAACTTTTTATATTCAACAAAAATTTTGTTTTAATCGTGGTGTCAAACAAGCCAATTTTGGCATAATCTCAATTGTTTCTTTAAAACGGGATTAAAAATGATTACAATATTATAATACTTTGATAAAAATGTGTCTATAAACTATTTTCATTTCAAAAATATTTCTTGTGAATTAGAATAGATTTTAACGAAATGAATAACGTTTGTAACTTCACTAATTCTGTGTCGTTTCATAATACATGAAATAAATGACCTATCTTCATAAATTATATTCATCGCCCGTTTGATCTCTACTACCATCGTTAAGTGTTATGTTTTAAAAATAAGTTAAATCGCTATCATTATAACGTCACTGGGTTTTGATCCTTCTCTTCTGCCCACTGCTGGGCACAGACCTCCTCTCATACAGAGAAGGATTGAGCATAATCACCACGCTTGCTTAACGAACCTTCTCTTAAATGCCATATTTTGCAAAAATGTTATAAATACTTTTATTACCTAATATAATATTAAAACATTCACCTTATTTCAATTCATCATGCCATTATTATTCAAATGTACCAAATAATGTGTTAATTAAACATTTAATACGGATTCCGTATATACATATTAATTAAATACAGAAGCAGTCGCATTAAACGTGTCACATTAACCAACAATCAATTTTAATCTGGTCACGTTCCTACGCTAATAAAATATTTCGCCATTAACTTCAGAAGTAACAATCTGCAATAAAACGGCCTGTATATACAACAAAAGTAAAATAAAGAAAATAGACTTACTGTCACTCCTTTAAAAGAGACACTCCAATACTTTGTTCCACATAATACGTAAACCATCCATCACAAAACAAAACACTTGGTAATTAAGATATTTTTGTCACCACTGCGTTACTCGGGCCGCTAACGACAGTTTCTCTTTGGGCCGCGTAACAATTTCCAAAGAGTTCGCGCGTAAGCGATACGTCCCAGCCTCCACGCGATCCGGAGACATCTAAAAAATCCCGAGTCCTGGAAGCTTATTGCCGTACAGTCGCGGGTTGGGAACTTCACTCTGTAACACCAACCACCATTGAAAACTGAACTCTCCTACTAGGCTTTATAGTTTAAATTCGTACGCAGTTTGAGCCAATTTCGTCCGCTGAGCAAATGGAGATAGGGACAGAAGCACAGATGCTGCGCGCATGCGATTCCGCTGACACACACATGTGTGTACCAGTATTTGTTTGTGTATGTGTGTAAGAGCAACGTTACATTGTTTGAACCACTGACGGGCACTATTGTTGTGGATATTCGGATATTCGGGCGGCCGTGATAACCCGGCTTACAATCAACCGTGATTAATATTTGTATCATATAGCAATTTGTTGCGTCACGCTAAAAGAAAGGGATGGTCACTGGTCAGCCTGATAAATAATTTTCCATGAGTTTCCATATTTATCGGAACAAGAAAACAGATGAGGCGCTTTTTAATACCTTTTACTAAGTAAAGAATTTATTAATAGATCAACAGTGTCGTAATCCACGGATATTTACATCGTAGCTAATTGGACGAATAACCTATTAATATTATGAACGTGATAGTTTGTACTAAATTTACATAAAGATGAATGGGTGTTTTTAACCTTTTCAAGATTAAACTACTAAGCGAATTTACATGTAAATAATTTGCTACACATATAGATAGAAATAATTGTGACAGCCTCCGTGGCGTAACGGTAGCGAACGCGGCCGGTGTTGGAGTTTAGATTGTTGGAGCCCTCAAAAGTTCAACAATTGGTCTAACTGTAATGCTTCGATGTCGCCTTCGAGTTGTGGAGGTCACACAGCAGTCGCTTCATGGAAAATATCGAAGTTTAGCCGAAATCAGCAGTTAGACTGATAAAGCGGACCCCAGACCCCAAAGCTGAAAAAGCTTTGGATGCGACTGGGATTAACGCTGAGATGATGATGATTTAGATAGGAATAACAAGAATACTTATATTCCTACGGGACTTATGAGGGTGAAATTTAGAGGCGCAGCTAGTACCTAAATATACTTGACTTGTAAATCTAGTTGAGTAGATTATAAACTCTAATTGCGAGATGTAGAATATGTAAAACGCGTTGGTTGCATGTGAAATAGGTCCATTTAGAACTCAAGGATTTATCGCGCTTCAAATGATCGTAGGATTTAGATATCTCATTTATAGAAACACTAAGTAGATTATCGTTATAACGTGATTATCATATACTCATATCATACAAATAGTATAATTAACGCAATACATGGCTAGCTGAGTTCGATGCTAGGTTTCGAACCTAGAATCTCGATTGAGTTTGCGATTGCATTGCGTTTGCGAAAAGTGTTTTTACGAGTAGATTTTTTCAATAGGAACTTTTGAGTTGCAGACCGGTGTCAGGATTTGTATCCCGTTAATGTACACAGGCTTGTGTCTTGTAACATAACTGGCAAGAAGTAAGTATACTATCATAGGTACGGTCTCCAAAGTTTGGAGCACAGGCGTAGCCAGCCTTTCGGTGTTCTATAGGATGCATTTTGGGGAGTGTGCGAGGGAATTGCATGATTTAATTGTGCCATCTCCGTTCCACCATCGGACAACCCGTCATACGGGAAGTTTCCACTGTTACGTTGTTAACATCTCTACGATCCGGACGAAGCGTTTTGCCTCCGCAAAACGCTTCGTCCGGATCGTAGAGATGTTTATTACGCATTTATACCGCGTACATCGAGGGACGGGAACAATTTACCAGCGGCGATGTTTCCGTCGGACTACAATTTAAGTGTCTTCAAGGCTAGAGTGAATAGGTGAGGTGGAGTGATACCATCAACGATTGCGTCACTGCTTACCATCAGACGGGATTGCGGTCAAGCGCTAGTTTATAATTTATAAAAAAGAGTAAATCGAATAAAAGAAATTGACAGGTCTTGTTCTAATATTTACATATGTAATTCGCGCAGCATTAAAAATGCTTTCATAGAAAGCGACATCTGTAACCGACTTCACAAAAAAGAAGGAAACCTTATGTTTTGGTGCGGAGCTCCTTAACTTGCTTTGTGATAGGAGTTAACTGGAAAAGCAGTTATGGTTCTTGCTGCTTTATTTTTTAATTTGGCAAAATGATCCAATCGTTAGGACAAGAATGATCAATCAAATGATATATCATCAACTTAAATAACTTTACAGTAAATTATGGATTCATGTCTGTCTGTCTTTTTATATTTTTTATGTAGATATGTTACCTCTTTTCCGGTATTTCCCTTTCAACTGCCAAACTCCATCAAAAATATTAGAAGATCAAAGGAAACGACATCAAACCCTCTGAATCAAAATCTCTTAATATTTTTATGATCACAGCGAACACGCTCAAAAATTGCTTATCGTCGATTCTAAAAGGAAATAAATTTCGATTTGCAATATTATAAAGAACACCATAATGACAAAAAAGAGATAGGTATAGGTTAGGTTAAGTTAGATTAATTAGGATAGGTTACGAAAGAATTACGTGTGCAGTTTCTGGCCTGCTATCGGACGCGTCCCCAGGTGGCGGATAGGGGAACGGCCCCCAGATATGGGCATTACCGGTTTACCGGCGCGGACCAAAACCAGAAGTGGGGACCGAAGTCGGTGTACCGCTATGGTTTTAGTTGATATACCGGAAGGCTATCTCCCGGGGAGTCCCACATACCCCTCGAAGATGTGTAATTGTAATTTTCCACAGCGACATCAAAATAAAAAGGTTTTGTTACCTTATTTTTTAAACAACAATTACAACGAAGAAATTATTCAAAGGTCTTAGCAACCAAGCCAAAAACTCCAAAAAAAAAGACAAAAATAAAGACACACGTGACACACATTAAATAAATATGACAGTCGACCATAAACCTAGCAAACAAAACAAAAGAATTTAATAAAAAAAATTCATCAGTAAGCTAAAAAAAACTTTTTGATAATTCATTAAGTAGCATGAACAATATAAACTACATTACTCGAAACGGTCTCCAAAGCCTGGAGCACAGGCGTAGAGTAGCCAGCCTTTCGGTCTTCTATAGGATGCATTCTGGTGAGTGTGCAAGGGAATTGCATGATTTAATTCCCCCATCTCCGTTCCATCATCGGACGACCCGTCGTACGGCGAGTTTCCACCCTTACGTTGTTGACACCACTGCGATCCGGACGAAGCGTTTTGCTTCCTCCTTTATACCGCGTACATCGAGGGACTGGAACAATTTGCCGGCGTCGGTGTTTCCGTCACATTACAATTTGAGTGTTTTCAAGGCTAGAGTGAATAGGCTCTTAATAAACTAGCGCGCTTTACCATCAACGATCGCGTCACTGCTTACCATCAGGCGGGATTGCGGTCAAGCGCTGGTTTATAATTTATATAAAAAAAAATAAAAAAAAAATAATTTGAAACCTGTCATCATCAGATTCAAGAATAATTGAGAAAATCGGGTTACGATAACAGTTGTATGTGACAAGCAGATAGTTTAGCTATGTTCGTATTCGGAGCACGCACGACAGTAGTTCAGCCACCAGACTACGACCCAAAATTGCCTGCGTATTTATGTATATTTTGACATAGTCCTTTAGACTGAACAGGGCCTGTGATAACACACGAATTTAATGTTTTGAAGCCTTATAATACAACACTATACTATACCCACAGAAAGTAAGTATGGATAATCAGTATGACATGATTATAAATAACTTTAACTTACATTTATTTATACATTTACCTTCCTAATTTTTGCAATATTTAATAATACCAACATTTATAATAGAGACTAAATTAAATTACTAATTATACGAATATATATATAAGATGTTTTCCGAAATATTTATGCTTTGGGTGACAAAGTTAATCAAACACAATTGAGTTTCTCTGTAAGAAAAGATTAAATTTTATTATTAATTATACATTACTCCAACAAAGACAAAGTTTTAAATACAAAACCTTACATACCTGTAAGCAAAGAAACGACATTTAATGTTATTAATCACAATGTCACTTCCTAAACGCATTTACAACAGTATTTTCTATTTTAGAGATTATTTTTCAAAATTAATTACGCCGTAACGTATTTTAGGTTATCTCTATCATAGACCACAGACCATCTTTCTTATAGACAATCAAAACTTATTTTTTAAACTAATATCATAGGAGCTAGCGCGCAAGGATGTATCTATGACGATCATAACGCGGGAAATATAATTTAAAGAAAATTAGGTATTTTTCTTTACATCTCCCCTCCTGGAGAAGATAATACAATGCAGCTGCTTAAGTGTAATCTTCAAGCGCAGGCTGCGGGACTGGCGTCAGCTTTGAGATGTGGAAAAAGTTTGATTCCAATTTCTTATGGCCCGTGTCTATCTTGTAAATTGAATTAGAAATTTTCTCCATAATCTTGTAGGGTCCTAATCTCAATTCATCGAGTTTCTTCCTGTTCAATCTATTTCCATTTTCAACATAAACAACATCACCAACTTTGAAATCCATATGTCTTCGGTTCTTATCATAAATTGTCTTGTTGTAGTTATGTGATCTGATTGTATTTTCCAATGCTTTTTTTCTGGCCTGTATTAAATCATATTCAGTCTTCTTCTGTTTCAGCTCATTGGGCAAAATAGTAACATCTTTACCGTAAAGTAGGTAAGATGGGGCATACCCAGTAACAGTGTGCTCTGTGTCATTGTATTTTTTTACACAGTCATGTGCTATAGTTGTCCATGCAATTCTTGTGTCATGTTCATTTATCTTACATCTGATTTTATTTACCAATGTTTGGTTTAATCTCTCGTTTAAGCCATTAGAAAAAGGAGAGTTTGCTGATGTGAAAATTATTGGGATATTCATTTCATCCAAAAACTTCTTGAACTCTTTAGAGTTTATACCTGGGTACTGATCTGAGAGCACCAAATCAATGTCATCTGTTTCTGGACAGTTTTTGATTAGTTTGATGAAATCATTGGCATTTTGAGTACTTGATGTCAGAATATAAGCATACCTCGTGAAATGATCCGATAACAAATGTAAGTATCTCTTTGTTGATCTGGAACCACCTAAGCCCCCAATAGTATCAATAGAACATATCTGAAAAGGTTTTGTGGCTGGACCCAAGTGTGACATTAATCCGTACTTATTTTGTCCTCTTGATTTATTCTTTAAACATACTATACAACTCTCACAGATTCTTTTAATGTTTTTCGTCATGTTTTCTGATGTGTACACGGCACTAATCATTCTTTGCATCTGTCTAATTCCTATGTGACCTAGATCAGTATGTATTTTCTTCATGAATTCTATACTAAATTTTTCTGTTATAATTATTTTTTCTTTCTTCTTTACTTTCTTGTAATATACATTATTTTTTGTTCTTAACTTGTCTTTATTGCACTGTATATACTCATTTTTGACCTGATCTGCTAAGATATCTTTAAGTGTTATTATGTTTACTACTTTTAACTGTTCGTCTTGATTATCATTTGGTTCGAGGACTGGGTTCCTGCTTAGACAATCAGCTTCAATATTGTATCTTCCTGGAGAGTATTTAATTTGGAAATCATATTGTGATAAGTAATATGTTAGATCTCCTAATTCCTCATCTGTTCTAGATTTTATGTTCATATTCTCCAGTGGCTTGTGGTCTGAAAAAACAGTAAATTTTCTACCTATTAGCAAATGTTGCCAATACTTTACACATTCTTTAATTGCCAGGCATTCAAGATATATAGCTTTCTTCCTCTTTTGTACTTCATTTAATTTCTTAGAAAAGTATGCTACTGGCTTTTCTTCATTGTTTTCTTGTGGTTGTTTCAGAACTGCTCCGATTCCAAGGATACTGGCATCAGTGTAAATATGTATAGGCAGATTAGGATCAAATATTGTCAGTATTGGTTGAGTGCACAATATTGTTTTCATTTCATCAAATGAGTCTTGGCAAGCTTGTGTCCAGTTAAAAGTTTGTCCTTTTCTCAAAAGGCAGTGCAATGGTTCCAGTTTTATAGCAATATTTGGCACATATTTATGATAAAAGTTAATTTTCCCCAAAAATTGTCTCACATTCTTTTGTGTTTTTGGTGTTGGGAAATTTTTAATTGATATTAAGTTATCTTTCAGCGGTCTCACTGAATTGTTCTGTATTACATGTCCCAAGTATTTAACTGCGTCTGCTGCAAATGTGCACTTAGAGAATTTAAGTTTCAAACCTTCACTTTTAATTGCTTCAAATAGTTGTTTCAAATGTTTAACATGATCTGAAAAAGATTTTGAGAATAATAAAATGTCATCGATAAAACATACGGTGAACTCTCCAAGCTTGTGCTTTCGTATTATGTTACACATTATTCTTTGGAAAATAGCTGGGGATGTCTTTAAGCCAAATGGCAAGCACGTCCATTGATAGTGCCCCTCTTGTGTAACAAATGCAGTTTTGTGTCTATCTGTAACACGCAGTGGTATAGACCAAAATGCAGAGTTTAGGTCCAGTGTAGAGAAAAATTTGCAATCTCTCGTTTTGACTATTAAGTCTTCAATGAGAGGGAACGGCTGAGATTGAGGTACAACTATTTTATTTAGGTCTCTGAAATCGATGCACAATCTCGATCTTTTATTTTCATCTCTTTTATAAGCTAATGTAACTGGTGCTGCGAATGGGCTGTATGATTCTTCTATTATATTTTTTTCCAATAAGTTTGCAATCTGGTTTTCAATCTCTTTCTTGTCTTCCATGGTGCAACGATATGGCCTTTTACTGCAATATTTTCCTACAAGTAGATCAATGTGTGCTTCATAACCAGTTACCTTCCCAATATCAAATTTATCCTTTGCGAACACATATTTATTTCGTAAAATCAAATCATCAATCACTGCCTGTTCTTGATAGCCTAGATGATTTATACAAATTTGGAAGTCTTCTTCTTTGAAGTCTTCATTGAAGTTTACTAAATTATCAATTCTTTTTTCCTTAGAATTCATATCAGTTTTATTTGTCTCCTTAGAAACTGTTTCATTTCTTTGTATAGGTATTTTCTGGCTAATTTCCAAGTTTTCGTTTTGCACTAGGTAAAATTCTTTAATATAATCCAATCCAATTAAGAAGTCATAGTCAAAATTTTCTTTGTCTATTACAAAGACATTCATTTTTTTTTCCACATCAAAAATGGCTACATCCAGTGTAATTATGCCAGTTGCCTTTTTAACGCCATTAATCGTTTTCAAATTAGTGTTGCTGGAATAACTATTTTCCTCATTATTTATCTTCAACAACTTTGAATTTATTAGTGAGACATTAGATCCCGAATCATAAATTCCGAATACTTCAATACTTTTATTAAGCACTAATTTAACTTTGATCAATGGCGGCACTGTTAGTTTTTTGTGTTTTCACATTGTAATTCACATTCTAATTCTGAATTATTAATGAGTTTTATTTGCTTTTTATCTCTTTCAGTATTTATTTGTGTTTTGAACCAGCAGGAATTCTCTGGATGATATCGTTTACCTTTCTTCAATTTCTCACAAATAGTACATTTTTCTTTAATTTGTTTAGTGTCTTCCTTCCTTTTGTAAAAATTTTTTTTCCTTGCAACTAAATGTTCTAATTTGCCGAGTTCATTAAATAAATTCCTTGTATGTAAAATCTCCTCTTTATTAATTCTATCTGTGATAAAATCCGGTAAGCCAGCAGCAATGATGTCAATTAAAGTTCCTTCATCCATTGTTTTCCTTACTTCTAGTAGAAGTCTTTCTTTTTTCACTGCATACTCCAATAAAGATCCTGATTGATATTTGAAAAATAAAGCATACTTGCTAGTATTCCAACCCTTATTGGCATAGGTTTGCAAAAAATTTGTTTTCCATTCTGACCACTCGGAATCTAGACTTTCCTTGATCATCATGGAAGAATACCAATCAATGCATGATTTTTCTAGAAATAATCTGAGAATTTCAATTTTTTCTTCATCTTTTTTTATATCAAATCTTGTACATTCTTTTTCGAATACTTCCATCCATTGAGATGCATCTGAATTTTTTCCATCGAATTTTTCTATTATAAATCTGTCCGCTAACTTTTTTACACTTTGTTTTTCTTTGTTTTGATGATCTTCAACTAATTTTTCTAATATCTTTACTATAGGGTCTTCTGAACTTTTTTTGTTAGAACTAGCCAATTGTTCATTAGTAGTTTCCTCTAGAAATTGGTCCTGGAAAATCATGTTGCCATCCTCATCAACATAAGTTCGTAATAATTCCTCTGTTGCTTTAATCCATACACTTCTAGTTTGATATCGTTTTCTCAAAGTATTTTTCACTATAGCATACTGTTTTAAAGTTAAGATATATTTGTGAAGTGCTACAGATTGATAATCTTCAGGGATAAGGAAATTTTTATCATCTTCGGTTGCAATTGAGGTTATAGCGATATAGTTTGATTTTCCGTCTATTGTTGATTTTACATGAAACGTAAATTTCAACTTTTCCATTTTGACAATAAATGTCGTTTTATAAGATGTTTTCCGAAATATTTATGCTTTGGGTGACAAAGTTAATCAAACACAATTGAGTTTCTCTGTAAGCAAAGATTAAATTTTATTATTAATTATACATTACTCCAACAAAGACAAAGTTTTAAATACAAAACCTTACATACCTGTAAGCAAAGAAACGACATTTAATGTTATTAATCACAATGTCACTTCCTAAACGCATTTACAACAGTATTTTCTATTTTAGAGATTATTTTTCAAAATTAATTACGCCGTAACGTATTTTAGGTTATCTCTATCATAGACCACAGACCATCTTTCTTATAGACAATCAAAACTTATTTTTTAAACTAATATCATAGGAGCTAGCGCGCAAGGATGTATCTATGACGATCATAACGCGGGAAATATAATTTAAAGAAAATTAGGTATTTTTCTTTACATATACAAAAACAAAAGCCCACTCAGGCGTAGTACTCGTCCACATCACTGTCATTAAGAAAGGTATTCAGAAGACTGGCCGAATTGACAATATTTTAGAACTAACAGGATCATCCCAAACAAAAAAATTCTTCATTTTCATATTCTGAGTTCAAACTGTTATTTTTTATTTCTGAGGAAAAAATTTAATATAACAAAACGTATGATGACGTCACTTATACGGTAGAATGAAGCACCTTCAAGGTGGGAGGTAACTCCAGGGTGTCACCACTGTAGGGTCTCGCCCTGAGGACACGGTGGAGGTCAGCCCGGCTTGGGTAGAGCACCGCCGTGTCCTCGTGGCGGCGATCGGCCGTAATCTCTCGCGTCCGGCCCTAGTCTAGGCCATGGTCCGGAGCGAGAGTGCATGGCAGGCCGTCACCTCCTTCTGCGAAGCAGTGGTGCTGGCAAAGGAGGAGGCGGAGCTTGTGAGGGAGCGGGAATCTCAGCGCCTTCATGCTGCTAGCCGCCGCAGGAGACGACATCGCACTCCCGGCCACCGTAGGCGCGGGCTTACGGGCGGTGAGCAGTAGGCAGCTCGCCGCCCGGTAAGGACCAGGCCCGAGTCAACGGCACGTTGTGCTTCACGCGCGCCTCAAAGAGATATCAGCACATCGTGACGGATCCACGAAAACCGACGCTTCCGGGGTCAGGGTTGTGGGTTGGTTACAAAAGAAACCGTGGCCCTCGCGCACAGCTAAGTGAAGAAACAAGGGTGGGTTTGAGTCTGACACGCGATTCCGCTCCGCCCAGAGCGAGAGATGTCATTGAATGATTTCCCATTAAAAAAAGGTAGTGACAAAGATAGATAGATTTAATGTAAAATACGTTACAGATATAAATGAAGAAATTTTATAAAGGGTCACACAACGGGCGGCCTATCGGCAAAGAATGAAAGTTTGAGGGTCTCCTCTCAATGGTCCACAAAACTCTCAAATATCTGAAATGTCGCCAAATCATAAACGAAATGTCAGGAATTCTAACGCCAAGTCAGAATTCCTAGAATTTCTAAATGTCAGAAGTCCTACCCCACTCACGTCTATGCCTCTCACATTGTTAAAGCCTAATCAGCAGAACTACCTTTAATGTTTTGAGTACAACGTATGAAAGGGTTCACTAGTCGCAACACTTTAATAAACACTTATTTCATTTGAAGTGCACTTGCTACTTCTCGGAATCTCTATTTTAAAAAGGCTTTGAGCCAGCCACTTTAATGTTTGGTAAACTTCTTTTAGTTAACGATAAAGGGTGGAACGTACGTCGCACACTGAATTGGTGCTGTATCTGTAATTGTATTTAAAATCAATACTTCGTGCGCTTTATTTGGAATCTTAGAAACTACTACCCGGCCGGGGAGAGAACGCTTTCTTGAAATCTATTAGGTACCACACAAGCAAGTACACCTTTTGCGATTTTGGTCTTTATAAGTTATGAGAATTCTCGCACCGACAGGTGTCAGAAACGCATTCCTTCGACGGTTGAACTTTAGCACTATACCTACAGCTAGTAATGTTTGTTCAAGCCATCTTTGCCTCATTAAAGAAGTTATATCTAATACCTAACTTTCGGTGTTCTATAGGATGCATTTTGGAGAATGAATGATTCCGCCATCACCCTTACGTTGTTGGCATGTCAACGATCCGAATAAATCGTTTCGCCCCGTCTTTTATACTACGTACATCGACGGACTGGAATAATTTACCTGTGGCTGTCTTCCCATCTGATTACAATTTAAGTGTGTTCAGGGCTAGAGTGAATAGGCTCTTAATAAAGTAGTGCGCCTTACCATCAACGATTGCAACACTGCTTACCATCAGGCGGGATCGCGGTCACCCTAGTTTATAAAGTTTTTTTTAAAAGATAACCGAATTTTAAGCAATATCTGCAACATTCCTACACTAAAAACAACTTCAAAAGGCCGACGCCAAATAAAACACCCCGTTCTACATAACGAAAGTTTCGACATAACCTCAAAAATATTGAAGACGTCTCACGCTTCTAAAATTTCATAAAAATTCTATCAAAGATTTGTAGGTACTGAGAGAAACCGATTCTCGTTGTCAAGATCACGCCTTCCTCCGCGCAGTAGTATTGTCGGTATGTCAACTCCCTTTTAGACTTAGAATATACTCTCAGGTGTATTCATAGATTTCGATTATCCGTTTACAAAAGTCCCGAGCTCAATTCTCACCAAACTTGTTTAATTAAAGTTCTCGCACTCTTTTTCCCTTTAGGCGGGAAAATAATCCCTTGTTTGGAATAAAGAATGGAGTGGAGTGTTGACGCTGGAAATTGTTTTTAATTCCAATTATTTCATTTAAATATTGAATGCTTCATTTCTTTTCTTTGTTACTCAAACTACACTATTAAACTCTATTAAAATAAACAAATTCTTAACATCCATAAAATTTTGTAACATTTTCTTTTTTATTTTAAAAATAATGTTAATTAACGTTACACAAGATTTTATATACATATGTACTTTTTTATCGTTGCCCCCTGCTAGTATTTAGTCCTGTATCCCTTGTATAAAATATTTAAACTCACATACACAAACAGCAGACCCTTAACCTTAGTATAACCTTATTAGGTTTGTTCGTTTAAATGTGTTACACAAATTAATCCTAACTATAATACATAGGTATAGGCAGGCGCGTGCGCTCCATAGAGGCAGATAAGCACTGCATACCCTAATAGTTTTCTAAAAAATATATAATAATTTATAATATACTACAGTAAAATAATTTATATACTACAAACTTAAAGAAAGACTTTATTAATCAGTTAGTGATAACACTGCCATCTATTGGGGCTAGTGCTAACCACTAAACACATTACAAATTTACAATGCAGCCCGCGCAACTCGCCTTAAGCAGTTACTAATGTGCCTCTTCCATACGCGTCTGTGAATAAAATTATTTGCTTGTATGCATAATCTTTGCGTACGTGGGCATGTAATTTCATTCAAGTTTTTTAGGCCGAACAAGCACAGCTTCTAATAATGCGGCGAATTTAAGAAGTTCAGAAATATAGCATGATTGTTGTTCGTTCAAATACCTTTTTATTTTAGCAGCTTATGTTGTTTCGTTATTGATGTATTTGGTTAAATATGTACCTATATTGGTTGTTTTAAGCGGAATTGAATATTCATTTATTTTAGAAATTTTGGTTTAACACAAAAGAAAGGTTGTCTTTATAAAAAGTATTATGATAATTATATGTGGTTAGCAGGCTGTATAGTGTGTACACACAAATAAATTGTTTTGTTTCTCGTGTACGTATATTATTTTAAAACACGGCATTGACAGTTCGTCGTTATAAAAACTTAAAAGACCTTAAGTTTTTCAACCTACTTGCTTTTGAATTTCAGTACTATACTTTATATTGTAATAATTTTCCTGAAGTTTACAAATTAGCAAAATTTAATAGTTATGATTCCAATGAGTAGTGCATTACTCGTAGGTACGCATATTTATGAAACACACAGGGCCAAAGCAGACTCATACATTTGTCTATATTTACATTTTAAAAGAAGTTTTAGCAATTTCAAAACGATCTTACATGTATTTAATTTTTACCGAGTTATTTAAAAATAGGTAGGCGCGTTGATTTAATTTATAGATAGTTAAATATTTTTTTTTTAGTTTTTTGAGAAATAAATTCTTACTTTTTTACAGTGTAGTTAGTAATACCATTTCATTGTATTTTGACAGCTTCCATGGCGTAGCGGTAGCGAACGTGGCCGCTACGTAAGGAGGCGCGTGTTCGATCCTCGCGCAGTATAAATATTTGTATGCATGAATATTAATATTTGAACTGGTCTGGTCATGCCTCGGAAACCACGTTAAGCCGTTGGTTTCGGTTGCCATACGAACATCAAGTGGCAGTCGTTAAGGGTTGTTGGAGTCCACAAAAGTCCAATAATTGAAACTACGTTTACGTTACGTTTTTAAATTTTACCATATATAAGCACAGAGCTTTGGGTAGTGTATGTATGCATACCCTCAACAAAATCTCTGTGCACGCCCCTGGGTATAGGTAATAAATGTGAAAGTAAGTATGTTTGTTATGCATTCGCGCCGTAAAATCTGGCGATAAACGCTTTTTTTACCTTGGATTGCAGACGAAGTCGCATAATCTCAGACAGTGAACCGGACTCCCTTGTTCATCAACTAAACTAAATTATTTTTATGTTCTTTACATCCTCTTTTTTCCAAAACGTGTTATAAACATGTTTTAAGAGAAAATGTACTAAAAACTACCTTGTTACTAACAATTGATTCATTTTGCCCCTCACTAGGAATTACTCCTGTACGGTGGGTGTGTTTTACAAACATTTAAACTCACATACAGAATCAGCCAGACCCGGAACAATTACCTGTAGGCCATTATTTGTTCCGTGCGAAAATCGAACCCGCGAACGCAGCGCAGCAGTCGATCGCTCAAGCTCAGCTGCACCAACCGTGTCGTCGATTTTTTTTTTTGTTATAGCGACTGCACGACACTCGATGTCCAAGGTACGTTAGTCCAAGTTTTTGTAGGCACTCGGTATTTGCTTTCGGGATTCGAGTTGAACTTCCAATATGCCGGAAAGTATTCGTGCATTCGCATGTTCGAAGTGTTAAACATCCAGGAATAAGTTTTACTGCGATCAGATAGTAAACTTTACCGTTGGGACTGTTAGATTCAGATGTTCAATGTCTGTAAGTACTTTAATATTACCATCACCGCTGTCGATGAACCCAAAGATCCATCTTTTATATTCATTTTATTTAATACCCCTACATTGTAGCACAGTTAATAATTCCAAATGTTTCCTATACATTAATTATTATAATATACTAATTTAAGTAGCAATGTAACTTTTCTAAGTTATATGTACTTACTACTAAGTATATCTTGGACACCAATGACTGATTAGAAGGCGAAGGAAAACATCTTGAGGAAATCTGCACTTAAGTCTAAAATTGCTAACCCGCATTGAGCAAGCGTGGTTTTTACGCTAAATCTTTCTCTTCATGAGAGGAGACTTGTGCCCAGCAGTGGGGACGATAAAAAGGTAGATGATGATGATGATAATAATTTTAACAATTATAAATGTTTTGTTTTTCTTATTTATTTAACGAGGGTTTTAATCTATAAAGATTATGCCACCCTCATCGTTACAACTCAACCTTATTGACTACTGTACAATTACTTACATTCTTACATTAGCTCTGCGATGGATACCAATATCCACGAGCCTGTACAGCATCCTGGCTGCTTCCGAAGTAGGAGCAGCAAGGACGCTGTTACATACCCCAGTTTCGCACATATTATTAAGAGCTATAAATAAACCTTGTCTTTCCGGCTCATTCCGGGCACAGTCCATGATTATATGGTAAATAATTATAATTGTTTTTTTTTTTTAATTATAAACTAGCGCTTGACTGCAATCCCGCCTGATGGTAAGCAGTGATGCAATCGTTGATGGTAAAGCGCGCTGGTTTATTAAACCCATTCACTTAAAAAACTTAGTGAATAGGAAGGAAGACGGCGGTTGAGCGAGGGGGTGCAATTTTAAATCCAACAACACGACCAACGATGCTGCGCCAGAGGGAGATTGATGTGGAGACCCTCCACGACCAAACTTCCGACACAACAACACTTGGCGCATGGTACCCGGCACACATCGCAACTCAACTGCTCAGACCCGTCCTCCGTACGGCTTCACCAGACATCATGCCGGAAAACGACGAATCTCTTGGCGGCAAGACTGTCTGGTGGGTGGTAACTTCTGCCGGCAGCCGATGTGGCCTACCACCGAGTAATATAAATGTCGTGGATAATAATATAATTTTACTAAAAGTTGCTTATATGATTTATGTGGTAGTGGGGCAATTGGGGAAACGCTGTGACATTATTTTATAATGCCGCCACGTAAACATAGTCGTTGTGGAAAGTGTAGATTGTTGAACGGTCACTTCGCTTTGAGGCGCGGACCAGCAGCCTAATCGGCGAACTCATTTTTGTCAAATCATTGCGACTAGTTGGGATCGTTTGGACCGCAATCGCTAAAATTGTATCAACTGCACTTGATATTTTCTTTTATTTCCTCTCATATATGAGAGGTCGCATATGCAGTTGCTCCATATAAAATATGGTACTGGTATTTAGCTGATTGGTTAGACTGGAAACTAATCCCAACACAGGCGAGACCGATCGTTTTATTAAATTTTCTATTCAATGGGGATGTATCCAAGGTATGAAAATAAAAAAAAATAATTAGTCAGTCTTATAGATGATAAAAAAAAATTAAGACCCGTATTTTTTATTTTGTCGAAATTACCAAAAACTAATGAGATATAGCGTATTAAAGTTACGGAGTGGGGGCTAATTACGTCACGCCGTGCTATATTTTGTACGAAATACGTGTTCAATATTTTTTACAAATCTATCTGATGGACATTAAATTATTTTTTAGGATACAAGCCAATTATTTTGTCTCACATGTTTTTGTAAACCACGGACACTTGCTCAGTTCAGTATTTTAAGAAGTCAGAAACTAATTTGTTTTGATGAATTTGAAAAAAATATGTAGATATTATCTAATTGTGAAGATTCCATTATTTCTGAAACCCTAGCTGGGTTTGTAAAACAAGCATTGTTATTTATTTATTGGGGATCTTCAGCAAAGGTTACTCGTATATCTACAATACAACTTTATCATAATAGAAAAGGCACTTTTAGGTGTGCTCCTTCAATCATAGAAGACCACATACATTATATTTAAGTATCTAATGATATTTATCTATGAGGTTTTTGGACTGGCTCGTATGGGACTTTTCTATGTAAAATTTCTCAGTACTAATGCACAATTGATAGCACTAAATTCTGTCCCAATCATACGGGACTTAAAAATTTTGGCGAAATACGTGTTCACAATATATACGTCTTTGTCTTACCGCTTGGAGAATAGAGGCGTGATGATCTGTTTTGTTATACTATTAGTTCTGTATTTTCTCTCAACGACTGCGTCTGTGCCAGAAGGTATTTCTTTAACCAAGCGTTAGTTTCCACATTGTTTTATCAATTTCACAGGGACGAGCTTCTAACTATACCTGCTTGGACAAGTAAACACACTAAAGCCTCACCAGTAGCTTTTAGCATAGATGTTATACCACTATATACTTATTTATGTACAACAATATAACTGGTATACCGGCTCAGTAACCAGAATTTAAATGAAATCGGTTTTATACGGAGTCGGAAAATTCTCTGCATCTGTTTTTAAGCAACTAATTAATTGTACTAAATTAAACTAAATATAATATAATGTGCATTAGCATCTGTAACTAGCTTTCGATATGTATATGATCATACATATCAGCAGCATATAACAGTCCACTGCTGGAAATAGGTCTTTCCAACTCGATTTTCGGCAATCTCATCAAGCTGCTCAGCAAGATGGCTATTCTCACTGGCCATATCATTACAGCTCCAACTATACTGAGGCGTCCTACCTTACAGTTACCGCTTTGCGGGCTCCATTCACACGTACCCAACGTTTATCGATTCTATGGGTATTATAGCTGCCCATTGCCATTTTACCTTGGTCATACACATAGTTCAAATTACTTTACAAGTTAACTGAAAACACATCATATTTCACTTTTTTTTTTTAAAAAATCATGATAAACAACCTCCATCCACAAAGTCATAATAGAAGTAGAGAGTCAGTAGTTCAATGGTAAAGAGCCTGGATATAAAATAACCTTTTATTCCGTAACAAGTAATCTCTTATTCCGTAGGTATGCTGTCCATCTGAATTCATACATTGTTGCAGTAAATCAAACTTCTGAATGTGCCACAAAATTGTGGTCGGATAACGGTTTACACTTGCTTTTAAGCAAGGGCGTAACATTGTAAGTGACTCAATCAAAACTTTTGAGAGGGTGTGTCCAGACCTCAATGGCAAAGTCTTTACATAATTATATATATATTATTAGCGATCAGAAGTGGTGTTTACTAAAAAAAAAAAAAAACAAATCAGGAGGTAGCCACTAATGTTCGTGTATTATCAATTTGAATTACAATTACAACCAAAACTTATAAGTTTAAATAGAAAGAAAATAACAAAATAAGATATAAAACGATAGCAATCAGCTATTAATTAATACGGAAAATATAGGTCTCACAGAGTTCAGGCGATGTTACAGTTTCAAGTGACGATTCTAAAAAGAGAGTGAGCGCGGGTAGTCCGTGCCTTTTATAGTAAGCTGGGGTAAGTAGATGGGGTACCGGTCTTCGCTAACAATATTATTATTATATATATAACGGAGTACCAAGCTCGTTGAAATTTTCAGAAAATATGGCGTCTAGAGGGTTGACGCCATTATCTCTACCGCTGGGCTCAGACATAGCAAAAGTTGAACACAGTCAAATATTTTTATACACAGTTTTATTTAATGCTTATACCAATATCTAACACAATCAAATAACCCTTTGATAACAGAAATTGTACTTACAAGATGTACTAGTGGAACAACCACTTTCCACCAAATTGTCAGTCATTTGCCTTCACAGCGGCTTGACAGTTTTCTTTTCTAACAATAATGGCTCCATGGTTATCAAGTCATTATTTACACTAATTATTTTATAACAAATATCAGGTAACATTAATTAGAGTAACAAACTATAATTTGATAATTAGTTTTACTATTTCTAGCACAAGATTTTAACACTGCATGAATTATTTGTTCCTTAAAACAGTTAATATTTGTTTAAGACATGTCTCATGTTTTTCCGCCTGATCAACTATAGATAGTTCAATAGACTATTACCATTAAACAAATATTAACCAAAGTCCATTATCAAACTACTGGAGATCACTTATTAATCGTGAAATCAATTTAACAATAGATAACTTGTTTCTTAAACCTAAATTTGAATAAACCTTCAATTATGGTTCGCCATTAAAATAACCGGAAATCATAACATGGTTTTTTTACATTGAAATGGCAATCTGACTACAACAAATAAATTTAAATTAATTCATACATACGTATCTAGTCATGTGAATTATCTATTAATTTAATACTTCAAAAGTTTCTTCTTAAATCTTGCGCCGACATATATTATTTATTTACCGTATATTATATATACAACTAGTGAACTGTCCAACTAGTGAAGTCATCAAAAAAAAAATTTTTTTTTGATTCCTCGCATCTGGGGGTATCCGAAAATACCCTATATATGTTCTGCGATTTATCTTAGTTTTCGAGTTATATTTTTTTTTTGTGTAGTTTTACCGATTACTGCCGGCGAGGGTGACATAATTTTCTTGAATGTTGTTTTAATTAAAAAAATAATTTAGCTTCCTGAAATTACTTAAAATTACTCAAAGGAGACTTGAAAGTTGAATTTTCAGTTTTAGTAGGATTTACTCAAACATTCAAGTTCAATTTAAACATATAAAAAGGAGTATCCATAGCCTCTGGCTAAGTTAAAAAACTCCACATGCTTATATAATCAGCCTGTTTTTGTTGTAATTAGCTTTCGAAGGCGGATAGACTAAAAATCATTGCAACTCGATTAAGGGTGTTTCGCGTAGTTCGTGCAAATTCATAACAATCTAACTTTTAAATTTATGGTCGAATATTTTTGTTTTTTTTAACTTATATCGATAATATAAGGATAATCTTTGAACATTTCGTTGTTTCTACTTTATTTTTATAAGTAATTTTAAAATTATTGCCATTTTTAAAATCGGTCTGAGATGGTAATGAGAATGACAAGGACGGAAATGATATTAAGGCATTTATTGAAGGAAGAGCTGTGAAAAACCGAAGGCAATGCTGTTACATTAAGCATTTTTAATATTTATGAACTTTAGGTTTGGTTGGTAATTAACATTCAAAACATATAAGGCCATTTCTCCTTGCTTGCTTTCTCCTGAATTAAGATGGGATATCATAGTATCCAACATGTTTCCTGTGGCTACAAGTAATTTCATTATTACACTGAAAACAACTTAGTTATCTTAAACTAAGCTTAGAGTTCCCAAATGACCAAAGAATTTGGTGCACCATCATTGTCTTTTTGGCCGTTTTTACAGTTTTTGGAAAACATCTTGCTGCAATGTCATTTTTTGATACAATACGTATCTCTATTTTCACAATGGGTCAAAGACAGGCTAAAAATGTATTTAATGATTCTACATCACTACCAAAACGGACTACTTGATCTGCTGTTCGTTTTAGAACAGCATTAACTCCATCTGGCACCCCTTTGCCGTGGCCAGCTTCTAAGTAGTTCCAGGTTATAGATTTCAGTTGCGGAAACTCACGATACAGATGGCTAATCATATAAAAAATAAAACGATTTCGATATTGACTTGTTGGACTGTCGGAAATGAAATGTATAGTATCGATTTGGGTAGAAATCTCAATTACGTACCCTATGGTAGGTATCAAATGTGAACCCTCTCATGAATGTTTCATATAACCCACAAGATTTTTTTTTAATTGAAATATAATATTACGAGGTATCGTATAATGTTCCTTTTTTTGTAATCAACTTTGTTTTCACCTCATCTTTCGTTTCCGTGCGCAGCGGTCAACATGCCTGCCTGCGACGTGGAGGCCCCGGGTTCGATCCCCGGCCAGGTCGTGATGAAAAACGATCTTTTCCTGATTGGCCTGGGTCTTGGATGTTTATCTATATATGTATCTATTATAAAATATAGTATCGTTGAGTTAGTATCCCATAACAAAAGTCTCGAGCTTACTTTGGGGCTAGCTCAATCTGTGTGATTTGTCATAAAAAAAAAAACCATTGGGTTCCTTTAGTATTTCTCCATTTTCTCAAGCATTTGTATCCTTCCCCGACACTTCTTGATAAAATTTCCCCAAATATTAAATTATTAATTTCTTCACGTCTTTCCGTTTCTACTTTATTTATTAATAGTTCCATTTTTCGTTCAGTTGTTTTTTTTCGTTTTCTTGTTTTAAAATACCTTATTTTTTTTATGTCTGTAGCGAAGTTTTCTCAAAAGATCATCTTTCAAACACTGTGGGCAAGAATAACAATCACCTAAAGAGTTTTTGGATGTACCTACTAGGCATAGGACTTGAAGCTGGTCGAGCAAGAGGGTCTTGTTCAGCTGGGCGTACTTCAGTATCACTATTTGGTGGAGAATTGTCTATTAATAATTGTTGAATTGCTTTTTCTTTCTTTTTATTTTCATAATGTCGTTTTGAATTAATTCTCCACATTTTCCTCCTAATTCTTAACTGTCTAGGTGTCATTTCTTCTGCACTTTTATTTTTTTTGTTTTCTTTTCTTGCTCTTTCTCTTGCTTTCACTTCAGCGTACTTTTCGGCATCTTTCTTAATTTCTTTGATTTTGTAGTCGATCGCGCTCTCGTTTCTGCTCTAATAATTGTTTGGCTTTCTTAATTGTGCAATTATTCTGCAAATATATAAAAATTACAGAAAGTGACCAAAATATTAATAATATTCAACCACCTGTATGTACATTTTTTTTTATTACAAATCATATTAAAGGTATATCAAAAGTAAAAAAAAAAAATCGCGGATAAAACCCACGATCACAAGTCAAAAATAAACAAACACATACAACAACAAACATATTCTAATTACCATCGTTTTGATCTCATCACCATCGCTGAAAAAAACGATGGTAAACGAACGGAATGAGGAAGAAGGTATTGAGGTTTAAATGCTTTATTCAGTTTTGATTGAGAAATATCAAAATTACAAACCTAATACCTATTTTAAACTGCGAAGGGAATCATGGAAATTTATAATAAGTAAAGCAATAAACGAAAACACATATACTTACGTTATAATACGGACGATAGGAAAGAGAACGATTCCAGAATAATCACCTCCCGTGACACTTAACACGAGTTTTTTTTTTATTTTTCTCAACCAAGCGTGCACCCGTTACGATGTCTACTGGCAGACTGAGACGTGCGCGGGGCTTCACATCGCAGTAGAATAGCATTTAAGGTCAAGCGCTAACTATAATGTTGATTTGTTTTCTTACCGAGGGTAATCAGAAAAAATTCAAAATAAATATTTATTAAATCATATCTCAAATATTGTGAAGATAGCATTATTTAATTCAGATGTAAACGTTGGGTTTTTTAATATACTTCATTATTATGATTATTTTTTTTCTATTTACTTTGATTTATCTGATTAAAAAAATTAATTAATTTAGTATAGTAGTAAATGGACACCGAAGGAAATGAGAATGAATGAAGTTTTTTGGTTATAATTAATTAATTATGCTAATTATTATTGTAAATCTTCCATGCATACAAGCATAACTCTGTTCCCTTTGGTATCCTTTGGAAAAAATGTAAATATTTATTGAATAAATCAATGTTATTTTACTGGACGTATAATATGCACGAAAAAAATTAAACACCCTTAAAGCATTAAAAATCATTTTATCTACTTTTTATCGTTGATATAGTAAATTAAATTTAAAAATGGCACCGAAGTGCCAGCGACGTGGTACCGAAGTGCCAGCGAAGTGGCACCGAAAAGGCACCGAAGTGGCATCGAAGAGGCATAGAAGTAGCACTGAAGTGGCACTGAAGTGGCACTGAAGTGGTACTGAAGTGGCACTGATGTGGCTACCGAAGTGGCACGGAAGTGGCAACTTAGTGGCACCGAAGTGGCACCGAAATGGCACCGCAATCATAGGGTATTTTCGGATACCTCAGGTGCGAGGAATCTAAAATATATTCTTTACGTCACTAGTTGGACCACCCTAGATATTATATTATCCATATCTAAAAATATCTCATCAGGCTCCTAATAAGACCTGGAATCAAAAGTTTGATGGAGAAGGATGCAGTCCAGAACGCGCCACGGATTATTAAGTATTTTTAAAGAGAACCTTGTATAAATTAAAAATGTAAACAAAAAGTTTGGAGAAACCAGAATTTATAATTAAAACATAAATCTTCTCTCAAACTCACACAGAACAATTTCACCAAGATAACAACAGCTATCAAGCCCCGGGTAAAATGATTGACAGTACTATTTCTATGATAAGCAGTTGGCCAACTAATTCTAACATTATGAAAGTTTCCCCAAAAGTTATGGAGAATATTCTTGTTAGTTTGGCGTCACAGCGCGGTAAAATATTCAAGTTAATATTAAGAACCCTTTTCTCAAGTTATTTATACAAATTTTTACCTACCTTTCTTAAGCAGGATATAAAAGCCTTTCATTTAGATCGTTAACTTACCTCCGCCGCAAAAGTAATGATAGGAAACAGCTTAAGAAATTCTGCTAAAAGTAGCTGAAATCAGTTGAAATGTAGCAATGGGAGCAAAATGTCTTCACTTTAACTTGGTCTTTTGTAGAAATTACAGTATAGTACTAATTTTGACTTCTTAGTTTAATTATTCCGTAAAACCAACATCCATTTCACAAAATTATTAAGTTTTGATTACTTGTTGACTTCCGTAGATATATTACCTATAGAAACAAATGCGGCACCACAACATAGCTGACCGCGCGTGTAGATAAGTAGGTTCTCAGCTAATCCGCGAAATCACGCAGGAAAGAGATAGATTAATATCCAATCTGTACGTTAAATCTGACGTTGCTGGCGTCCCGTGTCGCGTGATGTTTCCAGACATGTCGATTGAAGTCCGGCAACGTCGTGCTACTTCACCCAACGTCACTGGCGACACGTGCTGCACAATATTTGTCCCCTAGTGTGTCCGTGGCTTTAAATAGGCAGTTTTGCTTTTGTTTCTTTATTCTACATATGTACTACAGCGATACAGCTATAGTTTAAAATGAAATGTAAACCCGGTATTTATTCCATCAAATTCAGAAACTGTACATACATATAATAAAAAAGTATCAAAAACCTACATTGAATATATTTCTGAAAAGAAAGTAAAGCTGTAAGTAATAAATTCGAGAAGAAATGGCCCTGATGCCATTAATATTATAGTTTTTAAAATATTTGTCTATTTTCTGCATGTACATGATATCCAATTTTATATATCTTTTAGACCAGACGAGTACAACAGTGCAATTACGATTCATAACCATGATCTTCAAAGAATTGCCGCCTGGTTGGAGGAGAACTGCCTATCGCGAAATCCAATAAAAACTAAATATATAGAATTTGGCACAAGTCAGCAGTTGACTCGGCTACCAGTGACATTTGACTTAAGACTTATGGGCGAACCAATTGAGCGAATATATGAAGCACAGAATCTATAGCAATGCCAAGCTCCATAAAGAATAGAGGTAAACAAACCAATTTAGGGTTATCACTACTCACGTTTTACAAATCTCCTGTTATTTACATGATTATAGACTTTCACATGCTAACTATTTATTAACAATTCCCATTGCAGCATATTTCAATAGAATCACTAAAATAACATGCATAATAACTTGGTATTTCGAAAAACCATTAAAAATTCGACATTAAGTTTACGTGATAGCCCTACAAAAAATGAATGATGAAATCCAGGTATTATACACATTTCGTGGAATTCAGTCAATGAATAAAGTTGAGGCATTTGTCAATACGATTTTGCGTATTTTAATTTCCTTCAAATCAACTGCATAACACATGCATTGTAATACTTTCAAGTATGGACTAAGTATAATATATATGTAACAAAAAATTAACCTATTAGGAAATTAGCTTATAAGTGTCTCATATTTTATTCAAATCGATTAAGCGTTCTATGCAAATCATAAATATCTAAACATAAGTAAACTGTTTACATTAGTAGGAAGTAGGATTTATTTATGAAAATCATCTATGTAGAAAAGATTGTTAACATCTGTCTTTTAGGTGTAAACTACTTGTTGCCTAGCAACGGTTTGTTTACCTCTATTCTTTATTGAATTTGGACCAAGTATAGGTATCATTATGGACAAAGACCTGCGTTTTGAGAAACACATAGCAGGCTCGGTTAGAAACTGTTTTTATCGTCTATTGGTTTTGTCCAGCTTGAATTACGCTGACACAGTTTACGGCACGCGCCCATTAGCTCGTACTGACTGACTCATAGAAAAGGTACAAAACGCCTGTGCTCGATTTTGTCATGATATTCCTCGCCGAAGCCATGTAACACATTCACTTTACTCCACCACTTCTTAATAAGCACTTTACGCTGAAGATGAAGTCCAGGCGCAAACTGCACTTGGCTTGTCTTTGGTTTGGTAAAATATAAAAAAAAACAGGACTTCCTTTATAACAAGCAAAGTTGCATTGCACGGGAATGCGGGAGAAGGCAATGTTCATAACAACTCTTGAGTAAATCTCAGGGTTCAGCTGATTTTAGAGGTAACTTTCTCTTTGCGGCGTTCAAAGTATGGAACAACGCCACCGATTAGAATAATAATCACAATAGGTGCTTTTAGACGACGGTTGCTGCAGTATCTCATAGAATCGCAGAGGCAGTTAGACATGGTCACACTGAATGTGTCAATTATATGATGGAGACAGCTCAGCTGTTTACATTGTGCGATGATGCTGCAATGCGCGTATTAAATAAATTATGGCAGGCATCGTTTTCAGACTTTTTAATTTTTTACGACTTTACCTTTTTAGGGTTCCGTAACCAAATGGCTAAAAACGGAACCCTTATAGATTCGTCATGTCTGCCTGTCCGTCTGTCCGTCCGTATGTCACAGCCATTTTATTCCGAAACTATAAGAGCTATACTGTTGAAATTTGGTACGTAGATGTATTCGGTAAACAGTATTAAGATTTTGATGCAAAAATAAAATAATAATAATAAATATTGGGGGCTCCCCATACTTAGAACTGAAACTCAATTTTTTTTTTCCATCAAACACATACTTGTGGGGTATCTATGGATAGGTCTTCAAAAATGATATCGAGGCTTCTACAATAGTTTGCGTGACAGACGCTTCTAAAGTGGAAAAAAGTTGTTTTTTCTTTTTTGCTCGACTCGTTTTTGTTTTTCTTTTATTATTATTTTATTTGCTTAATAATGTCTACCATTAACTTATTTACTTATTCACTACTATTATTTTGTTGACTACTATTGTAAGCCTGGCTAATGATCCTAGAGCCAGACTAACCCGACACTACACCCGACGATATCCCGGACGTCAGCCTGTACGAGATTAGTATGGCCCTGAAACAGCTCAAGAACGATAAGGCGGCTGGAGATGATGGAATTACGGCTGAGCTTCTGAAAGCGGGTGGTAAACCGGTTCTAAAAGCGCTTCAGAAGCTATTTAATTCCGTCATTATTAAAGGCAAAACGCCTAAGGCGTGGCACAGGAGCGTGGTGGTGTTGTTTTTCAAAAAAGGTGATAATATCCTCCTGAAAAACTACAGACCGATATCCCTCCTGAGACATGTCTATAAGCTGTTTTCTAGGGTCATCACGAATCGTCTCGCTCGCAGGTTCGACGACTTCCAGCCTCCCGAACAAGCAGGCTTCCGAAAAGGCTGTAGCACCATAGACCACATACATACGCTGCGGCAAGTTATACAGAAGTCCGAGGAGTATAACAAACCACTATGCTTGGCGTTTGTGGACTATAAGAAGGCCTTCGATTCGATCGAGACTTGGGCGGTGCTACAGTCTCTCCAGCGGTGCCAAATTGACCATCGATACATTGAGGTGATAAAGTGTTTGTACGCCACCATGTCAGTCCGTCTCCAGGATCAGGACTCGAAACCGATCCAACTACAGCGTGGAGTGAGACAAGGAGATGTCATATCTCCTAAATTGTTCACTGCTGCGTTGGAAGATGTCTTCAAGCTCCTGGACTGGAAAGGACTTGGCATCAACATCAACGGCGAGTACATCACTAATCTCCGTTTTGCAAAATGCTCAACGACCTCAGCAGAGCTTCCCAACAAGTGGGTCTAAAGATGAACATGGATAAGACGAAGATCATGTCGAACTCTCATGTCGCACCCACTCCAATTCTAGTTGGTTGCTGTGCACTTGAAGTTGTTGACGAGTACATATACCTGGGACAAACAGTCCAACTAGGTAGGTCCAACTTCGAGAAAGAGGTGTCTCGTCGAATCCAGCTCGGCTGGGCAGCGTTCGGGAAGCTACGATACATCTTCTCGTCGTCCAAGATACCACAGTGTATCAAGACTAAAGTCTTTGACCAATGTGTGTTGCCAGTGATGACTTACGGAACTGAAACGTGGTCGCTCACAATGGGCCTCATACGAAGGCTCAGAGTTACACAAAAGGCAATGGAAAGAGCTATGCCCGGCGTTTCTCTACGTGACCGAATCAGAAATGAGGAGATCCGCAGAAGAACCAAAGTCACCGAGCTCTGCGAGTCGCTAAACTGAAGTGGCAGTGGGCAGGGCACATTGCTCGTAGAACCGATGGCCGATGGAGCAGTAAGGTTCTGGAGTGGCGGCCACGTACTGGAAGACGCAGCGTAGGGAGGCCCCCAACAAGGTGGACCGATGACCTGGTGAAGGTCGCGGGAAGCCGATGGGTGCAGGTAGCACAAGACCGGTCATCGTGGAAAGCCTTGGGGGAGGCCTTTGTCCAGCAGTGGACATCCATAGGCTGGAGAAGAAGAAGATTGTTTTGTTACTACTTTACTAGTCGTACCTAATAACATTTCTTATACAGATACATACATCAATGTTTTTATACAATATGTAAAGAAAACCCCGTCCAACTCAAAAGGATAATAAAGGTTAGGTAAGCACTCTTTCATACTTTATCAATCATCATCATCATCTCAGCGTTAATTCCAGTCGCATCCGAAGCTTTTCGGCTTTGGAGTCTGAGGTCCGCTTTACAAGTCTAGCTGCTGATTTTGGCTAAACTTCGATATTTTCCGTGAAGCGACTTCCGCCTGACCTCATGACCAATTAAATATGAAATTTTATATAACCATCGTAGTAACAACACTAATGAATTTTGAAATCATCTATTTTTCCACGAATTAATTCCAACTTCCCAAAATTTGGTATTTTTAAAAAAGTGACACCATGTGCCGCGTGCCCTGCCTCTTTCGCCCGGGAATGTATGCCTACCGCACATGTATTAAGTTACCTCGTTGTTTTGAAAGAATATTTATATTTTTAGGGGGATTTTTTTTTAATTTTAGTCCGGTTTTGTAGGCATTATTAGAATCAGTTATCGATACCGAACAATACCTTCACGGATCGGACAGGGTTTTCTTTACATATTGTATAACACATTTTTTTTTTGCATGCACAAGTCACGTTGCTGTATAAAACTGTTTTATATCCGTCATATCAGACATCAGGTTCAGTTGAAAACCAGCGTCACACACTAGTTGTCTGACATTTTTGCTGAACTGGGCTTTTAGACGCAGCCGGGAGGCATACATTCCTGCTAGTTTTTTACATTTTTTTTCACATTTTCCTTAATAATCTTATTACTATTTTTTCCGAATTTGCACGACAACAGCTGAACGGATTAGGATAAAATTTGGAACACAAATAGTTTACGACCCGCACCCTAGCAGCTCAGTCCCAAAAAGCTTGGGACTGAGCTGCTCGCTCTGTTAAGCATTGTTATTAAGCAATATGCGTAATTATAACGTAAATTATTGTAAAAATTTTCATTTTTAATGTCTGGACTTGAAAAAAGACGATAATTCCTGGCTTTGTTTCGGCTATTTCTTCTCAGAGGTAGTCAATTAGGAAATGCCGGCTACATCTAGTCTAAAAAAAAAAAAAAAAAAAAAAAAAAAAAAAAAAAAAAAAAAAAAAAAAAAAAAAAAAAACATATGACGTGTGAAAGTGATCGGTCATCCTACTTGCTTAATAAACGATTTCATTTAATTTCATTTCATTTCCCTAATCGTGTAATCGTGTAACACACTATTACTGTCAATTGAAATAATTTTGAAGCATATTGCAAATCCATTGCTTTGTACGACAAACAACTTGCTCTACAACGTAAACAATGAAATGAATGTTGTTGAATAGTCAAACTGAAACCCATTGCTACTGATAGTATGGTACGCAATTACCCTACAGGTTTGACTACAGAAACGTAGTAGAATGAAATAAATAAATAAATAAATTGTTTATTTATCAGCTTTGTACAACATTTTTATAACATTTTGCTGAATTCTAAATAGTACTGATGTATAATGTGCGACGTGGAGGCCCCGGGTTCGAGCCCCGGCAAGGTCATGATGGAAAATGATCTTTTCCTGATTGGCCTGGGTCTTGGATGTTTATCTATAATATGTATCTATTATAAAAATATAGTATCGTTGAGTTAGCATCCCATAACACAAGTCTCGAACTTACTTTGGGGCTAGCTCATTCTGTGTGATTTGTCCGTATATAATTTGCCTGAACTAGGTAGAACCTGTGCTTCAGGCGTAAAAGTGCTTACTATAAATTTTTATTTTGCAATAAATTAACAATAAAAGTATGTTGTATGCATGATGTCTGGTGAAGCCGTACGGAGGACGGGTCTGAGCAGTTGTGTTGCGATGTGTGCCGGGTACGATGAGCCTAATGTTGTTGTGTTGGGAGTTTGGTCGTGGAGGGTCTTCAGATCAATCTTCCTTTGGCGCAGCATCGTTGGTCGTGTTGTTGGGTTTAACATTGCATCACCTCGCTCAACTGCCGTCTACCTTCCTATTCACTCAGTTTTTCTGAGTGAACAGGCTCTTAATAAACTAGGGCACTTTACCATCAACGATCGCATCACTGCTTACCATCAGGCGGGATTGCGGTCAAGCGCTAGTTTATAATTATTAAAAAAAAATAGTACATAAAAATCTAGGTCACAACGGAAATATTTATACAGTATTATTATTAAATTGATAATTATATACACTAAGTTAGGTAGTACCTACGCGTTTATTAATTTTATTTATAGAACAAAATCAAATACGAAACACATGACGATTAATAACAGTTAAAAAGGAAATTGGAATCTGTGATGAAGTGGAGTCTTTGGTGTTTGTATAAAGTATAAAATTTAATTGGATGAGTATCGATAGGATTCGTTTGCTAACAAATTCCGACGAATATAATGAGAATGAAATGTAAATCTGAATGAAAATCAGCACAAAGTCAATGCGTTGTTTTTTTTTAAAAAAAGAACGATATTTATTTTTGAAAAAAATCTAATACTTTACTTACATTACAAAACAAATTCGTACTAGAATTTTGTCAAATATAAGTAACGTATTAGAATAAAATAAACAATAAATATGTTTACTACTGTCGTCTCCGCCAATATCGATTGTCAGACTTCTTTCAATCTGGAATCGAATCTGGATCTATCCGAATAGGAAGAAGTAGGTTGATAGATATGATACTTAAACCCCAGACGGTAGAGAGAGGGGGACAATAACGACCAGTAGGCCTAGTATGAGTTTTCATTACGAAACTCGTTCGTCGATATCGATCGCGTTTGACTCAGCGATTGGCCCGCTTCAAGGTCGTAAGAACTCTCAACCAATGAGAGCGCCAAACGCGCTCGATATCGACGATCGAGTTTCGTATTGAAAACTCATACTAGGCCTACTGTCTTCATTCGAGATCAAAACGTCGGAAAACAAGTCGGTCTCTGTAGTTGTGGTATCTGAGCAAAGAAATTAAAATTATATTTACAATAGGCAGGACATGACAAAATGCGCTTTGGGGCCTAAAAGGTGTATTATACTCTAAAATTGCAATGAACTGAGTGTTATTATAATTTGTAAGCAAAACACATCTAAAATACTAAAAGACGGCGTCACGGAAAATGAATAGTAGGGAATAAAATTCTAAAACAGTTTTTCATGTTTGTACAAGACAAGTTTCACTAAATTTGTTTACTTTTCAATATTTATTTACCCGATTTGAACTCTACTAGGGTATGAAATCGGATCTGGCAATATAGACTACTCTGGACACCTGCCGGGTAATAGCTGAATATATTTTATATAAACTTATTTCATTTTTACTATTTTGATGTCTCCAATTGTCGATCTAATTTTGCTATATTGTACTAGATGGCGGAACTGAAACATGGGATCACAGTTTTTCTATGCCATTTTAACACATGCGCTCTCTATTATTTTATTACCCGACTGCCAGGAAGGGTTATGTTTTTAGCGCGTATCTCGTATGTAATATTCTTTATTACCTTGTATCTTCAGACCGCTAAACGGATTTTCACATTTGAGGTATCGTTAGAATCGTCTTAATAGCCCAAGTGCTATTAGATAGGTGATATTAATAAAAAAACAAAAGTAGCGGATGTATGACGCCATATTGCGAGGTATAAAGAAATAAATTTCTACCGAGCATACAGAGTGTGATATCAAAATTAAGGGTTTTAAACACTGATTCTGAATATGTTTATAACTTAATATTGAATGGAACGAAAAAAAAAGAATTATATACTTTTTTCTACCAAGCATATCGAGTATCAAACTGAAGGATTGTAATCATTGATTTCAATAAATATACTAATTGTAAATATATTTTATATATTAGGTATTTACCTACAAATAAAATTGCCGTTTAATATAAAAAAATTTAAAGGAATTATTTTTATGTTTTTTTATTTGTATTTATTGAAGTAATTACCCATGCAATCAATGTATATTTTCCAACGCAGTGTCAGTTTATTGATTCTTAATGAAATCAGTTGGACGAGAAGCAACAATTTTTTTTTTTCATAAATTTTAAACTAGCGCTTGACCGCAATGTCGCCTGATGGTAAGCAGTGATGCGATTGTCGATGGTAAAGCGGGCTAGTTTATTAAGAGCCTATTAACTCTAGCCTTGGAGACACTCAAATTGTAGTGTGACGGAAACACCGCCGCCGGCAAATTGTTCCAGTCCTTCGATGTACGCGGTATAAAAGAAGAAGCGAAATACTTCGTCCGGATCGTAGTGGTATCAACAACGTAAGGGTGGAAAGTCGCCGTACGATGGGCCTTTTTCCCGACAAGAAGAAAAAGTAGTAGTTTGTAGGCGCAAGGTCTGGTGAGTAGGATGGGTGATGAAGAGCCTCCAACCCCATTTCTTGCATCTTGGAGACCGGCTGTTGTGCGGTATGAGGTCACGTGTTATCGTGCAGGAGCAGCGGAGAGGAGCGATTAAGCAATGCCGGCTGGAGATGTGCCAGTTTCTCCATCATTGTGTTCAGTTCTATACAGTACACACAGTAATGCTCATCCCGTTTAGTAAGAAGCTCTGATGAATCACACCGGCGTTAGACTTCCAAACAGGGACCATCGCTTTTCTAGGGGTAGGTAAGATTTCGTTTAGGGCATTGTTTAGGTGCTGAGCCAGGATCTAATCAACTTCGTGAGCACTTTTGGATATCAAACAGAATCCATTTTACATCGCAGGTAACAATGTAGTTAAAAATTCCTTCATTAGTGTGTCTGTTGAGCCGTACCAGGCACGCCTCGCGTATTTCGCGCTGGCAATCATTGAGTTCGTGAGGCACCCATTGCTCAAGCTATTTTACCTTGCCAATTCGACGCATATGGTCCAATATTGTTTGTGTTTTTGGTTTGTCTGGTCGAAAGCTGTTGCTAATTCAGCCGTAGATTGTGTATCATCAGCTTGCACAATCGCCTTAAATTCGTCATTGTCGGCCAAAAGTCTTCGGACGACAGCGAGGTTCATTTTTTAAGTCGAAATTCCCAGAACGGCAGTGAGCAAACCAATAACAGGTGGTGCGTTGGTTTGTAGTGTTAGCTCCGTAAACGTAGTTGATGTTGCGTGCCGCTTGTGTCGTGTTGTTACCACGACGGTACTCCTTTCCATAATTACTCGATTTTTTAACGTATCTATGATGACGAGAAATATTGAAATGTGATAAAAAAATGACTACTTTTGGAAAAAAGAGCTCCATGTTTTTAAGATAAATTTAATTGTAAATTAAAATCTATTAGCCAAACAGGATGCTATTTCATGCTGCAGAACGACTATTTCATGAGTAAAGAACTATTATAACTTGCAGTTTCAATTATAAATGGAATGTTAAAAAAAATGCTATATTAATATGCATATTTGTCCTCCGTGGCGCAGCGGTCAACACGTCTGCCTGCGACGTGGAGGCCCCGGGTTCGATCCCCGGCCGGGTCATGATGGAAAACAATCTTTTCCTGATTGGCTTGGGTGTTGGATGTTTGTCTATATATGTATCTATTATAAATATAGTATCGTTGAGTTAGTATCCCATAACATAAGTCTCGAATTTACTTTGGGGCTAGCTCATACAGTGTGATTTTTCCGTGATTATTTATTTATTATTATTTATTTATATAACGCGACGATGTCAGAAAAGTTAGAAAAGCTCATAAAATTTTACAATGTCAGTGCTGTAGACATCTCATTTAATACTAAAACATATGGTCAAAAACCACGAGAGGAATACATACCTAAAGATCCCAAAAAATTAGGTAGTATACCAAACCAACTCAAATTAGGTGTAGGCTCTCGAGCCATGCTAAGACGAAACATAAATTTTAACCACGGGCTGGTTAACGATACCATGGGTGTTATTCGATGAATAGATTGGCCAGTACTTCGCAGAGAGCAGTTGGAGCCGGGAGAACTACCACAAGCGGTATTTGTAGAGTTGATGACCCAAGTATAACAGGGAACTTACCAGGTATTGGAGTCTGGATCCAGCCTCGTGCTACAGAATTTGATGCTTTACATGGTAAAGGCAAGATTGAGTGACGAATGCTTTCATTAATTTTATGCTGGGCAGTGACGGTGCCTAAATTACAGGACACAACTTTAGACCCAGCAGTTGTAGATTTAAGTAGAAACTTATTTACAAAAGGTCAAGCTTACGTTGCTTTGAGTAGAGTAAGGACTTTTTCCGGACATGCTATCAATTCTCTTGACCCTAAAAAAATTGCTATATATAGTCTAACTATCCCCCAACTGCAATTGTTCAACTTGTTTCTGTCTTTTCAATTCGTTGCGTTCAGAGTTTTTTGCGGGCGGGTTTTTTGTTTTTAAATAATATTTTTTTGTCTTAAATCTCTTTGTATCTGAGCTATATACTTGAATAGTGCTTGCTTTTTTTTTAATAACTAACATGAATTCTAAAGGAAATCTACCTTTTTGGCTTATGCGATTCACAATATAAGCTCTAGTCTATTTAACAGCTACGTACAGTAAGGGTCCAAAAGTGGAGTACCACTTTTGACACTTATTTTTATAGCAAAAAAGTTCAAAAGTGGTAATGCACTTTTGACCCTTACTGTACTTTCAACACTTACGTAATTCAATTCTTATTACAATAAAACTAAATATTGCATTTTTTCGTGTCTTCAAAAATTAAAAAAAAAACAGTATTGGAAAATAGCATGCCACGTTCTTATTCATATTTTGAAATAAAACGAACCGAAAATTTGTGCTTCTATAAAATCCAAAAAAGAGGTTGTATTTATTTACCTACAAAAAAGTTAGATTGTATCAAATCTTCAACGTAACATTTGCAGTAGGTACCTACTACCGGGATTAAAAGTATCCATCCTGATAGTATTTTAACGGGGAATTTTTTCCGACAACCGAAAAGCCAGAATAATGTTTGATGTTTCGTGTACAAATGGATGGTTAAAAAGTCTGACTACGAACAACTTAAAAATTTAAATACAAAAAAGCCACCGCCATCTTTTATTCAAGTGACCATTAAGTTGGTCGATTTGCAATCGGTAAAAACGTGAACGACTGCTTCCTCTCAATGTACCACAAGCTGTTACATAAGCTATGCTATTAAACAAACTGTCGCCTTTCAAGCTGTTTTCGTTCCAACTTAAGATAAAATGGCTCCGTCGGGATCATTTCGATTGCTTTTGTTGTCAGCTAAATGTATGCCGAACTGGATATGCGAAGTTTGGAGCTCCACAAATGTACATAATTTGATTTTAATGACTCTATTTTGAATGGTTAATTACTAGTATTCTATAATTATGACATTTAATGGCAGAGGATTAATGTTATTTTGACAATAACTTTAGAGGTATGCGAAACAGAATGTAAAGTTTAATCATGCTTCATAGAAAAGAGAGGTTCCAACCATACAGGTGTTGAGTCTGGGCCCTTGCCCCACGGTTGATATTGGGAAGTTAGTAGCACTGTAAACTCTGCTTGCGAGATGTAGAATATGTGTGACGTCAGTAAAACGCGTTGGTTGCATGTGAAATAAGTCCATTTAGAACTCAACGATGTTAAGGATTTATCGCGCTTCAAATGATCATAGGGTTTAGATATCTCATTTATAGAAACACTAAGTAAATTATCGTTAAAACGTGATTATCAGATACTCATATAATACAAATATATTAACGCAATACATGGCTAGCTGAGTTCGATGCTAGGTTTCGAACCTAGAACCTCGATTGAGTTCGCGATTGCACTGCGTTTGCGAAAAGTGTTTTTAGATTTTTCCAATAGGAACTTTTCGAGTTGCAGACTGGTGTCAGGATTTGTATCCCGTTAATGTACACAGGCTTGTGTCTTGTAACATAACTGGCAAGAAGTAAGTATACTATCATAGGTACGACTCTGCCTAACCCTTTGGGCATTAAAAGCCGCCTGGCTAGTTTGGATTCAGAAACGGTCTCCAAAGTTTGGAGCACAGGCGTAGCCAGACTATCGGTGTTCTATAGGATGCATGTTGTAGAATGTGCGAGGGAATTGCATGATTTCACCCTACCCCCCTCCCCCCCCCCCTCCGTTCCATATACGGCGAGTTTCCACCCTTACGATATCGATACCACTACGATCCGGACAACGCGTTTCGCCTCCTCTTTTATACCGCGTACATCGAGGGACTGGAACAATTTGCTAGCGGCGGTGTTTCCGTTGGACTACAATTTAAGCGTCTTCAAGGCTAGAGTTAATAGGCATCAACGATTGCATCATTGCTTACCATCAGGTGGGATTACGGTTAAGCACTAGTTTAAATAATTTATATAAAAAAAAGTAATGTTGAGTATTTTGCAAACGCAATATAACTCATCGAACTGCCAAAATTACTTACAAAACCCTTGAAAAACTAGCGGCATGTCCAGACACTTCACTTCCACGCAGTTAGGCACTCGTGTTGTTTCGCGGCCAACCAGCCAGTATTTCATCTTTATTGTCCTTTCAGACTAAAAACATGTGGCAAACCCGAAAAAAAAAATCACTCCGCGCCGCAAATCCAGTAATTGGATCCCCGCCAAGCGTCTACTCTCATGAAAATGAGTCGTAAACTTTAGAAAATTTTCGCTTGATGGGTAATATATTTTTACGTTCAATCCTTATTAGGGAAAGATCCTCGAGTCATGTCTTCATATCGGTCTGTCAGGAATGTTTGGTAGCTCCCTTCGTTGGAATCAGTGAACCAAATAATAAGGCATAATTCAATATTTGGTAGCTTTAGTGCGACAATGTTTTTTGCGATAAAGTTAGGCTTATTCAGTTTAATATGAGACATGAGATAAATATTATGGAAGTGCTTTTTTCACTCGTTGTTTGGATAGAGATGGAGGTTACCCATATTTCAACATTTACGTTTTTAGGTCGTATGAAATGTGCGGCGAATCTATACATAAATTAAGACTCCGGGCTGCTCCTGAACAGCTTCAGCTAGAAAAACTCAATTAAAATTTGCCCGACCTGTATATAAAATCCGGGACCAACTTTAGCGCTTATTCCTACTAGAACAAAGAGGCAGTTTATCTTTCCTTAATACATCTATTAACTACATAATTTCTTATTGATGGCTAATGATCTCCCTTTGCCTTTTACACACGTCCGTCAATTGCTACTGCGGGCCAGTCATTCAACGCGTAAATGTAAGAAAAACCCTCATTTGTACTATATTATACTGCGGTCTATAAAACGAAAAACTGTTGAGTAGGTTACCACAAAAAATACACTCATGGTCACATTTAAAGAAACACAAAAGGTGTGTAATACAAAATAGGTATACAAAACACAAGTATATTTATTTTGATTTTGCTTTATATAATTTTTGCTGAAAGAAGTCCACTGCTAGGCGTCGGCATAGGCGTCCCCGAAGCATTTTCACTTCGACCGGTTCTATGCTCGTTCGTTCGTTGATCTACTGTAATTGTGATTTTGCTTTTTTTTAAATGTTATAAACTCCGCGATCCCGCCTGATGGCAAATAGTGATTTTATTAAGAGCCTTCACTCTAGCCGTGAAGACACTTAAATTTTAATCACACGGGAAGGCCGGCTCAGGCAAATGTTCCAGTTCTTCGATGTACGCGGTATATGACGAAGCAAAACGCTTCGTCCAGATCTTAACGGTGTCAACAACGTAAGGGTGGATAATCGCCATATGCTATCCGAAGATGGATCGGTGATGGCGTAGGTAATTATGTCAAATAATTTCCGCGCACACTCCAAAATGCTTCGTATATTGGCGGGTACTCTTCACCTGTGTTATTATATTTTAATACATATATTTCATAAATACTTAGGAAAGGCTTATAATAACGTCGACTCCTTTAACTCTTCGAACTGTTTCCAGTTTCCTCGACTTTTTTAATAGCGTTATTAATGTTTGTGAACAATACATCATTCATCCATCATCATTTCAGCCGAAAGATGTTGCTATTGGACTATTGCTGGACATAGACCCTCCACGATGACCGGTCCTGCGACACCCCCTAGGATCTCCACGACGACCAGTCCCGCGCCTTCCGCATCCAGCAGTTTCCCGCGACCTTCACCAGGCCGTCGGTCTACCTTATCGGGGGCCATCCCACGCTGGGTTTTCCGTTACGTGGTCGCCACTCAAGAACCCGTCGGCCCCATCGGGCATCGATCTTACGGGCAATGTCTCCAATGCCCGGATAGTACGTAAGATAATTAAGAGAATAAATTAATTATTTTCATGTTTTTTTTACATTTTTCCAAGAGTACACAGAGTTCGGTAAAGTTATGACAAGTCTGTGGCCAATAACACTCACAACATGTAAACAAACCGATCGCCTTTGTATAATTTCCTCAAATAACCTGAAGAAAATAACAAACATTTCTTTTGTTGCCACTGGTCTTTGATGTACCTGTAAAATAAAATGCTCTCGTATATTTATTTGTTTTGTTTTATATTCCGGAAAACAATATCGTTTTTTTTTCTAATGTGTTTTGTTTTAGTCCAATAACAGCTGTAGATGTTCAAGATTATTAATTTGGCTGGTTCGAGCTAGTTTGTCTCATGTGTTTATTGTATTACAATTACAGAATTGGTTTCGTTTGATGAATGCTTGGTATGATGAAGATATAAATTATATGAAATAGTTTTTGGGCTTTAAATTGTGAGCATTAGATTTTTATTGAGACAGCAAACTCGCTTCTTCGAACTCCACTACGATAGACTGACAGATACTTCTAATTTAATTTATTAATTGTTTGTAAACTACAGTATAGTATTTCATTGCTCCCCGGGCTAACACGTTAGTGATTTACTGTATATGGTGTAGTGAGTAATCACATTCTCAGATTAAGAGTTATTAAAGCGTAGATGTCCACGAAGTTAAAACTTTAAATTGAAGATATGTAAATGTCAATGGATATAATTATGTAGACAGTGTTACTAATGTACCTTATGTCGATGGCATATGGTTACAATCTTACGAAAGGGGCAAAGTTACGAATGCAGAATGCTACCTTTTAACTACTATCTATTTACTATCTTAAAACCTAGACATTATGGAATTACGATATAAAACGCATTACTAGACCTAGGATGATCTATCGAATGGTACAGGCTTCATCAATATGAAGACTTCGATACGACATCAGCTTCGTTCTAGTTGACATTGCCTACGATCGACTGTACCTTCGTTGCCAACAAACTTTGTAACCCTTAACTGGCATTTTAATAACCCTAGCCCGTAACAATACCATAAAAGACAAGTCTAAAAAAACATCATCCTCCTATTCTTTTCCCGACTACGTTTGGGTTGCCTTCCAGTCTAACCGGATTCAGCTAAATACCAGTATTCTACATAGAACGACTGCCTATCTGATCTCCACAGCCCATTTATTGGGTAATAAGATACCACTTGGCAGGATGGGTTCTGACTACCCATAACGACTGTTTAAGATTCACAATTGACAGCCGGAACCAGCGGCTTAACGTACTTTCTGAGGCAAGAATTGGTCTCGGTACGTAAAAATGGTCCATACGTCCATCATACATCCACCTATTCACAAACCAACCGCGGCAAGCGTTACTTTACCTCATCGATTGACCTGTGCGGCTGTGTTATTTAGCCACAAGCCCCTACAAATCTAAAAAAAATATGGACTGAATATGTTTAGGTCTTCCAGAAAGACCTAAACATATTCTTTATTAATTCTTCGAGAAAGAGGTGTGTTGTCGAATCCAGCTCGGCTGGGCGTTCGAGAAGCTACGATACATCTTCTCGTCGTCCAAGATACCACAGTGTTTCAAGACTAAAGTCTTTGACCAGTGTGTGTTGCCAGTGATGACTTACGGGACTGAAACGTGGTCGCTCACAATGGGCTTCATACGAAGGCTCAGAGTCACACAAAGGGCAATGGAAAGAGCTATGCTCGAAGTTTCTCTGCGTGATCGAATCAGAAATGTGGAGATCAGCAGAAGCACCAAAGTCACCGACATAGCTCTGCGAGTCGCTAAACTTAAGTGGCAGTGGGCAGGGCACATTGCTCGTATAACCAATGGCCGATGGGGCAGTAAGGTTCTGGAGTGGCGGCCACGTACTGGAAGGCGCAGCGTAGGGAGGCCCCTAACAAGGTGGACCGATGACCTGGTGAAGTTCGCAGGAAGCCGATGGATGCGGGCAGCACAAGACCGGTCAGCGTGGAAAGCCTTGGAGGAGGCCTTTGTCCAGCAGTGGACATCCATAAGCTGAAGAAGAAGAAGATGTTTAGGTCCGTTCGTGTGTGCAGTACTGCAGCCACATTTGGGCAGGTGCTACAAAATGTCACCTGGCTACTTTGGATTCAGTGGAGCGGCGTGCGAAGAGGCTGATTGGCGACCCAAATTAATCTCGAAACGGTCGTCAAAGCCTGGAGCACAGGCGTAGAGTAGCCAGCCTTTCGGTGTTCTATAGGATGCATTTTGGTCAGTGTGAGAGGGAATCGCTTGATTGAATTCCCTCAACTTTAGTCCACCATCGGACGACCCGTCGTATGGCGAGTTTCCACCCTTACGTTGTTAACACCACTACGACCCGGACGAAGCGTTTCGCATTCTCTTTTATACCGCATACATCGAGGGACTGGAACAATTGGCCAGCAGCGGTGTTTCTGTCGGACTACATCTTAAGTGTCAAGGCGAGAGTGAATAGGCCCTTTATAAACTAGCGCGCTTTACCATCACCGATTGCATCACTGCTTACCGACCAGGCGGAATTACAGTGAAGCACTAGTTTATAATATATAAAAAAAGTACTAACAAGGTAGGCAGAGCACAAAAAGGTGATGGTTGATAGTTGTATGAAATGAAAAAACGTACAGCGCTCACCCCAAATAAATTGGGATAAGGGCCGAGGGATGATTATTACTTCGGTAACTTACGTTGTGGGTTGTTGAGGCTTTTTATTATTGTCACAATAAGGGTTCTTTGATCAAAAATGGAGAAATCTTATTTTGTTACAGGTCAGGTTTTTGCTTGCTTTGTTGCCTTCAACAGGGTTTCTTACAACACCACAGTAATCTTTTTTTTAGAATCTGTCAACCCTGACATAGAATATTTCACGTCTATTATGGTTTTGACAGTCGACAGGTTCAATATATATATATATATTTTTGAAGTGAGTAATTAATTAGTGGCAGTAAGGTTCTGGAGTAGCGGCCACTTACCGGAAGACGCAGCCTAGGGAGACCTTAACAAGGTGGACTGATGACTTGGTGAAGATCGCGGGAAACCGATGGATGCGGGCAGCAAAAGACCGGTCATGCTGGAATGCCTTGGGGGCCTTGACTTTGGCCATTGTCCAGCAGTGGACCTACACAGGCTAAGAGGAAGAGTAATTAATTATTTTTAATTGAAAAAAACTAACACCTTTTACAAATTTTGTAGACACTAAACCAAGAGCCAAAACATAAAATAAAAGTACTTACCCATAAAGTTCCAAATTTAACAACCACCTAATCGTCGCTTAATAGATTTTTAAAGAGTTCATGATGAAAAACGAAGATGGAAAATTTATTAAATGGCATAATAAAATTGCTGAGTGGTTCTCTAGAGGAAAATTGTAGATAGATTTTCTACGTATTTCTAGGGAATACGGTATCTAAGCCATTATCTTCTAAGAACAATAGCGTTGGATCTAAAGTAATTTACCACTACTTTGGACAATAGTTCTTTGCAGTTATTTTAACTAGTATTGCAGATTGTACCTCTAAACATTTACAGTGGCATAAAACTTTAAATTGTTTAATTAAGCCCGTAGTTGCGAAATTCGGAGAACTCGGGTAAGATTTAAATAGTTCATACGAAGCGCTGATATATTATACACTTTCAAAATTACCCCCGGCACTAACAGTTTTTAAGTTGTACACTAACAATATATGGGCATATTGCCTGAAATAAATAGATTTTATTGTATTTATTTTTATTTTATTCACTAACGTGTTTTCTTGTTACTTGACTTTATGGTATTTTAAGAGGATTTTATACTACAAAAAATTCAAGAAATTACCGTTTCGTCATGTCCCGGCATGATGTCTGGTGAAGCCCTGAGGAGGACGGGTCTGAGCAGTTGCGTTGCGATGTGTACTAGGTACGACGCGCGACGCGCCGAATGTTGCTGTTTCGGCAGTTTGGTTGAGGTTCTCCAAATCAATCTCCCTCTGGCGTTGCATTATTGGTCGTGTTGGGTTTAACATTGCATCATCTCGATCAACTACCGTCTCCATTCCTATTCATGTTGAATAGGCTTAATAAACTAGCGCGCTTTTCCATCAACGATTGTATCACTGCTTACCATCAGGCGGGATTGCGATCAGGTACTAGTTTATAATCGCTAAAAAAAATACGAACATCACATTCCAATGTTTGTTAAATTTTAATCTGGACCTGAAGATGACATTAATTTTTCACTTGTTCGCGACAAAAAGATTAAATGCCATTAATAGGCTCCCTTAGCTTCTGAACTACACAGTTAAGCAAACTTGTAGGAACTCGCCAGGAATTCCGTGTCCGAAATTCCGTAGTAGCACATAAGGCTGAAGTGTGAAGAGTAAGAAGTTCTTCACTTAATTAGCGTCGGGATGTTTCCACATGCAATATATTTCAATAGCTCTGTAAATTATACTGATTATAACAGGCGCTCTGAAGATATCTGTCGCATTATAGGTATTCTTAAATTTGAATCTGCTTATTCATGTTTTACGTAACAATATTGATGGACAAAAAACTCACTAATGGATTTTCTTTGTTTTGTGCGTACATTTTCAGTCATATTCTTTTTATAGGTGTTAAAAGCTGTATATTACTGTGTATAAGAACTTTTTCTTTTGTTACCTTGTTCTGGTGTTGAAGATAAAAAAAAAACATATACATATCTTGACCTTTTCATTTTGAAAACAATTTTAAGCCAGCCGTCAAGTCGTGTCTAGTGCTGAAATTTTCGTTATGTTTCCTGGGTAAACTCAAAAACAAATAGGTAATAACGACAAGACGATCCCAATTTAGCAGGATCTAGTACCTACCCTTCAAATAATGCCTCACTTCTAAAGCGTGTAGTGTGTACCCACGTATGATACGAGTACCTTCCTACCTTCGCACATAACTATAGCGTTATTATGATGTATGCCAGGGCCCAGGTGTTGTTTCGATACCCGCAAGTTATAGATGACATAAAGTGGAATTATGTCTCTACCATCCCACTGAATGTTACAACAATTTGGTATTGATTTACTAAGAATCATGTTAGTGATACTGGCATTGTTTTGACACATGTGACGAAGGATGTATTATTTTACATAGTTCTTGGTATCAGTTCATATTTTATTTATTTATCAATCGCACATGATTGTGTCGTTCCAAACCGTATTGTGTTTCTAGGAATTGGGTTGTGGAGGTGAGATAGGTTGCTCCATCTTAAATGCAGAAAATGGGGTTTAGTGCCATCAGTAATCAGCTACAATTGGTTAGACTGGAAAACGTTTCAGCATAGTTGGTGATAATACACCTGCTATTGGGCGTCCAATAATTTTAAATGCAGTTTTTCCTAATATGTAACAAAAACCCTGTTGTTCCTTCAACCTACGTTTTAAGAATCGGCATACGGACGTAATAAAGCAAGTAATTTATAAAAATTGTTCAACAAAAATAATTAAAATAAATGTTTAATAATAATTTCTTAGCTCTGCAATTCTGCATGAAGAAACTAGACATAAGTAGAACGTTCCCGCCAATTTATTTAACTTATAAAATCAGATATTCTAAAAAAAAAATCGAATTTGGCGGTTTTAATGGGTATTTGATTGTGACCCCTCGACTAGACAATGATTACTGTTTTTAATTATGACTTCATTAATGATGTGCTTGTAGGTAAAATTATATGTCCCTGAAAGGAACAACAGGGTTTTTGTTACATAGTGTATAAACAATGCTTCATGATTGTTTTGACGTTTCATTGGGCGTTGAGACGGGGCGGTGTTAGTAAAACTTTATTATATTGTCTCAAACTTTTTCATCTGTGTGTTGCATGTCGCGTGACGGTCGGCTACAGAGTAGATAACGTGAAAGGCGCTCGTCAGAGCTTCATAAAGTATCACTTTAACCGTTCTTTCATAAAACCACACAATCCTTTTTGTGAAATGGTATTGGCAAAACAAAATGACGGTCTAGCCTTTTCGCGAAGTTTGCGTTACGATGTCAGATACACCCTGTATATTGAAATGACAATGACTGGTATTAACAGGGAAGTTCATTATCACAGGAAATATATTAATTAATTTGATCACTGTACTTCAAAGCAACAATTTGCAAACTGTTTATCGAAAACACGCACGTGTAGTAGTAACGTGTTTACTTCAAAAGGTAAATAGAAGGTTTCTATAAGATTTTAACAGAAAATTCACTATGTTTACTTAAGTGGATTATTGATAGAATTAGGCTTTTTCTTTAAACTCAAGCGATAACTTAGTATCGAAAAATAAAACGCTAGTCTAATTTGCAATGATGATTTTATATGCATGATATTTGTATGCATATGAATATTTGCACTGGTCTGGTCGTGCCTCGGAATGCACGTTAAGCCGTTGGTCCCGATTACCATACGAACATCTAATGGCAGTCGTTACGGGTTGTTGGAGCCCTCAAAAGTCCTACAATTGGTCTAACTGCAACGTTTCGATATCACCTTCGGGTTGTGGAGGTCAGACGGCAGTCGCTTCATGGAAAATATCGAAGTTTAGCCAAAATCAGCAGTTAGACTGATAAAGAGGACCCTAAACTCCAAAGCTGGAGAAGCTTTGGATGCGACAGGGATTAACGCTGGAATGATGAATCTAGGCAAAAATAAGAGCATTTCTACATATGTAGGTGTTAAAAGAGAAATTAAAATACAAATCAAGAAAGAGTATTACTGTTATATTACTTCAGAAATTAAAATTCTTCCAATGTTATATAACTGCCAAGACTACGTCAATATTCAGTCAACTGAATACTGAAATATTATTCACATTAAAATGCAGACAACTTACTGACGAAATGCTAACACAAGTCTTTGTAAGGGCTTATTCGTAATTGTGCGCATGTCATGCAAGCAAACAAGCCTTTTTGTGAGAACTTGGGAGAGCTTCTGTGGACCGTAGAATAGCTGTACAAAAAGCAACCTAATTGTACGTGCTGAATTAAGCTGGCGTGAAATGCAGGCTTTAAAAGTATGTAGACACAATAGAGTCTGCATAATATCGTTCAAACTTTTTTTACATAGTAGCAAAGAGGGTTCGCTTTTTATCGCCTTTAAGTTTCGTCTTTTCGCTTGTAACCCAGGTATAGGTGCTTTGCTCGTACTTTATGTACTTAACTCAAAAATGTCCCCAGTACTTATATAAAAACATCGTGTTGAAACTGGCATATTTTAGAACCAAAAATCGAAGACATGTGAAAACTACCCGCACTGAACCCTCGTGATAGATTACAGGCCACTGTGTCTTGAAGGGGGATTGTCTCCGCTGAGGCAGCGAGCTTCCTTTCCGGATTGCCGCCATGGTATCTGGAGGCCGAAGCCCTCGCCCATATGTGGGAGTAGCGAGAGAAGGCAAATCGCCGAGGCATGCATATGGCGGATAGAGTTCCGGCGGGATCTCATGGCGACATGGAGAGTGCCGAGCTCACCACAATAGCGGCGGTAAGTCCCCGCTTTCAGTAGTGGCTAGAGAGGCGCCACGGCGCCCTCACCTTCCTGACGCAGGTCCTCAGCTGACACGGTTGTTTCGGGAGGTTCCTGTTCCGGATAAGGCGGGAGGAAACGCCAAGGTGTCACCATTGTGGAACATGGAGAGTGCTGGACTCGCCACAACAGCCTGAAGTGACTCACCATTGTGTGAATCGTTTTGAGGACACGGTGGAGCATACGGTGGAGGTCTGCCCGGCTTGGGTAGAGCTCCGCCGTGTCCTCGCAGCGGCAATCGGTGGCGATCTCTCACGTCCGACTCTGGCCCAGGCTATGGTCCGGAGCGAGAGTGTATGACAGGCCGTCAGCTCCTTCTGCGAAGCAGTGATGCTGGCAAAGGAGGAGGAGGAGCGCGTGAAGCAGCGCGAATCCCATTGCCCTCACGACACTAGCCGCCGCAGGAGACGCCCTGGTCGGGAGATAACAACGAACTTCCGCCCACCAAAGGTGCGAGCCTACGGGCGTATAAGCAGTGGGCAGCTCGCCGCCCGGTAAGGACCAGGCCCGAGTCGACGGCACTTCGTGTTTCACGCGCGCCTCATAGAAATGTCAACACATCGTGACGGGGTCCATGTAGACCGATGCCTTCTGGGTCAGAGTTGCGGGTTGGTGAAAAAAGAATCATGGCCCCGGCGCACAGGCAAGTGAAGAAACGCGGGTGGGTTTTAGTCAGTAAATGTCTGACACGCCCTTCTGCACCACCCAGAGCGGGAGAGGTCATTTGATGATTTCCCATCAAATAAAAATGGGGAAAGTCTAAAGGGGTCAGCAGTGGGAACATTATAGGGTGATTATGGACGAGTGATTATGTGTAAGATCTATGCAACACATTACATAGTGAACGTAAAAGAACATTATAGGGTGATTATGGACGAGTGATTATGTGTAAGATCTATGCAACACATTACATAGTGAACGTAAAAGAACATTATAGGGTGATTATGGACGAGTGATTATGTGTAAGATCTATGCAACACATTACATAGTGAACGTAAAAGAACATTATAGGGTGATTATGGACGAGTGATTATGTGTAAGATCTATGCAACACATTACATAGTGAACGTAAAAGTTTTATATGTTAACCCTCACCTCTTGACTCGTCGCTCAGATCCGCGTCGTCACCGACGGCCCAGCCTCAGTGTGAGCGCTGGACTTCGGACAGCTTAGGACCTCGAGGACCATCGGCTTCTGATACGTGTGGAAATGTGCAGCATATGAGGGTGTTGAAAAACTGGCAACGAAAATGTCATCCTAAGTATGTTGATGTATAAGTTTGGTTGTCACACGCTGTGAAGGTCGGCATTCCCCACAAATAACTTTATCAATTTTTTCTTCGTTTTCGTCCCTGTGTACGTATCTAACAATAGTTTTTTTTTTTTAAAGAAAAAAGAAAATACTTACTAAATAATATTTGGACCTAGTTGCCATAAATAAAAATGTTGATTGATCGATTAATCAAAAGAAACTTCGCATAGTTCAGTTATCATGATTGAATAAATGGTTTAAGTTAGCTTATAAACTAGGTAGTTTGTCAAGTGATCAATATTCTAGAAGTAAATTTTAGTTGTCCATAATTTAATCCTCAGTGCTCAAATTGCTCTTTAGGGTAAGCCAAGATCAATTCCTCCATTTATAAACAGCTTATAAATATTCTTTGATTAATTCACCGACTTGGATAATAAAATGAATTAATAATCAATTCGCAAAACGTTACAGGTGCGCTGGTGAAATAAATAATACCTAAAATATATGTATACCCACAAGTTTATAAAAGGAGGAAGGGCATGTAACTAAGTCTTATGAGAATAACAGCGCTGCGACATTTACTCTCAAATATCGAAGGACTTTACTGAAATAAGAGCCTTTTGGCCTTTTGGATTGTTACTTTTTTTATGTATAACCTGTTTTTATATTTAATTGTGGCTACTTAGTTTAATTTTAAGATTTTCCTTTACTTTTCTTTATATTGTTTTTTACCTACGAGGCACAATAAATATTTTTCGTTCTTCTTTCTTACCTAATAAAACTGGTCCCAGCTGTCATTGGTGGGCTTTAAAGTTACGGGTCACCCGAAACCCGAAAGCCAGATAACCAGTTTTACCACGCGGTATTGTATTTTCCTTCTCTGTGTGAGAGGAGACCTGTGCCCAGCAGTGGGACGATAAAAAGGTTGTTGATAATGATGATGATGATGATTGTATTATCCAGTAACTGGGTTATAGAGGTCAGCTGTATCCGGTTAGACTGTAAGCTGATTCCATCTAAGTTGGGTAAAAGTTAAGCAAATGATATTGCAGTTATTTGCTTGGACAATTCGGAACGCCAGCGCCATCTTGTGACACCTGATAGAGTCTAGACACTCTAGACTGAGATGTGGAGTTGACCTACAACTAGAAAAGATGACGTGAGCAGGCGGATTTTATTATAGTACACAATAGTTGAAACATTCCTGATGATAATGAGAGGCTAATATCATAGTCATCTCCGACAAAATATAGTACCGGGCGACCGAGCTTTGCTCGGCAACTTTTTGTTTTGTTAGGTACATCGTGTGTCTCTATATTTTCTGTCCGCGCCCCAGTACAGCACGTACATTTACCGCGATCAGTCACGGCTTACACGAATCTCCGACCACACTCCACAACAAAACTAAGGAACTTACCTTAGGACACCGTGTGTTCCGTCGTGGGATGAAATACCGGAGAGCCGGTGCGCGCGCCGACTTACAATGCTGTCCGATGGCTTCCAACACACTAATTGTCCAATACCAGTAGACATTAAAGTTCCTCTATGAGGACAACCAAAGCTCACCAGCATAAAAAACCGTTCTTTAGCAGCGTCAATCCACGCCCGACAAACAAACAGCAATGAAACCACGTTTCAGATTCAAATTCAACTCAATTTAAAGGCGGCACTGTTACGGTTTATAATCCAAGTAAATACTTCAAACACACGGCCAACAAAACGCAAGAACTGTCCAAAACCGCGGCCCGGGACTATATTTCCCGAAAATCAATCGTCAAACCGCACCCCGCGTGCGCAATGATTTTCTCAAGACTTCTCGAAACGTTCTGGTCTACCACGCGTCACCGACCACCCACAAGATTATAATATTATACATTACGCTCGCCCGTACCGGTCGCGCCATCTATCAACAATCTTCGAACTAACAATCGAAACCGAGCGATAAACGAGCGTAAACATTTTCAAAACCATAAATTAAAAACCAGCGAATTTTTTAAATAATATGTTTTGACTAATGTTTTTCGATCATACCGACATAATAATAAAAAATATTATTAACTGTTATTTAAATATAAAATTACGAGTGCAATTTAGTCTAACATTTTATTATAAATAAGTACTTATAGTTTAACAATCAGTTACATCAGTTATATATTATCATCAATATATAGTTTAAGGTCTTAACCTAATACTTCCTTCCATGCTATATTGCGGATATGTCGAGGGTTTTCATTAATAATAATCATGCCGGGTACGATGTGCCAAATGTTGTTGTGTTGGTAGTTTTGTCGTGGAGGTTCTCCAGATCAATCTCCCTTTGGCGCAGCATTGTTGGTCGTGCTGTTGGGTTTAACATTGTATCACCTTTCTCAACTGCCGTCTTCCTTCCTATTCGCTCAGTTTTCCGGAGTGAATAGGCTCTTAATAACCTTTTTTTTTTGTACCCTGTGGGAATGCTTTGTTTACGCACCATACCCCGAAGGGCGCGTGTGGGACTCGCCCAGCCGAAGCCGGGAATACCCACTAAACCCGAACAGCGGCACACCGACATCGCCTTAGTAGCGGGGTCATGGGAAATAGCAAGCCTGCCGACCAATCCCCCGCCGGCGATTCCCGCCCGAAGGCAGGCCCACAGTGGGCCCTCCATGGGGAGGGGCCCGCCTGGGTACGTCTTCTTGTGCGAGAAGACGCAGCAGCCAAGGGTTTTTTAGCGAGGTGTCCTTCCTCTTAGCCCCACTCGTTTGCCCGGAAGCAAACGGGGCCCCCAGCTCCTCTCAGTGAGGAGACCGGGTTGCCCGACGGTGACCCGGGGCTCGGGTCACGTCACCCGCCGCACGTGGGAACGCCGAAGCGGTCTCCACTTCTGGTTTTGGTCCGCGCCGGTAAACCGGTAACCCCCATATCTGGGGGCCGTTCCCCTGTCCGCCACCTGGGGACGCGTCCGATGGCAGGCCAGAAACTGCACACGGAAGGCTCTTAATAACCTAGCGCGCTTTACCATCAACGATCGCATCACTGCTTACCATCAGGCGGGATTGCGGTCAAGCGCTAATTAATAATTATTAAAAAAAAAAAGCAAATCCGAGCAAAGCTCGGTCGCCCAGGTACTTCATCATTATTAAATCATATTATATGGATGAATTTTATATTGCCTACTTTGAGGAGGTGCAAGGTATCATAATGTTAGCAATAATAATAATAATATTTCAGTTCGTGTTGTGGGAAGTCTGAAATGTTGACACTGTTGAGAAATTCTGTTGTAAATTCGACTGCTCCTTCAGGCTGATCTTTAAAATGAATGAGCTTCATTGTTTCGACTTCTCCTACACTTTTGTGCGACCCTGGTACCTTGCATCTCCACAAATTAGGCAAAACAAAATTTCTTCCATTGATTTAATAAACGAAAAAGAAAATTCGTTGACGCCGTTTCCAATTATATAAAAAAAAAAGAAAAAAATAATAAAATAAAATTAAATAAATTAAATTTTTATTAAATAAAAAAAAGCATTAGACAACGCCATCATTCTTTTTTTTTAAAATAAAAAAAAAAGGAAAAACCTATATGGTCAGGGATTTGAACCCGTAGTCTACGAGCTCCGAATCAGAGGCCGAAGCCCCTCGGCTATTGGTATCATTACGGACAGCGGCGAAATTTAGCTTCTTATGAGAAGTTTAGCAATTGTTCAGTGCCTCAAAACATGGAAAAAAGACATTTTCTGAAAATTAAACCTAGCTAGATCGACTTATCGTCCCCGAAGCCCCCTGCACACAAAATTTCATGAAAATCGTAGGAGCCATTTCCGAGATTCCAATTATATATATATATACAAGAATTGCTCGTTTAAAGGTATAAGATGTATATGTAAAAAGGAAGGAACCATAGGGCATCAACAAATCCATCTACACCGTTGTCAACCAGAAAATTGGCTTAAAAGCTGGCAAAGAAAATGACTAAACTGAAGTATGGAAGAGACCCAGCGATGATAACGCATGTATAAACATAATACCCTCCTCGATCCTAGACAAATATATTACTGAATAGCTGAAAATTAGTATTTTGTAATTAAACAGGTTTAGTAACTTTTCATATCTGCACAATACTGAAAATAATATGGCGTAACTCCTACGATAAAGATACAATACAATTCATTGCTGTGAACTTTTACCTAGGCGTTTTAAGGTAACTATGACAATTTTTATTGATAACTAGCTGTTGCCCGCGACTCCGTCCGCGTGTTGATATAAAATAAGCGCCTGCTAAAATAATGGAAGCAATATGTACGTCCGAGTTTGCCCCGGTTTTTGTAATATTTTTGTTACTGCTCTGCTCCTATTGGTCATAGCGGAATTTTATGTAGCCTATGTCCTTTCTCAGGCTCTAGACTATCTGTGTAGCATATTTCATTACAATCGGTTCCGTATTTGTGGAGTGAAAGCCGGACAGACAGACAGACAGAGATACTTTCGCATTTATAATATTAGTATGGATTGTGTTTTTACTGGTGATTTTGCGTGAAGTTATTATGTACAAAGAGATCAATGCAAGAAAATAACTTGATATAACGGATTTACGACACTTCCTGATCTTGTCATGTTAAACCAAAATAATACATAAAAACAATTGAGAAACTTTTTCATGTTTAAGAGTTCACAAAACTTTTAAGATTTAAACACTAAAAATTAATTAATGAATATATAGATATTACGTGTTAGTGTGAAATTTCTATTCCTTTAACCAAGCTGGGACAGTCGTTTAACTATCTTTTTTACCACATATGAATTTGAAAGAGTGATTGTCCTGATCTTTGGCCAAAAATAGTTTAGCTCCCTGGTCACGTGAAGAATCACCAAACGCTTGGCAATGTCAAAAATTGAGTGGACATTCGGACCTATCCTTCTTATGCTTTTAATATAAAATTATATACACGAACACGTTACGTAATTAACACTTTACGTTAATTATCAAATATGTTTCGTATTTATCGAATGTGATTTTATTAAAACGAAATTTAAAAAAAAAAATGGAAAGTAAAGTAATCACTTTACTTTCCAAAATTTTTATGTTATGAGGAACAGGGTGTAAATCTATAGAAGAGGAAGGATCCTGCAACCAGACGGGTAGAGTCTGGTGGGCACTTGCCCAATGGTTGATGTCGGCAAGTTGTACGTAGATATGTTATTTATACAGTACTCTACTTGCGAGATGTAGAATTCTTGTGACGTCAGCATGACGCATTTTTTGTATAAGGCGTTTGTATATTACCATTAAAATCTTATTGAAACTACATTATGATTATAAAATTTTTAAAATAACATCAAAATTATTATGTAAAGTATTATGTTTTCTCAGCGTTAATGTATATCTCTTTAAAAGTCTCCAAGCTTACCTCAATCAAAATATTAACATTATCCCAAATATTGAAAGCATATCGATTAGGTAACCTCAACTAACTCCTTGAAACACAAACGCAAAATTGATACAAGTTAGTGCGCTCCAGCATCAGTTCTCGACCAAGTTAGATCCAAACACTAATGAGTTACATCTTGCAACACACCTAGTATAAGTCGAATACATGGAATTGGGAGCGAACTTAATATTTGTGTGTAGGTTTAGTTACACACACACAGTGCTAACAAGGGTCATTCGTGTATCAAGTCATTGTCTCCTCCTTGACAATATACATAGACTTGTGAAAGAGGCGAAACCAAACCGACCTCCCTAGAACAAATACCTAGTATTCTGATTAAGAGACATGCCATTTATTTTTTATCATCATCATTATTTCAGTTCGAAATTACCCACAGCTCCCCCCTTCCCTCTCGTATCCTCTTCACTATCATATTTTCCAGTTCTGTGCGTCCTTCATCTAGGTGTTCCCCGCCAGGGACTTTGACAAAATTAGAAGGTGCCATTTCGCTCGGGCGCTCGCGAGTTGACGAATAAGTCAAAATCACGACGGCTCTTGTTTTTAGCCACTATTACTCCATCGGCCGTCTCCTCGTCTATTTAATTTTATACTCTATACGTAGTTACTAATATAATGATTATAAAGGGGTTTTCAATAGGGACGCTCGAACTTTGACAGTACATAGCGGCCATCTTGGTAATGCAATAGCTGTTAAATTTGGCATGAATACTTATTTAGTCGTGATATTTCACCATGGAACGCTACACGCTTCAACAACGCGTAGAAATTATTAAAATGTATTATCAAAATCAGTGCTCTATTAGCCTAACGTTCCGTGCGTTGCGATGGCGACCGATATTATACGATGATAACATTTTTTTTGTGACCTAGGGTAGGTGGCATGGATCTTACAAACATGTGGTTCCAACAGGACGGCGCCACTTGTCATACAGCACGGGAAACATTAAATTTATTGAAAGAGAGGTTCCAGGGCTTCGTCATCTCGCGTGGTGGCGACATCAACTGGCCCCCGAGATCGTGTGACTTAACACCGCTCGATTATTTTCTGTGGGGCTACGTGAAATCTATAAGAATCTAGTGTATGCAGATAAACCACAGTTAATTGCTGCCCTAAAGGTCAACATAACTCGCGTTCTTCGTGAAATTGAGCCCCATTTATGCGAAGACGTCCTTCAAAATTGGTCCACCAGAATACACCATCTACAGCGGAGTCGCGGTGACCATTTGGCTGATATCATTTTCCCCACAAAATGTCATTGAACATTCTTTAAAATGTAATAAAAATTGTGTTAAAATCACTTAAATAGATTGTTTTATTTCATTTCAATGTTCGAGCGCTCTTAATGAATAACCCTGTACATTACATAATCATTTTATTGTTAATATTATATGTAACAGCCCTGGCGCTTGTAATTATTTATAGCATTATACACCTAGCTACACCTTATACTCAATCATTAAAAAAAAACATATAGGTTTCAAAGAAACAGAGCCGCTTTGAAAACAGTCCATTTGTTTACAAGCCTTTCCATAACAGATAGTATTTTAAAGTAGTAATTGGAACAAGAACATTATTATCTAGCTCCTATAGACTACTTAGTATAAAGGAGCTACATAATAATGTTCTTGTTAAGGTATACTTATACCTAGTATGGTTTTTAATCGTGAAAATGTTATCAAACGCCTTAAAATTCACATAACTTTAACGTAACTGGATAAAACAATTTCCATAATGCTGATAGTAGTAAAATTTACATATCGGAACAGTAAACCTGTTATGTAATTAAAGCCTACCGTGTTCCCAATTTGATATCTATTGTGTCTGCGGCTTCAATTCGAGAAGTGCTACACTTGAATACAAGACTTTGGACTCGAGTGCAGTACTTTGATTGTTCTTTGATGTGATTGTGACCCAGAAGTCAGTGGATTGTTCAAGACCCCTGTTAGGATTTTAATGGCTCTTCAATTATTTATTTACTCTCTTAATGTAAGTGTTCAGGAAGTCTTCAAAGTAATTGTCATGAAAATTATAAATACTGACTTCTTTTTTTGTAGAATTGCTTTTGTAGAGTATTGAATGCAAATCACAGGACAAAAAAGAGTTTAAAAAAAATCATATGCTTTTCTTAACAAAAGACACTTCCACATCATTTATCAGCACCAGACGCTTCGCAAAATCTGAAGCCGCTACACGGCTTCCCAACAAAATCGTGCCCTGAACTCTCCCATTCAAAATGGCCGATGCATATAGGTTATGTACGTAGATATATGTATATTCTCAAAGTTGTAACATCTTCAATGTGACCTTGGGTTGCATTCCGTTCTGCTGGACAAAACGTTTCCAACTTTGTAAAGGTCGTGCTTTTTGTAGCAAAATTTTGTAATTTTATTTTTATAAGAATATTTTATTTTTGTGCTTAGGTTAGGCTTATACACATACTAATATTAAGTGAAATTAAGTCAGCTTGTCAGTCTGTTTGTCTTTTCACGCTTGAATAGATTTCATTGAAATTTTGCGCACAAGGAGACTTAGATTATGCCAAAGATTAGGATATAGTGTATTTTTTAATTTCCTTCAATACATTGCCAGTGGGATGATTTCCGACTTCTATGAGGGCGATATAGCTAGTAAAAGCTATGTAGTGACTTTAGAAAAGAGCACTACCTACTTTATTGGAACTGACAAAATTCCAAAAAAAAAAAAACCATATTATCACATCCAATAGGTACGCAAATTTTATTTATAAAGAAAATACTAAACGAGAGTTTATGTGGTACCCATTGTACCACAACCTAAGCCAAACTAAAATTCATCCACCTGGTACAGGTAGAATGCCATCTTTATAAGACAGTATCTGACATGCAGTCTGAAGTTTTAATTTCACAATTTACGTACCCAATGTCGTACTTGTAAGTGATCCATATTGAATTATCAGCACTGTGCTGCATTCACGCTCACACTAACTATTTCTTTCTGTTCAATAACCTCTTCTGATAAAATCAATATCTGATTTCCTTGCTGCTACTATGATATAACGATATTATAATTTAAACTTTATTGCAATGACTATAAGTTATACACGCGCCCGTGAACTGCAAGGAATGTATAATGCAATAAAATGAAAATGGACCAAGTTGACATATCAATCATCATACAATGAAAGTTTTAATTATTGGGATAAATGTATTTATAAACCAAATTCAAGATTTGTATTCTAAAACCACGTTCTTCCCTAGATCAATCCTCCAACTGAAAATGTGAGATTGTAATCGAAAAAAAAAAAAATTACTTGTGCTGCCGAATTACAGTAGTCAAAGCCTTATTTTGTTTGTGATTATGATACTATGTCACAGCGGCCATATTTATTTTATTAAGCGTTGATTTAGAAGCCACACCGAAGTGATCCCATAGGGATACGTATATCCTTTTGAGGCAAGTAACCTATAAATGTATAGCTATGTAATTATTCAATGTCAATGTGTGACTTTACCAGTAAATACATTTCAATAATGATTGCATACATAACATAATCAGCCTATTATAATGTTCCCACCCTTGAGATTCAAGTTTCCTCTTGGTGAGAACGGGCCCAGAGGGATGCATAGATGTCACATTTCTTCGAAGGCCCGACTCCATGACATGCCAGTTTTCTCAGTTTTCTCAGTTTGATGAAAATAATTAGATTTCGGTCACCGACTGTACTGTATCACAGAAGTGGGCTGATTATGAGTGATGAAGCAGGTTATCAAGTTAGCTGCATAATTTTTCCTACTAATCCAAAAGAAAATTTGTAATAAGACCAGCTTGTTCTCATAACAAGCAACCATTACCATGCACTAACAGTAATTTCCTTACCGTCTGCATCGTTTCTACAACACCTGCATACATAGATGTCAAGCCAGGTATACGCATCGCGGCGTTATATATTTTAATTTTATACATAGCCAGGTCTACCAGCAGCTCCCTTATCGGAGAAAATTTACATAATACTGAACACGGCTGCAAACGCTTTTGATATTGCGCCACAGATTATCGCGGTATAAGCCTTCGTCTTTGCAACACTCAATGGGATTCCGCCGAGGCCGGTGCGGTGAAATAATCTCTTCTAGTGGATATTATTATGGGACAGTACGTTTTCGCTTCAAATTAAATTGGTTTTGTTATGCAGTATTGTAGTTTGGTGACGTGAAATGGGGTTTTGAAGTTCTATGCTAATGTTTAGCTTTTAACTATGTCGCTTTGGTAGAAGTAGCGGATTTGCTAGCTGGCTTAATGGGCTTGAGCCTAGGGCGGCAGATTTTTGTGGCGGCAAATTTGGGGACCACTGTTTTTATCTGCTATGCACCTCATTTTTTTCATCACATAATCACGGTTCTATGACATACTGAATTCCTGACAATGTTTTCTTTGACTGTTTTGTAAGCAGTGGTAATAAAATTATTTACAGAAAGTAAAGTCCTCCACTTCCAGAATATTGGTAGTGTCTGGATATAGAAATATAACGATATCTTCTAAAACGATAGGATGATTATACGAGACGGCTTCTTAATAATTTTCTTGGACAAAATGTACATTTCTAATTGAAATAAATGATATAACTTTGACTTTGAGTTATTTTGAAGAACTTAAACGCGTTAGCCAAAGTTTTAACGCGTTTGAATTCGCCAAATAAAATGAAAGCAATTACCGATCGTGTATTTGAGCGACAATTACTCAGGAGTATATTAGGACAGATCGGAGCAATACCAGTTTTTAAGATCGCAGAATACAACAATAAATCTAAAAATCAGCATGATTGAATGTTACCAATTTTTTTCAAATCAAATACTAAATAGAATAGTATAAACAGATATAGATTACGATTGTTTTATTAAGTGATTGCAATCCATTTCGGCGTAAAATTTTCAGCCATTGTTTTAGCCGTTGAAATAATACCTAATGCTAAAGTAAATACCATTTGATATTTTTTACAAAAGGTTTGCCAATACAATCGTTCATGAGTCATACTTATTTGTATATATACCAATTCTTAACAATAGAGTTTTAGGATCGATTTTGTAAAAATCTCGCTGTGTAAACTTAGGTGAAGTAAAATTAGAGTGTGCTGTCCATAATGAATATCTCTAGCATTAGCTGTTATGACAACTTACTCCACGCTTCCTTCACCTAAGTTTTTAAGGTGAAATGTTTACAGAATAGGACTTTTAGAAGTTTACCTTTAGTACTATGTTGGTATTGTGTATGATGAGGTGAACTATCAGATCAGAGAGTCAAGTCTGTTGAGCGAGTTTTTTTTATCTACACTAATATTATAAAGAGGAAAGATTTGTATTTTTGTATGTAACGAAGAAACTTAAAAACTACTGGGCCGATTATAATAATTCTTTTTTCATTAGAAAGCTACATTATCACTGAGTAACAAAACAAATTTTATTTTGGAAAAAGATAGGGTTCCGTGAGATATTTGGGTTTTTTGAACACAAGGTATAAAAACTCAATCAGAAAAGTTACTTATTTTGCGTACGCCGCCTAAACTATAAAAGACAGAACCATAAAATGTCCTAATTAATTGTAGATCTTATAAATATCTACAAAAAAGTCAGCAACACATTGTACCTATCTATGTCGAGTGAGGTACAACAATCAATTTTTTATTTAAAAATCTTGAATTTTTTGGACTATGTTTATTTGTTTTACTCGTGCTATTAACCTTATCAAAATAAATTATTTCATCACTAAGTACAGTTTATGTAGATCAGATTAGGTATGTAAATGATTAAAATTGTACTTTCGGTTTTAAAGTTATGGCGAAATTAAAATATTACGATTTCTGCTGCATGAACCGTTGCGAAGTGAGCGTTACCAAGGAATTCACTACCCCTAGGAATTTTTAAAATCTCTGAAAACCGCTGGGCTACCACCTCATGAGCTGTCGTTAAAAGTTGGCACGCCGTTAATCCTTTTTAGAAATTTAAGCCCTCCCAACATATGTAATGGTACGAGACTTCTTATAAAGGAGCTAAAAGATAATTTAATAGTAGCGAAGATTATCACTGGCCCTGCAGCTACTGAATTAGCTCATATACCACGAATACCCATTATTCTTACTGATTTGCCTATACCCTTCAAAAAGCTAAAATTTCCAGTAAAAATTTCTTTCGCACTAACGATAAACAAATCCTAGGGCTTAACATTCAAATTAGTAGGACTTAATTTACGAAAACAATGTTTTACGCATGGGTAACTTTACGTTACCCTATGACTTGTCCGGGCTACCGATCATCAGTATATTTTATTACCTGAAAATAATTTTACGTCAAATGCTGTTTATACAACGACAACACCGACAACGATAACAACGGGCTGCACCCCGGGACTGGCAGAAGTGAAAACTTAGTATTAATTACATTTAAATATTTTCATCATTAACAACTTTAACATACTCATAAAGACAATCTATGCAGCCTGCGGATAATGACTGCATCGTCGATGTTAGTGTCGGTATCTGTGTCTGTGGATTGACTTGGGACTCATTTTTCTGACCGTGTCTTCCCTGGGTAGACGTTTTGCAGTGGTAACCGACATCCACGCGGGCGGAGCTGCGGGCGACCGCTATTTAGTATAAAACAAAGTCGCTCTCTCTATACCTATGTATGCTTAAATCTTTAAAACTACGCAACGGATTTTGATACGATTTTTTTTTTAAATAGATACGGATAATAGATACGATATCAAGAGAAGGCGGGTCGCTAGTAAATTACAAACGAGAGCTTGACTGCAATCCTGCCTGATACTAAGTAGTGATGCAACTGTTGATGGTAAAGCGCGCTTGTTTATTAAGAGCCTATTCACTCTATCCTTGAAAACACTTAAATTGTAGTCCGACGGAAACGGTTTAAAAGAGGACGCGAAAGCATAGGAGGAAGAGATGATGATTGGTTAAACTCAACAACACGACCAACGATGCTGCGCCAGCTGCAGATCTGGAGACCCTTCGTGGCCAAAATCTCGACACACATTGCAATACAACTACTCAGACGCATTCTCCGTACTAGCCCAGTCAAATTAGGGTTTCACCTCGGAATGAAAGATAATAAGCTGCAAATTGGTATGAACCTTTGTTTTGTCATTCTAAATGTTGTCTCAAAAGTCACAATCGTTATCGTGTCCGCGTCTCAAGATATTCAAGGTCAAAGGTCACAAAAATCGGTTTTTCGCGAATATCTGGCTTCCTATCGGTTAAATGAGATTTGCATTTATAATAAAAGTTGTAGGCTATAAAATTCCCTACAACTTTTGTCTAAACTTTTTTTTCATACGACCAACCGTTTTGAAGTTAGAGCGCGAAGAGTGCACATCGTACAGTCATATACGGCCTAATGCAAGGTCAAGCGTGAGTTATGGTTATCAGTACTTTATAAAGTCAATTATTTACTTTTTAGGGTTAGGGAAGGACTTAGAACCTCAAGAATGGGGCTGGATGCTTGAAAATGAAATCCTGGAGCCCATACGAACGTTATTACCTTCAGCACCAGCCGAACTACTAAACGTAATATTTTCCAATTGCAAAAATGGTTGTGGTTCCCGCTGTGGATGCAAAAAATCAGGGCTACAATGTTCTTTAGCTTGCGGCCAGTGCAACGGACAAGCTTGTCTCAACGCTTCACTGTATCCAAGTAATCCCGATGAAGAAAATACATATGATCCCGATATTCTGGAAGGTTTGGAGATGAACATGACAGATAATGAGGATGATGACAATGAATCGAACATTTTTGAGCGACAAGAAGAAGAAGACCACGAAGAAGAAGAATATAATTAGCTTCCATTTCCAATTTCATTACAATTAAAATCAACAAAGATACTTTTGATATTTGAACTCACATTTTGATAAATGTATATTATGCCGTATTTAATAATAAATAAAAATATGTGTAAAATATATACTCTTACTATCATTTTAACTTAAAATAAAACTAAAATATATAATCCAGAATTAATAATATTTTATACTTAAATAGTTAAATATGAATAATTATATATAAATAATCAAGTTACTTACTTTAATTAAATATAAATAATTAATAGTTAGTACATAAATAATGGGCACTGTTTAATAATTATAATTTCCAAGTAAATAATTGACTTTATAACGTACTGATAACCATAACTCACGCTTGACCTTGCATTAGGCCGTATATGACTGTACGATGTGCACTCTTCGCGCTCTAACTTCAAAACGGTTGGTCGTATGAAAAAAAAGTTTAGACAAAAGTTGTAGGGAATTTTATAGCCTACAACTTTTATTATAAATGCAAATCTCATTTAACCGATAGGAAGCCAGATATTCGCGAAAAACCGATTTTTGTGACCTTTGACCTTGAATATCTTGAGACGCGGACACGATAACGATTGTGACTTTTGAGACAACATTTAGAATGACAAAACAAAGGTTCATACCAATTTGCAGCTTATTATCTTTCATTCCGAGGTTGACCCCTTTTTTTACCTAATTTGACTGGGCTATACGGCCGAAACACGAAGAATCGCTTGGCGGCAAGACTTTGTCTGGTAGCTGGAAAAGTAAAAATGTTTTGAATATATAATTTACCGTAACTATATGTCAATTCTATTAAAACTCTTTGTTGTAAAACTAAATGCTTTGAAGGCGATTTCCACTCGTCACTTACTTTAGTCACAGCTAATTTCTAATACCTAATATCGCCTTTGACACAAGCGTCTGAAACGAAAGTTGATTTAGTACCTACCTATCATCAATAATCTAGGCACAAGTTTTTGGTTGGATCAATTTAAGACTATTTTCGTTATGACTAGCTTCTGTAAGCGTTTTCGTTCGCGTACAATTTTTAGTACCCCCGACCCGTTCCTTCGCATCACATTACCTGTCAACGATATCTCTTTGTTTTTGCTTAACGTTCTTTTGGTTTATTTTTGCTCTGCTCCTAATTGCCATAACGTGATGGTTTACGAGGACGACCTTCCTCAACAAATAGGCTATATAGTCAGTGGCGTAACTACAACAGTCGAAGTTCGTGGCAAAATTCATTGGATGGGCCCCCCTATTACAAAAATCAAAACATTTTTATATTTATTGTGTATGTGTTATAATTATGATAAATGTTCGGAATTGATATTTTCATCTGACCGGGGGCCCCTTCCGGCTGGGGGCCCGTGGCATTTTGCCGACTTGCCACCCTGTAGTTACGCCACTGTATATAGTAGCAAAAATATTTTTGTTTAAATTTTGGCCTTATGTTTAAAAAATCATGTGTTGCATTCTAGAAGTACCGATAGAAGTGAAAATTTGAATATCAACGTGCATTTTAGAAAAAAAAAATTATGGCTAAAGAATAATTTCGAACGGATTGCTTTATTTATCAGTATAAAAATATGTATTATAAGTTATATGGAAAAATAAAATAACATAATAATGTGCCGCTTTAACGAAACAGAAGGAGAAGACATACATTTTCGCCACGCGGAGAAAAGAGAGGGATATTATTTTATTCCTCACCCATGCTACACCAGCGGTCTACTATCCCCCCGTCTTAAGAATTTTCGATCGGGTCCGTGTCCTGATAAAAACCGGAAAAATGTGAGTCGGACTGACACACTAGCGGTTCCATGTAGACTGCCCCAATTCAAACTATACATTTTCAGTTTAAGCTGGCCTCGCATTGTTTTATTTTTTTGTATGTACAATAAGAAGTCGGGTTATATTGCTTATTTATACCTTGATTTATAGCCATGCATACCACAAGGGAAAAATGTTGAGAAAATTAGTTACGTTTCTTCATTGGAGAGTTAGAGTCACCAAGTCTCTAAATCCTTGAATTTTTCTGTTTTTACTATTTGTGTTATATTGCGACAATGGATAATAAGATACCCACAGCCCGGTGAGAGACAGACGAATTTAAGGACGGCTAGCTGATACTTAGTATTAAGGTTCTATTGATACTCTTTGGGTATGAAAACCTAAAGATACTCACACAATTACGCTTTCGTCATAATTCGGGGGTTCAATGTAAACAATCCAAATCGGCGGCCTGCTTTCGGGAACCTACGTAGAATCTTCTCGTCAGAAATACCAAAGTGTCTCAAGACTAAAGTCTTCGATCAGTGTGTGTTACCATTGATGACATACCCATAGAACTAAGACGTGGTCGCTAACAATGAGCCTTATAAGAAAGCTCAAAATCACTCAAATGGCAATGAAGAGGGCTTTGCTTGGGGTTTTTGCAAATCAGGAACGAAGTGATCGGCAGAAGAGGGTAACCCACATAGCCTGATGAATTGCAACACTTACGTGGCAGTGGGCCTGACACATTTCCCGTAAGACCGATGCCCGATGGGGCCGACGGGGTCTCGAGTGGCGAGCACGCACTGGCAGCGTGGGTAGGCCCTCGACAAGGCGGACCGACCTAGTGAAGGTTTCGGGAAGCGCAGGATTGTTTGTCGTGGAGATCCTTGAGAGAGGCCTTTGTCCAGCAGAGCACGTCTTTCGGCTCATATAATCATGATGATGATGTAACATTTTTATAGAATACTGTCATAAAAAAACAATTACGAAACTTACAAAAACAATATTTCAATAAAAGCTTTACAAATACTTAGGTGATAAACACACAGCAAGGTGTCAAGATATTTCATGAAAATCAATAAAAATCTTCGCAATAAGTATCATAACTTGAACGTACATCTATACATTATTGTAATAAAACGCTGGATGCGAACTTTAAACAGAATAATGGCGCAAATTTAATCGACTGAACAAACATATGAATCCTCGCCTTTTGTTACCAACGTTACAATATATGAGATGTAATTCTTCAACGACTATGCCGCGACGCCAAAGTTACGTCGAGTGGAAATTTGAAAAGTTTCTTTTATACACTCGTTATTTTCAACGTAGCGTAGAAAATTGTACAGCAAAACTTTACTTCCGTAATAGAATATTATGCTTACATTTAAGTGAAATGTCATCGCAATATTTATTGTTGCCTGTTCCTGAGTTACAATTGAAATCTGTTACACTAGAATAAAGGAAGCGCACAGGTGCGCTTTAAAAAAATAAAAGGCAAAAAGACAAATAATACCTATAAAAATTCCATTCATTCAGCTTTCCTTAGAATATTATCGAACACTATACAGTATGTTAAGAAAACCCTGTCCGACCCGTGAAGGTGTTGTTAGGTATCGATAACTGATTCTACTAATGCATACAAAACCGGGCTAAACTTTAAAAAAAATCCCCCTAAAAAAATAAATATTATTTCGCAAAAAAGAGGTAACTTAATAAATGTGCGTTAAGCACCCTTTCGCGGGCGGCGGGCGGCAGGGCACGCGGCACGTGGTCGCATCGCTATTCGCTCATTATAATACTGGTGTTGTCACTTTTTAAAATTTTAAAATTCATTTGTATTGGTACTATGATGATTACGTAAAATTTTATATTATATTTGGTCATGTGTTTACCTAACCTTTATTATCCTCATGGGTCGGATAGGGTTTTCTTAACATACTGTATACAAAGTTATTTTTTCTTTATAAGAAACCCGAATATAGTTTGTTCAGAACAAGAAACTGAATCAATTCCAATCATTTTTGGACCATGTTATATTTTTCCAAATAATATTTAAAAACTGTTGCATTGCGGTTACCGAGTGCAACAATACAGTTCACTGCAGATCATAGTGTCCTAGGGGCCACGCCGCGCCGCGGTCGTGCGGCGCGTTGACCATATTTTTGTAGGGATAACCAGGTAACATAACAAGCTCATAACTTTATGATTTTTCATGATAGCTTCTTCAAATTTTGTTCATGGAAATTCTTAAAATAAAAGTACTGGACACGTGTTTCGGTTTTCCCAGATACACCTCATATTGAATACCATTTCATTGCTTTGCATGATCGAGGTCTTCTAAATAAATACCATATAGCCAAGTTACCGCTACTAGCTAGAAATAGCTCCCACCTGTCGCTGCCCCGGCCTTGCTCACTTTCTCGCTTGGCCTAGCTCATCATCAATCATTTCACCGTGAAAACTTAGGTGAAATGAGCGTGGAGTGAGCTGTCATTCATACTAATGTGAAAACGATCGGCTGGTCTAGTTCATTTGATCGGCTTACCTTAGCTTAGTGATTGCGGCCAACATTGAGAAAAGGCTAAAAAAGTGACTCATTTAATAAAAAGTATGCATTGTTATCTATACGCCTAAAAAGTTTTATAGATTCATTAATTTAAAATTCGGCCATCATTATAACGTCAAACAGTTTCTAAAGGATAAATTACGCATTTATTTTTGAAAAAATTAAAGGTACTTTGTAACTAACCTTTTTTTCCTACCTTATTTATTAAACTTTTAAAGGTTTTAATTAAATGTTAGAGTCTGAGGCTAAGTCTTCTATTAAATTAATACTTATTTAAAAACTGTTTTTATATGCTGGTAATAAAAGGAAGCTAGATGATTTGATAATGGTAAACAAATTCAGTGTACGATAAATATATTTAACATAGCTGATAACAATCAGTTTCATTTGTCAGTTAATCCATTTGTTTAAAAGATAATATTTTAATCTCTTGAGGACACTTGCCTTCCCAAGATTTCCTTATGACTGATACAAATCTATTACCGGATCCGTTTAAATTGTGTGTAGTGAACACCCACCTAAATGTATATACATTTAGGTGCGGTTAAGCTTACATGGATTCCGCACTTCCAGCCGTAGGTAGAAGTGACACGAAATTCTCCACATAGACATAATCTATACAATATGTAAAGAAAACCCTGTCCGATCCGTGAAGGTATTGTTAGGTATCGATAACTGATTCTACTAATGGATACAAAGCCGAGCTAAACTTAAAGAAGATCCCCCTAAAAAAATAAATATTATTTCGCAAAAAGAGGGAACTTTAATACATTTGCGGTAAGCAACCTTTCCACGGGCGGCGGGGGGCAGGGCACGCAGCGCGTGGTCGCATCGCTATTTGCTCATAATAATACCGGTGTTGTCACTTTTTTAAACATTACCAAATTCCGGGGAAGTTGGAATTAATTCGCGGGAAAAAAGATTATTTCAAAATTCATTAGTGTTGTTTCTATGATGACTATGTAAAATTTCATATTATATTTGGTCAAGTGTTTACCTAACCTTTATTATTCTTATGGTTAATCTTTACATATTGTATAGTGTATAAGTGAACCACTGCGGTGATGTTAGCGGGTAAGAATCCGGCTGTCCTGTCACCCCTGCGATGGAAGAAGTCCATGATTAGATATAAGTGATGGAATTAGTATTATATAAATGTGATAGTATTTACACATAAAGATAGGTTAATGGAATATAAGTAATTCTCGTTTAAAATAATTTTCGTATGCCCACAGGCACAATGTAGCGAACTTCCTGCAACCCTAACACCTTTTGTATTATACACCTGCATTGACGAATAAAAAGATTTGATTTGATTTGATTTGATTTGAGGACTTCCATCTCCATAGCAAATTAACTTAGGTATGCTTCTTCTCCTTCTCAGCCTATAGAGGATCACTGTTAGACAAAGGCTTCTCCCAAGGCTTTCCACAAAAACCGGTACCCGTGCTGCCCGCATGCATTGGTTTCTCGCGATCTACACTACATTATCGTAGATATACATTTGCTATCTTTTGGCAGTAATAATACTAAAGGCTATCCTTGGACAAATCAAAGCTCAGACATGTAAAACAATCCTTTTATATAAATGAATATGTGTGGACCCAGGTTAAATGCATCCAAATGTTTAAAGGGTGGAGTGGTAATCTTTGTATAATATTATGTACAGACAACAACAAATCAAGCTACCCCAAACTATCAGATATTCCCAATCAACCTTGAGCCTTAATACTTTAGGGATAAAGTTGAATATCTAATAAGGAAATCTGACAGATTGTAGTAGCTTGATGTGCTGTCATCTGTTCATACGTACAAGAATATTTTGGCGCGTGCCATAAATCTGAACTACCGCCACCATCTTGTGTGTTCAATTTAATTTCGCTTATTAACGAGACGATTGGCATAGTGGCGAAACAATCAACTGCTTCGATGCGTGTCTTGTGTTCGCTTCCCGCACGGAATAAATAATGTGGCCTAGAGATTTGTTCCAGGTCTGACTGTTTAAATAAATAAATAAATATAAATATATATACAGACAAATCACACAGATTGAGCTAGCCCCCAAGTAAGCTCGAGACTTGTGTTATGGGATACTAACTCAACGATACTATATTTTATAATAGATACATATAAAGATAAACATCCAAGACCCAGGCCAATTAGGAAAAGATCGTTTTCCATCACGACCTGGCCGGGGAACGTATCTTCTTCTTCAGTCTATTGAGATTCACTGCTGGAAAAAGGCCTTCCCCAAAGTCTTCCATGATGGCCGGTCTCGTGCTGCCCGCATCCATCGGCTCCCCGCGATGAAGGCCTCTCTACGCTGCTCTTCCGGTACGTGGCCGCCACTCCAGAACCTTACTGCCCCATCGGTCATCGGTTCTACGAGCAATGTGCCCCGCCCACTGCCACTTAATTTTAGCGTCTTGAAGAGCTATATAGGTGACTTTGATTCTTCTGCGGATCTCTTCATTTCTGAATCGATCGCGCAGAGAAATTCCGTGCATAGCTCTTTTTATCGCCCTTTGTGAGCCTTTGTTTGTGTATGTGAGTTTAAATGTTTGTAAACGCACCTTAATTTAGTAACTTAGTTTAATTTAAAAACAATTTCAACACAATCTCCCTCTCAAAATTACTGAGACACCATAAGATCCTTGTAGCTCTTTTTGTCTTTGTGCTTGTTTTGTGTTACAATACCTAGCAAGATCTAGCAATACTTGCCACGCACTTGAGTATGACGTAAGCCAAGCTCAATCATAGACATCAAAGGCTGTGGCGCCTATGACGTCAAACTCGTACCTAAATGGAAGACCCGCTTGCCATGAAACAACGTGGTTGACCGCACGTTGTAAAAGCTTTATCAAAACACCTCAATAGAACTTCCGTACGTTCACGTCATCAATATTCATGTATACCTGCGGCATAATTTTATACACTAACAATGGCAATGGGCTTCAATTTGACAGTTTTGCAACATTCATTGTGTTATTGACGTTGATGAGCTGACTAATTTTCATACATATGAAGCAATGGATAAGCCATATCCCTCAAAGATTTAGTTTTACAGGGTGTTAAGTAATTAAAGTTCCGACCCGTCTCTTAGAGAAGTGAAGCCTACTGGACTACTGTCAACACTACGTTTATTATAAAAAAAGTCAATTCTTTTAAACCACAGTCTTAGAAAGTTTTTCAGCCTTATCAAAATGAATTAAGTACGTAGATATTATTGAATATCATCATCATCTCAGCGGAAAATCCTGTTTGTCCGCGGCTATCGCGATGGAGCCCGGGGTCCGCTAATTTTAAATTGAATATAATACCAAAAATCCATACTACCTAACCTGTCACTTACCCCCGCGTTGTGAATACTTTAAAATTCTATTGATACAACTATACTACATACAGGGTGTATCTGACATCGTCACGCAAACTTCGCGAAAAGGCTACACCGTATGCCACTAACAAAATTATGATAGTATTTTATATCGTTAATGAGCAGTTACAGAAATAACAGTGTTTAAAAAAAAGTGTCGGCTTGGCCTTTGAATGTTGCAAGCGTGCCGCTGTGCGGGTTTGTAGCTATGACGTCGACCCCTCATGTAAACTCTATTAAATCAGCTGATAGGATAATTTTTCTTGTATTGTTCACATTGCGCTTTTTTGTTTAATTAACGAATTAGTTAATTTTTACTTTAAAATTTAAGCCGACGCAAAATTCTACCACTGGGGGGTTCAGAATCATGTACTGGATCCATGGTACTCGTTTGTGCGTGGATGTCAGATACACCCTTTATATAATCATGTCTTATGACGGACAACTTCGATAGAATAAATAATACATAATTATATTGCTATAATGGGACGGCTCACTTTTATTTAAATGATGGAAATAATGCCGTATCTACATATAAACAGACATTTAGCGACAATGCAAGTAAAACAATCCTTACTAATGTTATAAATCGGAAAGTGAATTTGTTTGTTCCGCTTTCACGCTGTAACTACTAAACCAATTTTTTTTTTTATTCATTTATAAACCAGCGCTTGACCGCTTGCAATTGCTTTGAAATTTTTCAGATGTAAAGTTAGGAGTCCAGATTAAATATTAGGGTAATTTATATTCCGGAAAAAATTATATACCCGAGGTAAATCTAAAAAGCGCGATATAATCGAAGTTCACGCGGGCGAAGCCGCAGACGAAAAGCTAGTATATTTATAAGCAATGGTTTGTCACCTATCCCATTTAAGATGGATTTTAACGTCTTCAAATAGTGCTTCCTGATCGTAATCATATTTGGTGCCGAAACGTGGACACTAACGTTCGGGCTGCTGTACAGTAAGGACTCTGTTCTAAAGTTGCCACCTTAAGGTGGGGAGAAAGGGAGCGCAGCATAGGGATGCCCCCAACAAGGTGGACCGATGACCTGGTGAAGGTCGCGGGAAGCCGATGGATGCGGGCAGCACAAGACCGGTTAACATGGAAAGCTTCGGGGGAGGCCATTGTCTAGCAGTGAACATCTATAGGCTTAAAAAGAAGAAGAAGGCACACCTCAAGGTCGTTAGGACATTTAGCTAGGGACTACACTACGCTTACTGATACATGATCTCCATTCCAGGTAATCCACTAGCCTTCGTTCCTTATACAAACACGTACTGTCATTTCAACTGGCTTACTCTAAAAACTATGCTGGTAACTCCAATTCTGTTCTGGATAATTTCATTTGGTTAAGTTAGTAGCCAAACGGTAGAAGAATCCTTGCTGCTTATCTGCCAAACGACTCCTCCGAACTCTATTTTATCGTCTCTGCGCTGCCAAAGAACTAGGCAGGTTGACCACGGGCAAAAAAAAAATGCATAAAAATCTACGCTTTTGTCGCGAGGAGAAGCAAGTGTCATTTTACGGGACATTAAAAAACTTTTATTACGTCTCATAAAAGTGTCCTCCAATCGATGAAATACATAAGTGCTGCGAACCATGTTTATTGAATTTTCCCTCACATCACTGACCTGAGCGTTCGTAGTAAATGAACCGACGCAAGACGACTGCGGCTATAGTACACTTGAGAGAAAAATAAATGACCAATCAAAAATATTTTAATTTACTACGAGATTACGAAAGTAATTCAATTCATTACTGCGTCTAGTGTTTAACAATGGGATTTAGAACTGAACGTAATTGTTACACAAAAGTCAAAATACTATTGTAGTTTACGTACAATCACATCATTGTGTTGAAAATAAAGAAAATCAATTTTCGGGCGTCGAATTCTTCATTTCACTCCTAGATTTTATTTGAGCTGCAGCAAAGGTTATCTGAAGTGTTTGCTTTCATTAAAATTCTTTTTCATATAGATTATGTGCTATTGTTGTTTACTATTAGTTCAAGTGAAGTGTTAACAAAATGATAGGTAAGCGATTTGTTTAACATTTTTATAACAGACTCGTTCAAAATGATTTCAATATAATCTTGAAAAAAAATATGTTTATACATGTTCAGTCAAACAAAGAGCTAAGTGGCCGTGTTTTCGTAATTTTTTTAGTCACTTTACATTATAATATTGCATTTTGGTATGTCTATTTTATAGTATTGCATTTGCATTCGCATTCCCTTTTTTTATTTTGTGGATATGTAGCGAAAACAAATCTAATATATCAAAATGTATGTGCTTTAAGCTTGTTAAGTAATAACTGACACTGAGTACATATACTCTTTGATTGACTATACAAACATGTGTTTTTTTTTTCTTATGCGACGCAAACAGCACTTGAATCTCTTGAATTTTAATCACTTAGGGCGAATAAACTCGATAAAACTGCGTGGACAGCGGTCAAACATAATTCAAGCTCCCAGTGTGCGCGAATGGCTCAATTAAACTAACTATTATAAATGTTTTTACACCAATTTCCTCAAAGGTGTGGAATTACCACTGATCGCTCCTAAACCCAGTTTGATTGAGCTCATTGCATACCTATTTATAGTTAAATTAAAACTTTATGATGCTGAAAAACTGTCTTTAACACAGATAAAAGATAGTGAGATTCAGAAAGTTTCTTTGCCACAGGTACTTTTTTTTTGGTTTCGGAATCCGTGTGAATGTACCTCTTACAATTACTCCGCTATTCCACCGCTTTATTGTACCTCTACCCATGGTCGGGGGTACGAGATTCGCATAAGCATTCACCTCGATCCGGATCTGGGTTTTGGCCTGGATCTGAGTGCTAAATCTACATGATAATTTTAAGAGATCAATATGCTAAACGCAACAACTGTAGTTATTTTAGAAAAGTAATTATATTTTGGAAAAAAATAACTACCTATAGGTAGTCCAAATACATTTTCTAGTTCGTTTTCTGCAAGGATTGGTTAGTATTGTCATTCGCTACAACAGATGAGAATAAAAAATTATAATATTTTGAATTCATTTCTGCAAGCCGAAATGTGATAATTGCTCGTTGCCCTATTTAATAAATAAAAAAATAAAGAATTAAAACTGTTTCTAATTCTTTATGAGTAGGTAATGTTCACAAAAACTACAGTTATTATTTTCACAAGTTTACTTTATGCTACATGTTTTTTTTATTTTTTTACTTAATAAACCGTTTTTTTAACATAAAAAACATTATTATAATTAACATTATTAATAGGAGATATATAAGCTATATATCAATTCGTATATAGCTTATAACGTCCTATGTTCTCCTACTGTTTAAGCAAAATGATTATTTTGACCTGTACCATAGATGGAGCAAACCTGAGGGCCAGCATAATGCTTCGAACCACTAACGCCGTACACTTTGATTATATCTTCTCTAAGATAGCCAGTGAGTACACGATCTAGATATTTAAATCTATCCATACTCTTGAGAATCTACACATGAAGTGCATTCGGAGGCACAATGCTAGATTAAAATTTTTCTTACTTAAGAATTAGCACATTACTACAATTTTTAAGGTTCAACTTGATATTGTGTACATTTTGAGTGCTATGGTTGAGAGAGCCAGCTTCACGTTATTCGGGAAGTTAATGATGTTCATTGATGTCCATGCTGCTGATTCTTCCGATCACTCCGTCACATGTTAAATCTTCCTGGAGATGTGAGTCAGTTAACCTTGCATAAAATCATTAATATTACTTATTTCTTTCAGGCACAGCGATGTTTCTTCTCTCTGCAACAGCAATAGCTCACGCAGTCTTAGACCACAGTAAAATAAATGGTTTCTTCGACAATGGATGTCCAAAAGACATCAGTATTGAAAAATTGTTACCTCATCAGGACTGTAAACAGTATTATCAATGTTTTCGCGGATCGTTGATTTCTCGATTTTGTCCAAACGGGCTCCAGTTTAACGCTGATCTGGAAAGATGCGATTGGCTTGGTAGTGCTAATTGTCACAACAAAGGAGATGAAGACAATGGTATCACTTCAGAAGAACTAGACAAGAATAACCCTAACCACGCAACCCTTATTTGCTCATCACCTTATTCAAACAATGTCTTGGTCACTCATGAAAATTGCAATCAATTCTATAAATGTTCATATGGTAGGGCATTGGTTCTCAATTGTGCAGAAAACCTTCTATATGATACTGTTAATGAAAAATGTGACATTCCTCAAAATGTTAATTGCAGCGAGAGATTAAAACCTGCTAATAATAATCAAACTATTGGGACGACGACCGACGATTACATTGGGTTCTCATATTCTATTGAAGAGATTGACCAAAGTAACTCAGATCCCAGCCAAGCAATCGTTCAGTGTTCAGCTAAACACTCAGATGGCGTGCTGGTCGCTCACGAATACTGTAATAAGTTTTATAAATGCTCCGGAGGCGTCCCTGTATCTGTGAAATGTCCGAGTGCCCTTTTTTACGATCCTATAAAGGAATATTGTGACTGGCCCGCGAATGTAGACTGTTATGGTAGAACAATTCCTGAAATCAAAGATGGAAAAAATTCAAGAAGTTTGGAGAGGAAATTTGACGATGCTGTCTCCGAAACGACTGAGATCTCTGTTGATGATGACGTTAATAGTGCTGCTACTATATGTGCAGCTGATAACTCTGATGGGGTTTTGATTGCCCACGAAATATGCAATCATTTCTATAAATGCAAGGACAGGAAACCAGCTGCTTACAATTGCCCTGGAGATCTGAAATTCAACTCTGAACAAAATTACTGTGATTGGCCCCACAAAGTTTCATGTGTTGGAAGAATTGAGCCTGACAACCCTGAAAAGAAAAGACGAAATGAGGACCCCAGTCAAGTTATTACTATCTGCTCCGCTGAAGATTCCGATGGCGAATTGGTTGCGCATGACAGCTGTAACAAGTTCTATAAATGCGATGATGGACGCCCAGTCGAGGTAACATGTCCAAATATTCTTTTATACAACCTCGAGGAAGAAATATGTGACTGGCCAACACATGTTAACTGCAAAGATAGAATAATTCCTGAAAATGGGTGGTCCTTGAAAGAGGACGATGAAATCAATATAGATAGCACAAGTGAAAAAGGTGGTGAATACAATGTAGAGGATAGTCATCAAAATGATACCACAAAAAAACCAAACAGTAAACATAGACACCACAGGAGTGGAGCTAGAATTAAAAAACAGAATGCTGATCTGAGTCACCCAGCAAAAACTTGCGCAGATAAAAGCTTTGATGGAAAATTTCTTCCTCACGAAAATTGTAACCAGTTCTATAAATGCTTTAAAGACAAAGCATTGGCTTTGTTCTGCCCGTTGAATCTTTTTTACAACATATATAAGGAATACTGTGACTGGGCGTACAACGTTAATTGTAACAATAGGGTAGTTCCTGAAAACTACAGCGATGTCAATAAGAGACGGCAGAAAAACTGATTCGTAATGCTAAGGTAAAATCGGAATGAACTATATATAGTTCTACACAAGAAGTGCTGTCACTCCTATAAATGTGTCTGCCTGGTCTTCTTTACAACGTTACACTCAAAGTTTGCAGCTACCTAATGAATGTAGATTCCCATTCTTAAACTAAAAAGCCACGCAGTATTTGGTGCCATTTTTAACTGCAGTAAAAAAGTTTTTTACAAAAAAAATAAAAATAAACAACCGTCTTCCAAAAACCACTATAAAGTGAAAAATAACTAATTTCGGAAGTCGGTGTCAAAAACGAATATACAAAAACCAAAGACATCGACTTCCGAAATTTTTAGTTTACACTTTTTAGTTGTGAAGACTGAAAGCTGACGCAAATATAGTTGGAAACGACGTAATTTTTGTTTACTTTAATTTATACCCGTAATTTTGATGAATTCCCTCGACTGCCTATCGTCTTCATCATCAGATTTACTGCAGACCATTATTTTAACCCAATAGGTGCAAAGTTCTCATCAATATAAATGAATTAAATCCAAATACAAAGTAGCTACTCTAAACCGGTGAAAAATCATAAGAGCTCTTATGACAGTCACAATCCATCTAGATGTAAAGTTCTTATCAATACAAATTAATCAAGCCCAAACACAAGGTAGCTGCTGTGAATTTTTGAGGTGTTCCTTCGACTGCCTCCCGGCTCCATCATCAGATCTACTCCAGACCTTTATTAAATTGGGGTGCTTTAAAATACTTAATCAAAATACTAAGAAATGAACTAGTCGCCCTACGATTTTTTAAAGTTCCCTTTGATTTCTCTGGTCTTCTATCATCAGATCCTGATGTCCTTATCGTGGGACCACCTCGGAAATATCTTCTATCAAAGAAAAAAGAATTATCAAAATTGGGTCGTAAACGACTAAGTTATCCGCGAACAACATAAAAAAGCATATATACGGTCGAATTGAAGTAGGTTAAAAAGAATTCTTACCTAATTAGCAAAGTTCTGTGTAGCATAATTTAGAATATTCAAAATTATTATATTAATAAAATACTATTTACTGAAGGCCACTATAGCTAAGGCTGTTTGTTAGAGCACTACGCGGAACTATAGTGTCTGTATGTGAAGTCTTGTTGGTTGATATATTTGAAAATTATTGTAATTCCGTATTTCATCTGTTATAAAAAATCTGCTGTGTCATAAAAGAAATGTTCAATACCTATGTAGTCAAAATGTATAAATAAGCTAATTAGAAAATTTTTAACACGGAGTTATGGATCATATACTGGTTATATCTTTACTATTAAATCAAAATCGTTTATTGCAATCCATAATGTACACTTACAGGTGGTAAATATAATAACATAATATTAGAAACAATTATGAGCCCTGTTGAACACTGCTAGTTTTAAATAAGTACTATATCTTGTTACTTTACGTATCGTCCTTGCCACTTTGCATGTCATGGCGAATGCTTTTTTTCTTATTGAATCTTTTGATCTTATTCTATAACTTTGTATTGTAACCTCTATTATTTTTGTGTCGTTTTTATGAGAATCTGCTATATAACACTTAGGCCCACTTTGACCACAACTTAGTAAATAGGATCTGCGCTAAAAACATTCACAACATCTTACAGGTTTAAACAAGGTCAGGCTTGCAAGCATTTAGTGATTCGTGATGTTAACGGGCCATGATATTTGAGTTTTTTATTAAAATGTTTACCAAAGTGTTATATGTTTTTGTTCTGTTAATTGATTCTATAAAATTAAAAATACCAAAAAATGCATGAAAATAGCAAACTTTTTTATTAATTTACAAAACTAAGCAGACCTGATGATATTCATAAATAAATTATTTAGAAGAAATAAAAATAGTAATCTCGTTACACTGTAAACTTTTAATATTTAAAATGACATACACATTTACACAATATTGTATACCAATTAAAGCAGACCATTCATTACATATAACAAAAATTTAAAATAGGTACTTTTTAAAATAAATTATATCACACGAAATCAGCATTTATCTAATTTATCAGTAAGTAGCCTGGAGCATGCATTAGCATCCGGTATAATGTAATTAGATCTCGCCCTATATTTAAAGAGCTTGAATATTGAGGTTTTAAGTATCTCAGCCTAACTAATCGGAAACCACAGGTGTATGCGGGGATTGCATGCTTAAGGATACGGCATTCAGGTACTAGGTAAATAATCGTGCTGTTTTGTTCCTGTTACCTTTGGCTTTTTCGAGTCACGGCATATTGACGAACATCGACTCAAAAGTCTTGCGCACTTAAAATGCACGATTACAAGGCTGTGTTGTACAGTAGTCAAAAACAAATCTAGACACATGTATATACCTACCTACTTCGTTTTGTATAAAGTTGGCTCTAAGTAATACTCATCACGCAGTACCTCACCCTCGCTGACACGTGAATTTATTACTGCGCGTTGACTCGCCTCATGTTCCGAGACGTCATAAAGTTTAAATTGGGCTGTAATCACTCTATATGACATTATGTCAGATAGTACAATTAGTCTATACCTTTTAATTTTTACACTTAGAAAATAACAATCATAATCCTCGGTAGCATTTAAATGCCACTTTACATACTATAGAATTGATATTAAAAGAACACGGACATTTGCTTGTCGCATTGTTACTGATTTTTGCCACGGCCATGAAATCCTAAAGGTCGATCAAAAATCGACGGGTTGGTCCAGAATGCATTACTTTAGCTTCAAAGATTTGCTTTCTCCATGAAATTCTAGTCTTACACAAATTTACCGACCTTTGGCAAAACAACAAGAAAATAAGATTCAATACAAGTGTATAAGCAGAACCAAAGAAAGAATTAATGATACGAAGTTTTTACTTTAGTTGTATAATTCAATGGACTTATCACAAAACACTAATTTTCATTAAAAATGGAGCAACCCTAACCCTAATAAGTAGATCACGTTGATATTCTACTTCTCTTATTTGTAATAAAAACATCAATCAAAGCGATAATCATATGAAGAGATAAGTGTGTCGTTTTCACAAATATAACTGTTTTAATAAAACGGTTAAAATTCATTATTTGTTTCAGGCATAGTACTGTTTCTTCTCTGTGCAACAACTATGACGCTCGCAGACATTGTCGATACAGACTTAGATGGTTTCTTTGAAAACGGATGTCCAAAAGACATCACTGTTAAAAAACTTTTGCCCCATGAGAATTGTGGGCAATATTACGAATGTTTTCACGGAGCATTGATTTCTAGAATCTGTCCAAACGGGCTTTATTTTAACTCTGACCTGGAGAGATGCGATCGGCTTTCTAGATGTCCTAAAAAATTCAATATCCAACCAGACAAGACTTCTGATGATCAACTAGACAACAATAATCCAAACGATGCGGCCCTAATTTGCTCGTCACCTGATTCAAATGATATCTTAATCGCTCATGAAAACTGCAATGAATTCTATATGTGTGCACATGGTAGGCCAGTACTTCTCAAATGTGCCCGTGATCTCTTGTTCAACACTGTGACTGAAAAATGCGATTGGCCACAAAATGTTGATTGTGGTGAGAGACTTGGTGGCGTGTCTGAAAGTTACTCCAGTAGCAAGGAAAACTATAATCCTAGCCAAGCTGCTTCCCTTTGTTCATCTACACAATCTAATAGCTTACTAATTGCTCACGAATATTGTGATAAGTTCTATAAGTGCTGGGAGGGCATACCAATTCCAGTGAAATGTCCAAATAAGCTATTGTACGATCCCATTAAGGAATATTGTGATCGGCCCGTCAATGTACAATGTGAAGGCAGAATCATAAGTGAAGACGAAAGCAGTAACAAAAATGTAGACGATATGGAAAATAACAAATATATCAAAGATAATGAAATATCTGTAGAAGACGATCATAAAACTCCTGCTGCCTTATGTGTAGCAGGAGATGATGTAGTTGCCCATGAATTCTGTAACCATTTTTACAAATGCTCGGGGTATGTACCAATTGCTTTCAAATGTCCAGAAATTCTGTTATTCAATGCAAATACTAAGTTGTGTGACTGGCCAAAAAATGTTGACTGTGGTGACAGAATTGATTTTGATGTTACTGACTTTGAAACGGAAAGAACAATTGACAACCCTAAAAAAATCTGCTCGGCCGAAAATTCCGACGGTGTTTTGATCGCTCATGAAAATTGCAACAAATATTACAAATGCCGTGATGGATATCCAGTGTTGCTAAAGTGTTCAGGTATGCTTTTATACAACCCGAAGACGGAAAAATGCGATTGGTCAGTCCATTTTAACTGCGATGGTAGGACAATTCCTGAGAATGAGAGATGGAAAGAGATCCTTCGCGAAAGTGATGATAACGAAAACAATAATAATACAACAGATAATAGAACCCCTGGTAGTGGATTGGTTCTTGTGGATGACCAAGCAGAAAACGGAAATGTACAAAATTTTAAAAACGATTCAGAGAGCGATAGTGGATATGAAGAAAACTACGGTTATCTGAGAGAGGCGGCTAAAAATTGCGCAGCTGCAAACTCTAATGGACTTTTGTTTCCTCATGAAAATTGTCACCAGTACTATAAATGCTTTCAAGGTGAAGCTGAGGCTCAATTCTGCCAGTTAAATCTTTTTTACAACCCTAAAAAGGAATACTGCGATTGGCTGCATAATGCAAACTGTAGCAATAGAGTAGTTCCTGCAAATGACAGCAAAGAAGAGAAATATAGAAGGGATGCTGATGGAATATGCATGGGCCTGACCGACGGTACTATACTTCCGCATGAAAATTGCAGTCAGTTCTATAAATGTGTCAACAATCAAAAATATTCCATGCAATGCTTACCAGGTCTCTATTACGACACCAAACTCAAAGTTTGTGACTGGCCAATGAACGTAGATTGCGGAGATCGTTTAACAGAAGCACAATTACGCCACAATTAAATCCATAAATTGAGCATGCATGAAGAGCAAACTTACCATAAACAGAATGTTTAATAATGCCGCTTCTCATATGGTTCCGTCGTCAATTTCAAAATAAAGCTTGTGTTGTTTATTTTTAAATTCCCTATGGACGCATGTACACTAAATGTTCTAATGTTATATCTTTTTACAAATATTTTATACTTGTTCTTGAACTCCATGGTTATTTTTGATTATCACCAATAGTGTTTTTGTGAATAAAAATTCGTATATAATTGAATATGAAACGTAATCTGTACCCCACGTCTTCACCGAAAAGATCGCCCATGCCACTGCGATCTTTGCATTCGGAGAAACGGATTGTCAGCGTCAGTTGAATACGCGTTCGGTTTCGCAGAACAAAACGAACGCGAAACTTATTAACGCGGTGAGTGCTTTGATAAGGATGCGGGTTTTATTGTAATATTTTAATTCAGGTTTTGTTGTCAATATATGTAATTACAGTGTTGCTGTCGTATAATATATGAATTGCTACTAGTAGGTATACTATAGCCGCACATCTGTCCCACTTTTCAGGGAACACAGGGATGATAGCATATTACGTTATAGACTACAAGCCACAGGCGTACAAAAATATATGACCCAAAAGGTACTCAATCTACCTGCGCTTTTGAATTCTCACCAGCACTCAGTTGGACAGATTATAAGTCGTCACTTATTCACTCACTCACTCTCAGCTCATTCAGGTCACTTTCAGCTCTATGCCGTCGCATAGAGCTGAATCTTATTATTTTATGCTCTTATATCGTCCTATATACGTCACCTGGTGGTTCATATGACCCATCCATTTTGGACATGGGCCTGTAGTCAATTATTGTAAATAACATAATTTTAATACTCTGACGGATACTCAATGTTATTTTATTGTAATAAATACTATTCTACTAAGGAAATGTTACTTTTTAATCATTTAGATTTTTATTTGAACGCGAAGCCAAGACGAAAATTTAAAAAGATTTAATAGAACTTCAGCATACATCGAGCTCTAGAATCATAAAAAAATATATTTTAAAAATTACTTTGCCTCTCTTTTTTAGCATTCAGCGACAAAAAATAATGAGATATATTATAAACAAAAATTCGTAATAAATATCAACAGTTAATAAATACATCCATTACGCTAGGGTAGATCCTAGCATAATTGATGTGTTTTACGTACTTAAGTGTGGTACATATGTACGTAAACATTATATTTACTTTCGAAGCGGAGAAATTATAAAGATTTTTTACAAAATATCTCAAATAATTTAAAAAAATCACATTTATTTTAATCAATTACCTAAAAATGTACCTACCTTGCAAACTCTAGCATAATAGCGTACGATGTTAACCCACTTTGATAAATAAATCTTTCATGTTTTGTGTAATCTTATATCTAGCAACAAGATGAAAGAGATGACCGGCAAAACGCGGGTCATTGGGCTCATTCATCAACGGTTCCTTACATTGAATTGATAATATTTTTCCATCTGCAAAGCAAAATTTTTTTTTTTCGGGAAGTTGCTTACCAATGTTCTTAAAGAGTTTTTGTTGGTCTCTAGGAACTGAGCTAGTTAAAAGATCCTATCATTTCAGGACTTCCGTCAATGTGCTTTACTTGGAATCGGTATTTTAATTCCGTAATTAACAGTATCTTTATCCAAAAAGGTCAGTGTCTGGTCATGTGACTTGTCCCTTACTGTATTTATAAAACACTAACTTTTAGGGATTTATACTACTGCGACAAAAATAGCCTATAAAGCCTATGAAGGTACTTTTACGAGGAACACGTCTTTTATATATTTTCATGTCTCTATGATCAGTGGTTTAGACTGAGCATTGACGTATGAGTCAGTCAGGGTTTGGAATTTTATATAGATAGATTAATGAAATCGACAACTATACGATGAGATAAGTGTGTTGTTTTCATAAATATAGGTATTTTATTAAATTGTTCAAAATTAGTAATTTGTTTCAGGCACAGCGCTCTTTCTTCTATGTGCAACGGCTCATGTCATCATGGACGACACAGATTTAAGTGGTTTCTTCGAAAATGGATGTCCAAAAGACACCACTACTAAAAAACTTCTACCTCACAACGATTGTAGACAGTATTACGAATGTAATCACGGAGGACTAATTTCTAGGTTCTGCCCAAGCGGGCAATTTTTCGATGCTAAATTGGAAATATGCGATTGGAAGGTTAGTTGTCATAACACATTAGAACAGATAAAGAATAGATCCGAGGACATGATGAATGAAACAGATTCTGAAGATCTAGACATCAGTAACCCTGGTGACGCATACAATATATGCCAGTCTCCCGATTCAAACGGTATCTTAGTCGCTCATGAAAACTGCAATGAATTCTATAAATGTGTATATGGTAAGCCAGTCAATCTCAAATGTGCACAGCATCTCCTTTACAATACTATGACTGAAAAATGTGATTGGCCACATAATGTTGATTGTGGAGACAGAGTAGGTGCCATTGAAGAAAGTTATTTTAATATATCTGTGACCAATCAGGACGGTGCATTCCCATACACTAGCGAAGAAATTGAACACAGCAACTCTGATCCCAGCCAAGCCAGCACTATTTGTTCATATAATAATTCTAACGGCGTGTTAGTCGCTCATGAATATTGTAACAGGTACTATAAGTGCATCGCAGGCGTACCTAACACTGTGAAATGTCCAATTAATCTCCTGTATAATCCTGTTAAAGAAAGTTGTGACTGGCCTCGGAATGTAGACTGTGGAGACAGATCGATTTTTGAAAATGAAGACCAAAACAATTCTGAAAATGTAGAAAAGGTCAATTCAAATGATAAAAAGAACTTTCGTGATTCTAGACATAGTACTGCTACTGACATTTGTGTAACTGAAAACTCGGAAGGAGTTTCAGTTGCCCATGAATTGTGCAACCATTTCTATAAATGTTCAGGGAGTGAACCAATTGTGCACAGTTGTCCAAAAAATCTTTTATACAATATCGAGAAGAATTATTGTGATTGGCCAAGAAATGTTGTCTGTGGTGATAGAACTCTACCTGATGCTAGTGATAGTGAAAGCAATACAGATAATGAAAATGGAGACTTTCGTCAAGCTACCTGCCCATCTGAAGGTTCCGATGGAATGTTGCTTCCTCATGAATTTTGTAATCAATTCTATGAATGTCATGATGGGCGACCGGTTGCAGTAACCTGTCCACCTCTTCTGTTTTATAACACAAAGACACATAGTTGTGAATGGCCGACCTATGTATCGTGTGACGATAGAAAACTTCCTTCACCACCCCAATCTACTCCTATTTTCTAATGGAAGATGATGAACACAATTGTATTTTTGTTTAACTGTAATAGGTATTTTATTATTGTAAGTTTATTGTTATTTAATTAAAACAACAGCTTTAAAATATATCTTTTTTAATTTCCCTGTTTTAGTAGAAAAAGTGAAGAGAAATATTAAACAGTTTAATACTAGGTATATACATATTATACTATAGGTACTATAATATTAGTAGCATTAAATTTTCAAGATAAAAATGAATGCTAACGACTTAGTAGATAAATTATAGGAGACCTAGGAAGTGTTAAATTAATTTAAATAGTCTTTTTACTATCGATATATCTATAATCGCTGGTGATTTACACCATCACCACTAACCTGCCCCAATTTTTGAGATAGACCTACCCACATTCCAACCCCGTCTTTTTTAATTAGTCATCTCCATTTAAGCAGCAGTAAGTCCTGGCAGTTGTGTTACGGAATTATAGACTCAGATCAGCTATAAAAGTTATATAGATCGTTAATGTAAGAACACCATGCGACAAGCGATTGTAGCAGCTCGTTGTTGATTAGAATCAACGGCACACTGCTGTCGATATTTTCATTTTTATTGTTTATTTGGTGTCGAGTTGCAAAGTCGCAACATTGTTAACTCATGCCACTTCTTATTACAGGAGCCAAGATACCCAGTAGCCTTTAACTATCCTAACCTATCATCGTAGCCTACAACTAGTTCCAGCAACAAAACTTAGATGCAACGGCTATATGTCTTTATGCAGCCAGACGTAGTGGCATATATGTACATATCATATATGATACCTAATGAACTGAAAAGTATAATTTAGGTTATTTTTAGCGTCTCGTTTTTTATCACTGAATCTTGTTTGTGTATCATCAAATATACAATGTATTATAGTTATTTTCAAAAATAGCATTTCTATAAACCTTGTGTGGTTTGCTATTTATAGCATAACATAATATCATTACTATCAGATGAAATCATTTTGAAGCTTATTTCTATTCCATAGCTCTCTATGTTTGAAAATGAGTCTGCCCAACAACGTAAATAACGCAATGAATGTTGTTGAACTCTTAAAATGAAATCCATATCATCCATCCAGCTACTGATAATGTATTACGCAATTACCCTACAGGTCTTATTACAGAGTTGCATGTCTGTGAAAATGTCACAGTAAAAAGAAGGGTGAAGTGAGCTTTCAATAGTGTCAATCGCTAGCATTAGTCGAACTGACAACTCACTCCCCACTTATTTCACTAAATTTTTACAATGAGATCGAAGCAGAATCAACCGGCGCGGCAGTTCACAATTTGACGGTTTGTTTTATGAATAGCTTAAAATCTTGACAGATAGATAATAAACTACCTAACGGCACTTACAATCTTACGGTGACATATACCGTGTGCAACTGAATTATTATAGATTTTTAATTAAATACATAATTTTAAACTAGTGCTTGACTGCATTTCCGCCTGATGATAAGCAGTGATGCAATCGTTGTTGGTGAAACGTGCTAGTTTTTTAAGATCCTATTTACTCAAAAAAACTGAGTAAATATGAAGACGGCAGTAGAGCGGGGTGATGCAGTGTTAAACCCAACAACACGACCAACGCTGCTACGCCAGAGGGAGATTAATCTGGAGACCCTCCACGACTAAACCTCCGACACAACAACATTTGATGCATCGTACCCGGCACACATCGCAACACAGATACTCTGACCCGTCCTCGTAGAATTATGAAATTAGTATTTACAAGATCCTTTACAGCATATATTTCAGTGATTTTGAAATATAAGACATTTTTTTTAAATAATTATAAACTAGCACTTGACCGCAATCCCGCCTAATGGAAAGCAGTGATGCAATCGTTGATAGTATAGCGCGCTAGTTTAATAAGCCTATTCACTTAACAAAAAACTTATTGAATAGGAAGGAAGCCGGCAGTTGAGCGAGGTGATGCTATGTTAAACCCAACAGCACGACCAACGATGCTGCGCCAGAGGGATATTGATAAGGAGACTCTCCACGACCAAACTCCAGAAACAACAACATTTGGTGCATCGTACGCGGCACACATCGCGACACAACTGCTCAGACCCGTCCTCCGTACGGCTTCACCAGACATCATGCCGGAACACGACAAATCGCTTGGCGGCAAGACTTTGTCTTGTGGGTGGTAACTGCGTAAATTATGATCACACTTCCGCTGTGCACGTATTTTCCACGCAAGGCTCTTCATATACCTATTCAAATGTGTGCGTGCGTAGATTTTCAATGTGACCACACCACTTACAATCACTATAACTTATTCAATGACAGGTAAAATAATAAGTGGATAGAAATAAAGAGTGCGCTATATTATGTCAGAGAATGTATACATGTTTGTATTGTAAGGTTACTAGAAGAAACCAATAACAATTTAAACAATAACAAAGGTATTGAATAAATTACCATATTCAGTAAGATTGTAGGTATAGGGATGACTGAATTGTAGAAAAGATTGCTTGTACTTGGCTCAGGTGGCGAAAACTTCAAGCCTGAGTAATGACACATATAAAGAACGCAGTCTGGTCTAACCTGTCGATATGTCATTCGCCTTTTTTATATCAGCACCCTAATTGAATAACACACTATTACTATCAATTGGAATAATTTTGAAGTAAATATATTGCGGACCCATTGATTCATATCTTCGAAAAATGTATCTGTTCAACAACACAAAGAACGTAATGAATATTGTTGAACTATTAAATTTGTAAAAACCCATTGCTACTGCTAGTCATCATCTCAGTGTTAATTTTCAGTAGCATCCGAAGTTTTTTCAGCTTTGGAGTTTGGGGTCCGCTTTACCAGTCTAATTGCTCATTTGGCTAAACTTTGATATTTTCCATGAAGCGACTGCCGTCTAACCTCCACAACCCGGAGGCGATATCGAAGATTATAGTTAGACCAACTGTTGGACTTGTGAGGGATCCTACAACCCGTAACGACTGCCATTAGATGGTCGTATGACAACCAGGTCTAACGGCTTAACGTGCTCTCCGGGGCACGACCAGACCAGTGCAAATATTCATATTCATGCATATTTGCACTGCACAGGGATCGAACCTGCGACTCCTTCCGCAGCGGCCGCGTTCGCTACCGCTACGCGACGGAGGTTACCATATTGCTACTGTTAGTGAGTTACGCAATTAACCTGCAGCTCCTTCATTTTGCATAAATATTGAAGGTTACATGAAAATGACAATACAATATGCAACCTGGATTTTTGGATAACCGTAAAAGGGGTTATCCAGGTCACCATTATGCAAAACTTTTAATACGGTATCAGGGTAGAAATAACGGAAAAAAATGTCCATAAATTTAGTCCTCGGGAAGATGCGTATTTTCTTTTTTGTTATTAATGGTTTTGTCCTTCGGTAATAAATGATTAATCGTGCGTTTAATGATTCCTTATCGAATTAAATGTGTTGATCCTAATATGCATTTTGAAATATTAACACTTGTATATTTTAGTAACACAAAACTAACTTGATATGTTTGTATCTACCTAATAAGCTGTGTATTAGGAAGAAATGGCCAAAAATAATACATTTTTAATTTACACTGTATTTGTGTAAAAATACATAATGAAAATAGCCTTTGAAGGTTAGTTAACATTTTTCGATTTCCGTTGTGATACACATCCCATTTAAATTTATAATTCTAGTTAACCAAATTAATATTTATACGTTTTTATTGACTAATCATTAAATCGTGGCAGCCTAGCGGTTAAAACACCAACCTCTCAAGTATGAGTGTGTGTTTTCGATTCCAGGTCAGGCAAGTATCAATGTAACTTTTCTAAGTTATACGTACTTTCTAAGTATATCTTATACACCAGTGACTGATTAAAAGGTGAAGGAAAATATCTTGAGGAAACCTGTGCTTTTAAGTCTGAAATCCCCAACCCGCATTGAGCAAGCGTGGTGATTACGCTCAACCCTTCTATGTATGGGAGGAGACCTGTACCCAGCTGTGGGACGACAAAAGGTTGATGGTGATTATTGACTTATCATTAACAATAATTTGATTATTCAAATTTTAAATATATAAAGCTGAAGAGTTTGTTTATTTGTTTGAACGCGCTAATCTCAGGAACTACTGGTCTGATTTGAAAAATTCTCTTTGCGTTGGATAGCCCATTAATCTAGCAAGGCTTTTGGTCATATAACATCACGCTGAGACCAATAGGAATGGAGCATAACAAACTGCACGCGAACGAAGTCGCTGTTGGCCGCTAGTACGATATGTCCCAGGATTAAAGCATGAACCTACATATTGGAATATTTTATTATAGTTATAATACACACTGAAATGTTGCTATTATTTATTTAAACAAGTAAATCAATAATTTATGAAGATATCATATAGGGATGATTGTTTCAAATGATTGTTAACAGACACGTTGGTTACAAACGGAGGTTAAATAATAATCAGTACGTAAATGGAATAATTAGAATAGAATAGAATAGAATACTCTTTATTATGTACACCATATAGATTACAGAAACATAAATATAAAGATTTTACAAAGGGTGACACAATGGGCGGTCTTATCGCTAAGAGCGATCTTTTACAGACAACCTTGATTTGAATTTAATCAATTGTCAGACTACGCTTTTTAGTTTTACGATATTTAGCGTTATTTTTGACGTATAAACGTGCATTAAGTGGACATGACATAACCCGACCTAAAAACTTATAGCCTAGATCTTAACAGAATTATAGTCTTAGCAGAACAACTAGTTATGAGAAAAAACCTGTAATCAAAAAAAAATTGTCTATTTTCATTTCATATGTCTATTGATATGTTTTGTGGTTTTAATTAATAAATTGGTGACGTCATAAACGAAAAGGATTACCTATATTTTTATGGTACTAAACGTAAGTAATTCTTAAAAAAAAATTGCTGATACATAATTATCGATGTCGGAATAGATCCCACGGCAACATAGGTACCATGATTAAAAGTGTTAATCCATAAGTTGATCCAGATTTTAAACCGTCTATCTGTGTGATCTATTCTGCCGCAGATTTATATATTATATATTCGGCAAAAATGTTATCAATTGTTTTCAATAGTGCATGCAATGACTTGTACAGACATTTACTTTTTATAGGTCGAAGCATTATACTGAGACTGAAACCTTATGGCCTCTTAGAGGAATTTTTGATTTTTCGTTACTATTTTAATAAAACGACTTTTTTTAACTCTGTTTAATCTAGTTTAGTTTTATGATCATTCGGTACGAAGTACTTTTTCTTTCTTTCTAGTGCCAGTCACTCTAAAAGTAACTTATTATTTCCTTTTATGTACATATAATTTAAGTTTTTAAGTATTTAATGAAACCTGAAACACGTAACCACTATTTTTAAATAAAGAATCTATGTAAAAATTTCAAGAAGATATCAGGAAAACCACAATGTTATGAGTTTGTTACATATGTTACATGGCTGTCCCAACAAAAGTATGGTCAACGCGCCGCTGGCCTGCCTGCGCCTGGAACGGCGCGGCGCGGGCTGTCTCACTGTGGTCTACCATCAGCTGTGTTGTGTGTTCGGTAGTCACACTGCAACAATTTCTAAATGAAAATATAACATGGAAAAAATATAACATGGTGTAAAAATGATTGGAATCGATTCAGTTGCTTATTCTGAACAAACTATATTCAGATTTCGTATAAATATATATTCGGTGGTAGGACATAATATCGGCTGCCGGCAGAAGTTACCACCCATCACACAAAGTCTTGCCGCCAAGCGATTCGTCGTGTTCCGGCATGATGTCTGGTGCAGCAGATGGTGGTGTGGTCTATGCATTTGGGTTGCGACGTGTACCGGGTACGATGCACCAAATGTTGTTCTTTCAGGAGTTTGGTCGTGGAGATTGATCTGGATCAATCTCCCCCTGGTGCAGCATCGTTGGTCGTGCTGTTGGGTTTAACATTGCATCACCTCGCTCAACTGCCGTCTTCCTTCCTATTCACTAAGTTTTTTTTAAGTGAATAGGATTAATAAACTAGCGCGCTATACCATCAACGATTGCATCACTGCTTTCCATCAGGCGTGGTTGCAGTCAAGCACTAGTTTATAATAATAATAAAAAAATATCTTTGTGTGTACAACGTTATTTTTAAGCTATTGCATAGCTTCTATCGCGGGCCTTGAGCGCGGGGACCGAATCCAGAAATTCCGTAACGAAAAAACCTCACGCTCCCCACTCCGACGGGCACGGAGGTGTGGCTTGAAGGCCGTACATCGTCTAACGTTGTTTCAGTTCGGCAGTCTTCGGCACGGTATGTTTGTGTGCGTGCGACTACATCTTTTGAAAACAATTTATAGATTTTCAAAAAGAGCATGCATATTGCAGGGCGCGAACTCAGTTCTACACACTTGCCATGTTACTGATAGTCGCGATGTGTTAAACTTGCGATTAATTTTCTCTCTGAAATAGGTCTTCTATAGAGATATGTCATTGACGTCATCGACGTTGTCATGGCTACCTTAAAAACTTTTCATATAATTAATTATTAAGTACTTTTATTGAAATTAATTTAGTAGTGTTTTTATAAAATAGCTTTTTTTAACGGAAAAGCTAAGATGAATGTCACGCTAATTTTTCATTGGACTTTTAAATTATTTATAGTGTTGTTTACTAAATAAAAGCGCGTGATTTTATAGAGTAAAAAGTGCTCACGCGGCCGTTTTTTCAACTGTGATTGGCGATATCCGCCATTATTGTGAAATATTTTTTTAAAGAATTTCTATAATTTGTTACACGTGTTATTGGCAAAATTGTGGTATCTATCCACAGGGACCAGATCAAGAGTTGAAGTTGAAGTTTTTATTAAATAAAATATTACAGAAAGATGTCGGTGAACAATGTTAATATGAGTACATTTAAGTGTACGAGTTGTAATATTGTTATCTCCGAAACGAAACAACGAAAGTTTATTTATTTATTTAATAAAAGAAAAATTTGTTTTCTTATCGGTCACCACGCTCAAAAAGTGTAACTTGAATTAATATCAAAGAAAAAGAAATACTGCATAAATAAAATAAATAAATAATTATAATTGCATAAATTGATACAAAATGCTATGCAATAGCTTTACCGCGGCAGTCCCCGAGTGCCACACGTCTTTTTTGTTTGTGTCCGTGTAGCTCCTTACTCTTCCATACCTCCATGAGATCATTAGTATCAAGAACTATTGGCTTGCACCAGTTCGCTTTACCCAAGGCGAACGGAGTAAGCCCGTAGCCCACCACGCCTACATCCCGATGTATTCTGGTCTCATAAAAAAATACCAGGAATAAACACAATCTTGCTGTACATCACACTCGTCTCCAGAGAGTAGGCAACTCGTTCATGGGTCAATGTATCCACTTTTACCACAAGCTTCCCATGGACATTCGAAACTTACCCATTAAACGATTTAAAAACTATATAAAGGCCAAACTTTGCAAAAAGGGTATTATAAAATCACAGATTATTTAGAAGACATAAAAGCTTGGGACTGAGCTGCTCGCTCTGTTAAGCATTGTTATTAAGCAATATGAGTAATTATAATTTAAATTATTGTAAACATTTTCATTTTTAATGCCTGGACTAGAAAAAAGACGATGATCCCTAACTTTGTTTCGGCTATTTCTTCTCAGAGGTGGTCAGTTAGGAAATGCCGGCTTCATCTAATAAAAAAAAAAAAAAAAAACATATGACGTGTATAAATGATCGGTGATCCTACTTGCTCAATAAACGATTTCATTTCTCATTTATATAAAAAAAAAAGTATTCTTTCGACTTTCCTTCCTACCTGTTTCACAACTATACTCGTATTACGTATAAAAAACTACACATTTATTACAAACACGATACACTATTCTTCGAATAACAAAGTTCCCAAAAATAAATCAGTGATTCTAGGAAAATATTTATTGTAGGAGGAATATAAGGTAATTTGTGCTGTCAGTATGAAAGAAAACTTGATTGGGCTGCCATGTTCACGGGAATGACAATACGATGTGGGTTGGATAATATAACGGAAAAAATTGATTAGGTATTATTTATTTCATCTAAAACATATTATTGATAAGAGTTGGTAGTGATATGATCTCATTTCTCTCGTTTTTGTTTAATAATTATAAACTAATGCTTGACCGCAATCCCGCCTGATGGTAAGCAGTGATGCAATCGTTGATGGTAAAGCGGGCTAGTTTAATTAGCCTATTCATTAAAAAATCTTAATGAATATGAAGGAAGATTTTAAGCAGTTGAGCGAGGTGATGCAATGTTAAACTCAACAACACGACCAACGATGCTGTGCCAGAGGGAGATTGATCTAGAGACCCTCCACGACCAAACTCTCGACACAACAACATTTGGCACATCATACCCGGCACACATCACAACACAACTGCTCAGACCCGTCCTCCGTACGGCTTCACCAAACATCATGCCGAAACACGACGAATCGCTTGGCGGCAAGACAACAATTTAACAACAATAATTTCACTTTTAAGTTCATAAAATATATGGAATAACGTGCATAATCGTAGCAAAGAAGCTCGTATATTTATTTTATTTTATTTAGTGTCCTGTATAAATTTGGTACACTATAACTTAACAATAATAAAAATACGATACGAGCATAGTGTATAATATAATGTGGTAGACACAGCATGATTTTGTATTTTATATATATATATTTTTTTTTTAATAATTATAAACTAGCGCTTGACCGCAATCCTGCCTGATGGTAAGCAGTGATGCGATCGTTGATGATAAAGCGCGCTAGTTTATTAAGAGCCTATTCACTCAGAAAAACTGAGCGAATAGGAAGGAAGACGGCAGTTGAGCGAGGTGAGGCAATGTTAAACCCAACAACACGACGAACGATTCTGCGCCAAAGGGAGATTGATCTGAAGACCCATCACGAACAAACTACCAACACAACAACATTTGGCGCATCGTACCCGGCACACATCGCAACATAACTGCTCAGACCCGTCCTCCGAACGGCTTCACCAGACATCATGCCGGAACACGACAAATCGCTTGGCGGCAAGGCTTTGTCTGTGGGTGGTAACTTCTGCCGGCGGCCGATGTTATGGCCTACCACCGAGAAAATATATCTACTTAAAGAAGTCTACTGCTGGACAGAGCGGTCGTCCTAATTGGCAAAAATCGCACGATCGTCACGAACATGAGATCAAAGATATAGATTTAATCAGAGTGTCCATGCATACGATCGTTATTTTAGAACGACGCCATAGGTCTCTCCAGTTTCACGCCATTCAATTATATTTTCGGCTCTCTCTCAATCTCTTCCAGCTATTACCAGCCATCCTGCAAAGATCATCGCTGCAACTAGCCTGAGGGCGTCCCACCTTACGTTTACCGATTGTCAGCGATCAGAAGTGGTATTTATTAAAGAAACAAATCAGGACGTTCCGATGTTCGTATATTATCCATATGTATTACAATTACAACCAGAACTTGTAAATTAAGATAGGAACACAATAATAATCACTGAGCTCACAACAATATGATATGGCATCTCGTAGTTGACCTTGAGAGGTCGTGACTACTTAACCGGACTATCCTGTGGCTGCCTTAAATGAATTTAAAGCCTCCAGCCAGGGCGACTAAAAACTAAGCGACTACACGCTAAGGGCACCCCCTGTGGGGTACGAACCTCGGCTTAGGGCGTCGCTGGAGAAAACAGCAAGAGACGGCTGGATCGAATTTTTGTTTTAATTCGGTTTCATGACCGCGGCGTTTCCTAGTACTAGCTCTGAGAAGAAACGTCCAAAACAAACTCAGAGGTCATAGTTGGGAAATTATATTTACTGGCTCAACGGCGGCGCGGGCTGGCCTTCATCGGACAAGAGATGGCCCAGGAGCGGTTAGTCAGCGCCTTTTATAGTGAACTTAGGGTGGGGTGCCGGTTCTTGCTCACACGATTCGCTTTTGTATTTATTTTCCACTATTGCAAAGGCATTTTTGAATTGAATGTTTTCTAGTACGATAAAACAAATATATACCATAGATGGGACAATATAGGCTAAACATCTTAATCCGCCAAGATAAAATGGTAAAGTTTTGTTTTAGATTATAAAAGCGCACATTATAAAGTAAAAGTTTTTACTTTTAATGTTCATTTTTATCAGTTTCTTGACAATCTTTAAATATCAAAGGAATCATAAATTATACGTATACCTTCATTCTATCAATATTAGCAACAATATTATACGAACCTATATTATACGTCTTTTTTATTATAAACTATTCTTATAAACTATATTTGCTTGACTGCAATCCCGCCTGATGGTAAGCAGTGATGCAATCGTTGATGGTAAAGCGAACTAGTTTATTAAGAGCCTATTCACTCAAAAAAATCTAGTGAATAGGAAGAAAGACAGCAGTTAAGTGAGGTGATGCAATGTTAAACCCAACAACACGATTAACTATGCCGTGCCAGAACAAGATTAATCCGGAGACCTCCACGACCAAATTCCCGACACAACAACATTTTTCGCATCGTATCCGGCACACATCGCAACACAGCTGCTCAGACCCGTCCTCTGTACGGCTTCACCAGACATCATGCCGGAACATGACTCAATATTCTGTCAATTGGTCAGGTTCCATTTGATGGACGCTCCAAATAAAACAAATCAGTAAAGTACCTACATACCTAATTGACCCAATTAAAAATTTGTTTTGAATTGGGTTTGCTTAATTAAGGGCCGATCTTTGATCCGTAATTAAACTCATCGAATTGGTTAGGACTAGTAAAATATTTGCAACATGTGTATTTCGATCAATTTTAAATTTATGCAATGATTACAGTGTTAGTCCTAATGTTCAAATAGTTAACTACCTACTGGTTAAAAAATAACCATAATAGGTTATTTGACTAAATACCCTATTTACCCTTTAGCAGACCCCGGACTCCAACGCGAAAGCCGCGGATGCGACCGGGATTATACGCTGAGATGTTGATGATGATGAGGGTATTTGACTAAAAAAAACTAATTAGTCCGTCAGTCAGATTTCCAAAAAATACTAGACACGATTTTTTTCTTTTTTCATATAAACAAAAAATGAAGACGACACAGTGCGTTGAAAACTCATGTGACGTCACGGCACGCTACACTTTTTAGCGCGCAGTGACGTCACCAGCCACCACTCCTGATCTTTGATGCCTTGTATATTTGTCAATTTTTATTGATTTGATAAAACAAAATATACGTATCCAATATTTTTCTATAATCTGAATGACGGACTAAATAAAATATTTTTTTTTAACCCAGGAAACATCCCTTTTGTCTCAACTGTCATTTTATGACAGTCGTACAGTACTTGCAGGATATTTCTAATCCATTGCTTCATAATATTCGAAATATTTGTCTGCTTAAAAACGTAATGCCATGAATATTGGGAAACTGTCATAATGACTGCCAATTACCCCGCGCTACCAAGAGGATAAGGGTACCATTTTACCTAGTAAATGAACTGTATAGTTGTTGAATAAATAAATTTATAAAGTAGATTAGAATATAAAAGTATAAGTTTATGCTTTATGCCACAGTGGCGCTAGTAGTCTAGATATGTAGACTCTTTTATAATATTTGAATTTATGTTCTCTTTGATTGACGGCGTCGAATTAGTAACTTGTGTGCGGTGCGAACAATAAATGTTGAGTTTTTGACAGGAGAGCTAAGATTAATGTCACGCTCTTTTTTCATTGGACTTTTTAATTATTTATAGTGTCGATAAAGTGAGGTAAATAAAAGCGCGTGATTTTTGTAGTAAAAAGTACATTTAGTGAATAATTCATAAAGAACATTGAAATATCACAGCCTAGTGGCCACATCATTGCTTTGCATCAAATCTCCTCGTAGTCGACTCACGCGGCCGTTTTTTCAACTGTCATTGGCGATATCCGCCATCATTGTGAAATAAAATTTCTGTAATTTGTTACACGTGTTATTGGCAAAATTGTGGTATCTAATCACAGGGGCCACTGAAGAGTTGAAGTAGTATTCACTCTAAAGAAAGGAAAGAAACTATAAATGTTATATTTTTATTAAAGAAATCTAACACGTTTTTTTTATCGAAATACTGCCTAATTCCAATAATAGTCAGTCACTCTACCTTTAAATACTGGTATTAGTTGACTGAAAGCCGGCCTAATAGGGCCGACGGGTTCTCGAGTGGCGATCAAGCACCGGAAGACGGACTGGGCCCCGACAAGGTGGACCGATGACCTGGTGAAGGTTGCGGGAAACCCTGGAAGAAGTTGGAGGCGCAGGAAATCCTTGAAGGAGTCCTATGTTCAGCAGTGGACGTCTTTTGACTGAAATGATGATGATGATGATGAAAGTTGACTCCAAAATATTTGAGGGAAAGCTAGGAAACTAGCTAGCTAATGAAAACTTCATAATAATAACCTACATAATGCATCATGTTATAGTAAATATGACACGTATAATGTCACATTCTAGTCGCCAATATTTTAATATCTGATTGATGTTTGTCCCGACGCTGTTTGCCCAAACACAATTTGTGAAACTTTTTTAACAGAAACAAAACAAGCCGATCAATCAACTCTCCCTCATGCCTCAAACAGTTTTTATTTTTACAAACTCTTCTACGTTATTTTTCTTATGTTATTAAACTTTATATGTATAGGCTTAGAAGTATTCTTCTTCTAAGCCACTTAATAGTAATTATTCCAACATTTTTGATCAATATTCAATTTGGGAAAGCTAAAATGAATTCAATGAAAGTTACCATTTGAACTCTGAACCCTAATTGGGTAAGCCCAATATCTACAGCTCCTTTTCAAAAAACCAACTAACGTTTTTCAACAAGATTTTACAATATTCGTTCTTAAAGGAATTATTAATATATTTTTTTCTATAAAGACTTTCTCATAAGATGATTTCCTATATTTATTTATTTAAAATACTTTGTAATAATTACTTATCTACACTAATATTATAAAGAGGAAAACTTTGTTTGTTTGGTTGTAATGAATAGGATCAAAACCGCAGGACCATTTTGTAAAATTCTTTCACCATTCGAAACCTACATTATCCACGAGAAGCATAGGCTAAATTTTATTTTGTAAAAAAAATAGGGTTCCGTAAGATATTAGGGTTTATTGAACACAAGATGTTAAAAAATCAACCAGAAAAGTTACTTATTTTGCGTATGCTATCTAAATAATAAAATATAGAACCATAAAATGTGCCAATTAATTGTAGATCTTATAAATATCTACAAAAAAATCCCCGACACATTATATTATCTATGTCGAGTGAGGCACAACAACCATTTTATTATTTAAAAATCTTGGATTTTTGACACTATATTCAAATGCATTTATTTTATTCATGCTATTAATCCTTATCAAAATAAATTATTTCATCATTAAGTACAATTTGAGTAGATAATATTTAATTTGACTTATTAAAATTGGAAATTTGGTTTTGAAATTATGGCGAAATTAAAATATTACGATTTCTGCTGCAAGGCTCGTTGCGAAGTGAGCATCACCAAGAGATACAGTGCACTACTCCCAGGAATTTTAAATTCTATGAACCCTGCTGGGCTACCACCGCATGATCTGTCGTTAAAAGTTGGCACGCCGATAATGCTTCTCAGAAATTTAAGCCTTCCCAATATGTGTAATGTGCACGAGATTTCTTATAAAGGAGCTAAAAGATAATATAATAGTGCCGAAGATTATCTCCGGCCCTGCAGCTGGTGAATTAGGTCATATACCAAGAATACCCATGTTTCCTATTGATTTGCCTATACCCTGCAAAATGCTCCAATTTCCAGTAAAATTTCTTTCGCACTAATGATAAACAAATCCCAGTATATTTTGTTACCTGAAAATAATTTTACGTTAAATGTTGTTTATACAGAAGCTCTACAATAATCGCTTTAGTTATCTATCAAAACAACGGGTTGCACTCCGGGACTGGCAGAAGTGAAAACTTAGTATTATTTACATTTAAATATTTACATCATTAACAAATTTAACATCCTCATAAAGACAATCTATGCAGCCTGCGGATAATGACTGCATCGTCGATGTTAGTGTCGGTGTCTGTGAATTGACTTGTGAATCCTTTTGCTGACCGTGTCTTTTCTGGGCAGGCGTTTTGCAGCGGTAACCGTCATGCGGACGACTGCTATTTAGTGTGAAACAAAGTCGCTTTCTCTGTCCCTATTTCCTTATGTATGCTTAAATCTTTAAAACAACGCGACGGATTTTCATTCGATTTTTTTAAATAGATAGAGTGATTCAAGAGGAAGGTTTATGTGCAAAGCCGGGGTGGAACGCTAGTTATTTTATAAAACTTAAACCAACTTATGAAAAAAAAAAATTTAACCCAGCTTTTTTAAAAAAAGCCATTTTATATAATTATAATATTAACATATTTTCAAATCTTGAAATTACTACATCTTATAATTAGTACACAATTACCTGCTTAATTTTTATCTACTTATACCAGTCTCAAGTTTTCTAACATAAACAAAACGAAAACTTGTAATACCTACTAAAATACTTCACTTTGTTAATTTGATTAAAAACCTCTAATCGCGCGTCATACCCCATCATACTGGGGCCTACACTCACATTTATTTTTTTTATATATTTTGAATTGTGAATACTATGCATTTGAGGTACTGGGATTTGTAATTATTATAAAACAATGCACATTGCTCGTAGAAGCGATGGTCGATGGGGCAGTAAGGTTCTGGAGTAGCGGCCACGTACTGGAAGACGCAGCGTAGGGAGGCCCCCAACAAGGTGGACCGATGACATAGTGAAGGTCGCGGGAAGCCGATGGATGCTTGCAGCACAAGATTGGTCAGCGTGGAAAGCCTTGGGGTAGGCCTTTGTCCAGCAGTATACATCAATAGGCCGAAGAATAAGATAAAACAATGAAGAAAGAATTTAAAAGAAAATTGCTTATATTTTATCGGTATTCAAATTACTTTTCAGTGTAAATTATGGTAAAATAAAGCCAAACAAGCAATTTTATAGGCAATATAAATTCTCGTACTTATTGAAATATTCCCTTTGAAGGCAAATGTATTTGTCTTTAAACCTTCACACATTTCACTGTCGTGATTGATATTAAGGCTAAGAACAGACGAATTGCTTCAAACGGAATTTACAATAATGAAAATTTGGTATCGAAATTAAGTATTGATTTTGAATATTATATGCTTGTCAAGTCATTCGATTTGTAGGGTTAGCCCTAAGCTTGAAATTTTCTCTTTAATATTTCTGATAAAAATGGAACATGAAAATAATGAAACTGTTAATTTCATCAGATTTCAGCTGATCATGATCAAGAAGATCATTCGATTTCAAAACTGTGATGAAAATAATTTTATGCTCTGCAAATGCTCAAATTCGAAACTGCTGTCATTTTTAGAATAGCACTAAAGCTCTGGAATATGCTGCTTTTATATCCTTACTAATATTATAAATTGGAAAGTGAGTTTGTTTGTTCCGCTTTCACGCCGTAACTACTGAACTGATTGCTTTGAAATTTTGCAGACGTAAAGTTAGATTGGTTAGTTACTGGATTACATAATAGGGTACTTTTTATCCTAGAAAAAGATATTCCCGAGGAAAATCTATAAACGCTATATAACCGAATTCCACGCGGGCGAAGCCGCGGGCGAAAAGCTAGTTAGATAATAAAAATCAATGACGCTTTATTAACTATATTATTTATTATAATTACTCTACATAACTAAGCGGACCCCAGGCTCCAATGAGTCAAGCTATGCTCTAGAGTCCCTGATGGTTAAGTTGATAAAAAATCTTTAAAATTGATCGGAAGGATTTTACATATTTGTAATAGCTTACTAAAATCTCTTTTGCAACTTACTATAATCTTTATTACACAGAAATAAACATGATTATAAAAATGTTGATGATATGAATAACGAATTGCTGAAAAAAACAAAGTTAAAATTGCGGGGTAGCTCATATTCACATTACTGGGGACGGAAAAACTGTCTAGAATGCAGCTAAGGCACGAAGCAAATGACACCTGTGCTTTGTTTGAAAAATATATTAGTACAGTATCACCTCTTTCATCCGTCGCTCCGGTTCGGGTTACGAAAGTATAAACAGCTACTTTATACAGCTCTGCAGATTAAATCAATTTACGAGTGGAAAAAGTGATAATACAAACACCCAGTGTATTAAAAATTACGAACAAACCATCTAAAACAATAAGCAAATATAAATTAGAAGCAGAACTATTCGAAATTGGTGTAATTTTCACGCAAAAGATTGTAAATTCACTATAACCTCAAATATAACGACATTACACAGAAGTATACAGGTAGTGACAACCTCATCAGCCGAACTGTCAGCTGGTGGCATCTGACGTTGACAGCCACAGATATCTGTCAAGTGTCGCGTTATCTGACATTGACAATATTTGAAGGAGTTGCCACAACAAACGAAATCTCTACCATTTACTACTGTTACCAACATACACTATGGAAGAACGATTGAAGTTTTTCTCTGTAAACTAAACGAAAAATCAACTAACAAAAACATTAACTGCAGAAATAACGAAAAATGTAATGGAAGCCTTAGATGAAAGGTTTAAAATGCTAAAGAAGAAAATGATATTCTCAAAAGCAACATAACAAGTCCGGAGAAAAAAATGTCTTATTTGGAAAGGTAGAAACGAAAGAATAACTTGATCATTTTCGGAATTGAAGAAAAGGGAAAGATCGTATTTGAATTAGTTGATTATGAAAAAGACATTATAGCAGAATCAGGGACTTTTTTAGTGTGAAAATAATCGCCCGGTGAAAATATCTCTAACCAAAACATGGAAGAAGCATCTTATTCTGAAAAATAAGATCAGCTTACCCGCAAATGTGTATGTAAATGAGGACTTTCCTAAGAACGTTCTTGAAATACGGAAACAGTTACAACCAAAAGTTGAAGAGGAAAGAAAGTATGGAAATTTAGCTTTTATCAAGCATGACAAGCTAGTTGTAAAAAAAACCAGGGATGACTAATAAAGAAAAAGGTAAATAGAGAAATGAGGATCACGAATGGCTCCACCACAGAAAAAAACAAATATAACAACAACCCAATATTCAAAAACAGGGGAAGTCAGCAAGCCAAAAGACATCTAAGACCCATTATCCTGCATTATGTTGAGCGTGGTAGGTCCAACTCACTCTCAGGGAACTCAAAAAACTAAGAAGAAATATCGTTACCCGGAACCACAGTTGCCAAACTATAATCAAATCAACTATAAAACCAATTTCCCCAAGGCGGCTGGTCACCGTGGGGTTAAGTGACCAACATCCTTCAACAAAACTACAAATAGAACGAAGTCTTCCCACAAAAAGAACTGAAGTATTCAACATTGCAACACTAAACACAAGAACCCTCAGTACCCAGGAAAGTTTATTAGAATTGGACCAAGCATTAGAACACATAAAATACGAGATCCTAGAAATAAGTGAAATGAGAAGACCGGAAAAGAAAACAACAGAGTATGATAATTATATTTTGTTTCAAAAAGAAAAGACAGGAAGAGGAGTGGGCTTTATTATCAGAAAAACACTAAAGCAATACATACGGAACTTGAAAGGGATTTCAGGCAGACTAGCAGTTCTCAACATAAATTTACCTAGATATAAAAAGACATGGACGATCATGCAAGTATACTCACCAACCGAATTAGCATCTACAAACGATATTGAGGACTTCTACACCAACTTATCAGATATTGTAAAGGACTATCAAAATAATAACCTCATTGTAATGGGCGACTTTAACGCTAAAGTTGGCGTTAAAATGTCTAGTGAAGAAAAGATATTAGGCAAATATGGATATGGTAAGAGGAGCCCAAATGGATTTCGGCTAGTCAACTTTCTACACCAATATAACTTGACACTACTCAACTCACTCTTCAAAAAGAATCCTAAAACCAAATGGACCTGGGTATCACCTGATGGAGAGTACAAAAATGAGATTGATTATATAATAACGAACAAGCCAATGCTCTTCAATGATACAAACATGATACAAAACTTAAATTTCAATACGAACCATCTAATGGTACGTAGCTGCTTAAGGAAACATCCTAACAAAAAAACTAGACCTAACTTGTCAAGCAAGTTGCTGCTACCAGAAGAATATGGCAACTATATCGATACCTCGTCCATAAAGCCTCTTCTAGAGATAGTTAACTCAGACAACAGTGTTCTCGAGAAGTATGACAATCTAGAAAAACACCTATCACAAGCGACAAAAGGAAAGGTAGTGTCAAAAGCAAAATTCAGTGCAAAAACGTCGATACTGTTAGAAGAAAGAAAAAACTTAATTGAAAATAAAATGCTACCGAGCACGGAATATGGTAGCAAATTATCCATGATAAGCAAAGAAATTAGGAAAAATATAAGGAAAGACAGAAAAACAAGAAGAAGGAAAACGTTTGAAAAGGAAATAGAAAAAAACAGGTGGTACAAAAGTACAAAAAAAGCGCTAAAAGAATTGAGAGAGCATGGAAAGGAATGGATAGCAAAATTAAAAAATAGGAAATCTAAACAAACTACGAACCGCAAAGAGATTCAAGAGATCGCTACAGAGTACTATAGAAGTCTGTACTCAAATAAAAATGTCGAAGAGGACAATAATAGTATAAACACTAAAACAGAACACACAGAACATAGTCCCACAAATACTTAAACAAGAAGTAGAGAAAGCTATCTTGTCACTAAAATTAGAAAAAATACCGAACGAATTAATGAGAGGCACAATGGAAGAACTAAGCCCAATACTTACCAAGCTCTTTGATGACATCATAAACACAGATATCATCCCAAAACAATGGGATGAATCCCACATCGTATTGCTCTATAAAAAAGGGGATAAGAACAACATCGGCAACTACAGACCAATAAGCCTTGATCAAGCCTTTATCACACGTACATAAAATCTTCGCAAAAATAATATTGCAGAGAATAACGCAAACCCTAGACGATAATCAACACAGCACTATTGATCACATTCACACCTTTAAACAAATTATAGAAAAATATCATGAGTACCAAAAAACTGTATACATATCTTTCATTGACTATTCAAAGGCTTTCGATAGTATAAAACATGATTACATCTGGTTAAGTTTAACAGAACAAGGAGTCGAAAATACCTACATAAAACTAATAAAATCCATCTACAATAACAGCAAGGGTCGCATAAAACTATAATCAATAGGTGAATCATTCCCTATAGAAAGAGGCGTGAGGCAAGGGGAGCCACTATCACCCAAACTGTTTAAGGCAGTGCTCGAACACATCTTCCGGAAATTGAATTGGAATGATCTGGGACTAAAAATTAACGGTCGTAGACTGAACCATTTAAGATTCGCAGATGATATCATCTTGCTCGAAAATGATGCAAAACTATGTAACTGTAATAACTGTAAACTCGGAAATAAAGGCTATTATTATTATCACCTCTTTGACACCGATGTGTAGCCCGTCAACAGAGGTATCCAAACGCAGACATGTTTTGTATAATTTAAAATAAATTCATTGTTTTAACCCCAAAAAATTAGTTTAATATTCTATTGTTAGGCAGCCCTATTGTTAACACGTTGTTCGAATATTTAAGTGTCAGATCACCTGCTAGTGTACAGGCACACTGTGTCGCACTCTTTAGTTACATAAATTTCTAGTTCTCTGAAAACAAGGAAACACCATTAATTTACACAAAAATGGAAAAAATCCTCGAATACGAGAAATTTCTTAAACAAATAAAAATTAATTTATGGCTTGCGGGGTTTCCTTACGGTGAATCTAAGATTAACTTTAGATTCTTTGCCATTTATATCCAACTTTTATTGATGCTTGTCTTCGAAATATCTTTCTTTGTTTCAAAAATATCGGCGGAGAATTTCCTCGAGCTAACGCAACTAGCTCCGTGCTTGGGAATAGGAATATTAACATTATTGAAAACCGCAGCCATAGTACAGAAAAGAATGAAAATCTACGAATTATCTGAGTGTCTAAGAAAACTCTATCAGACAATTTTGAAGGATAATAAAAAAATTAGCCTTGTGAAAAAAGATCTCACTCTTCTCAATCTTTTGATTAAATACTATGTCATTTTGAACGTAGTGCTCATTTCAGTGTACAATTTTTCTACTCCATTTATTATATTGTATCATTATTTTATTACAAATGAGGTGATATATAAATTGCCATACGCAGTACTGTTGCCATTCTCAACGGAGGCCTGGCTGCCTTGGACTGTTGTGTACATGCATTCAATTATGTGTGGTAAGTAAAATCCTAAAGCCTTCAAGTTTTATGGTTCCAGACAGTAAATTGTCTGACAATTTTCTTTGACGCGAAGCCCGATTGTATTTGGCTAAAAATAAATATCAAGACAGAACTATATTTTATCTAATTTAACAGTTTGGTTTTTAATTTCAGGTTTCATTTGTGTATTATTTTATACTGCAGTAGATGGTCTCTATTTTGTTCTTTCTACTCACGTGTGTGTCAATTTCAGTGTCATTAGTGACATGATCAAAAGTTTAGATAAAACTACAGTGGACCGTTTGGCAACCATTGTTAAAGAACATCAATACATTTTGAAGTAAGTAAATACCACCATTCTTATATTAATATACTTTAATTCACGAGACAGTCTATATAAATATTGATGCAATTAAGATTTTAGTTAATGTTTCAAAGATGTCTATGAAGATTCATCATTTTACTGCTATAGTCGATTAGTAGATAATTATTGCGTTCCATTATTAGATGAATCTGAGGCAAAATTATCCTTATTGCGTGTTTTCGTATTACTTACCAATTACATTCTCCGTCAGTTGTTACACATTGTAATTAGGAAAAAAAACAGAAATTATCCTGTCAAAAAGAAACCTGTGTTGTATTTAGTCTTATTTGGTGAGATCAATGACATACACGCGATATAAGTCCACGATATTTGGATTGAATCCTATTTGGTAAATCTCCTTACTCTGAACCCACCGCTATCACGTGTTTATGAATTCTATTTGGGCAGATATCTTGGTTTTTAATCAGTATTTAATATCTAAATCGCATCGTTTTTACTGTTTGTCAGCTTGTTATTATAATGTACACTGAATAACTATGATCATATTATGGTACGAAATGAATAAAAATGAAGCAGAAATCAGTTACATAAAAATAGATTAATTTGTTACAAAAAGTAGTGGAACCAAAACGTGAAATCTTACTTTCTATTATAAATATTACGAAAAAGCAAAATTTTGTGAGAATGGATGGCTATAGAAAGGATTTTGATGAAACTTTACAGTAGGTGTAGTACTTTATAGCTTAAATTGCAATATTCTTACGGAATGACATGAACACTTATACTGATGAAACCACGGGGCGCAAATGGAGGGCTGCATTCGCCATGAAAGCAACTAATGGGGTAGTTGACTAAAAAAACTAGTTAGTCCGTCAGTCAGATTTCCAAAAAATACTAGACACGTATTTTTTATTTTTTCATATAAACAAAAAATAAGGAGAAACAATACGTTGAAAACTCGTGTGACCTCACTGCACGCTACATTTTTAGCGCGCAGTGAAGTCACCAGCCACCACTCCTGATCTTTGATGCCTTTTATATTTGTCAATTTTTATTGATTTGATAAAACAAAATACACGTATCCAATATTTTTATATAATCTGAATGACGGACTAAATAGAATCAATTTTTTTAACCCAGAAAACATCCCTATTACTCAAACTATATTAGTATTTTTAATGAATAAAGCCCACAAGCTGTCATAGATAATTAAATATTAATAAAACTAGGAGACATAATCAAATAATCAGCCATTATTAACAATTTCAGGCTTGGGGAAGACTTGGAAGATATTTTTACGGCGTCCAATCTGTTTAATGTTCTGGTCGGCTCTTTGGAGATATGCGCGCTGGGATTTAATTTAACGGTAAATTTAATTAAAATCATGGTAATTTAATGGAAACATGTGAAGCTGTTTCAGTCTGGGGAAATGTATGTTACATCACGTAGTTGTACTTAATTTCTGTTGGTAATTTTTACGTTTATCGAAGCTGTATTTTTATTGATACTTTTTACATTAATAACCCTTAACACATCATATATAAGAAAGATGTGGTTGTCGATCTCTGCCGTGGACCGATGGACAAACGCTTTTACACAAATCCGTTTTTATAATACTTTGGTATGATATTTCAACTGTCAGATAAATTTTCACTAGAGAAAAAAAATTCACTCTTTCAAATATTTCCTGCAATATTTACAAAAAAATATCTGACTAAAAATCAATGTTTAGTGGTTTTATTAACTTTACAGACCGGGGGCTGGGAAGAAATTCCTGGCTACATCCTATTTCTTCTTTCCGTGCTTTTGCAAATCCTTATGATGAGCGTCTTCGGTGAAAACATGATAAGAGAGGTAATATTCATACTTCGGTTAATTTTATTATAAAACGTAAATTAAAACGAATATATAAATTTATTAATCTGAGTATTTTTAAACAGAGCAAAAATATTGGAGACGCCGCGTATCAATGCAAATGGTATGAAATGGATCAAAAATCTAAGAAGATTATTTTAACAATAATGATTAGGTGAGTAAGAAAAATATGTGATACTGAGTAAAGGTAGTGAAAGTTATTTAGATAATACTAAATAAAGTTATTTAGTATTAGTTTTAAGGATCAGGTTAAGTTACGCTTCACGCAGTTATTACTTGGATGGGTGAACTTACCAACTAATATTATAAATGCGAAAGTTTATGAATATAGATGAATATTTGGTACACTTTCACGCAAAAACTACTGAACGAATTTGGATGAAATTTGGCAGAATACAGATAGTTTATAACCAGAAATAACGTATAGGATACTTTTTATCCGAATATTCCCGCGGGATCGAGAGTTAAGTGGATGAAACCGGGGAGCACAGCTAGACTTGCTAAGACTCCTACGTATCTCGAAAGTAACATAAAGCTGCTGGTCCTGGCTATCATTCGTAGATCTTTGAGAGTCGTTACGCCCGAAGCCTGAAGGTCTGTTACCCATTCTTTCGAAGGGATATCGTTTTAAACAGTAACTGGGTGATAGAGGAAGTCGCTCCATGTATACCTAGTACTGGTATTCAGCTGCATGCGGTTAGACTGGTTGCTGACTTCAACATAGTATTTTTTTTTTTAATTTATAAACAAGCGCTTGACCGCAATCCCGCCTGATAGTAAGCAGTGATGCGATCGTTGATGGTAAAGCACGCTAGTTTATTAAGAGCCTATTCACTCAGAAAAACTGAGCGAATAGGAAGGAAGACGGCAGTTGAGCGAGGTGATGCAATGTTAAACCCAAGAACACGACCAACGATGCTGCACTAAAGGGAGATTGATCTGAAGACCCTCCACGACCAAACTCCCAACACAACAACATTAGGCGCATACTACCTGGCACACATCACAACACAACTGCTCAGACCTGTCCTCCGTACGGCTTCACCAGACATCATGCCGGAACACGACAAATCGCTTGGCGGCAAGGCTTTGTCTGGTGGGTGGTAACTTCTGCCGGTGGCCGATATTATGGCCTACCACCGAGTTAGGCGAAGGCTATTTAAATGATGATAGTAGGTTATTAAATAGAAAAAAAATATTCATCCATGAACCCACAGTACATAATATATCAGCCTATAATGTTCCCACAGTTGGGACACAGGTCTCTCGGTGAGAGGAAGTGGGCCTTAATCTACTACGCTAGCTCAGTATTGACATCTACCAACCCGCAGTTTACAGATTCCTCACGATGTTTTTCTTCATCATTTTGATAGCAGCGGTGATGAAATAATTTACACAAAGTAAAGCACCTGAAGCGGTTCGAACCTACGACCTACAAATCATAAGTCGCGGCCAATTGACTTTTTAAATAATAAGAATAGCTGGTCGTTCTGATCAACTCAAGACAATGTTTGTGTTCTTTCGACGTATACGTTATTTGAGTCCATATAATTTGCTTTTTACAATGCATAAATATGTGAGCTGTTACGCCTTCTATACCTGGGGCTTTTATTTAGGTATTAAGTTTTTACTTATTTACATTTTAATAATATTTTATTTTTGCTTTGCTGGTATTTTGGCGTGGTTAGATGGAATATGGCAAATCATTTAATCGATGTTGTGTCCTCTTTTGTTCACTACTATGCCTACATAGTGTTGTATAAAGTCAAGTATTTTTATTTCTTTAAATGAACAGACAGCTATGCTGCTGGGGAGTTTGTTCCGCTACTTCTTCACGGCAAAGCACTAGGAAACAGCGAAGGGCGTTTTGGGGAGACTGTCTTATATAATATTGACGTTCAAAAAGTGCTGATTCTCAGCCTAATTTGAATAAATGACTTTTTGTTTTGATTTCAATACCATTCAAAATTGTTCAGACCTTAATAAAAAAAAAGGAGTTCAGCCGTGGGGTATTAAAATAAAATTAAGCGAAAGTTCTTCTTTAAAGAAGTCCAATAAAAGGTGGGAGTTCTTTTATACTATAGCAATAAATGCTTGCCCTAATGAAATTACTCAAGTTTCATAATTACTTATGTAGATCAGTTTTTTTTTTCATTAGCGGTATAGATAATGCGGAATAATAAAATATTGGTACCTGCTTATAATTCGTTCACATTTATTTTACCTCTGATTTTGCGTCATTGTGCATTCAGCAGTGATATAAAAGTCTGTGAATTGGACAGTCATGCAAACTTAGAGGTATAGAAACAGAACGAATTGTACTTCAATTAGGCTTTTTTGGCGTGTGACGAAAATTGGAACTAACGCAGCCATCATTTATATTAATGATACAAGTGAGAATTACATTTTATTTAAGCGCGAATAAATTGTGATGCTTATTCTCGATACTATACGGTTGCTGTTATCACAGATAAAATAACTGTAAACGAACTATACTGGATATGAAATTTTCTGATAATGTGAGAGTTTCTAGACTGAGGATGACTGTGGATCATTTATCATCATTTAATGTTCCAGGTCTCTGAAACCTCAACAGCTGACAGCTTACAAGTTTTCTACAATCAGTTACGGGAGCTTTACAAAGGTATCTTTTTTACATTTGCTTTATTTTAACTTAGTTTGTCTAATCTAATGCAGATTTCTTCATATAAAACTCTGAAAAAAATATAATTAAACCACATAGATTACTAAAAATGTATATTTTCAACATTTTCAGATCATAAGCACTTCGTGGTCATACTTCACTATTCTTCGAACCGTTTATACGCCGCCAGAAGTTTCGCATTCCGAATAAATAAAAATGAAAAATTTGAATGTAGCTGTTGACCCTTTGACGCTTTTTATGTACGACATACAAGTTTTTCTGTCTATTCACTGTGTGTATGCACGTTTGTCGATATTGTTTGGATCACTATTATAGAAGCGTGTAGAGGGACTAGCTTTTTCTACGACGCCATGTTTACGCTACCGTGAAGAAATCGTGGCGACTACATAGTAATAATAACGTTTATGAAGTAATTGTTTACAATGTTACACAACGTTATATAATAGGCTATAATTTATTGTAACGATAGTGTTAGACATTTGTAACCGTACTAGGCAAAAGCCTGTGTTTCGGTTATCAGCGCCCAAATCCTTAAAAAGTATACACTAGATATAGGTAGAGCTTTGAGTAGAATCCACACTTTGTAAATTTACAAGTTCAAACAGAATAAATTAGTTAAATTTAATGCAACAAAATAACTACAACTATACCAAATAAAATTTACATTTTATAATTTGACAGAAAATAATTATAATAGGAAATCGTGGCGAGTACATACGAGGCAACCGCTGGTTCAATAAATGTACTGTTTTTTTTTTAATCTAAATACATTACGCATTTAAATTACGCACACAGCAGATATCACTTTACAAATTACTAGCTAAAACTTGTTAAGAACTTATTATTACGGATGCCGATATTTACTGATAAGATAAGTAAGTGTTATTTGTTCTAAGTACATATTTAACAGGCACTGATTGTAGGAAACATAAAACCTATGATAAGCTAATGATTATCTCAAGGGAAATATGTTTGAAAATGTCAAAGATTTGATAGGCAATAAGGCAGATTTTCCTGTGTCTAAATAAATATGAACAATAGAGAGTTGGTTTTATTTTCTGATTAATCCATTTAATTTATCCCCAAAAAAAATGAAATTTCTTTTTATGAACTATGAAATCTTTTTTATCTATGAGGAATAAAAATAAATATTCATACCTTATTATAAAAAAATACTTAAATAAATTAGTTGCAATTAGCCAAGTTTCACTTTTTTACATTAACTAGTGCTTGGCCGCAATCCCGCCTGATGGTAAGCAGTGATGCAATCGTCGATGATAAAGTGCGCTAGTTTATAAAGCTTATTCACTCAAAAAATTGAGAGAATAGGAAAGAAGACCGCAGTTGAGTGAGTTGATGCAATGTTTAACCCAAGAACACGATCTGGATACCCTCTAGGACCAAACTCGGGAGTTTGGTCGATAAGATGGGAGTTGTGTCCCGACACAACTACATTTGGCTCATCGTGCCCGGCACACATCGCAACACAACTGCTCAGACCCGTGCTTCATACGCCTTTACCAGACATCATACCGGAACACGACGAATTGCTTGGCGGTTCTCATTTTATTATTCTGAAAATTTCGGTTGCTGGTAGAAACTAGCCATCGAAGATGAAAACTAGCCAAGTCACACCTTAGGCTATAATATAGTATCCTAAGTTATAAAAAGAAATGATATTTTATGTTATTATATATAAATGAATTTCAGGACTGACTATTGGAAGTTGGCAATCATTTAGATCTCACTTTCTTTATCGTTGAAGTCAACAACTAAGGCATATATCATAATATTGAACTTGACTTTCATTTCGCATTTATGTTTTAGATGAGATAGTAAAATTATATAAGACAGGTCCCCCAAAAACGTCCGCCATACGGCTTGTTAGTGCTTTCACTGAGTAAAAGAAGTAGCGCAATAAACTTTGCTATAGCACAGTTATCTGTTCATTTAGACAAAACCTAACTTTGCACAACACAATGCATGTAAAGTAACTAAAATTATAAGAGACTAGAATTAAGAGACTCCGGATCACTTCAAAGAAATGGATAAAATCTAATACTTTCAAAAACATACAGGGTGTATCTGACATTGTAACGCAAACTTCGCGAAAAGGCTACACTGTATGCCACTAACAAAATTATGATAGTCATTTATGTCATTAATGAACGGTTACAGAATTCACAGTGTTTAAAAAAAGTGTCGGCTCGGCCTTTGAACGTTGCAAGCGTGCCGCCGTGCGGGTTTGTAGGTATGACATTGATCCCTGATGTGAACTCTATTAAATCAGCTGATAAAATTTCGAGTTTTATTTTCATTGCGCTTTTTTATGTAATTAGCGAATTAATTAATTTTTACTTTAAAATCGTACTGGGTTATAAAAGTATAGCAATTATGAACGGTCTAAAGTAAAAAACTACGTCTATATTTTTTTAAATCATGAAAAATCCGACGAATAATTCCACCACTACGGGGTTCAGAATCATGTACTGGATCCATGGTACTCGTTTGTGCGTCGATGTCAGATACACCCTTTATTTAGAAGGAAAAACTTTCAGCTAATGTTAAAAAAAAAGACTAAGCTAAATAAATATTAAAAAATAGGTAGATGCCTACAGAAGAGTAGCGTAAGCTAAGTAAACCCCTCAATGCCTATTATAATATTTGAGATATTACCATACACTTACCGACGAGCAAGTCATAAGGCACTGTTATTACAGTTGTTCCAAACTTTGGCTTAAAATCATTATTTTGTTGAAACAATGGGCAATTAACCAATATTAAACCCACCTGTTCCTTGCTTGATGTGAAATATTACTTGCGGGATACACAAACTTTCCAACCGGCCACACGATTATTTTTGATGTTATTTGAACTTTGTTCATGTAATTAAGGCCAGATTTTTAGTCACATAACTTATATCTAAAGAGTAAATATTCATTAACAGGATTCCTATACAAAATTCCTTAAAATGAAAGTGAAGTTCTCGGTGGTAGGCTATAACATCGGCTGTCGGCAGAAGTTATCACCCACAAGACAAAACATTGCCGCCAAGCTATTAGTCGTGTTACGGCTGAATGTCTGGTGAAGTCGTACAGAGGACGGGTCGTGTTGCGATATCTTTCGGGTATGGTGCGCGAAATATTGTTGTGTCGGGAGTATGGTCGTGGAGGGTCTCCAGATCAATCTCCCTCTAGTGTAGCATCGTTGGTTGTATTGTTGGGTTTAACATTGCATCACTTCGCCTAACTGAAGTCTTCTTTCCTATTCACTAAGTTTTTTTGAGTGAATATTCTCTTAATAAACGCTAGTTTATTGATTAACTGCATCACTAGTTTATAATTATAAAAAAAATCATGTCGACTTAAAAAATAGCCCTAACTCATATATCGAATGTATAAATACGCGTAACGAGGCTGAATGTCATTAGTTTTTCTTGTTATTATGATATATTTTTCTTGTAACAAAGAATACATCACTACAAACTGCAGTTGGTGCTATTCGAGAATTGAGAACAAACATAAAAGAGCGTATAATACGGTCGAATTGAGTTGCCTCCTCCTTTTTGAAGTCCGTTAAAACAGTAAAGATAAATTTTTGCTCCTTACCGCACTTTACGAAATGTTTTAGTGCAATTAGCAGAAGTCCACTAGTGCCGTTTGCGCTCACGTAGGCACTTATGAACTTCTGCTGATTGCACTGAATTTCAATAGTGAAATCAGTGTGTCTACGTTGAGTTTATATTACGAGACTCGATCGTCGATATCGACCGCGTTTGACTCATAGATTGGCCGCTTTACGGTTGTAAGAACTCTCAACGAATAAGAGCGCCAAACTCATGGTAGCCACAGAGTGCTCTGAGCGGAATATCTCACATCTTTTAATATTGAAAGTACCTGTCTTTAGATTATATTGATTGATATATTGACATTGTTATTTATTATTATAAATAACACCCGTCAGCCTATTTCAATTACGACGATTGTGTCAGAGGCCGAAAATTGCCGGCGTGAATTCTAACGGTTCAACTAGCTTTTTTTTAAAATGTTGTAACTTCAATTTAAAAAGAATAAAGATAAAAAGAAAGAGAAAGGTAATGTATTCTGGTATATTAGTTACGAAAACAAAGCGAGCCAAAAAACGGCCACGAAAGAAGGAAATATTAAATAAAAGTACTAGTTGCGTCGCGTGGCTTCCCCCGCATAAATTTCAATCCAGTTGAAATATCTACATGTTTGATAAATTTCATCCTAGTCCATCGAGACGTTTTCTTTTTTTGCAAGAAACAGTAATAAACAAACATTGATTCAGCCATTCATACAACCTTTTACGTTCATACCTAATATTGGTTGGATAGTTAGTATAGGAGTTACAGGTATTAACAAAGTTGTTTTTTGTTTATGCACAATCTGAAAAAAGTTTGTTCATAAAAGCAACTAAATTGATTCCAATCATTTTTAGCTGACTTCAAAAAGGAGGGGGTTACTCATTTCGGCCGTATATATGCTTTTTTATGTTTGTTTGCGGATAACTTCGTCGCTTATGAACCGATTTTGATAATTCTTTTTCTGTTGGAAAGAAGACATTCCCAAGGTGATCCCATGATAAGGACATCAGGGTTTGATTCTAGAAGACCAGAGAATTCAAGGGGCAAATCATAGGGGCAACCAGTGCGTTTGTAAATTTTTTCATTAAGTATTTTAGCGTCAGCATCCAGTCTAACCGGATGCAGCTGAACAGTACTTTTCACAACTAAAAAGTGTAAAATATTTTTTTTTTACAAAAAAAAACAACCGACTTCCAAAAAACACTACAAAGTGAAAAATAACTAATTTCGGAAGTCGGTGTCAAAAACTAATATAAAAAAACCAAACACACCGACTTGCGAAATTAGTTGTGTTCAACTACAGCCAGAATTGTTTATTTTAGTTATTTTCATAGTCTTATGACTTATGGGATTCTTCTCTGGGGAACTTGTGCGGACATCAATACCATCTTTGTTTTACAGAAAAGGGCTGTTCGAGCCATTTACAACCTTGGTCCTAGAGATTCTCTTAGAGAAAAATTCAGAGAGGTGGACATTCTGACTGTAGCTTCACAGTATATATTTAAAAATCTTATGTATGTACATACAAATATATCAGATTTTAAGAAAATAAGTGATATTCATAATATAAATACCAGGAACAAACACAATCTTGCTGTATATCACACTCGTCTCCACAGAGTAGGCAACTCGTTCATGGGTCAATGTATACACTTTTACAACAAGCTTCCCATGGACATTCGAAACTTACCCATTAAACGATTTAAAAACTATATAAAGGCCAAACTTTGCAAAAAGGGATATTATAAAATCACAGATTATTTAGAAGACAAAAAAGTTCTTGGGACTGAGCTGCTCGCTCTGTTAAGAATTATTATTAAGCAATATGCGTAATTATAAGGTAAATTAGTGTAAACATTCTCATTTTTAATGTTTGGACTTGAAAAAAGACGATGATCCCTGAGTTTGTTTCGGCTATTTCTTCTCAGAGGTAGTCAGTTAGGAAATGCCGGCTTCATCTAGTTAAAAAAAATAAAATAAAAAATGCATGACGTGTAAAAGTGATCGGTGATCCTACTTGCTTAATAAACGATTTCATTTCATTTCACTTCAGTTATTTTTCACTTTGTAGTGTTTTTTGGAAGTCGGTTGTTTTTTTTTTACAAAAAAAATTATATTACACCATGTTATATTTTTTCCCAAACACCTACATTTAAAAATTGTTGCAGTGTGGTTACCGAGCGCGCCGTGAGTGAGTGTGGTTATAGATCACAGTACTGCGCACGCCTGCGCAACAGCTGACGCCAGAGGTCAACCGCCAGAGCGCTGCGTGGTCCATATTTTTGTTGTTTTACATGATATCTTGTTTAAATTTTGTACGTAAATTCTTTACTAAAAAGTACTGGACACCTGTCGTGTTTCGGGTTTCGTATAAAACAAAAATAATGTTGTATATGTCAGGACCTACATATATCGGCCAATAACCTAAAACCCGCTTTGTGACTCCCGCCATCTAGTGTCCCGATCTGAAACAATCTAATCTGCAATCGTGACATGTTCGCCATACTTGTAAGCAAATGAGTTTATGGAAAAATAATTGTAATTCTTATAGAACAAAGTTCATTTTACGATGCAAATTTAAACATTTTTACAACTGCTGATAGGGTGCTGGTCAAGCTAAAGTCTGCTTAATTACTAGCGAAATGCGGTTAATGTTTATTTAACTTGCAACAACACCATTGTAAAATCCATTTGGAAAGGACTTTACCTTAGCAGACATCATCATCATCATCAACTTTTTTATCGTCCCACTGTTGGGCACAGGTCTCTTCTCTTACAGAGAAGGATTGAGCGTAATCACCACGCTTGCTCAATGCGGGTTGGCGATTTTAGACTTAAAGTCCAGGTTTTCTCAAGATGTTTTCCTTCACCTTGTAATCAATCATTGGTGTCCGAAATATACTTAGAAAGTACATATAACTTTATAAAAGTTACATTGGTTCTTGCCCAACCTGGAATCGAACCCGCACACTCATACTTGAGAGGCTGGTGTTTTAACCACTAGGCCACCACGACTTCAACAGACATACCACGCACAAAAGTCCACTGGAAGGACTAAGTGCGAAAACCAAACCCAAACGCCAAACCTTAGCAGACTGGTTCATCATTATCATCACCATTTTAACAAAAGACATCCACTGCTGGACATTGGCCTCCGCCAAGGATCTCTACGACGACCACTCCTGCTCCTCTCGCATTCAGCGGTTTTCTGCGACCTTCACCAGGTCGTCGGTCCTTGTCGGGGGCCTGCTTCCACTGAGACGTACACACGCACTGGTTAATTTTATTTAACATTAATTTCATTCAGAAACTACAGTCTCATCAGTAAGTATTATATTCATTTGAGAAGTGGTGACCCGTTATACTTTCCTCACGAACTGTAAGTCGTAGGTTGAAACAACGCCTAGCGCTTTGCTTTGTGTAAATGATTTAAACACCACTGCTCAAAACGAGGTGTAGGAAAACATCGTGATGAAACCTGGCAAATTCTAAAACCGAAACATTTGTGGGAAGTGGGAACATTTTATGCTTATATCTTTATGTCTCCAGATTAATCTCCCTCTCCGCAGCATCGTTCGGTTTAACATTGCATCACCTTTTTTTTTCCGGTGTGGAAATCCTCATAGGATGTCCGCCACCCTGGGGTGGGCGACGGGGTCTGTCAGACTTTTACTGACTAAAACCACCCCGATGTCTCTTCTATCACGAGCGCGCGTGGGGCCGCGGGAGTCTAAATTCTTCCACGGCCCCACACTCTCGTGCTGGCACGGTCTGTCCGGGATCACCTCGCTTAACTGCCGTCTTCCTTCCTACTCACTAAGATTTTTAAGTGAATAAGCTTAATAAACTTGCGCGCTTTACCATCAATGATTGCATTACTGCTTACCATCAGGCGGGATTGCAATCAAGCACTAGTTTAAATTATTAAAAAAAAATTCCTCACAATCATCCATCATCATCATCATCATTATTTCAGCCGAAAGACGTCCACTGCTGGACATAGGCCTCCCCCAAGGCTCTCCACGACGATTGGTCCTGCGCTTCCCGCATCCAGCGGTTTCCCGCGACCTTCACCAGGTCGTCGATCCACCTTGTGGGGGGCCTACCCACGCTACGTCTTCAGGTGCGTGGTCGTCACTCGAGAACCCATCGGCCCCATCGGGCATCGGTCCTACGGGCAATGTGTCCAGCCCACTCCCACTTTAGTGCAGCCATCCATATTCTTAACAAAATCAAGAACTGTTGTATATACAACAAGTACAACAATTTTTTTATCATCATCATCATCAGCATATTATGTTCCTACTCCTGGGACACAGATCTCCTCTTGTTGAGAGAGAGTGGGCCATAATCTACCACACGGGCCCAGTGCGGGTTGGTAGATGTCACATGTCTTCGAAGTTTTACTTCTAGAACATGTCGGTTTCCTCACGAAGTTTTCCTTCACCGTTTTGAGAACATTGGTGATGAAAAAATTACGCAAATTAAAGCGCCTGACGGGGTTCGAAGCTATGAACTACATCTTGTAATTCGTGGGCGATACCATTAGACCACAACGTCTCTATTTTTTTATTATCATCAACCTTTTTATCGTCCCACTGCTGGGCACAGGTCTCCTCTCATACAGAGAAGGCGTAATCAATAAGCGTAATCACCACGCTTGCTCAATGCGGGTTGTTTTCCTTCACCTTCAATCATTGGTGTCCAAGATATATTTAGAAAGTACACATAACTTTAGAAAAGTTGCATTGGTACTTGCCTGACCTGGAATCGAACCCGCGCACTCATACTTGAGAGGCGGGTGTTTTAACCACTAGGCCACCACGACACACAAATATATTTTTTTTAATACATGTAATTAGCACCCACGCAATAAGATAGCGTTAATGATTTATCGGTTATCAATACTAGATTAGGTACTTGGTAATCAATCAGGTGGTCTTGTATTTTCACTACACAAATATTAATTAACGTCGTGCGTAGGTACTTATAGCGATTAAGTTGTTGTCATTAACAGATTATAGAGAAGAATCAGTGAATGTTTTTTTACATTATTTTCACCTTGAAATTCCTTATCATTTCTAGTCTTTACCTTTGTCTAAAGCCTATGTACAGACGACAGCACATTAAACTACTACAGTCTGTCAAATTACTTTATTAGATTTGCAATTTTATCGCTAAAGTGTTAAGGCTCAAGGTTGAATGGGAATATTTGAGAGGTACAGGTACCTTGACCTGTTTGTTGTCCATCATACTCGATTTAAAAATTGAAGCTCTGAATGCGTTCGGACAAATTTATCATCGGCAGACAAATTTGGAATACTTACAATTTCTTTCTTACAAAAATATGTAGACGCCTTTGATGCCTTTCGAGCTTGGGAGTAGAGATTTCCTCGAACCTAAACTTTTGGTTCAAAGGGTCCAAGGCCAAGGTTGCCAGGAAATTTGGCGTTATCGCAAAGGTCCGGCGATACTTCACACCAGGACAGCTGCTAATCAAAGCACAGGTCCGATCGTGTGTGGAGTACTGCAGCCATATTTGGGCTGGTGCTGCAATATGCCACATGGCTACTTTGGATTGAACGATTGCATCACTGCTTATCATTAGGCGAAATTGCGGTTAAGCACTTGTTTATAATTTACAAAAAAAAACCTCAATTTTATTCTGTGACAAAAATTAACCGTCACATATTATTTCCATTTTCGAAATATTAAACGATGCAATTCTTATTGTATCTTCAATTTACGATGGAAATAACACACAATGTAAATGATTCTTTACTCAATAGTCCTGACGGCATTACCGATGGGTAAAGAATTCCTCAAACTGCCGGAAATCTCTAGTTGATTGGGGATTTATTGGAGATTGGCTTTATACGGGGAAATGCGAGGATTTTGACATATTAACGTTAATTAACGTCGATAGTCCAATACATGCTTCGCTAATTAGTGATTTAAAATTATATCATCATTTGCTTAATCTTTTTCCAACTTCTTTAAAGTCGGCTTCCAGTCTAACCGGATTTAACTGAATACCAGTATTTTACACGAAGCGACAGCCTATCTGACCTCCACAATCTGACCTATTGGGTAATACGATACGCCTTGATAAGACGCGTTCAAAGTAGTAATCCCTACCCCTTCCCCGTCTCTAGTCCGATGAAAGCCAGCCTACGCCGCAGCTGAGCCAGTAAATATAAATTTCCAAGTATGACGAATGAAGTTTCTTCTCAGAGCTAGCACTAGAAAACGCCGTGGTCATCAAACCGAAAATATGAAATAAAACTTGATTCCAGCCGTCCCTAGCTGTTCTCTCCAGCGACGCCCTAAGCCGAGGTTCGTACCCCACAGGGGGTGCCCTTAGCGTGTAGTCGCTTAGTTTTTAGTTGCCCTGGCTGGAGGCTTTAAATTTATTTAAGGCAGCCACAGCATAGTCCGGTTAAGTAGTCACGACCTCTCAAGGTCAACTACGAGATGCCATAGTCAATAATAATAATACTTGGCGCACGAGGTTGTTGACATGTGGAATGTGAACTCGGCTGGCATTGTACCGAATGTCGTATCGGCCAATGGTTTGATAGCCAAGAACCTCGACCAATATCTATTGAGGTTCTCGTTAGGCAGTTGGATTAAAGGCCTGATTCAAAAGGCAGTACTCCTCGATACGGCCCGTATCGTGAGGAGGTTCCTGTCTCTGGAGCCCTAACCACCGGTAGCTTGGACCCTACCCCGTCATCGGTGGAACACTATTTTTTTATATTTTTAAATGTATTTGTATGTATTTTTTAAATCAATATATTTAAAAAGTGTAACTAAAAGAGAAAAAAGATAAATAAAGGAAATAATAATAATATGCAAGAAAGATCACCGATCACTTTTACACGTCATATTTTTTTGAACTAGATGGAACCGGCATTTCCTAACTGATTACCTTTGATTCTCAGCCTAATTTGAATAAATTACTTTTGATTTTGATTTTGATTTAGAAGAAAAGCCGAAACAAACTCAGGGATCATCGTCTTTTTTAAAATCCAGACATTAAAAATGAAAATGTTTACAATAACAATCAGTGTTTGCTTTGTAAGTACAAATTGATTGTTACAATTTACGTGATTTAGAAAAAACAGTAATCAAAATGACATAATTGTAGCATAATTATTCATATTCATTAATGACATTGCTTAGCAGAGCGCGCAGCTCATTCCGAAGCTTTATTGTCTTTTAAATAATCTGAGATTTTATAATACTCTTTTTTTATTAACGTGCGAGGCACAAAGGGATCTCGGAATGTAAAGATGGTTACCCATCCACAGACCAACCGCGGCAAGCTAATCAATCGACCTGTGCGGCTGCAGTTAATAACAGCCAATTCATCAGGTTAAGCTATGCTTTATATATATATATGAAGGGGAAGACCGTCAGGAAGGCGGGGCCGAAGTTCCGGATAGCTGAGGTGTCTTTTCATCTGCATGAGCATCCATCGTGGACGGAATTTCGAGAAAACGTTGAACAACAACTGTAGTGTGATGTTCGATTCTTATTATTTTAACTGTACAGGCACTTAGATCACTTCAATATTAAGAGATTACAATGATAATCTCAGATTATAACAGACAAGAGTCACTGGGTTTGAGCGTGACCAACACACACTCGATCGAAGTTTGAGCAAAATCTAATGCCCGCCCAAACGGTCGCTCGCTATGTCCAAAGCAACTCCAGTCAGTGTTACCATTCGCTCCATGGTGTTGTTACCCGCTCTTAATACAAATCATAATTTATCGGAATACCTACAGATTAATCGACTTCAAAACATAGTAGAGTAATTTACGAACAATTGATACTTACACAAAACAGATCACAATATTTAAAATTAACCAGTCACGCACCGTTATATAAAGGTGTACTAACATCGACGCACAAACGAGTATCATTCTGAACCCCTCAGTGGTGGAATTTATCGTCGCCTTTATCATGATTAAAAAAAAAAGATTTTTTTTCACTTTAGATCGTTCATAATTGCTATACTTTAATAACCTAATAAAATTTTATTGTAAAAATTAATTAATTCGCTAATTATACAAAAAAGCGCAATGAAAACAAAACTCGAAAAACTGTCTCATCAGCTGATTTATGAGAGTTCACACCAGGGATTACCGTCTTACCTACAAACCCGCACGGCGGCACGCTTGCAACGTTCAAAGGCCGAGCCGACACTTTTTTTAAACACTGTGAATTCTGAAACCGTTCATTAACGACATAAATGACTATCATAATTTTATTAGTGGTATGCGGTCTAACCTTTTCGTGTGGTAGCTGCCATATGGTAAATAATTTCATTGTTGTTGTATTTTCTTGTGTTCATCATTATACATAGTAATGTATAAAATCATGTGTTTTTTTTAAATGAACAGACAACTGTGCTGCTGGGGAGTTTCTTCCGCCACTTCTTCTTTCCTGCGAAAGCACTACGAAGTGTCGATGGGTGGACGTTTTGGAGGACTGTCTTATGTAATATTGACATTCAAAAAAGTGCTGATTCTCAGCCTAAATTGAATAAATGACTTTTGATTTTGATTTTGTCGAGGTCTGTTTAGTCTGAGGATGGGTTTACCCATCTGTACCTACCGCGACCGCTCCGTACCTCGGAAAAAACGCAGCCATTGTCCCCGTCATTCCTAGATCTTTGACAGTCGTTACGGGTTGTTGGAAGTCCTAATGTCTGACCACCAGTCTTGCCAAGGGGTGTCGTATTACCCAGTAACTGGATTGTGGAAGTCAGATAAGCAGCCACTCCTTGCAAAATTCTGATTGAACTGTAAGCCGACCCCATGATATTTAGGAAAAGTCTAGGAAGATAATAATAATAATTTATTGACATAAAACCTGTATACAGATATTGTGAGCCCTGCCTCTTAAACTAGGAAAAACTGTATCTTAAGAGACAGTGTTCAGTAGTAAGATGATGATTATGTAGGTATGTTGATTAGTGTGCATTCGTGTTTGCTGTTGCGGCTCTTGGCTTATGACAAGTGTTTTAATAGATATATTATTACGTAGGCGAGGTATAAATATTGTACCTAAAAGTGTCGATAACCCCGAAAAGCAATGCACCAAACTCTACCTAAATTATTTGTATTAGATAAAGATCACAATTCCTTCCAGAGAGATAGAGATTTGAATTAGGTACTGCACAAATACAATTTTGTGAAACGTGCATCTGCCCACATCCGCCGCCGCCCGATGACGATGCCAATGCCCGCGCGCCTGCGATACCGCCGAGTGTCTCCAGCCAATGGTGGGTATGCCATGCATAGACAGATACCTATTTTATATACTGTACACATTTATGATTTATCACACAAACACAATAATTACACTATTATGCACTCTTTACAAGGTTCAGTTGAAAACCAGCGTCAGGCAACTGCTACCTAGTTGTCTGACATTTATGCTGAACTGGACCTATTTGGTGCAACCGTTGGACTCACATTTGTTGATTGTCTTTTTTAACTGTTTCTCTCTCTTTTTTTTGTTCTGTTTTCTTTGTTTAAAACTATTATTACTACCACTACTGTCACTACACATACTGTATGTATTTATAAGGGTGTGCGCCAAATAAATGGTTTCTTTTCTTTTCTTTTCTTTCTTTAGATAATACTGTATCCTAATTGCGTAACTCACCATTACTAATAGTCGCAATCATTTTGAAGCTTATTGCTATCCTATTATTCCCTATGTTCGTAATTGTGCTCAACAACGTAAATAACGCAATGAATGTTGTTGAACTGCTACTGATAATGTTCAATTAACCTGCTATTATGTATCTGTACATTTAACTGAAAGAACAGAAGAGTGACATATTGGGAATTTACAAAAGAAAATTACCCTTACCAATTGTGTCAAGTTGATTCAGTAGGTACCTATAACTCACAGTCAATCATAGAAAAGGTACCCCAAGTACCATCAATCTCAGAACCGGAATCCCAATCATATTTACTTCCAAATCAGATCAAATTGTCGGAAGTACGAAAATTAATGTACCTATAACATATGCGCATATTCAAATGACAGGTAATTTGAGTGAGTTATCACAACTTTGTGAGTGAAACTGTGAAGGGATTCAATTTGGTCGAGCTTGAAACTTACTGGAGTCACTTCATCTGCATTGTTTGTTGTAAATCAGAATTTAGAACGCGAATCTATTCGAAATTCTGCTTTTCAATAGACGATGCAGATGAAGTGACCCAAGTAACCTTTAAAACTTTATTTAGCTTTTATAACCCCGATTCCGTTGTTCACAAGCTAAATTTAATTTAATAATAATAATTATGTATTTATTTAAAGACAACATGGTCCAATGGTTAGTAACTTATCTACTAAGGGTTAGTAACACTTAAAAATTAATTATGCCTGCTGCACAAGCAATGCTAACCAGCAGTGCCTAAGTACCGGCACATCGTACTTGTCGGCCATGGCTTGTAGGATGCTGTTAGCGCTGGTCCTAGTTCTACCTAGCAACGAGGCCGCCTTTTTCCTCATGATGGCATGAAAGTCATCAACCCGCGCCAAAGCGAACATTCTGGTCGCACTGCAGTACCTAGATAACCCTAACAGCATCCTAAAACCATTAGGGTGCTGTTAGGGTTACCTAGGTACTGCAGTGCAGTTTAAGTCCAGTGCGTCTTTTTCTATCTGTTTCATTAAACAAGCACAGAAGGTAAATAATAATTTAGTCCTATCAAATTAGTCCGCGCCTGACATATATCGACGTATATTTAGATTGAGATAGGTTTATCATAGAGAATCTCTGTCATTCATCATTTCATCGTGTCATTGTCGGTCTCCGTGGCGCAGCGGTCAACACGCCTGCCTGCGACGTGGAGGCCCCGGGTTCGATCCCCGGCCAGGTCATGATAGAAAACGATCTTTTCCTGATTGGCCTGGGTCTTGGGTGTTTATCTATATATGTATCTATTATAAAATATAGTATCGTTGAGTTAGTATCCCATAACACAAGTCTCGAACTTACTTTGGGGCTAGCTCAATCTGTGTGATTTGTCAAAAAAAATTAAAAAAAATTAAAATTAATTAATTAATTAATTAAAATTAAAATAATCTCTATGATAAACATACCTACTCATAATATCTTAGTAATCTGAAGAGATTGTATATTGTTTATTTGAACGCCCTAATCTATGAAACATCCAGTAAGATTTAAAGAATTGTTTTTTCACTTCGTATCCGTAATTCTTAAAGAAGTTTATCACCACGCAACGACCCCAAGGCCCCGAGATAAGAAATCAAGTCTGAAAGAATGTTGAGTGAAAACGAATTATCCGCACTAATAATTATTAGTGCGGGCGGGCGATTCAATGCGACTGACCAGATGTGACGGGGGGCAAGAAATTTCACGCAGTCAACATTGCGGGCAGATTCTAGTAGTTAATTATAGTAAGATACAGGTATTCCCTAGTTTATGAGGCAGGATTTATTTTTTTGTTACATAGAAAATTACCTTTATTTTATTCCCTCTTCTTGTATCTATTGTTAGTTTTTTAAGGAATGTACCTGCAAACTTTATCTATGTAAGTATATTTTCGGTCAATAAGGTAATTATTATTATAGTTTGCCCAACCTTTTCCTAACTATATTGAAGTTGGCCTCGAGTTTAACCATACGCAGTTAAATTACACATCTATACTAATATATTAAGCTGAAAAGTTTGCTTGTTTGTTTGAAAGCGCTAATCTCAGGAACTACTGGTCTGATTTAAAAATTCTTGCATTGGATAGCCCATTAATCCAGGAAGGCTTTAGGCTATATGACATCACGCTGCGGCTAATAGGAGCGGAGCATAATAACTAACTACACGCGAACGAAGTCGCAGGCGGCCGCTAGTATTATTTATAATTATAAACTAGTAAGCACTAGTTTATAGTTATAAAAAAAAAAAATGTACGATATGTTGCAATCAAGTGACTGCAATCCCGCCTGATGGTAAAGCGAGCTAGATAATAAGAGCCTATTCACTCGAAAAAAACTGAGTGAATAGGAAGAAAGACGGCAGTTGAGCGAGGTGATGCAATTTCAAACCAAATAACACTACCAACGATGCTGCGCCAGAGGGAGTTTGATCTGGAGACCCTCCACGATCAAAGTCCCGACACATAACAATAACATTTGGCGCATCGTACCCGGTACACATCGCAGCTCAGCTGCTCAGACCCGCCTTCCGTACGGCTTCACCAGACATCATGCCGGAACACGACGAATCGCTTGGCGGTAAAATTTTGTCTGCCGGCAGCCGATGTTATGGCCTACCACCGAGAAGCTACATACAAATATTAACATAAAGCGTATCTAACTTCCACAATCCAGATGCTAGGTAATACGAGACATCTTGGTAAGACTAGTTGTCAGATTTTCGGACTTCTGGCTATCTATAAACAATGTCAAAGATTCACAAATAATAAAAAACAAAACAGCTGGGATCAACGGCGTAACGTTCTTTTCTGAGGCACAAAGGTGTCTCAATGTCTAAAGATACCTACATAAATATGTATGAGTAAAAATGTTTATCCCCTAACGAAGTAGACACGGGATAGCTATGTGTATAAGAAAAGACTTTTGCCCTACAGTAAGACAATAATACTGATACTTTTGATTTTATTTTGTACTTCTTCTTCTTCTTTAGCCTATAGAAGCCTTTGTCCACTGCTGGACAAAGGCTTCCTCTAAGGCTTTAATTCCATTGGAGGGATTTGCCATAATCCCCACGCTTGGCTGGCGGGTTGGGGATTGCAGTAATTTGATATTCCACAGAAGAAGCGCTGCTACCCGCTCGCCTCTTACGACACCCACGGGAGAATATGGGTTGGTACTATTCTAAGCCCGGTACCACAAGGGGCACATGTACATTTCAACCAAACCTTTTTTTAAACTTTATAAACTATAGTATCACGATCCGGCCTGATGGTTGATGGTAAAGCGCGCTAGTTTATTAGGAACCTATTCACTCTAGCCTTGAAGACACTTGAATTGTAGCCAGACTTAAAGACTGCCGCAGGCAAATTTGTATTTCAGTTGTTTTTAATAGAATGTAAGACAATCAAAGACCTTAAAATTATCTTAAATCTCTTTAAAAACAACAAAAGAAATCATCGGTTCTTTAGTGACTCCCAGTGATTTGAACATTATTATAATGTTATGATTTGATAACATCAGTCGTTATGAATAGGTAATAATTATTTAATCATATTTATCAGTTTGGTCGGATTAGCTACCGAAATAGTTTCAGAATTGTCAAAACATAGGCGCTTGTAAACATTTGTTAGAAAATTTTCGACAGAGGTCTTGTCCTATTGTGATGGTTATTAAACTGTATATAATATAGATTTACAACAAAACATCACGCCAGTGATGAAGGAATAGGCAGAGATTTATTAAGTACACCAACAATGCTTCAGTTATCTTTAAGCCTCATTAAAGAGGCGGTAAACCTTTTTCAGTTAGTTGGGCACAAAATGCAGTCGGGCAGGACATTCGGTACGGCGCAGTGTTGATAGGGGGAACGGCATGCAAGGACTGGAAGACGAAGTGTCAGTGGCCTAGCGGCGAAATAGGTGGATGACATTGTTACCAGCGTAAGTGGAACTTGGATGAGGCTGGCATTGGCCCTTGAAGAGAGAGTCTGTGGATGATGATAATGATAGGCATACATCTAGGTTATGAGCGTCTATTAAACATTTATATGAGACCGAACTCCTTAAGACAGCTGCCTTCTACTTAGACGAGCATAGTTAATTTTCTTAAGATCTGGGTTTCGTTAGCATGTGTCTAAAGTAATTAAGGATTCTCGAGTAATTTAGGATTCTCGGAGCAACACATTGCGAATAGTTTCCAAAGAAGAAGAGGTACAAAGCAGACACATCTAAAATCAATGACCGCCCCATGCATAACTGAATAAAACCTATCTGTTGTAAGCACGTCTAATACATTTATATCGCTGTAATTAAACTTTTATATAAAGGACTCCCTACACGGCACAATTTTTACAAAAAAGAGGAGGTAACAAGAGGAAATAATTAATTTTCATTTGTTCTACAGTCCACTTACTTAAGTGGAATACGTGACTGCAATAGCACGAGAACGCTCGCAAGAAGCCTTGGAAAAATGTGCGGTTCAAGGACAAATTAAATAATTGTTGAGTTTGTTCTACGTTTCTTGGGGATTCTTGCTGTGATCAAATTAGAAAGAAACTTTGTAGGGCTCTTATGATGTTGTAGAGGTACCTACAATGCTATAAGCGAACAATGCATCATACCGACGTCAAGCAATTCCTGCATCTCACAACAAGAGTTTACGGTGAAACTATCATGCAACTTCTCGACCCCCCTCCGGTCGGAGGATCTTCCCTTTTCTAGGGTGAATGAGTGGGTTTTCTCGGTGGTAGGCCATAACATCGGCCGTCGGCAGAAGTTACCACCCACCAGACAAAGCCTTGCCGCCAAGCGATTTGTCGTGTTCCGGCATGATGTCTGGTGAAGCCGTACGGAGGACGGCTCTGAGCAGTTGTGTTGCGATGTGTGCCGGGTGCGATGCGCCTAATGTTGTTGTGTTGGGGGTTTGGTCGTGGAGGGTCTTCAGATCAATCTCCCTTTGGCGCAGCATCGTTGGGTTTAACATTGCATCACCTCGCTGAACTGCCGTCTTCCTTCCTATTCGCTCAGTTTTTCAGAGTGAATAGGCTCTTAATAAACTAGCGCGCTTTACCATCAACGATCGCATCACTGCTTACCATCAGGCGGGATTGCGGTCAAGCGCTAGTTTATAATCATTAAAAAATATATATATATACTTTACACCCTTTTCCTCGGTCCTCTAAACTGTAGATCAAAAGTGCTGATTTTTACTATTTTCCTAAGATATTTTTAAATTTATATAGATTAGTTGTGTGCGCATGATTCTATCTTAACAGCTTTTCGGTTTGATTCTGAAACGATAAAAGGATAGTGATTTTTCACTTTACATAATTCTGAGACATCATTCCTCAGGGTTGCGGGTTGGTTAAAAAGAAACCGTGGTGGCCCTAGCGCACAGGCAAGTGAAGGAACACGGGTGTGTTTTCAGAACGGGAGAGGCCATTAGATAATTTCCCATCCAGAACAAAAAAAAAAGACGTCATTATTGATGATCAGTACCTACCTAGTGCTGAACAAAAACTCAGATTGCTTTATCTCTGTACATGCTGTAAGATTGTGGAACTCACTCCCGACTAACATTCGTGATTTAAACACTATTTCTAAATTTAAACGCCGATTAAAAGAGCATTACCTTTCCTCTATATTGTGAGAATTTGTTTATTATTAATACATATTTATATATTTTAGTATTATGTATTTATTTAAGTAGTATACTTATTTTTGCTTTTATTGGTATGGCTTATATAATTATTTTTGGTTTATATGTTTAGGTATATTTAATATTATTACTTTAATAGATATCATATTCATATTTCATTTCCTCCTTGTTCTTACACACTATTGTCTACATTTCTGTTTTACTTCTCCTTTCGCAGGTCTGCTGGAAGAAATTTCTTAAGAAATAAGCAGCACCTTTGTACTCTGATCTTAATTTTGTCGTATCTTTATGTATTTTATTGTGTGTACATAAATAATAAAATAAATAAATAAATAAATAGAGTTTTACGCAATTATTCGAGTTATCAATTGACGGCACGGTTGATGCAGTGGTTAAGCTATTGACTGATGCGCAGCGTGTTGCGGGTTCGATTCCCGCACGCAACCAATATTTGTATGACCAACAATTAGTTGTTCCGGATCTGGCAGTTGGTGTTTGTGAATTGATATATTTATAACGCACGCACGATATAGGAGAAACCCATAGTGTGGGGCAACGTTTATAAAAAAAAACAACGGAATAAATAAGAATAAAGAGATTTTTTTAGAGTTAAAAGCTTTTTATCTTTGTTTTCTTTTCAACCAAAACACCTGCTATCTAATCTCTACACCATCCATGATAAACTGGTAGAGAACGCCTAAGGCATTGAGGCCGCCTTTGTACATTTCTTTGTGCAAGTATAAATACATAAATTTGAAGGATATTAACAATCCACTGCTTCATTATATGTTCAAAAAATTCATCTGCTGCTGTTAAAATATCAAAATTGCTACAGTTAGGGTACTGCGCAATCACTCCACAGGATAATCTTTTTTCTTTAGAATGTTTACTATTAAAAAAATATTAATGTCTTTCCATTCATTTGAGCTGGAACTATTGAACAACATTTTAAATGATCAACATTAAATAAATTACCTCCCTTACGAAGTTTGCTGCAGTCGAGTAAAAAGCTAAAGCCCGAGTCTGTTATTTTTATAAATTTGTCATTCAAACACGATTCCATTGTCATTGTGCTAAAAGTTCGTTATCTGCTAAATTAATAATGATCTATCAATTTTCGGTTCGTTGTCTCGTAATGGAATGGTAACAGGATGACATTGCCGTATTGACATTATTATAAAATCCTTTAGATTTTCCAAAGACTACTCATTTATTAATACGGAGTGGTGTGTCAGTTACTGACTACTGTAAAGTCATAATGACACCATTTTGTTAGTAAATTACGAAACTTGGCAAAATCAATCATTATAAGATCACTGATCGACCATTCGACACTAAAGTAATAGCAGACTAGAACCCCTTTTTTTGTTTGGGATGGAAAATCATCAATTGACCTCTCCTGCTCTGGGCGTCTGACTAAAATCCACACGTGTTTCTTCACTTGCCTGTGCGCCAGGGTCATTCTGACACTATAAAGCAGACTAGGACGCCTGACATCATGAAGGTTGATGACTGAGAAATGGTCGTTTTGCGTAGATTTGATGCATATTTACTTCCTATTTGTCCTTTCTATGCGTCGTGTTCACCGCAAGTACACGCATTTTCTTTCTATCTTCGTATTTGTATATGTGATATCAATAAATCAATTCAAAATAATGAGTTAGTAAATATATAGCAATTCTAACAATTTTTTTATATAAAAAGCTTTTATTTTTAACAATCCAATATTATTAATGCATTTCGCCCGCGGCGATTCTGAAACAACCCTATTAGTGCTTAAATAATGGCTTCTGTATATAATGGGGCTATATACTATTTTTACATACTTTGCTCATTATCTACCCGTTTTTATTGTGAAACAAGTAAATAGCATGGATTTTTACCGGTGATGACATATGGATCAGAAACGTGGTCCCTCAATATGGACCTCATGGAGAGGACTATGCCAGGTGTTCCTCTACGTGATCGAATCAGGAACGAGGAGATTCGTAGAAGAACTATATAAAGTCGCCGACACAACGGACTAGCTCTCTGAAGTGGCAGTGGGCGGGGCACATAGCTCGTAGAGCCGATGGCCGATGGGGCAGAAAGGCTCTTGAATGGCGACCACGTACCGGCAAGCGCAGAGTCGGACACCCACCGACTAGGTGGTCGGATGATCTGACCAAAGGCGCAGGGAAGCGCTGGATGCAGGCCGCGTCCAACCGTTCTTATTGAAATCTTCTGCTGGACATAGGCCTCCCACAAGGATGTGAGATGATGATGATTATTATTATTTCAGGCATTTACACATGCATCTCCCAAGCAACTCTACTTCGACCGGTTCTGTGCATTCAACTGTTTTCTGTAGCTTTCAGAAGGTCGTCGTTTCACATTGTGGAAAGTCTTCCAACGTTACGTCTTTTGAATTTATGTAATGCAATAAGAAATCTTTACTAACAATTTGTGTGTTTCTCTTCATAAAGTAAAAAGCACAGCACAGTAAATCGAATAATTAAATTAAAAAAATAACTAGATTATCACAAACTGCGTCAAATAATCTAACAAAAACGTATAACTTGGAGACCAATGTCTGATTACAAGGTAAATGGAAATATCTTGAGGAAACCTGAACTTTAAGTCTGAAATCGCCAACCCTCATTAAGCAAGCGTGGCGATTACGCTCAATGCTTCCCTGTATCATCATCAACCTTTGTGTGCCCAGCAGTGGGACGATAAAAAGTTGATGATGATGAATCCAAAAAAACATAGCAATATATACTTACTTACGTAGGTACACAGAGATACGTGGTGCGTACACCAGACATTACACGTATCTCTCACATTTTTGTTTATCACACCCATCCGCTAAAATTAATTCTAATTACTGATATAACTCTGAATTTTACACCCACAATTTATCAGATTTAGGTTATCTTTGCCATAATGCATTGCAAACCTTTGAACGTGTTAAAAAGAAAGGTAAGCCTAGGTAATCAAAGTACTTGATATACGCAAATCAGCTTAATGTTGAACAAAGTAGGAATTAAGGTAAATGATAACACGATATTTTTAGTGTCAACATACTTTTATCAGAAACTAGCTTCAGCTCGCGACTTTGTATGCGTGATTTTTTTATTATCATGCCTTCACATCGCATCACCTGCTTGCGCTTTTACGTTGTTTTCGCCAAAATTTACTTTAAACTTTTTTTGCTTAGGTTTGATTTCGCACTAAGTCTTTCAATTGTACCATTTTGTGTTCTCCTAAGGGTCAAAAGGGCCGCGGGTCGTTCGAAAAAGGTATCAAGGCCCATAGCGTATAGATAGGGCAATCCACGAAGACGAGCCCCACTATATCTCCTACCTGTTAATAATATATATGTCGGAGATCGTCGATTAATTTTAATAGAAGTTGCTGATTTGATTTACGTAGTAGAGGGGCGAACGCTTGTGACGTTATTTTGTGATGACGTCACATGGACAGAGTCGCTTTGGAAAGTGGGGTTCGTCGAACGGTGACTTTGCATCGAGACGCGGACCAAGGCACATCTCCGAACCGAAACTGTCGGTTTGCCTATTCAAATTGTTATTATGAAGATTGGAGGGTATATCTACACGTCGTGCGTTAATTCAAAAACTCACCTACGAAACGGAACCTGTACCACCACACCAAGATGATGTCGACCCTACCGCTCTGCCGTCGCTGTCTCCGACATCAGAAGTGGGATAAAGAACTACACTGCTCACAATCTCGTTATAAATCAAGGAACAGAATAACAGTCACTTTCTGCCAATATTTTTATAGTACTTGTGTGGTAGTTGTTCATTGCCTTTGTATGAGCTTCTGTAAAACTGGATGTACTGGCAGTGAGGCTGGAAGTGAATGTCACGTTACGAGGTGCGCTCAATTGCTAACGCAGAAGAGATCGATCCGCGCAAGGTGCGCTGCAGAAGTGCGCTGCAGGCGTGCACGTGCGGCTGGACGCGGCGCTGTCGCGACAGTGCTGGCTGTTGCTTGGCGCGCGACAGTGCTGGCTGATGCTTGGCGCGCGACAGTGCTGGCTGATCCTTGGTGCGCGACAGTGCTGGCTGATCCTTGGCACGCGACAGTGCTGGCTGTTGCTTGGCGCGCGACAGTGCTGACTGTTGCTTGGCGTGCGACAGTGCTGACTGTTGCTTGGCGTGCGACAGTGCTGACTGTTGCTTGGCGTGCGACAGTGTTGGCTGATGGTTGGCGCGCGACAGTGCTGGCTGATGGTTGGCGCGCGACAGTGCTGGCTGATGCTTGGCGCGCGACAGTGCTGGCTGATGCTTGGCGCGCGACAGTGCTGGCTGATCCTTGGTGCGCGACAGTGCTGGCTGTTGCTTGGCGAGCGAGGTGCGCTTGCAGAGCGCGCAAGGTGCGCTTGCGGAGCGCGCAAGGTGCGCTTGCGGAGCGCGCAAGGTGCGCTTGCGGAGCGCGCAAGGTGCGCTTGCGGAGCGCGCAAGGTGCGCTTGCGGAGCGCGCAAGCTGAGCTTGCGGAGCATGCAAGGTGCGCTTGAGGAGCGCGCTTCTAGCTGCTTGGTGAATCACATCAATGGCGTGTGGTGCGGAGTCGGAGCTGCGTGCGCTTTGCGGAACGCCCAAGGCTTCAAGACTTGAGCCTCTACTCTGCAGGCGATGAGAAGATGTCATAATACTCAAAACGTTTGTGGTAACGTAATGGAGTTTTATGAGAGCTCAGAGATGTCTGGTGTGCAACGGTTGATAACTGCCAAGTGGCAGGTGTTTGCGAGAAATTGCCACAATCCGGTGAGTCGTACTATTTTTATTTTGATTCAGTGGCCGAATGTTCTCTTGTCAAGCAATCTGTAATTTCGTTGGTATACGTACACACGCACCAGTATATATACAGGGTACGAGTACAAGGTTGTGCCAGTGTGTTGTGTACTGAACCATTTCTTTGCAACATGATAATAAGAGTTATTTTTGCAAATTTTATTTCTTGTACTACCCGATTATTGTTTGTTATAATGGACTGAAATTTTAAATCAGGGTTTTAAAATTATGATGTCTGGTTTGTCTTTACTTCGAAACTAAAGTTCACTGTGGCCTATAGTTACAAGCTCACTTGAGTTTCTGATAGTATGTGTGGCTAGACTATTAGATCTTCTCAAGAGAACAAGCGGTAACGAACATAGAAATGAGTGTTATTTACGAAAAATGTAAATTTGATAGAAATGAGCTAAAGTAATGAAAATTAATATTGGTGAGTTGTTTGATGGCGATAATGGCGATCGTTACCTATTGAAATCGTTGATTGGAAACAGAACTTATATGTACCCCACGATCGCATAGGTACGAAAGATTTTTCCAAGTAATGTCTGCTGAGTTAGATTTTCAAAATGTAGAAGATGGTGAGGAGGGTGCCTCCGCCAGCAAATAGAACACGTATCATGGCTGAGTGGTCGCGCTGCATGCACTAGTCTGTAGTCGTAACTGCAACCCAGTGAGAGGTTGTTCAGAGCGCGATGGGCAGCTAGTGGTGTGGCGGGGACACTAGTAGGTGTGGTCGCGCTGCACGCACTAGTCTGTAGTCGTAACTGCAACCCAGTGAGAGGTTGTTCAGAGCGCGATGGGCAACTAGTGGTGTGGCGGGGACACTAGTAGGTATGGTCGCACTGCATGCACTAGTCTGTAGTCGTAACTGCAACTCGGTGAGGAGTTGTTCAGGGCGCGATGGGCAGCTAGTGATGTGGCGGGGACTTTGGTAGATATGGTCGCACTGCATGCACTAGTCTGTAGTCGTAACTGCAACTCAGTGAGGAGTTGTTCAGGGGGCGATGGGCAGCTAGTGATGTGGCGGGGACCAGGGTCTCGGAGGAGACGTGTTGTAGGAGTTGTACGGTCATGTGTTGACCTGGGAGTCGTGGACTCTAGAGTTGGTCGTATCACAAGAGGTGATGACGATATGGGTGTCAACTATGAGTTGTCACTAGCTACAGTGGTAGCGAACCATGGTGTGTTTTCTTATTGAAGATTATGATTTTGATTTGATAATTATGAGGCTTGGAGGAACCTTTTGTTTTCTTTTTGAATTTTGATAATTATAAGGCTTGAAAGAAGCTTTTGTGTTTAAGTTGTTAAAATAATGAAGTTTGTTTGGTTTTATAACAGTCATTGTAACTAAACGTGACGTGAGACTGTCAGGTTGGCCGAGTCGGTTTTCTGTGCCTTTTTTTAATTTGTTACAGACATGCACGAGGACGTGCAACGGGAAATATCGAAGTTTGGCCGGAATCGGCGGTTGGCCTGGTGAACCGGATCCTGGACTCCGGGGCTGAGGGAGCTTCGGATGCGACTGGGATTGGCGATGGGATGATGATGAAGATGATGCACGAGGACGTGCAACTCGTCAGGCTGGCCGTGTCGGAGATCGTCGATTAATTTTAATAGAAGTTGCTGATTTGATTTACGTAGTAGAGGGGCGAACGCTTGTGACGTTATTTTGTGATGACGTCACATGGACAGAGTCGCTTTGGAAAGTGGGGTTCGTCGAACGGTGACTTTGCATCGAGACGCGGACCAAGGCACATCTCCGAACCGAAACTGTCGGTTTGCCTATTCAAATTGTTATTATGAAGATTGGAGGGTATATCTACACGTCGTGCGTTAATTCAAAAACTCACCTACGAAACGGAACCTGTACCACCACACCAAGATGATGTCGACCCTACCGCTCTGCCGTCGCTGTCTCCGACATATATGTGTGCAAGCCTTTGTCGATGTTTGAGTGTTAGTGCTAAACGTTAAGGCTAGAGTGAATAGGCTTTTAATAAACTAGCGCGCTTTACCATCAACGATCGCATCACTGCTTACCATCAGGCGGGTTTGCGGTCAAGCGCTGGTTTATAATTTATAAAAAAAAAAACATGAATTACCTATGAGTGCACAGGCACACTACAATAAAAGGACTAATCAGGAGAGAGCGTTATAGTCAAAGTGAACCCTCAATAAAAAGTTAGTGGGGCGCGTCTCCGTGGACTGCACTATCTGGCACAGGCACTCACAGGCGAGTGAAAGAACATGGACATGGGTGGATTTTAGTCGGTATAAGTCTAAAACACCTTTCCGAAAGGCGAAGCAGAAGAAGCACTGCAGGCGTGGGCTTGTGGACTTCACCGCAAACCCGCACCTATGGTGATCGAGATTTCAATGTTGTCGAGTAATAAAATCTATAAATAAAACCATAATTTTATTTTGAGAGGTAAAGGTTACAATAATAATTTAACCAATAAATATTATAAAACATTTTTCTTCTACTTCAGCCTATAGAGGTCCACTGCTGGACAATGGCCTCCCCTAAGGCTTTCCACAATAACTAGTCTTGTGCTGCCCACATCCAGCGGCTTCCCGCGACCTTCACCAGGTCATCGGTCCACCTTGTTGAAGGTCTCCCTACTTGCGTTTTCCGGTACGATAAAACCTAATACATAATTATTATCAAATAACAATCTAACACATTTCTGTAATCTATTGGATACGCAATTATGTAATTTAATTAAGTTAGTACATATATCAACTTAAATGAAACTTTTAAATGCCTTTATCAGATGATTATACACAAATTGGCATTAGGATTAAATAGAAGCCAGTGCTTTTTTTTGGGATGGGAAATCATCAACTGACTTCTCCTGCTCAGGGCGGAGCGGAAGGGCGTGTCAGACTTTTACTGACTAAAACCCACCCGTGTTTCTTCACTTGCCTGTGCGACGGCCAGGGCCACGGTTACTTCTTTAACCATCCGCAACCCAGGAGGCATCGGTCTTCGTGGACCCCGTCACGATGTGCTGACATCTTTTTGAGGCGCCCGTGAAACACGACGCGCCATTGACTCGGGCCTGGTCCTTACCGGGCGGCGAGCTACCCACCCGCTGGCCCGCGCCTACGGTGGCTAGGAGTTTGGTGTCGTCTCCCGACCAGAGCGTCTCCTGCGGCGGCTAGTAACGTGAGGGCGCTAGGATTCCCGTTGCCTCACGCGCTCCTCCTCCTCCTCCTCCGCCTGCCACGCAGTCTCGCTCCGGGGCATTGTCTGGACTAGGGTCGGACGCAAAGGATCGCAGCTGATCGCCACTACGAGGACACAGCGGTGCTCTACCCAAGCCGAACAGACCTCCACCGTATGCTCCACCGTGTCCTCAGGGTGATCCACACAGTGGTGACACCCTGGCGTTTCCTCCCGCCTTATACGGAACAGGAACCTTCCAAAACAACCATGTTCGGTGAGGACCTGCGTCAGGCGGAAGGTGAGGGCGCCGTGGTGCCACTCTCTAGCCACTCCTCAAAGAGGGAACTTACTGCCGCTATTGTGGCGTGCCCAGCACTGGGTTGCGACAATCGCATACTTCATGTCGCCATGAGATCCCGCCGGAGCTCTGTCCGCGGTACCGCGATTTACCGCGTCAGTGCTCATATTTAATTTAATATTTGTTACCTGTATATATTATGACTGTAGGTATATTATGAATCAACATTCGAAAACCTTGTGTAAATGGCAGATGACCTAAATTTTAATAGTCTTTTCCCAGTAATTTACATGAAACGACTGTTTATGGAACCTCCACAACCCAGCTACTGTATACGATACTCATTAGGAAGACTGGGTATCAGACTTTCGGCAATATCAGTCATATTGAAAAGTAAAGAAAACAGACTTGTTCAATTATGACGTAATCAGAATCCTAATTCAATAACACGGTCAATTTCAATTTGAATCATTTTAATTAAGATTGTTTAGAGGTTTCTGTTGTTTGGCTCGCCATCGACTTCCAGAGCCATGACAAAAGCAAAATGCTGGTCTTTGACGATGATCCTGACGTCATCCAGTGCCCGAAACTCACGACCAACAATATTGTTGTAGTGAGGATCCGAACCAGCGCCAGGGAAATCGCAGCGGTGTCCTTCTGCTTCGAGCCAGATCATCCCATAGGGCCATACCTGGATCAGATCTGAAACATCAGAGAGGAGCTGGGCTCAAGAGGACTGCTTATTGGAGGCGATAGTAACGCCAAGAGTAGCTGGTGGGGAAGCACCATAGAAGACCACAGGGGAGTTGAGATGTCCGGTACCCTGGAAGAGTCCGGTCTGCAGGTACTCAACAGAGGTGATACTCCCACTTTCGACACCGTGAGAGGTAACAGGGAGTACACCAGTTTCGTAGATATAACAGCCTCACAAAAGCAAAATATTTTTTTCCTTTTAAGTGTTTATTTGAAGTGGGTTTCTATTTTTTTTTTGTAAAACGTTTTTATTTTATGCTTTTCAGTGTCTTAGTCGAAATTCAAAAATTACTTTTTCACCTCATAACAACAGTGGCAGCCATAACTCATCTTTATTTATTCTTATTTATTTATTTATTCATTAAGCATGGAGGACTTACAGCTAAACAAATCAGTTAAGAAACAGTAAGATGGACTGACAGCCAATAACAAGTCCTCACTTATAAATTACAGATTATTAAAAGCATCCTATGGACACTAGGTAAGTGAGTACGCGAATAACAAAAACAAATTTTTAATTCATTAAATGAAAAAGTTACGACTTAAGCACCTCCTAACGAAGGACACACTACTCAAAAATGGATCTATATCATGCTGCTTACACAATTTGTTATGAAAAAATAGTAAAAAGTAAAAATTATGAATTCTGACGATAATTTGTTGAGGATAATGGCACACGCAAAGGCGGATTAAATCTTTTTGACTTCATAGGGGTATTAAAATAAAAATAAAGATTTTGGGACAGTTTATAATAATAATAATAATAATAAAAAAAAAAAAAAAAAAAAATAAAAAAAAAAACGGCATCACATACGTCAACTAATTCAACTAGTATTTTTTGGATTTCATTATATTTTACAATAGTTATTATACACAAGATATTCAAAGGAAAGAAAAATCAAAGGAATCAATAGAATATTCATACTTTTTTAATTAACGGATATAAACAATAAATAATTAAATGAAGAAAATCAACCGCAAGTGACATGACAGGTGTCACCGTAAATAAAACTACAGGAATGAAAATAAAATAATGATATATTCGAAATAATGTTGACAAGATCTGCCGCGAGACAACTTGCACGCCCACCATCTCCGGACTCGTTGCTCAGCTCCGCCTCGCCGCCGCCGGTCTCCAGCACCACTGTTAGTGCTGTGACGACCCCGGCCGCGGCAGTTGCGTCGAGCTCGAGCGACGAGTACTTCTCTCCGCCGACGACGCCACCACCTGTTCGCCGACGGGGAGGACGCCGGCCGCCGGACCGCTTAGGACCTCGAGGCCCATCGGCTTCTGACAGGGTCCCAGCTCCCGGCGGAAGTGTGCAGCGCATGAAATGGACACAATCAATCAACGAAAATGTCATGCGCTCATACTATGGGGCTACAGAGGGAGGAAACAACCTGACCGCGTACCGTGTTCGAATGCTCTCTCTGTTTCAGGTGCTTGAGCCAGCTGTCAACGTGTTGGCGCAACGACTGTCGGATCAGGTGCGGGTCATCCAGCGTAACCATATGCTGGATGATGCGGTGCTTGATCGCCTACGCCTCGAGTCACGGAATAGTCATGTTACACTTGCTTCGTCATAGGTCGCGGTACAACTTAACAGTGTTTCACCGCGACCCAACCACGCTGATGAAGAGGATGATGACAGGGCTATATCCGTGAGTCCCCAGTGCAATGAAAAATTGAGGAGCGCTTTGGAGGATGCTCTCCGTGAGTACCGCTCTACTCCGCCTGAACTTAGACCACGTTTACCTCGATTGCCCATGCATCATTTTGCAGCATTGCTCTAGACTCTCAGCTGTCTAATTATTTAAAAGACAGCAAAGATCTGACTGATACACATTCAATCTTGTACTGTGGAGCTGTTGCGATATGTCGTGTGGCTCATGTCAAATTCCCAGACAGTGACAGAGCCACACGTCCAAAATCAGCTGTACCAGCTTGGCAGTGCAGGATTGAACGTCGTATCGGAGAGACTAGAGCACTCATTGGCAAGCTGATTAGTTTTAGGGAGGGCAATACACGCCCTAGACTGATGCGCTTTGTGAGGCGGGCGTTCTCGGGGACTGATATTAGTACCCGAGACTATTTGTTCCGCGTCACAGAGCGCATCGACTTTCTTAAACAGAAGATATATGCATGGACAAACCGTATTCGTCGGTACAAGCGAAGAGTGGAGCGGTATTCTCAGAATCGCATATTCCAAAGCGATGTAAGGCGGGTCTATAGAGCTTGGGAGCGATCAGACCAAGGTGTCACTGACACGTGCCTACCGGATGATGATGCCACGTCTTCATTCTGGCGCAATATCTGGTCGGTACCTGTCAGTCACACCGAAGGTGATTGGACTCGGGATGTTGAGCGAGCCTGCGATCCAATACCAGAAATGGGGGCTATTACCATCTGCCCCCAAGATGTAGCTCGTGCAGTCCGTCCGTTGCCTAATTGGAAGTCTTCAGGGCCGGATGGGCTGCATAACTTTTGGATTAAATGGTTTTCCAGGTCGCACGCTCGCTTGGCATCTCAGTTCCAGACTGCTTTAGAGTCTGGTTCGCTACTCGAGTTCCTAACAACAGGAATAACCCACCTGCTCCATAAATCAGGTAGCACCGCGGAACCCAAAAATTATAGGCCGATCACGTGTTTACCGACGGTCTATAAAGTTCTTACATTCATTTTGAAAGCTAAAATTAACACGTATGTTGACAGCAACTCCATCATGTCTGCCTCTCAAAATGGATGTGGGAACGGGTCCCGCGGTACTAAGGAGCTACTCCTTATTGATATGGCCATTAGCCAACAGGTTCGTCGTTCCCGAAAGGATCTGTCGACATGTTGGATAGATTATAAGAAGGCCTTTGACTCGGTGCCACATACATGGCTCATGCGGGTGCTAGAGTTGTATAAAGTAGATGCAACTCTGCGCACCTTCCTGATGACATGTATGGCGCAATGGAGAACTGTCCTTCACTATCCAGGATGTCGAAATATTCAGAGGAATAGCGAACCGATAAGGATCGAGCGAGGTATATTTCAGGGCGATAGTTTGAGTCCACTTTGGTTTTGCTTAGCCTTGAATCCTCTAAGCACATTGCTGGAGGATTCAGGTCTCGGCTATAGGTTGAGGAGAGGTGGTCAAGTTATATCACACCTCCTCTACATGGATGACCTAAAACTATTTGCTCCCAACGATTTGCAACTGAGGGAGCTACTGAAAATTACTGAAACTTTCAGTAGCGCCGTCAGGATGGAATTCGGTGTGGACAAATGTGCGGTCATGCATGTACAGCGAGGAGAGATTATGGAATCCGTGGGAACCCAACTCACTGATTCCATAAACCTTAGAGCCCTCTCCGCATCCGAAACCTATAAGTATTTGGGTATGTCGGAAGCGTTGGGTATCAATGTTACTGACATGAAGCAATCGTTGAAGGAGCGCTTCTTTGGCCGCCTGAAAAAAGTACTTAATAGTCTTCTATCAGGCGGAAACAAGGTGCGCGCTTTCAACGGTTGGGTCATGCCGGTATTGATGTACTCTTTCGGCATATTCAAATGGACTCAAACCGAACTTGACGCCCTGGATCAGAGGGTCCGTAAGCTGCTGACTGCAAATCGATTGCATCACCCACGATCATCGGTTATGAGGCTGTATATCCCGCGAAAATGTGGTGGTCGGGGTTTTTTAAACGCTAAGACCCTCCACAATCGCGAGATATGCAGTCTCAGGGAATATTTTTTAGAAACCGACGTGGGGATGCATCGAGATGTGGTCGCGGTTGACAAGGGCCTCACTCCGCTCTCCTTGGCTAAAGAGAACTGGCATAAACCAGCAGTGCTTGACACCAATGATCGCATGGAGGTATGGAAGAACAAGGAGCTTCACGGACGCTTTTTCAGAGCCCTACACGGGCCTGATGTAAATTTACAAGCGTCCGTGGCCTGGCTACGATTCGGTGACCTCTTTGGGGAAACCGAAGGTTTTGTATGTGCAATTATGGACGAAGTTATGATGACAAACAATTACCGGAGATTCATTGTGAAAGACGGCACAGTTGACATCTGTCGGGCATGTCACCGGCCGGGGGAATCAATAAGGCATATTATCTCCGGGTGTTCTCGTCTAGCTAACGGAGAGTACTTGCATAGACACAACCTTGTAGCCAGGATAATTCATCAGCATCTTGCTCTCAAATACAACCTTGTGGAATCGGAGGTACCGTACTACAGGTATGTGCCCGACCCAGTTCTCGAAAATGGCCATATCACATTGTACTGGGATCGATCCATCATCACTGACAGGACTATTGTTGCCAATAAGCCTGATATAGTGATGGTGGATCGATCAGAGCGGCGTGCAATGATTGTTGACATAACCATCCCGCATGATGAGAACCTCGTGAAAGCCGAGAAAGATAAACAAATCAAGTATCTTGACTTGGCTCACGAGGTCGTCGACATGTGGGAGGTGGATTCAGCAATCATTGTGCCGATAGTCGTGACAGCCAATGGCTTAATAGCCAAGAGCCTCGACCAACACCTCAAGAGGCTCTCGTTAGGCAGCTGGATCAAAGGCTTGATTCAGAAAGCTGTACTTCTGGACATGGCTCGCATTGTCAGGAAGTTCCTCTCTCTGGAGCCCTGACCGCCGGTAGCTTGGACCCTGTTCCCGATACCGGTGGGCTACTATTTTTTATATTTTTAAATGTTTTTTATATATATATTTTATGTAGAAATATTTAAAAATGTAATTTATAAGTCTATGTAATTAAATAAAGGAATAATAATAATTATTTATTTATTTTCTCACCACAATACATATTTTACAGCTACCAATTATAAATTTAAGGCATACAATTTTCGTATTGTGGGAGACTGGTGCCTAAGCTAAGCTATATGCTTGTATTTCAGGACACCAGGTCTCCACCCCTAATTACATATAACGAGCCATAGATAGATATTAACAATCAGAAAAGTAATTCAAAATTATTGTGGTATTACAAAAATAAAATGGAATAAATAGAATAAAATAACAAAAAATAATAACAATCAAGGTAAGTGAGCAGCACGTAGGTGCATGAGTGAGTGAGTGAGTGATTTTAGTGATAAGCGGGGACGATGTCCTACAGGGTTATAGCGTCGTTTTTGGAGAGTTAACAAAGGACAATACGTCAACAAGGAATGCTGCTTTAGAACTGTATTTAGAATAAATAGTTGGAGGACCGTTAAGACTTTCGATTCTTTGTACAATTGTGACGAGGGATAGTGATAAGACTTGAAATAAGACACTTTAAGAACAGCTCGCTGAGCCCTCTCAAGTTCAATCACGACAGTTTTTGAGGCCCCACCCCAAGACGTGATGCAGTAAGTTAACAGAGACTGGACTAGTGCAAAGTAAACAGTTTTTAGTAGGTTATCGTCCGCCACATGTCTAAGCGTCTTAAATATGTAAATTAACTTCCGCAATCGGCTGCTCAGCGTATGAATGTGTTCTTGGAACCGAAGATTGCTATCAATGATGACTCCCAAGTATTTTATTTTTTCAGCATTTGCAAGCGATGCGCAAGTGCAGAAGTCAGCAGATGTTGTTGTACAACAGTGAGCAACGATAGAGTGTGGTATTGGGAATCGGTTTTTGTCTTCATTTTTTAGCCTAAAATTAACGTATTTTGTTTTATCAGAGTTCAAATTAAGGATATTCCTACAATTTTTGAAAGTTCCCCTTGATTTCTCTGGTCTTCCACCATCAAACCCTGATGTTCTTATCATATCCAACAGAAAAGAATTATCAAAATCAGTTTATAAACGACGAAGTTATGCGCGAACAAACATAAAAAAATAAAAAATATATACAATTGAATTGAGTAACAAATAACGTTAATGTTCAAGGAATCACTTCTGCCAGTACTCTTGGAGTGCACACCGAGTTAAGTTTTATCGGTAAGTAGTTTTGTTAAAAAAAAAAAATTAAAATATTAATTTCAATATAAAATTACAGGATATGAGCTGGTGAGGCAAGACAGAAAACAATGCAAAGAAAAATAAAATGATCAGTCAAATAAGCAATCGAAAAATATCTGATTTCCGGTAAATCCATAGCGACTAAGTGTAAACGCATGTAACAATGAGCTAACATCTCTTTCCATAGAATAGAAGGAACTCTCACTTCTGGCGGTGTCCACGCTACCCTTGGCATCCTCTGGAGAGATCTTAGTTATTCAAATTAAATTTGACCCAGAGACTGTTTGAGACAGTGCAGATTGGAATTGTTGTAAACGCTAGCTAGGCCAAAGTAGTCCTGTTTAACTAGTTGACCTTGTTTAAGAAAGAGGAGAGATTGATAATATTTTAAACTCGAGCAAATCTGCAGAAGTTGTCTCGTTTAAGGAGTTGGCCTTGTTTAAGGAGGAGGATACCATTGTTGTGACCTACATGAGTAATGGTACGCTTGCTGTTGTGTTGTATACCATCGTTTGACATTATTATGACCATTTTTAACAATCACCGTCGTCATGGACAATGAATGGACGAAGGACGTGGTGTTCCGTCGCTTCTTCGCCGACAAGTCCCACAGAACAACACAAGAATATGCTAGTGAACTACTAGTCTCCTCTCATACAGAGAAGGATTGAGCGTAATCACCACGCTTGCTCAATGTGGGTTAGCGATTTCAGACTTAAAAGTCCAGGTTTCCTCAAGATGTTTTCCTTCACATTCAGTCATTGATGTCCAAGGTATACTTACAAAGTACATATAACTTTAGAAAAGTTACATTGGTTTTTTTTTTAACATTTTACAAACTTGCGCTTGACCGCAATCCCGCCATGGTAAGCAGTGATGTGATCGTTGATGGTAAAGCGCGCTAGTTTATTAAGAGCCTATCCTACCTAGGGTACTTGCCTGGCCTGGAATCGAACCCGCGCACTCATACTCGAGAGGCTGGTGTTTTAACCACTAGACCACCATTCTATAATCTATACTGATTACGTAAAATTTTATATTATATTTGGTCATGTGTTTACCTAACCTTTGTTATCTTTATGGGTCGGACAGGGTTTTCTTTACATATTGAATCAAAAATAAAATTAATTAAATTAAATAAAAGAAGGAGGTTGAGCTGAATTATTTTTATTACACTGGTCAACAAAGTTTGGTTACCCTTGATGTGAAAGCTGTTTCGAGTAATTTTATGCATACAATTTATAAAACTATGACTGATTTGGGAATATTGGCTCTGTTTTTTTTTTTTTTCAATTACAAAACATAGAATGACACAGTTGGTATATTTTTTAAATATTATCACAAGCTCTTTCTTCTTCTTTCTCAACCTATAGAGGTCCAGTATTGGACAAAGATTTCCTCCAAGGCTGTCCACAATGACCGGTCTTGTGCTGCCCGCAGCCACCTCCTTCCGCGACCTTCTCCGAATATCGGGCCACCTTGCTGGGGGCCTCCCTCGCTGCATCTTCCGGTACGTGGCCGCCACTCCAGAACCTTACTGCACCATCGGCCATCTGTTCTACAAGCACTCTGCCCCGCCCACTGCTACTTAATTACAGAGTAATTAATTTTTGTAGAACTTATTTTATATTGTGATAAAACAAATAAAAGAAAACTAGAGCCAATCAAATAATTTTAATGAACATATTCGCTAACTGGGTACTTGAAATATATCTGCATAAAATAGTGTTTTTCTTTTTTGTTGAGTTGCGTTATAATCAGATTGGTTCTTCAAATGGATAAGGATATGTCGATGCCCAAAAGGTATATTCCACGTCTGAAAAAGATATAAAAAAGAATTGTATTTGACTCAGAGCACTGATTTCAAGAGAACTTCCCCAAACCGCACACGCAACGAAATTTAATTTTAGTATTTTAGTCGAAATTTCAACATGAGAGGAACAATTTATCAACATTGGCGCTGATTCTGTTGTTCTAAAACTAAACTAATTTTAAGTTAAGTGCGTCTTTTTCTTTCTATTTCTATAAGAAAAGGACAGAAGATAAAATGTCAGTTTAAACCTGTCAAATTAGTGCGCTCCTGACGTAAACTGGCGTATTTTTAGTCACCATGTTAATAATCGCGTCTAAATTGCCTAAGAAGTATCTTAATTTGACAGAATTGAATTAAAATGTTATCTTCAATCATTTTCTTGGAATTGGCGCCAATGTTTTTAGTTACCGAACGGTAGCTACGTGTACGTAATAATAGGGTATATAGGGTAATAGTAAAAAATTAATATAGTATAGGAAAAAATTAATTAGTCCGTCAGTCAGATTTTCAAAACATACTAGACACGTATTTTTTGTTTTATCAAAACTGTTGGAAATAATTAAGAAAGAGTTAGTTTAAACCACGTTTATTGCACGGTAAAAGTTTTTTACAGAGTAAGTACACACTAGCGCCACACGTTAATATATGGAACTAAAAGTTACGTTTAGAAACAAGTGAGTTGATTGATGTTTAGTATTTCAACATCCTCCCTTAAACTCAAATCAACCCCATCTTGGAGGCACAGTAGGCCAGTTTGGCATATGGTGTCGCTTTAGTTAGTGCATCTGCTACCATCAGGTCGGTTTGTATATACTGCACATCAATGGCCCCTTCAACTACTTTATCACGTACATAATGGTGCCTCACATCTATATGCTTAGTTCTGGAATGATAGCCATCGGATTCTGATAATTTTATAGAGCTTTGATTATCGCTGTAGATAGTCATTGCCTGATTCTTCAGTAGAGGCCAAAATATTTCTTGTAGTTGCTTTAGCCACATAGCCTCTTGAACACAGGACGACAAAGACATATACTCCGCTTCAGTTGTCGATAGAGCAACAGTTGGCTGCCGTTTAGAATTCCAGCTAATCGCTCCTCCCTGAAACAAGAAAATGTACCCAGTACACGAGCGACGGTCCTCTTCTGAACTTGCCCAGTCTGCGTCACAGAAGCCATGAGTCATAGTTTCCTCTGGATTGTGTTTATAACTCAACCTATAATCTTCAGTACCCTTTAAATACCGCATAACACGCTTCAATAACATCCAATGTGTCATTTCGGGTTTCTGATTATATTTACTCAATAAATTTATCACAAAACTTATATCTGGCCTAGTAATTTGTGAAATATACAACAAGCATCCAATAATTTCTTGATATGGGATTCCATTTAATGTATTGGATTCCTCAGATGTATTTATTAACTTTGTATTAATATCCATTGGAATCTTAACACTTTTGCAATCAGACATGCCATATTTATTTAGTACTTCTCTTATGTATTTTTTCTGATCTAGATAAATTACTCCTTTCTCTCTATCTCTTTCTACATGTATACCAATGCAATAATTGATATCTCCCAAATCTTTTATTTTAAATTGTTTTTTTAACTCTTCTTTAATATGATTTTTAGACTTTATATTATTTGTGAATAAAATTATGTCATCGACATAAGTAGCTAGGAAAATCATGTTACTGTTGTCTACAATTTTGTAATATATACAAGGATCTAACTTGTTCTGTAATAGACCTATTCCTTTAAGTGTAGAACTAAGCTTCTTATTCCATTGCCGGCTTGCCTGTTTTAATCCATATAATGATTTTTTTAGACGACATACTTGTTTACCATTCTCATACATTGGTGGCTGCATCATATAGATCTCCTCCTTTATGTCGCCTTGAAGAAAGGCTGATACCGCATCCATTTGACAAATGTCTAGATCAAATTTAACTGCCAAGGTAAACAAATATCTCAAAGAAGCATACCTTATCACTGGCGAAAATACTTCTGTGTAGTCTACACCAGGTCTTTGCGAACAACCTTTAATCACAAGCCGTGCTTTATACTTCACTGTCTCTCCATTTTCATTAGTCTTCTTTTTGTAGACCCATTTGCACGGTATGGGACGTTTGTTGTCTGGAAGAGTGGTGATATCCCAGGTGTTATTTTCTAATAATGACTGATACTCCTCATCCATTGCTGCCTTCCAATATTCAGCATCAGAGCCCGACAGGGCTTCTTCAGCAGTTAGTGGATCTGAAATCTGTTGAACACACATGAAGTTATTGTGTCTCTGATGAGATCTAAAGGTGATATTTCTTGTAATGTTATCAACACTACTATCATCATTGGAACTGGGATAATAAGTTTCATCATCAGTCATTTTATTCAACACACAACTATCAAAAGATGAGTCGGTACTCGAGTGTGATGATGCTTCATCTTGAGTCTCACTCTGCAGTGTATTTTCAACAGATATCACCTCATAATTTTCAGTTACAGGAATATTTACAAGGCCTTTGGTAAGTACAGGTTGCTGTGTCTCATTATTTAATGAGTTTTCCATAACTATGACATCCCTACTAATTATAATCTTTTTATTTGCAGGATCATACAGCCTAAACCCTTTGGTATTATCACAATACCCCACAAAAAATAATTGTTTCGACTTGCGATCCCATTTCAAGCGATTTTGTTTTGGGATATGTACCATAGCCTCAGAACCAAAAATCTTTAAATTTGAAAGGTTTGGTTTCCTACCTGTCCACTTTTCATAGGGAGTTACCTCAGCCAAAACCCGTGATGGTGATCTGTTTATGACATAGGCAGCAGCAGCGACCGCCTCTGCCCACAACTGTTTATGCAGCTTTGCTTCAAATAACATGCACTTTGCTCGTTCTACCAATGACCGATTCATTCGTTCCGCTAGCCCATTGTGCTCCGGCGTGTAGGGAGTACTGGTCTGATGCTTGATACCGGAAGCTGCTAGAAAAACAGAAAACTCCTTATTACAGTATTCTTTTCCGTTATCACTTCTTACTATTTTTATCTTCCTTTCCAATTCATTTTCTACTTCTTCTTTAAATTTTTGAAACACTGACTTAATATCCATTTTGTTCTTGAGAAAATATACATATACTTTACGGGAATAGTCATCTATAAAGGTTATGAAGTACCTCGCACCACCCACAGATGATGTCTCCATCGGACCACATAGATCAGTATGTACTATTTCTAGTAATGCTTTTGCTCTTGAACCAGTATGTGGAAACGGTAATCGTGTCTGTTTAGCTTCACAGCATGGTATGCAAACAGTATTAACATTTTTATTTTTTATAGTTATACCCTCAGCACATGATTCTAACCTCCTTACATCAGCTAAATTTAAATGCCCCATTCTCTTATGCCATGTAATAATATCAGTCTTATTTTCACAAGCAACAGCGTAAGCATTTACAGAAACAGTATTCAATTTATACATGTTATCAACTAGTCTTGCATTTGCTATAAGAATCTTATTGCCATTATATATGTTACAACCTTTCTCAGTAAATTCCACTTTACAACCATTCTTGGTTAATTGACTGACTGATAATAAATTTACACTCAGCTCAGGAATATATAAAACATCTCTTACCTGGATTGGACAATCAGTCTTGCAAAAAATAGTTTGTATGTTTACTTTACCAATATTTTGCACAGGGACCGCATCATTATTAGCCACTTTAATTTGCTGAATCGGAGATGCTTGCATGTCATACATCCAGTCAGAACGTCTTGTCATGTGCATTGTAGCACCTGAGTCAATGTACCACTCATCTTTATTTACATTGCTATAGGCTGAAAAAACTGCTGAAAAACTGTTTTGACTATGTTTCTTCTCTGTGCACTGATTTTTAAAGTGTCCATATTTATTACAATTAAAACAGCGCGGGCCTTTTCCTTTTGGCTTGGCATTGTTTTTTGAGGGATTCTTGTGCTTTGTAAATAACGCTGAAGACGCGGAATCTTTGACTTCCTGTAAAAGTTTTGTCTTAACAAAGTCTGATGAAATTTTAATGCCGGAACTTTCCAGGCCCATGATCATTGGTTTATAATTATCAGGTAAACCCGCCAACATGAGTGTTCCCAACCATTCGTCGTCGACTTGAAAACCGATATTTCGTAATTTATATGCAGTACTCATAATTTTATTCACATATTCTTCGACGCTGGCGCAGTTATCTAGTGTTGTGTTGATTAAATCTCGCAATAAGCCTACTTTTCTTGATAACCCGGAGTCCTCGAAAGCATTTTGCAGGTTTTTCCATACTTCTCTAGATGACTCTGCATTTTCAATATGGATGTAGTTTATTGGTTCCACCAACAAAATGATTTTTGACTTGGCTTTTACATCTTTCTTAGAATCGACTTCGGTGCCGGGATCGACACATTCCCACAAATCCTCATGTTGAAGATATGATTTTACCGCAAACTTCCAAGTAGAATAATTTTCTCGCCCGGCTAACTTCTCAATTTGGAGGTTACTCATAGCCATTTTTCGGGGCGTTTTTTAATGAAATTACGAAATATTCACTACTGTACGATACTTTCACTACAATAAATATTAAACTTTCAATCTATTTAGGTATATGGTCTGGGCCCATAACCTGTTGGAAATAATTAAGAAAGAGTTAGTTTAAACCACGTTTATTGCACGGTAAAAGTTTTTTACAGAGTAAGTACACACTAGCGCCACACGTTAATATATGGAACTAAAAGTTACGTTTAGAAACAAGTGAGTTGATTGATGTTTAGTATTTCAACAAAAACAATAAAAATTGACAAATATAATAGGCATCAAACTGGTCACTGGCCACTGGTCGCTAAAAAGTGTAGCGTGCAGTGACGTCACACGAGTTTTCAACGCACTGTGTCGTCTTAATTTTTTGTTTATATTGGTGGGTTGTCATCCGATATAGGTTTTCCATTAATGAAAGAAACATTAATAATAATTGTTGCCTACGTTTGTTTTAAAAAGTGAAAAGGTAATAAATAATAACTATTTAATATGCTCCATCATCTATGGAAATATACAAAAAATAAGGCTGACGAGATAGTTTTGATACGCTTTTTTTTTGTGAAATCGTTATTTGTTAATACAACTCACCCCGTCTTCCTTAAGTCATTGTTGCCCATTCTGAGTGGAGCACCATGGCAATTGTTCAAGGTGAGCTGAGTTTTGCTGGGACACTGATTGCCAATGAAGATGTTGGTTCTCACACTAGCAGCGAAGAGTTGCCAGGCACGGTTGTGGTTGCAGACATTGGTAAGGCATCCTGGCTGGGTCCTACCACCGTTGGGGTAGAAGTCAACGTCACCGACGTTTTTGTTGATACCAAAAACTCCCGCATTAGTGTGGATAATTTCAACGTACTTGGCGTCACTCGGTTTGATGCAGTACGGGTTGTTGTTCCATAGGGGACCAGCAGGGTCCAAACCTTAATTATTCGAAAGGTCATTATCAAAATGATTAACGATAAACATAAGTTTAATCATACGATTAAATAAACTCGAGAGCAATGATTTAGTGCACAGTACACAAAGATGCCTGAAAATCTAGTAAACTGAATGTAGTAGAATGCTAGCGTAATGAAATAGTGTTTAATGGACTTAAATGAAATGACCTAAATAGTCCTTAAATGACAGTAATAAAACTTCTTAGTCACTGTAAAGTCTCTTTTTTCTTAGTTGCTGAGACTTTCAGGTATCTTAATGGGAACCTGATTCATTGCTTTCAAATGTAAACTCTAATTTTCTCAGTGTTTTTGTTGTTTGCTGATTTCAAATCAATTAACGACAGCTAAGTACTAACTAATATATGTTATGTATATACCTGTAATACGTGCGACTATTCCTCCAAGTTCTCTGCCAGCGTTACCAACAACGTGGGCACCCAAGCTAAAGCCAATAATATGCATTTGGCTGAAGGGCTGACCAGTCACTTTACTCAGGAATTTCAGGAACTGTCCGAGACAACGGCCGACGATAGGTACACCTTTAGTTGCGGTGACGTAGCCAGACCTCGCGAGTAGACTCCAGTCCAGGACAATGATATTCACGTCGATATTGGCCAAGTAAGCTGACATTAAAAAAATGTTATTGGTTATCCCAAAACGTACCCATTTTCATGAAATGATTAAGGACAGAGAGGCTTTCCTCAAAAGTTTTTTGTATCTACCTGATTTGCCTAAAAACAGTAGCTTACATATTTGAGTCATAAATTTATCAGTAGCGGCAATTCCGATATTATGGATTTACATGTTAAATGTTAAACCCAATAACACGACCCAAGGATGCTGTGCCAGAGGGAGATTGATCTGAAGACCCTCCACGACCAAACTCCCAACACAATAATATTTGGCTAATCGTACCCGGCACACATCGCAACACAACTGACACTTCACCAGACATCATGCCGGAACACGACGAATCGCTTGGCGGCAAGGCTTTGTCTGGTGGGTGGTAACTTCTGCTGGCGGCCGATGTTATGGCCTACCACCAAGAAAAAATTTAAAAAATCCCTATTTTCTTTAGAGTCACGATTAGATGCCTTTATTTTTCTTTTTTCCGATGGTGGAAAATTTCTCTTGGACTATCCTCCGCTCGGGAAGGCGGAGGGGTGTGCTAGACCCTTACCGGCTAAAAAACCATCGTTCGTCATCTGCCTTTCCGGGGTACCAGGTCCTCCCAATTTTACGGTACCCACGGCAGGTCTGAACAAATAGTCGTCCTATTGGAAATCCTTTTAAACCCGCGGGATAGAGAAAGCATTTAATAAAACTGGTGTGTACATACCATCCCTAATAGTGGGGTTGATGGCAGAGTTCTTGTTGCCGAGCCAGCCGTGAACGATGACCACAGTGCTGACTTTGGCGTTGAAGTTCGAGTTTATGATGGAGTTCACATTGTTGATAATCAACGTTTGCGGAGTTTTTGGGTTGCGCCTGTATCAATCTCCCAAAAATTAGCATATTCCAAATGAACCCTATTTTTGGAGGGTGTTTGGAGGGTTTGGAGGGTTAGGTTGGATTTTTTTTTATATTTATAAACTAGTGCTTGGCTGTAATCTGGCTTGATGGTAAGCAGTGATGCAATCGTTGTTAGTTTATTAAGCCTATTCGATTAAAAAACTCAGTGAATAGGAAGGAAGACGGCAGTTAAGCGAAATGAAGCAAAATTAAACCCGAAAATACGACCAACCCATCCCGACATAACATCATTTGGCGCATCGTACCCGACAGACATCGCAACACAATTGCTCGGGAGCCGTCCTCCGTACGGCTTCACCAGACATCAGGATGGAGACATCAGACATCAGGAGGATTAATTTTTTATTAAATTTTTCCTGATTTGGTTATTAAATTCAAATCAAATAAAATATCATTCGATACTATTTTTTCGTGTGTGATTTTCATGTTATCAAACAAGCATAAGCATTAACAGCCTTTTAGCGTGCTTACTGCGGAACACAGGTTTTTTGTGAAGAGTGGACCATAATTTTATAAGAATATTAGGTCCTTACATATGAAATTGGCGTTTTGCATAGGAGGAATAAAAGTTGTTTATTTTTTTTAATAGAATATATTTATTTAATCAAAGTATGATCCATTGCTATCTGTGCACTTCTGCCATCTCATAGGTAGTTTGTTTATGCCTTTTATAAAAAAAAAAAACATTAGGACGGGAATCAATAAAATCTTTGAAGGCGGTTTGGACTGCCTCATCGGAGTTGAATTTTTTCCCCTTGTTTACGCTAGTTCGTCGGCCAAGTCCGATTGTTAGTTAGTCGAGTTTGATCGACGGCGCGACCCGTAGGGATGAGCGTAATTTAGTATTGTCTATGGTGACGCGCCGCCATTCTGAACACAACGTGTTTAGACCCCGCCGCGTACGGCGGGCCGTTGCTTGAACCTCTTGACGAATAATCCTCGCATGCGTGGCGTGTTTCGGACGAGTGATTTTCGGGAAATTGTATATACCACCGGCCGCGTTTTGTATAGTTAGTCGCGATTGTTGCCCGTGTTTTGAAGTGTTTACTTGAACTATAAAACGTAATAGTGCCGCCTGTAAATTGAGTTGAATTTGAATCGGAAACGTGGTTTCATTGGCGATCTTTGTCGGGCGTGATTGACACTGCTAAATAACTTCGTACGTTGGTGAGCTTTGGTGCCCTATTAAGGGAACTTGGTGTGTGTCGACTGGTATGGGACAGTCAGAAAATTGAAGACTTCGGACGTCATTGTAAAGTCGGCGCGCGCGTCGACTTCTCCGGACTTCACGTCGCGACGGAGCACACTGAGTCCCAGGTAAGTCCCGTAGAGTTACCAGAGTGTGGTCGGAGATTAACTTACTTGTGGTATAAGCCGACCTTGTTTGTTGGATAAGCCGTGACAAATGCGCGGTAGATGTACGTGCTTTACTGGGGCGCCTACACCCCTGTAATAGGTTATCCAAATTTCTAAAAAAATGGTAGTCTGTTGGAGCAATGTCCGGGGAGTACGGTGGATGTCTTAAACATTCCAATTAAAGCTCCACTAATTTGGTAGCAGTCTGTTGTACAGTGTGTGGTCTCGCGTTGTCCTGAAGCTGCAGTGACCTTGTGCGATTAACCAGTCTCGGTTGTTTAGCGGCTAGTTTATCCATCATTATGTAGAGCTGTTTACAGTAGAGATCTCCAGTAATAGTCTGGCCAGATTTAAGGAAGCTGTAGTACACAACACCGGCACTAGTCCATTAAACGCTGAACAATAATTTTTCTAGTCAACTGTCTCTTGGGGCAGAATGTGCGCTTCCCATTGTTGTAGAGTATCCACTTTTCATCACAGGTAATGATTCGATATAAAATCCCTTCATTATTGTGCCGATTCAGTAATGTAACGTAACAGTCGGCGCGCGTTTGTCGGTTTGCTTCCCTCAATTAATGAGGTACCTTTCGAGCTTTCTTATCTTCTCAATTTATTTCAAGTGGATTAAAATAGTTTTATCACTAACACCGCAGCCTGCAGCTAACTCGGACATAGTTTGAGATGGATCCTCTTCCACAATATCCTTCAATTCTTCATTGTCGACTTTAGTCTCCGGCCCTCCACGGGTATTGTTCTGTAGGTTGAAATTTCCAGAACGAAAATGCACTACGCTTTCTCTAGCGACAACACTGCCATACACATGATTAATTCTTCGAGCCGTTTCTGCAGCACTGGTGCCACGGCGGAACTCAAATTCATAAATAGCGCGAAATTTTTAATACGGTTTTCGAGACACAAATTGATGAGTAAATAGCTTAGCTGTATAAATTTGAATTTGGAATTCTAAACCAAAGACCAAATATTTAAGATCAAAGTGGCCAGTACGACAAAACGGCAATTTCATATGTAAGGACCTAATAGAAAGCAAAGCAAAGCTGTGTGGTACCAGGCTTAGAATAGTACCAACCCATATCTTCCCGTGGGCGTTGTAAAAAGCGACTAAAGAAACTCTCACTAGGGAAGCGGGCAGCAGTGTTTCTCCTGTGGAATATCAAATTACTGCAATCCCCAAGCCGCCTGCCAATCGTGGGGATTATGGAAAACCCTCCAAATGGAATAGAAACCTCGGGGAAGGCCTTTGTCCAGCAGTAGACCTCTATAGGCTGGGGAGAAAGCATTCGAATATTGTGACAAAATATTTTACCTGGTGTAAAGGTAGTATTGGTTACTGGCTGGATTTCGTTCGAACAGATTGAGGATTCTTATGTCAACCACTGCCGCCAGATCCACGAGGTGCAAATTACCATCGCCATCGGGCAAGTTTATGAATCGGTTGTACCCGGAAGATAACCCTGTTAACGGAACGGAACATTTTGAATAAAATAATAAATAGAAAGTAATTTTGTGCCGAAATAATCTAGAAAATTATGTAAATTATTAAAATATTAATGGTATCTGAATGTTTGTTATTTTTCGCTTTTGAAACTATAAAATAACATAATTATTAGTTATGCTTAATTGTGACATCGAGATCGCGTCTCGGCAAACGTAGCGTAGGACGCCCTTGGGCGAGATGGAGCGACGACATCAAAAAGGTGGCTAGTAGTGGCTGGCGGAGAACTGCTCAGGATCGAGCTTGTTGGCGTGCCATGGAGGAAGCCTATGTCCAGCAGTGGACGAGTAGAGGCTGATGATGATGATGATGAATTGTGAAATCGATTTCAATAAGTGATATAATGCGTGCACTAACTGTACAGGCCCAGCGGACCCCGGGTCCAACGTGAAAGCCGCGGATGCAACCGGGATAAACGCTAAAATGACAATGACTGACTATACAGGCACATTCAATCTGGTTCTTTCCTCAAAATGCCATTTCAGACACCAACCTACATGGTCCTCACAGATCAAATTTTCAAGAATCAAACATACAAATTGTCACTTGCTTACTTTCTAAAGTAAGTGAATATTGTAAATATGAAGACTATGGTTTTCGTTTTTATGTCTTTTAATTTTCGCTATTCTGTCAGTTTTTCTCTTTTTCTGGATAACGAATTTTCATGAAATTTCTTTCTGCGAAACAAGGAGACACCGTAAAAGTGTTTGTTACTTACAAAATAACATCATTTATAATTATTTATTTACTTACTTGGAATTAAAAACTTTTTTCAATGGTTCCATTGGTACGCATCCAATAAATGTTCTAAAAGTTTTAGGTATCAAATATTTTGGTTTAAAAACACTTCGTGTACAATCAAATTCAATTAGTTAGCGAAACTTCAAGTTAATTATTATAAACTATTATAATTAAATGATAAGATTATATACATATGAATTTAAAAACACAATTTTTCGGCTGTTTTGGGTTTTAGTCAATTGATGACAGAAAATTTTATATAGGTCATCATCATCTCAGCGTTAATCCCAGTCGCATCCGTCCTTTTCCAGCTTTGGAGTCTGGGGTCCGCTATACCAGTGTAACTGCTGATTTTAGCTAAACTTCGATATTTTCCGTGAAGCGACTGCCGTCTGACCTGGACAACCCGAAGGCAATATCGAAGCTTTGCAGTTAGACCAATTGTTAGACTTGAGGGCTCCAACAACCCGTAACGACTGCCACTAGATGTTCGTATAGCAACCGGGATCAACGGTTTAACGTCCTTTTCGAGGCACGACCAGACCAGTGCAAATATTCATATTCATGCATACAAATATTTACAGTGTGCGGGGATCTAACCCACGCCTCCTTTCGCAACGGCCGCGTTCGCTACCGCTACGCCACGGAGGCTGTTAGCAAATTTCTTATTTAAGTTAGGTAAAAATTCATGATCTATTTTTAACTTATGGATAACCTTTTTAAAGCTAAATATTCTAAAGAAACTCCATAGATTTGATGCCCTAATAAATCTGCTAAGTTTCCTTAGATAACAAAAAGTTTACTAAGTCTCAATTATGAAGAGGGGTTGCATCCGGTTAATTTGGAAGCCGACCCAAGATAGTTGAAAAGAGGCAGACAGATGGTGTTGACCGTCAGTTATGAAGAAAGCTGCTTATGATTTATACAGAGTTATTATAACTGAGTTACTATGGGAAACTTACCTATTACGAATAACACACACAAAAGAGACTTCTGCATCTTGCCTGGACGTTGCAGCTGTTTCAATAATTTATCAGCACTGTTACAATTTTTTTAAAATCAGGATTGTGTTAAGACACTTCTTATTAATAATTGGCTTATTTTTAGAAATATTTATTTTTTAGAATTTTTATTTTCTTATTCACAAACTAAAATAAATTTCAAGTCGGTGCATCTTTTTCTTTCTATTTAATTAAAAGGACATAAGATACATGTTTAGAAAAAAAGGTAAATATTAATTTAGCCCTGTGAAAATAAGATAATTCGTAAACAGTTTAGACTTCTGTCCTTTTGATGAACTGGACTTAAATTTAGGATGTACACAAGGAAAGCGATGCCACTGTTAGATAAACTATGCCCCACACTAGGGATTACTCTTATATTGTGGGTGCGTTTACAAATATTTAAACTCACATATACAAACATCCACCGAAGCCACTGCGCCAATCGTGTCGTCCGATTAGCTTTAACGTTGCAAGAAAGGATTACTTGGATGTATAAATATTTCGACATTGTTGATAGTAATGATCTGAAGCCATTCCTAAAACTCAACTTCTACTATCCAACAACAACAAGAAACTACAATGAGTTTGGCTCTTAGGCAGGAATTAGGTATTCCTGATAATTTCAATTGTAAAAAGTATTACTTATGACTCGGATTATACATAAGAGCAGTGAAATACGAATAAGATGCCATTACATTTAGAAACATGTTTGTTGCATTATTAAATGATATTATATTTGATGTTAGTTGTGGAGGCATGAGGAACAGGGAGTAAAGCTCACTCATCCTCCATAGAAAAGGGAGGATCCTCCAACCAGACGGGTGTTATGTCTGGCGGGCACTTGCCCAATGGTTGAAATTGGCAAGTTGTATGTATGCTAATTGCACGGTAAACTCTGATTGCGAGATGTAGAATTCGTGTGACGTCAGTATGACGTGTCGTTCATTTTGTGGCGTTTTGTAGGTACCGCTACATTAGTTATAGATGGGTGGTGATGGGACTGGACGAGCCAGTTTGCTGCAGGTTTTTTTTATAATTATAAACTAGTGCTTTACCGAAATGGCGCCTGGAGGTAGGCAGTGATGCAATCGTTGATGGTAAAGCGCGATAATTTATTAGGAGCCTATTCACTCATAAAACCCGATTGAATATGAAAAAAGATGGCAGTTGAGCGAGGCGATGCAATGTTAAACCTAACAATACGACGAACAGGGAGATTGATCTAGAGACTTTCCACGACCAAACTCCCGACACAACAAGATTTAGCGCATCGTACCCGGCACAAATCCCAACACAACTTCTCAGACCCATCTTCCGTAAGGATTCACCAGACATCATGAACACGACCAATCGCTTGGCGCTAAGACTCTATCTAGTAGGTAGGTGGTAATTTCTGCCGGCAGCCGATGTTATGGCCTACCACCGTGAAAATAGGTAGAAGTGCAAATAGTCAGGGTTGCGGTAAACCACATAAGAGGTGACTGAGCTGGATAGATTCCGTCAAATCTGGTAAAAAAGACGCACGGGCCGCGAAAAATGGAAAAGAGGAAGGAGGCTTTTGCTCAGGAGTGCCTCTGACGACACTATTGGGACAGTGTCCAAGTCTTCGACTGCTGCCTTGAGTATCATGGGTTGAATTTTCGCACGGAATAAAGATTTGTATTGCCTTCAGGTAGCAGTTCCGGGTTCTTCTGCTTATGTATGAGAGTTTAAATATTTGGAAACGTACCCACGATTACAGGAGTAATCCCTGGTGAAGGGTATCGTTTTTTAAATAAAGAATAAAAAGGTGGGGCAACATAGGGTATTAAAAAAGTAACTTAAGAAAAAAAACTGAATGAAAAGATTAGACAAAAAGAATATCTCACAACTTTACCTCCCTCTGCTTAACACGGTAATGGTAAATGGTAATGCAAATAAACCTGAAAATATCCATAATATACTTCCTCATAATATATTTCGTGATATACCTACAAACTAAAAAGTACTATTTATTACTCTTTTACTAGATACTAAAACAATATGGTAATGATTGTGACGGCACGACTTCACGATCGATTGAAACAAATAAAAAACTAATTTTGATAACTCGTGACTAATCTGAAAGACCCTTTACTGATCTCGGTATAATAACACAACACAACAAATAACAACTAAACAAATAACAAAACAAATATATATATATATATACGGACAAATCACACAGACTGAGCTAGCCCCAATGTAAGCTCGAGACTTGTGTTATGGGATACTTTTTTTTTTTTTTTGCCGGGGTGGAAATCCTCATAGGATGCCCGCCACCCTGGGGTGGGCGACGGGGTATGTCAGACTTTTACTGACTAAAACCACCCCGGTGTGTCTTCTATCACGAGCGCGCGTGGGGCCGCGGGAGTCTAAATTCTTCCACAGCCCCACACCCTCGTGCTGGCCCGGTCTATCCGGGCTTCGTCTCCTGCACGGGGTAGTGGGGTGTTACTACCCCGTGCATCGCCTCAAAGGCGCGCACCGACACTCGCGCGCGCCTCCGCCTCGGGGTCCATCAATGGGGGGCGGGGACTTCCCCATGTCCCTCGCCCCTGGACCCATTCATGGGGGGCGGAAGAGGGCGTTATCCGCCCTTCCTCGGCGCCCGGTGCGTCTTCTACGGCTCGGGAAGGGAGTTGATATCTCCCTCTCCCGTTCCGCAGCTTCCTTCTGCGACATCACGTCCTCGCAGAAGGACACCACCGCGTCCCACAACTCTGAGCTGCCGACCATCCTCCGCACTACTGCCGGCAGCGTCAGGTCGCCTCCTACTTCATTTGTGAGGACACGGCGCTGCTCCTCCCAAGCTACACACTCGGAGAGCGTGTGCTGCGCCGTGTCCTCCCCGCATTGGACGCAGTGGTGGCACCGAGCGTCCGGCTCCCTGCCTAAGCGACGCAGGTACTTGCCGAAGCAGCCATGCCCCGACAGTACCTGCGTCACCCTGAACGACAGGGAGCCGTGCCTCCTCCCGAGCCAGTCGTCGAGTACTGGCCGGATCGCCTCGACGGTAGCGAGGCCGGCGGTAGGGCGCATAAGCCTCTGCCGCCAGTCCGCCACCAGGACCTGACGGAGCTCCTCTCGGCGCAGCTCGATCTGCCGCTGCACCGGACTGGAGCCCCGTGTCCGCTCTTCCTCGCGCCATCGGTACAATGACGCGAGTACTTTCGCCTCTAGGTCCCAGGGCGGGGATCCGGCCAGGACGCAAGCCGCCTCGTAGGATATCGTGCGATACCCGCGGACGACCCTGACGGCCATCGCCCTCTGCGGCTTGCGCAGAATGGCGAGTGTTCCGGCCGTCAGGTCCATCGCCCACACAGGGGCCCCATACAGGGCCATGGACCGCACGATTCCCACGTACAACCGCCTACAGGCGGCGCTCGGGCCCCCCATGTTGGGAAGCAACGTTGATAGTGCGCCCGTTGCACCCATCAGCTTGGGCGCCAGCCGCCGGAAGTGGGGTCCGAAATCCCACCGGCTGTCGAGCACCAATCCAGGTACTTCATGGTGAACTCGACAGCTATCCGGGCCCCACTGACCACGATATGTGATCCCGGCGGCGGCGCACGCCGGGGGCCATGGAAAACGTCGCTTCCCTGTACGAGCTCCCCCGGGCAGTGACAAGCGTGTCGTCCGCATAACAAGCAAACGCAGTCAGAGATTTCGCGACGACTAACTAGGGGTAATATATGAAATTTTTTGCAAAGGTTAAGGTAATTTTCAGACTGATATGGTATTTTTTGATGGTAACACAAGTATTTTATAAATCTTTTTTGAATGTTTTCTATACGGTTAATATATTTGTGATAACATGGGTTCCATATTTCAGATGCGTACTCCAAGTGGCTTCTTACAAAAGTACAGTATAGAATTTTTAAAGTTTTGGCTTGAGAGAAGCACTTGGATAACCTCATTATAAAACCCAGTGATCTGGATGCTTTCTTAACAATTGCATCAATGTGCGTTTCAAAACTGAGCTTAGGGTCGTGGTGAACTCCCAGATCACGGATGGAGTCTAATCTGGGTAGAACTTGATTTCCTAGGGTATATGAAGCTGTGGTAATGGAACGCTTTCGAGAATACGTAATAACCGAGCATTTCGCGGGATTGAGATCTAAACTACTACGCTGACAATAGTCCTCAAGACGACGTAGGTCATCCTGGAGTGCTGATACGTCAATCTGTGATGATATTATGGCATAAATCTTCATATCATCAGCGAAACAGAGTAGATTGGATGAGGTCAAGCAAGAGTCGATGTCGTTAATATAGATAATAAAAAGCAAAGGGCCAAGTAATGAACCCTGCGGCACACCACTAGGAACAGGAACCCAGCTCGAAATGTAATTATTGACTGCCACTGCTTGAGACCTGTTCACAAGGTAGGATGAAAACCATCTGAGCAGATCCCCGCGTATTCCCATACTATTTAATTTTGCAATTAGGATACAATGATCAATACGGTCAAAGGCCTTACTATAGTCTGTATAAACGACATCGACCTGCACACCGTTATCCATGGCGGCAGTAATAAAATCGTTTAGGAGTATCAGGTTCGTGACAGTAGACCTACCTTTCAAAAAACCATGTTGAAAAGAGCTGAATGAATTTTTCAAGGCATTATAAACCTGATTATAAATGATTCTTTCAAAAACCTTTGCTATAATGCATAATTTACATATGGGCCTGTAGTTTACAACCTCTGATTTTGCACCTTTTTTATGAACAGGCGTTATGAAAGCAGACTTCCATACTTGTGGAACAACACCAGTCGATAAAGACTTTTTAAATAAAATCGAAATAGGTTGGGCAACCGAAGGTGCACACCACACAAGAAGTTTGGATGAGATATAGTCAGGACCGCGCGCTTTAGATGTATCTAATGATCGTAGCAAGTTGACAATTTCTTCAGTATTGACAATAATACCGGAGATGTCTGATGATAGATTCGAAGATTCAGTAAAAAGAACAGAAGAGTTAGGATGATGAGGAAAGTGGGATTTAAAAAGGTAGAGTGAAAATATTCAGAAAAAGTTTGACAAATGGATTCCCCAGTTCTGAAAGTATCATTGTTATAGTTCAGGGTGCTTGGCATTGCATTCGAACTATAACGTTTTTTTACAAAAGTCCAGAAATATTTTGGGTTATTTTTAATTGATAATTCAGTTAGATTTATATAGCTTTGATAACATTGAGATTCCATATCTTTCACTCTTTCACGAAGAAGCTTAAATGTAAATTCATCAGATTTGTTACCGTATGTTTTGAATTTTCTTAAGTATTTATATTTTTCTTTGATTGTTCTAATAAGTGCGGAACTATACCAAGTTGGGTACTGTTTGTTTCGAGATAGTTTCTGCGGAATATATTTATTCTGTAAATCAAGAATAAAATGGTTAAAAAAGGTCACCGAATCATCGACTGACCGAAGCGAGAATTCAGTTTCCCAGTCAGTTGCGCTAATATCTTTGTTAATTGATTCATAATCTCCTTTATCAAATAAAAATTGAGTTCGAGGGGCAGATTCGAGGGGTACAGTCATGAACAAATCCAGGTTAATTAATAATGCTGGGTGGAAGTCATCAATAGGCACAAATGGGGTAGAACATTCAGTAACATTTATTAATTCCTGTGAAAGCACTAGATCTAGGATTCTACCGTGTTTATTAGGCACGACGTTATACTGACCAAATCCAAGAGTGCATAATTCGTCACAAAGTAAGATTTCGTCACTACCTTTAGGATTAGATGGAACTAGTGACAGATTATTATCTGATGGGACCCACTTAATACCACTCATATTAAAATCACCAATAACGAGGAAGGTATCAGAAGTATTATTAACTACTGATTGGTTTAATTTAGAAATGAAATCAAACAGTTGTAAAGAAAAAGAAAGACCTAAGTTTTGTTGACATAAGTAAATAACACAAATATGCAAGGTAATAATATTCCGAGTAGTAGAATTTTTAGGGCGTATGGATAGCCAGAGGTCCTCTGCGGTAGAATGAAAATTTGGTTGGCCGATAACTGATAATTCCCTACGAGTAGCAATAAGCACCCCCCCAACACGCGATTGTCCGGTTAGAACGCAATCTCAATCACGACGCCAAACGATATATCGTTCATCAAAAAACTCAGAATTTAAGATCCCATCCAATAACCAAGTCTCAGTAAGCACTATGAGGTCATACGAGCTAAGTAACATTTGACGATAGAAAGAATGAGTTTTAGTTCGAAGACCGCGAACGTTCTGGTAATATATTTTTAAGTTATGGAGCGCCATGGGGAATGTAGTCAATAATTGAATATGAATCGTTACAATAAACTGTAATAAAACAGTTTATTCTATTATAATGTGTAATATTGTATACTAAAACTATAAACTTGTTAAGAGGGTACACTCTAAAAAAGTATGTGCGAGAACCATATTCATACAGCAAGTAAGAAGTTATTGTGCGAATAAGCAAGCAGTAATGCGAAGTGCGTGCAAGTGCGAGCGAGCCAAGCGTATTGACATGCGATGGAGCTTTAAAGTAAACAGCGCGATAAGAAATGTAATGGAATTTTTGTGCTATACAAAAGAGAGGTGGCATGTTCGTTAGTGTAACTGAGGTGTTAAACATTTGGTAAGCAAGTAGGAAGATACAATATATCAAAATAGCTATGAGCGATTGCGAAAAAATAAAACAGTGAAACAAAATTAAAAAAATACTTAGATAAAATAAGAAACACGTTATATAATCTTGATTAAATCTGATTCTTTTCGAATTATAATTACTTTAGAATTAGCATTTTTTAGAATGTGAATTTTACCGTGCTTTACCCATACGAACTCGTAGTGCTTCTCTTTGGCAATGATCTTAACCTTACTTAAAAGCTTCTTGTACTCCACGCTCAGGTGATCATTGACGTACACACGCTGATAAGTACCTTGGAACCCGATATGAGATGTGGATAGATCCTTGACGGCACGTGCAGCTGCGATAAAATCTTCTTTCACATACCGATTTAAAAAACTCACTATTATTATTTTTTCGTTAGAGTTGAAAATAGGAACCCTTGACACATAGTTCACCTGGGATTTAGGGTAGCTATAATTAACCTTTCGGCCGATCGATTCAATTATGGAGAAGAGATTTTCATCTTTTCTCGTAGGAACTCCTTTAATTTCGACATTGTTCAATCGGGATCGCTGTTCATAAGTAGCAAGATCACGCTTCACCATCGCCAAGTCAGTCTGCAGGTAATTGACTGTTTCCTGAAGTTTATCGAATCCTAAAGCCTTAGCTTCCATCTCCGCGAGTCGAGTATCAAAATCATCAAGTCTACCATTCGTGCCTTCACATGTAACTTTAAGCTCAGCTAACTCCTCCTTGATTACCCGGATATCATCTACCAAGTTTGGTAAACTCAGTAATTGGCGATTCATGTCACGAATCTCACTCAGTATAGTTTCGAGAGAAGCTGGTTCAGGAGTAAGCAGAGCTGGTGACGACGATCGGCAAGTGGGGCAATTCCATTGAGCCATTCTAACGGCACCAAGCTTCCTCCATCTGGTTTCGGAAATGTTTGCACATTCAAAATCCAAATGTTTCCTGCAGCTCCCGTATTGGACTCCATCATTGAACTTTACGTTACAAGCTGCACACGTTTTCATAATTGAAGTACTAAGTGTAATTAAATATCGAAGCAAAATAAAAACTTATTGCAATGTAAAAGCTAAAAAAGGTTGACGATCTATTATTCCGAGCGACGCGTATTGTACTAGTAAGCGTCCACAGACGAGTGAAATGTTAGAATAAGTTCTCATCAATACGAAAAAAAAATTCAATATCTCGAAAACTACTGAACCGATTTTGATAAAACTTGCAGTATTCCTCAGTTGAACAATACTTATAGTACACCAAAAGAAGAAGAATTACTTAAATTGGACTTGTAGTTCTGGAAATATGCGCACACAAACATAAAAACATACATACACTTATACATACATACACGCTGATATAGACTAACATATTATACGAAAACTGGGCAGTTCTGGAAATATTACATACATACCGGTCGAATTGATAACCTCCTTTTTTGAAGACCGTTAAAAATAGTGTGTGCAACAATACAAATCACGCAATGAATTTCAGTTCGGAACTATTTACTCAACCACTTTGGTAAAATTGATTAAGAATATACATGTACATACATTATTTGATACACAGGTATGTGTAAATATTAGTGTATGTATATATGCTTGGCTACAGGTATACCTAACACATAAACTACCTATGTTATTGTAGAGGCTCGTTTGTACTGCACTATGTCGGTCAGTTACGCTGCCGATTGCTCTCCCGCGTGTAAACATATGTTATTCTAAACAATACATGGAATACTGAATTGATTAAATCAAAACAAAACATACAGACAAACTTTCCATAACCACGCTCTGAGTGGATTACCTCTTCTATACAAAGCTACTGGAAACGGTCTCAAAAAGAAACGATATTTTAAACAAAACCGTTCAATGCTTTTTGGTGAACGCAGAAACTTTAGGTGATTTAAATAAAATATTGGCACAAGTTGAACTCGTTTTCCATTCGTTGTTTGGAAATATGATTCTGAAAAGAAATTTGTCTCGTGCAGGGTTCCCTGATATATGGAAATCAATAAAATATTGAGGTTTTTAAGATGTAGGTAAGGCCGTGTTATGGTTGTTCTAAAGAGATACTCGTACCATGGCCCAGGCCATAGGCCACCAGTAAGTATTCTTTGTTTTTAAATCCTTGCCCCACACTAGGATTTTTTTTATGTATCGTCACATACATAAACAACCCAGAACAACTCTTTGTAGGTCATACAAATATTTGTTCCGTGCGGAAAGAAGAAACAAGTGAAGGAACACTTGTGGGTTTTAGTCAGTGAAAGGCTGTCTGTCTCCCTTCCGATGTGTCACGGGCGGATGGGAAATTATCAAATGACCTCTCATTTGTTGATATCTCATCCGCAAAAAAACACAGAATTATGTACGAGTTGCAGGCTCTTGACTTTCTGAAGTACCGATAGCATGCCGCTGGAGCAGATGAGTTTTGGAGTCAAGACCGCGTAACTGTAAGCGTAATGTGAAACGGACCCCAACTAGATGGATGGATGATACAAAAAGGGGACAAGGAAACACTGGATGCAGAAGACGAAGAACAGGGTGTTGAGGCGGAATCTGGAAGAAGCCTATAGCCTAAACTACCAGTGGACTGCATTAGTCTAAGTTCATTAGTCATTCCCCTAACACGTAAAGTACTTACGTGTACAGTTCTAAAAGAGCAGAGTCTCCTAACACAGGCATTACTTGCTTAACAGGAGCCTCAAAATACCTACGAATGTAAAATAATTTGGATCTCTAATAAATTTGATTTGATTTTGATTTGATCGCCCTCATATCGCCACTATGACATAAATCAACTTTACTATACTCTCTATCGTAATTATTTTATCATGACATAAAAAAACTTAATGACTAAATCGATATGCAACTCTAATAAAATTAATTTATTATCTCTTATCACAATTTCACTAGCAGAATAATAAAATTGCTAACACAATGCTGCTCATGGGGTAAGTTTTTTTTTTTTTTTTTAATGGGACAAAAGCCTCCACACTTTTTCCCATCCACTGCAATTCCTGAAAGCCAGAATCAACAGTAGAGACCGCCAGAAAAACGCCGAGCACTGAAGCTCGACGAGTCCTGGAGAAACGATTCAACTGTCTTGGGTCCCGCAACGAAATTAATCAGAAAAGAATAGCGGAGGAGTAAAAAAAAAGATTATTTTCCACTTCCCTCCATAACAAGCAGGAGACAGAACAGAACTAGGTCAATCGGCATAAAGGGACATTATTGCAACTGGGAGAAGCCCAGATTGCCAAGCACCACGGAATAAAATTTGATTAAATTAATGGGTCCTAGTAGTAGTAGGTATATGCTGTTACAATTGATTCCAATAATAGGTATGGCAAAAGCGCCTGAACGCACGGAAATTGGTTCTAGTTTCTACAAGGTCCGTATAATAAACGACTCCGGATGTAACTTGTACACTATCCAACATAATATTGCGTTCATTCTGCCAAAGAATACACTCCCACAAGATGGGGTAAGTTAGCGTAACTTACAATAGATCGCCACGAATTTGGTTGAGCTGTCAAAGCCATTGTCGCTGTTAGTCATTATCATCTCAGTTAATGCCAGTCACATCCGAAGCTTTTCAGCTTTGGAATCTGGGGTCCGCTTTACCAGTCTATTTTGGCTAAACTTGAATATTTTCCATGAAGCGGCTGCCGTCTGACCTCCACAACCTAAAGGCGATATCGAAGCATTGCAATTAGACTAATTGTTGGACTTTTGAGGGCTCCAACAACCCGTAACTACTGCCAGTAGATGTTCGTATGGCAGCCGGGACCAACGATTTAAGTTGCTTACCGAGGCACGACCAGACCACTGCAAATATTCATATTCTTGAATACAAATATCTGAAGGCTGTCAAATGCCACTGTCAGTATGTTACACAATTACCCCGGGCTACCTAAGCGAGTGCTACAAGGATATTTTGACACTTGAATGACATTGACTGCGGTGCTTGATAGCGGTGTTAGTTACGATTTTGACCATGCGCCAAATTAAGCTTTGTAAGTTCACATACATTCATATTTTCTAACGTATGTCCTTATAATAACTTGGAATATTAGCCTAAATTAAGAGTGGCCAACAAATAGTCGTCCTCCGTGGCGCAGCGGTCAACACGCTTGCCTGCGGCGTGGAGGGCCCGGGTTCGATCGTGCCAGGTCATGATAGAAAACGATATTTTTCTAATTGGCCTGGGTCTTAGATGTTTATCTATATATGTATCTATTATAAGTATAGTATCGTTGAGTTAGTATCCCATAACACAAGTCTCGAGCTTACATTGGGGCTAGCTCAGTCTGTGTCATTTGTCCGTATATATATATATATATATATATATATATATATTTTATTTATTTATTTATATTAATTATTATACGGAGATTAGTAAAGGGGCTTTCAGATTAGTCACGAGTTATCAAAATTAGTTTTTATTTGTTTCAATCGATCGTGAAGTCGTGCCGTCACAATCATTACCATATTGTTTTAGTATCTAGTAAAAGAGTAATAAATAGTACTTTTTAGTTTGTAGGTATATCACGAAATATATTATGAGGAAGTATATTATGGATATTTTCAGGTTTATTTGCATTAAGTTACCATTACCGTGTTAAGCAGAGGGAGGTAAAGTTGTGAGATATTTTTTTTGTCTAATCTTTTCATTCAGTTTTTTTTTTCTTAAGTTACTTTTTAAATACCCTATGTTGCCCCACCTTTGTATTCTTTATTTAAAAAACGTTACCCTTCACCAGGGATTACTCCTGTAATCGTGGGTACGTTTCCAAATATTTAAACTCTCATACATAAGCATAACAACCCGGAACTACTACCTGAAGGCAATACAAATATCTATTCACTCATATGACACTCAAGGCAGCAGTCGAAGACTTGGACACTGTCCCAATAGTGTCGTCAGAGGCACTCCTGAGCAAAAGCCTCCTTCCACTTTTCCATTTTTCGCGGCCAATACGTCTTTTTACCAGATTTGACGGAATCTATCCAGCTCAGCCACATCTTATGTGGTTTACCGCAACCCTGACTATTTGCACTTCTACCTATTTTCACGGTGGTAGGCCATAACATCGGCTGCCGGCAGAAATTACCACCTACCTACTAGACAGAGTCTTGGCGCCAAGCGATTCGTCGTGTTCATGATGTCTGGTGAAGCCGTACGGAAGATGGGTCTGAGAAGTTGATTTGTGCCGGGTACGATGCGCCAAATGTTGTGTTGGGAGTTTGATCGTCGAAAGTCTCTAAATCAATCACCCTGTGGCGCAGCATCGTTGGTCGTGTTGATGGGTTTAACATTGCATCACCTCGCTCAACTGCCGTCTTTCTTCATATTCAATCGGGTTTTATGAGCGAATAGGCTCCTAATAAATTAGCGCGCTTTACCTTCAACGATTGCATCACTGCCTACCCCAGGAGGCATTTCGGTAAAGCACTAATTTATAATTATAAAAAAAAACCTGCAGGAGCAAACTAGCTCGTCCAGTCCCATCACCACCTAATCACCCATCTATAACTAAATATCATTTAATAATGCAACAAGCATGTTTCTAAATGTAATGGCATCTTATTCGTATTTCACTGGTCTTATATGTAATCCGAGTCGTAAGTAATACTTTTTACCATTAAAATTAAACTGGAATACCTAATTCCTGCCTAAGAGCCAAACTCATTGTAGTTTCTTGTTGTTGTTGGATAGTAGAAGTTGAGTTTTAGGAATGGCTTCAGATCATTACTATCAACAATGACGAAATATTTCTACATCCAAGTAATACTTTCTTGCAACGTTAAAGCTAATCGGACGACACGATTGGCGCAGTGGCTTCGGTGGATGTTTGTATATGTGAGTTTAAATATTTGTAAACGCACCCACAATATAAGAGAAATCCCTAGTGTGGGGCATAGTTAATCTAACAGTGGCATCGCTTTCCTTGTGTACATCCTAAATTTAAGTCCAGTTCATCAAAAGGACAGAAGTTTAAGTAACCATGTTTTTAATGACGTCTAAACTGTTTACGAATTATCTTATTTTCACAGGGCTAAATTAATATTTACCTTTTTTTTCTAAACATGTATCTTATGTCCTTTTAATTAAATAGAAAGAAAAAGATGCACCGACTTGAAATTTATTTTAGTTTGTGAATAAGAAAATCTGCGCCATTATCTATTTCACATGTTATAAAATTTTAAAAAAATAAGCCAATTATTAATAAGAAGTGTCTTAACACAATCCTGATTTAGAAAAAATTGTAGCAGTGCTGATAAATTATTGAAATAGCTGCAACGTCCAGGCAAGATGCTGAAGTCTCTCTTGTGTGTGTTATTCGTAATAGGTAAGTTTCCCATAGTAACTCAGTTATAATAACTCTGTATAAATCATAAGCAGCTTTCTTCATAACTGACGGTCAACACCATCTGTCTGCCTCTTTTCAACTACCTTGGGTCGGCTTCCAAATGAACCGGATGCAACCTCTCTTCTTAATTGAGACTTAGTAAACTTTTTGTTATCTAAGGAAACTTAGCAGATTTATTAGGGCATCAAATCTATGGAGTTTCTTTAGAATATGTAGCTTTAAAAAGGTTATCCATAAGTTCAAAATAGATTATGAATTTTTACGTAACCTATATAAAATTTGCTGACAGCCTCCGTGGCGTACCGGTAGCGAACGCGGCCGTTGCGAAAGGAGGCGCGGGTTAGATTCCCGCACACTGTAAATATTTGTATGCATGAATATGAATATTTGCACTGGTCTAGTCGTGCCTCGAAAGGGACGTTAAACCGTTGATCCCGGTTGCCATACGAACATCTAGTGGCAGTCGTTACGCGTTGTTGGAGCCCTCAAGTATAACAATTGGTCTAACTACAAAGCTTCTATATTGCCTTCGGGTTGTGGAGGTCAGACGGCAGTCGCTTCACGGAAAATATAGAAGTTTAGCTAAAAACAGCAGTTACACTGGTAAAGCGGACCCCAGACTCCAAAGCTGGAAAAGAACGGATGCGACTGGGATTAAAGCTGAGACGATGATGACCTATATAAAATTTACTGTCATCAATTGACTAAAACCTAAAACAGCCGAAAAATTGTGTTTTTAAATTCATATGTATATAATCTTATCATTTAATTATAATAGTTTATAATAATTAACTTGAAGTTTCGCTAACTAATTGAATTTGACTGTACACGAAGTGTTTTTAAACCAAAATATTTGATACTTAAAACTTTTAGAACATTTATTGGATGCGTACCAATGGAACCATTGAAAAAAGTTTTTTTAGTTTTAGTTTTAGTTTTTAATTCCACGTAAGTAAATAAATAATTATAAATAATGTTATTTTGTAAGTAACAAACACTTACGGTGTCTCCTTGTTTCGCAGACAGAAATTTCATGAAAATTCGTTTTCCAGAAAAAGAGAAAAACTGACAGAATAGCGAAAATTAAAAGGCATAAAATCGAAAACCATAGTCTTCATATTTACAATATTCACTTACTTTAGAAAGTAAGCAAGTGACAGTTTGTATGTTTGATTCTTGAAAATATGATCTGTGAGGACCTACATGAGGTTGGTGTCTGAAATGGCATTTTGAGGAAAGAACCAGATTGAATGTGCCTGTACAGTCAGTCATTGTCATTTTAGCGTTTATCCCGGTTGCATCCGCGGCTTTCACGTTGGACCCGGGGTCCGCTGGGCCTGTACAGTTAGTGCACGCATTATATCACTTATTGACATCGATTTCACAATTCATCATCATCATCATCAGCCTCTACTCGTCCACTGCTGGACATAGGCTACCTCCATGGCACGCCAACAAGCTCGATCCTGAGCAGTTCTGCGCCAGCCACTACCAGCCACCTTTTCGATGTCGTCGCTTCATCTCGCCCAAGGGCGTCCTACGCTACGATTGCCGAGACGCGATCTCGATGTCACAATTAAGCATAACTAATAATTACGTTATTTTATAGTTTCAAAAGCGAAAAATAACAAACATTCAGAAACCATTAATATTGGAATTATTTACATAATTTTCTAGATTATTTCGGCACAAAATTACTTTCTATTTATTAATTTTTTCAAAATGTTCCGTTCCGTTAACAGGGTTATCTTCCGGGTACAACCGATTCATAAACTTGCCCGATGGCGATGGTAATTTGCACCTCGTGGATCTGGCGGCAGTGGTTGACATAGGACTCCTCAATCTGTTCGAACGATATCCAGCCGGTAACCAATACTGCCTTTACACCAGGTAAAATATTTTGTCACAATATTCGAATGCTTTCTTCTCAGCTTATAGAGGTCTACAGCTGGACAAAGGCCTTCCCCGAGGATTCCATTCTATTGGGGGGTTTCCCATAATCCCCACAATTGGCAGGCGGGTTGGGGATTGCAGTAATTTGATATTTCACAGGAGAAACACTGCTGCTCGCTTCCCTAGTAAGAGTTTCCTTAGTCGCTTCTTACAACGCCCACGGAAAGATATTGGTTGGTACTATTCTAAGCCTGATACCACACAGCTTTGCTTTGCTTTCTATTAGGTCCGTACATATGAAATTGGCGTTTTGTCGTACTAGCCACTTTGATCTCAAATATTTCCTCTTTGGTTTAGAATTCCAAATTCAAATTTATACAGCTATTTACTCATCAATTTATGTCTCGAAAACCGTATTTGCCGGAGACCAAAGTCGACAATGAAGAATTGAAGGCTATTGTGGAAGCAGATCCATCTCAAAGAAAGTGAAAGTTGACAAGAAAACGTAATTGGTCAGCGTTTGATGGACTATTGCCGGTGTTGTGCACTACAGCTTCCTTAAATCTGGCCAGTCGATTACTGCAGATCTCTACTGTGAGCAGCTCCACATAATGATGGATAAACTAGCCGCTATACAACCGATACTGGTCAATCCCACAAGGTCATTGCAGCTTCAGGACAACGCGAGACCACACACTGCACAACAGACTGCTACCAAATTAGAGGAGCTTTAATTAGAATGTTTAAGACATCCACCGTACTCCTCGGATATTGCTCCAACAGACTACCATTTTTTTTTTTTTATTTGAATAAACTCTGATGTGGCAGTCCAAACCGCCTTCAAAGATTCTATTGATTCCCGTCCTAATGTTTTTTTTTTTTTATAAAAGGCATAAACAAACCACCTATGAGATGGCAGAAGTAACGAAAAAAAACGACTTTTATTCCTCCTATACAAAACGCCAATTTCATATGTAAGGACCTAATATTCTTATAAAATTGTTGTTCACTATTCACAAAAAAACCTGTGTTCCGCAGTAAGCATGCTAAAAGGCTGTTAATGCTTAATGCTTGTTTGATGACATATGAAAATCACACTCGAAAAAATAGTATCGAAGGATATTTTATTTGATTTGAATTTAATAATAAATCAGGAAAAGTTAATAAAAAAATAAATCCTCCTGATGTCTGATATTTCTATCCTGATGTCTGGTGAAGCCATACGGAGGACGGATCTGAGCAATAGTGTCGCGATATGTGTCGGGTACGATGCGCCAAATGTTGTTATGTCGGGAGTTTGATCGTGGAGGGTCTCCAGATCAATCTCCCTCTGGCACAGCATCGTTGGTCGTGTTTTTGGGTTTAATATTGCATCATTTCGCTCAACTGCCGTCTTCCTTCCTATTCACTGAGTTTTTAAGTGAATAGGCTTAATAAACTAACAACGATTGCTTGCGTGCGATTGATTGCATCACTGCTTACCATCAGGTGAGATTGCAGCCAAGTACTAGTTTATTAATATAAAAAAAAAATCCAACCTAACCCTCCAAACCCTCCAAACACCCTCCAAAAGCAGGGTTCATTTGGAATATGCTAATTTTTGGGAGATTGATACAGGCGCAACCCAAACACTCCGCAAACGTTGATTATCAACGATGTGAACTCCATCATAAACTCGAACTTCAACGCCGAAGTCGCCACTGTGGTCATCGTTCACGGCTGGCTCAGCAACAAGAACACTGCCATCAACCCCACTATTAGGGATGGTACGTACACACCAGTTTTATTAAATGCTTTCTGTATCCCGCGGTTTTATAAGGATTTCCAATAGGACTACTAATTTTTCAGACCTGCCGGGGGTACCGTAAACTTGGGAGGACCCGGTACCCCGGAAAGGCAGATGACGAAAGCTTAGGTGGTTTTTAGTCGGTAAGAGTCTAGCATACCCCTCCGCCTCCCCGAGCGGAGGATAGTCCAGGAGAAATTTTCCACCATCGGAAAAAAGAAAAATAAAGGCGTCTAATCGTGACTCTAAAGAAAAGAAAGATTTTTTTATTTTATTCTGGGTGGTAAGCCATAACATCGGCCGCCAGCAGAAGTTACCACCCACCAGACAAAGTTTTGCCGCCAAGCGATTCGTCGTGTTCCGGCATGATGTCTGGTGAAGCCGTACGGAGGACGGGTCAAAGCAGTTGTGTTGCGATGTGTGCCGGGTACGATTCGCCAAATATTGTTGTGTTGGGAGTTTGGTCGTGAAGGGTCTTCAGATTAATCTCCCTCTGGCACAGCATCGTTGGGTCGTATTGTTGGGTTTAATATTGCAACATGTAAATACATAATATCGGAATTGCCGCTACTGATAAATTTATAACACAAATATGTAAGCTACTGTTTTTAGCCAAATCAAGTCCTTAATCATTTCATGAAAATGGGAACGTTTTGAGATAACTAATAATATTTTTTTAATGTCAGCTTACTTGGCCAATATCGACGTGAATATCATTGTCCTGGACTGGAGTCTACTCGCGAGGTCTGGCTACGTCACCGCAACTAAAGGTGTACCTATCGTCGGCCGTTGTCTCGGACAGTTCCTGAATTTCCTGAATGATGTGACTGGTCAGCCCTTCAGCCAAATGCATCTTATTGGCTTTAGCTTGGGTGCCCACGTTGTTGGTAACGCTGGCAGAGAACTTGGAGGAATAGTCGCACGTATTACAGGTATATACATAACATATATTAGTTAGTACTTAGCTGTCGTTAATTGATTTGAAATCAGCAAACAACAAAAACACTGAGAAAATTAGAGTTTACATTTGAAAGCAATGAATCAGGTTCCCATTAAGTTACCTGAAAGTCTCAGCAACTAAGAAAAAAGAAACTTTACAGTACTAAGAAGTTTTATTACTTTCATTTAAGGACTATTTAGGTCATTTCATTTAAGTCCATTAAACACTATTTCATTAAGCTAGCATTCTTAGTTTACTAGATTTTCAGGCATTTGTGTGGCACTAAATCATTGCTCTCGAGTTTATTTAATCGTATGATAAAACTTATGTTTATCGTTAATCATTTTGATAATGACCTCTGGAATTATTAAGGTTTGGACCCTGCTGGTCCCCTATGGAACAACAACCCGTACTGCATCAAACCGAGTGATGCCAACTACGTTGAAATTATCCACACTAATGTGGGAATTTTTGGTATCAACAAAAACGTCGGTGACGCTGACTTCTACCCCAACGGTGGTAGGACCCAGCCAGGATGCCTTACCAATGTCTGCAACCACAACCGTGCCTGGCAATTCTTCGCTGCTAGTGTGAGAGCCAACATCTTCATTGGCAATCAGTGTGCCAGCAAAACTCAGCTCACCTTGAACAATTGCCATGGTACTCCACTCAGAATGGGCAACAATGACTTAAGGAAGACGGGGTGAGTTGTATTAACAAATAACGATTTCACAAAAAAAAAACGTATCAAACCTATCTCGTCAGCCTTATTTTTTGTATATTTCCATAGATGATGGAGGATATTAAATAGTTATTATTTATTATCTTTTCACTTTTTAAAACAAACATAGTCAATAATTTTATTATTAATGTTTCTTTGATTAATGGAAAATCTATATCGGATGACAATCCAAAGACCAATGACAACCGAAAGATAAGCATAGGTAGACGGCACTAATTTTATTTTTATTTGTATTTTGAATTTTACTTATTTTTTATTGATATGTTCTGCTTGATAAACTAATACTTCCAACAATAGGGTAACTTGACTAAAAAAAAACGAATTAGTCCGTCAGTCAGATTTTCAAAAAATACTAGATATGTATTTTTTCTTTTTTCATATAAACAAAAAATTAAGACGACACAGTGCGTTGAAAACTCGTGTGACGTCACTGCACGCTACACTTTTTAGCGACCAGTGGCGTCACCAGCCACCACCCCTGATCTTTGATGCCTATTATATTTGTCATTTTTTATTGTTTTGATAAAACAAAAAATACGTGTCTAGTATGTTTTGAAAATCTGACTGACGGACTAATTATTTTTTTCCTATACTATATTAATTTTTTACTATTACCCTATATACCCTATTATTACGTACATGTAGCTACCGTTCGGTAACTAAAAACATTGGCACCAATTCCAAGAAAATGATTGAAGATAACATTTTAATTTAATTCTGTCAAATTAAGATACTTCTTAGGCAATTTAGACGCGATTATTAACATGTTGACTAAAAATACGCCAGTTTACGTCAGGAGCGCACTAATTTGACAGGTTTAAACTGACATTTTATCTTCTGTCCTTTTCTTATAGAAATAGAAAGAAAAAGACGCACTTAACTTAAAATTTGTTTAGTTTGAGAATAACAGAATCAGCGTCAATATTGATAAATTGTTCCTCTCGTGTCGAAATTTCGACTAAAATTAAATTTCGTTGCGTGTGCGGTTTGGGGAAGTTCTCTTGAAATCAGTGCTCTAAGTCAAATACAATTCTTTTTTATATCTTTTTCAGACGTGGAATATACCTTTTGGGCATCGATATATCCTTATCTATTTGAAGAACCAATCTGATTATAACGCAGCTCAACAAAAAAGAAAAACACTATTTTATGCAGATATATTTCAAGTACCCAGTTTGCGAATATGTTCATTAAAATTATTTGATTGGCTCTAGTTTTCTTTTATTTGTTTTATCACAATATAAATTAGTTCTACAAAAATTAATTACTCTGAAATTAAGTGGCAGTGGGCTGGGCACTTTGCTGGTAGAACAGATGGCCGATGGGGCAGTAAGGTTCTGGAGTGGCGGCCACGTACCGGAAGATGCAGTGTGGGAGGCCCCCAACAAGGTGGACTGATGTTCTGGTGAAGGTCGCGGGAAGCTGATGGCTGCGGGCAGCACAAGACCTTTCACTGTGGACAGCCTTAGGGGAAATCTTTGTCCAATACTGGACCTCTAAAGGCCGAGGAAGAAGAAGAAGAGCTTGTTTCATTCTATGTTTTGTAATTGAATAAAAAAAAACAGAGCCAATATTCCCAAATCAGTCATAGTTTTATAAATTGTATGCATAAAATTACTCGAAACAGCTTTCACGTCAAGGGTAACCAAACTTTGTTGACCAGTGTAATAAATAATTCAGCTCAACCTCCTTCTTTTATTTAATTTAATTAATTTTTTTTTTTATTCAATATGTAAAGAAAGCCCTGTCCGACCCATAAGAATAATAAAGGTAGGTAAACACATGACCAAATATAATATACAATTTTACGTAATCATCATAGAAACAATACTAATGAATTTTGAAATAATCTATTTTTCCCACGAATTCAAACTTCCCCGAAATTTGATAATTTTTAAAAAAGTGACAACACCAGTATTATTATGAGCGAATAGCGATGCGACCACGTGCCGCGTGCCCTGCCGCCCGACGTCCGCGGAAGGGTTGCTTACCGCATATGTATTAAATTACCTCTTATTGCGAAATAATATTTATTTTTTTAGGGGTTTTTTTTTAAGTATAGCACGGTTTTGTATCCATTAGTACAATCAGTTATTGATACCTAACAATACCTTTACGGGTCGAACAGGGTTTTCTTTACATATTGTATATTCATGTATTTTAGGCGACACAGGTTCATAGGTAAACACAAACCTAAGCATACATACATTTTACTAGCAGCCGCCAGCGACTTCGTTCGCATGGTGTTAGTTATGCTCCGTTCCTATTGGTCGCAGCGTGATGTCATATTTTCATGATTAATGGACTATCCAACGCAAAAAGAAGTTTTCAAATCGGTCGAAGTAGTTCCTGAGATTAACGCGTTCACATAAACAAACTCTTCAGCTTTATATATTAGTATAGATTATAGAATGGTGGTCTAGTGGTTAAAACACCAGCCTCTCAAGTATGAGTGTGCGGGTTCGATTCCAGGCTTTTCTAAAGTTATATGTACTTTCTAAGTATATCTTGGACACCAATGACTTAGGTGAAGGAAAACATCTTGAGGAAACCTGGACTTTTAAGTCTGAAATCGCCACCCTGCATTGAGCAAGCGAGGTGATTACGCTCAATCCTTCTCTGTATGAGATGAGACTAATAGTTCACTAGCATATTCTTGTGTTGTTCTGTGGGACTTGTCGGCGAAGAAGCGACGGAACACCACGTCCTTCGTCCAGTCATTGTCCATGACGACGGTGATTGTTAAAAATGGTCATTATCATCGCAGGAGCGATGGTACACAACACAACAGCAAGCGTACCATTACTCATGTAGGTCACAACAATGGTATCCTCCTTCTTAAACAAGGCCAACTCCTTAAACGAGACAACTTCTGCAGATTTGCTTGAGTTTAAAATATTATCAATCTCTCCTCTTTCTTAAACAAGGTCAACTAGTTAAACAGGACTACTTTGGCCTAGCTAGCGTTTACAACAATTCCAATCTGCACTGTCTCAAACAGTCTCTGGCTCAAATTTAATTTGAATAACTAAGATCTCTCCAGAGGATGCCAAGGGTAGCTCGGACACCGCCAGAAGTGAGAGTTCCTTCTATTCTATGGAAAGAGATGTTAGCTCATTGTTACATGCGTTTACGCTTAGTCGCCATGGAATTACCGGAAATCAGAGATTTTTCGATTGCTTATTTGACTGATCATTTTATTTTTCTTTGCATTGTTTTCTGTCTTGCCTCACCAGCTCATATCCTGTATTTTCATATTGGAATTAATATTTTAATATTTTTTTTTGTTTAACAAAAGTACTTACCGATAAAACTTAACTCGGTGTGCACTCCAAGAGTGCTGGCAGAAGTGATTCCTTGAACATTAACCTTATTCGTTACTCAATTCAATCGTATATATGTTTTTTTTTTATATTTGTTCGCGCATAACTTCGTCGTTTATAAACCGATTTTGATAATTCGTTTCTGTTGGACATGATAAGAACATCATGGTTTGATGGTGGAAGACCAGAGAAACCAAGGAGAACTTTCAAAAATTGTAGGAACGGCTAGTGCATTTGTAAGTTTTGTCGTTAGGTATTTTAAAGCACTGTAGTTTAATAAGGGTCTGAAGTAGATCTGATGATGGAGCCGGGAGACAGTCGAAGGAACTATACTATTTATACACTATCCTATTTACTTAACTAAGTTTTCAAATAACATTATTTAAACTCAATAAATAAGACAGCGTATCACTTAAAACCTTTGTTTGCAACAACACGAATATAATGTCTCTAATAACAATTTACATAAAATAAAGATATCATAGCACGAAGCGGAAAGACTTATAGTTTCAATAATAATTGTTTCGTAATGGGTGTAATAGAATTTTAATGTCAAAACATTATTCAAATCATTGGTAAAGAATTAATTATTGGAAACAAACTTCACAATGCTGCTGCAAACACATTGAAATTCGACTTGTGTCGCTGGGTGAGACAATGTTTGTCATATCAAAATAATCAGCCTCTAAAGTTTTCACTGTTAAGATACATGCCTCTCCTTTGTGAGAGGGTTCCATAATCCACAACGTGGGCCCAGATGTTGCATGTCATCGAAATTTTGGTCTAAGGACATGCCGTTTTTCTTAGAATGTTCCCTTTTCAGTGGTAAAGAAATAATTTATTCAAAGCAAAATGCCTGTCTGGGTTATTTACACCTAATACTCGTAAGTCGAAGTCACCACTGCTCACGGTAGTCTTTTACGCAAACACATTTTTCCAAACTACGTGCTAAGATGTAATGAAGTTCTTGGCAATAAATTACCAGTTTGTTAAAGTAAATATCCAATGTGGAGACTGAAGTATTTTTTATATACACTCAACATAATAACCTGAAACACTTTATGAATATATTGCTACTGTTTTCAGATAACGTATTCTGAAAACGCCACTGCAATAATTCAAGCTTAAATTATAGGAACGTAGTCACAAAGTGCTCTCATGTCTCGTAACTATGTAACTTTTAACATTATGAAAGACTCGTCAAATATAGCATTGCGAGATTATAACTCAGGAAGCAGTCATACACTCAAAGCTCCATCTTAGCAGTTTCAACATATTTTGCCAAACGTTAAATGGGTGTCTCCGCACATGAACCGGAGCATCTACTATTATTTTACAAATGTTATCAGAATATCAAACAGCGATTCAGAAAAGTGTTACTATGGTGTATTTATTCCAAATCGTGGGAAAATTGTCTCTATTGCAACAAGATTAGGAGGTGTAATTGCGTGTATGCGTTTCCGTATTTGATTCGTTTAGTCGCTGATAGCTGGCGGACTGAGGAATTGTGACGAGCTAGTGTAATTCACGGTCTCATTATGTGACGATTCGTATTCGAGGCCAGAGAAGATTTACCAGTGTTAGAGTAAGAATGCAGCGCGGGCTTGCGGGCGGCGAACAGCCTGGTAAGGATCAGGCCCGGGTCGACACGATGGCGCGTTGTGTTTTACGCGCGCCTCTAAGAGATGTGAGCACATCGTGACAGGGTCCACGAAGACCGAAGCCTCCTGGGTCAGGGTTGCGGATCGGTTAAAGAAGCTGATGCAGTGAAGAAACACGGGTGGGTTTTAGTCAGTAAAAGTCTGACACGCTCCCCTTCCGCTCCAACCAGAGCGAGAGAGGTCATTTGATGATTTCACATCCAAAAAAAGGGTAACGTTGAAGGGTAGCACCCACTTGCCGGCACGTCCCACTAGACCCTGCTTACGAAGTTCGTAAATGATATTGATTTTATCTCGGTATCATCCGAAATGTATTTCATTTGTTTATTTGGATCACGTTGTATCTGCCCCATTACGAAACTGGTTAAAGTAGTGCTGAAAGGTAAAGTTAAATATCTACAAACCTTTGATTGAATTTCTGAATCAGGAATAGTTTCTAAATTTTAACGAGTCCTGAAATGTATTTTCTCACTTTATAATACATACTAATATTATAAATGGAAAAGTGTGTGTGCACTGTTTATTTGCAAAATGGAGGGACGAATTGACATCATATTTAAGTAGCGATAGTTGAAGGGATGGAGACTGACACAGGCTAATTTATGTCTTGATTAAGATTTACTGAGGGGGGGGGGGGGTAAGCCCCCCCTCCCACTTCCCTAAAATAGGGGGTGGAAGTTTGCATGGAGCCCACTTTTAATATTATTATTTATATACGAGTATATTGTTTCTTTGACACAGCCATCAAACACTCTGATTATCGTCGCAGCTAAATACATCCCCTCCGAAATCAACAAGCTTTGCCGACCAAGATATGTTCTTACCGACCCTGATCACCATGACCCTCTTCCAAGAGGCCGATAGGGCCACTAGTACAAAAAACACCGAAATTCCGACGTCGCCGAGGTCTCCCGCGACGCATTAAACGTAGCCGACCCGATGTAGTAAATATAAATTCCCGCCTAAGACCTTTCTTTCTTTTTGTTTGGGTGGGAAACCATCAAATGACCTCTCCGGCTCTGGGAAGGGCATATCAGACTTTTACTGACTAAAACTCACCGGTGACTCAGACATGTGCGCGCACACATTCATGTCGTCAACTGATCCCTGTTTCTCTTTTTACTAAAATATGGGCCTCGCCTGAAATAAAGAGTTTGAATTTCAATTTGAATTTACTTCTTCAGTTGACCCCGTCACGATGCGCCGACATCTCTTTGAGGTGCGGCTGCAACAGAACGCGCCGTCGACTCGGGCCTGGTCCTTACCGGGCGGAGCAGTGGGCAGCTCACCCACTGTTCACCGCCCGCAGGCCCGCGCCTAAGGTAGCTGGGAGTTGGATGTCGTCTCCCGACCAGGCGGTCTCCTGCGGCGGCTAGTGGCGAGAGGGCGCTGGGATGCCCGCTGCCTCACGCGCTCCGCCTCCTCCTCTGCCAGCATCACGAGGTGACGACCTGCCATACACTCTCGCTCCGAACCAGGGCCTGGACCATGGTCGGACGCGAAAGATCGCTGCCGATCGCCGCCACGAAGACACGGCAGTGTCTACCCAAGCCGGGCAGACTTACACCGTGTCCTCGGGGAGATCCACACAATCCCGACTAAGACCTCAGAGTTTGTTTCGGCGTTTCTTCTTAGAGCTAATACTAGAAAATGCCGCGTTCATCATACCGAATTATTAAAAATTTCGATCCAGCTGTCCTTTACTGTTCTCTCAAGTGACGCCCTAAGTTGAAGTTCGTACCCCACAGCGGGTGCCCTTAGCGTGTTGTCGATTAGTTTTTAACTACCGTTGGCTGGAGTCTTTAAATTCATTTAAGGCAACTACAGAATCATCCGGTTAAGTAGTCATGACCTCTTAAGGACAACTGCGAAATGCTAATATAAAAAAAATGTATGGGACATTCCGCAATTTTTAAAGAAGGAAGCTAAAAATCGGTACACTTACACTTTGTTACCACTGACAAATGCCTGCCTTATTCTTCTTGGATGGAAATTTGGAAAAGATGAACTGTGTTACCCCGAATTTGAAGCGATGGAAGCCGCGGGCAAAAGCTAGTTATTTCTTATTTTAGTAAGTCCTTCCACGTTGATAGAAGTAACGAAACTAACAGTAGTTTGTTTAGTGAAGAAATAATCAACAGTCCAATTCTGATAAAGGTTCCACGAGGAAAGTGTATTTCCTTGTCTATCATATCAGTATGAATTGGGTATAAACCTTTACGACCGACTCTTTGTTATCGGATATGGATAAAATATTATATACCTACAATATATTATTTGAATACATAGTTACAGCATGATCTCTGGTGAAGCCGTACGGAGGACGGGTCTGAGCAGTAATGTTTGCAATGTGTGCCGGGTACGATGCGCCAAATGAGCAAACTCCCGACACAACAACACTTAACATCATCAACATTTAACACATTATAATTTAACGATGCTGCACCAGAGGGAGATTGATCTGGAGAGATCAATATCCCTCTGGCGCAGCATCGTTGGTCGTTTTGTTGGGTTTAACATTGCATGACATCGCTCAGCTGCCGTTTTCCTTCCTAATCACAAGTTTTTTTAAGTGAATAGGCTTAGTAAACTAGCGCGCTTTACCATCAACGATTGCATCACTGCTTACCATCAGGCGAGATTGTTGTCAAGCATAAGTATATAAATTAAAAAAAAAAAAAACATTTTATTATTAATATTGTAAACATGAGACTTTGTATGTTTGGAGGTTTTACACAATCACGCAAAATCGACTGAACGGATTTAGATAAAATTTGGCATACTGATAGGTTATTTCCTAGATTAACACATACTTTTTATCTTAGTAGTAACTTTTTCTAAAAGGATATAAAAAGGAAAGGGCATTTTTTATAATTTGATGGCACGTTTGACGCGGTGGTTAAATGTTTAACTGCTACGCTACGTATCACGGATTCGATTTCCGCATGGGACAAATATTTATATGACCTACAAGTTGTTATTCTATATCTGGTTGTTTGTGTGGTAAACGCATCCAAGGTACAGGAGAAATTCTAAGTGTTGGGCAACATTAAAAAAACTTTTTTTACAAAAAAAAAACCGACTTCCAAAAAATACTACAAAGTGAAAAATAACTAATTTCGGAAGTCGGTGCCTTTGGTTTTTGTATATTAGTTTGTGACACCGACTTCCGAAATTAGTTATTTTTCAACGATTACGAAACCGAGGTAGTTTATTAAGAGCCTATTCACTTAAAAAACTGAGTGAGTAGAAAGGAAGACTGACGTCCTTTCGAGTCTTAAAACTCCGGACCATGACCCATTTATTTCTAGTCAATTCACTGATTGTGATATTAAGAAGAGCATACTTTCCAACACGTCTAACGCAGTCGGTAGTGATTGTGTAAGTCGGAAAAAGATACTCCCTGTCCTTGACGAGATCTTTCCTATCCTGTGCTACATCCTTAACTACTCTGTATCCTATGGTGCCTTTCCATCGATGTGGAAAGATGCCAAAGTCATTCCGGTACCTAAAATATCCAATTCAACTTCGTTTTCTGAATACCGTCTCATCTCCATCTTGCCTTTCCTCTCCAAAGTCCTAGAACGCCTTGTCCATAATCAGCTCAGTACTTTTCTTTGTAAGAATAGTCTACTGAAACTTTTCCAATCTGGTTTAGTTAATGTCACTGATGGTATACGCTTGAGTATGGAGCAGGGAAATCTGACGGTTCTTTGCTTACTGGATTTTAGTAATGCATTCAACACTGTCGATTTTGATATCCTACTTGGCATGCTTCGCTCGCTTAATATATCTCCAACGGCGATTGACCGGTTTCGTAGTTACCTGTATGATCGTCGACAACGTATATGCATAGAAGAGACTTGCTCTTCGTGGTGCTATACTTTTGCCGGTGTACCTCAGGGCGGCGTTTTATCTCCTTTACTTTTCGCAATATTTATCAACTCCATCACCAGAAATCTTCTTTCCTCCTACTATCTTTATGCAGATGATTTGCAGATTTGTCAACAAGCTGGCTACTCAAATTTAGATGATGCTATTCAAATTATCAACAAAGATTTGTTCTCAATCTCTGAGTGGAGTCAGGTGCATGGGTTGCATGTTAACCCATCGAAGACTCAGATCATTGCAAGCATGTTCCCCAAGATAAACTGGTCGCAACTTCCCATAGTTCAATTTAACGGAACTGCTATTCCTTTCAGTGAGATGGTTAAGAACCTTGGGGTTTGGATCGACAAGCATCTGTCCTGTTATCCACAGCTACAGGATATCAGTCGCAAAATTTTTGCATCTGGTAAGTCTCTGAGACGGTTGCGGAACTTTCTTCCTACTGCCACTAACTGAGCATATACAATCACTTTTACTTCCCATCCTTGACTACATAGATGTCAGTTATCCAGATCTTACTGAGGCACAACTAGATAAACTTGAGCGACTTCAAAACTTTTGCATAAAATTTATATTTGGCCTGCGCAAATATTATCACATATCTGAATTTCGTATAAAGCTTAAGTGGTTTCCCATTCGTCTTCGACGGAATCCTCATATCCTATTTCAGCATATTAGAGATGCCGATGCATTCCACTAGTTTCTATGATAAATCCTTTGCTGTACAAACAGTTCGGTTATGGAATGACTTGTTCGTGTCCATAATGCGTGCTCAAACTCTGTCCACCTTTAAAACTATGATAAAAAGCACTTCCTCTCTCTTTAAACATATCATATATTTTTTTTATTTTGCTTTTGTATCATCATCATCATCATCAACCTTTTTTATCATCCCACAGCTGGGTTCAGGTCTACTCTCATACAGAGAAGGATTGAGCGTAATCACCACGCTTGCTCTTGTATGATGTTTATTAATTAGATGTATATAGTTATTTAAACTAGTATGATACACTTAACGTACATATTTATTGCATATTTTATGCAAATAGTAGGTACACTGTAGACTACCTACATTATTTCTCTCTCCTTCCCCTTAGTATTCCATCCAAAGGTTGTCTGCAAAAGATCGCTCTTAGCGATAAGATCGCCCATTGTGTCACCCTTTGTAAAATATTTATATTTATGTTCTGTAATCTATATGGTGTACATAATAAAGAGGATTCTTATCTATTCTATTCCAAGGACCAACAATGCTTCGCTTATTTACAAAAATTTTCATGTTTGTTTCTGTAAAATATGCAAAACGTAGATATGGCGATATGTTACTATATGAGCGATATGTACTTTGCGACAACGATGCAAGTGTATATGTTGTATTATTGTTTTTTTTTCTTTTGTTTTTGTATAACGTTGCTCGCCGCTAGAATTTTCTCCTGTATCGTGGGTGCCTTCATAAACTTGTAAAGTCACATGTATAAACATTCAGACCCGGAACAACTACTTGTAGGTCATACAAATATTTGTTCTGTGCGGGAATCGAACCCGCGACACGCAGCGCAGTAGTCAATGGCACCGATTCTGTTGTTCACAAACTAAACTAATTTTAAGTTACGTGCATCTTTATCTTTCCATTTCATGAAGAAGAGGACAGAAGATAAAATGTCAGTTTAATCAAATTAAGATACTCCATAGACAGTTTAGACGCGATTAAAAACATGACGACTAAAATTACGCCAGTTTACTTCAAGAGCGCCCTGATTTGACAGGTCTAAACTGACATTTTATCTTCCGTCCTTTTCTTAATAAAATATAAAGAAAAGAATGCACTGAACTTAAATTTAATTTAGTTTGTGAAGAAGGGAATCGGTGCCAATAGCTTGACCACGGCGCTAACCGTGTCGTCGATCTCGGTCGTAAAGAATATCGATATTTGGTAGTCTCGTACTATCGGTATTCTATCGAATTTAGGCGTAAACTTGCCAATTTCCGTATTGAAAATAACTATTTTCTCTGCATTCAACTAAATTTAGTTAAGGTCAATAATTTGCCTTTGAAAATCCGAACTGTTAATAAACTAGCTCGCTACATCCAGCGCGTTGGTCAGCGGATTGGAGCCCATTGTGCCTATCCCCTTCATTCAAATACGAAGATGGCTACAGACTCTACAGAGGTATACCTACGAACAAGCGGAGATTTGGTGGTCCTCGTCACCGGGCTGCAGGCAGTCCAAGGAGGCTTTGCCATCCCTAGATGGCAAGCTAACCAAAAGGCTGTTGCGCCTGGATAGGAAAACCCTACGATTGATGACGGGGATCATTACGGGCCGTTGCCTGCTGAATAAGCATCTCCACACAATAGGCATAACGGACAGCCCTCTGTGCAGAGCCTGCATAGAGGCTGACGAGACAGTTGCGCATGTACTCTTCGAGTGTATAGGCGTTACCCAAATTTATTTATTTATTATTTATTTATTTATATTCTCAACAGGCTAGGAGACCTGATGAGCTTCTGGAGGGAGGTGGGCTTCCTGGAATAATCCGCCAAAGGCCGCCATGGTCCACGCACAATGGTCCACTGAAGGGACTGAGTGCGGAAACCAAACCAGTAACATAGAAACTAGCTCGCTTTACCATCGACGATTGCATCACTGCTTACTATCAGGCGGATAGTAAGCAGGCTTATTTACGTTGTTGAGCAGACACATTTTCGGAACATAACGAACTATGGAATAACAATTGGTTTCAAAATGATTCCATTTGATAGCAATGGTGTGTTACACAATTAGGGTGCTCGTCAGTGCGCCCGCTTGGGGCGAGCGCCAGACGTAGAATAACCAACTGTCCTAATATTCTCGAAAGCTCGCTGTCTTAAAATCAAAATATCATGTCATCAATCTTTTGAATAAAGCGAATAGTTACAATCATCGAAATAAGTAGCTTATGACAATTATAAGTTACTAAATAATTAATTATGTTCTCGTCAATTATGGTTTAATAATTGATAGTAAAATCATTTGAATTAAATAACAAATAATAAATCATAATAAATTCTGTTGACTAAGCACAATTGTAATAGACAACCGTCTTTAAAAACAGAGGTTGTTGCCCTGCATTGTAGCAATCATTAAATAGGTAAACATGTATTATTAGAAAAATTGATGAAACAAAGATAAATAAAACTTATTTTTCATTTAACCTTGTATTTATCGCATGTTTGATTATAATGCTAAATACCTTGTTTCATTAAAATAATACCATTCCTGACATGTCATTATTCGTCACAATTAGAGAGATAATTATCAGCAAAAATGGATCAGTTGATTACACGGATGATAAACTCCCAATAAATACAGCTGTTGTGTCCAATGTATGTACATGATTTTAAAATTTTCGCAGTGATTAATATGAAGACAGTGCTACTATGGTTCTTTATCACGGGTAAGTGAAATCCATTGTTATATCCGTATGTGTTCTCTCTAAAATAGTATCTGCTCCATTTTTACTTTTAATATATTACACAATAGAAAAATATTTCAACTTATATTCATCTGCGGCCATAGAACATATAGTGTGCGATCAAGTTGAATTATATCGGTGTTTATAGAAAATAACACCAAAGAATTATTTGCTTTAATATTAGGGTCAAAAATGACAGAAGTATTTAAAAAAGATAAGCGCAATAATTTTAAATTCATAACATATTTGTTTGAATTGAAACGGTTGTAACGAAGGTGGTTTTTTCTCTATAAATATCAGGCACAATTAAATAAATTTAACGTTTGTAAGTTACTATAGGACCAAAATATACATAAAAAATAATGGTAACTAAATCAATGTAATTACTTATATATTTTTTTATTAATTATTACACAATTATTCAACATATTATATCAAAAATATCATGACAGTAAAAATATATTCGTGACTCTTTAGTTCTCATTCGCCAAGTGTGCAGACTATGTTATAAGGAAATTCGTTCCAATCACATAACTTACGTATATATTGAATAACAAATGACTGAATAAATATCACATAAGTGCAATCCAAACATGAGTGCTTCTTGATTACGACGCTTGTTATTGATTTAAGCGCTATTCAGGAAAACAGTTTAATTATTTTCTTATTCGCACTAAAGCTGACCCCGTGATGGAACTAGGCTATAAGATCCAAACATCTTATATGTTTTGCAAGGATGAAATCCATATAATTTACTAAACTCGTTTCCATTTCTAGCATATACCGCATCTGCGGTGCCGGTAAACACTGATTACTCTGAGAATCATGTATACCCCCGGTTCATCAAGTTCCCGGATGGAGAAGGCGTTCTACACGAAGTAGACCTAGAAGCTCCGGTTGATCAGAGGATTCTTGATGATGTCAATAGGAACCCGGCTAATAATCTTTACTTGTTATTTACCAGGTAAGCAATACTTGAGAATAAAGAAATGAATTGTTTAATATGATTGTAAAAAGTTCAAAGGTGTATTCCCCAGCGGCAATTACCTGATTTATGAAGAAATAGGTATAAGAGAATCATTTTGTAAAACACTGATGAAATGCAATCCAAAAATGAATAAAACCTAAAAATAATACATACATCAAGCGAATCAAAATCAAAATATTTTATGTTTCATCAAATATCTTAAAACTCTATGAATAATTTTGTTAGAGTAAATGGAAAAATGATACATTGTTTAAGCGACATCAGTAAATAAAAACATTTCATATTTTTTATTTTGTTTTAAACATAAATGTTTTTTTTTTTAAACGCCGCGCAGTAGAAAATTGTGCAGAAATGTTTTGTTATTTACATTTGGAAAATAAAATAAAAGTCATGTCAATCTGTACCTGTAGAAACTAAAAAGTTCTGACTATACATTCGTAATTAATTAAATTATGTTGTCCTTAGACTCTGTTGATGTGTGAAGTTTATTTTCACAAGCTTGGTGATCTGATAAGAAATAACGTGCAGTTGGACACTGAGTAGTCGCTGCAAAATAAACAGTAACCTATTAAGAATTTCTATTTCAGACGCAACCCTACCTCATCCCAAACATTGGTCATAAACGATGCTGGTTCCATCACTAATTCTAACTTCAACCCTCGCGTGCCGACCGTAGTCATCGCCCATGGCTGGCTTAGCAATCAGGACACCGATATTAACCCTGTTGTTAGAGATGGTAATTAATTTTTTCTCATAAATTTCTTATTCTATATTATCAGGGTGTATTTTTCGTTAATAAAATATTATCTTGTGTTCTTACAGCGTATCTTAGGAAATATGACGTCAACGTCATCGTTTTGGATTGGAGAAGGCTTGCAATTTCCAACTACGTGACAGCTGCTAATGGAGTCCCAGCTGTTGGTCGTGGTCTTGGACAGTTCCTGGCTTTCCTGAACTCCGTAACTGGAGCACCCTTTGATACTATGCATCTAGTCGGCTTCAGTCTGGGTGCTCATCTTGTTGGCAACGCAGGCAGAGAGCTCGGAGGAAGAATCAGACGTATCACAGGTTATTACCATTTTCTGAAACAATCCCACACAATTACTTTAAAATGCCTCAAGTGTGCTCTAACAATATATTAATTTTTAGCTCTGGACCCCGCTGGTCCCCTATGGAACTTCAATTCTGATCGCGTTAACCCCAACGACGGACAATACGTCGAAGCTATCCACACGGATGGTGGCTACACGATCGGAGGTCTCGGCATTGGATCTGACGTAGCCAGGGCTGACTTCTACGTCAATGGTGGTATCAGCCAACCTGGCTGCATCACTAACATCTGCAACCATAACAATGCGTGGAGGTACTTCGCTGCAACAGTCTCATACAACCACATTGTTGGCAATGCGTGTTCAAGCTCATGGCAAATCACATGGGATAGCTGCAGCGGTCAGCAACTCAATATGGGCAACAGTGACCTGTCGAAATGGGGGTGAGTTTTTTGTCTTCTGCTTTATTTTTCTTAGGAAACATAATTTCGGGTTAATTGTCCTTTTATGCGTTTTATTAAGAAAAGCAATAACAGTTACTTTTTCGGATAAGAATCTAAATAGAAACGCATGTCCGTTGGGGAAGGATTTGTCACAAGTGTTATTCGCAGATTGCTATAACTAATTTACTGAATCTTGTATACCTGGAACATTTATTTTACTCTAATCATCTAAATCTTTGTTCTATGTGTGCAATATGAATGGTAAACTTAAGGCTATTTAAAGTATATTATTGACAATGTGTGATGTTAGTTTATATTGTGGTATAAATATCCTTTAGTTTATACCATAAACATTCTTATTCTTCAACTAAAGATTGAAATTTTCCATTTCATTTTTAGATCCGGAAGGTTCCGCGCTAACACCGGCAGAAGATATCCCTACTAATTCAACCACTGATTATGTAATAAAATTGATTTTCGCTAACTTTGGTGATGGTGGTTGAGTTCAGCTGAGACATTTTTTGTACACACTATTATGTGAAGAGAGAATAAATGATAAATTATTATATAACTCTTATAATACTTTTGTGTTTTGTTTAACTATGCGAAGCGTCATATGGTATATACGTTACGTCGAATATACAAAAACTGCTGAGGCAAAGCAAAAGGAAAGCAAAGGGGGACTTTTGGCCCTTGAAATTAGCTTGTGTGCCCTAAAGTCGAACGCACCGGTGTACATCTCCTGCCTACAACACTAACGTATGCCAGAAGACGCCCGGTACACGCCAAGGCTGCAGTTAAGTAAGTCTCAACGCCACATCAACTTCAAGACGTTCGTGGTGCGTGTACCGAAGTGTTATCTGCCCGTCATCATGGAAGAAAACTTCTGGCCGCAGGGGGTGACTAAAACCTCAGAACAGCACAAGAACATGCTAATGAAGTACATTTATACAGTACAAATATGTATATTTAGGTTAAGGTATCTAAATGAAATAAAATATCAAATGAAATAAATATTATTATTACTATGTGTAGGAGTTATTTCAGTCGGATCCCCTAGAAATGTGTTTACAAATTTTTAGGACAGTCAACAATTCAATTTATTTTATATGGAGTTTATTAACAGTCACCTTTAACAGTCATTTTATTAACAGTAACAACTAGATAAACTTGAGCGACTTCAAAACTTTTGCATAAGATTTATATTTGGCCTGCGCAATATGTGAATTTTGTACAAAGCTTAAGTGGCTTCCCATACGTCTTCGCTGGAATACTCATATCCTATTTCAGCTCTACAGCATTTTGTTTAATCCTAAAAGCCTTAACGATCTTAAAGATCGTTTCAAGTTTCTTCGTGACACACAAATTAGATATCTGAGACCATCGGAAAACCTAATATTGGACATGCCGCATTCCACTAGTTTCTATGATAAATCCTTTACTGTACAAGCAGTTCGGCTATGTAATGACTTGCCCGTGTCCGTGAAGCGTGCTCAAACTCTGCACTTTTAAAACTATGATAAAAAAGCACTTCCTCACTCTTTATATATGTCATCATATTTTATTTGCTCTTGTATGATTTTTATTATTTAGATGTATATATTTTTTTAACATACTTAACATACACATTTATTATATTATAATCTATGTAAATAGTACACTGTAGACTACGTAAATTATTTCTCACGTGGATGAGTCAATTGTGTCACCCTTTGTAAAATATTTATATTTATGTTTCTGTAATCTCTCTCTCTCTCTGCAGTCGGTCCCTCATATCTGAGGATCGTGATCAGCATTGGGGCAGTATTTCGAAAGGATGATCTGCCTCCATCGGTTTCGATCCAGCGCGTCTCTCACCACTGCGTAGAATTTAGAAGACGATGTGTCTTTGACTTGATCGGTCCATCTGGTTGGTGAACGACCGCGCGATCGTTTGCCTTCGGTGTTCCCAACGACAATCAATTTTTCTAGACATTCATCGCCTCTGCGCCGCCATCCTCTATGTAATCTATATGGTGCAATTAAGAGTATTCTATTCTATTCATTATTGAAATAAGTATCTTCGTTATTCGGGTCTGTCCTACTAGTCCCATTGACCCAGTTCTGTGATGAAATTTTTAGGATCGTTTATTTATTTAAAGACAATTAAAACGGTACATAACCAATTACACCAATTAACATAGAGACAATAATATAACTTAATGTTTAATAAAATATTGCGTTTAAAAAGGACGCAGTGACTTGATTAAGCAGAAAATGCAGAGTCGTATTTAGGGTTCCGTACCTAAAAGGTAGAACGGAACCCTATTCATGAGACTTCGCTGTTCATCTGTCTGTCACTAGGTTGTATTTCATGAACTGTAATAGCTAGACAGTTGAAATTTCCAGAGATTTTGTACTTTTGTTGCAGCTCTAACAACAAATACTAAAAATAAAATAATTAAAGGCTCCCATACAACAAATGTGATTTTTGCCGTTTTTTGCTCTTTTTTCCATATTAATAATGGAAATAGATAGACGCTTGAAATGTTCATAGTATATTTGGTTATATATGTATTAAAATTAAAAATAAATAAATTTAATTAAAATAATATTAATATTGAAGGGGGCTCCCATACAACAAACGTGATTGTTTTGCCGTTTTTAAAGATGATGGTACGGAACCCATCGTGCGCGTCTTCAACTCGCACTTGGCTGGTTTTTTATTCAGTACTAACATATTTTGAGTGGCGGCCACGTAGTGGCAGCGTAGGGAGACCCCCAACAAGGTGGACCGATGACCTAGTGAAGGTCGCGGGAAGCCGATGGATGCGGGCAGCACAGGACCGGTCAGCGTGGAAAGCCTTGGGGAAGGCCTTCGTCCAGCAGTGGACATCCATAGGCTGAAGAAGATATTTTGTACTTATATTTTGTTGATGACTGTCCTATAAATCTGTTTAAATAACTAGGGGATCCGACGAGCGTCCTAATAATTACATAACACACTTTTACTTATCAAATTTTAATCAATTCCAAGCAATAATGTGTGTTCGTACTACAACGTAAATAATTCAATGAATAACAATTATCAAACTGTCAAAATGAAACCCATTCCTACAAAGACAAAGACAATTTATTTTGCAAATATGGGTACAATAATGTTGTTACATGAATAATTGTAGTATGATCAGCCATATTTTACCAATCGGCATGCAATATAATATAATTGAGCGTTAAATAAAAATTGTTCAGTATAAAAGTAAGATTAAGGATAAGAATAAGGAATCACATTTTATTAGGATTATGTATTGTGGTTCTTCCCTTTGTATGCAGTCGGAACATTAAAATCTTTCTCGTTAAGGAATCTAAAATATTATAATACACTTTACGAATAAGAAAGTTCTGCAGTATTTTTTTTAAAAAGTGGCTTTGGCAGTTCTCTCCAGCTTTTTGGCAGTTTATTAAATATGATCGGAGCCATACAGAACACACTTTTGCGCATAAGGGCTGTTCCCGCAACCCGAAGGCATATCCTTCCATTGTCTCGTCTGTTTCGTGGAATTAGTTGATTTAATAATTTGAAACGATGAGGATTACTTTTAACAAAGATCGCTATTTCTAAGATGTAAAGACATGGTAATGTAATGATTTTATATTTTTCAAAGCAGGGAACGCAACTATCGGTAGGTTTTATTTTAAACATAGAACGTATGCATCTCTTTTGAGCCTTGAACACCGTTTCCCTTTCTGTTGAGTTGCCCCAGAAAATGATTACTGATACTACTACCCTACTGATGACTGTGTTACGCTATTTTCCTGTATAATAAAACAAAAACAAAGAAAGAGGATTAGACTGGAATGGCAAGCTAATAGTGATTTTGACAGACACAAATTTAAACGTAAAAACAACCAGCAACGTTTCCGACTGGAATAACTCATGAATAGTACTACCCCACTAACATCATCATCATTTCAGCCACATGAAGTCCACTGCTGGGCATAAACCTCCCCCAAGGATTTCCAAAAGGAACGGTTGGACGCGGCCAGCATCCAGCGCTTCCCTGCGAATTTGGTCAGAATTTTGTCTACCAACATAATCAAAATTATTCATATTGGCGTAAGTTACTAAAAAATTGCTTAAGGCCCAGCGCCCATTATCGGCATCAGCATGGCTGGGGAATCTAGGTGATAAAAACCATTATACATTAAGTGCATGGCAATAAAGTAGAAATTTCCATGACATACTATCATAGTAACAAAAATACCACTAAGGTTTACTTGAGGCTACTGTATCGGCAGCTTTGAGAATGCTTTGGGATCCTTCAGTGCGCCGTCGTCACCGCTGGCACCGAAGCGATACTAGGGGCTAGCTCGGCGGCATGCTTATGGACGCCACGATATCCCCAAGAACATTGCAGCATGCCAAGGCATAGTTTCTGACAGTGTGCATTTGCATGTAGTGATAGTAGTGGCCACTTGCATGTAGTGATAGTAGTGGACACTTCCCACTGCTTGGGCATAGGCCGTGCATATTCCCCTTTGCAAAGTCGTAAAGACATTGATTTCCAACCTTTTGTTCACTTAAATTGTAGTCAGATGGAAATACCGCCGCTGGCAAATTCGAATTGCGAAGCGCTTCGTGCGCATCGTAGTGTTGACAACAACGTAAGGATACTCGCCGTACGACGGGTCTTCCGATAGTGGGACGGAGATGGGGTAATTTTAAGTCATGCAATTGCCTCGCATACTTTCCAAAAAGCATTCCATAGAATACCGACAGGCTGGTAATTCGTACTACTAGCCATTACCAATACGATCCACGACGAGATCATACATCCAAAACTAGAAATTTAAATCGTTCAAATCTAGGCACGGTCTCATCTCGGTTACAAACATATTAATGTCAAAAACGTACGGAAATTAAAATAAAATTTACAAAAAAAAAAAAAGATAAAATTATCGGGGCTGAGATCAGACTGTAGGTTGTAGATGCAGAACCGCTGCATTGAAGCCTGTAAAGACCATGTAATTTACACGGATTTAATATAAAAATTAAGTTATTTTCAAGCTAAATTGTCAGTCTATCGATACTGATAAGACATGATTAAGCATGTCACCTGACTTCTATATTGCTATAAAAGCAAACAACGCATTTGCATTGATATTATTTATTTTCTTATCAAAATAACTTACCTAACAAAAGATTATAATTTTGTATGGTCAATAATTTAATTGTTTTTGTATTTTCTTGTCTTCATTACTATACATAATATTGTATAAAGTCATGTGTTTTTTTTTTAAATGAACAGATAGTTATGCTGCTGGGGAGTTTATTCCGCCACTTTTTCTTCCCAGCGAAAGCACTAGGAAGTGGCGATGGGTGGGCGTTTTGGGGGACTGTCTTATGTAATATTGTTGATAAATGACTTTTGATTTTTTAATTAATAATAATAGATGGGCAAGAGAAATGAACATGAAAATTAAAAAAAAATGTTTGATCACGGCAATTTCTTATACTACCCGCCAGATTTGTTTCTGTATATATATAAGCATTTTGGACTTATCTTTCAACTTACCACGTCTTTTTTTGAAAGACACTACCTGGAGAGTTTATATGATTTTTTAAAGCCGTCATGACTCCATTTTGTGACAAAGATGGCTATACAGAATTAATAAACCTCTCCCTTTTTCACAACGATTTAATGATGGTTTTAACACATTATAGTAGAGGCCCTGGCCTGAGTATGTGTACTCATAGACTTATTGTAATTCATGTCCATCTATCTTGACCGTACGATTCTAGTTGTTGATCATGACCTGTGTCTTGGAAGTGTACTTTGAAAGACCTACCTCTAGGCTAGCCGTCCTGGAATCTGAGAGCATTTCATCAAGTTCTAAAGGTGTTGTAGCGAAAATAACGTAACACTCTATTACTATCACTTGGAATCATTTTGAAGCTAATTGCTAACAAACAACTCTTCAGCTTTATGTGTCTAATCTATACTAATATATAAAGCTGAAGAGTTTGTTTGTTTGAACGTGCTAATCTCAGGAACTGCAGGTCCGATTTGAAAAATTCTTTTTGCATTGGATAGCCCATTAATCCAGGAAGGCTTTAGGCTATATAACATCACGCTGCGACCGATAGGAGCGGAGCATAACTACCTCCACGCGAACGAAGTCGCTGGCGGCCGCTAGTTAGTATAGATTTAGCCAAGTTGCTCGCCCACAAATTGCCGAAATCTATGAATAGTGCCGCACTGGCTGGCCTAGTATGTATAGGATAGCTCACCAAATAATAATAAAAATGAATTGCAAGTTTATAAACTTCATCATCAGCTGATGATGAAAAGGTTGGGTAAGTACCTAGCCTTTTGCCAACCATATTGAAGTCAGCCTCTAGTCTAACCGGATTCAGCTGAATACCATCACTTTATATAGAGCTACTGCCTTTCTGACCTCCATACCCAAGTAACTGGGTTACGATACTCATTAGTAAGACTAGTTAGTGGTCAGATTTTCGAATTTCTGACGACCGGAGACGACAAACAATGATCTACGAATGACTCAATACTCAATAATTGTTTGCAGTCCATAATGTTACTTAATAGTTCGTATATTAAAGTATAGAATCAATTATGGACCCTGTTGGGCACTGCAAAGTGTTTTGTTTTATTTTTGTTATACGAGAGAGGATGAAAGCGGTCTTGTTGAGGAGAAAAAAAAAACAAAAAATTACAAGTAATAATTAAAATAGTATCATTAAAGAACAGTATTTTATACTTTTATGGTATTTATATTTTAGAAAATGAGAGCCGGGTCTATCGGCTTAACACTTAGTGACCCGCGCTTGAAATTGCAACTTAATCACTCGCTACCGGGTCCAGCGGACCCGGACAAAATTACGCGAATACTTCAAAATAGCTCAATGAAAGTGGTTGTTATCTTTTGATGTCATAATAATGGTCAAAATTTAAACAAAAACTGAATAAAAAATGAATATTTTTTAATTTTATTTAATCCAATAGCCAGTACAAAAATATTAAGAATTTTAGGCATAATGTTATTGACTTGACTTAGACTAACAGCTATAAATTCTGTAATGATATACTTTAAACAAAATCTTTTCTACCTATTAATAGTACTGTAATGTATCTACTAAGACAAAACATGAATTCTTGATTCACATGACATTCAAAACTTACCCATTAAACGATTTAAAAACTATATAAAGGCCAAACTTTGCAAAAAGGGGTATTATAAAATCACAGATAATTTAGAAAACAAAAAAGCTTGGAACTGGGCTGCTCGCTCTGCTAAGCGTTTTTACTAAGCAATATGCGTAATTATAACGTAAATTATTGTGTGTATACATTTTTAATGTCTGGACTTGAAAAAAGACGACGATCCCTGAGTTTGTTTCGGTTATTTCTTTCTCAGAGGTAGTCAGTTAGGAAATGCCGGCTTCATCTAGTTAAAAAAAAAAAAAAAAAAGATGACGTGTAAAAGTGATCAGTGATCCTACTTGCTTAAACGATTTCATTTCATCAATCGCCATAGGAACAACCAAAATTAAGTTTCAATATCAACAAATTCTAGATTATTTTTTTTTTTTTGGGTTAAAAGTTACTTTCCAACCAGTTCTACACATTTCTTCATTAATTTAAACTTTAATAGTTTACAGAAATCTGTTTCATATGTTCTCCAAAACCCCGGCATTACATTTTATGCAAAAATACCTTGAATTTCCTATTTTTCTTCCAGTTACATAGACCGCATCATACTTTTCGTCCATTTGTTGGTAGGGATGCGTTGGGTGTTGTAGTTGGTTCTATAGCTGGTATGGCTGCTATGTTTGGGTACGTAAGATACCAGCGTGGTATCGATTCGAAAATCAAAGTAGGACTGTGTGTCTCGTCCCCTTGATTGTGTAAACACTAGAGGTATCTCTCTTTTATTTTTCTTCAGAGTTTCTAAGCATGTCAGGGTATTCAATCAATAATTCTGTCATAAATGGAACGCTCATAAATCAATTATCCATGACGACATTTCCATTAGAACCTTTTCTCAGTTCCACCAGTCTTTTTACCACATCACTTTTAGAGTCCTGGTAGCCCGTCGTTTTGTTTACCGGCGTATATTCCGATATTAAAAGTATAATACGTATTTGAACGACAGACTGATAGGTGTTCTTCTATTTCCTGCGGTCTGAAAGACCGGTGGACCGCCATTCCATCCATAAAATAAGATAGCAAAAGCAGTAAACAAACAGAAATTACTAAAAGAAAAAACACTAACTTATTTAGTCGCTACGGGGTCCCGTAGACCCATACACACCTTTCTCGTCCATAGCATACACACGCAGCGCCCTAACTGACAGCTAAGATCGTAATCTACCACCTTATACTGTGTTCGAAAGGTACTAGGAACGGCAATGTCGCAAACTTTGTCATTTTTAAGCAATATACAAGGAACTCGGACCTTTGGACCCAGTAGCGAGTTCTTAAGTGTTAAGTAAAGATTGTCACCCATCCCACAGATGAACCGCGGCAAGCGTTGCTTAACCTGATCGATGGACTTGTGTTTCCGTTAGTATTTAGCAACGAGCCCCTCGGTAATTTAATAGGTTTTTGCACCAAAAGTTACTAGTCCTACGAAATCCAGACACTAGTTATGGAAAGTAAAGCACAATCACAGTCTACTACTAGTCTGTTACTGTTTTACATTAAATCTCACTGGGCATAAGATTACAGTATATTCTAATAAATAATATTACTAATAGGTAGATATCAATTAATTAAAAGATGAAAAAGTATTATTAAACGATTTTTCTTTTTTTTTTTTGTTCTGGATGATAAACCATCAAAAGAGGTCATTCGTAATAATGCCGCTCTGAGCGGAGCGGAAGGGCGTGTCAGACTTTTACTGACTAAAACCCACCCGTATTCCTTCACTTGCCTGTGCGTCAAGGGACGGTATCTCTTTCTACATCCTAAATTCTCGACTTACTATTATTTTAGTAATATTCGAAATTACTTTATAATTTTTCATGGTGTCCTGTTGGAGTTCGTGTCCCAGGTCGATCATAATATAATCACAGTCAAAATCAGTATTACCGACGTGGAATATGATTTTCCATTAGAAATTTCTTATAACAAGTTGGAGCTTGAAGGTGAGGTTTTAATTAAAGCCAATAAAATAAAAATATAATTATAAAACAAAATCTTGTATCTAAAACACAAAATATTAAATTACTGGAAACATCCGCTACAAGCTATTAAACAAAGTTAAGAAATAATTTTCCACTATAAGGAAGTGTCTTGCAAACGACTTAATGAACTCCTTAAAGACAAAAATTACCAGCGATCCTAGCTATCACAGAACGTTGCTATTTCACCGGTCGAGTCCTTTGTACTTCTTTAACACTGGCCCTGATGAAGGAACAACCGTTATCAAAATTCCTACAAGTTTCATAAATTATTTCGCCAATTATTTCTTATTTTATTAATCTCCTTTGAACAAAAGTCCTTCCCTACCGACCTAAAACAAGCAGTACTATAACTTGATACAAGACTGGTGATACAGTTGATTCGTCTGCAGACGGATATCTGTTTTTCCATTCTTAAAGTTTAAATTAAATTAAATCTTTGCTTGACTAAATATTCAACAGTTAGTCTTTGCGATCCAATGGTTGACAGTCATGTTAATAAGCTCTGGGCTAAATAATCTCAAAAGTTTGCAATTTGTTCGTAATTAAGAATCTAAAGTAGTTTAAAGTGACAATTAATAAATCATCTAAGTGAAATACACAAAATAAGCAACGGAAAGTGAATGAATAATCAAGTTTTAGTGCAAAAATCATAATAGGCTACGAACAGTGAAGTGACAGCATGACAAATCACAATTTGCGCGCTGCACGCAAATCGCGCATCTAAGCAGTAAGGATAAGTGTGTCAACGGCGTGCGCCTTCGCTTGTTACCTGCCAGCGGGTGCGATACGTCAGCGGTGGCGTTGTTGCGCCTACGGCAAAGATAAGTTGGCGCGATCGGCGCAATACATTTTACCCACATTGCGTTTGCCTCTGGGAGGGTGACGATTTTTAATTTCTTTCCTCACATTTCCTTGATCAATATAATTATGACCAGCAAGTCGGTTCATTGGGGTTGTTGCAATAACGAATTTGAGTCTGCCGACAGTAAATTTATGGTATGCGATACATGTAAGAAATCCTATCATTATGCCTGTTTGTCAATTAAGGAATCTCCTAATAAAATTGGACCACGGAAGTCTTGGAAATGTCCAACATGTTTAAGTAGCACTCCAAGGACGTCTAGGAACGACTCAACCCCTATAAGAAATGTAAACACGAGTAGAGGAAATAAAAGACAAGCCACTGAAGCCCCATCTCCCCCAATGCCAGAGTGTACCAGGGAAGACGTCCGTTCCATTATACAAGAAATTATAAAGCAGGAATGTAATAACATGATGAAACAAATAAACACAAATATTATGTGTACAATAAACAAGGAACTTGCGCCGATCAGAGAAGAAATGAAGGAAATAAATAAATCCATAAATTTTATTAATGAAACTTTTGAAGAAATTAAAAGAGAACAGAAATTATCAAAGGAAAATATGAAAAAAATTGAGCTCGAAAATGAAGAACTGCGGAGTACACTTGGGGATTTAAAGGCGAGAACTAATATTTTGGAGCAACAATCAAGGAAATGTAATCTAGAGATACAGTGTGTACCTGAAAATAAGAAAGAGAATGTGTGTAATATCATAACACAACTCGGTCAAACTGTTAAGTGTGATATCAAGGAGCAAGATATTATACATTGTACGCGGATTGCTAAGTCCAACACTTCCAGTGGTCGCCCACGGTCGATAATTGTACAACTCGCTACGCCTAAACTACGTGATCGACTATTGGCGTCTGTAACTAAATATAATCAGGATAATCCACAAGAAAAATTAAACTCCTCTCATTTGGGATTTGCTGGAGGAAAGTCTCCAGTTTACGTCGCAGAACATCTGTCACCTACAAATCGAGCTCTCCACGCAGCGGCCAGGATAAAAGCCAAAGAAATGCATTATAAGTATACCTGGGTCAGGGACGGTAAAATATTTGTAAGAAAGATAGATGGTGCTGATTACATATTGATTAAAAACATGAGTAGCTTAACTAAAATTATATAATATTTACAATTTATTATTTTCCTAAATTAATATTTATATACAATATTTTTAAGTTTGCATGAGTAGGTAGCTTATTATAATTTAAAATTCAATCACTTAAATATATATTATCAAAACTGTAGAGGCCTCAGAACTAAGACAAATGATTTTTATAATAACCTTTGTTGTATTAATTATGATGTAATAGTATTAACGGAAACCTGGTTGAATCATTGTGTGCTTAGCAGTGAACTGTTTGACGACAGATATGTGGTGTATAGAAGGGATAGGGGAACAACAGGTTTTCATTCTAACAAAGATGGAGGTGGAGTGCTAATTGCCGTTTCGAGAAAAATTAACTCTAGTAGTAATCAGAAATGGCAGAGTAAATGCGAAGATCTTTGGATCACCATTGACGCGTCTGCCACGCGTACTTCGCAGCACATAGTGCTCTGTGCAGTCTACCTTCCGCCGCCTGTGTGTCAGTCGACAATTGAACACTTTATTGATAATTGCAATAATATTTTTGAATCAATTAATTTACCAGTATGCATAATCGGGGATTTTAACTTGAGCAAATTGAGCTGGGAACCAGGACCTGTCATTGGAAAAATACCGAATACCTGTCAGCTGCTACTAGATTTTATGCATGTAGCTAGACTTGTCCAGCATAATAATGTAAAGAACTGTTCTGGGCGTATTTTAGATTTAATCCTCACTACAATACCTTCGTGTTCAGTGAATGAATCAAATTGTTCATTAACTAACATTGACAAGCTACATCCCCCCCTTGAAATATCGCTGTCATTAATAAAAGACTCTCACCTACCATATAATAAATCTAATTTTAAATCAAATTTTTATAAGGCCAATTATGACCAAACTAAACTAGAACTAAATAAACAAGACTGGTTGAAACTGTTTGAAAGCAGTAAAAACGTAAATAGCATGCTGAAGGTTTTCTATGGTGTTTTAAACAATGTTATTGATAAATTTGTACCTAAATGCAAGTCTACAACAAGCCGCTATCCACCCTGATTTGACAAAGTAATTATAAAATCTCTAAAGGAAAAAAATAGACTAAGAATAAGATTTAAAAAATATAAAAATCCGCGCCACAAAATCGAATTAATACTGGTAACCAAACGTTGCGAAAATATGGCCAAATGTAATAAATAAAAATCCTAAATTATTTTGGTCTCATATCAAAGCAAAGCGCGGAGGAACTAGCGCCTACCCCTTAATCATGACTGATGGACAGACTACTTCATCTAATGGCCCAATGATCTGTAATCTTTTTGCTAAGTATTTTTCGTCTGTCTACACTCCTGACAGTAACTTAGACTTTGATCGCTTAGAGTCGGATTATTTAAGCTCATTGAAAAACAGCCAATGCTTAACAATTCCAGTGATAGAGAGTGACACCATACTAAATAAGTTGAAATGCCTAAACATTTGTAAAGGAGCAGGTCCTGACGGGATCCCTCCCTTCTTTATTGCTGCTTGTGCGGCAGCTCTTGTTATTCCTTTAAAAATGATCTACAATACATCTTTAATGACAGGAATTTTCCCGGATGAGTGGAAGAAGGCCAAAGTAGTGCCTGTATTTAAATCGGACGGCAGGGATTGCATATCGAATTACAGACCCATCTCTATTCTTTCCACCTTTGCTAAGGTTTTTGAGTCGATGATATGCCCTCATGTTCAACGTCATTTTAATCTTTACCTTAGTGACCACCAACACGGTTTTGTTGCTTCTAGGTCTACAACAACAAACTTAGTGACATTCACGGAGTTTCTGGCACAGTGTATGGACGCTAACAAGCAATGCGATGTTGTATACACTGATTTTAGCAAGGCTTTCGACAAAATTTCGCATTCCATACTAATTTACAAGCTGTCATTGTATGGTGTCACTGGATTTTTGTTGAAATGGCTTGCATCTTACTTAACTGGGCGGGAATTCTACGTCGTTGTCAATGGTTTTCGATCCGAAACTGTCTCCATAACTTCCGGAGCTCCACAAGGCTCCCATCTCGCCCCAGTGCTTTTCAATATTTTTGTTAACGACCTCCCCCATTGTTTTCAGTTTTCGAATTGCTTTCTATACGCCGACGATTTGAAATTTGCTAGATGTATCGATTCATCACACGACGCTATACTTTTGCAGGAAGATGTGGACAGATTATTTAAATGGTGTACCCACAATCGAATGGAACTAAACATTAAAAAGTGTTATTACATAAGTTTTTCTAGAAAGATGAATCATACGCGTTCAAAGTATATGGTTGATAACAAGATTTTAAATAAGGTGGACAAAATTAAAGATCTAGGGGTCCTGTTCGATGATAAACTAACATTTATACCACACATGGAGCAAATAATAACAAAGGCTTCAAAAATGTTGGGGTTTGTCATAAGGAATACAAAAAATTTTAAACAGAGTAGCACTAAAATCATGTTGTACAATAGTTTGGTTCGCAGTATCTTGGAGTATTGCAGTGTTGTTTGGAGACCACACTACGCTACACACATGTTACGATTAGAGCGAGTCCAGAAACGCTTTTTGTGGCACCTTGCATTTTCACAGGGTAAATCTAAGTCCTTGCCGTCCTACCACACTCGATTGCGATATTTCAAGATGCTGCCACTATCAACCAGAGCTAATATTACAGACGCATTATTCTTTTACAAATTGATCAGAAACAAAATTGACTGTCCAACATTGCTTGGCCTTTTTAAATTCCGCGCCCCTACCAGACTCCCACGTGGTAACATTACCCCCCTTTATCCACCTCTGCGTAGAACCGTCCTTGGTGCAAACTCGGCTATTCCCCGATTATGCAAGATAATTAACAGCTGCGTTGACGTAATCGATATACACCATGACAGCATCGGGAAATTTTTTAAATCAATTCTTCATTTGTGTTCCGAGGGCTTCTTAAAATAAAATAAATTAAGTCATAATAATTGTATAATAATGTTAAGAATTAATTAATTAATTTACTTGCTTTAATTAATATAATCCTGATTTTACTATTTTGTTAATTTATACTTCTTATTGTACTGTTTAATTTAAAGTAGTTTAATATTGAATGTTAACCGTTTTTTGTGCATGTTGTGTTAGCCAGTAAGTAGTTATTACACTTACAAATGTATTTTTTCGTAAAATTTTATTTCTTGAATGTATTAGTGTACATAACTGTTGGCTAACCTAATAAATAAATAAATAAATAAATAAATAAACAAAAAAATAAATTAATCTCACCCTCACAATTTAGCTTAAGACAAGGCAAGAAGACGCAGTCCATTCAGTCACTGGCATCTCCTGCCACTGAAAAAGTAAACTATCTCTACTAGTCTCTGTTCCCGCATTTTTACATAGGCTTGAAGGCATTGGCGCAAAAGGAATATCACTTGGTTGCGCCAATAGTGGCGCGCGGGAGAACTATGTATGTTTAATGGACTATATATAATTGCGGGAATTAGCGAGATTTGCGTACAATACTTATGACACTGGCTTAGAGGAAGGAATCTCGGGCCGTAGGGGTGTTGAAAGTTTGAAATTGACCTGAGCTAATAGGGAGGAATGCACAATACCGTTTGAATATTCGTGATCCACGTGGCGGTTGATAAATCGACGTTAAAGCGAGTTGCGAGCGAGTGGAGCTTCCGGACACCTTCACCAGACACTTCAAAGCACTATCAAAAGTCTAGAGTAATGTTTAATAGCGAGAAAAGTTACACAGACACGAAATATCACATAATTGAATTAATTCAACGCGGCACTTTCTTGGAGCTGCGTGCGGCGCGGTACCCCGACCAAGAGTCCATTTTTCGAGGTTCACATTCGACAGTGCATCCGAACATTTTCGTGTGTCCGAATACGACGGGGAGGTGCGGAAAAAAGGGATGGAAGTAGGAATGCCCAGTGTCATAGAATAACGAATGTAATTTTGAATTTACCGCGAATACAACTCACTGGCGCTGCCACCACTTAAACTTTTTAAAGAACACCCGAGCGAATACAGGTAGGCCTTATAAATAGGATCAATTACTGACTCCAAAGAAATATTCACCTGTGGACTAGGACAAGGTAGTGTGCTTGGACCGACGCTGTTTATCATTTTTATAAACAGCCCATGGAATATGAATATCGATGGTGCTCACACATTCTATTATGCTGAAGACACAGTAATTGTTTACTCAGGAGAGACATGGAACTGCGACGTCATACCACTGAACGTGGCTTGTCTACAATAGCTGCTTGGCTTTTAACTTTTATATTTGAAATATAAACTGCATTTTTGTTTCTCTATTTACTCCAGATTAAAATCCATACCTGGTTAAGTACAGACAAATCTCAGGATAATATGCTATGCTGAGCTATATTGAGCGTCTCTCTGAAGGACCGCATCAGAAATGAGGTGATTCGACAGAGGATCAGAGTCACCGACATAGCTGAGAGGATTAGCAAGCTGAAGTGGCAATGGGCTGGTCACATATACCGCAGGACCGACAACCGTTGAGTTAACGAGTCCTCCGAGTGGAGACCGCATCTCGGCGAACGTAGCGTAGGACGCCCTTGGGCGACGACATGCGGCGACATCAAAAAGGTGGCTGGTAGTGGCTGGCGGAAAACTGCTCAGGGTCGAGCTTGTTGGCGTGCCATGGAGGAGGCCTATGGCCAGCAGGGAACGAGTAGGGGCTGTTAATGATAATGATTATGATAATATGTTAGAATTAATCTAATAGGCAATTATTAAATTATTTTTTTCTGTAAATTATATGTAATATTATGTGATTTTGTGGTCATCAATCATGCTATAGTCTGCGCGGAAGCGCTAGTTACAACAGTATGTGATCAGTGAAAAATGTAATAATGTGTGATGACCACAAAATCACATAATAATTCACATAATCTATAGATTTATTACGTCATAAAAATCTCTACAATACATCACAACCCAACTCGCAGGCCCGATTTATATATTTTAGTGTAAAATTTTATAATTTAATTTTTTTAAACCATTTGTGTGTTTTCAAAATAACCTTTTTTTATTTTATTTTACATCATAAATTGTATTGAAAATGAAAACTGGACGAACAAAACCGCCTATTTAATACAAATATTTGCTAAGGTGCCTTCAAAAAAAAAAAAAAGTAATGTCAAATTTACGTAGTTGTAGAAATAAACATTTTTTTATCTTGATCTTAATCTAAGGGACTTTAGATAATAGTAGAACATACACGTTATATATGACGTGTGGGTGCGCAAAAAATGGGTATTATTAAAATATATTATTAATCTCCTGAAATTGATAAATATCTATCATGCCTTGTTGATAAACTTTTAATAAATACCGCTGCTGCCGCGATTTTTTTTTATGATTACTCTGTCGACATAGTCATCATGAAGAGCGCTCTTCTTTGGTTCCTTGTCGCCACGGGTAAGTAAAATAATCATTAGGTATTAACATATATATAATATTATTTCTCAAGGGCTTTTTTGTCGGTACGTCATAACTTCCTTCATACTTTATCAATATACATAAATGAGGCATCATTCTAAAGCTTTTCTAGACCGCTACACCGGAAAAATATATAATAACCCCCACATTTTTGTGGTTTTTCGAAAATTTTGCGATTGAAAATCAAGGATGTGTGATTACCTCGCTCGGATCACCTAGTAGAATTATTATTATATATCGTGATATTTTAGACGTCTTAGAAAGCTGGCCCACTTCATATATACTAGGTACAAAAGAAATCCTTACTAATATAATAAATCGTTTGTTCTGCTTTCACGCCGTAACTACTGAATTAAATTCATTAAAATTATGCAGACGTAAAATTAGAAGTCCGGATTAAATAATAGGGTACTTTTTATCCCGGAAAAAAAATGATATTCCCGAGAGGAATCTAAAAAGCGTGATATAACCGAACTCCGAAAGCTAGTAAGAAAGGAAATTAAAAATGACTTTTGAATATTTAAAAAAATAAAAATATCATGCACTCTTAGGACGCTTTGGTGTAGCTCGAAACACATTATAGGCGAACGCAGTCCGAGTTTTGAAAGTTTGAGAGTTTGAGAAACCCAAGGGCACGCGAAATGGTTCGGCGACATCTTTACCAAAGTTCTTTCAGGCTAGCTTAAAAATTTACAATATTGAATACCTTTTAATTTTTTCAAAAATTGTTTGTTTTACTAATGTAGTACAAAAGTGGTAGACGTGGTTGTTATTTCACGTAACTAGTTACAATAACCAGCGACGCGATGTGTAACTGAATCACTAGTTACGAGTCAAACTAAAAAGTAGTCATTTTTGTAAATGCGTTGTTTCATATACGAGTTATGCTCACGTTATGCCGTAGCGGGTTATTGTAAACTGCGGATTAGCGGGTTATTGTTTTAACTAGTTACGTGAAATAACGACCACGTCTACTTAGTTTCGTTTCACGTGTAACTGTATGGTTGGTGGTTATATCACAATAGCTGACTTAAAATAACTAGCTACATAAATAACTTGTTTTATAACAGGTGACGCCGATCAAGTAACTGGTTACGTTACCTGTCTTGAAAAAGGCGTTACGACCCACACCTAGAAAGTGGTCTATTTTTGTAAGGTGGCTACAATTCCATAGTGTATTAAATTTTACATTAAACTGCACCTTGCACACTATTACTATCAGTTGGAATCATTTCGAAGCATGTTGCTAATCCATTGCTCCATGTGTTAGAAAATATGTCTGCACAAAAACGGTAATAACGAAATGAATGTTGCGGAACTGTCAAAATGAAATCCATAACGTGTTACGGAATTACCTGCTGGTTTCACCGATTGTTCTTAGAATAAATTGACACCATACAGAGAATTTAATTCTTATTAAAAAAAAAAGATGCTGATCGATTCTGTTTCTGTTTCTAGCATATACGGCATATGCCGTGCCGGTAAACACTGACTCCTCTGAGAACTATGTATACTCACGGTTCATTCAGTTCTCGGATGACGAATATGAATTGCACGATGTAGACCTAGAAGAACCAGTTCAGCAATCAGTTCTTGATGAAGTTACCAGGAATCCAGCTAACAACCAATACTTGCTGTATACTAGGTAAGTAATTATTGACTAAGCTGATAAAAAATCAATGTTTGACTTTGATAATGGCCTGTGTCTGGTTAGCAGAAGCAAAACAACAAACATTTTTAACACTTCAACTTTTTTATATGCTTATTATTAGCTTCACTTGTATGTTTGTTTGATTGCATGTTTGTTTGTCCGTCTCTAACTCATTGGACTACGAGTGAGCGGCTCATTAGTGTAAAATGTTCCAACGTTTTCAATTCCGCCAATGAGATGAGAAATGAGAAAAATGCGTAAGGCTCTTAATATACAAAAATTATGGCACAAAGCGCCTCAAGCTTTTTTCTCATTTATACTAGTATTGTTTATATACTATAGTCATAAATTAAATTTTAAAATTATTTTAAACTTTTTAATTTGATATTCTTTAAAAGCATGTTTTTTTAGTTTTTTAAACTATATTTTCATCTTAGTGTCATTTGAGAGCAGCGGTGGTCAATTGATATCGTCGTAAGTTCGAACCACATTAGGCGCTTTACCTACTTTGTGTTAATTAATGCAATAGCGCTGCCCTCAAAACGGTGAAAGAAAACATCGTGAGGAAATCCGTATGTCTTAGAGCCAAAATCTTCGTAGACATTTGGTATCAACCAACCCGTACTGAGTCCCATGCTGGCTCAATGGCGGTTGGTAGATCAATCACTCTTTCTCACCTAGAGGCGACCCGTGTCGCAACAGTGGGAACATTTTTATTAGGCGTAACGTCATATACTATCATATCTTAATCTCATATGTGTACTCTTATTTCAGACATAACCCTACCTCATCGGAGTCCCTGGTAATAAACGATGTCGAGTCTATAAGGAACTCTCACTTCAATCCTCGTGTGCCAACTGTTGTCGTCGTCCATGGCTGGCTCAGTAACCAAGACTCCAACATTAACTCTGTTGTCAGAGATGGTAAATGAAATTTCGTTATATTATTCTTATAAGTTTCTTATTTATTTATTTGTCGTCTCCCGTGGCGCAGCGGTCAACACGCCTGCCTGCGATGTGGAGGGGGGCCTCTACATCGCAGGCAGGCGTGTTGACCGAACCCGGGGGGGTTCGATCTCCGGCCAGGTCATGATTGAAAACGATCTTTTCCTGATTGGCCTGGTTCTTGGATGTTTATCTATATACAGTATGTTAAGAAAACCCTGTCCGACCCGTGAAGGTGTTGTTAGGTATCGATAACTGATTATACTAATGGATACAAAACCGGGCTAAACTTAAAAAAAATAATCCCCCTAAAAAAATAAATATTATTTCGCAAAAAGGGGTAACTTTATAAATGTGCGTGCTTACCCTTCCGCGGGCGGCGGGCGGCGGGCGGCAGGGCACGCGGCACGTGGTCGCATCGCTATTCGCTCATAATAATACCGGTGTTGTCACTTTTTTAAAAATTACCAAATTTCGGGGAAGTTGGAATTAATTCGCGGGAAAAAAGATTATTTCAAAATTCATTTGTATTGGTACTATGATGATTACGTAAAATTTTATATTATATTTGGTCATGTGTTTACCTAACCTTTATTATCCTTATGGGTCGCACAGGGTTTTCTTAACATACTGTATGTATCCATTATAAATATAGTATCGTTGAATTAGTAGTAGTAGTTAATATAGCATCGTAGGTTCGAACCCCGTCAGGCGCTTTACTTTGTGTAAATTAATTCAACACTGCTGCTCTCAATACGGTGAAGGAAACGTTTTGAGAAAACAGGCATGTCCTAGAGCCAAACACTTCGTAGACATGTGCTGATTATGCCATGTAATGCAGCACTTACAGTAAGCCAACAACACAATATTTAACTAAAAAAACTTTTTTTTTATTAATTATAAAAATATGCATGAATGCAATCTCGCTTGATGGCAAGCAGAGAGAAGCAATCTATGATGGTAAAGCGCATTAGTTTAATAAGCTTTTTCACGAAAAAAAAACTGAGTGAATAGGAAGGAAGATGGCAGTTGTTCGAGGTGATGTAATGTTAAACCCAACAACACGACTAACGATGTTGCGCCAGAGGGAAATTGATCTCGAGACCCTCCACAACCAAACTCCTGAATCAGTAACATTTGGCGTATCATACTTGGCACACAAGGCAACGTCCTCCATAAGGTTTCACCAGACATCATGCCGGAACACGACGACAATCATTTAACATGATTTCCTTGTTGTGATAGTTAACAATGTTTTAATTACTAACTTATATTTTACAGCGTATCTTGGGAAATATAACGTGAACCTCATCGTTATGGACTGGAGAAGGCTTGCAATTTCTAACTACGTGACTGCAGCGAGAGGAGTTCCAGCTGTCGGTCGAGGTCTTGGACAGTTCCTGGCTTTCCTACACGACGTGACTGGAGCACCCTTTGAAACTATGCATCTTGTCGGCTTCAGTTTGGGCGCTCATCTTGTTGGTAACGCAGGTAGAGAGCTCGGAGGAAGAGTCGCTCGAATCACAGGTTAATATTTCTTTTTTCATATAATTACAGTAGACATTTTATGCAGTTTTCAGATTTTAAAATATATAAAATTTTTTGGTGGCCTAGTGGCTAAAACGCCAGCCCCTCTAGTATGAGAGTGCGGGGGCAATTCTAGGTCAGGCGCTTGTCTGTACAAAGTACATATAACTTAGAAAAGTTATAAGTACTTTCTAAGTATATTTTGGACACCAATGACGGATTACAAGGTCAATGAAAACATCTTGAGTAAACTTGGACTTTAAGTCTGAAATCGTCAACCCGCATTAAGCAAGCGTGGAGATTACGCTCAATTCTTCTCTGTATGAGAGAAGACCTGTGCCCAGCAGTGGGACGATAAAAAGGTTTATGATGATGATGTCTGCGTGTATTTAATTAATTTAAGTTTTCGGGGTGTTCTAACTACATATAACTATACTGATTTTCAGCTCTCGACCCTGCTGGTCCACTATGGTACCTCAACTCCAACCGTGTCAATGCTAACGATGCCGTCTACGTCGAGGGTATACATACTGACGGAGGACGTACCGTAGGTGGTCTCGGCTATGGATCTGACCTCGGTGATGTTGACTTTTACGTCAATGGAGGAAACAGCCAACCCGGCTGCATCACAAACATCTGCAACCATAACAATGCTTGGAGATATTTCGCTGCTACTGTCACATATAACCACATTATTGGAAATGAGTGCTCAAGCTCATTGCAAATATCTTTGAACAGATGCTCTGGCGTACAACTCCATTTGGGCAACAGTGATCTAAACAAACGGGGGTAAGTTTTCCCGGCTATGTTTTATTTATTTCACTTTTTTTTTCTTTGGCTTCTCACGGTTTGTGCATTTAGCCAATGTCACGTAATGAATTTTCATTTATATCAAAAAAGACGGCTGCGTGAACCGTCTACGAGGGAGGTTTGAGGCAAAGTCATGATGAGGCCACAATGCTGCGATATCTTAAAGTTCTTTATGAATTATTTACTGAATGTACTTTTTACTACATACATCACGCACTTTTATTTAGTAAACAACATTATAAATAATTTAAAAGTCCAATGAAAAAAGAGCGTGACACTCGAATCTCCCGCCAAAACTCCTTATTTCCCTTTAAATAGACTTCTTGGAAACGAAATAAAAATTCCTCGTTTATTTTCAGATCTGGAAGGTTCCGCGCTAACACCAGGAGGAGATACCCCTATTAATTTATCTATAAAGCAATCCGGCAATTAAATAAAAGAGATTGTTCCTAAGGCTTTGCTTTTTACTTGACCTTACGTAGCATTATACATAGTATAATAATTTACTCTAGACAAAGGGTGTGTTAAATACTACTGCCATTATTACATTTCATGATTTCAATATAATTTGCACAATGGTGTAGCTAAATGCATCAGATAAATGGACTGGCTATCTGAAGAAGAAACTATGTACTGCTATTACTATTGTTACGAATGCACCTTATGTCGAGGGCATAAGGTTCAATATCGCTTGACATGCAGTGCGTAACTTTTAGGCCCTATTACTCGAGACCTAGACATTGTCTAGGTGTAATATAAAAACGCATTCCTAGACTTAAGGTGGCCTGTCGAATGGTACAGGTTTTATCAATTTTGTCAACAAAGTGACTACATCGAAATTTCTAGAAACCCGTTTCCGGGAATTACCGTAGGTACCTACTGAATGTACTCGAAGTTATGCGCTATTATTACGTCTAGACGATTCTGGAATGTTCGATCAGCTGGCCTATATATAGCGCCCTGACGCCAACGCAGAGTCAGACCGACGACATTCCCGCCACGCACACTGCGACGCTCGCGCTGTACGCTGATGACGCCGCGTACATCACCACATCGCTGTCGGCCGACCACGCGGCCATCAAAATGCAGCGCGCACTGGACGACCTCCCCGACTGGCTCAGCAAGTGGAGATTGTCGGTTAACGCAGGTAAGACGCAGGCTATGATTGTCACGGCACGAAGCGGCCTTCATCCACCGAGCCTTCAGCTCATGGGGACCGAGGTCGGGTGGACCAGAACCGCCAATTACCTGGGGGTCACACTCGACAGTCGGCTCACCATGGGCCCGCACGTCTGCAACACCGTCGCGCGGGTCAAGGTAACTCGCAACCTATTACGCCCGGTGTTCTCGTCACGCCTCTCCACGCGAGTCAAGCTGGGGATCTACAAAACCTACGTGCGCCCGCAGCTGACATACGCTGCCCCGGCTTGGCTCGCCCTCACGGCCGAGACACATAGGAAGAAGCTCCGGACGCAGCAGAACTACACGCTGCGTCAAATAGTGAAGGCGCCTCGGTACGTGAGGAATTCTGTTATTCACAGGGACCTGCGTGTCGAGAGCATCGACGACTACGTCATCCGTCTGGCAAAGGGGATGTTCTCGCGTGCCAGCACCTCCGAGCACCACCAGATTAAGGAAATTGCGCCCTGGCACGCGAGGCCTCCCGACAAGAAGAGATTCCCGCGCGACCTCATCGCAGACGTCGCGTAATACCGGACTTGACGCCCGGGTAGGTCGCTTACACTTTCACACGCGACCTACTCAGACAATAATATCGACTTCACAAGCGCAACACGACACCGTCGTGCGCATTGCGGACTAAGTTAATATAGGCGCTTTGCGTTCGACATACAGACATGCATCACTCAACATGCAGGCACACACACAGAATTCCACGCGAGCGGAGAACACGCATACACATACCGCTCGCTACTCACCACCACCCCCCGCACCCCGCAGCCAACCGTACATAGCTGGTTGAGCTGTTAGGGGTCGGGGTAAGCACTCACTGTAGCGGAGCGCCAAACAAAACCGGCGCTCGTTCGCTGGCCGACCCTTGCCGGGCCTTCTCTGGGCTACTGGAGATCCCACTCGGCAGGGGCCTGGTCGCACGGGCGTCGAGAAGCACTTAGGGCGCTCCTACAGTCACACACCACAAAGCACACTGATGACCGCCGGAGGGGAGGCACACCCCTCCAGCGGCCGACATAGGTGTGCGAAGACAGCACCCTTTGGGTGCAACCCGATGACGGGTCCCCACTTTTGGGGACCGAGAGCCTGACTTCACGGTCATGGGGCCAGAAAGGAGCCCCAAAACCGTCTCCTCGCGCCCCCATCTCGGGGTCGCAGAGAGGTACTCCGCCGCAGAGTCAGTCTGCACTTGACTACCGAGACGAAAACAGCGATACTTAAGAAGCGATCTTTGAGAATACCTACTGCGACAACTGTAACGAAAACATTGAGTACTACGTGAAGTAACATCTGTAGTGTTATTGTGTGTTTACAATACGGACTTCGTGGACGTAAGTGAAGACTTCGGTGCAACGTCAACAACATTCCACTTGTCATTGCCTACAATCGACTGTACCTTCGTTGCCAATAAACTTCGTAACCCTTAACCGGTATTTTAGTACCCCTAGCCCGTAACACTATTATTACACAACTTAATAAGATCTATCCAACGGTAGATTCCTGGCTTTAACACCCTTAAAAATAATGAGAATGACACACATGATGAAAAACTTTAAAGTGTTTGATTTTCATTATAACCTCCCTGTTTTTTTTTTAATAATTATAAACTAGTGCTTGACTGTAATCCCACCGGATGGTAAGCTGTGACACAATCGTTGATGGTAAAGCGCGATAGTTAATTAAGCCTATTCACTTAAAAACTTAGGGAATAGGAAGGAAGACGGTAGTTGACCGAAGTGATGTAATGTTAAACCCAAAAACACGATACAGCGCCAGAGGGAGATTGATCGGGAGACCCTGCACTACCAAACTCCCGACACAACAACATTCGGCGCATCGTAGCCGGCACACATCGTAACACAACTGCTCAGACCCGTCCTCCGTACGGCTTCATCAGACATCATACCGGAACACGACCAATCGCTTGATGGCAAGACTTTGTCTGCCAAAAAATTTTTATATTTTTGTGAAAAATATCTCTTTTCCTCTTTCTCTTTCTGTAGACTGTTAGAGTGTTACGTCATTCATCATCATCATCATCTCAGCGTTAATTCCAGTCGCATCCCAAGCTTTTCCAGCTAGATCAATAGGGTATTTGACTAAAAAATACTAATTAGTCCGTCAGTCAGATTTCCAAAAAATACTAGACAGTAGACACGTATTTTTTCTTTTTTCATATAAACAAAAAATGAAGACGACACAGTGCGTTGAAAACTCGTGTGACGTCACTGCACGCTACACTTTTTAGCGAGCAGTGACGTCACCAGCCACCATTCCTGATGTTTGATGCCTTTTATATTTGTCAATTTTTATTGATTTGATAAAACAAAATATATGTATGCAATATTTTCCTATAATCTGAATGACGAACTAAACAGAATATTTTTTTTTTTTTACCTAGGATCCAACCCTATTGTAAGCGTTTCAGTAACTATATAAGTACATTAAAACCTCAAAGTAATTATTCGATATGATATTCACGATTAAAAATCAAGAGGGATATAAAGTGATACCTACAAATACCTGTTATCAGAATGTAGTCGTAATTCGTGATTTTACAGATAATATCAGATGACACAATTGATAAAACTATTATGTTGCTACCTAAACTTATTACATCCGGCTCAATATACCTACTACTTATTTATACCTGCCCACTAATCGGCGAACACATTTTTGTCAAATGATTGCGACTAGTTGGCATCAGTTGGGATCGTTCGGACCGCCCATTGGTCCGTTCGGTCCAAACGATCCCAACTAGTTGCAATAATTTGACAAAAATGTGTTCGCCGATTAGGGGGCTGGTCGGAAAAACTTTATTAACTTTTAAAAATGTGACAGAGTCACAGAATGTAACTACGTCAATATTGTTGTTTAAAGCGTAATAACACTGTATGAAAATTCGTGCTCTGTTTTTTTTGTATTTATTTATTTATCTTTAAAACTTACAACTACCATTACAGGTTTAGAAACCTAATGCAATAGCTAAGACTAATAAATTTAAAAAAAAACCTACCCAATTACTTAACACAAAACTACTTACAACTAAAACAATACAACCTTATAATTATAACAATACAATAGACACTAATTGTTGCTTTCATAACATATTATATATATACCTTTGCTAATTCACCAAAGTAACACGAAAAAAAGTCCAACCTATTCTGAATTCCGTTAATAGTACGAATTGCTCGCGTGAGAGGTGCTTTAGCCAGCAGCTTGGTTCTGGCAGTTGGCACAGCCAACAGTGGCGGGCGCAGCCACCTCCACACGTAGCGGTCTGGAATAGTAAACCGCAAGCACTGAAGCTAATTTTATTAAATAGACGACAAGAGTGAATAGTCGTCTCACACTCAATTCATTGTACCCGACCATGCCCAGTACAAACAGGGTGGGGTACATCAACGAGTACAATGGATAAATTTAGTGCTATTGAGTAGCTAACCTAATTTATTCAATAATTGTGAAACTCTTTTTTTTTCTTTATTTTTTTGGCTTCGTACGGTTTGTGCATTTAGCCAATGTCACGTAATTATGAATTATTCATGTCGAAAAAGACGGCCGAGTGACCCATCTTACGAGTGAGGTTTGGGGCAAAGTCATGGTGTGGCCACTATACTGCGATATTTCACTGTTCTTTAAGAACTACTTACTAAAGGTTTGGTTTGTTCAATGCCGGCTCTCTAGCTACTAACCAGGACGAGTTTCTGATTGCTATGGCGCAACACTCGGTGGATATAATGGCAATTAACGAAACGTGGCTGAGATTTGGGGAGGAGGGGCGCGCACCTAAAGTTCCGGGATATAGGCTAAAGCATGTCCCGCGCCCTACCACTATACGTGGAGGTCGTGGCGGAGGAGTGGCGTTTTACATCAAGTCAGGCCTAAGGATACGTGTACGGCCGCACTCAGAGCATTCTGATGTAGAACAGATGTGGTTAAACTTAACTATCAATGGAAGAAAGTTGTTGATTGGCACGGCATACAGGCCACCCTGGTTTGAATTATCATCGTTTCTGGGTGGTATGACTGACAGCATAAGCGAGTTGGCACCTTATGATCATTTGGTATTGCTGGGAGATTTCAATGTTAATTTACTGGATGTGGGTAGCGCAAAAACTAAATGTATGTTGGAATTTTTTAATTATACTAACCTAAATCAAGTGGTGCAATCACCCACTCATTTTGTGGGGGACAGTAGCACTCTTATAGACGTTATATGTACCGATGTGGGGGTTCGTAATGTCCTGGTGAGTCATACCAGTGAGTTGGGTCACCATTCATTTATTGTGTGCGATACAGTCATCAAGAAGGTAAACAGTAAGCCTCGGTTACTTGTGTATCGGCCTTTAAGAGACATATTAAATGATTACTTCATAGTGGATTTAAAATTAATGCAATGGTGTGATATAAGCTCACTGTCGGATGTTAACAGCATGACTCAACATTTTAATGTCTGTATGACTCAGCTGTTTGACTTACATGCCCCAATAAAAAGTAAGATTTTTAGAGACCGGCCCACACCATGGATTACAGAAAATATAAAATTAATGATTAGGTTGAGAGATGAGACAAAACGAAACTATCAAAAGAACAAGCTAGATACAGCAAAGAGATACTACTTGGATTTAAAAAAACAAGCTAGTGCAGCATTGACTCAGGAAAAGAAGGCATACTTTGACGGGCACATTAATAGCCAGCTGAAAAACCCCAAAATGCTTTGGAACAGTCTTAAGAAGGATGTTTTTGCTGAACATGGTGAAACTATGCTTCCCATACAGTTTAATGATCCAGATGAGATCAACAAGGCATTTTTGAAAGTACCGGGACAGTGTGCAGCACCCACATCGCAGCTTGCATATTTTAGTAGCAACAGGTTTGGTGAAACACAATTTGAGTTGCGAAGCGTCAGTGAGGAAGAAATTCTAAGGGTTATAAACACCTTAGGGTCGAATGCGAAGGGGATTGATGGAATCAGCCTGGATATGATAATGCTGACTCTACCAACCACCCTTCAGGCTATCACCAAATTGGTAAATAAGTCTATAGAGACACACACCTACCCTGACTTATGGAAGTGTGCTATTGTGCGTCCTCTGCCTAAAGTTAGCAACCCGAGTACCTTCAAAGATCTCCGTCCGGTTAGCATTTTGCCCTGTTTATCAAAGATATTAGAGAGGGTGGTCAATAATCAAATGCTACAATATTTGGAAGGGAACAATATGCTACCGGACCTTCAGTCTGGCTTTAGGAAGGGACGTGGGACTGCCACAGCTCTCTCTGATGTGGTGGGGAATATCCTAGAGGCACGGGACAGGGGGGAGGGAACAATCCTTGTACTTCTTGATTTCTCACGGGCTTTCGATTCAATAAACACTTCTCTATTGCTTTCAAAGCTAGCATATTATGGGTTTACAACGAAAACAATAGAGTGGTTCGCTAGCTACTTGCAAAATAGATCACAGCTTGTTGAAATCCAGAAGGAGGATGGATCAAGGCTTTCATCCCCCCTTCGCCAGGTGCCACGTGGTGTGCCTCAGGGATCTATTTTGGGGCCCCTTTTATATATTCTATACAGCGCAGACATTGTTGGGTCATTCCAGCATTGCATGTATCACATGTACGCAGATGATATCCAATTGTACAAATCTTTTAAGCCAGCTGATACATTGGAAGCTATAAGAAAGGTTAATGACGATCTTGAGAGAGTAGTGCTATGGTCTGATGATAACTCACTAGTGTTAAACCCAGTAAAATCTAAATTTATGGTTTTGGGCAGTAGGAAAATGATAGGCACTATACTGTCAGCCAAGCCAGAGGTTTTTATCAGGGGAGAAAGTATAGATAGGGTAGAGGTGGCATGCAACCTTGGGTTAACCATGGATCCGGAACTGCGCTTTGAAAAGCATATCAGTAATTGCATGAGGAGTTGTTTTTATAGACTAAAACTCCTTTACTCAATTAGAGACTACCTGACTGTTGATTTGCGCAAACAGTTAGTGGATAGCCTAATTTTATCTAGACTTAATTATTGTGATACTGTGTATGGCCCATGCCTGTTAGCAAGAACAGAGAATCTGATTCAACGGATACAGAATGCTTGTACACGGTTCTGTGTAAAGATACCTCGTAGAAGTCATGTAACACCATTTATAAACGAAAATAATATATTGAAAATGGCTGCTAGGAGAAGGTTACATATGGCTGGTCTACTTTTTGGAATAGTCACTACACAAAAACCTCACTATCTGTTTGAGAAGTTAAGTTGGAGACAGAGCAAATATTTACCACGTTTGTCTACCAAACCCCTTTGTACAGTGGCACACAGGACCGCAGCTTTCAGGGGGAGTTTCCGGTATGCTGCCACCCACTGTTGGAATAACCTTCCTCCACCAGTAAGAGACCTTAGAACAAAGAAACACTTTTTAAATATATTAAAGAAATATTTCTTGCAGATACAGCAGACAACTTAGGTTAAAATATTATTTTTTTTATTTTATTGATTTTTTTTTTGTTTTTTATTTTTGTTGCTCCTTCTATGCTCACCTCAAAGGTAATGGCCTCTGGGCAATGGATATGGCTTTCCGTCAGTGCGAGTGGCATTGGATCCTCCCTGCTTAAGCCCAATTTGTCATGTGTTTCAGTTCCTTGGGTGGGTGTCTTCAAGAAGCATGGTTATGGTCTGCCAGCGCCAAGCTGTTGTGCAAATGGCCGCCATCGCCGCCCATGGGGAAGGCTAAAAATGCAATAGAACTAATTAATCAAAGATATTTGTACCTAATAGAAAATCACACTACACTATACACAATATTTATAGGTACATATTTTTCAATATAATATTTACATACTATCCTCACCTAGTCTATCACTTATTAATCCTGTGAAAAAATTGCACTTACCCGCTAAATTGTCTCACAAGCTGGGACGTCATTACGTCATCCGAGAGGTGGATGCTGAAAATCAGCGCTGTTGACAATAGGTTCGTCTGAAGTCACAGCATTTTGCTGAGCAACGACCTTTTCTTGCACAGATGCGACGCACAGTTAAACTGTTATTTGTTTTGTAATACACTTAATTATTTAGTCCTTTCTGCAATTATCTTTTTGTATTTTTAAGTTGTTGTTTGGTTTGTTGACATGAGCCGGTGCCGCGCGGGCGCATTACGGATGACAATTGACAGACAGATGTCAGTATTGTCAAATAATGTGTGCTGTCTAATACCTATGGCATGGAGGTGGTAAGTACTATGTTGTACGTAGTGCTTATTACTTCCATCGTCTATGGTCTATGACTCCGGCTTAGACAACAAATCAACTTTGTACTGTATATAGTTTGGCAGTTTTGCATGTTTAGAGTGATATTATTATTATTATATTTTTTTTTTCCTGTATTATCATTGTAATATTTAATTTTTATGGTATTTAGTTGTCAAGTGCGTTTTGTTTGTGCGGAATAAAAACGATTTCTTTCTTTCTTTCTTTCTTTCTAAATGCATTTTTTACTACATAAATCACGCACTTTCATTTAGTGAACAACACTATAAATAATTTTAAAAGTCCAATGAAAAACGAGCGTGACACTCAGCTTGACTTTCCCCGCAGTGAAACTCTGGATGTATCTTAGTTACTCTTTCACGCAAAAACTTCTAAACTAATTCTATTGACATATAGAATAGATAATTTTTTTCTGGATAAACCCAGGACATTGAAACTTATGCGAGTGACTTGGTGCAGCTAGTAAGTACAGTATAACGCCAAAGGATAAAAGTTTGTAACTGTCAAATATTTTGTTAATCATTTATTTTGTTTATGATATATAGATTTTTGATAGACATTATCAGAAGTCCGAAAGTCTGACCACCAGTCTTATCAAGGGTACCATATTAGCCAGTAACTGACCTGTGGAGGTCAGATAGGCAGTCGCTCCATATAAAATACTGGTATTCAGCTGAGTCAGGTTAGACTGGAAACCAACCGCAACATATGAAAAGGTAGATGATAAATTGTAAATAAGAACTCCATTTTATAAAATTTACTTTTATTTTCCTCTTAAGTAAGTATATTTTATGTACACATAAATTACATTTTTAAATATTAACTTATATTAATATAAAATATTTAAAAATATAGAAAAATATTATTATTATTAAGGCTCACTTGAAAGAAACGCACGAGTTGGAAATCGCCAACTCGTGCGTTTTAAGAACTTCGGCTGACCCTCGGGCCTCAATGTTTATCTCGAAAAAAAATACAATATGTAAAGAAAACCCTGTCAGATTCGAATATATTGTTAGATATCGATAACTGATTCTACTAATGCCTACAAAGCCTGGATAAACTTAAAAAATCCCCCTAATAAAATAAATATAATTTCGCAAAAGGAGGTTACTTAATACATGTGCGGTAGGCATAACATGCGCGGGCGAAGGGGGGCTGGGCACGCGGCACGCGGTCGCTTCGTACATAATAATATCTACCGTCGAAAATGGTGTTGTAACTTTTTTTAAAATTACCAAATTTTTTGGAAGTTGGAATTATTAATTTACGGAAAAAAAAAATTGTTTCAAAATCCATTAGTATTGTTACTATGATGATTATGTAAAATTTCATATTTTATTTGGTCATGTATTTACCTAACTTTTATTATCCTTATGGGTTGGACGGGGTTTTCTTTATGTATTGGACAGGGTGTATCTGACATCGTAACGCAAACTTCGCGAAAAGGCTAAACCGCATGCCACTAATAAAATTATGATAGTCATTTATGTCGTTAATGAGCTTATGTGTTTAAAAAAAGTGTCGGATCGGCCTTTGAAAGTTGCAAGCGTCCCGACGTGCGGGTTTGTAGCTATGACGTTGATCCCTGATGTGAATTCTATTAAATCAACTGATAAGATAGTTTTTCGAGTTTTGTTTTCATTACGCTTTTTTGTGTAATTATCGATTTAATTAATTTTTACTTTAAAATCTTATTGGGTTAGAAAAGTATAGCAATTATGAACGGTCTAAAGTGAAAAAAACCACATATATTTTTTTTTAAATCATGAAAAAGCCGACGAAAAATTCCACCACTGAGGACCCCTCAGTGGTGGAATTTTTCGTCGGCTTTTCAGAATCATATACTGGCTCCATGGTACTCGTTTGTGCGTCGATGTCAGATACACCCTTTATAATTCTTGAAGACTGCCATGTCAGATGTTTGTCTAACATACTCATTATTTGGACCCTAACTCGGTAATGTTATTGATAAAACTGTCTTATTGTTCCCTCGACTCACGCCGTTGCATCGCATCGCTTGAGCACGCCATAAATTAATTTCGCTTTCTAGTATATATTATTAATAATAATAATTCTATATACTATTACTGTCCCAATGCAAGACAAAGGCATTGGGACAGTAATAGAAAGAATGCATAAACACTAGTCACTACGCTTGCTTGAGATGAGTTGGTGATTTCAGCACTATAACCACAGAACCTTATTTATATAAAGCACATAATAACGAATAGAACAAAAGTACAGAAGATACTCCAGCTGTCTCTGTTACTCCTTTGATCATGAAGAAAACAACTTTTACGACCTACAAAATCACTTCCCCGCCAACTTGAAAGCTAAATTGCACTTAATCACCAAGCTTAAGAGTTCTTATAAAATTGTGTCTTTTCTGGTTCGCAACATACTCGACGCTTAACCAAGTTGGTGGACCGGTTTTATGGAAAAAAATTAAATACAACACTTTTATTATACATATATTGTCCTTTTTCTGTGTTTCAAACTCAATATGGATAGGAGCTTCCAGTGTCCATGCGATACATGCCTGATCTGAAAGAACAAAAAGGCCAAACATTATAAATATATATATAGGTATACAATGATATTAAAGTTAATAGAGATAATATGGGTTTTGTATTTTTTTTTTTTCTCTAAATATTGTCCTTGTGTACTCTAATTTCTGTGATTTGAATCGTCACCTTCCCCGATTACTGCTCGCCTGGTGTATACTAAAAGCTAATCATCATCATCTCAGCATTCATCCCAGTCACATCCGAAGCTTTTTCAGCTTTGGAGTCTGGGGTCTGCTTTACCGGTCAAACTGCTGGTTTGGCTAAACTTCGATATTTTCCGTGAAGCGACTGCCGTCTGACCTCCACAGCTCGAAGGCGATATCAAAGCAATGCAGTTAGACCAATTGTTGGACTTTTGAGGGCTCCAACAACCCGTAATGACTGTCACTGAATGTTCGTATGGCAACCGGGACCAACGGATTAACGTGCTTTCCGAAGCACGACCAGACCAATGCAAATATTCATATTCATGCATACAAATATTTACAGTGCACGGGGATCGAACCCGCGCCTCCTTGCTACGCCACGGAGGCTGTTAAGCTAATCGTATTAGTAAAAGTGGGCTAACAACAGCCATCGGTCTTGCTAGTAAACATTTTTCATAAAGAGCGTTTTTAGGATGAAAGTATTTTTGATTTCCTTTGTTTCGCCTCTACGGAAGATTATCAAGGACAATTTGATAGTAATTTTCAAATTATGAAAGTGAAATTGTTAACACGAAACAAGTAAGTTACTAAACTTACCCAGTTTTTCTCAAATCATCATTACCCATATGCAGTTCACGGCCTCGGCAAGTATTTAATGTGATTTGCGTTTGAGTTATGCACTGTCTCCCAACCATATGATTGTGAGTGATAGTAGCGGCGAAGAACTCAACAGCACGATTGTGGTTGCAGAGGTGGCTGCTGCAACCGGGCTGAGTGGCACCGCCGTTGGGGTAGAAGTCAGCGTTAGCGACGTTGGATCCGATGCCGAGTGCCCCAATGTCTGAACCGCCATCTGTGTGGATAGCCTCCACGTAGATAGCATCATTACTATTGACACGATTTGGGTTAAAGTTCCAGAGGGGACCAGCTGGGTCTAAAGCTGTAAGAAAGTAATTTGATTTTAGTCTTATAATATTTATTTTACATAATAACTGAATATCAAACTAAGAATAAATGTCCTGTCCCTATTGGGATTTTAAAAGAGTGTACCTAAATTGTAATTAAATATATTGCGATCTCTTGGAAATGCAATCAACATATTGATAGGAAATTTTGTTGGAATTAATAAATTTTGTCACTGCTGACTACTCACTGGAGTTTGGTTTGATCTTTTACCGAAAGGACCAATCAATAAACCACTATTTTTTTTATTTGGTAACACAGGTGTTATAACAAAGTCTCAAGCTTAGTTGAGCAACCAATAAAATATAGGTGTCGAAAAATATATTCGATTTTTCAGGTACAAGTCTAAATCTATATCTAATATTATATCGTTTCTATTCTAAACTGTGACTTTCAAAACTCATTGTAGCAAGTTTTTTTTTTATATAAATAATATTAATAACTACTGCTTGACCGCAATCCCACCAGATGGTAAACAGTGATGCAATCGTTGATGGTAAAGCGCGCTAGTTTATTAAGAGCCTATTGATTATAAACCTTGAAGATACTTAAATTATAATCCGACGGAAACACCGCCGCTAGCTGGCAAATTGTTCCACTCCCTCGATGTACGCGGTATAAAAGAGAAGGCGAAACGCTTCGTTCGGATCGTTGTGGTGTCAACAAAGTAAGTGTGGAAAATCGCCGTACGACAGGTCATCCGATGATGGAACGGAGATGGGGGAATTAAATCATGCAATTTCCTCGCACACTCTCCGAAATGTATCCTATAGAACACCAACAGGCTGGCTACTCTTCGCCTGTGCTCCAGGGTTTGGAGCACAGGCGGATCATTAATGAATTTTAAACTTAAGTTCAATGTACCTGTAACACGTGCAGCTCTACCACTAAGCTCTCTTCCAGCATTACCCACTAAATGAGCACCCAAACTGAAGCCAACGATATGTATTTGGGTAAAAGCATGGCCAGTTGTCCTGTTCAGGAATATCAGGAACTGTCCAAGACCACGACCGACATCTGGTACTCCTCTTGTAGCAGTTACATAGTCGGATGCAGCAAGACGTCTCCAGTCACAAACGATTACGTTCACGTCGCTCTTACGAAGGAAAGCTGAGGAATTTACACAACAAATAGGTTAAGATGCTAAAATAAATAAAAATGGTTGAAATCTTGATCAGCTGAAAGTTCGTTGATTTATAATTTTAATTTCAAAGCTAGATAATTCACTCTTGAAAATTTGCAAATGAGAAACCTTGATTTTTGCAAATAATGTCTACTTCAGTGGCGATATATTATTGTTATGGTTATTTTAACCACAAGCAATACATAAGTTTAATTTATGTTTTATTCTTGAATACTCATTATTATCCCAGAAGGCTCGTGCCAGCCGTGATAAAATTATAGGGTAATTATGAAATTCTCATTATGACTGATAAAAAAATATCAATTCAGAAAACTTTTTTTTTCTAATACGGTAGCATTTATAAAAAACAAACTAATATTTTATTTTATTCTTTCAAGCGTATTTACAGTATGTTAAGAAAACCCTGTCCGACCCATAAGGATAATAAAGGTTAGGTAAACACATGACCAAATATAATATAAAATTTTACGTAATCATCATAGTACCAATACAACTGAATTTTGAAATAATCTTTTTTTCCCGCGAATTAATTCCAACTTCCCCGAAATTTGGTAATTTTTAAAAAAGTGACAACACCGGTATTATTTTGAGCGAATAGCGATGTGACCACGTACCGCGTGCCCTGCCGCCCGCCGCTCGCGGAAGGGTGCTTGACGCAGATTTATTAAGTTACCTCTTTTTGCGAAATACTATTTATTTTTTTAGGGGGATTTTTTTTTAAGTTTAGCCCGATTTTGTATCCATTAGTAGAATCAGTTATCGATACCTAACAATACCTTCACGGGTCGGACAGGGTTTTCTTAACATACTGTTTATATGTATAATCTTACCATTTCTGATTATGGAGTTCGTAGAAGTAAATTGATTGCTGAGCCACCCGTGAGCAATAACAACTGTGGGCAGGTTGGGGTTGAAATTGGACCTAGTAATGGAAGCTGCGTCATTCATTACCAGGGTCTGGGATATGATTTGATTTCGTCTGTAATAAAGTTTAAAATCATGGTCATTATCAACCTTTTTATCGTCCCATTGCTGGGTACAGGTCATCTCTCATACAGAGAAGGATTGAGCGTAATCACCACGCTTGCTCAATGCGGGTTGGCGATTTCAGACTTAAAGTCCAGGTTTCCTCAAGATGTTTTCCTTCATCTTCATTCATTGGTGTCTAAGATATAATAAAGTGCATATATATAACTTTAGAAAAGTTATATTGGTACTTGCCTGACCTGGAATCGAACCTGCGCACTCATAAAAGTCGTGGTGACCTAGTGGTTAAGTTTAAAATAAATTGATAACACTACTACTGTTAAAAAAATAGATAATTATTTTTTTCCGAGACTGGCTGTTTGTATATGTGAGTTCAAGTCGTTTTGAACGCTCCTGTATGCGCTGCTAAATGGTTCGCACACACCGTGTTATTAACTTGAATGATAGTCACAGATAGTCAAATATGATGCTTTATTGATTATTTAACTAACTCGTAACTAACAATATATGAATGTGTAATTGAGTACAGTCTTTGAAGGCTGATCGTGTACTGTCGCCTTACACTATAATTTTGCAAGGCGACGGAATAGTGCTGATCTATGTGGGTAATGTGCGCGTGTCATACACGATGGCTGACTCGTACAGCACCCACGATACAAGAGCAATGTCTAAAGCTTTCCCAGGGTTCATTAAAAAAAATAAGTAACAGTCTTGGGACTTTCTGATATAAGTGAAAATTGAGATCATTAAAAAACAACTTAAAAAAAATCGCGCAAAAAATTAGCCGCAATTTACAAGTTGCAGGTCGTAGGTTCGAACCCCATCAGGCGCTTTACTATGTGTAAATATTTTCATCACCACTGCTCTCAAAACGGTGAAGGAAAACATCGTGAGGAAACCGGCATGTCCTAGAGGCAAAACTTCGATGACTTGTGACATCTACCATCCCGCACTGGGCCCGCGTGGTAGATTATGGCCCACTCCCTCTTACCGAGAGGAGGCTTGTGTCCCAGGAGTGGGAACATTATAGGCTTATTATGTTATATAAAAAAAACACGGTGTCAGATCGGTCACGCTCAAGCGAAATCAATACTTCTTCCCCATTAAACAAAAATGCTCAAAGTCACTTCAGAAGTTTACACTTCAAAAAGTTTCAAATTCTTTTTTTTTTTTTATTAATTATAAACTAGCGCTTGACCGCAATCCCGCCTGATGGTAAGCAGTAATGCGATCGTTGATGGTAAAACGCGCTAGTTTATTAAGAGCCTATTCACTCAGAAAAACTGAGCGAATAGGAAGGAAGACGGCAGTTGAGCGAGGTGATGCAATGTTAAACCCAACAACGATGCTGCGCCAAAGGGAGATTGATCTGAAGACCCTCCACGACCACACTCCCAACACAACAACATTTGGCGCATCGTACCCGGCATACATCGCAACACAACTGCTCATCTGTGTTGTAAAGAAAAATAATATTTATTATAATACTGACTAAGACCATAATAAAGAATACATGTTTGCAATAAAAACCCAAGTGTTAAAATGCCCTGAAGCACCGTTATCATTAGCTTTCTTTTCCCGTTTTATAGCTCTCTCGAGCGTCACTTCATTCCGCAGCTTCATTGATAACTTTATGAGAGAAAGAAATAAAGGGTATGAGTTTCTTATATAAGTAAATGTAGACGATGAGATGTACGGTATACGGAGATGGAGCAGCTGAAGTGAATTTTGATAAGAACACATACGCTCCTAAAAATGCAGCGTGTATGATATTTTCGGGGTGTACCTTACAAAATAATACAATGTTATTTATTCTTTTTACGATACCTGAATATAGTTTATCTAGAATAAGCGATTGAATCGATTCCAATAATTTTTACACTATGTTATATTTTTTCCAAATATATTTAAAAATGTTGCAGTGTGGTACACACGGCATAGTTACAACGGATCATGGTGTCCTAGATGAGCGGCGCGTTGACCATATTTTTGTAGGGACAAACAGGTAACATAACTTTGTGATTTCACATGATATTTTTTTTGAATTTTTGTACATAAGTTAAAGAACTTATGTACAAAAAGACACAAAATACTGGACACGAGTTTTGGGTTTCGCATATACAAAAAAAAAATACGTTGTCTATTGTATATCCAGAAAGCACTTAACAGCAACAACTTTTCTTTAAAAAAGTGCATTGAAACCCTAGTGTTAGCAATAAAATCTTAGATTTACGAGACACAAACCCATCCTCTCGATTTACTTTTTTAAATTTATTAGTTTGTTAAGAAGTAGAACTAGTGGTAAATGTGTAATTTAATTGACTGTATAGTCCGCTGCAGTTAACATTATAGAAATTATTGTATACTTTGGTGTTTTATAGGAGACTAGCTGTTCTCCGCAATTTCACCTGCATATGTCTCGAACTCATAATAAAAGTTATTCTATGTCTAAATTCAGGTTATGTTTTACCCATATGCTAAATTCCATCCGAATTCATTTAGTAATTTTAGCTTGAAAGCGAAACATACTAAAAAATATCAGTCTTGACTAGACTAAAACACGAGTAGGTTTTAGTCGGTAAAAATTTGACATACCCTTGCGTTTCGCCCAAAGCGGGAGAGGTCAGTTGATAATTTCCCATCAACATAAATAAAATAAAGCTTCGATATCGTCTTCGGGTTGTGGAGGTCAGATGGTAGTCGCTTCACGGAAAATTTAGAAGTTTAGCCAAAATCAGCTGTTAGACTGGTAAAGCGGATCGCAGACACCAAAGCTGAAAAAGCTTCGGATGCGACTGGATAAATAAAATAAAACGGGGTAGAACTCCAAAGTATGCTTATACGTGTCTTCAGGGTGATTTACTCAGTGGGACACACTAGCGGGAGCCTTATTGTCCCTTCTACCTTGTATTCTTGATTACCGAAAACTAAAACCTTTAGTTTTAAACATAAAAGTTACCTTTATTACCAACTAGCAGCGCCAAGCGGTTTCACCCGCGTAGGTTTCGATATGCTCCGCTCCTATTAGTAGCAGCGTGATGTTATATAGCTTAAAGCCTTTCTGGATTAATGGTCTATCCAATGTAAAAAGGAAATTTCAAATCGGACCAGTAGTTCCTGAGATTAGCACGTCCAAACAAACTCTTTAGCTTCATATATTAGTATAGATTAATATATTAAAATCTAGTTGAAAAAATGTCAAAAAGTTAACAAAATGTAGTGAAATTAGAGGTGTTTTTGACAGATTGAGACAGATCAAATTGTAAACGTTCTTAAAATTACGAGAATTACTTGTCTGGTCCTGTTAGGATATACGACGTTATTTTTTCTATATGCAAAACCCGAAACACTTTTCCGGTATTTTTAAGTAAAGAATTTTTGAACAAAATTTCAAAAAACATACAATGGAAAATCTCAAACAAGAAGATAACAAGCTAAGATAATGTTGTCCCAACAAAAATATGGTCAACTCGCCGTTCGCCCGTCCGCGTCTGCAACGGCTCGGCGTAGTCTCGCTTTTATTGATAATAAGTTCTGTTTGTTTGTTTGTAATTAACTAGTGATGACATTTTCCATAACACTTGCAGGGCTTTACTGAGTGTCGTATTTAGTCAAATGTAGGTAGATATTATTATGTACTTTACTCATGAATTCAGCCGTAAGTGATAAAATAAAATGTAGTAGGTATAATTTGCTTAAAATATGTTAGTTTTACTTAGAACGTATTGCACCCCTGCAAAAATGGGCAGGGGTTCTGCCGTGAACTATGTTGTTCGCTTGGTAACCATACTGCAACGTTTTCTAAATGTATTTGGGAAAAAAATATAACATTGTATAATATAAAAATGATTGTAATTGATTTAGTTGCTTCATCATCCTCAACCTTTTAATCGTCCCACTGCTGGGCACAGGTCTCCTCTCATACAGAGAAGGATTGAGCGTAATCTCCACGCTTGCTCAATGCGGGTTGGCGATTTCAGACTTAAAGTCCAGGTTTCCTCAAGATGTTTTCCTTCACCTTCAATCACTGGTGTCCAAGATATACTTAGAAAGTACATATAACTTCAGAAAAGTTACATTGGTACTTGCCTGACCTGGAATCGAACCCGCGCACTCATACTTGAGAGGCTGGTCTTTTAACCACTAGGCCACCAAGACAGACTAGGCCACCACGAAAGTCATTAGAAAGGAATGTAGCATCCTTTGGCTTAGTATTTTTTTAGAATGACTACCACTAGGCCACCACGACACTCCACTAGGCCACCACGATACTCTAGGCCACCACGACACTCTAGGCCACCACTTGCTTTAGTTGCTTATTCTAAACAAACTATATTCAGGTTTCGTATAATAAATAAATAAGGATGTATATATCAAAGGCGAAAAACTAACCTGGTATACAGCAGATACAAGTTATTAGCTGGATCCCTGCTTATTTCATTGAGAAGCTTCATGTCAGGTTCAGCCTCGAGGTCCACTGTGTGCATGACACCTTCACCATCAGGAATTTGGACATATCTTGAATACTTATGTTCTTTCCCTTGTTCTGCTGCCGGCACCGCTGATACGATGTAAGCTGGTAGAAGTATTTATATCTTAAGTTAATAATTATTACGATTAATTATTTCGAGAATATATAAAGACCTTTAATTTGCATTTGATGCTGTTTTGTCCGTTTGATCTTCATGGCCACTGTTACCAAAACAGTAGAGAAAAATTCGGGATGCCCCGATAACCGAAAATGTGACATCGCCCAACCTGCATTGGGTACGCATGGTAGATTACGGCCCACTCCCGCTCAAAAGAAGGCCTTTGTTCCAGCAGTGGAAATATTATAGATTGATTATGCAATCTTGTCCTATATTTTGTCTTTACAGTACTGCAACACCTAAAGGCATATAGGCAGCTATTGTCGGACAAAGTCTTGCCGCCAAGCGATTCTTAGTTTTCCGGCATGACGTCTGGTGAGGCCGTACGGAAGACGGGTCTGAGTGGTTGTGTTGAAATGTGTCCCAGATACGATGCGCCCAAAGTTGTTGTGTCGAGAGTTTGGCCATGGAGGGTCTCGAGATTAATCTCCCTCTGGCACAACATCGTTAGTCGTGTTGTTGGGCTTAACATTGCATCACTTCGTTCAACTGCCGTCTTCTTTCCTATTCAATCCATTTTTTATGAATAGGCTTTATAAACTAGTGCGCTTTACAATCAACGATTGCATCTCTGCTTAACATTAGGCGAGATTGCAGTCAAGCACTTAGTTATAATTATTAAAAAAAAGTAAAGGCCTAAATGAGATTCTATCAGCAACAATAAAAATCGATACCTCGATCAGAAAAGGATCGATAAGTTAAAAACGCATTGGATTGTAGACGCACGATATGAAACGCTTTGTAATCGATTGTTATTGTTTAAAATTTTCAAACGTTATATTAGAAATAGTAGCAAAAAAATAATAATAACAATTTTGTTAATAATTCTCTTTTATAGTAATAGGCCTTAAAATGGACCTTTAAGGTCGACGAACCGCTTGGGTAAGGCATATTACATTCCTGGGAATGTAAATAGAAAAGGCAGTAACACGACATACAATTCAAAGTTAAAGAACAAAAGACAAGGCATACAAAGCCACATCCAAGAGCTTTAGTGAAAAAAAAGAAACAACAACTACGTACCGGTAGAAACTATGACCAGCAGTAGTACCTTTCGCATTGTTACAATATCAATATAAGAATATATCTGATATTATGCCTAACTTGCTATTTATTTTGCTTGGTATTTTTTTTTCATTATCTTTCATGATTATAATGACATGATAATCTTATCCAATTAATGCTTGAAATTGTATTGTTTTGGAAATGTTTCTTAATGTGTGATATAAAACTATTGGCTATCGGCACCTGTTTACATTACGAGATAATGCATAGATCAAAGCTTTATCGACCCCTAATGAGTAAACGTTTGAATATTATAGAAAAATATCAGTCTCACTTAGTCAAAAGTACCTCTAACTTGTCTAAATTTTTTGAAAATTTTCACACTAATGATTCTGAGATGTGATTTTGAATCATGGGAATTGGCGTTCAGATATTGAAACCTGCGACTTTTTGTTTATACAAGAGGTCTTGTGAAACTAAACCAGCTGATCGATTTGATAAAGATCTCACTGTGAACAGTTGAGAAATGAGTATAGAGTGAGCTGCCAATAATGTCAATACCTTTTTTTTTTTATTTGGGATGGGAAATCATCAAATGACCTCTCTCTCTCTCCCGCTCTGGGTGGAGCGGAAGGGCGTGTCAGACTTTTAACGACTATAACCCACCTGTATTCCTTCACTTGCCTGTGCGCCAGGGCCACGGTTTCTTTTTTAACCAACTCGCAACTCAACAGACATTAAATATATGACTAATTACAATTTTGTTTGGGTTTAGGTTTCCCTTTCCTTTCAAACAAAAGTTGTTGGAAAGGAAAGGAAAACGTAAACCCAAACAAAATTGTAATTAGTGATATATTTAATGTGCATTCTCACCATTGTACAGAATTTTACTATATTTTTTTTACTATAATTTTTTTTTGTCATATTATCTTATTATTTTATTATAGGTAGGTATTCAATGTTAATGAATAATCATCAATTATTATTGACTAGATTTAAATCTTATTAGGTATTATATTTTTTGACATATTATATTCAATTTATTGTTATTGTATCTAGTTGTTTATTTTTCATAATGTAAGTTTTATTTTTACGCGAACGTTGTGCACGTCTGTTATTGACACTAACACTAGAATAAGACCGTTGAGATGTTAAATATTCATGTTTGTGTTTGTGTTGTTGATGTGCCTTAAATAAATAAATTAAATTAACTCTGACCCAGGAGGCATCGGTCATCGTGGACCCCGTCACGTGCTGATATCTATTTGAGGCGCGCGTGAAACACAACGCGCCGTCGACTCGCGAAAGTCCTTACCGGGCGGCGAGCTGCCCACTGCTCACCGCCCGCAAGCCCGCGCCTGTGGTGGCCGGGTGTTCGATGTTGTCTCCCGATCAGGGCATCTCATGCGGCATCTGCAAGGGCGCTGGGATTCCCCTCCCTCACGCGCTCCGGCTCCTCCTTTGCTAGCATCACTGCTTCGCAGATGGAGGACACGGCTTGCCATGCACTGTCGCTCTGGACCATGGCCTGGAATAGGGTCCGCAATTTCAATACCTATGCATTAGTTGAAATGACAGCTTACTCCACGCCCTTCACCTTATTTTTCACAGCGAGATGATTACAGAACCGCACTACATCTGGTGTTCGTGCAGATACCACTCCTAAAATTTATTCTATTTTTGTCCATAATTATTGTTTTTATCGATGACCGTTTGTCACCGATAAAAACAATAATCACAAACTTCATCAAATCAATCACAGCACACATAATCACAAACCCCTTAATCCGTGATAAAAAACTGTGATTTTGATATTTTTTGAGACATTAATTAGAATGAATATATCCGAAACACAGGTTATACCTAGTTATTCCACAGACGATAAACTCTTGTATTGATTCAAATTGTTGCCACATTACCATGTAAATTAATTACATAGTAGTAAGTTTTTTCAAAATAAATTATTATTGTTTTGTTTTCATATTCCCTCATATAGACTGTAAATAAGGGCACGTTAGGTATATTGAAATTGAAATACTGAGAGAAACCGCAAACAAGCACAGCCTTATAATGAAAGGTTGGACTTACAGGGGGCTTCAGGTGATGTACTCCTGGTGTGCTGGAGTGGATGGAAAACTTCGAACGAGTTTTGTTCGTTCTCCATTCCTAAATTAGTTGCACCACCAGGTAATGAGGTCTAAGCGGTTAGTCAACCTTTTACGCCCATTTTAATGGCAATGATTCAGAATTGCTATACTGAACAACGTAGCAACGCTGCTAGCTTTTTATTTTAGCGACTGTCATTGATCACAGCGCTGGGGCTCACGATTGCTGTGGTGCGTAGATGTGATGCAAATTTTCCCCAACCAGTATTAATTATAGTTGTGGTTTTTCCTCTAAATCATGTTAATAATTAACTTATTTTGGATATTATTCCACTGACTGCGATGCGGACGAATTCTGTTGTATTAAAGTGTTACATTGTATTTGTCCTGACATTCATATAAATAACTCAATCAGAAATATAATTGAAACGCCATATTTTTTCACAAAATTATTCCAATTCTAAAAACAAAATCCCAAACACAAAGATCCGATTCAACCTGAAACAACAGACAAGAGGATAGGAAATCACATGTTTCTCGGAATCATTGACCAGAGGTGTAGTGTTAATTATTTCCAAGTCTTTGATTATGTTTAAGTAAACAATCTTCCCCTAATTCGTGACCTTTATGGAAGAACTCACTAAAACATAAAAATTCCATAAGTTTTCTTTAATCAGCAACTTGTGACCACTAGATCTTAGATGCAAGTTTTCGTTGCAATAACTTTAAATTATATTTTCAGCGTCTGTCACATTTCATCATGTCCAATCCGGTTCGCAGACTCTTTTTATTTGAGAGGGAAAGTTTAATTAAACTAGTAAACGGAAGATTCGAATTCAGAATAAAGTGGTCATCTGATTATACTTTGTTGTAAATATACGCAAATATGAATGCTCTATAATTATTTCATATTTGCGTATTTGCAGATTTATTGGCTTTATTTTACTCATTAAACATATTTCAGGCTCATTTATTACAAACTAGCTTTCCGCCCGCGGCCTCGCCCGCATGGAATTCGGTTATATCGCGCTTTTTAGATTTCCCTCGGGAATCAGTAGCCTATATTCTTTCTCAGTGTCTAAAGATTGCCTGTGCCAAATTTCATCAAAATCGGTCGAGATGCAAGCGAGAAAGCGTAACAGACAGACAAAGTTACTTTCGCATTTAAAATATTAGTATGGATGATTAAAATAATTATATTTCTGTAAGAAGGGTTGTAGAAAACATATTACTAGATAACTATTATATAACAAATAGTGCTGACCCAGTTATCCAATCCAAAACTAGAATCTACGTTTAAATTTTAACACTCGCCCAACAATTTTTGCAAGGTGGAGACGCAAAGTGAACCATATAAACAAATGAAATATATCTCGGATGATACCGAGATAAAATCAATATCATTTACGAACTTCGTAAGCAGGGTCTAGTGGGACGTGCCGGCAAGTGGGTGCTACCCTTCAACCTTACCCTAACACTGGTAACTCTCCTCTGGCCTCGAATACGAATCGTCACATAATGAGACCGTGAAAAACACTCGCTCCTCACAACTCCACAGTCCGCAAGCCATCAGCTACAAAACGAATCGAACACGCAAATGCGTACACACAATTAGAGCTCCTAATCTTGCAGCAATAGAGACGATTTTCCTACAATTTTCAATAAATACTCTAGAGTAACACTTTCCCGAATCGCTGTTTGATATTCTGATAACATTTGTGAAATAATAGGAGATGCTCCGGTTCATATGAGGAGACACCCATTTAACGTTTGACAAAATTTGATGAAAATACTAAAATGGAACTTTGAACAGCGAATGACTACGTTCGTGACTTATAACAAGATTATACGTTTCTTTTTTTAGACCAGTCTTTTATAATGCAGTGTGTGAGATATAAGAACTCTTTGTGAATACACTTCTATTTATCTTCTTTATTTATGTTCAACGTTATTGCTATAGAAATTAACGTTGTAAGACACGTTAATGGAAAAAAATATCAATATGTTCATAAACTGTTTCACATTGAGTGCAAAAAACAAATACTTCGGTGTCGTCTTCGTTTATTAAATTATCATGACTTTCATATGACAAGATAAGATTGTTTTATTTTTTTTTTGCGTAAACATGTCTGTGTGTAAATAGAATGTACATAAATAAGATGATAAAGCAAACATTTAAACGTCACTATTTGCAAAATATACATATTTATACAATGTTAAAAATAATCAGAATATGAAAACTTTTATTAATATTTTGTTAATAGGTATTTTGCATTACAAAATAACAAAATAAAGAGTTACTAAATCAGCATTATTATATAGTATTGTTTGGAGCTTAATAGACGAACGCACATATAGTACAGCTTTGATGAAGCTCTTCATTTACCATTGGGACTCTCTTAGGATAAAGCCGCCGCATCGTATTCGCATATTTACCGCATCGCTTCGCAATCATGTTCGCTTTGAATAACCTACGCAAGAGATTGAGTTGACATGTCTTATTATATTGTGAATCGTATTACGAGAGCAGCGGTGGCGTAGTGCTATCATCCCCGATTAACAAGTTGTAGTTCATAGGTTCGAACCCCATCAGGCGCTTTGCTTTGTATAAATTATTTCATCGCTGCTCTTAAAACGGTAACGATAACATCGTTTCTCGGTGGTAGGCCAGAACATCGACTGCCGGCAGAAGTTACCACCCACCAGGCAAAGCCTTGCCGCCAAGCGATTTGTCGTGTTCCGGCATGGTGTCTGGTGAAGCCGTACGGAGGACGGGTCTAAGCAGTTGTGTTGCGATGTGTACCGGTTACGATGCCCCAAATGTTGTTGTGCCGGGAATTGGGTCGTGGAGGGTCTCCAGATCAATCTCTCTCTGGCGCAGCATCGTTGGTCGTGTTGTTGGGTTTAAAATTGCATCACCTCGCTCAACTGCCGTCTTCTTTCCTCTTCGCTCAGTTTTTCTGAGTGACCTATTCAGTCTTAATAGACTAGCGTGCTTTACCATCAACGATCGTATCACTGCTTATCATCATCATCATCACCTCAGCGTTAATCCCAGTCGCATCCGAAGCCTTTTTCCAGCTCTGGAGTCTGGGGTCCGCTTTACCAGTCTAACTGCTGATTTTGGCGTCACTTCGACATTTTCCGTGAAGCGACTGCCGTCTGACCTCCACAACCCGAAGGCGATATCGAAGCAGTGCAGTTAGACTAATTGTTGGACTTTTGAGGGCTCCAACAACCCGTAACGACTGCCACTAGATGTTCGTATGGCAACCGGGACCAACGGCTTAGCGTGCTTTCCGAGGCACGACCAGACCAGTGCAAATATTCATATTCATTCATACAAATATTTGCACTGCGCGGGGATCGAACCCGCGCCTCCTTGCGCAGCGCCCGCGTTCGCTACCGCTACGCCACGGAGGCTGTCAACTGCATCACTGCTTATCATCAGGCGGAATTGCGGTCAAGCGCTAGTTTATAATTATAACAAAAAAAATCTTGAGGAAACCGGCATGTCCTAGAGGCAAAAACTTTGAAGATATGTGACATCTAACAACCAGCACTGGGCCTAGTAAATTATGTCCCACACCCTCTCACCTAGACGGGGCTGCCTGTGTCCCAACTGTGGGATCAATATAGGCTGATTATGTTACCATGCTTGGGTACTATAATACGTTTTTAACTAATTTCAAAAACACGAGCAGGTTTTATGTTTGTCTATACTTATGTGTTTTCCATGTATATTCATAAATATTTTCCTCAATTGTTTTTTTTTTTTTTTGTTAGACCTCTTTTGAAAATTATTTTATTTGATAGAAGAAACTTGCTTTATCTACTTTTCTAAAATTGGTAAATTTTTATTTAGCTTATATTGTGTACATATTGAAAACGCTTGGTGTTAATGAAAATTAATTAATAATTATAATTAATGAAAAACTTCCTAGTTGAACTGTGATATATAGAAACAAAGTGAAAAATAAAAAACCATACTTACATTTTAAAACTAGAAACAAACAGAATTAAAAAATAACACTATCAAGTGAAACACAACCTTGAAGTACTATATAACTCAAACTCGCAATAAAGTCAAGCTTTTCTGTGACTAATAGTTCATTTCCAGAAACAAAAAAGTATATATTGACATAAATCACTTATGTAATTTACTATTAATTTCAGCCTGAAATTAAGTCAGTTAAGTCGGTAGCAAAAAATCGAATAAAAAATGGAAAAATGAAAATAAAACTAAACTCATTAAATTTTCTACACCAAATGTTAGGCAGCTAAGTACTAATGTTTATCTGAATAGAGTAGAGTTGATCCCTGTCGATTCGACAGTTTTTCTTGGATTATCTATTGACGCCAAGTTACAGTGAGGTCCTCACATTGAGAAGCTGTCGGGTAAACTCAGTTCTGCCGCCTTCGCTGTTAAGAAAATTAGACAGATAACTGATGTAGATACAGCCAAAATTGTTTACTTTAGTTATTTTCAAAGTCTTATGACTTATGGGATTCTTCTCTGGGGAACTTGTGCGGACATAAGTACCATCTTTTTTTTACAGAAAAGGGCTGTTCGAACCATTTACAACCTTGGTCCTAGAGATTCTCTTAGAGAAAAATTCAAAGAGGTGAACATTCTGACTGTAGCTTCAGAATATATATTTGAAAATATTATGTATGTACAAAAAAATATATCGAATTTTAAGAAAATACGCGATATTCATAACACAAATATCACGAACAAACACAATGTTACTGTACATCACACTCGTCTCCACAGAGTAGGCGGCTCGTTCATGGGTCAATGTATACACTTTTACAACAAGCTTCCCATGGACATTCGAAACTTACCCGTTAAACCATTTAAAAGCTATATAAAGGCCAAACTTTGCAAAAAGGGGTATTATAAAATCACTGATTATTTAAAAGACAGTAAAGCTTGGGACTGAGCTGCTCGCTCTGCTAAGCATTGTTATTAAGCAATATGCGTAATTATGACCTTTTTAATACTGTTTTTTTTTTAAATCACGTAATTTATTGTAAACGTTTTCATTTTTAATGACTGGACTTGAAAAAAGACGGCAATCCCTGAGTTTGTTTCGGCTATTTCTTCTCAGAGGTAGTCAGTTAGAAAATGCCGGTTCCAGCTATTTTAAAAAAATATGACGTGTAAAAGTGATCAGTGACTTCTACCTGCTCTATAAACGATTTCTTTTTATTTCATTTCATATCGAAAATACAGACGAAGAAACACCAACTTCCGAAGATATTAAAGTTAAATTGCACTTTGTATGTAGTGTTTTATTTTATAGAAACAAACCAAAGGTATACCATTTCACCAACGCGAATAACCAATAGAAAAGCAGCAGCACGACAGTAGAACCAAACCAAAAATTTCTACATGGAATATGACTTTTCCGCAAAAACATATTCTGTAGTGTGTGCACTAAATATTCATGAATACAACCGTTCAGTTTGGGTACAGTATTATAAGAAAGCGGTTGAATGCAAAGTGCACTCCAGAGACCCAACATCGATGCTTCGTCATTATAGATGCATGGCTGCTACAGCGTGACTACAAATTTTAAAGTTCTGTTCGTAAAGGGGTTTAAATTTTTTTTTTATAATTAGTTATAAACTAGTGCTTGACCGCAATCCTGCCTGATAGTAAGCAGTGATGCAATCGTTGATGATAAAGCGCGCTAGTTTATTAAGAGCCTATTCCCTAAAAAAAACTGAGTGAATAGGAAGGAAGATGGTAGTTGAGCAAGGTGATGCAGTGTTAAAAACAACACGACCAACGATGCTGCGCTGGATGGAGATTGATTTGGAGACCCAACAACATTTAGCGTAGCGTACCCGGCACACATCGCAACATAACTACTCAGACCAACCCCTAATCGGCGAACACACTTTTGTCAAATGATTGCGACTAGTTGGGATCGTTTGGACCGAACGGACCAATGGGCGGTCCGAACGATCCCAACTGATGCCAACTAGTCACAATCATTTGACAAAAATGTGTTCGCCGATTAGGGGGCCGTCCTCTGTTTAAATTAATTTACCTTTCAGTACTTAAATTATTTCCATATAGTTAGTATTAGTATTCCTGGTTGGAAACCATTATGTACTTGTTGTCGACAATTAACCTCTTTACGAACGGCCTCAGCACGCTTCCAGAGCGGGCCATTTTATAAAGAAACTTTTTGAAAAAATTGATGATCATATCCATTAAGTACATATTACGCAGGAATCTCCGATAAAATCTGTGCATTTTGATATGAGAGAAAAGGGATTTTCAAGATTGAAAGTATCCTCCTCTAAGGATTTCCGAAAAGACCGGTTCAACGTGGCCTGCATCCAGCGCTTGTATGCGATTTTGGTCAGGTCATCTGACCCTCTAGTCGATGGGTCTCCGACGCTGCGCTTGCCGGTATATGGTCGCCATTTAAGAGCCTTTCGGCCCCACTGAGCATCGACTCTATGCTATGTGCTCCGCCCACTGAAAACTTGACTCCAATTAATGGCTGAAAATCCCAAAAAAAGTTATGCCTAACAATTATGTTAAAAAAGTTATGACTTGAAAACAAGAGCGAATGGTTTTGATTTATGAATAATAAAAAAAATGCATTTATTGTACGATGTATGTACCCCCTTTTTTGGAATGGGAAATCATCAAATGAGAGGTCATTTGATGATCCCGCTCTGAGCGAAGCGGAACGGCGTCTCAGACTTTATGGACTAAAACACACCCGTGTTTCTTCACTTGTCTGTGCTCCAGGGATACGGTTTCATGTTTCATGATGTACATATATACCTGACATATTCTTGTATTATTTTGTATATCGTAAAATGGCATTCTCCGTTCTCTCGTTTTCAGTTTTCTATATAATAAAAGAAGAATGAAATTAGTGTTTTTTTAATATAATACGTTGACTTCTGCTCTAATATCTATTGTTGGCGTTCACCGATGAACGCGGTGGCAGTTAATGCCTTCGACTACTTTGACTGGAGACTTATAGCTTGTACGTAATTGAATATTAAATTTATAAATTAAATTCAAGATATTATTAAAACAAATTTCTAATGTATATGCATTCATTTTAGTAGAGTTTAAATTATAATCTAAAGATATACGGCTCTGTGCTACGATTACGTATTGTTACGAATGCACCTTATATCGAGGGCATAAGGTTCAATATCGCGTGACATGGAGTGCGTAACTTTTAAGCCCTATAACTCGAGACCTAGATATTGTATTGGTGTAATATAAAAACGCATTGCTAGACTTAAGGTGGCCTATCGAATGGTACAGGTTTCATCAATTTTGTCAACTAAGTGACGACATCGAAATTTCTAGAAGCCCGTTTCCGGGAATTACCGTAGGTACCTACTGAATGTACTCGAAGTTATGCGCTATTATTATTACGTCTAGACGAATCTGGAATGTTCGATCAGCTGGCCTATATATAGCGCCGTGACGCCAACGTAGAGTCAGTCTGCATTCGACTACCGAGACGAAAACAGCGACAGTTAAGAAGCGATCTTTGAGAATACCTACTGCGACAACTGTAACGAGAACATTGAGTACTACGTGAAATAACATCTGTAGTGTTATTGTGTGTTTACAATACGGACTTCGTGGACGTAAGTGAAGACTTCGGTGCAACGTCAGCAACATTCTACTTGTCATTGCCTACAATCGAATATACCTTCGTTGCCAATAAACTTCGTAACCCTTAACCGGTATTTTAGTAGTGCCTGTAACAGTATTTATTTATTTGTTTTGTTATTAGAGGTATTAAGTTCATATGAACTTGATAAAAAAGCTGAAGAATTATAATATGTAATAAATATTTTTGCCATTTATTTCTTGCTTTTATATATTTCAAGTTTAAATGCGATATGAAAGTATCTATAACTATATAAGAAAGAGGATAATACAATGTATTTGGTTAGTAACTCTAAATGTAGGTATTTGCTACAGTTAGAGTTTAATGTTAGTTTTGTTAGTTTTTGATATAACTTTTTAAAAAAGAAAACGTTATTTTTTATAGCAATAGAATTAATCAGCAAGAACTCGGTTTTGGGTAAAGGCCTCGTCCAAAGATGCCCATACATCTCTATCTCTTGCTAAGACAGTCCAGTTTGGGCCAGCTGTACGTCTGAGATCATGTTCCAATCTAGTTAGTGATCTACCTCGGCTTCTCTTGCCCGTTGGGCCCTTACAAGATGTCACTCTCGCGGCTCATCTATCATCTTTATAACTCGCGATATGGCCAACCCATTTCCATTTCAGTTGCAGTGCATGCGTAGAGCGTCGGTAGTTTGGTAGTTTTTCTTATGTTAGTATGTCTTACTTTATCTGACTTCCTTATGCTGAGCATACTTCTCTCTAATCCTCTTTGACAGGTACTGATTTTTTGTGTGGCTTTAGAGGTGAACTTCCACATCTGGCACCCATATGCCAAACATGGTAAGAGGCTCGAGTTCATGACTTTTGTCTTAATGTCAATCGGCCAATTACTTTTAAATATTTTTTTTAGTTTCGAATATTTATTCCACGTGGATTGTACCCTTCTTTCTATTTCCAATTATGTCGCGTCGTAGAAACAAAACAACCGGTAGAGCAAGCGGGCTTCAGGAAAGGTTTTATAATATGTATGTGCACTTAAATGCAGCAAGCCACATAATAGTAGCACCTCAACACAGACCCGCTCTACCCCGAGTGGCGACTAGACGTGCACTGCTGGGCACAGGTTCCTGTCATACAGAGAAGGATTGAGTGTAATCACCACGCTTGCTCAATGCGGGTTGACTTAAAGTCCAGGTTTCCTCAAACTGTTTTCCTTCACCTTTTAATCAGTCTTAGAAAGTACATACAACTTAGAAAACTTACATTGGTTGGATTGGTTTAAGCTGTGTGTGCTTACTGATAATAGGGTAGTTGACTAAAAAAAACTAATTACTCCGTCAGTCTGATTTCCAAAAAATACTAGACACGTATTTTTTAATTTTTCATGTAAACAAAAATGAAGACGACACAGTGCGTTGAAAACTCGTGTGACGTCACTGCAACGCTACACTTTTTCTCCTGATCTTTGATGCCTTTTATATTTGTAAATTTTTATTGATTTGACACGACAAAATATACGTATCCAATATTATTCTATAGTCTTAATGACGGACTAAATAGTTTTTTTTTTTACCCAGGTAATATCCCTATTCGGTAGTTTTATTCTAAGCCCCAAAGCCCCTATAAGTGACTATAGTAAACAGAACATTATTGTAAGATGAGTTTTAAAAGCAATAAAAACATTTTGTTTATTAATCATTATTATTATATCTCTCCGGTTTTTGTTTATTAAATTCGTATATCGTAACTAATATTAATGAAGTCTTGTCTGAACAAGTTATTGATAACGTGGATATAATTATATTATTAATACCGACACGATCGATAGATGGCGTTGTCCTATCTTCACAAATTTATAAACGAGGATTTAAGCGATCAAACTGAAGTATGGGTGAAAAAAATTTAAATTTGTAGCACAAATAGGGTTTTTATAAATTCGTTTGTTTGTTGTGATTTTGTGGAGGCATGATGAACAGGGTGTAAAGTTCACTCATCCAACATGGAAAAGGGAGGAACCTCCGACCAGACAGATGTTGAGTCTGGCGGGCACTTGCCCAACGGTTGATGTTGGGATATTGTATGTATGCTATTAACACGGTAAACTTTGTTTGCTAGATTTAGAATCCATGTGACGTCAGTGTGACGTGTTGCTTATTGGTGACGTTTGTAGGTACCGCTAAAACTTCCTTAATATAAAGATTTTTACATTCATATATTTTATTTTTATTATTTCATTTTTTTATATTTATGTAGTTATAAGTGTAAAATATTACCTGCTCTAATGAACAAATATTTGAATAAATCTAAAATGACCCATTTTTATTTTATTCTTACAGAAAGCTTACAAACTGCCATCATATTATAAAAAACATCATTAATAATTGGCAGCACAATTCGTTAATTATATGCTCCCTATAAATAGGTTGCCTATTAAGCCCAGCTGTGGTGTTTTACTTATTTTTTTTTAATCTATTTTTTAAAAAGCTTTACTTGGTGGTACCTAATGTACCGACACTTCGTGGAACTTAACAAAATCAAAGTTCTCCGTCCACTTCGGTGATATAAAATTTAAGCATAAAATACTTACGAATACAGTATAGAGTTAAGCATAACAGAAATGTTATATTGTGTGTATAAAAGTAAAAAAAAAAGAATAAAAAAAATCATCATCACCATCAACCTTTTTTATCGTCCCACTGCTGGGCACAGGTCTCCTCTCATACAGAGAAGGATTGAGTGTAATCACCACGCTTGCTCAATGCGGGTTGGCGATTTCAGACGTATAAAGTCCAGGTTTTCTCAAGATGTTTTCCTTCACCTTCAGTCACTGGTGTCCAAGATATACTTAGAAAGTACATATAACTTTAGAAAAGTTATATTGGTACTTGCCTGAACTGGAATCGAACCCGCGCAATCATACTTGAGAGATGGGTGTTTTAACCACTAGGCCACCACGACATTAATATATATATATATATTATATTTATTATGCGGAAAGTACATAAGTAAGGGTGGATCCCTTACGTTGTGGACACCACTACGGTTCGGGTGAAGCATTTCGCCTCGTCTTTTATACCGCGTAAAACTAGGAACTGGAACAAATTGCCAGCGACTGTGTTTCCGTCTGACGAATCAGGAATGAGGAGATTCGTAGAAAAAATTAAACCCGCCGACATAACCCAGCGGATTAGCTCTTTGAGGCGGTAGTGAGCGAGGCACATAGCTCGTAGAGCCTATGGTCGATGGGGCAGAAAGGCTTCTGAATGGCAACCATGTACCAGCAAGCGCAGCGTCGGACACCCACCGATTAGGTGGTCGGATGACCTGATCAAAATCGCAGGGAAACGCTGGGTGCAGGCCGCATCCAACCGTTCTTTTTGGAAATTCTTGGGGGAGGCCTATGTCCATTTAGTGGCTGAGATGATGATAACGATTTAAGCGTGAATAGGCTCTTAATAAAATATCTCGCTTTACCATCAACGATTGCATCACTGTTTACCATCAGGCGGAATTGCAGTCAAGCACTAGTTTACAATATGTAAAAAAAAATATATCAAATTGTTTTGATTTTTGTTGTGAGCACCATCGATAAGCACTATCTTTAAGAGACGTTAAAACACTTTTACGATTTACGTTTTAATTTGTTTTTATGTACATGTGTTTAATTACTGTAATTTAGAACCTTTTAAATGAAAGTGAAGGAATAAATAAATGACAAAACACAAAGATATCATTAACTATTGATAAAATTAAAATAAAATAAAGCTCTATCACAATAAAATAATATATTCTCTCTCCATTACCTCGACGTCTTGATAATCAAAAGGGGTCAGTTTGAACCTCAAAATGTGTAGGGGTCAATAAGGAAACGATCAGTATTCGATTACAGTCATGCCCAACAAGGGTCTAATTTTCCTCAGTAGCGGTTGATTCGACCACCTTAGTGATATTGTATATAGACCCTTTCTTATGGGAGCAGACAGATGCCAATGATCTTAATTGCCACCATGTTATTAATACTGACCACTATGCTTCTGGCTTTGTCAGATTTAAACACAAAAGCTTCGCAATGTCAGCACATCGTGACGGGGTCCACGAAGGCCGATGTCTCCTGGATCAGGGTTGCGGGAAGGTTAAAAAGAAACCGTGGTCCTGACTGTCGCACAGGCAACTGAAGAAGTAAAGAAACAGGGGTGAGTTTTAGTCAGTAAAAGTCTGATATCTGTTCCCAGAGCGGAAGATGTCATTTGATGGTTCCCATCCCAAACAAAAAAGAGAGAAAGGTCTTAGGCGGGAATTTATATTTACTACTTCGGGTCGGCTACGTTTAATGCGTCGCGGAAGACCTCGGCGGCGAGGTCGGAATCTCGATGTTTTTTGTACTTTGTGCTAGTGGCCCTATTGGCCTCTTGGAAGAGGGTCATGGTCATCAGGGTCGGTAAGAACATGTCTTGGTCGGCAAAGCTTGCTGATTTCGAAGGGGATGTATTTAGCTGCGGTGATAACCAGAGTGTTTGAAAGCTGTGTCAAAAAAACAATATATATAAATAATAATGAGAATAGTGAGCTCCATGCAAACTTTCACCCCCTATTTCAGGGAAGTGTTTCAATTAAGTTAAAAATTCAAGTTTCAATTCGTCCCTCCATTTTTCAAAGTAACAGTGCACACACACACTTTTCCATTTATAATATTAGTATAAAGTGAGAAAATACATTTCAGGTCTCGTTAAAATTTAGAAACTATTCCTGATTCAGAAATTCAATCAAAGGTTTGTAGATATCTAACTTTACCTTTCAACACTACTCTAACCAGTTTCGTAATGGGGCAGATACAACGTGATCCAAATAAACAAATGAAATACATCTCGGATGTTACCGAGATAAAATCAATATCATTTACGAACTTCGTAAGCAGGGTCTAGTGGGACGTGCCGGCAAGTGGGTGCTACCCTTCAACGTTACCCTTTTTTTGGATGTGAAATCATCAAATGACCTCTCTCGTTCTAGGTGGAGCGGAAGCGGAGCGTAGCAGACTTTTACTGACTAAAACCCACCCGTGTTTCTTCACTGCATCAGCTTCTTTAACCGATCCGCAACCCTGACCCAGGAGGCTTTGGTCTTCGTGGACCCTGTCACGATGTGCTCACATCTCTTAGAAGTGCTCGTAAAACACAACGCGCCATCCTGTCGACCCGGGCCTGATCCTTACCAGGCTGCTCGCCACCCGCAAGTCCGCGCTGCATCCTTACTCTAACACTGGTAACTCTTCTCAGGCCTCGAATACGAATCGTCACATAATGAGACCGTGAATTACACTAGCTCTTCACAATTCCTCAGTCCGCCAGCTATCAGCGACAAAACGAATCAAATACGGAAACGCATACATGCAATTACATCTCCTAATCTTGTTGCAATAGAGACAATTTATAAAAAAAAAACATCGTTAATAATTGGCAGCACAATTCGTTAATTATATGCTCCCTATAAATTGGTTGCCTATTAAGCCCAGCTATGGTGTTTTACTTATTTTTTTTTTAATCTATGTTTTAAAAAGCTTTACTTGGTGGTACCTAATGTACCGACACCTCGTGGAACTTAACAAAATCAAAGTCCTCCGTCCACTTCGGTGATATAAAATTTAAGCATAAAATACTTACGAATAAAGTATAGAGTTAAGCATCACAGAAATGTGTGTATAAAATTCAAAAAAAAATTAAAAAAATTCATCATCATCATCAACCTTTTTCATCGTCCCACTGCTGGGCACAGGTCTCCTCTCATACAGAGAAGGATTGAGTGTAATCACCACGCTTGCTCAATGCGGGTTGGCGATTTCAAACGTATAAAGTCCAGGTTTTCTCAAGATGTTTTCCTTCACCTTCAGTCACTGGTGTCCAAGATATACTTAGAAAGTACATATAACTTTAGAAAAGTTACATTGGTACTTGCCTGACCTGGAATCTAAATCAAAAAATAATATATATATATATATATATATATATATATATATATATATATATATATATATATATATTATGCCGAAAGTACATAAGTAAGGGTGGATCCCTTACGTTGTGGACACCACTACGGTCCGCCGACATAACCCAGCTGATTAGCTCTTTGAGGCGGTAGTGAGCGAGGCACATAGCTCGTAGAGCCTATGGCCGATGGGGCAGAAAGGCTCCTGAATGGCGACCACGTACCGGCAAGCGCAGCGTCGGACATCCACCGATTAGGTGGTCGGATGACCTGATCAAAATCGCAGGGAAACGCTGGCTGCAGGCCGCATCCAACCGTTCTTTTTGGAAATTCTTGGGGGAGGCCTATGTCCATTTAGTGGCTGAGATGATGATAACGATTTAAGCGTCTTCAAGGCTAGAGTGAATAGGCTCTTAATAAAATATCTCGCTTTACCATCAACGATTGCATCACTGTTTACCATCAGGCGGGATTGCAGTCAAGCACTAGTTTACAATATGTAAAAAAAATATATCAAATTGTTTTGATTTTTGTTGTGAGCACCATCGATAAGCACAATCTTTAAGAGACGTTAAAACACTTTTACGATTTACGTTTTAATTTGTTTTTATGAACATGTGTTTAATTACTGTAATTTAGAACCTTTTAAATGAAAGTGAAGGAATAAATAAATGACAAAACACAAAGATATCATTAACTATTGATAAAATTAAAATAAAATAAAGCTCTATCACAATAAAATAATATATTCTCTCTCCATTACCTCGACGTCTTGATAATCAAAAGGGGTCAGTTTGAACCTCAAAATGTGTAGGGGTCAATAAGGAAACGATCAGTATTCGATTACAGTCATGCCCAACAAGGGTCTAATTTTCCTCAGTAGCGGTTGATTCGACCACCTTAGTGATATTGTATATAGACCCTTTCTTATGGGAGCAGACAGATGCCAATGATCTTAATTGCCACCATGTTATTAATACTGACCACTATGCTTCTGGCTTTGTCAGATTTAAACACAAAAGCTTCGCATAATAATAAACATTTATTCTCAAACCATATCAATAATATGTTAGTAGTAACAATGAACTTAAACGCGCACAATCGTTGCAGGAATTCAAGAGACTTGTGAGGGAACACTACTTGTCGTTATGATCTTGTTCAACGAACACTTTTTGGCTAATTTACTTGCTTACCTGTTATGTTCAGTATCTATGTATTTATGTATGTATTTGTGTATCTACTTTAGTATATTGTAATAATGATGTATGCACCAGCAACAGTCCCATTAGTGGTTCAGGAGAATCTGTCCATTCTTTGGTTGCCTGGAAGAAATCGCACTAGAGATAAGGCCGCCTATTGTGTTGAATGTATTTTATTCGATGTTTGATTGTTTAATAAAGAATAAATAAATAGTATGAGCAAAAATAAAAATGAAATATGTACATGAAGTCACACCCACCTTTGCAGCATGGGGGACTGTTGGAACTGTCACGAACGCGATCAAGTAGGAAGGTACTTCTTTTTCTAATAATAGCGATAAAGCCTTCCACCCGCGCCTCAGCAAAAATCCCTGACGCACTGCAACGCAATGTCAGCCGTACATTGAGATATGGGTACAATTTGCCTCGGGCGGTCTTCCTGTTTAGTAATAATTTAAGTGTCTTCAAGTGTACACTGAATAGGCTCTTAACAAAACTAGTGCGCTTTTCCATCAACGATCGCATCACTGCTTACCATTAGACGGAAACGCCGTCAAGCACTACTGTATAACATTTTAATAAAAAAATTTACTTCGGAAACAGCCAGCCTATTTTGTAAATATCTTATCACAAAAACTGTCATAACCTGTCATTCCACCATATCTTAGAGAAACTACAGTCATCAACTAGAACAATGGTCTTAGATATACAAGTTGTAGATCGTGCGCGCGAACCCAGATATGCACTATAGGTACTTTTAGAAACGATAGCGGTGTTGTAACAAAAATAGCGACCAATTAAATTTTAAATAATTTAATTGGTCGCTATTATTTATTAATTTAATTATTAATTTTTTGCCATTTTTGTTTATTTTAACACTTTTGAATGTAACACTTTTTTGTAACAGGAAGAAAAAACACATTATTCAAAGTCAATCCCTAAAAACTGTGGACATAGAATACTTAACACGCAAAGAAAAAAAGTTAAAATACAATAACTTTCACTATCCTACTACTATCACAAATGCGAATGGAGAAATCTATATAATTCCGATCCAGCCTGTGCCTTGCTGCCCTCGCCCAGCGACGCCTTTAGCCGAGATCCGCACTAGATAGGGGTGTTCCTAGTATGTAATCGCTTAGTTTCAAAGTTTTGAAGCCCTAGCTGGGGGCCCTAATGTAGTGGCTCATCCACAACAAACCTGGTTAAGTAGATGAGAACCACACAGTTTAACCACACACTCTGTTAACTAACACACATCTTCTTTATCTCTTGTAACCTTTTGACGCTTAAACTTCTGAAATTATGAAATTTGACATATTAATATGTAGGTAGAACCAGTAGGTGGGACTTGGACAATGATATAGTACACTTTTTATGCTAGATATGTGATATTAAAAAACTAAGGTTTATACAAACGACTCATATAGATATCTAATGTGAATATATGTATAAGCTACCGCCTTCAAAAAAATGCGACATCAAAAATAAAGCACCGTTATTTCCTTAAAAACTCGAGGAAAAACCGTTGTTTGATATCAGGGGAACAAGTTTCATAGTACGTGCGCCTTCAGGACCAACTGTTCCCTGTGGAACAGGGGGTTAGAGACGTGACTGTATACCCCTTTCACTTTCTGTATCGCTTTATAATTATAAGTACTATTACCATAACTGTAAGTTTTAAAGTCGCCTAAACAATTAATTAGATATTCAGCAAAATATGTTTGTCGTAAAGGAAATATTTGTTCAATTTTATTTATTCTGTCAAACCCAATTGATTGAAACTGTAAGACCTTTTCGCATCCATTCGACAAGGAATAAAGGAGTTTTCAAGGTACAATGGTGGTCTTCATAGTGTAGCAAATGTCTAAAACCTGTAGTAGATTCTGTGTTTAGAAGCTTTGAGAAATTTCGTATCTACATTTCAATACTTCCAAGCGAATAGCTGAAGTATCTGATAGACAGAGAGTCAAATACAGTAGAGTAATTCAAATTAGTAAACATTTGAAATTGGCATTCCAGTAAAAATGCCAATATCAGGTTGAACATACATAATATTGTAAGGATACAGACATATGATAAAAATAGTATCAAAAAAATCTATTTGCACTACACAGACATGCACTGCTTTCTCAGTTTACAAAAGGAACGTCTGTATTTTACGAAACCTTTCCTTTTTGTCAGTCTAATGTACTGAATGAAATTGAGATCATCATCTAGAATTTATACCTAGCTTACAATCAACGTAAGAAAAAAATATATAAAAAAAAGTTTATATGAGAAATCGCTGCCAACTTAGTTACTTCTCTATATTTAGGCAATGAAATAAAGACCTGACAAGTTATCACTTGGTAGAGAAAGACGTAACAGGACTAAATACATATATACATAGAAAGAAAAAAAATCATTAAAACGTAAATTTAAATAAGTGAAAACTTATTATGTACAGAAGACAGCACTTCAAACTACTACAAACTGTCACTTTTCTATTAGGTAAGTAACTTTATAACTATAGCATTAAGGCTCAAGGTTGATTGGGAATATCTAACAGTTTCGGGTAGCTTCATTTGCTGTCGTCCGTACCTTAATAAAAACCCCTGGTATAAAGGGCGTACGGATATTAAACACAACAATAAAAATATTTATAAAATTCTTATACTATTAATACGATACGCACATTTCTTTTTACTGTGCCTACAAGACACGGCTGCTCAGTTATGTAACAAAAGTTTTCTGAGTTATTAAGGGTTAAAATCACCAAGTGGAAAACTGCTATATTTGTCATACAAAAGAGCCATTAACAAAAACCGTGTGCGAGCAACAACTTTCTAATTGAATAGCAACAAAAACTGATATAATGGACGACTGTCTGGGATGTTATTTCAGAAATTACCCCCAGCTGGTAGTTTTAACCCGAGCACTCATGTGTATAGTTCTTGCTGGATTTTGGTACCACCGCAAGTCCGGAAAATCTGTTGTATTAGTAAAGCAATTTGTCCTGGCTCTGCTCGCCGCCCACGAACTTTTCTAATCTAAACTGTTGGCCTCGCGTTCAATCTTCTTGAAAACTCGCCCTCAGTCGTACGAACGAGCGTGTAGATGCACGACTGTATATTATCGATAATGACAGTATTTTTCTCATAAGCAGATATTTACTTATGCATAACAGTAACGCAGTAACATGATAAAAATAATCAAAATGACGCCGAATCACTAGTTCACGACCTAAATTTAAATTCAGTGCATATTTTTATTTCATTAAAGGTAGAAAATATAAGTAAAAAATACTAGTTTAGTTTTGACAAATTAAGGATTCCATAGACAGTTTAAATGTGATTAAAACTGTGGCTACCATAAATCCGTCATACTACAGGCTCATGTCCTACGGATGGGTCATATGAACCACCAGGTGACGTTTATAGGCCGATTAATGAGCATAAAATAATAAAATTCAGCACTATGCTGTCACTTGTAACATTCTAACCTATATAAGGTTATAGTATAAGGTTATCTGTTTGTTTGGACGATTTAGATGCAAAATAGCCACTTCTCAAAATGACAACTGAGTTTATAATTACTTAATTCTCAAGTATGTATCTTCGGAAACAGTTGAATGGATTTCAATGAAATTTGGCACACGGATAATTACTTGGATTAATATCATTCATGTTACTAAACGGATGTTATTAATACGGATATAGTTACATGGATTGTAACATGGAGTGTTACTTGAAGGGTAGTGCTTTTAACCCGATAATATGGTCCTGTGGGATATTTTCCGACATCCACGCAGGCAAAGACGGGAGCATAAGTAGTAGTATTCATGAATATTTGCGTACTATCACCAAAAAAACAAGTCAGAAATAGAATCTTAATCCATTTATAATTCGATTTCAGGCACTTTGTACCTCCTTGTGTGCAAAGGCAAACAAAATAATCTCTTACAGATAAGTACCGATTATTTCTCGACAAAGCATCCCGTTTTCATAATATCATATAAATAGTTAATTAATCTCTTAAAAATAATCTTGTTTTCGTGACGAATAATAATAATAATAATACTAAAAAAACAACTGGCAACACAGCAAACGTCAACAGCATAATCTTTATCATTTTCAGAAATATTATTTTAAATCAGTTTTTTTATTCCATTGTTGTAAAATATTCAACACAAAAGCAAGGCCCAAACTTAAAATAATTTAAAATTATGTATAAAAAGTATTCATATACACATATACAATGAAAAACATTACCGACCATTTGGTGACATCTGTCATGTCACCCCGGACAATATATAATTATTAATCTGAAAACATAAAAGTGAAACAAATATTATGCTATGTTGACAAGATCTGCCGCTCGACGTGCACGCCCACCATCTCCGGACTCGTTGCTCAGCTCCGCCTCGCCGCCGCCGGTCTCCAGCGCCACTGTAAGTGCTGTGACGACCCCGGCCGCGGCAGTTGCGTCGAGCTCGAGCGACGAGTACTTCTCTCCGCCGACGACGCCACCACCTGTTCGCCGACGGGGAGGACGCCGGCCGCCGGACCGCTTAGGACCTCGAGGCCCATCGGCTTCTGACAGGGTCCCAGCTCCCGGCGGAAGTGTGCAGCGCATGAGATGGACACAATCCATCAACGAAAATGTCATGCGCTCATACTATGGGGCTACAGAGGGAGGAAACAACCTGACCGCGTACCGTGTTCGAATGCTCTCTCTGTTTCAGGTGCTTGAACCAGCTGTCAACGTTTCGGCACAACGACTGTCGGATCAGGTACGGGTTATCCAGCGTAATCATATGTTGGATGATACTGTGCTTGATCGCCTGCGAAATGAAATACAGAGTAGCTGTGTCATCGCTCCCCCGTCACAGATCGCGGAGATACCATCGCAGCCGCACCGCAGAGATACCACAAGCTATGCTGACGAGGGGAGCAATGATGGGGCTACAAATGTAAGTACCCAGTGCAATGAGGAATTAAGAAATGCTTTGGAGGCTGCGATTCGGGAATATCGTTTCGTGTCGGCAGAATTAAGACCACGCCTGCCACGTTTGCCCATGCATAACAGAAATAGGGCACTGATGGCTGCTCTGGATGCGCAGTTATCAAATTATTTTGATACCTGCGAGAACCTCACTGATACTCATTCAATCCTGTACTGCGCAGCTGTAGCAGCTTGTCGTGTAGCTCATGTCAAATTTCACACTGACTCCAGAGCTACACGACCGAAACCAGTAGTACCAGCTTTGCAGCGCAGGATTGAACGTCGTATTGGTGGGGCCAGAGCACTCATCGGTAAACTAATCTGCTTCAGGGAGGGTAATACTCGTCCTAGAGTGATGCGCTTTGTGAGGCGGGCATTCTCAGGTACAAATACCAGCCCTGAGAATTATATGGCCCGTGTCACGGAGCGCATCGACTTCCTGAAGCAGAAAGTGTATGCATGGGCGAACCGTATTCGTCGATATAAACGACGAGTAGAACGATACACCCAGAATCGCACCTTCCAGAGCAATCAAAGGTGGGTTTATAGGGACTGGGAACGACCAGAACAAAGTGTGGCTGACACGGGCCTACCAGATGATGATGCCATGTGTTCATTCTGGCGCAGTATCTGGTCGGTGCCTGTCAGTCACACTGAAGGTGACTGGGCTCGGGATGTCGAGCGAGCCTGCGATCCAATACCTGAAATGGGGGCTATCACCATCTGCCCCCAAGATGTAGCTCGTGCAGTCCGTCCGTTACCTAACTGGAAATCTCCAGGACCGGACGGGCTGCATAACTTTTGGATAAAATGGTTTCCAAGGTCGCACGCTCGTTTGGCATCTCAATTCCAGACTGCTTTAGTGTCTGGTTCGTTACCTCAGTTCCTAACTACTGGAATAACCCACCTGCTCCATAAATCAGGTAGCACCGCGGAACCCAAAAATTATAGACCGATCACCTGTTTACCGACGGTCTATAAAGTTCTTACATCCATTTTGAAAACTAAAATTAACAAACATATTGACAACAACGCTATCATGTCTGCCTCTCAAAATGGATGTAGGAGCGGGTCCCGCGGTACTAAGGAGCTACTCCTCATTGATATGGCCATTAGCCAACAAGTTCGTCGTTCCCGAAAGGATCTATCGACATGTTGGATAGATTATAAGAAGGCCTATGACTCAGTGCCACATACATGGCTCATGCGGGTGCTGGAGTTGTACAAAGTGGATGCAACTCTACGCACCTTCCTGATGACATGTATGAGGACATGGAGGACAGTCCTTCGCTATCCAGGATGTCGAAATATTCTGAGGAATAGCGAACCGATAAGGATCGAGCGAGGAATATTTCAGGGCGATAGTTTGAGTCCACTTTGGTTTTGCTTAGCATTGAATCCTCTAAGCACATTATTAGAGGATTCAGGTTTAGGCTATCGGTTGAAGAGAGGTGGTCAGGTTATATCGCACCTCCTTTACATGGATGACCTGAAACTTTTTGCTCTCAACAATTCACAACTGAAGGAGCTACTGAAAATTACAGAAACTTTCAGTAGCGCCATCAGGATGGAATTTGGTGTGGACAAATGTGCGGTCATGCATGTAAAGCGAGGAGAGATTGTGGAATCCGTGGGAACCCAACTCACGAGTTCCATAAACCTTAGAGCCCTCTCCGCATCCGAAACCTATAAGTATTTGGGTATGTCGGAAGCGTTGGGTATCAATGTTACTGACATGAAGCAATCGTTGAAGGAACGCTTCTTGGGCCGCCTGAAAAAAGTACTTAATAGTCTTCTATCAGGCGGAAACAAGGTGCGCGCTTTCAACGGTTGGGTCATGCCGGTATTGATGTATTCTTTCGGCATACTCAAATGGACTCAAACCGAACTTGACGCCCTGGATCAGAGGGTCCGTACGCTGCTGACTGCAAATCGATTGCATCACCCACGATCATCGGTTATGAGGCTGTATATCCCGCGAAAATGTGGAGGTCGTGGCTTTTTAAACGCTAAGACCCTCCACAATCGCGAGATATGCAGTCTCAGGGAATATTTTCTAGAAACCGACGTGGGGATGCATCGAGATGTGGTCGCGGTTGACAAGGGCCTCACTCCGCTCTCCTTGGCTAAAGAGAACTGGCGCAAACCAGTAGTGCTTGACACCAATGACCGCATGGAGGTATGGAAGAGCAAAGAGCTTCACGGACGCTTTTTCAGAGCCCTACACGGGCCTGATGTAGATTTACAAGCGTCCGTAGCCTGGCTACGATTCGGTGACCTTTTTGGGGAAACCGAAGGTTTTTTATGTGCAATTATGGACGAAGTTATGATGACGAACAATTACCGGAGATTTATTGTGAAAGACGGCACAGTTGACATCTGTCGGGCATGTCACCGGCCGGGGGAATCAATAAGGCATATTATCTCCGGGTGTTCTCGTCTAGCTAACGGAGAGTACTTGCATAGACACAACCTTGTAGCCAGGATCATTCATCAGCAACTTGCTCTCAAGTACAACCTTGTGGAATCGGAGGTGCCGTACTACAGGTATGTGCCCGACCCAGTTCTCGAAAATGGTCATATCACATTGTACTGGGATCGATCCATCATCACTGACAGGACTATTGTTGCCAATAAGCCTGACATAGTGATGGTGGATCGATCAGAGCGGCGTGCAATGATTGTTGATATAACCATCCCGCATGATGAGAACCTCGTGAAAGCCGAGAAAGATAAACAAATCAAGTATCTTGACTTGGCTCACGAGGTTGTCGACATGTGGGAGGTGGATTCAGCAATCATTGTGCCGATAGTCGTGACAGCCAATGGCTTAATAGCCAAGAGCCTCGACCAACACCTCAAGAGGCTCTCGTTAGGCAGCTGGATCAAAGGCTTGATTCAGAAAGCTGTACTTCTGGACACGGCTCGCATTGTTAGGAAGTTCCTCTCTCTGGAGCCCTGACCGCCGGTAGCTTGGACCCTGTTCCCGATGCCGGTGGGTTACTATTTTTTATATTTTTAAATGTTTTTTTATATATTTTTTATGTAGAAATATTTAAAAATATAATTTATATGTATATTATAATGAAATAAAGGAAATAATAATAATACTTTATTTGCATGAATGTAGGTTTACAAAAATAGTATGATCTTCATAAAAATAAAAGTGGGCCCATTTACATTCTACCAATAGATGTGGTGTGCAAATGTTTAATTTTACATAAATACAATGTTAAACGCATTACATTATAGTTATACGAGTATTAGTCATTAATATCAAATTGTAAAATGTCAGATTGTGTATTATATCAATTGAAATGTCCACGATTTTCATTATAAAGTCAAAATAAAATTAATACTATCTATATTAAAATTAATACGTCAATGTCAAATTAAGATAATTAAAATATAATAATAACCAAATGTATTTTCTTTCAGCAAAAGTAAAATATTCATTAACTGTGTAAAACTGTTTTTTTTCTTAGCCACTGTAGCAATTTCTTCTTAAATATAAGCAAATGTAGCACCTAGTCTTTGTTTGGCGAGCTTTTGTGAACGACGGGGTGAGTCCGTAACACAATATCAGTACCAATGAGTTTTAGCAACATTCATTACGTTATTAATGTATAAAGTTGTTGAGCAGATGCATTTTTTGGAACCTATGAAACAACGGTTTAGGAATACCTTCAAACGCAAAACGCAAAATTACGTTTGGAATCCCAGAATTCCATACATTCTTACCGCCATCGACGTTCACTCTCAAAACTTGTTTTAATTTTGTTATAAAATCTATATTATTACGCCAAAAACCAATAATGGATAGGCACATGACTGTGATAGATATGCATTACAACGTAAAGAATATTTTCACAAGTATCGAAGTATCGTACCATTGAAAAACAGGAAAACATTGGGATGGAATGACCACCAACGATCACCTGACTGAATTTTCTCTAATGCCCGAAACAATAAAAAGTCGTAACTACCCACGCCATAAACAAAACCACAAAAACATTATCTAAAAAAGTTTTAACACACAGTTTTGTCATTGAAAAATAGAGTATCCCGTAAATACAGTAGCACAAAGAATACACCATGCTATGCTCATTTCTTACGTGATCAGGAATTTACAGTGTTGACGGGCTACCTCATATTTTTGGACACATCAATTTTTATATTTTTCGAGTTAGTAAATAGAGAAAATGCCATTAGAATGTTGAGAGTAATGTTGTAAATATTTTAAGGTGAATATTTTTTATGTTGACAGTAAAAAGCAAGATCATGGATAACTGGGCTATTAACGAAAAATATGGTGTATGTGAATTTCCTTGAACTCCAGAAGATCACTTCATATCAGGAATAATCATAATGTCATAGTAAGTTTAGATTAAGGGCATGTTAATACTTATCTGTATCTGTCTTATCTGTGTCTGTCGTGGGATAACGAAGTTAAGGTACGGGATCATAAATACATAACATTATTTCTTCTTCATACGAAATCTGAATACAGTTTGTTCAGAATAAGCAACTGAATCAATTCCAATCATTTTTACACTATATATATTTTTTCCCAAATATATCTTAGAAATTGTTGTAGTATCAGTTAACAAGTGCGCCACGCAGCTTAAAAGACACATAAGCCATACAGCTTACGACAACTAATGATGTTTGCACCAACGACAGTCCCATTTGTGGTTCAGGAGAATCTGTCCATTCTTTGGTTGCCTGGAAGAAATCGCATTAGCGATAAGGCCGCCCATTGTATGTTTTGGGTTCAATGTATTTTGTTCGATGTTTGATTGGTGTACAATAAAGAATAAATAAATAAATAGCAAGCTCATAACTTTGTGATTTTTAGATATAGATTCTTTACTTAAAAATACTGGACACGTGTTTCGGGTTCCTCATAAACAAAAACTGACGTCCTCTGTGGCGCAGTGGTCAGCACGCCTGCCTGCGATGTAGAGGCCCCGGGTTCGATCCCCCGCCAGGTCATGATGGAAAACGATCTTTTCCTGATTGGCCTGGGTCTTGGATGTTTATCTATATAATTATGTATCTATTATTAAATATAGTATCGTTGAGTTAGTATCCCATAACACAAGTCTCGAACTTACTTTGGGGCTAGCTAAAAAAATAATAAAAAAAATAAAATAAAATGTATAGAAATAATCAGATATTTTAATGTAAATTCATTCAGTTTAAATGTTTTTGTATTCGTATTTTGTTATAATGTAATGTACTTAATAAAATTTAATGAATTCAATTCAATATAACGAACCGTATGGTTTTTTTGGCGGGAAAGTCAAGCTGAGTGTCACGCTCATTTTTCATCGGACTTTTAAAATTATTTATACTTAGTGTTGTTTACTAAATAAAAGTGCGTGATTTATCTACTAAAAATTGCATTCAGTAAATAATTCATAAAGAACAGTGAAATATCGCAGCATAGTGGCCTCATGATGATTTTGTCACAAACCTCCATCGTAAGACGGATCACGCGGCCGTCTTTTTCGACATGAACTATTCATTACGTGACATTGGCTAAATGCACAAACCGTGCGAAGCCATAAAAGAAAGAAAGAACTAACAGTACAGGATGGCAACTAGTCGGTTTGCATTTAAGCGGAAATTGCAGATTTATTTTGCAAATAGTTAGAGTAGGGTCATCTTAACACCTGTCTCACAAGTTTTATTTTTGTATATAATTATTGTAGCACTATGTATATAGCTTAGTTAAGCATTTGTTTATATAGTGTTATGAGCTTTTCTTTTCCTTTTCTTGTTGTTTCTGTAACTAAAGCACCTGCCATCTAATCTCTTCTCCACCCGTGGTTGACTGATACAGAACGCCTAAGGCATTAAGTCCGCCTCTGTACATTTTCTTTGTGCGAAAGTATAAATAAATAAAATAAATAAATTAGTTATCGTTGTACTAACCATTGGACCATTGTTGTCAAATTAAATAAAATAAATAATTATTATTATAAATAATGAACCAACTCAGCCCACTACAGTCCACTGCAGGACGTAGGCCTCTCCCAGGTTGCGTAGGCCTCTGCTTTCTCCATCCACTTCAAAAGTCATTGTATGTATAATTATTATGTTTGTATGTATTATTTAATCAATATCTCAATCAATCAACAAATTATAAAGCACGCACGCAAGCACGTAGACGATTAGCCAACGTGAGTGATATCGTATGAAAAATAAGACTTATTTATTGCTTTAAATCATCCATCACCTGATAGCATCATCTGATTGCATTATTAAATAATTGCGAATACTTTGAACAAGACCCCTTGTAATCTTTAAGTCTTTTATCTCCGCTAGTAAAGTCGATATCAATATATATTAGAAAACAATACAGCAGCCTCATTACATAACACACTATTACTCCTAAATAATTTTGCTAATCCATTGCTTCAGATGTTTGAAAATGTTTTTGCTCAAAACCGTAAACAACGCAATGAATGTTGTTGACCTGTGAAAATTAATCACATTGTTTTTTTTTTTCGAAAAATATCATTTAATAAATAAATTTAGTAGGCTGGACGGAACTTAATCAAATTTTATTCCGTGGTGCTTTGCAATCTGGGCTTCTCCCAGTTGCAATAATGTCCCTTTGTGCCGATTGGCCTAGTTCTGTTCTGTCTCCTGCTTGTTATGGAGGGAAGTGGAAAAAAATATCTTTTTTCTTACTCCTCCGCTATTCTTTTCTGATTAATTTCGTTGCGGGACCCAAGACAGTTGAATCGTTTCTCCGGGACTCGTCGAGCTTCATTGCTCGGCGTTTTTTCTGGCGGTCTCCGCTGTTGATTCTGGCTTTCAGGAGTTGCAGTGGGTGGGAAAAAGTGTGGCGGGTTTTGTTCAATAAAAAAAAAAGGCTGGACGGAAATTCCAGCTCACATGGTGTCGATATTAATCAAATTTTAATTTAGGTATAGACAGCAGATCAATCTACCCGAAGCTGTAAAATATTCCCAGTCAACCTCGAGCCTTGATGCTTTAGTGATATATTTGTACATATAATAAAGAAATTTAACAGCGTCTGTGCGGATTATAAGTTTCACGTTTACATCAGCTTATAATGACCTTATTCTTGACTTACTTACATGTCAGGGCTGTTCGAGCCATTTACAACCTTGGTCCTAGAGATTCTCTTAGAGAAAAATTCAGAGAGGTGAACATTCTGACTGTAGCTTCGCAATATATATTTGAAAATCTTATGTATGTACATAAAAATATATCTAATTTTAAGAAAATAAGCGATATTCATAATATAAATACCAGGAACAAACACAATCTTGCTGTACATCACACTCGTCTCCACAGAGTAGGCAACTCGTTCATGGGCCAATGTATACACTTTTACAACAAGCTTCCCATGGACTTTCGAAACTTACCCATTAAACGATATAAAACCTATATAAAGGCCAAACTTTGCAAAAAGGGGTATTATAAAATCTCAGATTATTTAGAGGATAGAGAGGCTTGGGACTGAGCTGCTCGCTCTGTTAAGCATTGTTATTAAGCAATATGCGTAATTATAACGTAAATTATTGTAAACATTTTCTTTTACTTTAAAAATGACGATGATCCCTGAGTTTGTTTCGGCTATTTCTTCTCAGAGGTAGTCAGTTAGGAAATGCCGGCTCCATCTAGTTAAAAAAAAAAAAAAAAAAAACATATGACGTGTAAAAGTGATCGGTGATCCTACTTGCTTAATAAACGATTTCATTTCATTTCATTTGTCATCAAAGTTCTGGTTCTAGGAAATTACGGTTTCCTCACGATGCTTTCCTACATCGTTTTGAGAGCAGTCTTCTTCTTCTTCTCAGTCTATAGAGAATAGAATAGAATAGATTAGAATAGAATACTCTTTATTATGTACACCATATAGATTACGGAACATAAATAAAAATATTTTACAAAGGGTGACACAATGGGCGGTCTTATCGCTAAGAGCGATCTTTTACAGACAACCTTTCGATGGAATATCAAGGGGAAGGAGAGAGAAATAATTTAGGTAGTCTACAGTGTACTATTTACATAGATTACACAATAAATATATATGTTAAGTGTATCATACTAGTTTAAATAAATGTATACATCTAATTAATAAATATCATACAAGAGCAAATAAAATATAATCCCCCTTGTTCATAAAAGATGTTTAAAGTTAACTAGTGATTAGCGATTCTTTAACCATACATTTTAGACGTTTGCACGTCACTTAACTTTAATCTTCGTTTACGAATAAACCCCTTAAACACTGTGGTGTATATTCATAAAGGATGATTTAAGTTAAGTGATGTTAAAAGGTCAAAATTGAATGGTTAAAGAATCGCTAATCACTAGTTAACTTTAAACATCTTTTATGAATAAGGGGGTATATGTTTAAATAGAGAGGATGTGCTTCTTTATTATAGTTCTAAATTTTGACAGTGTTTGAGCATGCCTTACGGACTCGGGCAAGTCATTCCATAGCCGAACTGCTTGTACAGTAAAGGATTTATCATAGAAACTAGTGGAGTGCATCGGTATCTCTAATACCAGGTTTTCCGATGACCTCAGATATCTGTTATGTGTGTCATGAAGGAAATTGAAACGTTCTTTAAGATAAGAGGGGGTTTTAGGATTAAACAAAATGTTTTAGAGCTGAAATAGTTTTTTTTTTTTTTGGGACAAAACCCGCCACACTTTTCCCAACCACTGCAACTCCTGAAAGCCAGAATCAACAGTGGCGACAAACGCCGAGCAATGAAGCTCGACGAGTCCCGGAGAAACGATTCAACTGTCTTGGGTCCCGCAACGAAATTAATCAGAAAATAATAGCGGAGGAGTAAGAAAAAAGATATTTTTTCCACTTCCCTCCATAACAAGCAGGAGACAGAACAGAACTAGGCCAATCGGCACAAAGGGACATTATTGCAACTGGGAGAAGCCCTGATTGCCAAACACCACGGAATAAAATTTGATTAAGTTAATGGGTCCTAAGTAGGTATTAGCTGTTACAATTGATTCCAATAATAGGTATGGCAAAAGCGCCTGAACGCACGGAAATTGGTTCTAGTTTCTACAAGGTCCGTATAATAAACGACTCCGGATGTAACGTGTACACTATCCAACATAATATTGCGTTCATTCTGCCAAAGAACACACTCCCACAAGATGTGATGTGCGGACTGTTCAAATTCACAGTTCGATGTAGAACACTGACACAAAGGGGAAGGAACAAGTTTAAAAGAATACAGCTGAAATAGTATATGAGAATACCGGTGAAAATGCATGGGAAGCCACTTAAGCTTTGTACGACATTCAGATCATCATTATCATCATCTCAGCGTTAATCCCAGTCGCATCCGTAGCTTTCCCAACTTTGGAGTCTGGGGTCCGCTTTACCAGTCTAACTGCTGATTTTGGCTAAACTTCGATATTTTCCATGAAGCGACTACCGTCTGACCTCCACAACCCGAAGGCGATATCTAAGCATTGCAGTTAGACCAATTGTTAGATTTTTGAGGGCTCCAACAACCCGTAATGACTGCCACTAGATGTTCGTATGGCAACCGGGACCAACGGCTTAACGTGATTTCCGAGGCACGACCAGACCAGTGCAAATATTCATATTCATGCATACAAATATTTGCATTGTGCGGGGATCGAACCCGCGCCTCCTTGCGCAACGGCCGCGTTCGCTACCGCTACGCCACGGAGGCTGTCTGTTTGTACGACATTCAGATATGTGATTATATTTGCGCAGGTCAAATATAAATCTTATGCAAAAGTTTTAAAGTCCACTGCTGGACAAGGCTTCCTCCAAGGCTTTCCATCATGACCGGTCTTGTGCTGCCCGTATCCATCGGCTTCCGGTCCACCTTGTTCGAGGCCTCCCTACGTTGCATCTTCCGGTGCGTGGTCGCCACTCCAGAACCTTACTGCCGCATCGGCCATCGGTTCTATGAGGGTGTGAGCGTGGTGTGAAATAATTTACACACATTAAAGCGGCTGACGGGGTTCAAACCTACAATCTGCAACTTGTAAGTCTTGGCTGGCCAAGATAACTAGGCCACCACTGCTCCATATTTCTAATGTTTGATGGATAAACTACATAACCAAAATGCAGGCCAAGTGCAAGTCAGACCCGCGCACGAAGGATTGCGTTCAAATTGTAAATGCGAAAGTTTGTGAGGATATATGCATGGATGGATCGTTGTTTGTTACACTTTCATGCAAAAACTTTTAAACAGATTTGTTTGAAATTTAGTGCATAGCTTATAACCAGAAATATCACATAGGATATTTTTTAACCCGATATTCCTTAGGGTTCGAAATTTATACAGGTAAAACCGCCAAGCGCAGGTATTTTTCTATGAAATTACGTCTGTTGTGTGAAAGTCGACCTTTATTCTGTTAAGTATTTGCTTTTAGAGCAACACTAGCTTCTGTCCACGGCTTCGCGTGCGTCGCATCTATAGCGTATTCCACTTTCCGATGACCTGGTGAAGGTTGCGGGAAGCCTATGGATACGGGCAGCACAAAACCGGTCATCGTGGAAAGCCTTCGGGGAGGCCTTCGTCTAGCAGTGGACCTGTATAGGCTGAATATGTAGTCTAAGAATATAGCGTATTCAGCCGAGCACTGTCGTATCATGGTTTATATAATCTAAAAGTTTCCTGTAAATGAACTCAGCTAAAATAATAAAAAATAAAAAACCATGGTACAACGAAAAACATATCTGGCCAGACCCCAGATTGTTCGCTATTTAAGTTTTTTTTATTTTTGATGCTAGTTTTTTTTCTATGGTTTAGGATTTTTCCTATGAACTAGCATAGTTTGTGTTTTCATTTATTGTCGCATTATCAGCACCACTCTGTATAATAGATAATTTCAGGACGCCCTCAAGATGTACCACGGCGTAGACGAAGAAGCGATCGCTCCGCTGGACAAGAGAGTCCACCTCGAGATGAGTCCAGGAGACACGGTGTTCTTACACCCGTACCTACTGCACGGGTCAGGACCTAACGTCTCTAAGGTTAGCCCAACTTTTTTTATAAACTAGTGCTTGACCGCAATCCCGCCTGATGGTAAGCAGTGATGCAATCGTTGATAGTAAAGCGCGCAAGTTTATTAAAAGCCTCAGAAAAACTAAGTTAATAGGAAGGAAAATGGCAGTTGAGCGAGGTGATGCAATGTTAAACCCAACGATGCTGCGCTAGGGAGATTGATCTGGAGACCCTCCACGACCAAACTCCTGACACAACAACATTAGACGCATCGTACCCGGCACACATCGCAACACAACTGCTCAGACAAATGATGTCGAACCACTGTTTTTTTTATTTCGTTGAACATTATTTTGTTGGAGATTTGACAGCCTCCGTGGCGTAGCGGTAGAGAACGCGGCCGCTGCGCAAGAAGGCGCGGTTTCGATCTCCGCGCAGTGTAAATATTTGTACGCTTGAATATGAATATTTGCACTGTCTGGTCGTGCCTCGGAAAGCACGTTAAGCCGTTGGTCCCGGTTGCAATACGAACATCTAATGGCAGTCGTTACGGGTTGGTGGAGCCCTCAAAAGTCGAACAATTATTCTTACTGCAATGCTTCGATGTCGCCTTCGAGTTGTGGAGGTCAAACGGCAGTCGCTTCACGAAATATCGAAGTTTAGCCAAATGAGCAGTTAGACTGGTAAAGCGGACCCCAGACTCCAAAGCTGAAAAAGCTTCGGATGCGACTGGGATTAACGCTGAGATGATGTTGATGATGATGACTATTTTGTTGGAGATAAAAGATACCCTCATTTTAGTCTAGCAATCGTTTCAGTAGTTTAGGCATGAAAGCGGAACAAGCAAACGAACAAACTCACTGCCAAATTTATAATATTAGTATGGAGAAGGATTATTTCAGACTTACAATATGACGTATAAAAATATGGTAATTGGCTCAATAGTTAAGGAATGAAAGGGGAATAAATAAAAAACAAACTTTTTTCATCCCTCGGGAACCGCAAATTTTTTCGAGATATAAAAATATCCTATTATTTATTCTGGACTTCTGAGATGACGTGGGCATAGCAATCTTCTTCTTCTTCTTCTTCAGCCTATGGATGTCCACTGCTGGACAAAGGCCTCCCCCAAGGCTTTCCACGCTGACCGGTCTTGTGCTGCCCGCATCCATCGGCTTCCCGCGACCTTCACCAGGTCATCGGTCTACCTTGTTGGGGGTCTCCCTACGCTGCGTCTTCCAGTACATGGCCGCCACTCCAGAACCTTACTGCCCCATCGGCCATCGGTTCTACGAGCAATGTGCCCTGCCCACTGCCACTTAAGTTTAGCGACTCGCAGAGCTATGTCGGTGACTTTTATTCTTCTGCGGAAACTCCGAGCATAGCTCTTTCCATTGCCCTTTGTGTTACTCTGAGCCTTCGTATGAGGCCATTGTGAGCATTGTGAGTGATAGCAATCGGTTTAGTAGTTTAACTGTGAACAAACTCTGTTCATCATCATCATCATCAGCCTCTACTCGTCCACTGCTGGGCATAGGCCTCTTCTATAGCACGTCAACAAGCTCGATCCTGAGCAGTTCTCCGCTAGCCACTAACGTGGCGTCCGACGCTACATTTGCCGAGATGCGGCCACTCGAGGACTCGTTTACCCCAACGGTTGTCGGTCCTGCGGCATAATTATGTGACCAGCCCATAGCCACTTCAGCTTGATAAACCTCTCAGCTATGTTGGTGACTGTGGTCCTCTGCTTTGTTCATCCCTAGAGAACTGCAATTTTTTTCGGAATGAAAAATATTCAATTATATGTACTTGACTTCTGAGATGACGCACGCTGAATTTCATAGCAATCGGTTTAGTAGTTTAGGCATGACAGCGGAACAATCGAACTCGCTTTCACATTTATAGTATTACTAGCTTTCCGCCCGTGGCTTCGCCCGCGTGGAGTTTGGTTATATCGCGTTTCCAAAAGAACTCTTTATAAGTCCGGACGCAAAAAATCTTATGTTATTTCTCATGGCACACGTTTGAGCACAATGTACTTGCTGTAAAGCATCTATTTGTTGTTGTGTTTTTTTTTTTTGTGTGTTTTCCATAATGGACGCTCTTAGCGTACAATATATTTCTGCATCGTTCTCACACGATTGATCTCAAAATGAATGATGTAATCAAATATTTGTATCAATAGCTTGATAATTTAAAAGAGTGTCCATGGAGTTTCTTGCCCGTTCTTCTCCATAGGTACCTACTATTTGGAATGGGCGACTAGCTTCACCTTACTGACTGACCGACCTTCTGACAATTCAAAAGTGCCTGTAACTGGTTTATTTGAAATAAATGCTTTAATTTGATTTGATTTGAAGGTCAACTCTATTTTATTTATTTATTTATTTTATTATTTATGTACACACAATAAAATACATATAGATACAACAAAATGAAGATCTGAGTACTCTATCTTTGTACCAAATTTCAATAAAATAAAATTTCAGTTCAGTGGTTTGGACGTGAAAGCATAACAGACAGACAGAGTTACTTTCGCATTTATAATATTAGTAGGGACTTTTATTTTTTATTATTTACCCTCTGTATACGGAACCCCAAAAACAAAAAACAAGTTATATATCCGAACAACCCACAAAGTTTACAGTTCTGAAAGCGGTGGAAGAAAGAAATGGTGTCTGATTTTCCACGGCGCACATTTGCAATCCACGTAGGTCGTAGAGGCAACCGGAACGCAATTGTTCTTCAAATTAGCGAGTTGTTCGTTAACGAGCGTTTTTCTACCCTCCCTTTTGCAGTTCGAGTGTCGTACTCTTTGGCGGGTAATTCTTTTTTGTGTAATACCATTACTTCGTGTTCCGGATCTTAGGGACGGGAAAGAGTTAGTCTAGAGCTTCTTAGAGCTAAAAGTGTTTTTATAGCCTTTCACTTGATTTCTTTCTTACTCCTCCGCTATTCTTTTCTGATTAATTTCGTTGCGGGACCGTTGAATCGTTTCTCCGGGACTCGTTGAGCTTCATTGCTCGGAGTTTTTCTGGTGGTGTCCACTGTTGATTCTAGCTTTCAGGAGTTGCAGTGGGTGGGAAAATGTGTGGAGGGTTTTGTTCCATAAAAAAAATATAGGCATCATTTTTAACACTCTCCACAAAGGTGTTATAAAATCAATTCAATTTAATTCTACTACTGACAATCGTATTGAAACTTTGTATGTATACCTATCTACATAGTTTGGATGGCAACACTATAAGTTTTCATCTTGGAGCTGATCTGAAGTTGGAATCAGGAGGTGGATACTGAATCTCTTGTGTGGCTACTAGTCCATTTCCATCGCGAAACCAAAAAAATGGTACTCAACGGTAGACGTAATTGCTTGATTTAATTCCCCTATCTCCGTTCCATCATCGAACGACCCATCGTACGGCGAGTTTCAATCCTTACGTTGTTGACACCACAACGATCCCAACGAAGCATTTCGCCTCTTCTTTTATACCGCGTACATCGAGAGACTGAAACAATTTGCCAGCGGCGGTGTTTCCGTCTGACTACAAGGCTAGAGTGAATAGGCTGTTAATGGACTAGTACGGTTTGTTACTATCAACGGTTGCATCACTGCTTACCATTACACTTTTAGAGCGGGATTGCGCTCAAGCACTAGTTTCTAATTTATAAAAAAAAATCGGTATTTTTAAATACGGTATTGGAAATTAATAATTCTTATAGTCATTGGAAGTCTATGTTACGTAGTGCCAAAATGGAGGAACTATGCACAAGGACGTATTTACATTTATACACACAAATATACACAAAAACACGCTCACTAAATGTCGCGTACGGCACCGAAAGTTCGGCTAAATACGCTCACAGTGTATTACAAGTACTATATGACACATCAGCCGCAATTACGCCGCCTTCGGCTTAGGGTCTAACCTTCCTTTGGGCGGACCGATGCGTTGCGAGATCGAAAGTTCGGCGGGCGTAGCGGAACGTTCGGTGTGTGTTGTGCATCGCGCGCGTGGCGGTAACGAAGAGCGGCTACGTCTTCTAAGCCCTCTAATAATAGCTAATATTCCAATTAAATCCATTTTTCTGGGCAATTCAGGTACGTCACAAAAACCGCACACCATAAAGTGTCGACACAGACAGATTGACGATGATGCCACGTAACTTTCCGTCGCGTAGCGCGCTGAACAAGACGCCGCGTTTTGACCATTTGGTTTGTCATAACAACTGAATATTGCGACTGACTCTTCAGCCGCTGAGCTTTCGGCGCCGTACGTTCCGCAGATGTGATAGGCTCACGTCCACATGACACAAGCTTATACGTCAAAAATGGCGCTATCGTCACACCAAAAAATGCGTTGTGTAAAAGAAAAATTACCAAATGATGACCTTAACATATACGTCAACTAATAACGATTGCGTAATCATTATTATTATTTGACGTACGTTAATCAATCATTTGAAACAATCGGCCCTAAATATAAACTTACAGTACCTTGATGTACTCACAACGATAATATCAATCACGGGAGTAAATGTGTCTACATCTTCTAAATGTAATAAGTATAACGAGCTGGGAAAACTTAAGGTCCTCTAGGGAAATCAGGTTGATCGTAGATAACACCAGCCATCAGGTAAAGCTCGTAAATATCTTTGTTACGAATGTACCTATAACGTTGTGCTGCTATAAATTTTATGGAATGGAGACTGTTCACTGTTATCTAGTTGGTTTGTCTTTTCTTTTGAGAAAACAAACGCAATAATGTGCGCGGTAACTTTATGGTTCATGAACTTTTATTTATTTATTTATTTTATTATTAAGAAAGAAAGAAATATTTTTTATTCCGCACAATAACAAGGAAATACCATAAAATAATAAAAGAAGACAAAATAAAATATAGCTAAAATTCTCGTATTCGAACATATAGGACTTACTAACAAAGTGGACTTGATGTCAAAGCCAGGGTCATAGACAACACACATTATTTGCCAATTAGATACGACTGTCATCCGCGATGCGCCCGCGACCCGGCAGATAACAACAAACTAAACAAATTTACAAATAGTAAAGAAAATCTTAATACAAAGGTGCTGCTTATTTCTCAAAACACTTTTTATTATTTTATTGTGATTTTTTATATTTTGAAAAAAGTATAGGTAATTAAAAATTTCAAATTCTTTTCTTCTTGTTTACTTATAAACTTCACTATCTTAATACCTACACTTTACTTTTATTTTACATTTCTTAATAAATAAACATTATAGCGTCGGTGGGGAGTGAATAAGGACTCAGTTATCACGATTACAGTTTAATGGTCCAGAAACACAGGCTTAACACAATAACACAAACAATAACTTATAATTCGGTGACAATTTACTACTTAAAGAGCGAGTGGTTAGCGCGCACGCACCTTTCTACCGCCATGTCATAACTATCTCTTTCTCTCTATGCCTCTCACGGATGGCATAGACAGCGCGCTATCGGGTTGCCACGCTATACACTCCCCCTCGAGTTCCAGAGAACGTCCTCGCTCTTGAACTCGCACAAAGGAAAACTTAAAAGCTAACACTAAATCTAAGACTTAACATACAGGACAAACATGCTTTCGAGGACGCCCTCTCTGACGTTTAGGCATCACGGGACGAGGAGGCGAACACTCTCTACTGTGGAACCGCGTAAGATCCGACACATGATACTTGCCCAATATGTTTTCAGGGTTATCTAAACTTGCAATTACGTAGGCTGTAGGGCTAACTCTTTTTACTATGACGTAGGGACCATCTTTCTTTGGAACAACTTAGCTGTTATGTTCTTTGCAGCACTGCTAAGAACATGTGTCTTCAAAAGAACCTGATTTCCGACTTCAAAGACTTCAGCAGGGGTTTTGGCCTTGTCAGCACATTCCTTGCGTCGGTCCTGCTGTGTCTCAACTCTTTCCCTGACAGCGGTAAAAGAGTTAACAAAACTTTTCAAATATGGTGTTATTTGAGGTACGAAATTGTCCTTATCGAGTATCGAACGAATGTCGTGTTGAACGTCGACTGGTGAGCGAAGTTCTCTAACAAACATTAGATATGCTGGAGATACACCAGTAGTCTGACAAACAGCTGAATTCATGGCGAACCTTATCGCAGGAAGGTGATGTGGCCATGACGAATGATCTGTTTCAACTAAACGTGACAGCTGAAATTTTAAATCCCTATTTTTACGCTCAGCTGGATTAGCTGACGGATGATACAAAGGTAACAATTCTTGAGTAATGCCTAAAATGAACATGCATTGTTGCATAACGGCGGACACGAACTGGACGCCATTGTCTGACACAATGCGTCGAGGAAGTCCATAGCGCAGAAAATACTCCTCAATTAGAGTACGTGCACACATCTCCGAAGTTGCCTCCTTCAGAGCATATAATTCAGTCCAACGAGTTGCTGTATCTTCTACCAAGAGTACCCAACGTTCCCCATTGTCCGCAATGGGAAGCGGACCAAACAGATCAATTGCTAACACTTCTCCTCTTTGACTTAAAACGGGAGTCTGTAACAGCCCAGGTGGCTTCTTGTTTGAGGACTTATATCGTTGACAAGTCGCACATGTTTTGACATACTCTGCTATAGCTCTGTACATACCTGGAAAGTAAAACCCTTGAGCGACTCGATTATACGTTCTATCGACCCCATGATGACCGCCTAGATCGGAGTCATGACATTCTTTTAGAATTTCCAGGCGCAGTGAAGCCGGAACAACCAGCTGCGCCTCTTCTGTATCGACATCGGGATTATACCTGTATAGGACACCAAGTTGCATGAAATACCCTCTTTCTGACCACCGCTTAGCGCCTATAGACTGAGCGTCGGATGTATCTTCCAATTCACTAATGATTTTTTTTAGTTCAAGGTCATCGAGCTGCGCGCGTCGTAGATCTGAAGCACTCCTGGCAGGTAAGTCCACAACAACAGAACAAACACCGCATTGATCCTTATTATCCTCTTTACAGGTTGGGCGACTGAGCGCATCAGCTATAATATTAGCCTTTCCAGGCGTATATTGAATCTGAATGTTAAAGCACTGCAGCTTCAAAGCCCAACGAACGAGTCTACCGGACGGCGACTTTAAGGTAAGAAGCCACTTTAGAGGCTGATGATCGCTGCCTATTACCACCTCATGACCTTCGATGTAACCCCTGAATCGTTCAACAGCCCAAACGACAGCGAGAGCTTCACGCTCTGTAGTACTGTAATTTCGTTCAGCTGGAATGAGAAGACGGCTGGCATATTCTATAGGACGTTCATCTTTACCTTCACCTTGTAGTAGGACCGCCCCAATGGCGTAATTGCTGGCATCTGTCCTTAACACGAACGGCTTGCCATAATCTGGTTGGATAAGAATCGGTGCCGTAGTCAAGCGCTTCTTCAGCTCCTGGAAGGCACCCTCCTGGTCTCTACCCCAAGACCAAACCTGATTCTTCTTTAGTAAGCGTGTCAAGGGCTCGGCTATTGCAGAAAAGCTTGGAATAAACTTCCTAAACCAAGAGGTGGTTTGTACAAAGGTTCTCAGGTGACGCAACGACGAGGGTGTCTTCATCTCTAGGATTGCCCTAACCTTATCGTCATCTGGCGAAACACCATCTTGGGTGATCACATGGCCGAGGTATTTTATCTTATCCCGTGCAAAAACACACTTTTCTCTGTTCGCACGCAATTTGAACAAGCGTAACCTATCAAAGACAACACGCAAGTCAGAAATATGCTTTTCAAAGCTACCTTCCGAGATTATGAGTAGATCATCTTGATAAGCTAGAAGCGTCACGTCCTTCAACGAAGCGCCCGATCGAAGTCTATCTATTAGACGTTGGAATGTTGACGGCGCGTTCTTCAGACCAAACGGCATACGCTTAAAACGGAATGAACCGAAAGGCGTTGAGAAAGCCGTTTTATCTCGGTCCTGTTCACGAACGCTAACTTGCCAGAATCCACTGCGCATATCGATGGTACTCATGAAAGATTGTCGTTTTGTTGATTGAATAAGCTCGTCTATCAAAGGCATGGGATAGACATCGGTCTTAGTAACCGCATTGAGCTTTCTATAATCTACACAGAAACGTACCTTTCCATTTTTCTTTGGAACGAGAAGCGCCGGAGAAGCCCACGCGGACTCACATTCCTCTACAATATCATCAGCCAACATCTTGTCCAACTCACTCCGCATGACCTCTTTCTTAGCAGGGGTTAACCTATATGGAAGGACAGCAATGGGGGGGTGGTCACCGGTATCAATTATATGTTCGGCAAAAGGAGTCGCTTCTCCCCCTGGCTGGAAGATATCCTGATTTGAGACAAGGAGCTGTGCCAGAACTTCGCGTTGACTATCGTTAAGGGAGGTCGCCTCGTCATCCCGGAGCACTTCTACAGCGGCACACGAAGACACAAGTGACATTCCTTCAAACTGTATTTCGTATTTTTGCTCATCACTTTCAGCAAAATGCCAGCTGCTGTTACCAAAATTAAAAACAAGATTGAAGATAGTAAGAAAGTCTATGCCTAACAAACTCTCATTATTGTTTGCTTCAGGAAAAATAATAAATTTAATGGCTCTAGTTTTATGTTGGAGTGTCACCTGTACCTCCGCGGTAAGTACATTCATCTCCCTATTAACACCATCCGCTAACTTAACAATTTGTGTTGACGGCAATAACTGGTGGCCTAGCCTTAATAGGAGAGCGTAGAGCGTATGGCCGGCAATACATGTCTTAGCTGCAGAATCAACTAAAGCCGTACCACAAAACCCTAGAATGCTTATATTTAATATGGGGCGGCGAAAAGATGTACAGTCATTAACATTATTGACATACTCACAACTATTATAACAATTATAATCATAAAAACTAGGCGAACTTGTGTTTACATTAACAACATTACTGTTACAAAAATCCCCTACGGCAAGTGTAGGGTTACCTTGAGTCGACATTGGCACTAACGGGTTGACTAACGACGACTGCGGCGCGGCGACGGGGGCAGGGACGGCGCTAGCGGCCGAGCCATGCCGGCGACACCTACGGTCGCGCGCTCGCGACGATGCGCGGGAAACTGACGTACTTAGTACCCCGTCATGCGACGAAATATTCATGGAGTAGAATGATGACTGTCCTCGTGGTGAACAGTTTTTACACTTTGATTTGATTACGTTCACGGCACCACAACCGTAGCACTTTACCTCACTTTCTGAACTTTCCTTATTGACGCTTTTATCACACTTATCACTAACACGTTTAAGCTTCTCACACGTTTCTTTACTGTGTCCTAATCGCTTGCAATACGAACAAAACGGCTTCTTTGACTTGGCGACGAGACCGTCGCTGGCGCCAGCGGGTGACTCGGTCGACGACACGCGGCCTGCGGTACTCGACGTGTTGGCGTCTGTAGGTATATACCGCGACGATGACGATGAAACATTACGCGACGTGGAGTATTTGCTGTTATTATTATCATATACTTCTTTTACAGAATCTTCGACCTGTCGACACTTGTAAAGCAACTCGTCGAAACTATTCACGCAGTCTCTCGTCACGCGTGTTCTAATGCGCGTATTGAGTAGTCCGTACGCCATATCTAATTGAACCTTCTCTGAAAGGTCGTCCTTTGGAAATTTAGCTAATATTGCACGTACCTTAGCAATAAACAAATCTGTGTTTTCGTCTTCATTGTGTATGAGGCTGAACAGTTTTCGGTAAAGGCGATGTGGCGGGTCCTGTTCATCGAAGGCGCACTTTATGCGGGTGACGGCTTCCGACCACGTACTGGTTGATTGCTTGACACCTTGCCACCATATTGCAGCAGGTCCTTCTAATAACATCGAAAAGCCACGGAGAGCATTTACGTCAGATACATTTACGCAGTCTTTGTAGGTAATTACGGCGTCCATAAAATTATCTAACGACCCGTCCGCGCGTCCGCCATAACGCGACGTACATTTCGCGAAGTTTCCATTCGCGTCAAAAACATACGATGCTTGTTGTGCTTCAGAGACGTTATGCGGCGTCGATGAACGTATTTCTCGGATCAGCTGCTGGCAAAATTCGTTCTGAGTTTGTTGTATTGACGTTATAAAGCTTGCGAGAGTTTCTTGAGACATCGTAACATTCACGGTGGCCACACTCGCGGCGCCATTGGAGTCCGACTTTTCTTCTGACCGTTTTTTTGGCATTTTGGCTACTAAAAACACGGGCCAAACAGGAAAAACACACTCGTAGGTTCGGTAAAGTCCCCTACGTCCACTTTTATTGTGATCGTTGTAAGTTATTTCGCGAACTGCGTAATACACGACACGAAACACCTACACACGTTGGGCAGCCACTTATAGCGTCGGTGGGGAGTGAATAAGGACTCAGTTATCACGATTACAGTTTAATGGTCCAGAAACACAGGCTTAACACAATAACACAAACAATAACTTATAATTCGGTGACAATTTACTACTTAAAGCGCGAGTGGTTAGCGCGCACGCACCTTTCTACCGCCATGTCATAACTATCTCTTTCTCTCTATGCCTCTCACGGATGGCATAGACAGCGCGCTATCGGGTTGCCACGCTATAACATTACCTTTATGCTCATTTTATACTAATATATCCCAGTTTTTTTTTTTTTATTAATTACTAGCTTTCCGCCCGCGGCTTCGCCCGCGTTAACTTCGGTTATATCGCGCTTTTTAGATTTCTCTCGGGAATACCAATTTTTTTCGAGATAAAAAGTACCCTATTATTTTTTTTTTCGGACTTCTAACTTTACGTCTGCAAAATTTCAAAGCAATCGGTTCAGGAGTTACGGCGTGAAAGTGGTACAAACAAACTCACTTTCCGATGTATAATATTAGTAAGGATATATTTGGTGTACACATATAAATATTCCAGTAATCTCCCTTGGGAACCTGATGTTTTTTTAGGACCAAAAGTAGCCTATGTTACTCTCCATCTTTTCAACTAACTGTATGCCAAAAATCAGGTTGATTGAATGCTTAGCTACGGCGTGAAGGAAGGACAAACAAACAAACAAACAAACACACTTTCACATTTATAATATTAGTATGGATAAACTAGCGCTTGACCGCAATCCTGATGGCCTGATGGTAAGCAGTGATGCGATCGTTGATGGTAAAGCGCGCTAGTTTATTAAGAGCCTATTTGCTCAGAAAAACTGAGTGAATAGGAAGGAAGACGGCAGTTGAGCGAGGTGATGCAATGTTAAACCCAACAACACGACCAACGATGCTGCGCCAAAGGGAGATTGATCTGAAGACCCTCCACGACCAAACTCCCAACACAACAACATTTGGCGCATCGTACCCGGCACACATCGCAACACAAATGCTCAGACCCGTCCTCCGTACGGATTAGGGCTCACTGGTAACTATTACTTTGTAACTTAGCTGTACACTACGCTCAATCACATTTGGCGCATCGTACCCGGCACACATCGCAGCACAACTGCTCAGACCCGTCCTCCGTACGGCTTCACCAGACATCATGCCGGAACACGACAAATCGTTTGGCGGCAAGTTTATGTTCGTTGTCCGTGATCCCGAATATCAAAATAAAAATCCTATATGTTATTCCTGGTTATAAACTATATGTGTGCCAAATTTTACCCAAATCCCTTGAACAGTTTTTGCGTGAAACAATAATAAGTATCTCACCAAAAAACCTGTTAAAAATGGGACCAATCCTATCGGCTAATTGTTCACCCAAAAAGGGTTGAAATACATTCCAATACCCAGTTTAGATGAAATAAATTATAATATGTACTTCTAAATTTGAACTTGGCGGGTTAATTTATTAAAATAATAATTTTAATTATACAATTAATCAAGTGTTACCACCATGAAAACCTGCTAAATTAAATTCAATTGCACCTGACATAGATTCAAATAAAGTCGCAAATGATCTCAAGATGGTGAAGAAAAATATCGTGTTAAAACTTGTAACGGCATGCCTCGAAACCAAAAATGCAAGGTCATGTGAATCCGCACTGGGATTGCATTCCCGCACATACTGCCCAAAATGCATCCTATACCAAATAATATAATATACTAACCTCCAATACCAAAAGGCTGGCTACCCTACACCTGTGCTCCAAGTTTTGGAATCGTAGGATATGTACGTCGAATTGCTCCGAATTATTTTCGGCTATATAATTATATTCGACGCTCAAAAAAACAACCACCAAATTATATGTTATACCTGTCTACCTACACCTCGTCAAAGCGACAAGATTCGTAATTCCTGAATCAACAGGGACTAATGAGTATTGATTGGACGAATACGCTTTTTATGCTCTGCCCGCGATTAATTCAGGCTTCTGCTATGGTTTCAGGGCCAAACTCCCTTTATACCAATATAAAAGGAGTCTATAGAGCAGAGTAAACTAAGTCAAAGACTTTCTTGCCGGTAGTTTATTAACGAAGGTACCTTTTTGTGTGGGAAATCATTAAATATCTCTCACTCCGGGAGGAACGGAGGGGCCTAGCAGACTTTTACTGAAACTAACCTATAGGTGTTCCTTCATTTGGCTAAGCCAGAGGCAAAGATATTTCTTTCAAACAACCCGCGGCCCTGGCAGTAACAAAAATACATATATTGCTAATAGACAAGCTGTTTCAGTGTGTAAAAAAATGTTTCAAAACTCACACATCCCCATTTATTTTGGATTATGATCATTCGGAACATTTAAATAAATATTTTGACCTGAAACTGAATAAAAAAAAAACATGCAAAGGACACGCACAATCACAACCTCACGCATATTATACATCGCATATACACAAAAATACCAAATATACCATTCAACACCTGACATCACAGAATTCGTACCTAGATTAGGGCTCACTGGTGGCTATTACTTTGTAACTTAGGTGTAACTAATACACACTACGCTCAATCAATGTCATGCCACGCTTGGTCTATTTTAATCATTTCCACAACATTATATTATATGAGAGAGAAGTGGTGGCCTGGTGGTATGGGCCGCGACTTAAAGTTGTAGGTCGTAGGTTGATTATGGCTTTTTTTTTTTTGTTACGGACAAATCACACAGATTGAGCTAGCCCCAAAGTAAGTTCGAGACTTGTGTTATGGGATACTAACTCAACGATACTATATTTTTTAATAGATACATATATAGATCAACATCCAAGACCCAGGCCAATCAGGAAAAGATCTTTTTCCATCATGACCTGGCCGGGGATCGAACCCGGGGCCTCCACGTCGCAGGCAGGCGTGTTGACCGCTCTGTCCAAAGAGTGCAAACATTATAGGCTGACGATGTATATTATACAGGATGTATCTGGCATCATAACGCAAACTTCGCGAAAAGGCTAGACGGCATGCCACTAATAAAATTATAATAGTCATTTATGTCGTTAATGAGCGATTACAGAAATCACAGTTTTAAAAAAAAGTGTCGGCTCGGCCTTTGAACGTTGCAAGCGTGCTGCCGTGCGGGTTTGTAGGTATGACGTTGATCCCTGATGTGAACTCTATTAAAACAGCTGATAAGATTGTTTTTCGAGTTTTGTTTTCATAGCGCTTTTTTGTGTAATTAGCGAAATAATTAATTTTTACTTTAAAATCTTATTGTGATATAAAATTATAGCAATTATGAAAGGTCTAAAATGAAAAAATCTACTTATATTTTTTTTTAAATCATGAAAAAGCCGACGTAGAATTCCACCACTGGGGGGTTCAGAATCTTGTACTGGATCCGTGGTACGCGTTTGTGCGTCGATGACAGTTACACCCTTTATGGCATTTTGCTATAAAGTCGGGATGCTTGCTTTTTTGAAAAGAAAGTTGCCAGATCCAATAACAATCGACATCACGCGAATTTCTTAACGGATTATTTAAAAAGGTTATCTTACCATCATCATCTCAGCGACATGAACTCCACTGCTGGACATAGGGCTCCCCCAAGGATATCCAAAAAGAACGGTTGGACGCGGGCTGCGATTTTGGTCAGGTCGCCGACCACCTAGTCAGTGGACGTCCGATGCTGCGGTTGCCGGTACGTCGTTTCCATTCATGAGCCTTTCTGCCTTACATTAACATACAGGAGAATATTATGTATGTACCGGTAATCCGATTGGCTCATCTTGTTCAATTATGAATGTACAAATAATATTCAAGCCTTTACACATCTAGTAAGAAAGACAAAATATTTATTACGAATCAAAATCGTGATGCCGCGACAATAAAAAAAAACAGAATAAACAAATATATAATAAATTAGATGAACACGTGCATGTAAAATATTACAACATAATAACTTTATTACAAAAAAAAACAACCGACTTCCAAAAAACACTACAAAGTGAAAAGTAACTAATTTCGGAAGTCTGTGTCTTTGGTTTTTGTATATTAGTTTTTTGATACCAACTCCTGAAATTAGTTATGTTTCATTTTGTAGTGTTTTTTGGAAGTCGGTTGTTTTTTTTTTGTATTTTTTCATTTTTTATTTTACACTTTTTAGTTGTGAAAAGTACTACGGTTAGACTGGGTGCTGACGCTAAAGTACTTAATGAAAAAACTTAGAAACGCACTGGTTGCCCCTACGATTTTTGAAAGTTCCCCTTGATTTCTCTGGTCTTCCACCATCAAACCCTGATGGGACCACTTTGGGAATGTCTTCTTTCCAACAGAAAAAAAGAATTATCAAAATTGGTTCATAAACGACGAAGTTATCCGCGAATAAACATAAAAAAGCATATATACGGTCGAATTGAGTAACCTCCTCCTTTTTGAAGTTGGTTAAAAATGAAAAGTATTTTTTTATTTTGCGCCAGATATTATCTTCTTTACCGTCTCCCTCATGATGTCGAGATGCATAACACATATCTTGCAAACATGGCCGTTACATATTGGCTTCTATTACATAAACATTTCCAATAATAGCATTCAAAAAGCGTACACAGTCTAGAGTTCAATATTTCACGGAATAGATAAGTAAGGTGAAGAAGATGTCTTTTGTCTGTTCTGTGGATTATCTAATTTTCTATCGGTTTTCAAATCAAATCAAAATCAAATAAATCGTTTGTTATGCAACACTGATCACTTTTACACGTCATATTTTTTAAACTACATAGATAGAGCCGGCATTTCCTAACTGACTACCTCTGAGAAGAAAAACCGAAACAAACTCAGGAATCATCGTCTTTTTTCAGGACCAGCCATTTTACTTCTTATGTACTTGAAAAAGAAAATCTCAGGTCACTTACGATGCTGGCCAGGAAATTTTTTGTCCAACACCATCCTTCACAAAATCCTTCATATTCAGTTGTTCCTCGTTCCCTTCGTCCCAAATATTAAACCGCCGGTGATATACGACACATTACGACGTTCGTTATGACGTCACAATACTTAAGTCGTCTGTCCATTGTGACAGTTATCACCAAACAGACTATGAGCAGAAGTATCAGCAATTTGGAAGTCTGCTTAACTAAGCACACCCTATGTTAGTGTAGCGATGTTCACATCGCCAGTTGCGAACCACGCTTCACTGACGTCATGCAATATCCTGCAACGCGCAAGCAGAGTTAACATCTATGTGGGACGTGCTAGTACCGCGCGACATACACCAGACATGAGGTGTTGGCCTGTTAGGATAACCTTCCCTTTTCTATATATAATACAACTTTAAATTCAGTTCCTCATACCTATACCAGTATCTGAAATATTATTGATCTATTCCTAGAATAACATGCCATCGTGTTTTGAACTTTGTGGCGAAACTTTTAACAAAAATTAAAACGGTTCTTCATTTTATTCAGTCTTTATATTTCACAGCACTAACTCAATCCATTAGTGGAATTCTCTGGGAAAATTACTTTAAAAATATTATCATAGAAACCAGTAAGCATTATTCATCGTAGATATTAATATTATCTATTAAAAAATTATAAAAACCGCCCCGGCATCGTAAATAGGTATTAAACTCTTGAAATTAAGTAAATATTTTGTGCAAAATGAGTATTTGCAAATTTAATAAAATTGTTTGAATTTACGCGCTTTCGTGATAAGATCAAACATGCCAAAATTGTCCAAATATGAACATGTTAACCTGTTTTTATACGTACTAATTTCAGTTAGTTTGAGTATTAATGGCCTACGGTTCACAAACCGTAGGAATATTATCAACCAAATCAATATTGTTATTGTAGTCACTGCATTGGGCATGATGAGAGAAACATTACACTAATTTAGTTGATTGACGCTTAGATTACATTTCTAGGAATTTCTATCTACCTGTGATTTGTTAATTACATACATTACTATTCATTTCTTTTTTCATAATATTCTCATAATTTTTATAGTTAAACATCTTGAGGAAACCTGGACTTTAAATCTAAAATCGCCAACCCGCATTGAGCAAGCGTGGTGATTAAGCTCAATCCTTCTCTGTATGAGAGGAGACCTGTGCCCGGCAGTGGGACAGTAAAAAGGTTGATGTTGATGATGATGATGAAATTCATATAAAGTCGCTTTCAGGTTCAGCGACTGTTTGGGTCTGGGTTGCGGGTTGATCAAAAGAGAAACCGTGGCTCTGGCGCACAGGCGAGTGGAGGAACAAAGATTTAGTCAGTAAAAATCTGACACGCCCTTCCGCTCCACCCAGAGCTAGAGAGGTCAATTGATAATTTTGCATCCACACAAAAGAAAAGTTTAGCGCCTGTATTAGTCAAGTTGCAAATGTTGCACAGTTGACAAGAAACAACACTTAAACTATATAACATTTTCGATAAGAGTATCACCATGACTTAGAAAATTTATTCCGATAGGTATAAAAGTCCAAATAAAAATAAAAAAAAACAAAATAATTTTATTATACTTCAACTTACATGTGCACTTATGTTCTCACAAGCTAGTTTCAATTGATCCCTATGGATAAGAGCCGGTAGAACCACCACGGTCATCATCATCATCATCATTTCAGCCGAAAGACGTCCACTGCTGGACATAGGCCTCCCCCAAGGTTCTCCACGACGACCGGTCCTGCGCCTCCCGCATCCAGCGGTTTCCCACGACCTTCACCAGGTCGTCGGTCTAGCTTGTCGGGGGCCTACCCACGCTACGTCTTCCGGTGCGTGGTTGCCACTCGAGAATCTGTCGGTCCCATCGGGCATTGGTCCTACGGGCAATGTGTCCAGCCCACTGCCACTTTAGTGTTGCAATTCTTCGGGCTATGTCGGCTACTCTCGTTCTTCTGCAGATCTCCTCATTCCTGATTCGATCGCGCAGTGAAACCCCAAGCATAGCCCTCTCCATTGCCCTTTAAGTGACTTTGAGCCTTCTTATAAGGCCCATTGTTAGCGACCACGTCTCAATTCCATAAATCATCACTGGCAACACACACTGGTCCAAGACTTTTGTCTTGAGACACTGCGGTATTTCGGACGAGAAGATTCTACGTAGATTCCCGAAAGCAGCCCAGCCGAGTTGGATCCGACGATGAACCTCTTTCTCGAAGTTGGACCTTCCTAACTGGATAGTTTGTCCCAGGTCACCAACGAAACTTTACGGAACCACCATGGTAATTTATACATAAAACATTACATATAATAAAAATTACAACATTAAATATAATAAAACATGCAAAACAGGGTAGTCGACCCTGTTTTGTACGCTATAGATTATTTAATTTTATTAATACCAAATTACATCAATATAAAATAGTTCCTTAGACGCAAAATGTACACAAACTAGAAAAATCATCTGCTCGTATCATTTACGTCAACTTCTTATGAAAATAGAAAGACTTCAACGGGTGAAAATGCCTCGATTTTTATGAACTGTCTCTTCCGAATACTTCTGATGTCATAACCTTTTTCATAGACGTCGTTTGACACAGACAGCTGATTTGTGCCTGAGCTATTTCCGTTTTCTATCTATCTGTGAAATATACCAGTTTGACATAAATGCATAAGTCAAGAACATTTTTAGATGGAATATAAAACTCTTCGGAGTAAAGTCTTGGCGATAACAAAGACGGCTAAGATAGCAAAGACAGGTTCAATCATTTATTATGTGGATTCTCACAAGGGCCGGCTATCTGAAGCAGAATAATTTTGAAAGCGTTTTGCTTTACGTTGATATCAAATAACTGTAAGCAATCTTAAGATTATAGATTTTTACACGACCAGAGACCTCTTAGTTTTGGTCAAAAATGTTTTATTAGTCTCTCCACATGTCATGCGCGAACATTTACCTTTTGAAAATTTTCTTTCAGTATATTCTTCAGCTCTCATGTCAGGCACAGCCCGACATCATTTACTGCTGGGTAGCAGCGCTTACGATGGTAGCAACGCCCATCTTGTCGCTTAACTACTTAGAGTTCATGTCTAGTCTTCGCACGCTATCCTGTCACTGCCTTACCTGATCTGCAATCATTATGTCTTGTCAGATACCCTGTACTTCAACTTCAACAACTTCACTTGAGTTCAATGATTCGTTTTCCGAATAGGTAGAAATATTAGGCTGTACCTAATGTAGCAGAGCTAACTGTGGGAAGTTAGCTCTTTTATTTAACTCTATATCAGTCTTACATTTATGCCTTTATCCATCATAGTAAACATACCATTATTATTATTATACTTTTTGTTAAGTACATATTAAGTACAAACGACAGGCTATCCAGCAACTGCATCCAACAATCTGTCAGATTTCTTTTCTATTTTTTTTTTTCTTTATATGTAAAGTATTGAGGCTCATAGTTGATTGGGAAAATTTTACAGTTTCGCGTAGCTAGACCTGCTTTCGTCTGTACCTATAATACAACATCCCGACATGAACCATTGGGCTGTAGCCTGCAGAAAACTGCGCCTATCTAGTCGAAGGATTCTCTCTTTCAGTGGATGATGAGAAAGTTTTGCTATATTTGGCGTGTATTAAAAATGTGTTTATTTAAGATATGATCTGTATCATATCTACAATCACAGCTGTTTTTTTTTTTCCTTAGTGGAAAATCCTCATGGATGTCCGCCGCCCTGAACGCCAGGCTTTCAGACTGATTAAAAACCACCCCGGTGTTCCACCACCTGCCTCCTCTTACCTTTAAGTCGAGAAAGTTTTGTATGGGACAGTTGATTTCTGTACCCAATTTCTGAAAAATCGCCTGAATTGCTCACCTTTCACCTGAACTTAGCACTCAAGTGGCATCTTAAAATAATTCCCCCATATTCTAGACCGTAAATTATCAGGCGGTTATGACGTAAAGTAAAACTACTGCCAAGCTTAGGTTTAACAACACATGTAGCAGGTGTGAGCTACTTCCCACGTGACCGACGCTAATTGTGTGTTATTTTACAAACAAATTGGTGTTACGCCAAAGTTTAGTAAGTACTTTAGTTTGTAGATGGAACAACTTGTCTGTGACTACCCGTTGGATGTTACAGTTGCCAATTATAAAGGCTTGGTCGGATAATTTTAAGGTAATTTTAAGTCTTTTTTACAATGTTTTTTTTTACCTCTGTCAGCAGCTAACAGATACCTTATTGTGACAACAATAAAGACCACAATAATTTTGGCAGACCTGTCAGTGGTAGCCACCCAAAAGCCACCTTATTAGAATGAGAATAAAGATTATACCAGGTCACTGAGAAAGTATTGCGAAAAAAATTGTTTATGTATAAGAAACTGGCCGACTATAATTTATTTAAAAAATATTATTATTTATAATATAACTAATAATAGGTACATTCCAAATTCAAAACTAGCCATCACCTAAACCTCCATATTTTTTTGCGAGCTAATTAAAATTTTCGTTTCTCTTTGAAAAATGGATATGCGTCGAGACCTTTCGCGCTATTATTTTTTACGATTTCAAATGTCGCCTAAAACCAGACGAATCATACGATAGACTTCAAATGGCATTCATGGATGAAGAAAGAAGTGGTCGCCCTTTGACGGCTCTTACAGAATAAAACGTGCTAGCAGTGAAAAGTTTGATTCAAGACAATAGACGAATCACATACCTACCAAGAAATTCAGCATAAACTGCAGATTGGATCAGGAAGTCTACACGAGATTCTACATGTGCATGTTCGGTTGCGGCGGATAGTTTCACGCTGGGTGCCGCACAATCTCACCGATGCTCAGAAGCAGGCACTGTTGCATTGATGCCATGATATGAATGACAAATTTGAAGCAGGTTTATCTCGGCGTGTTTACGATATCGTTACAGGTGATGAATCTTGGATTTACCAATACGATCCAAGAACGAAGCGCCAGTCGACGGTTTGGGTGTTTCAAGACGAATCAACGAATGCCAAAGTGAAGCGATCTAGAAGCAGGGGTAAGATTTTGATTGCGAGCTTTTTCAGTTTCACTGACATTTTCTCTGTTGTGAGCAACAAGCGACCAAATACAGGGCTCTGCGCGTTACTGCTTCACCACGACAATGCACCCGCCCGCACCGCAATTAAAACGAGGGACATCCTGGACAGTATGTAGGTACACCGGTCAAACTCCTTTTAAGCTATTGCATAGCTTCTATCGCGGGCCTTGAGCGCGGGGACCGAATCCAGAAATTCCGTAACGAAAAAACCTCACGCTCCCCATCGTCTAACGTCGTTTCAGTTCGACAGTCTTCGGCACGGTATGTTTGTGTGCGTGCGACTACATCTTTTGAAAACAATTTATAGATTTTCAAAAAGAGCATGCATATTGCAGGGCTCGAACTCAGTTCTACACACTTGCCATGTTACTGATAGTCGCGATGTGCTAAACTTGCGATTAATTTTCTCTCTGAAATAGGTCTTCTATAGAGATATGTCATAGACGTCATCGACGTTGTCATGGCTACCTTAAAAACTTTTCATATAATTAATTATTAAGTACTTTTATTCAAATTAATTTAGTAGTGTTTTTATAAAATAACTTTTTTTTAACGGAAAAGCTAAGATGAATGTCACGCTAATTTTTCATTGGACTTTTAAATTATTTATAGTGTTGTTTACTAAATAAAAGCGCGTGATTTTATAGAGTAAAAAGTGCTCACGCGGCCGTTTTTTCAATTGTTGCAAGAATTCAAAAGACTGTCTTTAAATAGTGTTCAGACGATTGCTCAAAGTGTATTAGATTTCATTAGTAATAGAAATGGCATTTCAGTAATGACTTTCAACTGCCAAAGTCTAAATAGTCATAAATACGATTTACAAGATTCAGTTACGAGACAAACAAATGTGTTACTTCTTACCAAAGAGATTTAAGATATTGCATGACGCATGATAATACAATTGAAATACCTAATTTTAATTGTATTGTTCAGTTCAAACGAGATACTGTTTCAAAAGGTGGGGTAGCTATTTACCAAAATAAAAATGCTATTACTAATATTATGACTCCGAATATTGAAATAAATATTGCACACGTTAGCGATGTTAATGTTAGGCGCTCAGTTGTTGGAGATATTTGTGCGTGCTTATGCAAACTTAGAAATGGCCTACAAATAGTTATGGTAGCAATTTACATTTCTCCGAATTCAAAATTGGACGAGGTAGAGCATTTTATTCATCGCACTTTACTGGAGTACACTGAAGAAGGCTCGAAAATACTTGGTACAAATGGTAATAAATTTCCACTTATCTTGGCTGGCGATTTCAACATTAACTTCGCTGATAAAAAATCAGAGCGGTTGACAACTTTTCTATCAAAACATTGAATTTGAAAATGAATAATGATCCACAAGAGTCCACAACAAAATATGGGACCACCATTGACGCGGTATTTTCTAGGTATTTAGAGGATATTAAGTCGCAAACTTATGTTTCTTATTTCAGTTATCATAAACCTATAGTTTCAATGATAAATATTCCTGAATAACCAACAGCTACTGTAAGGTAATAAAACCCACATGTATTGTAAAATAATAAAAATATTTTAAATAATATTAATTTTTTATTTATTTAATAAAAGAAAAATTTGTTTTCTTATCGGTCACCACGCTCAAAAAGTGTAACTTGAATAATATCAAAGAAAAAGAAATACTGCATAAATAAAATAAATAAATAATTATAATTGCATAAATTGATACAAAATGCTATGCAATAGCTTTACCGCGGCAGTCCCCGAGTGCCACATGTCTTTTTTTTTATTTTTTTTTCCGGGGTGGAAATCCTCATAGGATGTCCGCCGCCCTGGGGTAGGCGACGAGGTCTGTCAGACTTTTACTGAATAAAACCACCCCGGTGTCTCTCCTATCACGAGCGCGCATGGGGCCGCGGGAGTTAAAATTCTTCCACGGCCCCACACCGTCGTGCTGGCCCGGCCTGTCCGGGCCTCGTCTCCTGCACGAGGTAGTGGGGTGTTAAACTACCCCGTGCATCGCCTCAGAGGCGCGCGCCGACACTCGCGCGCGCCTCCGCCTCGGGGTCCATCGATAGCGGGCGGGAACTTCCCCATGTCCCTCGCCTCTGGACCCATTCATGGGGGGTGGAAGAGGGCGTTATCCGCCCTTCCTCGGCGCCCGGTGCATCTTCTGCGGCCCGGGAAGGGAGTTGAGATCTCCCTCTCCCGTTCCGCAGCTTCCTTCTGCGACATCACGTCCTCGCAGAAGGACACCACCGCGTCCCACGACTCTGCGCTACCGACCATCCTCCGCACTACTGCCGGCAGCGTCAGGTCGCTTCCTACTACATTTGTGAGGACACGGCGCTGCTCCTCCCAAGCTTCACAGTCCGAGAGTGTGTGCTGCGCCGTGTCCTACCCGCATTTCCGGCTTTGGATCCCTGCCTAAGCGACGCAGGTACTTGCCGAAGCAACCGTGCCCCGACAGTACCTGCGTCACCCTGAACGACAGTGAGCTAGGTCAACAAACAAACAAACAAACTCCAGAGTCAAACTCCTTACAGCCCTGACTTAGCACCGTGTGGCTTATTCTTATTCCCAAAAATAAAAGATATGCTCAAAGGGATGCAATTTTCATCGCCGGATGATGCGCTGTCAGCGTTCGAGCAGGCTGTAAACGAGATATCTGCGGCGGACTGGAAAAATCGTTTTTAAAACTGGTTCAGACGCATGAAACTTTATATAGAAGCTGGTGGAGAATACTTAGAAAAGATGTAATAAAAATATTATGTACCTATAGAACATTTTTTTTTAATATCGCAAAACTTTCTGAGTGTCCCACGTGGTTATTTGGACAGTGATTGATGGTCAGTGATCAAAATGAAAGTACTGTAGACTTAACACGATGTGGAATCATAAAGATAAAATAGAAAATAAAGGTCAACGAACTGGCTGTCAAAAGTGTGACTGAACCACAATATATTAAATAGGTATTTACTTTTTCCAAACGTGGATCCACGCGGGACACAATGGCTTTTTAATTGTTTGTATCATTACGGCATTGAGCCGGTTAAAAATGTTGTCGTAATAATTAATAAACGATTTTAAAAACGCGTGCTTTTTCTGTACTATCCAAAAAGTTCTGACGGAGCATTTTTCATAATTTGAGTTTGAATACAGAATAACACGAACAAACCCGAAATATGAACGCAGAGAGAAACCGTAACAAATTATAAACATGAAACACTACTAATTATAAAAGACAGGCAGACAAATATGGCGGGGGCTGCCTGTCAAGGTTATTTTAAAAGGTACTGAACGGATTTTCATACGAGATTTACTAATGGACTGAGTCATAAATCAGAATGTTAAAGTTTATAAGTACATAATTCCTGCGGTCTCACGTAAGAATATCAGGATAAAAAGCCATCTTATATGTTAATTCTAGTTATAAAATACTTGTGAGCTAATTTCATCCAAATCCATTAAGGTTTAGCGTAAAAGAGTAACAAAAATGCATATTTATCTATACAAATTTTCGCGTTTTTAATATTAGGGGTGGAAGTATGAAATTCGAATGGAACATTTTTGAAGTGAAACTTCTTTAGGCACGCTTGACTTGGGGAGTAAGCTGGCGAAAGCGTTACGAAAAATGATCGGGCAAGGCGAACGGAAGTTAAGTGGGGGATATAAGCACAGAGGAGTCCGTGGCGTGAGCTTGGTACTACAAGGTCTACAACGAGTTTTTGAAGTGAAACTTCTTTACGCACGCTTGACTTGGGGAGTAAGCTGGCGAAAGCGTTACGAAAATTGATCGGGCAAGGCGAACGGAAGTTAAGTGGGGGATATAAGCACAGAGGCGCCCATGGCGCGAGCTTGGTACTACAAGGTCTACAACGAGTTTTTTTTTTTTCAATAAAAATAGAAGATCTATGCAATTTTTTTTTTTTTTTTTTAAATTTTGAGACACGGATACACTTATTTATTTATTTATTTACACTTAACATTATACATTAAATTTTATGTTGACTGACAACCATTAAGGGGGTCAGTTAACATAAAATTTGGTACCGCCTACTTCACAGTCCCTCCTGTATCCCCCCCTCCCCCTCCCCCCGCAACCACACAAAACCTATCCCCCCCCCGACCCCCTTTAGTTACCTCACCCCCCCGTGGATTATCTCGGGAACCAGAGGTCGTGGACTACCCGAGTTTGGGGTCCCCTGATTCAGGAGGAAGAGCCCGACCTTTTGGCCACGAGGGATTTTTTTTTTTTTTCAATAAAAATAGAAGATCTATGCAAAAATATTAATTTACCAATGAAACCATGAAATAAGTTTAAATATTTATAGAAAATTAATATATGTATATGTGTATACATGTATATATTGTACACACATATACAGTATGTTAAGAAAACCCTGTCCGACCCATAATAATAAAGGTTAGGTAAACACATGACCAAATATAATATTAGTAGTTTATGAAACTGTTACATAATGAGGGATATTGTGCACGAGTGTGAGTTTAAAAAACGAGCGAAGCGAGTTTTTTAATAGTATCACACGAGTGTGTAATACCTAATTATGTACAGTTACATACACTACTTTATCTAATCTCATACATTTTAAGAAACAATAATAATCATGTGTCCAACGAAACACAACAACGACTCGCAATGCAAAGAAACGTATTTGGCGCCAAAATTCTGCACCCTGCATCAAAGCGCACGCGCCAAAGCGCGCGCAGCCACAGATAAAAAATGAAATAGTGCTATCTATGGTTTGTAATCTGTACCGTAATGAAAAAAAAAAATATTATAACATTATTTTGTTAGAGAAATAATGTTATAATTTAATTTTTTAATTTCCTTTCGATATACTATGGGTAAAGTACGTCAATATAAACTCCTTTTTAGTTTTATATTTTTAATTTTTTGATATGAGAGTAGATAAAAAATTTTACGTAATCATCATAGTACCTATACAAATGAATTTTAAAATAATCTTTTTTTCCCGCGAATTAATTTCAACTTCCCCGAAATTTGGTATTTTTTTAAAAAGTGACAACACCGGTATTATTATGAGCGAATTGCGATGCGACCACGTGCCGCGTGCCCTGCCGCCCGTCGCCCGCGGAAGGGTGCTTATCGCACATTTATTAAGTTACCTCTTTTTGCGAAATAATATTTATCTTTTTAGGGGGATATTTTTTTTAAGTTTATCCCGGTTTTGTATATCCATTAGTAGAATCAGTTATCGATACCTCACAACACCTTCACGGGTCGGATAGGGTTTTCTTAACATACTGTATATATATATATACATACAGATGGAGCGAAAGAAGTTTCACTTCAGTCGTGTGGTCATAAGCACACTCGTTTTTTTTTTTTTTTTTTTCAATAAAAATAGAAGATCTATGCAATTTTTTTTTATTTTTTTTTTTTAATTTTGAGACACGGAAACACTTATTTATTTATTTATTTACACTTAACACTATACATTAAATTTTATGTTGACTGACAACCATTAAGGGGGTCAGTTAACATAAAATTTGGTACCGCCTACTTCACAGTCCCTCCTGTACCCCCCCCCTCCCTTACTCCCCCCCTCACCCCTTAATATTCCCACGAAATTAAACCCCCCCCGACCCCCCTTATTGATTACCTCACCCCCCCGTGGATTATCTCGGGAACCAGAGGTCGTGGACTACCCGAGTTTGGGGTCCCCTGATTCAGGAGGAAGAGCCCGACCTTTTGGCCCCGAGGGAATCCACTAACCCCTCTCCCCTCCCCCCTCCCCCACGAAACCTATCCCCCCCGACCCCCTTTAGTTACCTCACCCCCCCGTGGATTATCTCGGGAACCAGAGGTCGTGGACTACCCGAATTTGGGGTCCCCTGATTCAGGAGGAAGAGCCCGACCTTTTGGCCCCGAGGGAATCCACTTTTTTTTTTTTTTTTTCAATAAAAATAGAAGATCTATGCAAAAATATTAATTTAACAATGAAACCATGAAATAAATTTAAATATTTATAGAAAATTAATATATGTATATGTGTATACATGTATATATTGTACACACACACACACACACACACACATACATATCAACATATGGGATCAACATATATTTTTGCAATAACTTTTCTCCTGATTGATATTAATTAAAATTTTCTTTAAGGATTCATTAAATAAAGTGTTTTCGTTTGTCACAGTAACGATAAACCAAGTCACCTTTGCATTAATAAAGAAATTTGCCATTTTCCTAATAAAGGGATATTTGACATTTGAACCACTAACACAAAAGTTCGAAAAAAAGACTGAAATAACAGTTTTCTCTAAAATTTTATTGGGTAACTTAAACAATTAATAATCCGTGTTTCTACCGCGAACACTAACAACACAAGAACATCGGTTTGGCATACTCAAAATGAGTTAATCAAAATCACGCTGTGGAATGGCCGCCCATGTTCGTTGCAACAACAAAAAAAGGTCTTCTTGCGACTGGATACCCTCCATATTCGGCAGAGCTCTTCTCTGTAGCATATCCCATGCATGCTCAATCGGATTCAAGTCTGGCGACTGAGCAGGCCAGGGCAGGACATTGATGTTAGCTGCGGCGAGAGTCTGTCTTACAACTCTTGCGGTGTGCGGTCGTGCATTATCATGCATTAACTGAAATAAGGGACCGATTTGCACTTGTATAGGAACGATGACGTCTGATACAATCGTCTCAGCATAAATTTGAGCGTTGAGGTTGCCTCTGATCCAAATCAACTCAGTTCTTCCGCCGATCCAAATACCCGCCCATACCATGATGGTTCCACCACTATAAGGATGGACTTCCTGGCAGGATTTTAATCGCTGTTGGCGTCCAGGGGTTCTCCAGTGTCGTATACGTCTTGTATCCGGTCTCATACCAAAACGAGACTCATCAGAAAAGCACACGAAACGCCATTGTTCTTCTGCCCAATTTCTGTGTTCAAGAGCCCATTGATATCGAATCCTACGATTGTGCATTGCTATAGGTGGTACCCGTAGCGGTCTTCGGGAATGAAGGTTCACTTCATGCAAGCGGTTTCTGACTGTTTAGTCGCTAATTAAGTTCCCTGAAGAGTGATGAAGCCTCACGGCTAACATCATGGCGGTTATTGTCGGAGCTCTTCGAGTTAAGATTTGAATGTATCGGTCTTGTCTCCGTGTGGTGCAGCGATACCGTCCTCCATGGCGCTCAGCCACGGTACCAGTGCTTCGGTAACGTGTCCAAAGTCGACTGATAACACTCTGACTTGTATTCAGAGCTAAAGCCACAGTACGTTGCCGGGAACCAGCTTCTATCATTCCCACAGCTCTGAGCATTTCTTCCCTGCTTAAATGACGTCGCCGCTCCATAATAACGTTGGTTTTAATCAGTAGTAGGGAAACAGTAGCACTAATAATGTCTTCAATGCGTTGTATGTTTTTATAGGGAAAATATTGACAGCTGATTTTCATCTTTTACTCGAATTTGATTCACAGTTCCTGATTCAAATTATGAAATGGACCAAAAAGGATCCATATAAATTTATAAAATCATAAATTTATTACAAAGCCACATCTCAATCTCAAGAAATCCGCATAAAATTGCTTGATCCCTAGACACTTTTGATGTGTGTATATATATACATACAGATGGTGCGAAAGAAGTTTCACTTCAGTCGTGTGTTCATAAGCACACTCGTTTTTTTTTTGATGTTGTTCTTTTAAAAATGTGAAACATTTGAATATCGACTTTCAATGCTTTTTGTTCAACTTAGACAAGAACGATGCTGCGAAAATTCGAGTGATTTTTGAAAACAAGTTCTGATGCGGAAGTAACGCGGCAGACACAGCACGCAATATCAATATTGCATTTGGAAAAGGGTTTACTAATGAACGCACCGTGCGATTTTGGTTTAAACGCTTTCGTGATGGAAACTTCGACTTGAAGAACGGGTCACGAGAAAGACCGCCCACACAGGTGAATAACGATGAATTAGGAGAGATGGTGGAAGCCGATCCTAGGTAAACTACTCAGGAATTAGCGGCATGGTATAAAACTACCTTACCCACAATATTGACTCATTTGCCTCAAATGAATAAAATAAAAAAAAAACATGAAAAATGGGTGCCTCATGATTTGACTGCTCTGCAGAAAGAAATGCGTGTTAAAAGTTGTATTGCCTTGTTGAATCGGTACAGAAATGAAGGAATATTGATATGATATCTTTATGATATCATCTTCCGTATTCGTCAGACCTTGCTCCAACGAGCTACCATTTTTTTCGTGATTTGGACAATTATCTAAGTCACAAGAAGTTTTCTTTTCAGGAGGCAGTACAAAATGTTTTCATACAGTTTGTGCAGTCTAGATCCTCTGAGTTCTATACTTTGCAGAGGCATAAATGACCTTTCTATTCGATGGCAGCAATATATAGATCACTAGCTTTCCGCCCGCATGGAATTCGGTTATATCGCGCTTTTTAGATTTCCCTCGGGAATATCATTTTTTTTTTTTCAATAAAAGGTAACCTATGTCCTTTCTCAGGGTCTAAAGATTGTCTGTTCCAAATTTCATCAAACTTAGTTGAGAGGTTTAAGCGGGAAAGCGTAATAGACAGACAGACAGAGAGACAGACAGGCAGAGTTACTTTCAAATTTATAATATTAGTATGGATAAAGGTAACTATTTTGAATAAATTAAATAAATTAGTGAAGTCGTGGTGGCCTAGTGGTTAAAACACCAGCCTCTCAGGTATGAGTGCGCGGGTTCGATTCCAGGTCAGGCAAGTACCAATGTAACTTTTCTAAAGTTATATGTACTTTTTAAGTATATCTTGGACACCAATGACTCAAGGTGAAGGAAAACATCTTGAGGAAACCTGGACTTCAAGTCTGAAATCGCCAACCCGCATTGAGCAAGCGTGGTGATTACGCTCAATCCTTCTCTGTATGAGAGGAGATCTGTGCCCAGCAGTGGGACGATAAAAGGTTGATAATGATGAAATAAATTAGTTAAAAATTAAAATACAAACAATTTTCTGTAGAAATCGGAAATTTCATACTTTAATTTCTTCCTAATAATAGGGGTTCTATTATTAGGAAGATTTATGTAAATTAGTGAAAATATAGCGAGGATTATTGAAGATGTCAGATAATATTTTGCTAACTGGAGGCTTTCGTGGCGTCTGCCGTGTATAACAATAGAAAACATTATTCTCTATGTTAACAAGGTACTTATATTACAGAATTATTATTTTTAAACCTATCCCCAGACTAGGGATTTCTCCTGTATCATAATGCGCCTAAAAAACATAATATATACAAACAGCCAATGAAAATTAAAATTACGAATAAGTAAAGTGGTATAAAATCCCCCCTTTATGGGGGTGGAGACGCGAATATGTAAGTTATAATATACTTTAAACAAAATCAAAAATATTTATAAAAATGTTTGATGAAATGGAAAAGTTTATTTATAAAAAAATATTTAAATTACTGTCGTAAAAAATATCGGCCATTTATTTCGACGGGAAGTAAAAGATATGAATATAATAATAAATTGAAAACGATTACTTTTGTACAGAAATACCTATAATCAAAATATACGAAATTGGTTTGTGTACAATATTGCTTATTTCAATGTTAGTGTTTTTTTTCTCTTTACTCGAATAAAAGCCATCCTTTCAATTTTATGTAGCATAATAGCCCCATATTATATGTAATAAAATTTATTTTAGCTTGCCAATGCATTTCAATATTCCTATAAATTACGTTCGACGAAAAATAACGCTGACGGGTAAAATCGTTTTGTAAGTTATTGGCTCCGTAACATTGCAGAATAAGGCTTCGATGGAGAGAATGGAGGCTGTAATGCTAATAGGTATTACAATAGATGTATTTTTGAACATTATTCTGTTAACTTTATTATTACAATAACTGTACTTCGGTTCATTTTATGAATATGACAAATTGACAATTCTTCTGTATTCATACATTACCTACCTTGTTCACAAACTAAATGAAATTTAAGTTTAGTGAATTTTTTTCTTGATAATCTAATAAGAAAAGGGGAGAAATTGAAATATTGTCTAATTAACATTCCAAAGACAGTTTAGACGAGTTTAAAATCACGATGCCTAAAAATACCTCTATTTACGTCAAGCGTTGACTAATTTAACAAGACTAAATTAATATTTGCCTTCTGTCCCTTTCTTAATGAAATAGCTGTAGTATAATGTACTGAACTTAAATTGAGTTGTGATGTGGTAAAGAAATCGGTTCCATTGACATTTTTTTATTCGTTTGATATGGTAGGTACTCAGAGTTTTGGAATACCTGGATAAGTTTAAGATATTATATAGATATAGTTTAAGATATAGTATAAGGACGAACTGCGAGCCCCTTTTGTTGGGCTTAGTATAACTTTTTATAACAAGATACCCACTGCTTTGCTAGACTTGCCTTACAATGCATTTAAAGCACAAACAAAATCCAAGCTTTGTTCAAAGTCATATTATTCCGTAAATGATTATTTAAATGATAAGAATAGCTGGTCGCTCTGATTAACTCAGGACAATATTTGTGTTCTTTCTCCGGAATTAGCGTACTGACACGTTATATGATTCATATAATTCACTTTTTTTCAATACATAAATATGTAAGCGGTCACGCCCTTTATGCCTGGGGCTTTTATTGAAGTAATAAGTTTTTAGTTATTTACATTTTCATTTAATTATATATATTGTTTTGCTTTGCTGGTATTTTGGCGTGATTACTGGCATATTTTCAATAATTTCATTGTTGTTGTATTTTCTCGTGTTCATCACTGTACATAGTATTGTATAAAGTCATGTGTTTTTTTAAATGAACAGATAGCTGTGCTGCTGGGCAGTTTCTTCCGCCACTTCTTCATCCCAGCGAAAGCACTAGGAAGTGTCGATGGGTAGGCGTTTTGGGGGACTGTTTTATGTAATATTGACGTTCAAAAAGTGCTGATTCTCAGCCTAATTTGAATAAATGACTTTTGATTTTGATATATCCGTCGCTAAACGCAGCATACGAATATTTGCAATTTGAACCTAATGTAAACGTGATAAAACCTAATTTATCTACTAGATATTCTTTAATAATCAGTACAAAGCACATATAGTTCCCATGAATACATTAATACATAGTATAATATACATAAAAAAATAAAAAAAAATCAAGAATCATCAAAGTACTGAGTATGAGAGAATTACATTTCCTCTTTACAATGAGAATTTACGACACAGTTGGCGCAGTGGCTGAACGGATTTACTGCTGCGCTTTCTGTTCGGTTCCCGCACGGAACAAATATTTGTAAGGGCTACAGTTGTTCCACGTCTAGCTGAGTATCTTTTATTTTTCTTTTATTAGTAACTTAGTATTTGTTTGTGAGTTAGATTTTACACTAAGTTCACTTTTAATGTTTTTAGATTTTGTGCCGATTAGTACCAACATAAATATTGCTTAATGTTACAACACTACAATAGAAGATAAGTAGTCAAAGCTTTGTTCATTCTAGTTACCAGCCAGCAAGCTCTCCAATGTCTACACCGTTTGATAATCCTCTGATAATGAAACCCAAAACAATGAAAATTAAAAAATACTTATATTTACAGAAAATAAATATTTTAAAACATGGCGACGACAAAGAAAATTAGTACAAAAAAAAAATGAACAAGTTGGGGGCAGACATGCGTCACGCAAAACGCAAAACGTACATCGCTAAACATAATCCTAAGTCCCTATCCGATATCTAGCGCTGGTTTACAGCGACACCCGGCGTTGATGAGATGACGTCAATCGGAACAAATATATAAATCTCATACTCAATCCACCAACCCAGTAACCGTAATCTCCAAATTACACAACCGTCAGCCATTATAGTCCAGAATTAATTTTCCGCAGACTACCCACAAGTCCTGCTACATAGAATTAATAGAAAACGTTTCACGCACTCACAATACGAAACTTGTTTCAAAAGGATCACGTATACACGTTCCATACAAGTTTTTCGTTATCAACGCTTTGGTAGCCCACATTCTGTTCTTTCGGAGAAAAACTTTATTTTCGATAAAGACTCTCTAACGAGTTCAGAGTTGGCCAATGTTAGTGTTAAGTTAGACGGTTTATTTATCCAAAGGCTTTTCTGATGCCGCAGACGTTGGATTAACGGGCCCTAATGACTTTGATGCTCCTCAATTGGATTAGTTTTGGGTACGTCCGTATATTTTTAGGCGTTAGGCGTGTACGTGGGCTTTAGATTCACAGCTTTGCGCTTTGGTGTATCGTTATCGGCAAAATTAAAATATAGGAGTGAAGAAACAGGTAACTTTAAACGTTAATGAGAAAATTGAAGTACAAATTATTACACTGGGTCTTATATAAAACGTGGCAGAAACATCGACGCGCACCCTGCTACTTAAATTATCCTTTATGAATGTATACCAGTGTTTAAGAGGTTTATTCATAAACGAAGATTAAAGTTAAGTGACGTGCAAACGTCTAAAATCTATGGTTAAAGAGCCCCCCCCCCCCCCCCCCCCCAGACTTTCCTCAGGCCAGAAGCTGGGTACGCCCATGCCTTTTATGTCATATGCTTATTCATGTGTGAATCGTTGGTTACAACTTAAGCGTTCCCTGCTACCCTTTGTTGCTATCTATAGTCTTTATATTCTGGAAGTTTACGAGAAAACGAAACACGTTTTGTTTCTAAAACAACAAATAGATAGCATTCTTTCATATCGCTAATTAAAAACACTAGTTTTTCCAACATAACGTTGAGCTTCGTTCCAAAAAACACACATAATCATCATCAACCTTTTTATCGTCCCACTGCTGGGCACAGGTCTCCCCTCATACAGAGAAGGATTGAGCGTAATCACCACGCCTGCTCAATGCGGGATGGCGATTTAAGACTTAAAGTCCAGGATTCCTCAGGATGTTTTCCTTCATCTTGTAATTCAGATATTGGTGTCCAAGATGTACTTAGAAAGTACATATGTATAACTTAGAAAACTTACATTGGTACTTGCCTACCCTGGAATCGGACACACGCACTCATACTTGAGAGGCTGGTGCTTAAACCACTAGGCCACCACAACTACTAAAAACACAGATATTCATATACAGTTCAAACATACAATATTTTTATGGACACGTCTTAAATATACGGAATTACCCCCATTTTTACGGTGTGCCTTTAAAAATGCAGTACGGGATGGCGGTAATAAAAAGTATGCACCCGTTATCTCATGACATCTAATCTGCATGATGTTACCTCGTAATGCTCCCGGGTATAACCGGAGCGTAATATAAATATGTGTACCGTTATATATGTATGTTATTTTCCATGTTCTTTTTTCATTTATGCAGCTGTTCGGTTTTGCTCCGTCCGTTTTCTGTTTATTTTTGCGATGTAATTGCAATAAGTCGTTTTATAATTTCGATACCTGTATACTGTTTTCTGTTGACAGCTTAGAAAACAATATTGAGAATATTGAGTATGATGAATGTTAGGGCATAATAAAATCCACAAATTCTAATCAGTTTAACACCGGTTTATTAATATAAATGTACACATTAGTTTCTAAGCAGCTAGCGACACAAGACATAATTTTGCGACTGACTGCACACATTGACAATCCTTATTACACCGACAAAATTCATTACACGCTGATACAAACTCATAGATCTTCGTATACCTCAATAGTTTTGAGATTGAGGAAAAAAAGTGCAGCAATTAAAGTATCCACTATATTACTACATAATATAAAATAAAGTCACTTTCTCATTCCCTATGTCCCTTTGTATGATTAAATCTTTAAAAGTACGCAACGGATTGTGATGCAGTTTCTTAATAGATAGAATTATTAAAGGGGCTAAAATTCTAAAATAATAAAATGAAAAATCTAAAAAAAAACATATGATGTAGGTACATTACTATAAAAACTACCAACGAAAATTGTTTTGAATGAGATCTAGTAAGTAAATCTTAAACCGCTTATTACCGCGTAATCTTTCATACAAATAATTCCTTTAATTTCATAAATCAATGGTACGGAACCCTTTGTACGTGAGTCCGACACGCACTTGACCGGTTTTTTAATAGATAGAGTGATTAAAGGGGAAAGTTTATATGTATAATAACATCCATTAAATTGTGGAGAAATACTATTATTTTTGAGGTTTCTAATGTGATGTCGTAAGTAATTAATGTTTTTTCGCGTTGGCAGTGAAATGTGATAAAATCATGATTCATCATAATATAATAATGTACTAAATATTGTACAAATTGAAAATGTCCATAAAAAAAACCGCAATGGTAATGTCTATCTCTTATAGTTTTCCCACAATAGCATTTTTTGTCATTTACTTTTTACGACAAATTCCGGGTAATTTTCTAAGCAATACAGCATTAATTCTTAACCAATTCAATACCTTAAATAAATTGTTGATTTAATATAGATCTATATTCCCTTTACAGTATCTGATTTAAATGAATATTTTCGAAGATATTATAGATTTAAAAATTGCGGGCAGGAGCGGCCAGTAGCGTCGGCAGGAGCGGCGGCGGGCCGTTATATTTTTTATACGTTTACAGTTTTTATATATTTATTTTAACTTTATGCACAAAAATTGCACAATGGCGGACTTAATGCCTTAGACATTTTCTACCAGTTTACCTTGAGGTGATGCAGAGACAAAACATGGTAGGTGCAAACAAATTAAAGTTAAAAGAGAACAAAAAAATATTATAATAAATACATAAATACAAAATATAAACAGAAGAGAGAGATAAAAAAAAATATAGATAGAGAAAAAGAATAAATTATATGTGGGATGAATCTGCCAATTTCTTGCGTAGGTATTCCCGAGATAGATAATAATATCTACCTACACTTGACCGTTACGACAGTCAAAAGCCTGCAAGTGTGATGAAAAACATTAAATTATCAATAGTTAATTACAAACAAACGAACAGAAATTATTATTAATAAACGCAAGATGACGCCGCCTGCCAGCGCGGCCGCGAGCGATGCGTTGATCATATTTTGTTGGACCAACCAGCCCCCTAATCGGCGAACACATTTTTGTCAAATGATTGCGACTGAGTTGGTATCAGTTGGGATCGTTCGGCCCGCCCATTGGTCCATTCGGTCCAAACGATCCCAACTAGTCGCAATCATTTGACAAAAATGTGTTCGCCGATTAGGGGGCAGGTTTAGTTCATACAGAGTGGTGCTGACAATACGACAATAAATGAAAACACGAACAATGCTGATTCATAAGAATAATCCTAAACCGTAGAAAAAAACCTAGCACCAAAAATAAAAAAAAAATAAAATTTCAAACAAACTAAATCGCATAAAATTGCAAACGGAATAGAACATTCTTTAAAAATATTGGTTCACTGACCTCCGATCGGTGACGGAGCGATCCTGTATCGACTTGCTTTTTTATTAAAGTTTTGTACCGCAGGATGCGGCGGTCATTAACCTGTAAGCGCTTCCTTATCAACATGTACATCATGTAGAAAATGTGAAAAATGAAAAATTATTTCCTGTGACTAAACTAATGGACATATTTATATGATATTTTATAGGTAGACTGAGAATTTGTTGAGGTACACAATGTTTAATTGTCAGCTCCACTCTGTTGACTCTTTATACTGGACAGGTGTTTAGGGTTTGGCATATCAAAAAATAACGTTGTATATACTATACAGTATGTTAAGAAAACCCTGTCCGACCCGTGAAGGTGTTGTTAGGTATCGATAACTGATTCTACTAATGCATACAAACCGGGCTAAATTAAAAAAAAAATCCAACTAAAAAAATAAATATGATTTCGCAAAAAGAGGTAACTTAATAAATCTGCGTTATCTACACTACCGCGCGCGGCGGCGGAGGCGGTGGAGGCGGCGGGCGGCAGGGCACGCGGCACGTGGTCGCATCGCTATTCGCTTATAATAATACCGGTGTTGTCACTTTTTAAAAATTACCAAATTTCGGGGAAGTTGGAATTAATTCGCGGGAAAAAAAGATTATTTCAAAATTCATTTGTATTGGTACTATGATGATTACGTAAAATTTTATCTTATATTTGGTCATGTGTTTACCTAACCTTTATTATCCTTATGGGTCGGACAGGGTTTTCTTAACATACTGTATAATAAACATAATTATGTCAGATGTATTCATGAAATCTCAGATAACTTACTTTACATCGCCACTTAATCACTTATCTACTTGAGTATCTTCTAATGTATTTATATTATGTATTCATTTGATACAAGTTGATTTTTGAAACACAATGTTCATAGTAAGTTTTAGGTTACAATGGAATTTGAAATTTGTTAAGTATAACAATCAGTTTATTATTCCATAACTTAATAATATAAGATAAAAACATAATAAGTACCTACTGCCATTGTTCAGTCATCTATCAGTCAATTCAATGTCGCAACAAAGTTATTTTGAACATGAATCTAATTTTAGTTATCTTAGGGACAGATAGATGGCACTTTTTATTTGAGTAGTAAAATTAGAAGTCGGTGTCAAGATTCTCCGACAGTAATATATAGTTTAAGGAAATAAGGTTCAATTTAGTACATTTTATGTATTCAGGGATGGTAGAATAAACATTGGATTTAGTAAACCTATGTTTCATTTTTTATATCAGCGCTTGAGACGTAGGGACCCGTAGTGTCACGCCCTCACTAAGCCCGAGGATTCGCATGACCTACATCTTCAGCAGCAGTTCTTTCTACCAGCTCGCAACATGAGCGAGCACCATCACCCCTAAACCCTCACGAAGCCCGAGGGTTTAACATGGTCCTTCGAGCCGGATGGTAACCTGTGGAAACAGTTTATTATCAGATGCTCGGGCTTCTTGAGAAGCCCGAGGGTTTAAAAGCCATACTGTACAGCAACGCCACTAAACAGCGCATATGAATTCTATACCTAAACAATTCGACTTACGAAAACACGTGTTTCTTATAATTCAATTGTAAACTGTTTCTACATCCAGCTCGTGGCCACAAAATTTTATATGCATCAATAAAATTTTACGTGCGTTTACTACATTAACACGAAATAACGACAGCAGGTGTTATCCTGCGTTATTTACGATTTGCCTGTCTAGACACAATACTCCTTTTACAATGCTAGAAACATCCTATTTATGCACATTGCTCATAAAAATCTGAATTTCAAGATATCTTTATACTTTATTTTATGTAGCTTATCGTCGTAACCTTTCCATTGGAAGATTTTTATAATCCAATTGCCCAGTGGCTAGAGAGGTGCCACGGCGCCCTCACCTTCTGCCTGACGCAGATCCTCACCGGACACAGTTGTTTCGGGAAGTTCCTATTCCGGATAAGGCGGGAGGAAACGCCAGGGTGGAGCATACGGTGGAGGTCTGCCCGGCTTGGATAGAGCGAGCTCTCGCGTCTGACCCTGGTCCAGGCCATGGTTCGGAGCGAGAGCTCATGTCAGGCCGTCACCTTCTTCTACGAAGCTGACAAAGAAGGAGGCGGAGCGCGTGAGGTGCGGGAATCCCAGCGCCTACAACATCGAACTCCCGGCTATCGTAGACGCGGTCCCGCTACCCACTGTTCACTAACAGTAGGCAGTTCGCTGCCCGGTAAGGACCAGGCCCGAGTTGACGTCGTGTTGTGTTTCATGTGCGCCTCAAAGAGATGTCAGGGTCCACGAAGACCAAAGCCTCCTGAGTTAGGGTTGCGGGTTGGTTAAAAAATAAACCGTGGCCCTGGCCGTCGCACAAGCATGTGAAGAAACACGGGTGGGTTTTAGAATATTATAATAGAATAATCAAGTGTTGATTAGTCAATACGATACTACTATGGTCCGATAACATGAGATATGTTATATTCTAATTGAAACCAATGAGCGTAATTTTAGTCACTAGTGTGAGTACCGCATATGAGGTTAGAGCAACTCTCTGGTGGTGTGGGGTGAAGTACACATGTCTACAATGTTTTCCGTGATTCCGTGGCCACTCTCTGGCAGTACCATAACGCAAAATATTGCACACCGCTACTGGACTTATGGCGTGCTTGATCATATTATATACTCTCTGGAGGTGTGGGGTGAAGTACACATGTCTACAATGTTTTCCGTGATTCCGTGCTGGCATAACGCAAAATATTGCACACCGCTGATGGACTTATGTCGTGTTTGATAATAACTATACTTACTTTATCGTATATACTATTGATATTTCATACAACATATGAGTTGGTATATCTTTTTTTTATAATTAAAAGTAGATTTAATTGAATAAAATAAATTGAAATAATGTATACCTACTCCACATACAGGATCTATCTGACATCGTAACGCAAACTTCGCGAAAAGGCTACACCACGTGCCACTAATAAAATTATGATAGTCATTTATGTTAATGAACGGTTACAGAAATAACAATGTTTAAAAAATGTCGGCTCGGCCTTTGAACGTTGCAAGCGTGCTGCCGTGCGGGTTTGTAGGTATGACGTTGATCCCTGATATGAACTCTATTGAATCAGCCGATATGATAGTTTTTCGAGTTTTGTTTTCATTGCGCTTTTTTGTGTAATTAGCGAATTTTTACTTTAAAATCTTATTGGGTTATAAAAGTACAGCAATTATGAACGGCCTAAAGTGAAAAAAACTACATATTATTTTTTTAAATCATGTACATAAAAGCCGACGAAAAATTCCACGACTGGGGTTTCATCATGGGGAATCATGTACTGGATCCATGGTCCTCGTTTGTGCGTCGATGTCAGATACACCCTTTATAACTAATATGTAAACAAAAACAATAATTGTATTCTTCTTGTGCATTTCTGCATAGATTTCCATACATTCTGTCATCGCGGACCATTTGTGCACCGTCTGCTAAGCATATCTTATACAACGTTATTTTTTGTTTATACAATTATTATTTATTATTTATTTTTTATTTGAGTGTCTTCAAGGCTAGTGTGAATAGGCTCTTAATAAACTAGTGCGCTTTACCATCAACGACTGCGTCACTGCTTACCATCAGGCGGGATTGCGGTCAAGCGCTAGTTTATAATTTTAATACAATTTGTTCAGAATAAGCAACTGAATCGATTCCAATCATTTTGACACCATGTTATATTTTCCCAAATACATTTAAAAATTGTCGACGTTAAGTACTAGGCGCGTGAGACAGGACACCACCGCGTCGCGCTACTGCGCAGACGAGGCCGCACGAGTGTGTGTTGACCATATTTTTGTTGAAGCTACCAGGTAAGATAACAAGCTCATAACTGTGGCTTTTCATGATATATTATTGATATTTTTCATACAAATCACCTACTTTTTTATATTTTGGAGGAGGAATCTTCTTAGGTAGAATAAAACTGCGTGTCCGATATGATCTGTGTATTTTGACTTCAAAACCCCTGCTTATATCTACATTTTTTATGGCACAAGTTGCGGTATGACTAATTATTTACAATTATAAAATACAATATTATTACTGCGATCTTTAACACGCGTCGCGTCTCGGAGAGGGGCGCGGGGCGCCGCTGGCCCACGCTGTGAATCTATAAATATAGGTAGACGCGCTGAGTCGTTCCTTTTCGTCGAGGGCCGCCCGCCGTGTCAAGATCTCCGCTGCGCTGCGCCAGCTTCGTGTGTCGTCTTCGCGCCAAGATTCCACTGCGATGTATCCTTCGTGTGCAGTCTTCGTGTAGATATCTCCGCTGCGATGTAACCTTCGTGTGCAGTCTTCGCGTACAGATCTCCGCTGCGATATATCAACTCCGTGTGTCAAAAACGTACTTACGAGTGATGTCGTTGAACCCACGCAACGCATCACGTATCATATTCCTTTGACAGTAAACGCCTTTTTCAAGGCGGCCTCTTGTTCCTTTCAACAGATGTGTCAAACGTATAGCGTCTCTCTCGAGACGGCGTTGTTCGATTATTCCTGAATGGATGTTGTCAAAACGTATTGGTAATAAGGTGTTGTTGGTATTCCTTGGTAACTGGTAACTGTTTGGAGGTAACTGGTAACTGTTTGAAGGTAACTGTTTGGAGGTACGGTAATTCTATGAGTGCTGTATGTGTGTTCCTACAGCATCCCCCTCTTAAGCGAATCGTACATTTTTTTTAACGTGATGAAATGAGAACACGTAGCCAAGTCTTTGTACACGAAAATCTTTCTGTTGTTGCTATGTGACTTGCTGTTTGGAGATAGTGTCGACATTGTTTCGGTCAGCTGACGGGCGAATTCTGCGTCGTCGTTTTTTGGCTGTGTAGGCGTGAAAAAATCTGACGGTATTCTTAATGTTGACCCGTATGTCATGAGAGCTGGGCTGACTTGCGTATCTTCACGTAAAACTGTTCTTAAACCGAGGAGTACGGTCGCTAGTTCCTCGCTCCAGTGTACGCCGGCGTTTCGCGCCATAAGTGCGGATTTCAAGGTTCGATGCCATCGTTCGACTTGACCGTTTGCTTGAGGGTGAAATGCGGTGGTTCGAATCCGTGTTATGCCAAATTTCTTCATCAGTGCGTTGAATAATGACGACTCGAACTGTCTGCCTTGATCCGTTGTCACACGTAAGGGGCAGCCAAATCGCGCTATCCATCCCTCGTAAATTGCCTTGGCAACAGTGTCGGCGGTGATGTCACGAGTAGGTATTGCTTCGGGCCATTTAGTGCAACGGTCGACCATCGTGACTAGGTATCTATAGTCATTAGACGGCGGAAGTGGTCCGACAATGTCTACGTGAATATGTTCGAAACGCGCTGATTTTTGAAACTCGCCGAGCGGGCTGATAACATGTCGCTGGATTTTCCCGCGCTGGCATCCGATGCATGACCTTGTCCACATACCGACTTCTTTATTCATATTCGGCCAAAAGAATTTAGTGACAATAATCTTTCTTGTCGTACGTACACCTGGGTGACTAAGTTCGTGTTGTGCTTTGAATGCTACAAAACGATAAGACGCTGGTAGGTACGGGCGTAAGTTGCCTGTTGATGTTTCGCATATGATAGGTCGTTGACCTCCGGGCAATGTGATTTCTGCAAACTTCAGATTCGGGTTGGTCATGCTGATCTTGAGTTCGTCGTCGTTCTCTTGGTCTTTAGCGAGTTGATTGTAGTCGATCGTAGATTGCGACAAGTCGATTTCTTCTATACGAGATAGGGCGTCGGCCGCTTCGTTATTATTACCGTGAACGTATTGAATTTTCGAGCAAAACTGACTTATGTAATGTAGTTGACGCTCTCTTCTCGGTGTATCGCTGGTACTTGGCGATCTTGTTAGTGCATACGTTAATGGCTTATGGTCGGTGAATATTGTTACGTCGTTGCCTTCTATCAGCCGACGTAGGTGCTTAATTGAGGTGAACATTGCCAATAATTCGCGATCATATACGCTATATTTTCTTTGCGTATCACTCAATGTTTTTGAATAGAATGCCAGTGGTTTCCATACGCCATCGACCTTTTATTCTAATACAGCGCCAATGCTAGTGTTTGACGCGTCTGTGTATAGACGTAATATTGCGTTGGGAATCGGGTGCGTAAGTGTTGTGGCCTTGAGAATGCTTTGTCGGCATTTCTCAAAAGCTTGCTCGCTTTCTGGTGTCCATTGTATCGGAGTTTTATCATTTTTCTTGCTGTTGTGTAGGTACTTGTTTAATTCATGCTGATGTTCGGCTTGATGTGGTAAACAGCTGCGATAAAAGTTAATCATGCCTAAAAATCTTCTTAGTTCTTGTACTGTCTGTGGTTTCGGGTAATTGACTATTGCTTGTATACGTTCTTGCGTGGGATTGATACCATTTGCTGATACTTGATAACCGAGGAACTCTATGTTTTCTTTATCAAACTCGCACTTGTCGATGTTAAGACTGACGCCGTAGGTATTTAGGCGTTCGAGTACTATTTGTAAGTGCTGGCGATGTTCTTCCTGGTTATTTGAATAGACAAGTAGATCGTCGACGAAACAAAATACGATGTTGTCCAGTCCTCGTAAAACTTCATGCATGAAACGTTGAAATGTTTGGCCTGAGTTGCGTAATCCAAACGTCATGCAGTTGAATTCAAATAGGCCGAAAGGTGTTATAATTGCGGTCTTCTGTGCGTCTTGTGCAGCTATAGGAATCCAAAAGTATGCCATTTTCAGGTCCAACTTTGAAAATATTTTCTTGCCGTGTAACTGGTACGTAAAATCCTGAATACGTGGAATGGGATATCTGTCAGGTACGGTGACTGCATTTAGTCTCCGGTAGTCTCCACATACACGAAGTGACCCATCCTTTTTCTTGACGACGTGGAGAGGACTTGCCCACGGACTTTTTGACGGCTTGCATATATGTGTGTTCCTACAATATCTTATAATCAGCAACATATTATTAGTATTAGTTGGAATTATTTCGAAACATATTTCTTATTTATTGCCCTATATGTTCTAAAATTGCATCTGCTAATCAAAGCCGATAACGCAATGGATGTTGTTGAACTGTCAAAAATGGAACCCATTGATACTGATAATGTGTTACTCAATTACCCTGCTGGAGCTTGACCGCGATCACGCCTTTTGGTAAGCAGTGATGCAATCGTTGAAGGTACAGCGCTCTAGCTTAATAAGAGTCAATTCACTCCAGCCTTGAAGACACTCAAATAAAAAATAAATAATAATTAATAAATAATAATTGTAATCGGACGGTAAGACTGTCTCAGGAAAATTATTGCCAAGTAAATATTAATAATTTAATTAAAAAAAAACAGTTAACCTTGACACAAAAGGTGTGCATAGTCTGTTGCGGTTGTAAGTCAGATATGCATGGCTTTATCAAGGATGATGGCCAGACGCACTAATTAATTAAACCGCAGACTAGAACAGCCGGTATCTGCGGTCTAACACTATAACCATCGCTTCATATCATGACAGATGTGCAATGTACTATGCATCTATGTTATGTAGGTTCCTATTAAGATAGGGGGATGATTCGATTTGAGGCATATATGGAATGAATACTATAACGTTCGAATAGCAAGCCCGCATTGAGCAAGTGTGATGATTACGCTCAATCTTCCTATGTATGAGAGGAGACCTGTGCCTAGCATTGGGACGATAAAAAAAAAGTTGATGATAAAGACTGTAACGTTTGTCCGCTAAGGTAACGTTATATAGTGCAGTTTGGCAATGGCTAACTCTAAATAGTAATGGCTAATTCGAATAGTCGTGAAACAAGTTTAACAAATAGGTTAAACGTATTTGCATGTACGGAACATACGCTAATACGCCCTTCAGCTGCGCGCAGAACGGAAGAAGTCATTTGATGTTTTCCTACCCAAAAATGGTGTACCTGTATATTGCATAGTTCTTAATGTCTTCTTCTTCTTCTTCTCAGCCTATAGAGGTGCACTGCTGGACAAAGGCCTCCCCCAGAGCTTTCCATGATTACCAGTATTGTGCAGCTGCATCCATCGCCTTCCCGCGACCTTCACCAGGTCATCAGTCCACCTTAATGGGGGAAGAGGCAGCGTAGGGAGGCCTACGCTGCGTCTTCAGCCGTCACTCCAGAACCTTACTGGCCTATCCGACTCGAAGAGCTAACTTGGTGGCTTTGGTTCTTCTGTGGATTTGTCGTGTTTTCAATATATTAATTGAATGTATGATTTCACTAGAGAAAAGCAATAAAGGAAGATGATGAATTAAGAGATTTAAGAAAGATGATTTTAGATTGTATTTCTTTCTTGTACATCGGCGCTGCACAATATAACAGTTTATTTAATATAATACACTTTTATTATACTAAATATACTCTTGTATTGTGCAACGCTGAAGTCCTCCTTTATATCACCTAGTCTGCCTTTAGGAAAAATACCTTTCGCAACACATTTTTTTTTTTTTTTACGGACAAATCACACAGATTGAGCTAGCCCCAAAGTAAGTTCGAGACTTGTGTTATGGGATACTAACTCAACGATACTATATTTTATAATAGATACATATATAGATAAACATCCAAGACCCAGGCCAATCAGGAAAAGATCGTTTCCCATCATGACCTGGCCGGGGATCGAACCCGGGGCCTCCACGTCGCAGTCAGGCGTGTTGACCGCTGCGCCACGGAGACCGACAACACATTAACTACACTTGCATTATGCGAAATGTATAAATATAAGTTACTTAGTTGTGTATTGTTACTTAGTATTATTACTTTAATTTCAACTTTGTAAAGTTAATCCATCAGCTTTACGACTTATGCTTTCTTAGGTATAAGACATGAGAGTAAAAAAACTCAGTTGACAAATATAAGATATGAAAATAGTAGGTATCTACTTATTATGATACGAGTTTGGTTTCCACATTTAGTTCTTCAAGTGGACCATTTTGAATAAGCCATGGCATCCGTCGGTGGTTATAAAACCCGTCCACCTCTCTCCAGAAGTTTACTAAGTCTGTGTAAGATCACGGTATCCGGAAAGTTTCTGACCTAATCTGGGTGATACCAGAGCTCAAAGAGCAATAGCTTCATTACTCTCCATGCAAGCTATGAACCGATACCGGTTAAAGACTTGCGTACGATAGGCATAAGCGCGAACACTTTTTTTGTACGAGGAGCACGGGAAGGGATCGGAACCTTACGACGACGACCCTCAGCTCTGCAAGGCAGTTGTGGAACTCGGCGAGAATTCGGCTCGGGGCGAAGTATTATTTTCCTTTTTTAAAAAAAACGTGCGTTTACAAATATAGAAACTCGCATACACAAACAGCCAGACCCGGAACAACTATTTGTAGGCCACACAAATATTTGTTCCATGCTAGAATCGAACCCGCGACACGCAGCAGTCGATCGCTCCGCCACTGCACCAACTGTGTCGTCATCTTCATCAGACCCCCACCACGACTATTTCCCCGAACCGTGCTGCTACGCAACCCCGTCCTCCCTTGACCGCCTTGAGGAAGGGGGTACCGGGGCGGCCGACGAAATTAAGGCCGCTGAGCTGTTCAGGTCCTCCACCCAGTCATTCCTGGGCGGGACGAAGTATGGCTGAACGATCACAGCGTTGGTAATCGACTACTGCACCATGCTCTGGAGCAACAGCAACAGGAACAGTGTAGCCTGAAGTGTTTATTTAGCAAGCCTCGGTGGTAGGCCATAACATCGGCCGCCGGCAGAAGTTACCACCCACCAGACAAAGTCTTGCCGCCAAGCGATTTGTCGTGTTCCGGCATAATGTCTGGTGAAGCCGTACGGAGGACGGGTCTGAGCAGTTGTGTTGCGATGTGTGCCGGGTACGATGAGCCTAATATTGTTGTGTTGGGAGTTTGGTTGTGGAGGGTCTTCAGATCAATCTCCCTTTGGCGCAACATCGTTGGTCGTGTTGTTGGGTTTAACATTGCATCACCTCGCTCAACTGCCGTCTTCCTTCCTATTCGCTCAGTTTTCTGAGTGAATAGGCTCTTATTAAACTAGCGCTCTTTACCATCAACGACCGCATCGCTGCTTACCATCGGGCGGCATTGCGGTCAAGCACTAGTTTATAATTATTAAAAAAAGCAGGCTCTTGTGATGGTTCCCATCACCAGTCGCAGGCCTTTATAAGATTTATTGAAATTATATGTTATTTGTCAACAATGCCTTTTAATTTATTGACAACATTGAGGCTCAGGACCACCACCAGGGCTTTTTAAAGGCAACATAAATAGGTAAAACAACATTTTTTTTTAAGTAGGTATGTTATAATAGCATGTCTAAACATTGATAAACTTAGTAATAGCTTTGAATTCTAATAGGCTTCGAAATATTTAATTTCTAATTAATTTTTGCCTCGGCATCCCTGCATTTGAAGGTAGATTGTTTGATCCACAAACAGAGCCCTCCATCAATTTGCCTAATTAATAATAATTTCTAATTAATTATTTAGCGAGTAGTGTCCTGTGGCACCATTGGCAGGCCTTTATTAGTTTTTCTTTGTAAACAATGACTATTAATTTACCTGAAAAAAAATGTTGTCAAAATCTACTAAACTTTTAAAGGCAACATAAATACGTAAATCAAGAATTTTATTGACAGTTTGTGATAATTAATGATAATTTCACTTCGGCATCACTGCATTGGAAGGTAGAGTAATCAAATAGAGCGCTCGAACAATTTGCCAAATTAATAATAATTGCCATTAGCTTTTGTCGCAGATTACCCAGAATTGGACCTAACTGTTTGTCCTATTAAGTGGATACTCAGACTAACTACAAATTGTTATTGTATTTCATTTTTAGTAACAGATATTTTGGAGATGTGTAGTATTCTTGGTCCAAAACATGAAGTTTATTTAAAGTTGTTAAAACAAAATTCACCTGTACTATTTGTTAAGAACTGTTCAACTTCGACAAAATAAATTGAGTATAAATTTTTTAAATAAATAGAATATAGATGTTTAGAAATTAAAAAAATTGTTTTTATTGTACAGTTTGTAATAAAAATATATATACGTTTGTGTATCCTGCTCTATTACAGTCAAAAATGATGCTGAATTAATTATAAACAACTTACATACAAACTGTCTTATTTAAATGAACTTATTTCAACTATATATATATATATCTTCTGAATTGGTGAGGCTGTTAATTATATATGTATATTATTTAGTTTTTAAAATTACTATTTTAAACCTTTTTGAATCAAATGTCAGTACCTGAAAAGGTGTGATTTTAATATAAATCTACCAAATTTGAAATATTTCATAATCCGATTATACGTTTTGGCAGCAGGGTATTCTTTTTTATTTTTCCGGTTAAAATGGCTCCTGCCAAAATACGTAGCGGTATGACCTATTTTCTAGCGATTTCCGTTATTTAGTTGTTGTGTTAGTGTTTCTTTTTGTTCTATTACTGTTATTAACACGGGTTGTTGAGATTTTATATTAAAATATATTCTATTAAAAAGAGAATAATTCATCCCGAAAATTAAATGTTGTACACGCTGCTTCTGTCGACTTCTTTTGTCTTAAGCGACACACCTGCGGAACATACAGCGCTGAAAGTTCGGCTAAATACGCTCGTAGTGTATTTCAAATACTTTATGACACATCAGCCGCAATTACGCCGCTTTCGGCGTAGGACCTAACCTTCCTTCGGGCCGAGCAATGCTTTGCGCGACCGAAAGTTCGGCTGGCGTAGCTGAATGTTCGGCGTGTGTTGTGCATCGCGTGCGTATCTGTAACGAAGAGCGGCAACGTCTTCTAAGCCCTCTATAATAGCTACTATTCTAATGAAATCCATTTTTCTAGGCATTTCAGGTACGTCAGGTAAAATCCGCACAAAAATTGCGCCACCTAGTCTACTTCCTGATATAAAATGTTCACTATGGTACCATGAACATGAGGCTACCCGAGCTAGTACTACTCTTCGAGTTCACTCGATTAATGGTAGCTACCTGGTGAAACAACTCTGGGATCGATGTAATTTCTTCTTTTATACATTCATTCATAAACCTTACCTAGGATTATTACTTTATTTATTAGTCATTCGAAGCTATACTGTGACGCTTGTTTACCCCCAATTTTTTCATGTTCTTTAGTTGCCATTTTAGTCGTAAATTAATGTATTTTCTTTCCTTCTTATATACTTCTATATAGGTCTAAATAATATTAGTAAGTTATCTCCAATGCAAGTTAGTACCTATATTGTGAAGTGTGTAATTATGAACCAATTATAAAATATTTATGAAAAATCAGCTATTCTTTGTATTTTTTTTTTTAATAAATAATTATAAACTAGCGCTTGACCGCAATCCCGCCTGATGGTAAGCAGTGATGCGATCGTTGATGGTAAAGCGCGCTAGTTTATTAAGAGCCTATTCACTCAGAAAAACTGAGCGAATAGGAAGGAAGACGGCAGTTGAGCGAGGTGATACAATGTTAAACCCAACAGCACGACCAACAATGCTGCGCCAAAGGGAGATTGATCTGGAGAACCTCCACGACAAAACACCCAACACAACAACATTTGGCGCATCGTACCCGGCACACATCGCAACACAACTGCTCAGACCCGTCCTCCGTACGGCTTCACCAGACATCATGCCGGAACACGACAAATCGCTTGGCGGCAAGACTTTGTCTGGTGGGTGGTAACTTCTGCCGGCGCCGATGTTATGGCCTACCACGAATATAAAGAACAGCTGATCGAGCAACAGTGGCTTAGTGGTATTCAATATGGTATCCAATATCCAGTAGGAAACCTAATAGGCACCTTACTTTGTGTTTGAATTTTTTCATCACGCGGCATGCCGGGACAGCTCCAGGACATGCTGGAGCTAAAAACTCACACTCCCTCTCACAGAGAGGTGACCTGAGTCCCAACAATGGGAACAGTGGGAATATTATAAGCTGATTATGTACATGCTCAAAATCCATATATCGGAAACAACTAATGTGTGCATAAGCCAGTGTACGCGAATAAAACTTATATGATATTTCCACAATGTAAATATTAATAGAACGTAAATATTTGACGACCTCCCTGGCGCAGCGGTCAAAACGCCTGCCTGCGACATGGAAGCCCCGGGTTCGATCCCCGGCCAGGTCATGATGGAAAATGATCTTTTCCTGATTGGTCTGGGTCTTGGATGTTTATCTATATATGTATCTATTATAAATATAGTATCGTTGAGTTAGTATCCCGTAACACAAGTCTCGAACTTACTTTGGGGCTAGCTCAATCTGTGTGATTTGTCCGTAAAAAAAAAAAATAAAAAAAAAAACAGGCACATTTTGAAGAGAAATGACTAGGTTATCTGTAACAAAAATAAGTAATATTTTATTCTTTAATTTAAAAAAAAAAAATAGTTATAATTTAATAAATAAAATATTTAAATGACAATATTACTAATAAAGATCTTCTATTGAGGGCATGAAATTATCTGGTACTTGTGAATTGTCTACTTCTCTTTTCCTAAATGCTGGAGCCGAGAAATGTGCTTTCATTGTAGTCGCGCCAGTCTTATTAGATTCCTTTTCTTTCTTTGATTTCTTATTTTTCTTATTAAGCTTTCTCTTTGCAACGGTTAGAAATGATTCGCCTTCTGGTGTATTGCAAGGGAAAGATTTCTTGACGCTGAATACTTGGCAAGTCGACACTTGAGTATCGTTTTGTTGGTCTGAACCCCCTAACATATTTGTTTCTTTAACTTTTAGGGCAAACACATCACCGTCGACATTATATTTAGTTACTGTAATCGCCTTGGTCTTTTTGGGTTTGGTCCTTTTGATTTTATTGGTAGTGGTCTTTTCAGTCGTACTCTTGTCTGCGTTTCTCTTATTCCGATTCCTTTTAGACTTGAGATGCAAGACTTGTTCGTGTAGTTCGTCAGGATTTCGTAAGGTTTTAATGATGTTATTATGAGTTTTGTATGCTTTGATAGCTCGTTCCATACAGTCGATGCATTTTCTACAACTCACGTCCATAAACACCATTTGTAGGTCACTGACCATGTTCACGAGCGGTGGTCCATTGATGTTCAGAAGAACCTTCTTTTGCATGGGCATTTGATGGAATATCATTGAGGTATTGAATTTCACATCTGTGTTCGGACTGGACTCACCTGGAAATAATAGTAAATTGTAAAGGTACAAGTTTGTAAGCGATTGCAAATAGCAGCAACAGCAGACGTGTTACAGCGACTCCACTAGCTTCCACGTGACATGTGGATATATAGCTACGGATAGTACTACATCTGTCGCACTAAACAAACGAAAAAATCCACTCTATTACTTTCACAGCAGGAGTATTACAACTAAAACGATTTTCGTCAACGCAACAAAATTATTGAAAAAATGAATAAAGACAAACTCAATTCAAGTTAGATGGTTTAAAGAAACAAAAAGGTATTTCCACAAATCTTAGCGACTCACCGAACGCGTAGGACAAGTGTGCGACGAGCGCGCAATACAACAGAGAACTCATTAGTTCCATTTGTGCTCTCGCTGTGAAGGTGTCTTGGCTCCTGCAGGCAATCTTCTTACTAAAGTGCGCTAACAAGCTTCGTTACAGTGCGGAGTTTTACAAAACGCGCAGTGTACGTATTGCTCACGGTCCGCTCGACGCTTCTAGGCACTCCTGCTAAATTGTTTTCAAGTGTTCAAGTTTACATGGTCCATAACAATTAAAATGTTTGTTTATATTTATCTTATCATTAGAAAAAAAAAATAACAGATTTCAAAACAAATAACAAAGATTTAGTAGCTCTAAAAAATTTTTTTTTCAGAATACTAAAATCTAAAAAAAAAATATGATCTTACCAAAAATCTCAAATCTGCTTCCATAGATTTCGTCCCATCTCAAAAATCACACTGCTCAGATAAGCTGTCGGAATAAACAAATCGAAGAAAGATTTACTTTCAACTGAACAACGTGTTGGATTCTGGGAAACAGCAGAAATAATGCGGTAGTGAAGTGAAAAATCTTACTTATATCCTTGTTGATCACGTGACACGTACCTGATGATCAAGATCCATTGTTTACTCGCTGTTTACACTCGGCCGACCTGACGACGGTCGACAATTGAATGTTTGCTCCACAGGCTTCATTCTAAGCCATTGTGATCACGTCGATATGTTTATGTTGCTCCAATAACCGGATACTCGCATCCGTGCGGTTGATTCCATTCAATCTCAACTTCACAAACTCGACTTCGCTGTTGACCTTTGTTTTGAGTGTTTTGTAGCTTTGTAATGAAAACTGTCTCTGTTATGATTTCGAGACAGACATGTGTTAATTTATAATATTTTTATCATTATTTTATAACAAGGTCTGTAGAGAAACATTCAAGGTTTTACTTTCGCAAAACACACAGACATCATCATCATCATCTCAGCGTATAATCCCGGTTGCATGCGCGGCTTCCGCGTTGGAGCTCAGGGTCCGCTTTCCTACACTTACTCCTCCATTTCGCACGATCTCTGGCCTCCCGTGGCGTGAGATTGTTGACACGAATGTCATCTCTTACGACGTCAAGCCAGCACTTATTTGGTCTACCTCGCTTGTTCCGGCCCGGCGGAGGCGCCATGGCAAGACATTTGTTACCCACGTAGCATTACCGGTTTTCGTAAGACGTGACCGTACCAGCGTAGGCGACCCTCTTGCAGTTTGTCTGCTATGTCACGGACACGAAGACCGTCAGGGATGCGGGAGTTCCTGATGCGGTCTTTCCGCGTAACTCCACACATCCACCGCAGCATATTCATCTCCGTGACACGCAGCCCCTGTTTGTGTCGCTCAAGCACAGATCACGCCTCCCAGCCATACAGAAGAACAGGTCTAATGATGGTCTTATAGACCTGTCCTGCAAAACACATATGAGTATTTGCGATGTTTATCCGACAACTCAGAGGGCCGTAAGATTGAAGCTTGAGTTTAAAATTATTCTACTAAAGACCAGACTGATTTAAAGTGCTGTGTACACTTACCGACTGTAACATCACAATTGACGATATGCATGTGCATATAACAGTTATTGAATTGGTAACTATGTATATATAAAGAAAATATAAAACTTGAATACAGTTTGCTCAAAATAAGCAACTGAAACGATTCTAATAATTTTTACACCTTGTTATATTTGTTCCCAAATATATTTAAAAAATGTTGCAGTGTGGTTTCCGAGCGCATAATACAGTTCACAGCGGATCACAGTATCCTAGGGATCCCGCCGAGTCGCGTCGCTGCAGGCGCGAGCGGGTGAGCGGCGCGTTGACCATATTTTTGTAGCGACACCTAGGTAATATAACAAGCTCATAACTTTGTGATTATTCTTGATATCTTTTTGAAATTTTGTACATAAATTCTTTAAATACTGGACACTTGTTTCAGGTTTCGCAAATACAAAAAAAAAAAATATTACTTAATTATTATTTATAAAAAATAATTTTAAATTTAACCAATCAAGATTCGTTGAGTAGCGTATCTCGAAATCTGATTGCAATATATATACATATATTAAGAGCGTTTCCTCACTCTAACAATTTCTCTTGTATCGTGGGTGTGGGTGTGGGTGCGTTTACCTACGTTCAAACTAACATACATAATAAGACCCAGACCCGGAACAAATACTTGTAGGTAATACATACAGAGTGGTGCTGACAATACGACAATAAATTAAACATCGTGTACCTCAACACAGTCTCAGTCTACATAAAAAATCATATAAACGTGTCCATTAGTTTAGTCACAGGAAATTATTTTTCATTTTTCACATTTTCTACATGATGTACATGTTGATAAGGGTGTGCTTACAGGTTAATGACCGCCGCATCCTGCAGTACCAAACTTTAATAATAATGGCGCAAAAAATGCTAATCGATACAGGATCGCGCTGTCGTCGATCGGAGGTCAGTGAACAATTTCTTAACAAATTTTTTAAAGGATATTCAATTCCGTTTGCAATTTTATGCGATTTAGTTTGTTTGAAATTTTATTTTTTTTATTTTTGATGCTAGGTTTTTTTCTATGGTTTAGGATTATTCCTATGAACCAGCATTGTTAGTGTTTTCATTTATTGTCGTATTGTCAACACCACTCTGTATATTTGCGCCATCCAGGAATTGAATCTGCGACATGCAGTGCACTGCACCAACCGTGCTGTCAAAACGTGTGTTAGCACACGTTAACGTTGCGAATTACGTATTGTGTCTGCCACAATTAAAATGCTAATACAAAAATGAATAAATTATTTAAAGGTCTCCCGTCCCCATATTACTTCTTTTATATTTATTTCTCAATTAGCAAAGCCGGGGGCAAAAATCATAACGCACACAAAATCGAGTGCAAACATTTTCAGACATTCACAGCAAACGTTCACGTTCAGTTTGGTTCAAATAAAATTACCATAAAATATTATGGTAAAGTGTAGCCGAGCATAAAACCGGGGGCAAACAACTTTTTTGTAACTTATCTCGTTACTCACAAAGATGTGACTTTTATGACGCAAACGGACTTTCAGGTTATTTGTATGCTACAAATATCGCAGATTTGTTCCTATGTTCTGTGCAAATGTTAAGATAAGACTTTTTATGGTGCAGATTTCTATCGAGATTTGTTTATTTTATTTCGGGATCGAGTTTTACGCGATCGTAAATAGGTGGTACCTGATTGTTTTGAAGAGACGGGTTCAGAATATTGATGATGTCATTGTAACAGAGTGTTTTAAAATATTTATATACATATATACATTTTATACTTCAGGAGGGTTGTTCTTTAGTTTCCTCGTACATCCAATGCTGCAAACATGCGTTGCAATGTTGTTATTAGGCTTTTCCATAAGGATATGGGATACTTTTTATCTCAATATTCTGAGGCTTGGGATCGTAATTTATGAGGATAAAATAACGGAACGCTGCTTGTTACTGCCATAATAGGGTATTTGACTAAAAAAAAAACGAATTAGTCCGTCAGTCAGATTTCCAAAAAATACTAGACACGTATTTTTCCTTTTTTCATATAAACAAAAAATGAAGACGACACAGTGCGTTGAAAACTCGTGTAACGTCACTGTACGTTTCACTTTTTTGCGCGCAATCGCGTCACCAGCCACCACTCCTGATCTTTCATGCCTTTTATATTTGTAATTTTTTATTGATTTGATAAAACAAAATAAACGTATGCAATATTTTTCTATAATCTGAATGACGGACTAAATAGAATCAAATTTTTTATCCATGAAACATCCCTATTATGTCTGTAATTTCTAAAATTTTCATAAAAGCGGCCAAGGGCTCATCGAGCTTATACACCGTTCCGTACCACCGATCAAAATTTAACATAAACAAATAAAGGCGCCGAAAAACACATTTTTCTTATAAAATTAAATTAATAACTAGAATTGTCTCCCCTTTTAGTATTGTGTATATCACAATTATACAATATGTAAAGAAACTCTTGTCCGATCCGTGTAGGTATTGTTAGGTATCGATAACCGAGTCTACTCAACTAATGCCAACAAAGCCGAGCTAAACATAAAAAAAAACCTCTAAAAATAGCAAAAAGAGGTAAAATGTGCGGGCGAAGGGGGGCAGGGGACGCGGCACGCGGTCGCATCGCTATTCGCTCATAATAATACCGTCAAAAATGGTGTTCTAACTTTAAAAAAAAAATACCAAATATTAGTATTTTCGAAGTTGGAATTAATTCGCGGAAAAAATTATTATTTCAAAATTCATTAGTATTGTTACAATGATGATTATGTAAAATTTCATATTTTATTTGTTCATGTGTTTACCTAACCTTTATTATCCTTATGGGTCGAACGGGGTTTTCTTTACATATTGTATATTATGGTAATATTTGATATGTATGTGTATAGTATAGCCTGGAGGGTTACTAAGACGTGTTAAAACAATCATGGTTCCAGTGTCAAACAAAGATGGAGATATACAGGTTAAATAGCGTTATCCCTTTTTCACAGCGATTTAATGATGGTTTTGTAGGCGCCCCAGTACAGCGCGTACATCTACCGCGCATTTGTCACGGCTTATTCAACAAACAAGGTCGGCTTACAACACAAGTAAAATCAATCTCCGATCACATTCTAGTAAATCTACGGGACTTACCTGGGACTCAGTGTGCCCCGTCGAGAAGTGAAGTCCGGCGAGGTCGACGCGCGCGCCGACCTTAAAATGACGTCCGATGTCTTCAAATTCGCTGACTGTCCCATACCAGTCTGCACACCAAGTTCCCTTAACAGGCACCAAAGCTCACCAACGTAGGAAGTTATTTAGCAGCGTCAATCACGCCCGACAAAGATCGCCAATGAAACCACGTTTCCGATTCAAATTCAACTCAATTTACAGACGGCACTGTTACGTTTTATAGTTCAAGTAAACACTTCAAAACCCGGGCAACAATCGCGACAAACTATACAAGACGCGCCGGTGGTATATCTAATTTCCCGAAAATCATTCGACCGAACATGCGACGCACGCGATGATTATTCGTCAAGAGGTTCAAGCAACGGCCCCGTACGCGGCGGGGTCTATACACGTTGTTATTTTCAAGCAACGACCGCTGCCGGCGCGGTTCCAAAAACGTTGTTATATCTCAAGTTCAAGCAACGGACCTTCTCCCGGCGAGGTCGCAAGACGTTGTGACGTAATGGCGGCCACGCGTCGCCATAGGCAATACTAAATGCGCTAGCCCGTTCCGATCGGGCATCTATCACTCGACTAACTAACAATCGGACCCGATCGATAAAACTAGCGCGAACATCCCCGCCCCGGACAGTAACAAACGGTCCGACAATCAATCTAAGGGCAGGCGAGAGAGTGTGGCGATCGCGCGCTTCAAGACAGAGTCCCCCACCAGGACCTCGGCAAACCTGGGAACACCATCCGACCCCGGATATAATTTAACAATGCGTCCACGACGCCATCGGAGGGGTGGCAGGTTTGGGTCCTTTAACAAAACGAGGTCTCCGACCCTTGGTGGGTTCGTCTTGTCTGACCACTTAACGCGCTGTTGTAAAATGTGCAAATACTCCAGATGCCAACGGCGCCAAAAAACTCTGCGTAAGCTGTTGAAGCAATTCAAATCGCGAGAGCCATCCGGAGTTAATGTCCAAACAAGGAGATTCAGGCAGGGCGTTAAGTGGTCTACCTATCAAGAAATGGCCCGGCGTGAGGGCCTCCAAAACATTCGCGTCGGATGACAAAGGGCATAACGGACGCGAGTTGAGGACCGCCTCAACCTTACAAAATACGGTCGCGAGCTCCTCAAAGTTAGGATACTATCTCCAATAACGCGACGAAGGTGAGTTTTCGCGGCCTTTACAATTGTTTCAAATATACCTCCCCAGTGGGGGCAGGACGGCGGTGAGTACTGCCATCGTACCCCTCTGCGGGAGAGTGTGGATCCGATCACAACATTATGTTTATCTAAAAATTCACAAACTTCCCTCAAATAACGATCGGTACCCTTAAAGTTGGTCCCACAGTCGGATCGAATTAAGGACGGCAGTCCGCGACGCGAAACAAATCTGCCAAGAGCAGCGACGAACGCCTCTGTCGTGAGAGCACTAACCACCTCGAGGTGGACCGCTTTAGTAGCTAAACTCACAAAAACGCACAAGTAAGCCTTCTCGGTCTTAGCGTTACGGAGACGCGAAGCTTTTACAATGAATGGTCCCGCAAAATCCGTACCAACTCCAGCAAAGGGCATCGATTCGGTGACTCGATCGGCAGGCAAATCCCCCATTTGGGGCTGCACGATGTCCGCCTTCAAGCGGTAGCACGGGAGACAACGAAAGATAACATATCGGATCACTCTCCGCGCAGACAAAATCCAAAATTCCCGTTGGAGGATCGCAGTAAGAGCGTTGCATCCGGCATGTGCATTTTTCACATGGCGGTCTGCGATAAACAACTTCACCAAGGGGCCGTTCTTGGGGAGCAACAATGGATGACGAGCCCCATAGGGGAGCTTAGCATTTCTAAGCCGACCTCCGACACGCATCAAACCCTGATCATCCAAGAAGGGATTCAAACGCCCTAAGGGTCCCTTCAGATTGGATGTGCGTTGGCGGAGGGTTTTCAACTCCGATGCAAATTCACTCTCTTGAATTATCCGCACCCAATACAACAGAGCGTCATTGCGCTCTTGCGGTGAGAGGACCGGAGACTCAAATTTGCCACGAGGGCTACGACAGTTGCGGATGAAACGCCGTATCCAGGCGGTGACGCCGAGCAATTTATCCAAAGAGCTGTAGCGCACAAGCAAAAACTCCGGATCTGGAGCCGCTACAGTCTCGGTGGCGTGAACATGCACCCCTGGCGTGGATGCCCCGACCACTGCGGGGGTATGGGGCCAAGAACCCTCCAGCTGTAACAACCATGGTGGACCCCACCACAGCTGGAGATTCACAAGTTCGGGCGCCTCGCAGCCGCGGGAAGCGCAGTCTGCGGGGTTCAAATCGCCAGGCACGTGGTGCCAAATCAACCTCCCAAAAGCGTTGGAGGATGTCCGACAAAGCAGAACCAACAGCGAGGTCGCTGTCTGCCAAAGGGGGGTCTGGGACGTCCCTAAACGATCCCATTACTACATGACCCAACAACAAAGAAGTGGATATGGCTGCAAAACCGGCTGCCTGCAAAACTCGCTCGCTCCCACGCAGCAAACGATCTAGCACATTCACACCGATCAACAAATGGATCGGGCCAGGTCGGTGGAAGCGAGGATCAGCCAAAGCCAATCCAGCCGACAATTTAACGGCGGCGTGTGGGGCTCGCACTTGCGGAAGCGGCCCGACCACCGTTTCAACAACAATCGCCGAAGTACCGATTTTCGGCGTTGAGGAGGAGTGGGGGGAGAAGGAGAACGTAACCCGACCGATCAGATCCAAAATCCGCAGGTCTCCAACGCCCCGTACCGATTCCCTATGCGGTACAATATTTAAGTCCAACTGTCGGACGAGCCAAGTAGAAATTACGCAACCCTGGGCCCCTGAATCCAAAAGGGCACGCACTGTGACAAAATCACCTTTGGGGCCCCAAACACGCACGGAGGCTGTTGGCAACAGCACAAACTCCGGAGGGGGGGTTGCGCCCGACGGTGGCATCAATGAAAACCCGGGGGGGGTGATTGCCCCCCTGGACCCCGGGTGAACTGAGTCGACAAGATCGGAGGGGATCGTCGACAGTAGGCGAGAGGGTCCCACTCCACAACATCGAGACTCCTTCCAACACTACCCCGGGGTGTGGGCCAATAACCGTGGGCCGCATACGGTGGAACATAACGCCCCAGTCGAGGGTAATCAATCAAGGGGGGGGAGCAGCGTACCGCCCGCCTCCCCGAGCCCCCGACGGCCACCGCTGCATCCTGCGGGGGGCCCCCGCCCGTGGGGCCCCCGCCCTTGGGGCCCCCGCCCGTGTGCGGGGGACTTGGGCCCCTTTCGGACCCGCCACCATTGCGGTTCAAACACAGGAGAGCGTGATGTCTCCCGCCGCAATGTGGACAAACCTTAGCCTGGCGGCACGCTGACTGGAGGTGGTCCCCCAGGCACAGGTAACACCAGGCGCGTTGCTTGGCGAGGGCTCTTCGTCCAGCAGTCCGGAGGCCCTCGAACTTCTCACAAGCACGCACGTCATGTCCGTCCCCCCGGCAATACCGGCACCGTTTACCTGGTGCGGGGGGGGAGTCCCTTCGGACAGCTGAGTATTGTTTGGTCGGGCGGCGGGGTTGTCCCCTCGCCGCCACCGGACGACCTGTGCTCGTTCCCGGTGTGGGGTCGGTCAGCTGGTCCAGCACTCTGCACTCGTCCTCCAAAAAACGAAGCAGGTCTGAGAAAGGGGGGAGATACGAGGCGCTATTGCCCCCGTACCTTTGTTCAAATCGCCCCTTTACGTCTGCGGGCAATTTCGTTAGGACGATGTGCAGAAGCAAGAAAGACCACTGGTCGACCGGCAAATCCAGCCGGCGCAACGAGTGGACGGCGGTCAAGAGCGGGTTAACCAAATCCCTCCTTAGTGAGGAAACCCGCGTTGCCTTCAGTAAGGCCAAAATGGCTGCCACATGGGTGTCCGCTAGCAAGCGGACATTTTGGTAGCGGTCCAGCAACAACTGCCGCGCAACCTGGTAGTTAGCATCGCTGACTATCAGGTGCTGGACCACTGCACTGGCTTCTCCGCGGAGGGCGGAGCGCAAATAAGCCAGTTTCTGGCTGGGGGACAAATCCTCCCGGGAGTCCACCAAGCTGTCAAACAGGTTGATGAAGCCCATCCAAGCCGTGAGGTCCCCGTCAAAGTGGGGAATCTCCAATGTGGGCAGTCTCCCTAACAAAACCGGCGGGGTCGGTTTAACCTCCCCGCTCAAAGTCGGCTCTCCCCTACGGGCAGCCAGGAGCCCTTCTGCCGACTCCGTAATTTGGTTGGCCAGTTCGTACGCCTGGTCGACATCCCTTGTAAAGGTCTCCACTACGGCTTCATCCGCTGGAGGGTGTTCCAAAACGTACGCATGGAAGTCGACAACGTGTCGCTCCAACCCTTGCATGCGCGCAGGCAACCCTTCGTAACTGGTCAACAATGCCTGAACCCGATCCGGCCGAGCAATCAGGGCAGCCGCACCCGCGAGCCAACGCAATGCGGCTTGAACTTCTGCTTTGGTCTTAGTAACCGGATTGGGAGCTATTTCAAATAAAAGCCTTTAATTCAAATTAACAAATTAAATTCAATTAAAGAACGCGCGGAAAGCAACAAAAACAAGCGTAAATAACTCGATAAATTCCGCGAGACCGTGTAGGGACCAAAGCTAAGGGCAACCGTTACAACAAAACACTAACATGTACAAATAAAAAATATTACAAAGTATACATACAAAATATCAGTGTGCAAACGGCCTAACTTAAGTGCGACACAGATCTAAACTTATTAGCAAAACAAAATTATTAATACCAATTACACAATAAATCAACAAACAAACAGAATAAAATTATTACTGTGAATTATGTAATAAATCAACAAAGTTACGACTATGAATTACGAGCTAAATCAACAAAATTACGACTATGAATTACGAGCTAAATCAAAACATTCAAACACGAACTATCTGGTTCGTACAATACACGAGTTGACTAAAACAATAACAAAACATTAGTCATAAAAATAACTCGTAATTATTTATCCGTAGCTCAAGATGATCGAGTCAACAATAACAAAACATTACTCGTAAACATAACTGACTGTATGGCGTATCATGCCTTTGCCAACTCCGTTCCTCTGAACGGAAAGAAATGAACCAAAATTAAAAACAATCTACCTACAATTGCTTTCACATTTCTTACTTTGTAAAATGTCGGATCCACACAATGATAAAGGTGGTCAGAGATATAATTTTACGAGTACCGACAACAACAAATAAAAAATCAAATTTTTGCAAATTAGCCTCTGAAGGCTACCAAAATACTGGAATGATACTCTAATTAATCAAATTAGTAATTAGAAACCACGCTCTCTGCTACCAAACAATGTAGGCGCCCCAGTACAGCGCGTACATCTACCGCGCATTTGTCACGGCTTATTCAACAAACAAGGTCGGCTTACAACACAAGTAAAATCAATCTCCGATCACATTCTAGTAAATCTACGGGACTTACCTGGGACTCAGTGTGCTCCGTCGAGAAGCGAAGTCCGGCGAGGTCGACGCGCGCGCCGACCTTACAATGACTTCCGATGTCTTCAAATTCGCTGACTGTCCCATACCAGTCTGCACACCAAGTTCCCTTAACAGGCACCAAAGCTCACCAACGTAGGAAGTTATTTAGCAGCGTCAATCACGCCCGACAAAGATCGCCAATGAAACCACGTTTCCGATTCAAATTCAACTCAATTTACAGACGGCACTGTTACGTTTTATAGTTCAAGTAAACACTTCAAAACCCGGGCAACAATCGCGACAAACTATACAAGACGCGCCGGTGGTATATCTAATTTCCCGAAAATCATTCGACCGAACATGCGACGCACGCGATGATTATTCGTCAAGAGGTTCAAGCAACGGCCCCGTACGCGGCGGGGTCTATACACGTTGTTATTTTCAAGCAACGACCGCTGCCGGCGCGGTTCCAAAAACGTTGTTATATCTCAAGTTCAAGCAACGGACCTTCTCCCGGCGAGGTCGCAAGACGTTGTGACGTAATGGCGGCCACGCGTCGCCATAGACAATACTAAATGCGCTAGCCCGTTCCGATCGGGCATCTATCACTCGACTAACTAACAATCGGACCCGATCGATAAAACTAGCGCGAACAGGTTTCATCACGTCATAGTAAGGCCCTTATTCGTGTGTTTGTGAAACTAGATTTATTCATTTATTTATTGGGATCTCCAACAAAGGATACACAAATACAATAAAACATTACAATAATAGAGAAAGGCACTTTTACGTGTGCTCCTTCAATAGGCTATTTGACAGTATGATTTTTTTGTGATTCAATCAGTCAATCAATCATCATCAACCTTTTTATCGTCCCACTGCTGGGCACAGGTCTCCTCTCATACAGAGAAGGATTGAGCGTAATCACCACGCTTGCTCAATGCGGGTTGGCGATTTCAGACTTATAAAATCCAGGTTTCCTCAAGATGTTTTCCTTCACCTTCAGTCATTGGTGTCCAAGATATACTTAGAAAGTACATATAACTTTAGAAAAGTTACATTGGTACTTGTCTGACCTGGAATCGAACCCGCGCACTCATACTTGAGAGGCTGGTGTTTGGTGTTTGGTGGTGGCGGAGTTAACAGAAAATATTCCCTTAGTCGATTGTTGTGTCTAAATGAAGCTGGTTTAGGTTTACCTAGTTTATATAAATTGTGTGACAACTCACTGAAGTATTAAAATAAATGAACTAGTATTTGCCCACACCAGACTGCTTTCACAAAAAATATACGAGTAAAAGATTGGCGCCTTACATCAAGCGGAAACACACGTACTCCGTTCAATTTGTATTAAATCAAATTTGTTTGAAGAAAGCTTGAAATCTACGTATATCCGCATTATGATCTGAAGGCTCCAATTCCCGAAATTTAATACGTTCAAAATCTGTCCGTTGGATCATCTCGGCAACGAACAAATGTCAAAAATTTGCCAGAGTGTATAAAAATTCAAGGACTTTTTGACAGCTTGAAACTGAGATCAGATTGGGAACATTCTTAAAATTACAGGGAATAGCCGTATATACATAAAATATTTACGGGGGTTTTAAAATGTTATTGAAATGTTTTCATTTAACAATTGAGGTTAATTTTATATTCTCATCTCCCATGGATATTATTTTCGATTACAAGATTCTGTTAAAATATTTATTTTTTTGAAAAAAATTGTGAGAAAATATATTATAACTAGATAAAAATATAAATAGATTATATTCATACACAAGCAGAGAATTTGGCGTCCTCATCGCCACGCTGCGGACAGTCCAAGAAAGCTATACCATCTCTGGATGACAGGTGAACAGGGAAGCCTGTGTCTGGTGACGCGGTCCATCATGGGTCACTGCTCGCTAAAGAACCACTACGACACGATAAGCATAAAGAACATCCCCCTATCTAGGGCTTGCGTGGAGGCCGATGAAACCATAGTGCGTGTGCATTATTCATATTAGATCATACACCCTCAAGATACCCAGATCTTACACAGGTGTTCTCAACAAACCAGGAAATTTAATAAACTTCTGGAGAGAACTGGACTGATTGAGAGAAGCATACACAGTTAAACTTTGTACTTACACTGTAGTTGTTGAACAGATATTACCTATAAGTGTTTTTCTGTCGTTATCGTGTGTTACATGGAGTTGAACTTCTGTTTCTACATATTTTGAACTCCTGAACTCTTTTTCTTCTTCTTCAGTCCATAGAGGTCCTCTACTGGCCAAAAGCCTCCCCCAAGGCTTTCCACGATGACCGGTTTTGTGCTGCCCGCATCCATCGGCTTCCCGCGTCCTTAACCAGGTCATCGGTTCACCTTATTGGGGGCCTCCCTACGCTGCGTCTTTCGATGCGTGGCCGCCACTCCAGAACCTTACTGCCCCATCGGCCATCGGTTCTACGAGCAATGTGCCCCCACCCACTGCCACTTAATTTTTGTGACTCGAAAAGCTATGTCGATAACTTTGGTTCTTCTGCGTAACCTCAATTCTGATCCGATCCCGCAGAGAAACTCCGAGCTCTTTCCATTGCCCTTTATATGAATTTCAGCCTTCGTATGAGGTCCATTGTGACCACGTCTCAGTTCCGTAAGTCATCACTGGCAACACACTTTGGTCAAATACATACCTGAGCTCCTACAAGCTTAAATTCATTTCACTTAGTTTTCAACTTTTATACTCCACTACATTTATTTATTATTTTCTGATTTGCAATCCATTAGTGTAAACGATGTAATAATTGGTAACAGTGTTTCGATGTGGCAAAATTGACCTAATATTAACCGAAGGGACGGCAGCGGTGTTTCATTTTCCATTTCATTTAATAATGTATTTCAGACAACGGAGGCTCATACATAAATTCACCTAAACTATCGTATCTATACAAATAATATTTATAAAGGTTATAATAGGCTATATACAACATCACGCTAAGACCCTAAGAGAAAAAATTCAGTACCTAAGTACAATAAGCGAAAACAAAGTACTAGCGCAGACTGTCAATGCGATGTGATCCTATAGAGATAGTAAATATTACGCAAAAGAAATCGTGGGTAGGTTTGATTTCGGCTTGGTTTCGGGTAGATTAGCCAAAAATATTGTGGCATTTATATTTCCTCGATACATTGACTGTAAAACAGTTACACATTACGTATATTTCAATTGAGATACGGAGAGAAACCGCCAGTAAGCACAGACAAATAATGAAGAGCTTGGACTTACAGTGGGCTTCCAGTGATGTACTCCTGGTGTACATCGCTGGTGTACATCTAGTGGACGCCTCCACCAAATGTTCACTTAGCGCTATAGACTTGCCGGTAAGCTCACTGGCTGGTGGCGGTTGCATTTCGGTTACTTGATGTTGTTAAAACCAGGGTTACGGAGAGAGAAAAAATTATCATGACGAGTGAATGGAAAACTTCGTGAGTTTGGTTCGTTCTCCGTTCCTTAATGTTCTTTTGATGCTGCGCCAAGCAATGAGGTTGAAGGGAAAAAAAGCGGGAATATTTTTGAATATGCTTGCTTATTGATGTAGTCATTTATTATGTGCATTAACAACTAGCATATTCTTAGTCTGTTCTGTGACTCTTGTCCGCGGAAGCGACGGTATTCCATGTCCTACGGCCAACAGCCTTCTTCTATAATGACGGGCAGCAAATGAAAGCATACATTCACCGCAAATTCCATGAAGTTTGACATTGGCATATATATCCAGCAATATTTAAGGTTCATGTTTTCACTGTTTTCAACACAAATACTCCCTTTAAGACAGTATTCTACTATGTACTAAATTTTGCTTTGCCTAATTGGTTGTTAGAAATGATATCCCATGAGAACTAGTACCGAAATCGATATCTATTAATCAAGTTATAGACCACTCGTGTGGCAAATTTCATCTAAACCCGTTAAAACATTTTTATGCCAATCCGGAACATACATTTTTCACTAATCAAAATAATTGTTACTTCCGTAAAGTAGTGTTTCCATTATAATTACGTTTTTTCTACTTCCGGGAAAAGACAAAGAATTTGCAATTAAGCAGCAAAGGGAAAGTCAAAGTACTCAGGTACCTGCTATTAAAACATCAAAAGCGTTTGTTAGCGAAGAAGATTTTTCCTTGAACTGATTTGATTTAAATACTGGCTGGAACAATTTGCTTTTAGAAAGCTAATAAATTTGATTCGATCATAAAACCTGTCAGTTTAATGAATTTTATTTATTCAGTGTTGTATCATCAGATTAATACATTCATACCACTGGGATCCTATCCTCCTCATGGGCCAATCTAACACGCAGACGGGCAATGCGTTTGGATACATGTATTACAATTATTGGTTCTAGGGCATCCACGCATCCTCACTATGTTATCCTTTAGAGTTTTTAAGAGCTTTGTTGATAAAATAACATACACACTGACGCAGCTACCTGGGTTTGAAGTTAAGACCTACCATAAATTTATATCTATTATATCTATTTACGCGGTTACCCGCGTAAGTCTATGTTCAGTAAGGGTCAAAAGTGCGTTACCACTTTTGAACTTTATTGCACTAACAATAAGTATCAAAAGTGGTACTCCACTTTTGACGTGTAGGGCCAGGCAAAGGAGGGTCTGGAAAAGCGTCGGTGTAGCTCCTTACTCTGCCATACCTCCAGGCGATCATTAGTGTCAAGAAGGTTCTACCGGCTTGCCCAGTTCTCTTTAGCCAAGGAGAGCGGAGTGATACCCTTGTCAACCGCGTCCAGATCTCGATGAATTCCCACGTCGGTGTTTGGGAAATGTTCCCTAAGACTACATAAGGGAATTTAACTTAAATAAATCAGATATAGGTTTAATATAATCCATTTTGTCAGTACCATTATCGGAGATGACGAAAAAGTTGTGTTGCTTAATTAGGGTTCTATATGAATAGCTCTAGTTATTTTTTTTTAATTCATTTGTTTATATTAATACCTATATTATTGGATTTTATACTGTATTTAGTAAGTAAGATCAGTATAAAGGGAACGATGGGGCTGACATATGCCCATAAAAGCCCCAAAATAGAATCTGATTAAAAAAAAAATTCGCATAGACTGCATATCTAGCAATAGGGATTTTTATGGGTAAAAAAATGATTCTATTTAGTCCGTCACGCAGATTATAGAAAAATATTGGTTATCAAATCAATAAAAATTGACAAATATAAAAGGCATCAAAGATCAGGAGTGGTGGCTGGTGATCTCACTGCTCGCTATAAAGTGTAGCGTGCAGTGACGTCAGACGAGTTTTCATCACACTGTATCGTCTTCATTTTTTGTTAATATGAAAAAAGAAAAATACGTGTCTAGTATTTTTTGGAAATCTAACTGACGGACTAATTAGTTAATTTTAGTCAACTACCCTATTGTGGAGTCGCGAGATATACAGCCTGATGCAATAGATGTACTACGATTGTGTACTCTTGTGTACTATCAGTAGCAATGTGTTTCATTATGATATTTTCAACGACATTGATTTTGTTATGTATATTGTTGAACAGACACATTTAATGAAAATGTAATACTTTTATTTAGCTGCACAATGTTAGACTGGATACCAATGAAATCAGTACTCTAGATGAAATGCCACGTATCGTAGGGAAAAGGCTGTACAGATGATATAATTCATAATAAAGGCAGGTAATGCAACAATCATTTTGACAGCCTCCGTGGCGTTGCGGTAGCGAACGCGGCCGCTGCTCTAGGAGGCGCGGTTTCAATACCCGCGTAGTGCAAATATTTGTATATCAGTTACCGGACAACTCGATATCCCTTCGTTATACTACAGGGTGGCGCAATAGAACGTGCATATTGCATCATCTTTTTTTGCGGGGTAGAAGGGGCGTGGGCGAGGGGAGACCGATATCGTTGAGTAGCGCGGTTCATGAAGTTTTAGTCACTATGAGTCACTTCGACGGGAAGCGTCGTGCATTTTGCGTGCGCGCATTTTACGAAAACTCTCGTTCGTACGTAGTTGTCAGGCGACTATTTTGTTCTGAGTATGGTGTACGGCAAATTAGGGAGGCTCCGAGTGCTAATTTAATTAAAATCTGGTTAAAGCGGTTTGAAGAGACTGGATCGACGTTTAAACCACACGCAAAAGGTTGTCCACGCACATCTAGGACCGAAGACAATATTGAGAGTGTTAAGCAGTCGGTACGAGAAGATCCACAAATGTCTACTCGCAAGAGATCGTCTGTCCTTAACATATCGCGACGAAGTTTGCAACGAATTTTAAACTTGGATCTTAAATTGCATCCATACAAGCTGCAATTAACTCAAGAATTGAAAGACTCTGACTTCATAGTACGGCTCACATTTGCTAATGAAATGCTCAATCGGTTTTCAAATTTTGAAAACATCCTTTTCTCTGATGAGGCACATTTTCATATGAATGGGTTCGTAAACCGCCAAAATTGTCATTATTGGAATAGTGAGAATCCCAGACTCAAACATCAAAAACCGTTACATAGCCCTAAAGTGACAGTTTGGGCCGCAATCTCTGCCAAAGGAATAATTGGTCCTTATTTTTTTGAAAACGCACGGGGGCAAAACATCACTGTTAATACCGAAAGCTATGTTGCGATGTTGGAAGGTTTTTTGGCCCCAGAACTTGAAAATTCAAGAATAAAGAACTCTAGGACTAGGTTCCAACAAGACGGAGCTACCAATCACACATCAAATGACTCCATGGCGGTTGTGAAGCAGATGTTCCCTGGCAAACTGATTTCGAAAAGAGGTGATATCCCATGGCCTCCGCGCAGTCCAGACTTGACGCCTCCTGACTTTTTTTTGTGGGGATACCTCAAACACAAAGTCTACACCAATAATCCGAGAAACATCAGTCAGCTCAAGGAGAATATTCGTGGTGAAATGGCAGCAATCACACCAGCACTACTTAAGAAAGTTTTCGGTAGTTTCCGTTTGCGGTTAGAGGAGTGCCAACGTAGAGAGGGTCATCATTTAGATGATGTTATTTAAAAAAAATAAACTTCAGTTATCACTTAATAATTGCTTAGTTTTATTTTAACTATACCTTTTGTATTTATTTTTTAATAATTATTTTAAAAATGCACGTTCTATTGCGCCACCCTGTAGTTGTCAGACTTCATGACTTCTGACTACCAATAATGACTATCAAATGTCAACGAATGACAGCCGGGCTAGTCAGCTTAAAGTGATTGCGAAGCACAATAATCTATACTATTATATAAAGCTAAAGAGTTTGTTTGTTTGAACGCGCTAATCTCAGGAACTACTGGTCCGATTTGAAAAATTCTTTTAGCATTGGATAGGCCATTAATCCAGGAAGACTTTAGACTATATGATATCACGCTGCGACTAATAGGAGCATAGCTAATTCCACGCGAACGAAGTCGCTGGCGGCCCCTAGTGATGTAATAATATGGAATCAAAATTGCATTCACAAAAGGGATGTTTCCAATTTAAAAAAAAATGGATCTATTTAGTCCGTCATTCAGATTATAGAAAAATATTGGATACGTATATTTTATTTTATCAAATCAATAAAAAATTACAAATATAAAAGGCATCAAAGATCAGGCGTGTATCGTTTTCATTTTTTGTTTACATGAAAAAAGAAAAAATACGTGTCTAGTATTTTTTTGGAAATCTGACTGACGGACTAATAATTTTTTTTAGTCAACTACCTTAAACATTTGTTTAACCCAAGAAATATACATTTACAGACAAAGCAGAATCAGCCTATAATTATCCCACTATTGGGATACAGGCCTAGTCTCGAAGAGAGTGGGCCATAATCAACCACGCTAGCCCAGTACGGGTTGGTAGAGTAGTTTTGACTACTGGAGGACATGCCAGTTTACTCACGATGTTTACCTTCGCCGTTTTAAGAGCAGCGGATAAGAAATAATGTACACAAAGTAAGTAAATTATACGTAAGTCGCGGTAGATACCACTAGACCACCGCTGCTCAGAAATATAACATACTAGCCGCGCCATACGATTTCATCTGTGTTTTTTTTCATATGCCCCGCTCCTATTGGTCGCAGCGTGATGTTATATAGCCCGAAGCCCTTCTGGTTTAATGGGCTATCCAACGCAAAAAGAATTATTCAAATCGGACCAGTAGTTCCAGAGATTAGCGCGTTCAAAGAAACAAACAAACAAACTCTTCAGCTTTATACATTACTATAGAAATATAGATATAGATTAGCTTTTAACACGTGTGTGGTTAAAATAAGTAAATAAAATAGATGCAAAAAAAATCAGCACAGAAACATCCATTCACGTGTTACCATCAGCGTTCAAACAAACAAAGTTTGCAGCTTTATACAGGTTGTATCTGACATCGTAACGCAAACTTGGCGAAAAGGCTAGACCGCATGCCACTAATAATATTATGATAGTCATTTATGTTGTTAATGAACGGTTACAGAAATAATAATGTTTAAAAAAAAAGTGCCGGCTCGGCCTTTGAACGTTGCAAGCGTGCCGCCGTGCGGGTTTGTAGGTATGACGTTGATCCCTGATGTGAACTCTATTAAATCAGCTGATAAGATAGTTTTTCGAGTTCTGTTTTCATTGCGCTCTTTTTTGTGTAATTAGCAAATTAATTAATTTTTACTTTAAAATCTTATTGGGTTATAAAAGTATAGCAATTATGAACGGTCTAAAGTGAAAATAAAACGACATGTATATTTTTTTTAAATCATGAAAAAGCCGACGAAAAATTCCACCACTGGGGGGTTCAGAATCGTGTACTGCATACATGGTACGCGTTTGTGCGTCGATGTCAGATACACCCTTTATATTAGTACAGATAATACGAGTAAATTCAACATGGTTTCAATTACGTTTTAATTTAAAATACTTAATGTAAAGTGTGGCCTTCCGATTCTCTTTTCTTAAGTGTGATGAATTGATGTTTTTCTTTGGGTACGGGTATTGTATTGTCCATTGTTATCGTGGAAACTTCAACAAAGAAGTACCTTTTACTTCGGTCACTTAAACTTCAAGAAATCTCGCGTGACTAAAATGTAAGCATCTGGTACATATTTAAAGTCGTAATATTCTTAAAATAGAATTGAATAGAGTACTCTTTATTGTGTAACCGACTTAACTTCTAAGTATATCTTGGACACCAATGACTGAAGGTGAAGGAAAACATCTTGAAGAAACCTGGACTTTTAAGTCTGAAATCACCAACCCGCATTGAGCAAGCGTGGAGATTACGCTCAATCCTTCTCTGTATGAGAGGAGACCTGTGCCCAGCAGTGGGACGGTAAAAAGGTTGATGATGAAAACTTCAAAAAGGAGGACTCAATTCATATATGTCTTTTTTTTTATGTTGTTCCCTGACAACTTCGTCGTTTATGAACCGATTTTGATAATTCTTTTTTTTTTTTTGATGGAAAAAAGATATTTCTAAGGTGGTCCCATGATAAGGACATCAAGTTCTGATGATAGAAGACCAGAGAAATGAAGGTGAACTTTCAAAAATCATAGGAACGACTAGTGCATTTCTTAGTATTTAAAAGTTTTTTAAAGCAGGCATAAGGTAAAAATTTAAGTAAACAAAATTACGTCAATTCCCAACTGTATTTGCGTCAGCTTCCAGTCTACAATACATAGTACTTTTCACAACTAAAAAGGGTAAAATAAAAACTTAAAAAAAAACAACCGACTTCCAAAAACCAATACAAAGTAAAATAACTAGTTTTGGAAATTGGTGTCAAAAACTAATGTACAAAAACCAAAGACACCGACTTCCGAAATTAGTTATTTTTCAGTTTGTAGTGGTTTTTGGAAGTCAGATGTTTTTTTTGTAAAAAAAGGTTTTTTATACCACGATTACTTGTAAATTGTACAAAACGTGATACAAAGGGCGCTCTTATCGCTAAGAGCGAACTTTTAAAGACAACTGCTATACACACTGTTCTTCCACGTTTGTCTATAAAGAGGAAAGTCAGCAAAGCTAATTGTAGATGATGTATCGTTGCTAGGTCAATAAATTAAACATTTCATTTCGTGTTCATTCATAAATTTGAATTAAATTCACTATTTCGTAACTTTTGGTAGTTTAAATACTTTAAATCAGGCATTTGAAATGTAAGAATTTAAAACGACGTACGAATTTATATAATACCTCCTCGTAAACAATTTCTTCAAAATAGGTATTTCTGAGAAAGCCCCGAACCCAGTTTAATTAAAAAAAAAAATCTCTGCGAATAGCTTTAAGCCATAATCTTCTGATTTTTTCTGTCTCTCGGGAAATGGTGGACTCCAATTTCGAATTATTTAGGAGAACAACATAGCGTCATTTTCGCAAAAATAAAATAAGACCATCTTTTTTGCAGAAGGGAAATCATCAAATGACTTCTCCCGCTCTGGGCGGAGCGGAAGGGCGTGTCAGATTTTAACTGACTAAAACTCACTCGTGTTCCTTCACTTGTCTGCTTATTTGTGAACCAGGGGCCACGGTACCTCTTTCGAACAATCCGCGGACCTAGCAGGCATCGATCTTCGTGGACCCCGTCACGCTGTGCAAACATCGAGAGACTGGAACAATTTGCCAGCAGCGATGTTTCCGTTAGGCCACAGTGAATATTTATTTATATATTCTTTATTGTACACCAATCAAGCATCGAACAAAATACATTCAACACAAAACATACAATAGGCGGTCTTATCGCTAATGCGATTTCTTCCAGGCAACCAAAGAATGGACAGATTGTCCTGAACCACAAATGGGACTGTCGTTGGTGCAAACATCATTATTATAATATACTAAAGTAGATACACAAATACAAACATATACATACATAAATACATAGATACTGAACATAACAGGTAAGCAAGTAAATTAGCCAAAAAGTCTCTTAATAAACTAGCGTGCTTTACCATCAACGATTGCATCACTGCTTACCTACAGGCGGGATTGTGGTCGGGTACTAGTTTATAATTTATAAAAAAAAAAACATTTCTTTTAAGCGCGCGTGGAACACAACGCGCCTTCGACTCGGGCCTGATCCTTACCGGACCGCGAGCTGCCCACTGCTAATAATAAGATCACCAATGACTTTTATTATTATTATTGACTTGTGTTCAGAATTAGCAAAGGCAGCGCCATTTTGACAGTTGCGTTTTTCATACACAGTAAATTGAAACTTGATTAAATTCGAAACTATATAACAAAAAATCCAAAAAACAACTATCTAACAGCCACATAGACAATTAGATCTTATAGTTGTATGACGAGGGAAATTCGACTTTTTCTACTAACTAATTCTGCCCGTTGGTTGTTCGAAGAAGATATCGTGGGCCCTGGTGCATAGGCAAGTGAATGAACACGAGTGCATTTTAGTCAGTAAAGGTCTGACAAGCTCTTCCGTTCGTCCAGAGCGGGAGTGGTCATTTAATGACTGCCCATCCTCAAGAAACGGTTAAAAATTAATTACGGCGATGGCTGTGCCAAGGTATTTTATGTTAGAGTAGAAGGCCTAGTGTCATACGGCGATGAGATGGGTGGATGATATTTTGCCATCGCGGGTAGAACCGGGATGAGGCTGGTTCGTAGAATTTTTTGACCGTTTGCTTTGGAATAGGAAATAGTTTTACCTTTTTGACAAACGGATCTTTTGGTAATTCAAATTGCTGTAATTGGTTTATTTGAAATAAATGCTTTGATTTTCCTTAATAGCGTGGAGATTGGTACATGAGGAAAGTGAGCTACAAAACAATAAAATGCAATGGATAAAGTCAAGCTATGTATGATGATGTTATGATGTAGTCGTGGTTATTTACAAAAAATCCAGATGAAGCGTTTCGCCTCGTCTTTTATACCGTGTACATCGAAAGACTGGAACGATTTGCTTGCAGCTTTCTTCTGTCAGATTATAACTTAAATGACTTTGAGCCTAGAGTGAATAGGCTCGTAATAAACTAGTGCGCTTTACCATCTACGATTGCATCACTGCTTACCATCAGGTCAGTAAGCACTAGTTTATAACTTTAGCCTGTATTACTGCTGTTTCGACCTACCGTAGGCACCAGCGATCCTCAATCATAAAATCTCCAGCTATTTCCTGCGTGTGACATATTTTATTATTATTATTTCCTTTATTTTACACTTTTCCTTTATTTCAACATATTTATATATATATATATATATATATATATATATATATATATATATATATATATATATATATATATATATATATATATGCCTGATGGTAAGCAGTGATGCAATCGTTGATGGTTAAGCGCGCTAGTTTATTAAGGGCCTATTCACTCAGAAAAACTGAGCAAATGGGAAGGAAGACGGCAGTTGAGCAAGGTGATGCAATGTTAAACCCAACAACATGACCAACGATGCTGCGCCAAAGGGAGATTGATCTGAAGACCCTCCACGACCACACTCCCATCACAACAACATTAGGCGCATCGTACCCGGCACACATCGCAACACAACTGCTCAGACCCGTCCTCCGTACGGCTTCACCAGACATCATGCCGGAACGCGACAAATCGCTTGGCGGCAAGGCTTTGTCTGGTGGGTGATAACTTCTGCCGGCAGCCGATGTATATAAATTATATTTTTAAATAGGTATTACAATATAAAAAAAAAAAACATTTAAAAATATAGAAAAGCCCACCGGTATCGGGAACAGGGTCCAACCTACCGGTAGTCAGGGCTTCAGAGAGAGAAACCTCCAGACAACGCGGGCCGTGTCGAGAAGAGCCGCTTTCTGAATAAAACCCTTAATCCAACTGCCAAACGAGAGCCTCCTGAGGTATAGGTCGAGACTCTTGGCTATTAAGCCATTGGCTGTCATGACTATCGTTACGATGATTGCTGTTCTCACATGTTGTCGATAACCTCGCGAGCCAAGTCAAGATAATTGATTTGTTTATTTTTCTCGGATTTCACAAGAAATTTTTAATCGTGAGGGATGTCTATGTCAACAATCATTACACGCCGCTCTGATCGATTTACCATCAATAGGGATGTATCCAAGGTATGAAAATCAAAAAAAAATAATTAGTCCGCGTTATAGATAATAAAAAAAATTAAGACCCGTATTTTTTATTTTGTCGAAATTACCAAAACTTACTGAGATATAGCGTATTAAAGTAACGGAGTGGGGGCTAATTACGTCACGCCATGGTATATTTTGTACGACGGCGTGACGTCATGCCATATTTCGAATCAATATATCTTCCTAAGTATTTGAATAAAATAAAAAATACGTGTTCAATATTTTTTAGAAATCTATCTGATGGACATTAAATTATTTTTTAGGATACAAGCCAATTACACCTATAATTATTATTTAAAAAATGATCGAATCAGTATTATTAACGTATAGTTAAGGTTAGAAGTGTAACAGCTCCTTATGAAGAGCGTCCAGGGAAATACAACTATCTTATTTATATCTGTCGTCTTTAAATGATAGTCACGTGAGAAAATTTAACTTTGTCTCAGTAACTTGGTCCTTAGTGTCGCAAACGTTGACAAAAAGCTTTCTTCGTGGTATGTCAGCCTGATTGCTGGCACAAATCATATTGAATAAATATAACATAACGCCTCTTATACCCGAGAGGTTAGACAGACAGACGTGTACCTACAGTACCTAGTGTACATACATTTCACCATCCTTCATTCATGTCCCGTGTGGTACCGGGCTTAGAATAGTACCAACCCATATCCTCCCGTGGGTGTCTTAAGAGGCGTCTAAGGGTACTCACACCAGGGAAAAACCCGCCTGCCAAGCATGGGGATAATGGCAATGCCAAATGGAATTAAAGCCTTGGGGAAAGCCTTTGTCCAGCATGGACCTCTATGGGCTGAGAACAAGATACATTTCACCAAAAAGGCAATTCTCGGAAATTAAAACGTTCATAACCTAGTCGTAATCTCATTTTGGCGACAAAAAATGTCAAATAGTTATTAAAATATAGAGCAATCAGAGGTAGTATTTGGTAAATTCGGACTGGAATCAGACTATGAATATTCTTAACATGTTGGCGGACCGTACTATCTCACTGGTTTCAGCTACTGAGACACTACTTTTTTCACACATTTCCCACGGGCAGTGCTACAGTGGATGGTTAAAAAAACATATAATATGATAGAACGAATATAAGCGTAAAAGTCGTAAGGCACCTACAATATTTTTATTTATAATAGTACGAAAAGTCGATCGTCACGTTGAGTACTGATTTTATGAAAGTCCAACTTCTAGAAAGAGGTCTATCGTAGAATCCAACTCGGCTGGGCTGCTTTCGGGAAGCTACGTAGAATCTTCTCATCCGAAACACCGCTCTACCTAGTGTATGTTGCCAGTGATGACTTATGGAACTAAGACGTGGTCGCTAATAATGGGCCTTATAATAAAACTTAAGGTCACTCAACGGGCAATGGAGACGGCTATGCTTGGGGTTTCACTGCGTGATCAAATCAGAAATGAGGAGATCCGCAGAAAAACGAGAGTAACCGACATAACCCAAAGAATTACAACACTTAAGTGGCAGTGGGCCGAACACATTGCCGTAGGACCGATGCCCGATGGGGCTGACGGGTTCTCGAGTGGCGTCCACGACACCGCGTGGGTAGGCCCTCGATAAGGTAGATCGACTACCTGGTGAATGAAGGTCGCGGGTAACCGCTGGATATGGGAGGCGCAGGACCGGCCATAGTAGAGTTCCTTGGGGGAAACCATGTCCAGTAGTGGACGTCTTTGTTGTGCAGTTGGACGTCTAAACTCAGACGGTGACAGGAGTACTGTCGTATAATTTTTAGACACCTAGACACCTGTGAGCGTTACTGTCTGCTATTAACTATAAATATTATTTTTTAAAATTAAATTCTTAGCTAAAATAAAAATAAATCCAACCACATCTAAACACAATTCACGTACCAGATAAAAATAAATGAGTTAAGTATGTAAATAAAACTTTTAATCTCTGTCTTGAAATTGGACATATTTTATCGTGGCGCCGGCAAGTACCCGTGTTATAGCCAGTTGATGCTAATCCAATTGCCCATAGAGAATATTGAACTGAAACTCATTCCCAATCAACTACAAATATATGGAGACTGCGTTTCGGGACGCTTTAATTTTTGTGAACTATTTAATTTTTTAATTAGTTCACAAAATTTAAAGAAAAACATTTCATTTTTTAACAAAATAGGGACCCCTAAAAATAAATTAATAGTTATACAATTTTAAGCATATTAATTATTGTAAAATACAGGAATTTTAAGACTGTAGCATATTAATTCTTTTGTCTAACGTTGTAATTTCCATTCCGTTTGATAAAAAAGGCACACTATAAAAGCATTGCTTGTTTACTATGTATTTACAAACTTACATGTGAACGCATAACACAAAACCCCACATCGCGCCAGCACAGTTTACTGCGCAACTAGTATTATATGCACACAACGCCCCGACAACATTCGTCGGGCAGTTACCTACCAGGCCTACATGACACCTGCCTGATATGAGAAAACTCCTTTTTCTCGGGAGTATGCGTGCACTTTACCCCCTGTTCTCTGTTCCATTAAATAATATGATTATTACAAAACCCATCACACTTTTTCATTATTGTAAAGTACAGGAATTTTAAGACTGTAGCATATTAATTCTTTTGTCTAACGTTGTAATTTCCATTCCGTTTGATAAAAAAGGCACACTATAAAAGCATTGCTTGTTTACTATGTATTTACAAACTTACATGTGAACGCATAACACAAAACCCCACATCGCGCCAGCACAGTTTACTGCGCAACTAGTATTATATGCACACAACGCCCCGACAACATTCGTCGGGCAGTTACCTACCAGGCCTACATGACACCTGCCTGATATGAGAAAACTCCTTTTTCTCGGGAGTATGCGTGCACTTTACCCCCTGTTCTCTGTTCCATTAAATAATATGATTATTACAAAACCCAAGAATGGCGGAGGAGTAAGAAAAAAGATAATTTTTCCTATAAATAATATGATTGCTGAAATAACTACAGTGTCTTCTCAATAAAGCGCGACGACAACTATGAAAATAGTCCATGGTTATTACAAAGAAACATAAGGAACCTATAAATTCACCAACATAACAAATGCCTCTAACTTCAGCCAACGATATTTAGGCAAAGATCACTCACCACTTAACCCCATAAATAAGAAGAAAGATAGATTTCCAATACAGCTGTTAACCGAACCCAATAGGGCCACGCCCCCAAACAAATCAGGCCTTCGCACCTAGTCTATGGACCATCTTATTAATGGGATCTGGAAAACAAATACCTTTTATATTTTCTAATTAACTTTGAGTGTGGTCAATAAATCTCTCGTTTAAGTTTCTTATTTCGTTTTCGTTAAACTTTTGGAGTTATCTCGAAGTCGTGGCTCATAAATAAATATTCAGGCTTAATATATTATGGATAAGTTTATGTTTATCTTTATTTTATTTAAAATGTACAAGTAGTCAATAAACTGAATCAACTCCGTCAGTCGCAATTAAGTAGTCGACATAGTTCTTAACCAGAAGGCGCCAGACCACTCTGGCCTCCGCTCTCTACATCTAATATATCCCAGCCACATTTCTAAGGTCGCTGGTCGATCTAGTTCAGGCGTCCCTTACGATAAGTGATCGACCGTAGGTACAAGTATTTTACTTTATAAAAATGAAGATACGTAAAAAATATTTGCATATCATAGTCATTTATATATTACTGGCGGCCGCTCGCGACTTCGTTCGCCTTGAGTTAGTTATTTGAACATTTTATTTTAACTCCAAAATATACAGTATAAATTTTAATTTTTTGTTATGCTCCGCTCCTATTGGTCGTAGCGAGATGTTATGCCTAAAGCCTTCCTGGATTGGTGGGCTATCAAAAAAAAAAAATTGTTTCTAATCGGACCAGTAGTCCCTAAGATTAGCCCGTTCAAACAAACATACTCTTGAGCTTTATACATTAACTAGCGGCCACCAGTCAGGTAGTCAGGCTCCGTTCCTATTGGTCGCAGCGGTTGATGTTATATAGCCTAAAGCCTTCCTGGATTGGCATTGGGCTCTCCAGCGAAAAAGAGTTTTCCAAATCGGACCAGTAGATCCTGAGATTAGCACCTTCAAACAAACTCTTCAGCTTTATATATTAGTATAGAAGTATAGATTATAGGTTTTGTCCTCAAAAGCTTACAACTATATTAATTTCCTTACTACCTATAAATTGAAATAAATTAATAACGCGGAAACAAAAACGCCAAATAATCTGTAGAAATCGAGTACCTACAATGCAAAGATAAATAAGAGAGGAAGATACAGCTTTCTTCATAAACCAGCGTACAGGTATTTTTTTTTTTTTATAAATTATAAACTTGCGCTTGACTGCAATCCCGCCTGAAGGCCAGCGTGCCATACCCTGTCGAAGGCCTTCGAGACATCAAGGGAGATGGCAATCGCTTCTTCATTTATCTCAAGGGTCACGCCTCACAAGTGAGTGGCATACACTAGTAGGTCTCCAGTTGACCGATTGCGTCGAAACCCGTACTGTCGGTCACTGAGGAGATCGTTACCTTCCAGTTAAGCCAAGAGGCGCGAGTTCAATACACGCTCCATAATCTTGCAGAGTATGGAGGTTATTGAAATCGGCCGATAGTTGGTAGGATCGGCACGACTACCCTTTATGCGCACGGGCTGCACGTTGGCAAGCTTCCAGGACTTGGACACTGTATCAGTCCTAAATGAAAGGAGATACAAGCACGTAAATAAAGGAGACAACTCGGGCGCACATGCCTTAAGAACAATCGCTGGTATAGCATCCGAACCACTAGCCTTATTCACGTCCAAACGATACAATACTCTCAGAACCTTCTTGTTCCTAATGCGAACCTCCGGCATTGAAGTTCCGCAATGAGGTAATCTAGGTGGAGTAGCACTTATAGTGTCAAGACGCGAATTATGGGCTCGGCTACGGCGACAGAAAAATTAGGTCTCTTTGCATCTCAAAGAGACCTGCTTTCTCTCTCGCCGTATGAGCCAGTGCTCCATCAGGTCTATCCAGCGGAGGCAGTGTGGGCCAACAGAAGTTCGCCTCGACCAATTTGGCTAGGGACCAGAAAGATCTGCTCCCGGATGGTTGCGCAGAGAGCTTGTTGCCAATATGAGTAATGCGGTCGACACGAACCTTCTTAAGCGCCTTTTTGTAGGACTTGGCAGCACGGTTAAATGCTTCTTTGAGCTTAGATCCGGAGCTCTGCGTTCACGAGCGTCAACCCAAGTAACATTCAATTTGAAATACTTTAACTAGTAACTTCCTGTTGGCAAATATCTTTGCAAACTAGTTGATTTCGCACTCGTATGGAATGTTGGAACTATCAAGATAAGTCGACTGTCAAACCACGACAGTGTTGTCGGTGGCAGTTAATCTATCGGAAAGCTGGGATATTTCAGTGAAGGGTCGGAGGCTTCCGTCAGATCGAAGTGGGCGTCTGTCAATCGAATGCCACCCATTTCTCTACTAAACCTCTGTGTGATTAGTATATGCACGATAAACTTTGGTTATTTCTTATTATAAGGTTTAGATTTTTTTATTTTACATGTCGGAGTCAGCGACGGCGGAGCGGCAGAGTCCTCCGCATCTTGGGTTGGTGATAAGGTTCGTAGGCGAGTTTAGAATTAAAACACAACGTGTAAATATACCCTCCAATCTTGACAATAACAATTTGAATAGGCACACCGACAGTTTCGGTCCGGAGATGTGCCCTGGTCCGCGCCTCAAAGCGAAGTGACCGCTCGATAGTCCCCACCTTCCAAACCGACTCTGTTCACGTGCCGCTATCATATAATAACGTCATCTGCCCATAGTCTACCCCACTGCCATGTAACTCAAAAGCGCAATTTTTCTTCAAATAATTTCGACGATCCATGACATATACAGGGTTAATCTGACATCGTAACGCAAACTTCGCGAAAAGGCTACACCGCATGCCACTAACAAAATTATGATAGTCATTTATATCGTTAATGAGCGGTCACAGACATAACAGTGTTTAAAAAAGTGTCGGCTCGGCCTTTGAACGTTGCAAGCGTGCCGCCGTGCGTATTTGTAGGTATGACGTTGACCCTTGATGCGAACTCTATTAAATCAACTGATAGGATAGTTTTTCTAGTATTGTTCACATTGCGCATTTTATAGTAAAAATTAATTAACGAATTAATCATTTTTACTATAAAATCTTATTGGGTTATAAAAGTATAACAATTATGATATGGAAAAAGCCGACGGAAAATTCAACCACTGTGGTGTTCAGAATCATGTACTAGATTCATGGTACTCGCTTGTGCGTTGATGTCAGATACGCCCTTTATAATTAATGTGTCAATGTAAATCGCTCAGTCAAAGCAGCGACTTTTATTTTTTAATTGTTATCATTATGTCGTAAGGCTCATTGTGGAAGAAACCTTGGCCTAGGCGCACAAAGTATACATAAATATCATTACAAATAGGTCAAATATATTTGAGATGTTCAAGCTGCAATAGGGTAATCATGTCTGTGATAATCTAAAAAATAATATAACAGTCTTAAACTTTATTTATTTTTAACTGTGGTAAAGTGATCCCAGTTGTACAGTCAGACAACTGAGCGTAAATGCGATTCTTACAAACTGAGAAGCATCCATTGCTCGCATTCTCTTCGAGGGAATCTTACTGAACATGCATTTTCTTACGTACCTATAAATTCTCTCCTCATTTTATCGAAAGGTCATTTATTCGCCTTCTATTGGAGAACGTGCGCTGGGCCACTTTGTCTGGCCTCACACAAGCCATTTTCCATAAAATATCCCGTTTTTTTTTTAAATTATAAAGTTATAAAAATGTAGGCTAAACTATTTTTACCCATTTCACGTGGTTGGTATATCTTTAGCCGGTATACCTACCACCTGAAAGGGTACATCTCTACATAAGCCTTCAGATGGGATAAGCAAACTTGAATACTATGTACGGACCTATTGTTAAAGGATAAAATTACCTGAAAGTACTTAATGCCACGTTGTCTGTGATGAAATTATTTTCATCTATTCTATTCATATAAACAGACATTAACTATAGACTTACTTCTAAAATGTTCGTCTTTAGTTGGAAAATTGTCTTTACAAGTATTTTTTTTTAGAAATAAAAAATTGCTTGGAGCCTGTTCACGATACCGGTGATGTATTTTTTATATTCTCAAATGTTTTCTTTTATCTTTTTGTTTATGTTTATAAAAATATGATCTGTAAATACTTACATTAAATAAATGGTTGTATTATCATTATGTACCATTTTTTACAAATGAATAAAATATACGTTATACATATATAGGTACTCATATGTATTGTAAATTTGTCCCAAAAATGTACTACTATACATATATCCTACTATTAGAATTAAATACCTAAGTCTGATTGAACTCGATGGGAAATTCAAATAAAAAAAATATTTTGAATATCTACGTTTTCAAACACACCCGTGACACTTTAAATTTAAGAGTAAACATTTTAAACCTCCAGAATAATTAAGATTTCAATAAACTACAAAGTAATAAACAGTGTTATTTTTTGTACCGACAGACTTTTCTGCAGTTTGATAAGTTTAATTTGTATACAACATTGTAACTTTTGTTTTACAGTTATTTTTTTAGTTATATTTGTTTTTACGAGTATTGCTTGTTAAGTTTTAGTTATTTTTTTGTAGTTACCTTAGTTGCTGAGCGATTGATAATTCCCAAAACCTAGTTATCACTCGGCATAGGCGTGCCTTTTCTTCTGCCATACATACATACTGTGCGTCCGACATTTAGGTGTTTTCCATGACTTTGACGATATCGTCAACCTAGCACGCTTCTGGATGACCTTGATTTCTTTGGCTTTACCTTGACCATTATTCGATTACAGCTTTTCTAAATCGACCATCAGTACGTCTTGCTAGGTGACTTGCCAAATTCCTACATCAGAACTCTTCGTACTTTAGGTTCTTTTTTTTTTACTTATATGTGTATTCTTAATGTCTTGGTACTATTTCTTTAATGTAAAATTTTTGTTGCATCTGGTCCGTGTGAGTCATCTTGTGAGAAGCGATCGTAAACGACGCCTCTTTACCAATGCATTTTTAAAATTAAACGCTTCTCTCGTTATAAATCCGTTTCCATTAGATTGATGTCCGCCATTATTGCTACCAGATTTATAAACATATATTATAGCGATCTCAATGCCTATATAGGCATTGAGATCGCTCTCGTCACTTTGTTTGTGCATTCGTATAATAATTATGAATACTATGTAGACAATGAGGCTAACGGTGAAAGAAAACATCGCGAGGAAACTGGCATATCCTAGAGCTAAAACTGCGAGGTCTTTTGATATCCAGACACCCGCACTGGGCGCCCATGGTAGAGTATGGCCCACTCCCTCTCACTAAGAGGAGGCCTGTGTCCCATGAGTGATAACATTATAGACAGATTATTCTATGTATGTTATGCTATGTAGACAATGTGGCTTAATGATAACAGCCAAGTGGGTAGATCGTTCAGGTAAAGCTAAGCCAGTTGCGGTTGGGTTTTTACATACCAAGATCCCTCCGTGCCTCGGAAAGCACATTAAGCCGTTAGTAACTGTCGTCATTCTTCAATCATCGCCGTCATAGATTGCTCAGCTTGAATCTCTGATAAATTTCTTCCAGTAACGAATTAGTGGTAGGCCATAACATCGGCTGCCACCAAGCGATTCATCGTGTTCCGGCATGATGTCTGGTGAAGCCATACGGAGGACGAGTCTGAGCAGGTGTGTTGCGATCAGTGCCGGGTATGATGCCCCAAATGTTTTTGTGTCGGGAGTTTGGTGGGTCTCCAGATCAATCTCCCTCTGGCGCAGCATCGTTGGTCTCGTTGTTAGGTTTAATATTGCATCACCTCGCTCAACTGCCGTCTTCCTTCCTATTCACGCTGTTTTTTTGAGTGAGTAGGACATTAATAAACTAGCGCGCTTTACCCTCAACGATTGCATCACTGCTTACAATCAGGCGGTGCAATCCCGCCGCAATGCTGATGTCAAACACTAGTTTATAAAATTATAAAAAAGAAGGTCAAATAGCCAGTCGCTCCATTTAGACTATTGGTGAAAGATATAATTCAATCCACAGGAGCGAACGATCCACACGATACGAAATATCGACGTAGTTCATTTTGTATTGGTCCATAGCAATATAATTTTATCGTTTTATGTCACCCAATCACCCTTGTAAAAAGCTGCTGAAATGAAAAAATCTCTGACCCTTAAAAGTCAATTAAATAAATTTTACTTTTATTACAGAGCAAATAGCAAATATTGAAGTTAATCAAATGTATAAGAAATGACTCATAAAAATCAAAAGTCAAGTCTAAAGTCACCCTAACTTTCGAACGAATTTAGGATAATTGGCAAACAACTATAAAAAAGTCGCCTAGTGGTTAAAACACCAGCCTCTCAAGTATGGGTGCGCGGGTTCGATTCCAGGTCAGGCAAGTACCAATGTAACTTTTCTAAAGTTATATGTACTATCTAAGTATATCTTGGACACCAATGACTGAAGGTAAAGTAAAACATCTTGAGGAAACCTGGACTTTAAGTCTGAAATCGCCAACCCACATTGAGCAAGCGTAGTGATTACGCTCAATCCTTCTTTGTATGAGAGGAGACCTGTGCCCAGCAGTGGGGCGATATAAAGGTTGATGATGATGATGATGATAAAAAAAAACTGTATCGGGATACCAACAATAGGAGAATGGATTATTCTCCTATGAATAGTGTGAATCTCTTGGTTACGTCAGCCGGGTCGCATCCCATATTAATATTTTCCTCCTTTATAATAAGTAATAAGAAAAGGAGTTCGTTCCATTATGTCCTCTGTAATCCAGGATTAGAACTTAGAAACTCTTTTATGAATTCACTCGACTGATCGATTATATCGCGAGAGGACTTAAAAAGGTGCCGAAGTGATAATAAATATTATATTCTTTCATTATAAGGTCCTTTTATCTCTTTGATACATTCGGTATCGTTTTAAAGAAAGATATTATACAATATTTAAAGAAAACCCCCTCCGAGCCATAAGGATAATAAAGGTTAGGTAAACACATGACCAAATAAAATATGAAATTTTACATAATCATCATAGTAACAATACTAATGAATTTTGAAATAATCTTTTTTCTGCGAATTAATTCCAACTTCCCCAAAATATGGTATTTTTAAAAAAAGTGACAGCACCATTTTCGACCGTATTATTATGAGCGATGCGACCGCGTGTCGCGTGCCCTGCCGCGGTATGCAATACATGCGCGGGGCATGTATTGCATGCCGCACATGTATTAAGATACCTCCTTTTGCAGAATAATATTTATTTTCTAGGTGGGTTTTTTTAAGTTTAGCCCAGTTTTGTAGTCATTAGTAGGATCAGTTATCGATACCTAACAATACCTTCACGAATCGGACAGGGTTTACTTTACATATAGTATAAAAAAGAGTGTCCATGGAGTTTCTTGCCCGTTCTTCTCCATAGGTACCTACTCTTTGGAATGGGCGACTAGCTTCACCTTACTGACTGACCGACCTTCTGACAATTCAAAAATGCCTGTAACTGGTTTATTTGAAATAAATGCTTTGATTTTGATTTTTGATTTTGTATATACACACATCAAAAGTGTCTAGGGATCAAGCATTTTTATGCGGATTTCTTGAGATTGAGATGTGGCTTTGTAATAAATTTATGATTTTATAAATTTATATGGATCCTTTTTGGTGCATTTCATAATTTGAATCAGGAACTGTGAATCAAATTCGAGTAACAGATGAAAATCAGCTATCAATATTTTCCCTATAAAAACATACAACGCATTGCAGACATTATTAGTGCTACTGTTTCCCTACTACTGATTAAAACCAACGTTATTATGGAGCGGTGACGTCATTTAAGCAGGGAAGAAATGCTCAGAGCCGTGGGAATGATAGAAGCTGGTTCCCGGCAACGTACTGTGGCTTTAGCTCTGAATACAAGTCAGAGTGTTATCAGTCGACTTTGGACACGTTACCGAAGCACTGGTACCGTGGCTGAGCGCCATGGAGGACGGTATCGCTGCACCACACGGAGACAAGACCGATACATTCAAATCTTAACTCGAAGAGCTCCAACAATAACCGCCATGATGTTAGCCGTGAGGCTTCATCACTCTTCAGGGAACTTAATTAGCGACCAAACAGTCAGAAACCGCTTGCATGAAGTGAACCTTCATTCCCGAAGACCGCTACGGGTACCACCTATAGCAATGCACAATCGTAGGATTCGATATCAATGGGCTCTTGAACACAGAAATTGGGCAGAAGAACAATGGCATTTCGTGTGCTTTTCTGATGAGTCTCGTTTTGCTATGAGACCGGATACAAGACGTATACGAAACTGGAGAACCCCTGGACGCCAACAGCGATTAAAATCCTGCCAGGAAGTCCATCCTTATAGTGGTGGAACCATCATGGTATGGGCGGGTATTTGGATCGGCGGAAGAACTGAGTTGATTTGGATCAGAGGCAACCTCAACGCTCATATTTATGCTGAGACGATTGTATCAGACGTCATCGTTCCTCTACAAGTGCAAATCGGTCCCTTATTTCAGTTAATGCATGATAATGCACGACCGCACACCGCAAGAGTTGTAAGACAGACTCTCGCCGCAGCTAACATCAATGTCCTGCCCTGGCCTGCTCAGTCGCCAGACTTGAACCCGATTGAGCATGCATGGGATATGCTACAGAGAAGAGCTCTGCCGAATATGGAGGGTATCCAGTCGCAAGAAGACCTTTTTTTGTTGTTGCAACGAACATGGGCGGCCATTCCACAGCGTGATTTGGATGAACTCATTTTAAGTATGCCAAACCGATGTTCTTGTGTTGTTAGTGTTCGCGGTAGAAACACGGATTATTAATTGTTTAAGTTACCCAATAAAATTTTAGAGAAAACTGTTATTTCAGTCTTTTTTTCGAACTTTTGTGTTAGTGGTTCAAATGTCAAATATCCCTTTATTAGGAAAATGGAAAATTTCTTTATTAATGCAAAGGTGACTTGGTTTATCGTTACTGTGACAAACGAAAACACTTTATTTGATGAATCCTTAAAGAAAATTTTAATTAATATCAATCAGGAGAAAAGTTATTGCAAAAATATATGTTGATCCCTAGACACTTTTGATGTGTGTATTATAAAAGCCTAAACTAATAAATCTTTACTTTTATATTATTATATATTGTGTGAAAAATCAACTCATCCTTTTAGAGCCAGGGCCTGACTTTTTACGTGTAAATCAGAGTCTCTAGGTTACATATTGTATGAGACTTGGAATATAATTTATTATTGAAATTATTAAAGTTATAAATTAAACAACAGGTCCGACATCTTGACGATTTATTGCTGCGCACGACCATCGACAATCCTATGCTCTATCCATAATGTTGCCATATCATATATATCGTGTATTAAATAGACGTGGCAGCACATCTATTTAACAACTTACCCAAACGTATAGGACAGCTGATTATTTTTCCGCTATAGCGATGATGATCTCTTTAAAAAAAAGCGTTCAGTCCATTGGTCACCACCCCCTTCAGTAGACTACATCTTTTTGATGCTTCCTTTATCTGAAAAAGACTAGAGATTGAGCTTCATATGGGCATATACTTACAGACTAAGAGCGACGTTGCCTTTAACTCTTCCAATCGATACAGGCAGTAATCACCCTTGCCCAACGAAGGCCAGCCCGCGGCGCAGCTGAGACAGTAAAATCGTATCTATACCGACAATGACCTATGAGTTTTTTCGGTATTTCTTCTTAGAGCTAGTACTAGGAAATACCGCGGTCATCAAACCTATCAAAACTTCAATTCGTACCCCACAGGGGGGACACCCCCTGTGGGGTACGAATTGAAGCCTCCAGCCGGGGCCACTTTAGAACTACTGAGTGACTACGCACTAAGGACACTTAGTGCGTAGTCACTCAGTAGTTCTAAAGTGGCCCCGGCTGGAGGCTTTGTTAACTTTATTTAAGGCATCCATCCACAGGATAGTCCGGTTAAGTAAACACGGCTTCTCAATATCAACTACGAAATGTAATAAAAAAATCGTAGTAATCAATAGAATAAAATAAAACAATCTTTATTATGTACACCATGTAAATTACAGAATCTAAATATGAATTTTAAATAGGGTCACAGTGGAAACCCTAAAGTTTTTGTTAAAAGTGGTAAAGCAGATACTCGTACCAGGTAGCCTATCGCACTTTTCTGACACACAAGGAGAAATTAAAAAACGGACACACCTACACACTTGGGTGACATTTAAGTGACATAATTATAATAGTGAGGAGATTACGTCCCTTAAACGTGTACCAGATTCCAGACTGTTATTGCGAAATTTTGGATTAAAAATTTTACCCAACTCTTGTAGCATTACTTGCGATCATTAAACCAACAAGGCATTGAATAAGCAGAGAACAACTTTTAAAAACAAAGCCATAGGTATAACATCAAAACAAGTTCCCTCCAAATTGACCACAGAGAAAAGGAACACGAAAACGGGTACATAATGGCGTTTATACCCAATGACCTGCCATTACTTGCATTTTTGTGACCATGTCATCATTCCACGTCGCTTCTGGAAATGAACTTCAGGAAAACAGGAGGGTAAGATGGACGGACGTATGGCTAGTAATTATTAGTTTTCGCGATGTATCAGGCAGGTTTTTCTTAACGTGTTTAGTAAGAACACGAAGTAATAATACAGTATAAAAAGTATTTCGTAATGTTAGTCATTATACTATCATATTGGTTTGAGTACCTACCAGGGGCTCAGCTTAAGCTATGCTTGCCGCGGTTAATCTATGGATGGGTGACCATTTTTACATATCAACATCCCTCCGTGCCTAGAAAGGCACGTTAAGCCGTGGACCCGACTGTAATTGTAGATCATGATCTTCCAGTGGTAAAGGACAGTCGTGGTGGCCTACTGGTTAAAACACCAGCCTCTTAAATATGAGTGTGCGGGTTCGTTTGCAGGTCAGGCAAGTATCAATGTAACTTTTCTAAGTTATATGTACTTTCTAAGTATATATTGGACACCCATGACTGATTACAAGGTGGAGGAAAACATCTTGAGGAAACCTTGACTTGTAAGTCTGAAATTGCCAACACGCATTGAGCAAGCGTGGTGATCACGGTCAATCCTCCTCTGACCTGTGCCCAGCAGTGGGACGATAAAAAGGTTGATGATGAGGATGATCTTAAAGGTCGTCAGAAGTCCTAAGTCTGGCCACCAGTTTACCAAAGGGTATCGTATTACCCAGTAGGTAACTTCGTTGTGGTGGTCAGAAAGGCAGACGCTCCATGTAGAATACTGATATTCAGCTGAATCCGGTTAGACTGGAAGCTGACCCCTACATAGTTGTAAAAAGATTAGGCAGATGATGACTGGTTTGAGTACCTGATTAATTACTCCAACATGGCTTGGTATAACTTTTCATAACAAGATACCCTCTGCTTTGCTAGACTTGCCTCATAATGCACCTAAATTAGGTACAAATCAAATCAAAGCTTTGTTCTTCTTCTTCATTTTCAGCCTATAGATGTCCACTGCTGGACAAGGCCTCCCTCAAGGCTTTCCACGATGACCGGTCTTGTGCTGCCTGCATCCATCGGCTTCCCGCGACCTTCACCAGGTCACTGATCCACCTTGTTGGGGGCCTCCCTACGCTGCGTCGTGGCCACCACTCCAGAACCTTACCGCCCCATCGGCCATCGGTTCTACGAGCAATGTGCCCTGCCCACTGCCACTTAAATCTATTCCTCAGCTTTGTTCAAAGGCATATTATTTCGTAAATGACTATTTAAGTGATAAAAATAGCTGATCGCTCTGATTAACTCAAGACAATGTTTGTTTTCTTTCTCCAGAATTAGCTTACTGACTGTTATATGAGTTCATATAATTTGCTTTTTTACAATGCGTAAATATGTAAGCTGTCACTCTCTTTATACCTGGGGCTTTATTTAGGTAATAAGTTTTTACTTATTTACATTACCATTTTAATGATATTTTTATACATATTATTGTATAAAGTCATGTGTTTTTATTAAATGAATAGACAGCTGTGCTGCAGGGGAGTTTGTTCCGTAACTTCTTCTTCCCAGCGAAAGCACTAGGAAGTGGCTAAAGGCGGGCGTTTTTGGGGGACTGTCTTATGTAATATTGACGTTCAAAAAGTGCTGATTCTCAGCCTAATTTGAATAAATGACTTTTGATTCATTGACTGATCATGTACGACTATGTTATCCAGAAAATATTTGATGGACGTGTAAACAAATGTATCAGAAAACGTATAGAAACCAGTATATCAAGCTACGCCAGCAATCAACTTTGAACCTAATGCTTTAGCGATAAAGTTAAAGGTCTATTAAATAAATTTTACAGATTGTAGTAGCTTGATGTGTTGGCTTCTGTACGTGTAAATGCAAATTTAATGTACTTTAGTGATTCAATTTGATTTTATACCCTGTAATTGCATTGTATTTCAAATGTCATTCAAGGTGTTTTTCATTTGACAATAATGGAGGTTACTTCTATAACCTCTGCATTCGTCAATGAATATAATTTTTGTATGTCTTATATTGTAATAAATATGTGATTTGAAACATTTAAAAAAATCGAATGTGTATTTCTTTCAAAGAATGATTGTGTTAGGGTTTACTTTAAGTCCCCGTGTTCTGGTAAAATGTTTTGTTTATATTTTCGTTAGTAGTTAACCTCCTCCAGGTTACTCAATTCGACCGGTATATATGCTTTTTTATGTTTGTTCGCGGATAACTTCGTCGTTTATTAACCGATTTTGATAATTATTTTAGATAATTTCTGTTGGAAAGAAGACATTCCCAAGGTGGTCCCATGATAAGGACATGAGGTTTGATGGTGGAAGACCAGAGAAATAAAGGGGAACTTTCAAAAATCGTACGAGCAACCAGTGCGTTTTTTCATTAAGTATTTTAGCGTCAGCATCTAGTCTAACCAGATGCAGCTGAACAGTACTTTCCACAAAAAAGTGTAAAATAAAAACATTTTTTTTTCAAAAAAAAAAACTACCGACTTCCAAAAAACACTACAAAGTGAAAAATAACTAATTTCGGAAGTCGGTGTCAAAAACTAATATACAAAAACCAAAGACACCGACTTCCGAAATTAGTTATTGTAAAAAAAGTTTTTATAAAATATTGTAAGAGTCTGCAAAGTACGAGTAACCGAAGCACATAAAGTGACACAATGCATGATTTTTTTGCAATTATTTAATTATTATAATAATAATTTTATTTATATTTCATTTTATATATTTTTTTATGAGTACATGGCATGCAATATTCAAACACACTTTTCACACACTACAGTGATTTCTAAAGAAAAACTTCCAACTAATACACAGCGCTCTTCATTCTAAAAACATCTACTAAATGATTGATAGAACCTGAGCTCATATTTTATTCTAATATCATAGTGATATATGAGCATCGCGTATCATGAATATTAATTTATGATTTATTGTTGTCTGGTACAGCTGGTCGCGATATCTAGTGATGAATAGTTGTAATTTGACCGTCTAGACTGCCGGCTGACCGTCATTCAACCTCCAAAAGTCAGGATGTCATCGTAATTAATCCGTGAGGAGATTTGGTTTACACCATGTTTAATGTCAGGATAATTTTGCTCGGTTAAGTTATGGGTAATTTACCTTGTGAATGAAAGGAAAGAAAAAGCAGTTTTATTTTGTATCTTTGTCTTTAATTGAAAGGCAATAACCGATTTTTTTTTTCAGAATCTAGTCGACATCGCAGCTCAGCGCAAACTAATGTTAGCTGTGGTAAATCCCCTCTTTGAGGAGTGGCTACAGAGGTGACACGGCGCCCTCACCTTCCGCCTGACGCAGGTCCTCACCAGACACGGCCGTTTTGAGTGGTTCCTGTTCCATATAAGACGGGAGGACACGCCACGCCAGGGTGAGCTGAGGTATGTCCGGCTTAGGTAGAGCACCGCTATATCCTCGTGGCGGCGATCGGCGGCGATCTCTCGAGTTCGGCTCGGGTCTGGAAGCGAGAGTGTATGGCAGGCCGTCACCGTTTTCTGCGAAGCAGTGATGCTGGCAAAGGAGGAGGCGGAGCGCGTGAGAGAGCGAAAATCCTAGCGCCCTCACGCCTCTAGCCACCGCAGAGACGGCCTGGTCGTGAGATAACTCCCGGCCACCGTAGGCATAGGCGTGCGGGCGGCGAGCTGCCCACCGCTTGCCACCAGCCCCCTATAAGGACCCGACCCGGGTCGACCGCACGTTGTGTTTCACGCGCGCCACAAAGAGATGTCAGCACATCATGGCGGAATCCACGAAGACCGATGCCTCCTAGGTCAAGGTTGCCGGTTGGTTAAAAGAGAAACCATGACCCTGGCGCACAAGCAAGTGAAGAAACACGGGTAGATTTTAGTCAGTAAAAGTCTGACACGCCCTTCCGGTCCGCCCAGAGCGAGAGAGATCATTAGATAACTTCCTATGTAGAACAAAAAAAAGCGTCAACTAATGTCTCCACAATGTCAAATGCTTGTCAAAATTGTAAAGAAATTTGAAGTATTTTTGACAGACTAAGAATGAGATTAAAGCAGACCAATGCTCGTAATTGTAATTTACGAGCATTGCCTCTGAACTATTGGCAGGAGAAGTTACAATATAACGAAAATTAAAAATTGTAACACTATGGAGAAGATCTAGCTACTTAGCCGACAATGCGATAGCATATGACGCCAAGAAAAAAAAAAAACAGTTGTTGACTGATTCAGACTGACCGACACAAGTGAAAATCGAAATCTGAATTTTTACTTCAAAAGAAGAAACCATTGTACCACATTGTACCATTGTACACAATTGTACCTTTATAAATATACAGTATATATCTCGCTGTAGCGACGAACTGTAAAGACGGGTATGTTATGCGTCTTCAGAAATTCTTGAGCATTTTAGTTGAAACTGAATAGTACTGTTGGCGACGAAAGAATCACGCGCTTAAAAGAGATCTCAGCACATTGTGACGGGGTCCACGAGGACCAATACCTCACGGGTTCGTTAAAAGAGAAACCGTGGCGCTGACGCACAGGCAATGAAGAAAAACTGGTGGGTTTAGTCAGTAAAAGTCTGACACGCCCTTTCGCTCCTCCCAGAGCGGAAAAGTTCATTTGATGATTTCTCATGCAAAACAAACTAACAAAAAAAAGGGAAGTGACGCGAAAACTAGAGCAGTACGACACCAAGCTTCTTTAATAGGTTGTATGTATAGAAAAAAACTCCAATCCTTCAGCATCGAAGCAGTCCTTTCCATCTGTTGCCATGTGAAATAACCCTTATGTGCAAAACATGCTAAGTTAAGGACCCTTTAGTCTAATTTTATTACTCACTCAGCGATTGGACGGTCATTGTGCTGTCTAGTATGACAAATGACAATAATTTGGCGACCCTCTAACTTAATTCTATAGTGTGATATGATGTCCTTTTATTTACACTGGACTAGTAGATTCACCATATTTATTTTGCAAGAAAGATAGAAAGAAAAATGCCGTAAACATGACGCAAAAAATTACAAAAACACAAAAAATAAATAAGAAATGGCTCAGCACACCCTAAGCAAGACGCAGCCTCAGCCATTATTATTGGTGAGACTGAACGGGTACAATAAAAAGAAACTATACATTTTGAAAGCCCTTGGAGTTAAACATACAAACTTTAAAGCCTGGTGCACAGACGTAGTGTAGTCATCCTTTCGGTATTTTATAGGACACATTTTGGAGAGTGTGCGCGGGAATTGTATGACTTAATTACGGCGTCGTTGAGAAACGTGTCGTGCGTGTGTTCACCGTAGTTGACACCACTACGATCCGGACGAAGCGTTTCGCTTCGTAATTTATACCAGTCCCTTGAAGTACGCATAATGTAATGCCTGAAACAATAAGTGTCTTTAAACGTACGCTTTACCATCAACAATAGTATTATTGCTTGCCATCAGTGGGATCGCAGTCAAGAACTAGTTTGTAACATACAAAATAAAAACTATAGACTCCATACATACTCATACATACACAATTACGCATACACGCGATTATTCTACACTAGGATTGATACAGCTTTTCATTAAATAAGAGGAAATATAATAACACGGCAATATTTTACGAAGATAAGAAGCTATTATTGAGATTATTGGCACATGGCATTACTCCAAGTAATATATTTCTGTATTACATTATGAGAACTGGGTAAGCGTGAGAGCCCACTGAGGCGTAACCTATTCCAGAGGTTCATTTAACTTAATAGTTGAACGTGAACTGACGAGTGAAGTGTACCTATTCTTATATACAGGGTGTATCTGACATCGTAACGCAAACTTCGCGAAAAGGTTAGACCGCATGCCACTAATAAAATTATGATAGTCATTTATGTCGTTAATGAAAGGTTACAGAATCCACAGTGTTTAAAAAAAAGTGTCGGCTCGGCCTTTGAACGTTGCAAGCGTGCCGCCGTGCGGGTTGTAGGTATGACGTTGATCCCTGATATGAACTCTATTAAATCAACTGATAAGATAGTCTTTCGAGTTTTGTTTTCATTGCGCTTTTTTGTGTAATTAGCGAATTAATTAAATTTTACTTTGAAATCTTATTGGGTTATAAAAGTATAGCAATTATGAACGGTTTAAAGTTAAAAAAAACTACATATATATTTTTTTAAATCATGAAAAAGCCGACGAAAAATTCCACCACTGGGGGGTTCAGAATCATGTACTCGATCCATGGTACTCGTTTGTGCGTCGATGTCAGATACACTTTTTATATAGGTAAAATTTTCAAAAAGCCGTGGTGCAAAAAAGTCGTGGTGGCCTAGTAGTTAAAACACCAGCCTCTCAAGTATGAATGCGCGGGATCGATTCCAGGTCAGGCAAGTACCAATGTAACTTTTCTAAAGTTATGTGCACTTTCTAAGCATATCTTGGACAGCAATGACTGAAGGTGAAGAAAAACTTCTAGAGGAAACCTGGACTTTAAGTCTAAAATAGCGCAATGAGCAAACGTGATGATTACGTTCAATCCTTCTCCGTATGTTCTTCTGTGTCTGTGCCCAGGTTGATAATGATGATGATGATGAGGTAACATTTGTAATAAAGCTGAACAGATTTTTTGTTTTTTCTTTGTCCGTTCGTTTGAACTTGCACAAACTCTAGAACTTAAAGTTGGATTTCAAAAATTATTTTTCCTTTTGATAGCTATTCCTTGAGAAAGTCTATTTAACATCATATAACTACTATGAGCAGCGGTGCCCTAGTGGTATCGGCTGCGACCAGTGTTGCCAACCTCAAAAAGCTAAAAAACAGCCACTCGCCTTTAAAAAACCAGTAGAAAACAGTAGGTGGAGAAAAATAAGGCAGATTTCATAAATTTGCTCATATAATTAAATAATAATAATACCTACTGATTTTCTTTAACCAGCCTTTGAACCTTCCATCTTTTAAACACAAATCGACGAATTTCTGTTCATAGTCTTCTTAGGACTATTCCCAGTACTCATTTTATCGAAAAGGTTGTAATTATTGTTTATTTTTTTTATAATAGACATCGCAATTCAAAGAAACTGTTCATGGTGTTGTGACTATAAAACAATACGCAATACAGCAGGCGTGTAGCTGTCATTCATAAATTAGGATTTCCCCGTGCATAAAAAATTATTTTCAAATACATATAATGAGACCACATGCGACTGAGTCGGGATTCCTCGAGGGAATTCCCTCGAATCCCTACTCGGTCGCATGTGTCTAATCCCACTAAAGAAGATGCTGCCATCTAGTGTTATTTCGTTTTATTAGGTAGTGGTTTGTCATTGTGTTATATTACGTAATGGATATCAAAAAATGTTTGCATAGTAGTGTAATAGGTAGCGCTGAGCGGTAGTTGAAAAACAGTAGAAAATAGGAATGAAACAGAAAACATGGATATCAATGAGAAAACAGCAAATCTACTGTTAAAACAGTAGGGTTGGTAACACTGGCTGCGACTTACAAGTTGTAGGTTGTAGGTTCATACCCCGTCAGGCGCTTTACTTTGTGTAAATTATTTCATCAGCACTCTCAAAACGGTAAACGGTAAAAAAAAAGCATGTCCTAGAGCCAAAAACTTCGAAGACATGTGACATTTACCAACACGCACTGTGCCAGCGTGGTAGATTACGGCTCACTCCCTCTCACCGACAGGAGGCCTGCGTCCCAACAGTGAGACTTTATAGGCTGATTATGTATGTTGGCGCGGAAACCGGCCTAATTTAGGTAGGCCGGTAAGCCCTGAGAGTGGCACGGGGACAGTGCCTTCGGGCAGAGCCCGTGACACTCTCAACGCAGGGCCCGAGGGGAACCGAGTGGTTTTAGCGGGGATTCCCGGCTTCGGCTGGGCGAGTCCCACACAAGCCTGTCGCCTAGCTAGCGGCGGGTACACTGCGTAAAGGCATTTTAACTCATAAAAAAAAAGCTGATTATGTATGTATGTATGTAAGGACCGTTAGGAGCCGATCTAAATGAAAAACCATTAGAAAAAACGTTTAGCATAATCGAAGTAAAAGGATGTAGTATGATGTAGCCGAATGGAGGACGGGTCTGAGCAGTTGTGTTGCGATGTGTGCCTGGTACGATGCGCCAAATGTTGTTCAAAATCAATCTCCCTCTGGCGCAGCATCGTTGGTCGTGTTGTTGGATTTAACATTGCATCACCTCGCTCAACTGCCGTCTTTCTTCCTATTCGCTCAGTTTTTCTGAGTGAATAGGCTCTTAATATACTGGCGCGCTTTACCATCAACGATTGCATCACTGCTTACCATCAGGTGGGATTGCAGTCAAGCACAAGTTTATAATAACGAAAAAAAAAATGTGGGCGATGAGATGCGACACGATTTCTTACGCGAAAGAAGGCGTGAGTAGAATCTACTTCTAAATAAGTCTCTTTTCATGACCGTCTTGTACTTCTAAAATAAGAAACGGATTTTGATGGGTTTCGTCATAATTTACAGAAATTATTTCCCGAAAGTTTTTGTGTAAAGAGAAGTGATATGAAACTTTCATATCACGCCAATATTATATAGGCGAAAGTTTTTGAGAGAGTGTGTGTGTTTGTGTGTTACTTCTTCACGCCAGAGTTACCACATAAAATATTCTTTTTATTCCAATACTAGCTGCGTTCCGCGGTTTCACTCGCATCATTTTCGATCCCGTGGGAATATTGGGATGAAATGTACCCTATGTGTGAAAATTTAATCCAAATCCGTTCAATAGTTTTTGCGTTGTATCATAAAAAAATAGAAATTAAAAATTTAGTCTAAAAAATAAAAAAAAAAATGAGGGGTGGACTACCCCTATCATTTAGGGGGATGAAAAATAGATGTTGACCGATTCTCACAGATACCGGTTAAGCACAAAAAATTTCATCAAAATCGGTCGAGCTGTTTCGGAGGAGTTTAAAGCCGAACACCGTGACACGAGAATTTTATATATTAGATACAGCTACGTAAACCTCATCATCGTCTCAGTGTTAATCCCAGTCGCATCCAAACCGTGAAGCGATTGCCGTCTGACCTGCACAACCGGAAGGCGATATCGAAGCATTGCAGTTAGACTAATTGTTGGACTTTTGCGGGCTTCAACAAGCCGTAACGACTGCTATTTGATGTTCGTATGGCAACCGGGACCAACGGCTTAGCGTGTTTTCTGCGGCACGACCAGACCAGTGCAAATATTCATATTCATACCTACAAATATATGAACTGCGCGGGGATCTGCCAAGAAGGCTATTCACCTACGTAATATGGATGTCAAATAAAACTTGTTAGGATTCTAGTGATAGAATTTGCTATTCTATAATTAAGGGCTGCTTTCACCAATAAAATGCACATTTAAACAGCATTCAAGACCCGCCAGTGTCAATATTCCGCAACTAAATGACACAAATTCAGCTTTTTCGTCGTTGACCTCTCCTATACGCAAACTCCTTGCATAGATAGCATCACTAAGGAAAAAAGATGAGCGTACCTCACGAAAATGTATAATTGTAAAAGTGTCTTATTTAAATTTTATGGAATTCCTTTTAAGTTTTCATTACCATGAAAACTTAAAAGGAATTCCAAAATTAAATTTTATTACCATATTTTTAAATTATATTACCATATAGCAAGAGAAGAAGCAGGTGTAATATTGCGTCCCTTCTGACCGATCAATGATTATAGCATTCGGTTCTAGTTAATACAGTTGGTAAAGATCATTATTAGGCAAGAATACATTAATATGATTACCAATATTATTTACCAAGTGAAGAGGTTTTCTATCGAGTTGTTTCTATTAATGTTAAAAATAAAATGGTTAAGTAAATAGAATCTATTGAATATTGCTTTGTCAAATCAAATCAACATGTTTAAACATAAAATTATATAAGGTGGGTGGGTTATGGATGGCCACTCTAACGAGTAAATACTTGTAATTCGTTTATTTATTGGATAAATGAAGGAAACAAATTATTAAGTAATACTTTGTTTTATTGTCCACCGAATAAAATCTTTTTTTTTACCTAACTTTAAACAACATTTATTAAATTTAAGTTTTGTAAAGCTCTTCCAAATGGCTTTGCATGGAACTTGGCTCCAAACAAGGCCAATATTATACATCTGTCGTTAAACTTAAAAATAGAGTTGTAACATTAAATATATCCGCTTTTACTAAAACTACATAATAAGCTATATTATTAAAGAGAAGCATTAAATGCTCAATATATTTTTATCATCTATAAAAAACTACGAACACTACTTGAACACCATTCTATTACTAAGAATCTATTAACATAAATTATTTAAAAATATTAGTAATGAGTATTATGTTGGCCTTAAATAACTAGCCATCAGCTTTTATTATGAAATTACAATCTTTTTTTTTTTATCAGAAATGGCCTTCTTATGGGTCCGTTCTTTGTAAGGCCAAAATTGATAATTATTATTAGAACTTTGTCCTAATAATTATAATAAAAATAACAGATACTACAAACTACTATAATAATTATAACAATTTCTCATTACCTATAAACAAAAAGTAAGTGTTCATTTGTTCAGGATTTGTGAATGTTCCTTGTGGTTCCATGCACCATAGCAAGGCCAACTGTCAAAATTTTGATTGGCCTTATAAAGAACCGCCGGCTTTCCTAGGAACACTACCAATATTTTAATGTAAATTGAGGCAAAGCTATGTTTTTTTTTTCTTTAGTACCATTAAGATGTACTAATATGACAATTCACAATAAAAAAACATGAAATAATAATAGGCTATTGACTAAAACTTTACGGTGTGTTGTGCGCGCGAATAACAATTGTAACGTCGACGACCGAAGCCTACGAAACGTTGGATCGCACTGCCACAATAGCGACACTATCGACACGCCGCCAAGTTTGTGGCCTGTAGTTTGTAGGATCTTAGTATGTAGTAGCAGGAATATGTATTTAAATGTCAATAACTACGATTTTTTAATAGTTGGCCTTCAAAGGAGCATCGCCTTCCATGGTCCACCTACCTTATGTCTACAACATGTATTTGCTTTATTAGCTTTTTAATGCGGCTTCGTCCACATATGTGTTGGTAAATATCTCATGGGAACGTATTAATAAGATTAAAAGTGCTCTAGTAATCATCCAGTCCTAAAACTATCGATGCACCAAACACCCAAATTCACAAATGCCCAAAGTGATTGGATTACTAGAATAATTTTATGTAGGTATATTTGCATACACTTTGCAGTTATACTTTTCTTCTTTATGAGTACCAAATTTCTTCTACCATGTATTACTCTTTACTCGTCTTGTATACTAAACCATTTATGTGAAATTTTTATTAAAGGATACATTCGAAACGCTATCAATATCATTTAGCTTGGAAACTTACTTGGGATTTTATTAAGTAGATGGGAAACATCTCTGTTATCACTGACGATATCCTTCACTAGGACAGTGGCGACTTCTACATCACCACATTCAAACTACGCATCACATTGGCGTCACTCGAAATCCTACATCGCGCAATAGAACTAGCATAACTATACAGTATGTTAAGAAAACCCTGTCCGACCCATAAGGATAATAAAGGTTAGGTAAACACATGACCAAATATAATATAAAATTTTACGTATTCATCATAGTACCAATACAAATGAATTTTGAAATAATCTTTTTTTCCCGCGAATTAATTCCAATTTCCCCGAAATTTGGTAATTTTTAAAAAGTGACAACACCGGTATTGTTATGAGCGAATAGCGATGCTACCACGTGCCGCGTGCCCTGCCGCCCGCCCTCCGCGGGCGGCAGGCGAAGGGTGATTAACACGCATTTATGAAGTTACCTCTTTTTGCGAAATAATATTTATTTTTTTAGGGGGATTTTTTTTTAAGTTTAGCCCGATTTTGTATGCATTGGTAGAATCAGTTATCGATACCTAACAACACCTTCACGGGTCGGACAGGGTTTTCTTAACATACTGTATATGTACAATATGAAAGTTAGGTATACACCTGACTAAATAAAATATAAAATTTTACATAATCATCATAGTAACAATACTAATGAATTTTGAAATAACCTTTTTTTCCGCGAATTAATTCCAAGTTCCCTAAAATTTGCTATTTTTTTAAAAGTGACAACACGCCTACCGCCTATGCCTACCGTGTTGCCTACCGCACATGACTGCATGCAGCTGATTCTACTAATGATTACAAAACCAGGCTAAACTTAAAAAACTTCCCCCTAAAAAATAAATATTATTTCTAAAAAGCAAGGTAACTTAATACATGTGCGGTAGGCAACACGTAAAGAAAACCCAGTCCGAACCAAAAGGATAATAGAGGTTAGGTTAATCAGAAAATCCCTAACGATTCCAAAAGGCTCCTATGTCAGCATAATGCTTCGAAATTTAAAAGTAAATGTCGCAGCGCTGGTATTCTAACAGGGCCCGGTGTGATGTCACTGCTAATTAATTGATTTACTTTGGCATTATAAAATTTATTTATTTTATTTATTTGGGACAATAAACAGTTATACAGTACAGCATTTACATAAACTAGATACAGTTACAGTTGTGAAAACGTCTAACCCACACTATTGTCCACGAAGTGACATCGGAGTAAGAGAACGAAAGGATGCAATAGAAGAAAAATTAAAAGGTAATTTATAAAAGTAAAACAATGAATTGTAAGGACAGATTGACAAGAACAGCCGACCTATAGGTGACACTTGAAGAGATTGTGAAACCATTTTTTTTTTAATTTAGGTTTCGATAGTGCGAAAATATCAATTTCAATTTCAGAAAATTGAGAGTTATATGTTTCAAACAGTCGGCGGAGAGGGGCCCGCACCCCAGCGTACGTTCTACATTGCGCAGTATAGAATAGCTGAGGTGCACGCACCTCCCGGCGCACAACCGATCTAGGTACAAAGTAACACAATCTATTCGAGAGCTCAGTAGAATCAGTCTAGAATCCAAGCTCAATACTTTATAGTGTGTTAGCAAATCTGCATAGAGAATCCCTGTAGAAGCACTTATAGTGCGTGGTACGAAGAAATAATTATATTATATAACTCCGCGCGAGACTTGCCCTTAATTATCTATGAATGTTATAAACACTAGTATATTTTTTCTCTATGTCATTGAGTAACAGAGTCGTGGTGGCCTAGTGGTTAAAACACCAGCCTCTCAAGTATGAGTGCGCGGGTTCGATTCCAGGTCAGGCAAGTACCAATGTAACTTTTCTAAAGTTATATGTACTTTCTAAGTATATCTTGGACACAATTGACTGGAGGTGAAGGAAAACATGTTGAGGAAACCTGGACTTTATAAGTCTGAAATCGCCAAGCGTGGTGATTACGCTCAATCTTTCTCTGTATGAGAGGAGACCTGTGCCCAGCAGTGGGACGATGATGATGATCTACTACGATCCTCATATTACCTTGCTTCCTTGATATTACTTGCTGTGATAAATGATTTTATTTCTTTGAGTTGGTTTGTTACAAATACCGTTCAATCTTCATTCAGATGAGGTTTGCTTTTCTTATCTGACTACTCTGAGGTCAGTCGTAACAACTAACTTAGAGGTAATAGTCTCCTTTAATGTCAAGCCAAAATTTTGATCAGATAATATTAAGACCATTTGGTCTCGAAAATAGTTTTCAACTCATAACTTACGGAACTCGTATTAATTGTATATCGCTTTAAAATTACTCTTCTTATTCAAAAGAGCTTATTTAATATTAAATCAGAAGGAAATTCTAATAGAAAATAATAACATTGAAACGTTATATTAGCAAATGGAAGATAAAAGCATAGAAGACATACAATAATTCTCGAACAAAAAATCAAATAATGGAAAAATAAGATTAGGTATTAATGGCGGTCCTGAAATGGAAAATTAATCTTCAGAACATAATATCCATTACATTTGCCTGACCTCAGAGATGTCACTTCAATTATGGTCTAATGAAGTTTCATTACCAATTCAATCATAGTTGCCATCGCAATAATCCAATTTATGATACTGACTTTATAATTCAATATTCAGATTCTGAGTATCAAAAATAAGCCTTAGTGTTAAAGTAAATTGAACCTTATCGTCCAGAGATAGGGTTTGGGGTTCGTGAAATCGAATATTCTATTTCTTTCTAAATCCGTTTCACATACTCAGGCCTAGTATGGAAAATCCAACCTCTTGAAACGAACAAACGTGAGAATCTTGAAGCGTAGCCCCGAACTTGGTAAAACCAATTTTATATTAGCATGTTATTGAAATTTAAAATGAGAAACGCCTGATTTTATGAATTCAGTGACATAAAATTCAAGACAAGTTAATGATTTAAATTCAGTAATTTTTTTATCTCGGTGGTAGACCAAAACATCGGCTGCCGGCAGAAGTTACCACCAATCAGACAGTCTTGCCGCCAAGCGATTCGTTGTGTTCCAACATGTTGTCTGCTGAAGCCGTACGGAGAACAGGTCTGAGCAGTTGTGTTGCGATGTGTGCCGGGTACGATGCGCCAAATGTTGTTGTGTCGGAAGTTTGGTCAAAGAGGATCTAAAGATCAGTCTCCCTCTGGCGCAGCATCGTTGGTCGTGTTGTTGAGTTTAACATTGCATCACCTCGCTCAACTGCCGCCTTCCTTCTTGTTCACTCAGTTTTTTTGAGTAAATAGACTCTTAATAAACTATCGCACTTTACCATCAACAATTGCATCACTGCTTACCATCAGGCAAGATTGCGGATAAGCAAGTTTAAAATTATAAAAAAAATGCATGTTATTTTAACTGAACTTTTCATCATGAGAAAATTTCCACGCAAAACATTACTATGAAATAACTAGACTTTTATATGATATCCTTTGTTTCAGGTTTCATTGCTCGGTCAAAGTAAAATGTCATTACATCTGTTCCCTAAATAAATAGCAATAGATGTGTATGTGTGCATAGCTTCATGCGCTCAAAAATGTTTGTTCGCCCTATTCTCTGAGTCTTTAGGCACTGCCGCCTCGGATTACTCTGACGTAGATAAAATGGCGCATTAAAAGCCACGTAGTAAGCTCTTATTGAAATCCATTTCAACATTATTAGGTTTCGTTTTGCTAGAATGAGAACGTTTACGTTTGATTTGAGGAGCTAATGTTTGAGGTGCATTTTGCAAATTTTTTAAATGGTTCTTTAGAATTTCCAGCCTGAAACCAAGTGTTCTTCAGAATACAAAGATCCACTGCCGGACAAAGGCCTCCCCCTAGGCTTTTAATTACTTTGGGGGGTTTGCACTGTAGTGTGACATTAGGCAGGTGGGTTGGGGATCGCAGTAATTTGATATTCACCAGGAGAAGCGCTGGTTTTCACTTCCCTGGTGAGAATTCCTTCAGTCGCCTCTTACGACACCCATGGGAGGATATGGGTTGGTACTACTCTTAGCCCGGTACCACACGGGACGGGATGGTGTAATTAATATCAATCAAATCTTACATGTCTAATGATCTCATGTGAAAATTTCAACTGTATTTTTTTAAATATAATTACCGTGTAAAAGTCTTTCCATAAATTGTACTTACAATATAAAATGATTTATAATATCATAATTTATTTAAATCAAAAATCAAAAGTCATTTATTCAAATTAGGCTGAGAATCAGCACTTTTTGAACGTCAATAGTACATAAGACAGTCCCCCAAAACGCCCACCCATCGACACTTCCTAGTGCTTTATAAATTTAAATGAAGTGAACAACTATTTAGGTTTCTAAGTGCAACATTCACAAAATCTACACAATTTTTCCTGGACACTGAAATACAAAACATTTTTCTTCCACAATACAGCATGCAAATGTCGAAATATGCAACTCAACGCACCATTGTCGTTACAGTACCAGTTTGCGCACCAATCCCGGGAGACCCCTGATTGCTACAAAGTATTGCAGAAACGTTCCATACAGGAAACTGAATTTAGAGCTAAAACTTTATTCACACGGTACTTTACTGGACTTGCGGTCCGTGGTTGGACTTAAATCGAATAAACGTCAAATGCGGCGTGCCCTGCACCACCGTAGCATGCCTCGGTCCCAGAAAACAGGAAACACTAATTTTGAACCAGTATTTGTTCCAGGGCTTGTCTACCGCAAATATTTCGTGTAATTTCTAAATGGTCATAGGAGTTATAGGGTGGTAAATGTCCACTTATTTAAGGTAATAAAATACAATTTATGTTATCACGAGTGATTACGTAAATGGTCTCCGGCGTTTTCTTATATTTTCTATAGATTTAGTCTTTGTTTTTTGTCAGTCAGGAAGACACACTGCACAAAAATTCTACTGAGCTTGGGGAAAATTGTGGACGGTTTTTCTGCACGACAGTTTTCAGTGGCATTCCGTTGTAATAAATTGCCTCGCTATCACATGGGACGTAATACGGTTATCGGCAAATTCTTGTGCACGACAGTGCACCTTTTTCTATGGTTTTGTTACCTATTGTTATATTTTTGGAAGATTCATACTAATTCTACTGCTACTATAATTATACTAAATACTAATATTATAAATACGAAAGTTTATGAGGATGTATGTATGGATAATTGTTACTCTTCCGCGCAAATACTTCTGAACGGATTTGGGTAATTTTTTTGAGTCTATAAACAAAAATAACATATATCTACAATACTTTTTCCGAAACCGGAGGGTGCAGTTAGTAATTAATAAAGTTTTTCTTCAAAAAACAAATACAATGAGATTATTTTGGTGAGTCACAAACTGAGCATCGCTTATATCGGCTCTGGAGTGCAATTTCATAATGATTACGTTTATATTAGTAACAAACAACATTCATTATTAATACTAATATTAGAAATGGGCCTCTATTAGTATGTCTGTTTATTTTATCTCTATAAGCTTTGCACCTCGCAATGACTAAACAAATTTCAATAAAAGGAGAATGGGTATGTCCTAACCCAGACAGAAATTTAACTGTAGTTTTATGAACTAAGTCACCTTTGGCTGCCCTTGTGGAGGGATCTCCTCATTCCTGATTCGATCACGCAGTGAAACTCCAAGCATAGCCCTCTCCAGATTTTCCAGTCCGAATTAAAAAGAACAGACGGACATGACAAAACTATTCGGATTCCAAGACGTGCACTATTGAATTAAATAAAAAAACCCAATACAAATATTAAAAGCAAATAAATAATGCAAGCAAAAAATATATCATAACCAATTTATTTGGTGGTAGGCCATAACATCGGCCGCCGGCAGAAGTTACCACCCACCAGACAAAGCCTTGCCGCCAAGCGATTTGTCGTGTTCCGGCATGATGTCTGGTGAAGCCGTTCAGAGGACGGGTCTGAGCAGTTGTGTTGCGATGTGTGCCGGGTACGATGCGCCTAATGTTGTTGTGTTGGGAGTTTGGTCGTGGAGGGTCTTCAGATCAATCTCCCTTTGGCGCAGCATCGTTGGTCGTGTTGTTGGGTTTAACATTGCATCATCTCGCTCAACTGCCGTCTTCCTTCCTATTCGCTCACTTTTTCTGAGTGAATAGGCTCTTAATAAACTAGCGCGCTTTACCATCAACGATCGCATCACTGCTTACCATCAGGCGGGAATGCGGTCAAGTGCTAGTTTATAATTATTAAAAAAAAAAATAACCCCTTAATATTAATCAGTAAAGTCAATATAATTACAAAGCAAACAAAATGGATACATAACAGAAAAGTTCTTTGACTACATCAAGGAGACACTTAGAAAGCCAGGAGTGGGTTTTGGTCGATAAGAGTTCGTCACTGCCCAGACTGGCTCACTAGTGAGGCAGTCTGGGCGTCCATGAGGATTTCCCACTCCTGCAATATCACAAAAAAGACGTTAACTATGGAACCCTAAAGAAGTTTGTTACATAAATGGAAACATTTAATAGATCCTCTGAAAACCTATATCGTATGCCCTCAGGAGGCAAACAATACAGAAATGGTTCATAATGCTACAGTCAATTTGTTTTTTTTAAGCACGGTATCGTACAACATTACTCATTGTCCTTTGGCATAAAGTCATTCGTTCACGCGGGTAGACAAAGAACTGGACTAACTTATCTTTAGGACATATCGTTTCTCAAGTAGCCTCTCGTGTAATACGAGAATGCCTTATGAAAATAATGGCCCTGGACTTATCCATCAAGGAGAATAAAACTAAAATCAGTAATTTAAAATACAAATAGGTAACTTTCATATAGCCGTTGAGTTTATGGACACGATGCTGCAACCACTCTCTATTACATTGGCTCTCTCGCCAAACATATTTATTTATTCGATTTTCAAACACATAAATATACAGGGCCGTACTTAAAGTTGTGGAGGCATGAGGAACAGGGAGTAAAGCTCACTCATCCTCCATAGAAAAGGGAGGATCCTTTTATTATGTCTGGCGGGCACTTGCCCGATGGTTGAAATTGGCGAGTTGTATGTATGCGAATTGCACGGTAAACTCTGATTGCGAGATGTAGAATTCGTGTGACGTCAGTATAAATAAAATAAATATATACGGACAAATCACACAGATTGAGCTAGCCCCAAAGTAAGCTCGAGACTTGTGTTATGGGATACTAACTCAATGATACTATATTTATAATAGATACATAAATAGATAAACATCCAAGACCCAGGCCAATCAGGAAAAGATCGTTTTCCATCATGACCTGGCCGGGGATCGAACCCGGGGCCTCCACGTCGCAGGCAGGCGCGTTGACCGCTGCGCCACGGAGGACGACGAGTATGACGCGTTGTTCATTTTGTGGCGTTTGTAGGTACCGCTACAAAGTCATTGGCATTTTCTACCAGTCAACCTTTGGTTCTTTGGACGATCATGAGAATGTAGGATCTATATCACCATCAATACAATTCACATACGGTACAGCTGAATGAGGGGGCTTGGTGCTGCAAATCCTCATGTTAAACAAACATCAACTTTATTTTAATGACAATTATATTGTTTTCAAATTGTAAAAAAAAAGTATAAAAAATGTTTGAAATTGTAGCGTAAAAGGAACTTTATTGTGTAGAGATTAAAGTTATTTTTCCATTAGTTTGATAACATTTACGGGGAATATGTCATAAAGTTGTCTATATCTGTACAACGTTATTTTTTCTTTATTCGAAACCTGAATACAGTTTGTTCAGAACAAGCAACTGAATAGATTCCAATAATTTTTACACCATGTTAAATTTTTTCCCAAATTTATTTAAAAAATGATGCAGTGTGGTTACCGAGTGAACGGCACAGTTCACATCTGATCATAGTGTCTGAGGCCCCCGCCGCGCCACGCTGCTGTAGGCGCGAGACGGCGAGCGGCCCGCTGACCATATTAGTGACAACCAGGTAACACAACAAGCTCATAACCTTGTGATTTTTAATGACAGCTTTTTGAAATTTTGTATGTTTCGGGTTTCGCATATACAATAAATAACTCATTTCTTACAAACAGCATTAATTAACTCACACGTTCAATCCAGTCATCAAAATCAAAATATTTATTTCAAATGAACCAGTTACAGGCACTTTTGAATTGTCAGAAGGTCGGTCAGTCAGTAAGGTGAAGCTAGTCGCCCATTCCAAAGAGTAGGTACCTATGGAGAAGAACGGGCAAGAAACTCCATGGACACTCTTTTAAATTATCAAGCTATTGATACAAATATTTGATTACATCATTCATTTTGAAATCAATCGTGTGAGAACGATGCAGAAATATATTGTACGCTGAGAGCGTCCATTATGGAAAAAAAAAAACAACAAATCAGAAATTAAAATACGCCGTAGCAGCATAACTGAGTATAACTTAATTCTCAGTAAATGAAGTGCAAATTCTTCATTTACCTGAATTTAATCATGTATAGCGCACCAAGTGCCTATTAACAATTTACATAACTCATAATTACCTATAACATAATTATTTAAAAACATAAATATGAGAATCATTCGGCAACTGCTTTGCTATTAATACAAGCGTGTTTGTGATGAATTGTACGGTAATTTCAATTGCTTTTTGTTAAAGTACAGTGTAATGTGTTGTAAATGTAATGTTTGTTGCAATGTATTATTTCATTCATGACAGATAACTACTTTACAACTTGGCCTAATTAATTTTGATTGATTAATAATTATATTCATAATTAGTGACTGCTAAAATATACGTTTATAGGGTTCCGTAGCCAAATGGCAAAAAACGGAACACTTATAGATTCGTCATGTCTATCTGTCCGTCTGTCCATCTTTATGTCACAGCCATTTTTTTTTTTATTTCATATAAGAGCTATACTGTTGAAACTTGGTAGATGTATTCTGTGAACCGCATTAAGGTTTTAATGCAAAAATAAAAACATAATAATAAATATTGGGGGCTCCCCATACTTAGAACTGAAACTGAAAAAAAATTTTTCATTAGACACATGTGGGGCATTTACGGATAGGTCTTCAAAAATGATATCGGGGTTTTTCTAAAATTCTTTCTAAAATTCTGGAAAAAAGTTGGTTCCCCCCCCCCCCCCTAACTTCTAAAATAAGAAAATGAAAAATCTAAAAAAAAGATATGATGTACATTACTATAAAAACTACCAACGTAAATTGTTTTGAACGAGATATAGTAAGTAGTTTTTTTTAATACCTCGTAAATGGTAAACCGCTTATTACCGCGTAATCTTTCATACAAATAACTTAAATCCTTTAATTTCATAAATCAATGATACGGAACCCTTTGGGCGTGAGTCCGACACGCACTTGGCCGGTTTATAACTTCAGTGAATGTTTATAAGTAAGGAACAAGATGTTCTACAATAAACGATTGAAATAAGGTGAAATATACCCAACTAGCAAGAGCAAGCGTGGTGGTTACGCTCAAACCTTCTCTGTATGAGAGGAGACCTGTGCCTAGCAGGTCGATAAGAGGTCGAAGATGATACCCAACTAAATGTACCATTTCAATTTTAACGTTATTATTTATTTATATACAAGGTGTATCTGACATCGTAACGCAAACTTCGCGAGAAGGCTACACCGCATGCCACTAATAAAATTATGATAGTCACTTATGTCGTTAATGAGAGGTTACAGAAATAACAGTGTTTAAAAAAATGTGTAGGCTCGGCTTTTGAACGTTGCAAGTGTGCCGCCGCGCGTGTTGTGGGTATGACCTTGACGCCTGATGTAAACCCTATTAAATCAGCTGATAGGATAGTTTTTCGAGTTTTGTTCACATTGCGCTTTTTTGTGTAATTAGCGAATTAATAATTTTTTACTTTAAAATCTTATTGGTCTTAAAAGTATAGCAATTATGAAAGCTTTAAAGGGAAAAAACTGCATATTATTTTTTTTAATCATGAAAAAGCCGACGAAAAATTCCACCACTGGGGGGTTTCGTCGGCTTTTTCGGCTTTTTCAAAAAAAAAAATATAAAGGGTGTGTCTGACATCGACTCACAAACGGGTGTTTGTGCGTCGATGTCAGACACACCCTTTATATTTTATTATACACCAAAACATTGATTTAAAATATATTCAAAACAACAAAATATACAATAGGCGGTCTTATCGCTAATGCAATCTAATCCAGGCAACCAAAGAATAGACAGAGATTCTCTTGAACCATAAAAGTTGTATAAGTTATTTTAACGAAGAGGAATAAAATAATAAAAACAACAGTTTTTATTATTAGTTCGTTAAAAGTTCCTTTCTAATAAAAAATACTAAGACAGCTTCCATGCTCAAATTATAAAATATCCATTACAAATATTATGGCAGCTCGATTTCATCAAAATCTTTCTCTAAATATACAGCAAATTTCCTCAGCGTTTTAATTTGAACGCAAGTGAGTTTCCGGGGAGTTTAACTGAAATTTCAACAAACAACTATTAATTTCTCATCGGGAGTGGGTAGTGCATAGTGCGATATCTATCGGGAGAACAGGAGCCTCGAACTAGCTCTAAACTTATGATGAATGGTCCATAATTCCTTTGAGAACTATACCGCTTTTTTGAACCTATAAATTTAAGGTTTTAAAGCATTTTTCAAGATGAACATGACAAACACCTAAGTTTTCCAACATTCACGTCGTATATTTTGAGCGCACCTAATTTATTTTAATGCTTTCACTTGAGACTCGAGTGCATAATGCGATTTGATTTAAATATTATAACTACAAAGGAATTAAGAACAAATGTTTATAATTTACTGGTTTTGTTTTTGAGCTTCGTTGTTATTTCAAGATTGATTTTTTTTTTTTTATAATTTCTACTTCTGGACCTAAATAGGTTAAATTCTGAAAGAGAACTAGACATCTCGAGTTATATAAAATGTGATTTGTTTTGCTGGTGAAGCATTGCTTTTTCAAGTCAAATTGATGCATTGGCGCCCGGTCTTTACATTTAATATGACGCCGAAAAGCAAGTACGCAAGAGCAGAGTGCATAGCGTATTCGTAAACATTCAACGGGAGCAACCAACTTCCAAACACCACAGTCGTTATGAAGTAGGTAAGGTTTTGTGAAATCCAAATTTATAATAATCATTACTATTGCAAAAAGCTTTTTTTATAAAAATTATAAACTAGCGCTTGACCGCAATCCCGCCTGATGGTAAGCAGTGATGCGATCGTTGATGGTAAAGCGCACTAGTTTATTAAGAGCCTATTCACTCTAGCCTTGAAGACACTCAAATTGAAGTGTGATGGAAACACCGCAGCTGGAAAATTGTTCCAGTCCCTCGATATACGCGGTATAAAAGAAGTAGCGAAACGCTTCGTCCGGATCGTAGTGGTGTTAACATCGTAAGGATGGAAAATAGCCGTACGACAGGTAGTCCAATGGTGGAACGGAGATGGGAAATTAAATAGTGCAATTCCCTCACACAGTCACCAGAATGCATCCTATAGAAGACCGAATGGCTGGCTACTCTACGCCTGGGCTCCAGGCTTTGGAGACCGTTTCGAGTTAAATCTGGATCGCCGATCAGCCTCTTCGCACGCCTCTCCACTGAATCCAAAGCAGCCAGGTGACATTTCGCAGCACCAGCCTAAATGTGGCTGCAGTACCACACACGAGCGGACCTGTGCTTTGTACAACATTATAAGCCGCCTTGGTGTGAAGTACTGCCGGAACTTTGCGATGACGCCAAGTTTTCTGGCAGCCACCTTGGCCTTGGACTCAATGAACCGCCCAAAGTTTAGGTTCTAGGAAATCTAAACTCCTAAAAGCTGAAGGCGGTCGGTGCGCTCCAAGGATACATTCGGAAAAGTAGGAACCAAGGTGAAAAGGCTCCTTTTGGCAGTGAAAAGACACGACTGTGCTATGGCGGCATTGTCATCATCATCATCATCATCTCAGCGTTTATCCCGGTTGCATCCGTGGCTTTCGCGTTGGAGCCCGGGGTCCGCTTTCCTACTTAATTTCCTCCATTTCGCGCGATCTTTAGCATCCTGTGGTGTGAGATTGTTGGCACGCATGTCATCTCTCACAACGCAAAGCCAGCACCTCTTTGGTCTACCCCGCTTGTTCCGGCCCGGCGGAGGCGCCATGGCAAGACATTTGTGACCCACGTAACATGCCGTGCTATGGCGGCATTGTATACTACAAAATTGGCTTTGTCCCATTCGTAGACTGCATGTAGTGCAGCAGTCGTATGTTCTACCATAGCCTCTCTTTCGGACCGGTATGATTCCTTACTAGCCCGAGCTTCCGGCAGGTATCCTCCACATTTCTACCCATAGATACCGGGCATTAGCAGATCGTTAATATGCAGCAGGAACAGAGTTGCAGAGGGAACAGACCCCTGAGGAGCACCGGCATTGGTCGACATGGGCTCCGATGAGCATCCGTAGACAACAACTCGGAGGGACCATTCAGTCAGGAAGACTTTTAACCAACCAGTCAGGCCAGCGGAAATGTCATACGCTAGAAGCTTACTCAGAAGGCCAGCGTGCCATACCCGGTCGAATTCCTTCGAGTCATCAAGGGAGACGGCAATCGCTTCCCCATTTTTCTCGAGGGCCTCGCCCCACAAGTGAGGTCATACACTAGTAGGTCCCCAGTTGACCGATTGCGTCGAAACCCGTACTGTCGGTCACTTAGGAGATCGTTACCTTCCAGGACAGCTAAGAGGCGCGAGTTCAATACACGTTCCATAATCTTGCAGAGTACGAAGGTTATTGAAACCGGCCGATAGTTGGTAGGATCGGCACGACTACCCTTTTTGGACACAGGCTGCACGTTGGCAAGCTTCCAGGAATTGGGCACCGTACCAGTCCTAAATGAGAGGCGATACAAGCGCGTAAATACAGCAGAAAACTCGGGCGCACATGCCTTAAGAACAATCGCTGCTATACCATCCGGACTACTAGCCTTATTCACGTCGAGACGACACAATACTCTCAGAACCTCCTTGTTCCTAATGTGAACCTCCGGCATTGAAGTTCCGCAATGAGGTAATTTAGGTGGAGTAGCACTGTTAGTGTCCCCATCATGGTCGGTCCTCTGGTATGGAAAAAGCCAGTCTTGGTGGCAGGCATTGAAATCCCTCAGAGCGACGAACTGTGTGTCAGGATGCCCATGCAACCCCTTAGAAATACATAATAAAAAATACTTATATTATAAAAGCGAAACTAGCTGTGTTTTTACGGCTTATTTGCTGCACGGAATTTGAGGGATACCCGAGTATATCTTTTTTTTGTAGATGGGAAATCATCCAATGACCTATCCCGCTCTGGGCGGTGCGAAATGGCGTGTCAGATTTTTACTGACTAAAACCCACCCGTGTTCCTTCACTTGCATGTACGCCATGAGCTACCGTATCTCTTTCGAACAACCCGCAGCCCTGGTAGACTCGGGTATACAAAGACACATAATATAGTAGCCCTAGGCAGGATATAAATATTTTCGTCATACTTGGTCGTTCCCGTAGGTAAATTTCTGACCACGACGTGAAAGGTAAAAGCAAGCTAGTACCTAACGAACAAGCCTTGATTGAACTCAATATAAGATCTTCTAAACATTTTCAATTCATTCAGTTAGCACCCATAGCAGTAGAAAAACGGTAACCGCTATTTCGACGGTAGCTAAAAAAATAGAACTACGCAATCACGTTTCTCTTTGAGAATAAATCCCGAGCAATAACTTTCATCATCGAAATGGTAGAAAAAATGACTACGAAAACCATGAGTCGATAAAATGATGGACAAACGAAGTGGTCTTGGAAAAAGACTGTACTAACTGTACTGTACGGTTTCACCCGCGTAAGTTTCGATTCCGTGGGAATTTCGGGACAAAAAGTACCTTATATGACATTTCTGATCTTGAATTCAAACCATTCAGTACATACATACATAATAATCCTACATTGTTCCCACAATTGGGACAGGCCTCCTCTCGATGAGAAGGCGTGGCCCGAAATCTACCACGCTGGCCCAGTGCGTGTTGATCGAAGCCACAATGTCTTCAAAGTTTTTGGCTCTAGGACATGCCAGTTTCCATACAATGTTTTCGTTCACCGTTTTGAGAGCACTGGTGGTGAATTAATTTACACAAAGGAAAGCGCCTGATGGGGTTCGAACCTACGACCTATAACTTGTAAGTAACCATCCAGTACTTAATCGTTAATCAGCCTACAATATTCTCAAGACATCATGTAGCTCCAGTGCGAAGTGGTAGACTTCACGTCATCGAATTTTTGACTTCCAAAACATTCCGGTTTCATCACGATTTTTTTTTTTAATAATTATAAACTAGCGCTTGACCGCAATGCCGCCTGATGGTAAGCAGTGATGCGATCGTTGATGGTAAAGCGCGCTAGTTTATTAAGAGCCTATTCACTCAGAAAAACTGAGCGAATAGGAAGGAAGACGGCAGTTGAGCGAGGTGATGCAATGTTAAACCCAACAACACGACCAACGATGCCAAAGGGAGATTGATCTAAAGACCCTCCACGAACAAACTCCCGACACAACAACATTTGGCGCATCGTATCCGGCACACATCGCAGCACAACTGCTCAGACCCGTCCTCCGTACGGCTTCACCCGACATCATGCCGGAACACGACAAATCGCTTGGCGGCTAGGCTTTGTCTGGTGGGTGGTAACTTCTGCCGGTGGCCGATGTTATAGCCTACCACCGAGAACAAACGATATTAACGATATTATTCTTTTCTATTTTGTGAGCAAGGGTGATGAAATAATTTGGCATATTAATTTGGTTTGGGCCACCACTACTCCTTAGCGCTACTAACTATGCTTTAAAATGGTCAAATAAAAATAGTATCAAATGTCTACTGCCATTCTATTTGTGTTTTCAAAAAAATTCCGCATTCTAGACTGCTAAGAATACTGAATGACAAAGCGAAAAATGAACACACACTGTTTATAAACGAAAATCAACACTCAGTAGTTGCATATGGCTATCATTGTAGGTATTCCACCTTTATAATAGCCTTTTTCGCTAGTAAAAATATTTCCCTCTAAATTACATAACAATACTGAATTCCGGCGTCCAAAATCATAGTAATAAAATAAATGAAGAAGTTCTAAATTCGAGTAAGTACATAATTGCTCCATTTACTTGATTTCACGCTAATTCCCCAAAACAAAATGAAACATAAAATAGACCCATTTACCAAAGCTAGGTGTTGGCTATAAATCATGTCAAATAAGCTATTAAGGTAATTTATACGTGGAGTGCGGCCTGCATCGTAAACGGACGCATGCTCCTCACAACTATTTGTGTTGTTCTAATGAAAAAATGTGCTTTTTATACGAATTGCGGCTGGATGTCCTTGAGATTTTTTATAGTACACTCGTTTATTTGAAAAACGGGTATATTAAGATAGAATGCTCTTTATTATGTACATTGTACACCATAAAAATTACAAATACAAAGTTTATAGATGGTAGTGTTATTGCTAAAATATTTTTAGAAGACAATTGTTTGCAAATGAACCTAACACAATACCTTGAGAGTCATCGGTGAGATTAGTGGCAGCACCGCAGCTACATGGCTTGGCTCGATGATCACTCACATCAACGTCCTCCATCGCAACGGACAATAATCTTTATTTAAATTATGAACTGCTTCCCCGAGAAGCTTATATTTGTATATCCGATCATTGCTTTTTTCTGCAATTCAAACTTTTATTGCTTCCTGCGCTAACAATTTGGTCCTTCGAGCTGTATACGTGTGCGGGTTCTGTCAATCTCTTAAGATATTTCTTTTCTCTTTATATATTACGATTTTAGTACAACAAAGAGAAAAAAAGACGTGTGGCACTCGGGGACTGCCGCGGTTAAGCTATTGCATAGCATTTTGTATCAATTTATGCAATTATAATTATTTATTTATTTTATTTATGCAGTATTTCTTTTTCTTTGATATTAATTCAAGTTACACTTTTTGAGCGTGGTGACCGATAAGAAAACAATTTTTTCTTTTATTAAATAAATAAAAAGTTAATATTATTTAAAATATTTTTATTATTTTACAATACATGTGGGTTTTATTACCTTACAGTAGCTGTTGGTTATTCAGGAATATTTATCATTGAAACTATAGGTTTATGATAACTGAAATAAGAAACGTAAGTTTGCTACTTAATATCCTCTAAATACCTAGAAAATACCGCGTCAATGGTGGTCCCATATTTTCGAACTGATCTTTAGTAACATAATCACTTCTGATTGCGTTAACATCTGACCGTAGAGTTAATAAATCCTTCATCAACTTCTTTACGTACGTTCTACGTAGTCAAAGCAAACTGGTGGCAATTTGTGAAGGTCATATGCCACAAAAACTGGGATTGTTCGGGATCCGTGATTTTAAACACCGTAATCGTATATTTTAGGTCTTTCTGCTTTTTGTTCTTACGCCTCGATACATGTTTTTGTCTTGTCTTCGTAGAAACAAACAATAACTTTTTTGCCTCATCAATGTCTTCCTCAGAAAAAGCCGACGAGCATATTTTTATTAAACTTTCGTTGTTTCGTTTCGGAGATAACAATATTACAACTCGTACACTTAAATGTACTCGTATTAACATTGTTCAGCGACATCTTTCTGTAATATTTTATTTAATAAAAACTTCAACTTCAACTCTTGATCTGGTCCCTGTGGATAGATACCACAATTTTGCCAATAACACGTGTAACAAATTATAGAAATTCTTTAAAAAAATATTTCACAATAATAGCGGATATCGCCAATCACAGTTGAAAAAACGGCCAAGCTTTTTACTCTATAAAATCACACGCTTTTATTTAGTAAACAACACTATAAATAATTTAAAAGTCCAATGAAAAATTAGCGTGACATTCATCTTAGCTTTTCCGTTTAAAAAAAAGCTATTTTATAAAAACACTACTAAATTAATTTGAATAAAAGTACTTAATCATTAATTATATGAAAAGTTTTTAAGGTAGCCATGACAACGTCGATGACGTCTATGACATATCTCTATAGAAGACCTATTTCAGAGAGAAAATTAATCGCAAGTTTAGCACATCGCGACTATCAGTAACATGGCAAGTGTGTAGAACTGAGTTCGCGCCCTGCAATATGCATGCTCTTTTTGAAAATCTATAAATTGTTTTCAAAAGATGTAGTCGCACGCACACAAACATACCGTGCCGAAGACTGCCGAATTGAAACGACGATGTACGGCCTTCAAGCCACACCTCCGTGCCCGTCGGAGTGGGGAGCGTGAGGTTTTTTCGTTACGGAATTTCTGGATTCGGTCCCCGCGCTCAAGGCCCGCGATAGAAGCTATGCAATAGCTTAAAATGTCGGTAAAAACCTATTGCCAGTAAATGTATTCTAAAAATAATCATTGTTCTAAAGAAAAAATAAGTAGCCATACCTTAATCTAATTGCATTTTTAAACATAATCAAGTCTTCAATATTCATCAAAATTCAATTATCCCAAATTTGGATCAAAAACATTCCAAACTAACTTTGTAATCTATTGTACATAAACTTGAAACACAAAAGATTATTAATTTCTACTTGTAATTACTTGTTAACATTAAATCTACCAGAAATAATTTGCGTGGTACCCACTCATAATAGCTTTTTCGAAAACAATATAATCCCTCGAACATTTTGCTGTCTAACGGCGAACTAAATAATAGACAACAGGGAACGGAGTTGTAGGATAAAGGTAGAGAGGTATACGTTTGTACGCGAAACTTGGAAATCCATTACACGAATTCTCCTCTGGAACATCGAAACTGTGTTTAGGTAAAAATATAAAAGTTCCTAAAACAAAGCGTTACCAGGCCTCCTGAAGATAAAACACCCCGAGTGCTAGTTTTGACGTTTTCATTTTCCCCACTGTGCGCCGTGATGGATCACAGGTGCATCACGTTGCGAACAATACGTCACGGCGAACTGTTCGCAAATGACGTTTCATATATCACCGTTTTGAATTTCGCGAGCAAACGGACAAAATGACGACTGTGACACCTTTGTGCGAGGAGCGATCAATGTATGCAGGGCACACGTGCACCAATTTATAGGTACCATTGTTTGTGTATTCGGACCACGGAAATAAAACTATTGACAGTTATGCCAATAGTATTCGGATAATGCCCGTGAAGTGTATGTACTTCTGTGCTGCATGCTGAAAATTCAGTTAGCAGGATTACATATATGGAACGAATTCGGTTACGAAAAGAAATAAATATATGTAGCTTTGATATCCTCTAGGTACAGAAGTTAGCTGTTAGTTGACAGTGATCCACTACAGCTGTAATACTCTATATTATTGTTACGGGCTAGGAGTATTAAAATGCCGGTTAGGCTCGACGCAAATGGGCCACCGACCACAGCTACCGGTGTCTGTCACGCGCTACCGCCATATTTCTAAAAGTGTCAGAAGCGAGCGACAGCCACCGGTGTCTGGAAGGAGCCACATTTTATAAACCGCTCGCTGCTGCGTAGTCTGAAGACGGATTCTGACACGGAAACTCTTAATTGGAAGATCAATTAATATAAGGACAATTTTATTATTAAGGAATCATTTTATTTAGTCTAATTCAATTTAAATATTTATTACAAGGTTGAATTTATAATTACTCTATTAATGATGTTTTGTGCTGTGCCTATTCAATATTTTGTTTTGATCATTGTTCTGAGTTTGTTTAGTTAATTTTGACCGTATTATTTTTTTCATTTAATTGTATTTAATAATAATTTTAATGTGAATATTTGTACGCCTTCTCGACAGCAAGATATAGTGTTCATTTTATGTTGACATCACATCTGTATTTTACCTACCTATGTTCTACAAATAAAATATCTGATTTTGAAAGTTTGCTCGCGCTTTTGTTAATCGTTTCATTATTTGTTTTCGTTTGTTGTCGTCCTCCGTGGCGCAGCGGTCAACACGCCTACCTGCGACGTGGAGGCCCCGGGTTCGATTCTCGGCCAGGTCATGATGGAAAATGATCTTTTCCTGATTGGCCTAGGTCTTGGATGTTTATCTATATATGTATTGTTATGTATGCGTCAATGAAACACCGATATCCCAAGCCAACTGTTTTATTCTAAGCAAGTTACCGACCACAATATAATTTTACAATTACCTTCAAACATAACACTTTTCTCTCCTTATATAAAATATGTTTATACTATTACGTAAAAAAAACATTATTTGAGGGGCTGTACTTATTTACATTTTTTTAATTTTTCTTTGCAACGTAAAGCAGCTTCTCGGTGTAAGCGCGGACACGCGACTTCGGTGACAGCCGCAAGTGGCGACGCCGTCGCGGCGCCCGGTGGTGCCGACGCGACCGGAGACCTCAGCGGCGCCTCCTGCTCACATGTGCTGTCATGAAATTGCTCTTCCTCAGCGACAGTCGCGTTGCTCTCTACTTTTGAGAGAGAATATCGAGATGTGCGCGATTTTTTTGTTAAAATCTGATCTACATGTCGCTTGTGCAGCTGACCGTCTGGTGTTGCTATTTTATACGCAACCGGTCCCACACGATCCACTACAATACCTTCTGCCCATCTCTGTCCCCTCTTTGTATAATTGCGCATTAGCACCTCGTCCCCGGGCGCGGCCTCTCGCGGCGCGCCCCCGCCGGCCTGCTCCCGCGCCAGCTGCTGGTCGCGCACGCGCTCGCCGCAGTCCGGCCGCAGTAGGTCGAGCCTCCCGCGCAACCGCCGTCCCATCAGCGCCACCGCCGGCTCACGCCCGGTCGCACTGTGCTCCGTGTTACGATACGTGAATAAAAATCTACTCAGGGCAGTGCTGTCATCAACCTTCTCTGTGACTGCCTTCTTGAGAACACGCTTAATGGTACGTACGGCATTTTCAGCTGCACCATTGCTCGACGGATGATAAGGAGCAATCAATGTATGTTTTATGCCATTGCGCTGTAAATATTGAGCAAATTTCGCTGAAGAAAAAGGCGGACCGTTGTCGCTGATGAGCCTTTTGGGTAGTCCGAAGCGCGCAAATATTCGTCTCATACTATCTATAACGACATCGGCCGACGTACTAGTGACCCTTTCGACCTCTATCCACTTCGAGTGAGCGTCGATTACGATTAAATAATATTTACTATTGAATGGGCCTAAAAAGTCAACATTGAGTCGCGACCACGGCTCGTGCGGCCATGGCCACGAGTGCAGCGGCGCGGGCGGCGGCGCCGCGCGCTCTGCACGACACGCGCCGCACTGCTCCACGGTTCTCTCGATATCTGCGTCCAGTGACTCCCACCATACATAGTTGCGAGCAATTTGTTTCATCTTTACTATGCCTGGATGTCCGCTATGAATTTGTCGCAGTACTGTCTGACGTAGGGACTGCGGGACTACTACACGGTAACCCCATACTAGACACCCTTGATCTATGTGTAAGTTCTCGCGCCTATTGTAAAAAGATTTTTCACAATCTTTATTATTAGCTGGCCAGCCAAACATAACGTATCCATATATTTTGCTCAAGAAAGGGTCTTTTCGAGTCTCTGTTTTAATTTCTTTTAAAACTGAGGGGAAAATTTTCTTGAGCAAAATTGAGATAGCTATACGCTTCGCTCTCGCGCTCGCCTCGCTCTTTACTCGAGTCGAGCGGAAGCCGCGACAGCACATCGGCGTAACAATTTCTAGTTGAGCGCACAAATTCTATTTCAAAATTATACGCAGCTAACTTAACAGCATAGCGTTGTAGTCTGCTGGCAGCGGTCACAGGTAAGCCTTTATTCTTCCCGAAAATGTAACTGAGCGCTCTGTGATCGCTGCGCAGCGTAAATCGCCTGCCATAGAGGTACTGGTGATGTTTGGTGACGCCAAACACAATCGCCAGTGCCTCCTTATCCAACTGTGAATAGTTGGCCTCCGCTGCATTAAGCGTCCTTGAGGCGCAGCACACAGCGCGCTCGCTGCCGTCCGTGTGACGCTGCGTTAGCACCGCGCCCACCCCGTACGCACTGCTGTCCACTGAGAGCACTAACGGAAGGTCGGGGTTATAGTGGGCCAACACCGGGGAGCTGCTTAACACCTTTTTTATTTTAATGAAAGCCCGCTCGCATTCATCATTCCAATACCATTTAACATTTTTCTTTTATAAATTGTACAACGGCTTCAATATATCGCTCATGTTCATACAAAACTTAGAATAAAAGTTTACGAGTCCCATAAAACTTTTTACTTGTGTTACATTGGTGGGGGTAGGTGCAGACACTATAGCTTTAATTTTTTTTTCATCTGTGTGTAAACCAAATTTATCTATTTTATACGCTAAATACGTCACAGACTCTTTAAAAAATTGACATTTATCAAAATTTATTCGTAGTCCATTTTCTTTTGATCTTTGTAATACAGCCCTCAAATTTGCCAAGTGTGTCGCTTTGTCTTTTCCCGTGACGCAAATATCGTCAGCAAACACAGCCGTAGAAGGTAAGCCACTCAGTGTCTCTTCCATAATTTTTTGAAAATTTTCTGGAATGCATTTAATACCAAAAGGCACTCGTCTGTAAACAAACGTACCGACGTGAGTGGTGATCGCCGTCATCGGCTGCGATTCCTCTTCCAACATACATTGTTGAAAAGCATTAGACAAATCCAATTTACTATATTGCTCACCACCCCCTAGAACTGCAAATAGGTCCTCAATGCGCGGCAGCGGGTAGTGGAAATCTTTTAATCGCGGATTTATAGTGACCTTATAGTCACCGCAAATACGAATACTACCATTAGTTTTGACTACTGGCACTATGGGGGTACCATAGTCCGACCGTTCGACCTTATAGATGACCCCTTCCCGCTGCAGCCGCTCGAGTTCGCCTTCTACACGGTCACGTAACGCTAATGGCAGCGGCCGCGCCTTCACAAACACGGGAGTCTCGTCGTGTAGGTGCAGACGAAGCCTCGACTTAAATGTCCCTAAGCCTGTCGCAAATACTTCAGGAAATTCATTTCTTAAGTTTTTTGAAACAGTGTCTATTTCTGTCATACTAAAACATTCAACCAAAGCTATTTTTAATACTTTAATCCAAGTACGTCCCACTAAAGGTGGGCCGCCCTTTTCAATTACATATAATTTTAATTTTGCAAAATTATGCTCATGCTTGACATCTACTGTAATAAAACCTAACGTAAGAATGATGTCACCCGTATAAGATCTTAAAGTTAACGATTTTTTTGTTTATAGGCAGATGTGAGAAGTTTTGTTCATAGAACTCTTTAGAAATGGCCGAGATTTTACTTCCCGTATCTACCTCAAACTTGCATTTAATATTTTCTATTACTAAAAACGCATAATAGGGTCCATCACCTTCGCTACTCACTAAATGATAGAAATGATTGTCACTGTCCTCAGAGCTAGATTCATTCAAAAAGAACTGACCTTTCGACATCTTCCTTCCCGATACTCCACCATGATCACTTTTATTTTGACACATCACTTTGAGGTGGCCTTTTTGGCCGCACAAATCACATGAATAATTTTTGAACCGACACTTGCCCTCCGCATGGCCGGTCTTGCCGCACCGCGCACACATTCGTTGCGCCACTGATGCCACCGCTGCCGGCGCCGAGCTGCCACCCGCGCCGCGCGGGCCTCGTGCGCGCCGTGCGGTGCCGCCGCCGCCGCCGCCGGGCACTGCGCCCGCGCCTCCAATCCGGTGCAAGCCGTCGTCCGGCGCGCCGCTGCTTCCCGCTCCGGCCGCGCCCGCCGCGGCCGCGTGTCGTTCAGCGGCTTCCAGCGCAAGCGCGAGCTCCACTGCTCGCTTGTAGTCAATATTTCTTTCGGCAAACAGCCTGGACCTCATCTCCTCGCTGCACAACCCCGACACGAACTGATCGCGCAAGTTGACTTCGAGTGTAGCCCCAAAATTGCAAGTCTTAGCCAAATGTTTTAGACCTTGTAGATAAGAACGAATGCTTTCCCCTTGCTGCTGCTTTCTTTGCCTAAAAATATGACGTTCCGCTATTTCGGATCTATCGGGTTCCAAATGATCTTTGACGAGCTTCACTAATTCGGTAAACGTTTTGTTTTCTGGCGTACTAGGTGAACACAAATCGCACATGAGATCGTAACACTCTGCCCCTACTAACGTGACAAGCGTGGCCACCTTCAAATCCGCCGCGATATTATTTAAAGTGATAAATTGTTCTACACGGCGAACATAGGCGTCCCAGTTTTGCGTTTCACTATTAAAACTTTCAATTTTACCGAAAGGCATTATAACGTAACTAATATCACTCCTAGATTATAAATGCACACGTAGATTTAATAACCAGTTTCGTCGCCAGTGTTATGTATGCGTCAATGAAACACCGATATCCCAAGCCAACTGTTTTATTCTAAGCAAGTTACCGACCACAATATAATTTTACAATTACCTTCAAACATAACATGTATCTATTATAAATATAGTATCCTTGAGTTAGTATCCCATAACACAAGTCTCGGACTTACTTTGGGGCTAGCTGAATCTGTGTGATTTGTCCGTATATAAAAAAAAAATAAGTTGAAGACGTAGACGACGCCACCGCCGATGCATCCAATTTTAACTGATCCTACAGTGAAACATAACTTGCATTTCGATAATCTACAAATATATTCAAAAAAGTTTTTTAAACATTTTCGAATGAGTTTGGCTACATTTCTAGAATTGCTGTTGGTTTTACAAGATGGATTAATACGGCAAAATACCAATATGCGGCAAACAGACGGTTAACTGCGCGGGGGGTGGAGCATTGCGACGGTGGCGACTATCGGCGTTTTGTGTGGTACGTAGTGACCACTAGTGGCGAGTCGCGGACACTACTGTAGCGAGTGGCCGCCACCGGATACATGTGTGCGGCGCGTCTATACAAAATATATTAAAAAGTGTCTTAAGTGGTCGTCACTGGCTACCGGTGGCTGTAGTCGGTGGCCTAAAGTAATTAAATTTACTATACAGGAGAGACGTATCTACCGTAATACTATAAGATATTTAAAAAATAAACTTCAAAGTTAAAGAACCTCAAGTCCGATAATACAACATTCAGGAACAATATTTGTCAAAAAAATATCACAATTTATTAGCTTAATAAAACTTCATAATCATACTTTGCATTCTACAACCCCCTTTTTTTTGTTCTGGATAAAATCATCAAATGACCACCCACTCTGGGCGGAGCGGAAAAGCGTATCAGACTTTTACTGACTAAAACCCACCCGTGTTGCTTCACTTGCCTGTGCGCCAGGGCCACGGTTTCTTTTTTAATCAACCTGCAACCCTGACCCAGGAGGTATCGGTCTTCGTGGACCCCGTCACAAAGTGCTGATATCTCTTTGAGGCGCGCGTGATAACACAACGCGCCAGGATACTTTGAAAAGAAGAACCTAAAAATTAAGAGTTTTATCGATCCATAACACAGTAGTTATCCACATAAAAAGTCTGGTCGTCGATAACATCCTAAGCCCCAATTACCTCGGAGGGTAATACATTCAATATTTCCAAAAACGCTGAAACAGTTCCCGGGTGAGTAATGACCCACTCAGGGGGCTAAAATAAAAATGTCTTTACGACGTAACTAGGGGCAAACATAAAAACGCCACAATGTGAGTTTCGCATTAGTCCTATAAATCGTAAGGACGATTATATTTTTTTGATGTTATAAAATTGGCCCACCGGCGTTGCCTTCATCCAAGTTTTACAGCCCAATCATATAACTGCAAAATACCGCGGAACCGAGATTTTTTTAATAAAATTTCACGATTACAGTAAAAAGTTTAAGGCGCAATCAAACGTTTAGGTGCCATCTTTATTTACATTCTGCTAATTTCAACACAAGATTACGTGTCTTGTTGAATAAAATACTCCATTTGCTTATATCAATTCGTGGTAGTATGGTAAGAAAGTGTTTGGTATATTTGAACGTAATTTTAATGACAACAAACTGAGCAGAAGGCATTACTTTGAATTCGTATTAAAATAGAATCTCTTTAGACTCTTTACACACATTGTAAATTATAAATATAAATATCGAATTTTTACAAAAGGACATAGTGGGGGGTCTTATCGTACTGGATCACAGTTGATCGTATTAGCAGTATTGCTTGTCAATTTCATTGATGAATTAGGTTTCGCATCCGTTATCTTGTAAATAAATATGGGGTTTTACTGAATACTATAATAAATTGTTATTATTATATATATGATGTATCTGACATAGTAACGCAAACTTCGCGAAAAGGCTAGACCACATGCCACTAATAAAATTATAATAGTCGTTTATGTCGTTAATGGACGGTTACAGAAATAACAATGTTTAAAAAAGTGTCGGCTCGGCCTTTGAACGTTGCAAGCGTGCCGTCGTGCGGGTCTGTAGGTATGACGTTGATCCCTGATGTGAACTCTATTAAATCAGCTAATAAGATAGTTTTTCGAGTTTTGTTTTCATTGGGCTTTTTTGTGTAATTAGCGAAATAATTAATTTTTACTTTAAAATCTTATTGGGTTATAAAAGTAATAGCAATTATGAACGGTCTAAAGTGAAAAAAACTACATATACTTTTTTTAAATCATGAAAAGCCGACGAAAAATTCCACCACTGGGGGTTCAGAATCGTGTACTGGATCCATGGTACTCGTTTGTGCGTCGATGTCAGATACACCCTTTATATGAATACATAATAATAGTTTATAACAAAGGGACTATGTCGTTTACTTAAAATAAAAATTGTTACGTATAATTTTAATTTTGGTAAGTTATCCAAACTTAATAATCCACGACCCAGGAAAATAACAATTATTCATTTCGTTTCGTTTAGGAGTGACCTCTCAAATAATATGTTTTAAGTTGTTTTACTAACCCGGTGCTACCGAACGACGCGATGTGGAATTTTTGATTTCCTTTCGCAAATATAGATAACTTATTTTCCTTATTTATGGTTATTTCAAATTATTTAAGAAAAATCTAATTACTAGTAAAATTAATGTTAAAATAACCCCTAATGATTTGACTATTTTTACAAGAGCCGAAGATAGGAAGTTAGTTACCAGTTCCGTTTTATTTCTCTTTTGTTTTGAGTAAACAAATAGGAAAAAAAATGGCAGAAGTTAACACCCACCAGATAAAGTGTTGCCGCCAAGCGATTCGTCGAGTTCCGGCATGAAGTCTGGTGAGGCGAGGGACGTGTGGAGGACGGTGCGATGTGTGCCGGGTACGATGCACCAAATATTATTATGTCGGGAGTTTGGTCGTGGAGGGTCTCCAGATCAATCTCCCTCTGGCGTAGCATCGTTGGTCGTGTTGTTGGGTTTAACATTGCATCACCTCGCTCAACTCTCGTCTTCCTTCATGTTCACTAAGTTTTTCAAGTGAATAGGCTTAATAAACTAGCGCGCTTTACCATCAACGATTACAACACTGCTTACCATCAGACGGAATTGCAAGTCAAGCACTAGTTTATATATACCAAAAAAAAAAGAAAAACTTTGTGCTGAAATTAATCCAAACTTAAATAGAAGAAAGAAAAGGACAGGAGATATAACATTAGTTTAGTAGGATTGGGAAAAACGACACGTAGAGAATGAGATAGCGTGATTTTATTTTAACACTTCGTCCTTGGAATTACCCGACACAACATTTCTTTAATTGTTTTAAGGCATTCAACTGGTTAAATCTCATTTCTAGATAATATTTATTCTCACAGATACAACATCAATAAAACTAAACTTTTCCTGAAGCCTATACAAAATAAACGCAACATAGCTTTCGAGCAACCCGAACATCAACACATCAAAATCTTCTCGAGAACGCAGCGAGGTAAGGGTTCGACAACTTAGCAGGTGTGAACTTGACACATTCCCCGAGCAAAAATGGCTGGGATTATCCCGCACCGAGCGGAGGCAGGGTTGAGTGGCAGTCTTATTATTTGTACACGTCTTCAGCCTACCAACTGTAGCGTGAGTGTCATATTAACCCTGAATGTTCCCTCTACGCCTGTATTTATTCTGTTTCAGATTAAGGAAAAGAAAGTATCAAACGAAATGATAAATGTAACGGAAAAAGATTGTAGGAATTTCGATACCATTAGAGGAACAATGGCGGGAAGTAACGTCTTTTCCAATGCTACGGGGATGTACCTCAGAATCTCAGTTACTTCCTTATTTAGTTTTGTTTATACAAACAGGAAAATAGGGATGTTATGCTATTTCTATTAATAATAATTTTATCAATAACAATGATTTGTGATGGCTCGATGAATAAATAGTGCCTCATTATTGTAACGAAACCCAACGTATTCTCAGAATTTTCTCTTACTCAACTTTTTGTTTTGTATTTTTTTTCCACTTTTTACCACTGATAAATTTGTTTGCGAAAAAACTAAAAGGTCTGGACAATAAGCCTCCGTGCTTAGGAAAACAGCTTGGCGTGCATTTCTGCTGTTCCTAGGTACGGGCGCGTCTTGTCTTGTCTTGACATTGGACATTTCCAGTTGTTATTCTGTTGAAACTTAATCCATACTTCTCTCAGTTATTTGGATTTAAAAGACAACAAAATGGAAATTGGCTCACAAAAGGAACATACTTATCATAATTATTAGTGCCCTCTTGCATACAAAATGAGATTAAACTACAGGTTTAATATTAAATGGTTACCAAACCTAATATGTACAAATTGTTGGTATTGCCAATTATACCAGAACGGCTTGCGACTGCACTTGCTTCAATTTCTGTAGATTAAGTAATACAGAACAGCATGGAACATAACAGAGAATATAATGCTACAGTTAATAGAAACACATCCTATGACATAAGCAATTAATATGGCAGATTGCTGAATGAGATAGAATCATAACTAACTTAATGCAAAAATTACTAAAATAGTTTGTTTATTCGGCCTATGTTGTGGAGGTCAGATAGGAAATGGTTGCATGTAAAATACTGATATTCACCTGAATCCGGTTAGACTGTAAGCATACCCCAACATAGTTGGAAAAAGGATAGGCAGATAGATGACTATATTCGGTCTAATTACCCAATGAGAGGCATATGCATATTATACAACGTTTTTTTTTTGAAACACGTGTTCAGTATTTTTAGTCAAGAATCTACATTCAAAATTTCATAAAGATATAATGAAAAACCACAAAGTTATGAGCTTGTTATCATATTGGTTGTCCCAATACAAATATGGTCAAAGAACAGCTCGCCCACCCGCGCCTACGGCGCGGCGCGGGTGGGCCCTGTCTCACTGTGCTCTACCGTCAGCTGTGTGTTATGCATTCGGTAACCACACTGCAACAATTTCTAAACGTATTTGGAAAAAAATATAACATAGTGTAAAAAAGATTGGAATCGATTCAGTTGCTTATTCTGAACAAACTATATTCAGATTATTCAATCTATATTTCGTATAAAGTAAAAATAACTTTGTATATATGTGGTAATATCGATCCTTCTGAAAAAAGACTACATATCATCTGCCTAGCCTTTGCGCGCGCAGGAGCCCCGCCCGACTCCTGTGACCTGTGGGCTAGGGCTACCGTGTCAGGGGCGGACACGGCTGAAGAAGCGAGCCCAAACCAGTAAACTCCGTTTCGCTTCGTGGAACATTGGTACGCTAACTGGACGCGCGAGAGAATTGGCCGAAACTCTCCACAGGCGGAGGGTGGCCGTGGCGTTCCTGCAGGAGACTCGGTGGAAAGGCTGCAGATCCCGACTTATTGGGAATGGCTACAAGCTGATCTACACGGGTGTACCTAGTGGGAGAAATGGGGTCGCCGTGGTGTTGTCTGATGAGCTCCAAGATGACGTCTTGGAGGTGAATCGCATCAGTGATCGGCTAATGTCGGTGCGGGTGCTTGTCAATGGGGTAATAACCCACTTGATAAGTGCTTACGCTCCGCAGGCCGGGTGCGGTGACGCCGAAAGGACGTTGTTCTGGAGCCAGCTCGAAGGATTGCTTCACGGGATCCCGTTATCCCAGGGAATCGTTCTGGGTGGTGATTTGAACGGTCATGTGGGTGAGAAGTGTGACGGGTTTGAGCGTGTTCACGGTGGCTTTGGGTACGGTAACCGCAACACGGAAGGGGACAACATTCTCCGAACGTGTGCGGCCGCTGACCTGGCAATTGTGAACACCTACTTCAAAAAGAAACCGGAGCAGCTTGTTACCTACCGGAGCGGGCGAAGCGCTACCCAGATCGACTTCCTACTAACTAGGAGACACCAAATCGGCAAAGTAGCCAACTGCAAAGTCATACCCGGTGAGAGTCTTACTGCACAACACCGTCTCCTTGTCATGGATCTCTGCGTTAAGGCCCAACGTAGACGTGTAGAGCACTGCCGACGCCAGATCCGGTAGTGGCTGCTTGATGAAAATAAGTACCAGGAATTCGTTTCGGTTATTAGCAACAAGTGCGCTGGTACCGAGGGAGAGTCTGTCCAAGATCACTGGGACAGAATCCAGGCAGCTACTACTAGGGCGGCGCGGGTGGTGCTCGGTGTGTCTAAGGGCGGTCGCAAAAGTGACAAGGAGACCTGGTGGTGGAACGACACAGTCCAGAGGGAGACAAGGGTGAAGAAAGCCCTCTTCAAAACGTGGCAGGCGACCGGATCTCCTGAAGATCGCGACGCATACAAGGTTGCCAAACGTGCCACTAAAAGAGCTGTAGCCAGAGCCAGACGAGACCACTTAGAACCGCTCTACCAGAAGTTGGAATCGTCTGAGGGGCAGAAGCTCATTTACAAGTTGGCACGAACTAGGGTGAAAGCGGCACAGGATATATCCAAGTGCCGTTGTGTAAAAGACCCTACTGGCAACCTGCTTTGCGAGGTTCGCGCGGTGAAGGAGAGATGGCGTACGTACTTCCACGAGCTGCTGAATAAGCAGCACCAAGAGGTGCAGATACCGGAACTACCTCCGAACCTTGGATTAGTGCCCCCGATAACGCCTGAGGAAGTCCACACGGCTCTTCGTCGCATGGCGAATCGGGAACCTGTCGGTGCTGACGGAGTCCCCATTGAGGCCTGGGAGGCGATGGGTCCTCGCGGTGTGGGCATGTTAACAAACTTTCTGAACCGCGTGCTCCTGTCCGGCAAAATCCCGAGCCAATGGAGGCTGAGTATTATCACTCCAGTCTTCAAAGGCAAAGGCTCTGTACAGGAGTGTGGTAACTACCGCGGTATAAAGGTCATGTCCCACACCATGAAGATCTTTGAGAGGATTTTAGACTCCCGGATCCGGCAGGAGTGTGCTGTCTCGACGTGTCAATATGGGTTCCGTCCAGGGTATGGAACCACGGACCCTATTTTCGCCCTAAGGATCACCATGGAGAGATACAGATCGAAGAACACGCCTCTGCATATGCTCTTTTTAGACATGCAGAAGGCCTTCGACTGTGGCCCTCGGGGAGTGATCTGGTGGGCACTGAGGTCCAAAGGGGTACCAGAAGCCTATGTTGACATAATTCGAGACATGTACCTCAATTCCGATTCCGTTGTTAGGACCGCTGTTGGCGACACTAAACCCTTCCCCATCACCGTCGGTGTACACCAGGGATCTGTCCTTAGTCCGTTCCTGTTCAGCGTGATATTAGATGTCTTGTCAGACAGCATCAAGAATTCACATGAGCAACCTCCCTGGTTGCTCATGTATGCTGATGATATCGCGCTGGCAGACGCGGACAGGGAACGGTTGGTGCGGCGGGTAAATGCGTGGAAGAACTCGCTTGAGAGCGGAGGTCTTAAACTCAATGTGGTGAAGACGGTGTACATGGCCAGCAACACCACAGACCCTATGCCTGTGTGCATAGGCGGAGACAGGGTCGAGTGCACAGACCAATTTAAATACTTGGTCTGTGCTCCACGCGTCCGGCGACATTGATTGCGACGTCAAGGCACGCATTTCCGCAGCTTGGGCAAAATGGCGTGAGATGACAGGTGTCATTTGTGACCCCAAAATGCCAGTTAAGCTTAAGGGACAGGTCTATAAGACCATCATTAGACCTGACCTTCTGTATGGCAGTGAGGCGTGGCCTGTGCTTGAGCGACACAAGCAGGAGCTGCGTGTCACGGAGATGAGTATGCTGCGGTGGATGTGTGGAGTTACGCGAAAAGACCGCATCAGGAACTCCCGCTTCCGTGGCAGTCTCCATGTCCGTGACATAGCAGACAAACTGCAAGAGAGTCGCCTGCGCTGGTACGGCCACGTCTTACGTAAACCGGCATGTTACGTGGGTAACAAATGTCTTGCCATGGCGCCTCCGCCGGGCCGGAACAAGCGAGGCAGGCCAAAGAAGTGCTGGCTTGACGTTGTAAGTGATGACATGAGTGCCAACAATCTCACACCACAGGATCCAGAGATCGTGCGAAATAGAGGCGTAATAGCAGGAAAGCGGACCCCGGGCTCCAACGCGAAAGCCGCGGATGCGACCGGGATTATAAGCTGAGATGATGATGATGATCATCTGCCTAGCCTTTTCCTAAATATATTAGGGTCAACTACCAGTCTGACCGGATGCCAGTATACCAGTATTTTATATATATAGATAGTCATTGTTTATCTCATCCCCAGATTCCAACTGGAAAACACGATAACTGTTGATAAGACTGGTTCTCAGACTTTCGGGCTTCTGACCCTAACCTTTTTTTTGGAATGGAAAATCATCTAATGACTTCTCCCGCTCGGGGCGGAGCGGAAGGGCGTGTCAGACTTTTTAACCAACCCGTAACCCTGACCCATTCTAACCCTTTTTTTTCCCGGGGTGGAAATCCTCATAGAATGTCCAACGCCCTGGGGTGGGCGACGGGGTCTGTCAGACTTTTACTGACTAAAACCACCCCGCTGTCTCTTCTATCACGAGCACGCGTGGGGCCGCGGGAGTCTAAATTCTTCCACGGCCCCACACTCTCGTGCTGGCCCCGTCTCCTGCACGGAGTAGATGGGTGTTAAACTACCCCGTGCATCGCCTCAGAGGCGCGCGCCGAAACTTGCGCGCGCCCCCGCATCGGGGTCCATAGGCGGGGACTTCCCCATGTCCCTCGCCCCTGGACCCATTCATGGGGGGCGGAAGAGGGCGTTATCCGCCCTTCCTCGGCGCCCGGTGCGTCTTCTGCGGCCCATTCTAACCCTAACCTAACGCTGCTTTACTGCTTCTACTTTCTTCTTTATTTATTGGCAATAAGCTAACACTTTCCTTTTTCTGGTTTGGAAATCATCAAATGACCTTTTCCGCTCTGGACGGAGCGGAAAGGCGTGTCAAACTTTGAGTGACTAAAACAAACCCTTGTTCCTTCACTTCCCTGTACCAGGGCCACTTTATCCTTTCCGAAAAACCCGCGGCCCTGGCAGGCATCGGTCTTACTGGACCTTATCACAAAGTGCTGACATCCCTTTGAGACTCGCGTGGAACACAACGCGCCGGGCTTGGTCCTTCCCGGGCGACAACCTACCCGCAAGCCCGCACCTATGATGGCCGACTTAGATGTTGTCTTCCAACGTCCAGGGCGTCTCCTGCAGCGACTAGAAAAGTGAGGGAGCAAAGATTGCCTGTCTCACACGAGCTTCACCTCCTTTTCAATAGTTATTCCTTCGTACATGGAGGTAACGACCTGCCTTGCTATCGCACTGTATCATGGCTTCGATCAGGGTCGGATGTGAGCCGCTGATTGCCGACACGAGGACATGGCTGTGCTCTGCCCAACCCCGGCAAATTTCCATCGTATGTCCACCATATCCTCAAAGCGATCGACATAGTGGTTGTCACAACTACCGGATCAGGATGTCCCCTGGCCTTTGTTTCCCATCTTATCTGGAACAGGAACCTCCCGAAACAACCGTGTATGATGAGCACCTCCGTGGAGCGGAAGGTGAGGACCCCGTGGCGTCTTTCTAGCCACTCCTCAAAGAGGGGACTTATCGCCGCTACTCCTCAGCACTCGGTTGCGACAATCGCACTCTCCATGTCGCCATAAGTTCACGCCAGAACTCTGTCCGCTGTACCGTGTTTTCTCGCGTCAGTTCTAACAATTCCTCAAGTACCTATCATTATAAGAATATTATTTATAAAGAAGAAAACAATTATTCTACTCTAGAATCCAGAATTCAATGTAAAGAGACTTTCTTTTTTTCATCATAGGAAGAAAATCTGTCTTATAGGTAACTCCTTCGAATTACTCATTAAAAGCATGAACAAACTCAGAATCATTTATTTACGAAATGAAAATGTGGCAAAAACGGTAACGGGACATGGCATTAAAATGTATGTCGCATTTAATAATTATGTCGGCCAAAGATTCAATGCCGAAAAGATAGGGCAAATTAATGGAGAATTCCTACTGGAACTACGCTAAATGTGCCATTACTATGTCCTTCTCTTCTTTTATCGGTCCCTTAATATTGAGGATCTCATCATGTAAACAATGTATCTGGTTGTTGCTGATTACCAACACTGGGGATCCGTTTCGCTTAGAATCTTAGGATATTTTGCGCGATAGCCATTTGGCGAGTATTTGACACTTATTTTCCCTCGTTATTTTTTGTTGTGTTATATTCACCGCAAATAAATATATTTTTTATTAGCAATTTATGACTTACATGAGGCTTAAGTTCATTGTAAGTTTGAGGTAGGTACGCAAACGTCTGCCTTCTTATGCTCTTTGACTTTCTGATTTTCTGCCTGGTAATATTAGCTCGAGCAATAAGACGAAAAACATACCTATCCATTCAGCTATCACAAGCTTACATAAAGGCTGTATAAATATAACATCAGAAGTGAATGGATATCTAAAAATATACTTGGCATTGAAGAGTTTTGTGTAAAACACTTTGATATGAAATCCCTACTTTCTCTTTATTAGAGTTTACTTTGATTTCACACTCTACATTTGGAATTTTCCATAAATATAACAGAAAACAGCCAAGCAAGCTAAATGTTTCCATAAAAATCACTTACTCCACATTTTCTGGCATGTCAATCTAATTTCATGAGCCTTTTACACATCAATACAATACTTAAAAGACGCAAGGGTATTTTATGAAACGTAAAAGTAAAACAAAGGACGAACAAAAAAAATAGAAATACATTAAATTCTTACCCAAAGTTGTATTTCTAAGGGAATTTTATTCACAAAAGAACGTTTCTGAAAAGGGCCCTGTATATCAACATTTGAAACCTAAGCCGTCTTCAACTGGCCTTTTATGTAAACTGGCAGATTTAACACGAATGTCGTTGTAACTACTAGACATACCCTCTTTGTATACATATACAAATAGAACGTTATTTTGTGTGGCGCTAAGAAATAGCTAGGTACTTAAACAAAGGAATTGGAATTGTATTTCTTCGTAGTTGCTAGAGTTTAACTTTTATGTTATCTCTTACCACTTCAAAATAAATGGACCCTTATTGTCTTCTGTTAATGGTAGAAAAATACAATGTCCGTACTGGTCATAGATTTTGGTAAAAATAGTAGCTTGCTCTACAATCGGTGGTAGGCCATAACATCGGCTGCCGGCAGAAGTTACCACCCACCAGACAAAGCCTTACCGCCAAGCGATTGGCCGTGTTCCGGCATGATGTCTGGTAAAGCCGTACGGAGGACGGGTCTGAGCACTTGTGATGCGATGTGTGCCGGGAACGATACGCCAAATGTTGTGTCGAAAGTTTGGTCGCGGAGGTCTCCAGATCAATCTCCCTCCGGCGCAACATCTTTGGTCGTGTTATTGGGTTTAATATTGGATCACCTCGCTCAACTGCCGCCTTCCTTCCTATTCACTATTTTTTTTTTTTGAGTAAATTGGTTTAATAAACTAGCGCGCTTTACCATCAATGATTGCATCACTGCTTACCATCAGGCCGGATTGTGGTCAAGCACTATTTGTTAAAAAAAAAACAGTCGGAAACTTTCATCTTAGCTCATTGACCTGGCCATTTCTCAACAATTCTGGGGTATGTTTCCAGTCTTATACATAATTGCGTTGTGGAGTTTAGTTACACAATCGCTCCTAACCTTGACATTGGGGTAATTTTAGTGACAGTTACGATTAAACGAAATCTTACTACAAGCTTCAAGTACCTATACGCACACTTCAAAAATTTAGAACATAAAATCAAATTACACTATAAATTAACATTTGAAAAATGCAGTGACGTAGCGTATCGCGTCGTACTCTGGCTATTGATACTCGGTGGCAAGCGCGTTCGTCTCGCACGCCCCGGGTGATTTGCATAAAGCTCCGCGGACAACGTTTTGGCGTCAGTTCAGCTTGTATCTCATTAGCATAACTGCTCAATTATTTTGTGCGGTATAGTCACTTTACAGACAAATTTTGGTTTTGCGCTACGTTGAGCGTCCTATTGAGCGGTACCACTAAAAATGTCTGCTACAATCTCGACGTATGCCAAGTGCGTCGGATATAGAATTAAATTCGTGTTACTAAGGTTCATTTGGCGCACTTACAGTTGTGAGATATTTAGGTCTTCAGCTGCAGCTCCAACTTTATTTCTTTCCATTTGGAAAGAGGTACAAAAGTTATTGTCACATGACTACAGGTATAATTGAATTGTCCCATGCAATGATAGGTCATATCTTCACATTTTTAGAGCAGTGCTGCCCCGGAAGTAAGAAGTATCACCGTGGAAGTGACAAAGTTTCAGGTCAGCAGAATTTAATTCAGTGTCAGGCCATCGACATGACGACGTAGAAGAAAAAGAAAATGTTAAAAAGAAAGGTCACTGAAATAGGCTATGAAAACTGATATAATATAAAAATCATCTGCAACTCAATCCATTTTGCAACTATTTGAACTTTATAAGCGATCACGATATTTAAATTCAAATAGTTGCAGAATCGACCTTTACATTTGAGGTACCATCAAAACTCATAACACTATTGACTGAATATCTGAATTAACCTCTATCCAATGAAACCGATGCAATTAGTAGATATTTGTTTAAATGCTAACCAAACAAACAGAGTCCACGTAACTCCCGCGCGGATTAAAGTCGATGTAGTTTTCCAATTAAATTGTAAATGTTGCCATAGCCGGGCAGATAACAATAGGCCTTTGAATTCTGGGTGATGGCAACCCCGTCGCATAAATTGAGACGTATTGTGCTGTCAAGCATGTTTGTTTGGAAGGAAAATATTAACATCCCACCCAATTAGGGAGACAAAGGAATGATGACAATTTGCATATTATTTCCAAAATGTATTAACGTTTAAAGATTATTAGGAGTTATTTCATGGGACAGAAAGGCATTTAAACAGGTTACATTCTGACAAGTGGGTAAACAGAAGGTTAATTCCCGTAATTTAAAACATTCAAAATCAAGTTTCAGTCTCATTTCGGCGACAAACAAATGTCAGAAACTTATCAAAATGTACGAAAATTTGGAGTATTATATTTGGACGCTAATAAAATTACGAGAATCACCGAATCACCCCTTTTTTCTTCGTGTAGATGGGATCATCAAATGAGCTATTCCACTCTGGGCGGAGCGGAAGGGCGTGTCAGACTTTTACTGACTGAAACCTACCTGTGTTCCTTCACTTACCTGTATGCTAGGCCACTGTTTCTCTTTCAACCAACCCGCAACCCTGGCCCAGGCGTCGGTCTTCGTGGACCCCGTCACTATGTACTGACATTTCTTTGAGGCGCGCGTGAAACTCAACGAACCGTCGACCCGGACCTGGTCGCCTGCAAGCCCGCGCATACGGTGGCCGGTTGTTCGTTGGTGTCTCCCGACGAGGGCGTCTCCTGCTGCGGCTAGAGACGTCTTCTTCTTTGCCAGCATCACCTCTTCGCAGAAAGAGGTTTTATCAGTAACCTGTGAGGAATGCTAGCTAAACTAATTTCCCTATTTGATATATCTCTCTCTCTCTCTGCCTTAATTAATACACTCAGTCTTCAAAATTAAATAGAGAAGTGGATGATCATTCTATATTTCATCAGCTGAACACTTTTCTATAAATCATTAAAAAATTGAATACCCTATAGGAGTATTACCTGAATATTTTTTCAATGAGCGAATCGACATAATATGGCCTTTACGGTCGAAGCTTTATCATTCATTACAAATTGAAAAGGTGGTGTGTGGTAATGGTCCATATTGTAAAATAATTATAGCAACCACTGATGGCAACACGTGAATGGATGTTTCTGTACTGATTTTGTTGCATTTATTTTATTTATTTATTTTAAACACACACGTGTTAAAAGTTATTCTATGTAACAAAAACCCTGTTGTTCCTTTCAGGGACATATAATTTTACCTACAAGCACATCATTAATGAAGTCATAATTAAAAAAAACAGTAAGCATTGTCTAGTCGAGGGGTCATAAATAACCTACTAAAACCGACAAATTCGATTTTTTTTTTTAGAATATTTGATTTTATAAGTTAAATAAATTGGTGGGAACGTTCTACTAATGTCTAGTTTCTTCATGCAGAATTGCAGAGCTAAGAAATCAGTTACAGATTATAAATATTAGTAATTAAACATTTATTTTAGTTATTTTTGTTGAACAATTTTTATAAATTACTTGCTTTATAACGTCCGTATGCCGATTCTTAAAACGTAGGTTGAAGGAACAACAGGGTTTTTGTTACGTATTGTACCTAATCTTTACTAATACACAAATATGAAGAGTTTGTTTGTTTGTTTGAACGCGCTAATCTCAGTAACTACTGGTCCGATTTGAAAAATTCTTTTTGCGTTCGATAGCCCATTAATCCTGTAAGGCTTAAAGCTATATAAAATCACGCTGCGACCAATAGGAGCGGAGCATATAAAAAAAAAAACCTATCGGAACTTGTGCGCCACGCGTGTGAAACCGCGTGGCGCAGCTAGTATGTATTAAGGCGGAGTTATCTCATGGAGTAACTTTTTTTTAATACAATTTTAAACTAGTGCTTGACCGCAATCCCGCCTGATGGTAAGCAGTGATGTAATCGTTGATGGTAAAGCGCGCTAGTTTAATAAGAGCCTATTTACTCAAAGAAACTAAGTGAATAGAAAACGATACTGGGCCAGAGGGAAATTAGTCTGGAGACCCACGTACGCATCGTACCCGGCACACATCGCAACACAACTCAGACCCGTCCGTACGGCGTCACCAGACATCTTGCTGTTAAACCATTTATTTTTGTGATGTACTTTGGAAGGTCCACATTTAGTAATGTTACTTAGAAATAAGGAGAACTTGGAGTACTACGACGTAGCACGCAGTCTGCTACGCCATAGCTCACCGTACTACGATTGCGTCGATATCTGACTTTCGTAGAAATATGGATGACATTATTGTTTACGTCTTGTGCTTATTTCTTCATAGATTATAATAGAATAGAATACTCTTTATTATGTACACCATATAGATTACAGGATATAACTATAAATATTTTACAGAGGGTGACACAATGGGCGGTCTTATTGATATGAGCGATCTTTTACAAACAACATTTGAATGGAATACTAAGGGGAAAGAGAAAGAAATAATGTAGGTTAATCTACAGTGTACTATTTACATAGGTTATACAATAAATAATAATTAATTACAATAGAATAGAATAGAATACTCTTCATTATGTACACCATATATATTACAGAAAATAAATAAAAATATTTTTATTTTTTTATTTTTATAAATTATAAACTAGCTCTTGACCGCAATCCCGCCTGATGGTAAGCAGTAACGCAAACGTTGATGGTAAAGCGCACTAGTTTATTAAGAGCTTATTCACTCTAGCAAAACACCGCCGCTGGCAAATTGTTCCAGTCCCTCAATGTACGTGGTATAAAGGAGGAGGCAAAACGCTTCGTCCGGATCGTAGTGGTGTTAACAACGTAAGGGTGGAAACTCGCCGTACGACGGGTCGTCCGATGGTGGAACGGAGATGGGGGAATTAAATCATGCAATCCCCTCGCACACTCCCCAAAATGCATCCTATAGAACACCGAAAGGCTGGCTACTCTACGCCTGTGCTTTAGGCTTTGGAGACCATCTCGAGTTAAATCAGGGTCAAAATCAGCCTCTTCACACGCCTCTCCACTGAATCCAAAGTGGCCAGGTGACACTTAGCAGCACCAGCACAAATTAATTAATTCATAATAGGTAATAAGGTCTGATGTCCGGAACTTTGAGTCATTGCACGTATTATTATATATTTATTTTGATGGAACTATTATATATAGGGGTTTTGGAGAAATAATACGACTTCCTTGAATGCAGTATATGGTCGACTGGCGAACCGTTTATTAAGAGGACAGCGATCGATACACACATAATGTTGAGGGTACAATGTTGAAACATTTTGTAACACTACCTACTTACAACATACATTACACCCTACCACTTATTCTAAACTGCTCTATACAACTAATTTACAATTAAATATATTATTCATGGCTGGTACCTTATGACCGGTTTCCTTACACGTTTACTTCGGGTCTCGGATGCTGTTGCTGGTGGTGGTGGTGGTGTCAGTGAACTTACTCCACTATCAGGTTCGCCAACGTCAGTTGGGAGTGGACAAGTTAACATAGACCGTGGAGACTTTCTCCAAATTTGATCTATATGTCTTTTTAAAGGTGGACCATTTTCCCTACTAACTAAGTAATAACGAGATCCTAAGTTTCCGTCAATTTTACCTCTAATCCACTTATCCTCCCTTCCAAAACCTCGAGCCCACACGTCATCCCCTATCTCTAAGGCACGCATTATACCACCCGCACTTTTGACCTGTTTCTGTTGAGCCTCTTCCACTCTTTGTTTAACGCCTTGAACCTTATTGCCCATATTCAACAGATCTAGGCGAGACCTTAACGTTCTATGCTGCAGTAACCTCGCCGGTGACTCTCCCGTCGTGCTATGCACGGTATTCCTATACATAAATAGGTACGACTTCAATGCCGTATCAACCTCTATACCGTCCCTAAAAGCCTTTTTTAACGCATTTTTACAAATTTTAACGGCATTCTCTGCAGCTCCATTCGATGCAGGGTGATAAACAGGCGTAAAAATATGTTTAATACCGTTAACACGCATAAATTCTGCTATTTCAACACCTGTAAAAGGAGGTCCGTTGTCCGATACTATCTCTTTTGGTAACCCAAACCGAGCTAAAACATCCCTTAATACCTTAAGAACTTCCTTTCCGGTCGTTCTTTTCATTTCAAAAGCTTCGATCCATTTAGACGACGAATCCACTATGACAAAAAACGTCTTACCCTGAAAAGGGCCTAGGAAATCAACGTGTAACCTACTCCACGGCTCTGAGATATAGGGCCAGGGTTGAGGGGGTGCTTTCGGTGGAGCTGGAGCTTCCAACCGACATGTATTGCATTCCTGGCAAACGCGTTCAATGTCTGCATCGATACCAGGCCACCAAACGTAACTACGAGCCATTGATTTCATTTTAACAATGCCCATGTGACTGATATGCAACTCTTTTAATATAATACTTCGCAATTCCGTTGGTATCACAACTCTATAGCCCCACATTACACATCCCGACTCGACATACAACTCATTCCTTCTAACAAAATAAGCTTGTAGCTCCGCATCGGGACATGAAGGAGGCCAACCTGACCTTATATATATCATGACTTTTCTCAAAACACTATCCATATTCCCCAGTTTACTGACATCTTGACTGGTTATCGGTAAAAAATCCTGTACGAAATTTATATATGTGATTTCGTTCTGTTCTTTGTTCCTTGTACCCACTGGCAACCTAGACAACGCATCTGCACCATTCTTATCGGTAGGTACGTATTGAATTCGATACTGATACCCAGAGAGGACTACCGCCCACCTTTGTAGCCTACTTGCTGCCATCGTTGGAATGCCCGTTTTATCCCCAAAAATAGAAACTAGTGGTTTGTGGTCCGTTTTGAGAACAAACTCTCGCCCGTATAAGTACTGATGGAACTTCCTTACTCCAAAAATAATAGCAAGCGCCTCCCTTTGAATCTGCGAGTAGTTTGCTTCCGATGCGTTTAAAACCCGCGACGCGTAAGCGATCGGACGCTCGGTTCCATCGGGCCACACATGAGCTATGACCGCTCCCACCCCCTGCGCACTCGCATCCGTCGTCAGTGTTACCGGCATACGCGGATCATAATGCGCGAGTACCTCACTAGAAGACAACAGATTTTTAATGCTGTTGAAAACTTCCGTACAATCTTTTGTCCAAACAAACTTATTACCCTTCCTTAGTAACTCGTAAAGGGGGGTTAGCCTCATACTAATATTCCTAACAAACTTGGCATAGTACATAACCATACCCAAGAACGATCTAAGTTCGGATACATTGGACGGTATAGGTACCTTTTTTATAGCTTCTACTTTACTTGGGCATGTCTTTACTCCATCTTTACTAATTATGAACCCTAAATAAGATACCTCATCCGCAAAAAACGTACATTTCTCTTTCTTAACCTTTAACCCGTACCGCTGTAATCTATCGAAAACTTTAAATAAAGTATCCATATGTTCTGCCTCGTCCCGGCCTGTCAAAATGACATCATCAAGAAAAACTCCTACCCTAGGCATACCTTCAAAAATTTGTTCAATTTTTCTTTGAAATATCCCTGGACTTGATGACAAACCATATATCAAACGATTGTATTTATATAACCCCCGGTGTGTATTGATTACAGTATATAATTTCGATGGTTCATCCAGACAAAATTGTGCGTATGCTTGAGATAAATCAATCTTTGTAAATTTATGCCCCGAATGTAATTTACTTAATAAATCATCTATTCTAGGTAGGGGAAAACGGTCAACCTCTAAACATTTATTTAAGGTAAGTTTATAGTCACCGCACAATCGTAGCGAGCCGTCTTTCTTAATGACTGGTACGACCGGGGTCGCCCAGTCTGACGTCTCGACAGGTGTGATGATACCGTCCCTCTCCAGCTGATCCAGCGCTTGCTCCACACGCTCCCGCAGTGCGTATGCTAGTGGTCGCGCTCGCAAATATACCGGTCTCGCATCGGGTCGTACACGCAAACTCACTTCACCACCAGTAAAACAGCCGAGACCGTCAGAAAACACCTCAGAGTATCTGTAACGCAATTCATTAATATTAAAAACTTTAGTACTAGTCATATTATTTATACATTGTTGATTGAGTTTATCAATAACTTCTAACTTAATTTTCAATTCGTATAGCCATTCTCGACCCAATAACGGCTCTTTACCGTGGTCTATTACAAATAAATCTAACTCTTTGCAAGTATTACCAAACCGTACATAGGGTTTAATTCTGCCCCGTGGATACACCTTTTCGCCAGTATAATAGTTAAGTACTAAATTGCATGTAATTAAAGGCAGGGTACTTAATTTTTTTTTATAAAACTCGTAACTTACACACGAAATTCTACTACCTGTATCTACCTCCATACAAACATTTTTTTCATCTATTGAGACGCCAATATAATAAGGTTTATATTTCACCGAATTATCTAATTGAAGTACATTTAAATTTACCTGTTCTAGGTTATCGAAATAATCATTATTACTGGCTGACTCCTCCCCTTCGTCCCTCACTTGTGTCCACATAAGATCTCTGTCCTTTTTCAGTCTAGGACACATCTTCTTTAAATGACCTTCCAGATTACACACACGGCACGTATATCTTCTAAAACGGCACATACTCTTCTCGTGGTATGCTCCGCAAGCGGCACACGGACTTGCCGCTAGTTGCGTTTGCCTCGACTCGGCCGGCGCCGCTCGTGCACCGCGGCCCCCACGCTGACTCACCGCTGGCGCGCACTTTGTGTCTTGCTGCGGGTTATGTTCCGCTGATCGACGGCCGCGAGCCCCCGACCGCCCGCTGCCTCGCCCGGCCGCGCCAACATAGTGCGTCGCTGCCCCTTGCGCCGCGTCTCTGACGTCACTGCACTGACCGCGGTCCCGAGCCCGAGGTTCTACCATCGCCGCGTCAGACTCCGCCGCCTCCATCGCCATTGCCAACTGGAGCGCCTTACTGAACGTCGGTACCTCTCCCTCGAACAAGCGTTGCCGAATGACGTCATTTTCAATACCGCAAACAAATTGATCCCTGAGATTATTATCCAGAGCTTCCCCAAAATCACAGAACTTCGTCAACTTTTTCAGTTCAGCTACATAAGTTGCGATATTCTCCCCTTTCAACTGTTTCCTTTGTTTGAATTTAAATCTCTCGGCCAGTACATTTGGTTTCGGTTGAAGATGACTTTGCAGTATCGTAACAATCTCATCAAATCTTAATGTAGAAGGCTTCTTCGGCGTACATAATGTGACTAATAATTCGTAACACGCACTTCCCATGACCGTTATCAATGTTGGTACTTTTAAATCCACTTTCACATCATTCACTAAAAAGTACTGCTCCAACCGCTCAATGTACAAAGTCCAATTATCAGTTTCGACGTCAAAAACTTCCAATTTTCCCAAAGACATCTTGTATTAACCGCAGTATAACACGCTATGGTCCAACTCGTCGCCAAATATTATATATAGGGGTTTTGGAGAAATAATACGACTTCCTTGAATGCAGTATATGGTCGACTGGCGAACCGTTTATTAAGAGGACAGCGATCGATACACACATAATGTTGAGGGTACAATGTTGAAACATTTTGTAACACTACCTACTTACAACATACATTACAGGAACATAATATTAAATGTTATTCATATAAACTGTATAATTACATATTACAATATTTGACATCATTCAATTGACTTTGTGTAAATGTATGACAAAATGTTTGTGGGAGGGACATTCTATGATTTCAACTGCACAATTTTATGAACAGCGTAATAACGACCTTCATCTCATATTTATAACATTCAGTATCATAAATTAACTAACCTATTTAAATATTTCAATGATAACCCAATTACACGGGTTTTGTGGCATAGCGCTTTCAACACAGAAATTATTGTTTTAAGCATAATTGTTTTACTACTAAAAGTGTTTCGGTGTTTCAATTGACTTTTAAGTACACTGAAATAAAATCTGAATTAAAATTAGTTTTCCTTTTAAAGTGAGCGGGTAAAATTTTTCGAGGCCCGAGGGATAAGCCAGCTATAAGTAAATACCTACTGTTAATTTGAAAATGATTACCATTTACCTAGATTAAATTCTTTTCATTTAGTTACAAAAGATAAATTTGCATTACCTATTTTTTTAGGTGTTAGATTGATTGACTGAGAGAGTGCAAAGGTGTAGTATTCGTGAAAATAAACATGTCTGGTGAAGCCGTACGGAGTACGGGTCTGAGCAGTTGTGTTGCGATGTGTGCCGGGTACGATGCGCCTAATGTTGTTGTGTTGGGAGTTTGGTCGTGGAGGGTCTTCAGAACAATCTCCTTTTGGCGCAGCATCGTTGGTCGTGTTGTTGGGTTTAACATTGCATTACCTCGCTCAACTGCCGTCTTCCTTCCTATTCACTCAGTTTTTCTGAGTGAATAGGAAGCATCACTGCTTACCATCAGGCGGGATTGCGGTCAAGCGCTAGTTTATAATTATTAAAAAAAAATGACCTTTGGACTAACACTGATATATGAGAAAAAATCGGACATGTTATCAAATGTTCCGGACAATTGAGCAATAAACATCTAAAAGAACACATTTCCTCTTTAGATAACCCGTTCAATAATCCACGATGACCAGTCTTGTGCTGCCCGCATCCATCGGTTTTCCGCGACCTTCATCAGGTCATCGGTCAACCTTGTTAGGGGCCTCCCTACGCTGCGTTTTCCGGTGCGTGGCTGCCAGGACCTTACTGCCCCATCGGCCATCGGTTCTATGAGCAATGTGCCCTGCCCACTGCCACTTAATTTTAATTTCTTCGGACCTCCTCATTTCTGATTGGATCGCGAAGAGAAACTCCGAGCATAGCAATATTTACTAGCGTCATATTATTTTTAGAATACGTTGGCATACCGGCAACAGAAATCCACACTTTGTGAAAATTTCAATTGTCTGTTCATTACGATTCATGATATTGATGCCAGGCAGATGAAAGCATGGATATCGGAGGCTTAGAAGTAGGATTCTGTTGGTACCCTCTGCGTACGTAATCCTACGAATCACTAGTTGCTAGAATTTGATCGCATAGTAAAGAAGACCCTGTGAACGTGTGTACACTTCCATCCTATATCAAGTTACAGCAATATCAGCTTTATTTCATGAAAATTATATTCATTTCAAAATCATCATCACCATCATCATCATCTCAGCCAAATGAAGTCCATTGCTGGGCAAAGGCCTCCCCCAAGGATTTCCAAAAATAAAGGTTGGACGCGGCCTGCATCCAGCCCTTGCCTGCGATTTTGGTCAGATCATCCGACCACCTAGTCGGTGGGCGTCCGACGCTGCGCTTGCCGGTACGTGGTCGCCATTCAAGAGCCTTTCTGCCCCATCGGTCATCGGCTCCTACCAGCTATGAGCCCCGCCCACTGCCACTTCAGAGAGCTAATCCGCAGAGCTATGTCGACTACTTTAGTTTTTCTACGGATCTCCTCATTCCTGGTTCGATCACGTAGAGAAACACCTAGCATAGCTCTCTGTGTGACCTTGAGCTTTCTTATGAGGCCCATAGTGAGGGGCCACGTTTCTGATCCATATGTCATCACCGGTAACACACATTGATTAAAGACTTTTGTCTTTAGGTAAAATTATTATTGGAAAGTCATAAAAATGTTCGATTTTATATCATAAACTGAACTTTATAGTGTATGGATTAAAGTTCATATTTCTTTACGGTACAACTTCCAACAATTTCCGACCCACATTTCGTTTAAACGGTCTCCGAACCCTGGAGCACAGACGAAGAGTAGCCAGTCTGTTGGTGTTCTATAGGATGCATTTTGGAGAGTGTGCGAGGGAATTGCATTACTAAACTCCCCCATCTCCATTCCATCATCGGACGACCCGTCGTACGGCGAGCATCCACCCTTACGTTGTTGACACTACCACAAACCGGACGAAGCGTTTCGCCTCCTCTTTTATACCGAGTACATCGAGGGGCTGGAAGAATTTGCCAACGGCGGTGTTTCCGTCTGACTGTCTGACAATTTAAGTATCTTCAAAGCTAGAGTGCATAGCCTCTTAATAAACTAGCGCGCTTTAACATCAACGATCGCTTCATCAGGCACGATAGCGGTCTAGCACTTTTTTTTTTTTAATAATTATAAACAAGCGCTTGACCGCAATCCCGCCTGATGGTAAGCAGTGATGCGATCGTTGATGGTAAAGCGCGCTAGTTTATTCTGAGCCACTGAAGTGAAGCCAATGAAACGATAAGGAAGGAAGACGGCAGTTGAGCGAGGTGATGCAATGTTAAACCCAACAAGACGACCTACGATGCTGCGCCAAAGGGAGATTGATCTGAAGACCCTCCACGACCAAACTCCCAACACAACAACATTAGGCGCATCGTACCCGGCACACATCGCAACACAACTGCTCAGACCCGTCCTCCGTACGGCTTCACCAGACATCATGCCGGAACACGACAACCCGCTTGGCGGCAAGGCTTTGTCTGGTGGGTGGTAACTTCTGCCGGCGGCCGATGTTATGTTCATAATTATACAAAAAAATTTTGGCGTAATGTCTGGCTTCTTTGTAAGCCGTTTCATTTTTAGCATCAGTATCTTAATTAAACCATTGTAGGTACAACCTAAAATACAATATAAAACTTTCTAAATTAAATATAGCTAGATAATGGCGCCGATTCTGTTGTTCACAAACTAAACTAATTTTAAGTTAAGTGCATCTTTTTCTTTCCATTTCGTTAAGATAATGATAGAACAACATTTTAGTTTAATCCTGTCAAATTAAGATACTCCATAGACAGTTTAGACGCATTTATAGAACATGGCGACAAAAAATACGTCAATTTACGTCAGGAGCGGACTAATTTGACAGGTCTAAACTGACATTTTATCTTCTGTCCTTTTCTTAATGAAATAGAAAGAAAAAGACACACAAACAAGGGAATTGGGGCCAATGTCTTTCAGCTGATGCAAAAACGCCAATAAAATAAACTCAGTCACATTTTATGTTGAATATTTACGAATGAGGCTATTCAGTGCCCACTCCACTTTTACCAATCCTCCTGTGAGCTCCGTCGAGATAAATGGAAGCAATTCATTTCTATCTGAACCAGTCTCCTTAATCACACCTCACAGTTGCACATCTAAAGATACGGGTCTTAGCAGTTACTCGATGCACCTAAAATATGAAATGAATAAGAATAGTGAATAGGCTCTTAATAAACTAGTGCGCTTTACCATCAACGATTGCGTCACTGCTTACCATCAGGCGGGATTGCGGTCAAGCGCTGGTTTATATTTAAAAAAAAAAAAAAATACTTTGAAAGTCCATCCAGTTAGATGGATGGTGGTGCTGACAATACGACAATAAATTAATCACCTTGTACCTCAACACATTCTCAGTCTACCCAGAAAAAGTCATATAATTATGTCCATTAGTTTAGTCACAGGATTTTTTTTTTTTGACATTTTCTACATGATGTACATGTTGATAATTGCTCTGAAATTTTATTTTTTTTATTTTTTATGCTAGGTTTTTTTCTAAAGTTTAAGATTATTCCTGTGAACCAGCATTCTTCCTATTTTCAATTATTGTCGTATTATCAGCACCATTCTGTATAAGATAGATTTTCCAGTATTCGCTCCGTGCACGATTACAGCGCCAACTAGCGTCCACAACTTTGTGGGCTCTGTCACATTGACATTTAGGTCGTGTATTTGTGAAAAAATATCGAAATGAAAAAATAACAAATATTTTCGACTCATAAATTGTTGTGATACCACGATTTGGGTGGAAAAAGGGTTTTTAAATCATTTTGGTCATTCAAATCAAATGAGGTAAGTCCAAAAAGTGTGTTTAATTTTGATTGTGTCAGGGTTTGTTTACTTCATTTATAGTTGTAGTTTTACAGTAAATCAAAAAGAAAAAGCTACTTTTCTAAAGCTAGGTTTCATTATATAACAGTAAATATATTTAAATGTTCCTGTATCGCTAGTAATAAATTAAATATCGTTTTCAGATCGAAATGAGTATTGTTTTGAAGACCGGGTTTGTGAGTGTTTCTCACAATATCAAATTCCAACCACAAACCGTATTTAAAGGAAAGTTGTTGGTATTGGCTGGACATGTCCGAGATGTAGAAGAATTAAGAACAAAACAAGGGCAGAGTTCAATAATTCACGCTCTCATCATAAGGCAAACATCTATTACTTTGCCACCTTACAAAACGGTTTTAAATGTAAGTGATTATTTCCGTTTTTTTTTTTTTTTTTTTTTATTATAATATAAACCAGCGCTTGACCGCAATCCCGCCTGATGGTAAGCAGTGACGCAATCGTTGATGGTAAAGCGCACTAGTTTATTAAGAGCCTATTCACTCTAGCCTTGAAGACACTCAAATTGTAGTCCGACGGAAACACCGCCGCCGGCAGATTGTTCCAGTCCCTCGATGTACGCGGTATAAAGGACGAGGCGAAACGCTTCGTCTGGATCGTTGAGGTGTTAACAACATAAGGGTGGAAACTCGCCGTACGACGGGTCGTCCGATGGTGGAACGGAGATGGGGGCGGATACTTAGTTTGATCGAGTTTTGATAGACGTAATATTCAAATATTAATTTGATTGCAGGTAAATACAGCACGAGTAGTCACAAGTGTGAAATGTAATTGTGTTTACAATCAAAGTGGTAAAGTGTGAGGCAACAAAATATGGTTTAAGAAATGAACAGCACGCTTTGCATGAATATGAAAAATTACATTCCTGTAAGGTTAAAAAAGTTGGTTTAATCATAAGCAAATATCAACCTTGGCTTTGTGCCAGCATTGACGGGGTGGTCATTGAAAATGATTGTATCTTATCAAGACTAGTTGAAATCAAATGTCCATTATCATGTTCAAAACAACCTGTGATAAATTATAATGAAAAGATGTGCAATGTCAAGTATTTAGAGTTTGTAAATGATAGATTAGAGTTAAAAACACAAAAACCATATTATACTCAAATTCAGGTACAGATGTATGTAACTGGAATGACCGTTTGTGATCTTTTTGTGTACTCGCCTGTAAAACATGGTAGCTGCACAGTGCGGGTACACCGTGATGAAGCATTCATTAAACATGTAATTTTGGTTAGTGAAAGATTTTACTTTGAACATTATTTAAAATCATTATATTTAGAAAGTACTTGTGAAAATGATAGTAATAATAATAAAACTGAATAAAACTATAATAATAAAATGGCAACACAGCAAACGTCAACATCATAATTTTTATCAATTTAAGAAAAAATATTTTGTATCAGTTTTTCACTTCTATACTGTGAAATATACAACAAAAAACCGAAAACCAAACTAAAAACAATTTAAAATATATATAAACAGTATCTACCTATATACATTACAACAATGAAAAAAATTACCGAATCCTTGCAAGTGACATTTGTCATGTCACCTCGGACAATACATAATTATTATGCAAAACAGTGAAATAAGTATTATGAAATGTTGACAAGATCTGCCGCAAGACAACGTGCACGCCCACCATCTCCGGACTCGTTGCTCAGCTCCGCCTCGCCGCCGCCGGTCTCCAGCGCCACTGTAAGTGCTGTGACGACCCCGGCCGCGGCAGTTGCGTCGAGCTCGAGCGACGAGTACTTCTCTCCGCCGACGACGCCACCACCTGTTCGCCGACGGGGAGGACGCCGGCCGCCGGACCGCTTAGGACCTCGAGGCCCATCGGCTTCTGACAGGGTCCCAGCTCCCGGCGGAAGTGTGCAGCGCATGAGATGGACACAATCCATCAATGAAAACGTCATGCGCTCATACTATGGGGCTACAGAGGGAGGAAACAACCTGACCGCGTACCGTGTTCGAATGCTCTCTCTGTTTCAGGTGCTTGAACCGGCTGTCAACGTTTCGGCACAACGACTGTCGGATCAGGTACGGGTTATCCAGCGTAATCATATGTTGGATGATACTGTGCTTGATCGCCTGCGAAATGAAATGCAGAGTAGCCGTGTCATCGCTCCCCAGTCACAAATCGGGGAGATACCACCGCAGCCGCACAGCAGAGATAGCACAAGCTATGCTGATGAGGGGAGCAATGATGTGGCTACAAATGTAAGTACCCAGTGCAATGAGGAATTAAGAAATGCTTTGGAGGCTGCGATTCGGGAATGTCGTTTTGTATCGGCAGAACTAAGACCACGCCTGCCACGTTTGCCCATGCATAACAGAAATAGGGCACTGATGGCTGCTCTGGATGCGCAGTTATCAAATTATTTTGATACCTGCGAGGACCTCACTGATACTCATTCAATCCTGTACTGCGCAGCTGTAGCAGCATGTCGTGTAGCTCATGTCAAATTTCCCAGTGACTTTAGAGCTACACGACCAAAACCAGTAGTACCAGCTTGGCAGCGCAGGATTGAACGTCGTATTGGTGAGGCCAGAGCACTCATCGGTAAACTAATCTGCTTCAGGGAGGGTAATACTCGTCCTAGAGTGATGCGCTTTGTGAGGCGGGCATTCTCAGGTACAAATACCAGCCCGCAGAATTTTATGGCCCGTGTCACGGAGCGCATCGATTTCCTGAAGCAGAAAGTGTATGCATGGGCGAATCGTATTAGAAGATATAAACGACGAGTAGAACGATACACCCAGAATCGCACCTTCCAAAGCAATGAAAGGTGGGTTTATAGGGACTGGGAACGACCAGAACAAGGTTTGGCTGACACGTGCCTACCGGATGATGATGCCATGTGTTCATTCTGGCGCAGTATCTGGTCGGTACCTGTCAGTCACACTGAAGGTGACTGGACCCGGGATGTCGAGCGAGCCTGCGATCCAATACCTGAAATGGGGGCTATTACCATCTGCCCCCAAGATGTAGCTCGTGCAGTCCGCCCGTTACCTAACTGGAAATCTCCAGGACCGGACGGGCTGCATAACTTTTGGATAAAATGGTTTCCAAGGTCGCACGCTCGCTTGGCATCTCAATTCCAGACTGCCTTAGAGTCTGGTTCGCTACCCCAGTTTCTAACAACAGGAATAACCCACCTGCTCCATAAATCAGGTAGCACCGCGGAACCCAAAAATTATAGACCGATCACCTGTTTACCGACGGTCTATAAAGTTCTTACATCCATTTTGAAAACTAAAATTAACAAACATATTGACAGCAACACTATCATGTCTGCCTCTCAAAATGGATGTAGGAGCGGGTCCCGCGGTACTAAGGAGCTACTCCTCATTGATATGGCCATTAGCCAACAAGTTCGTCGTTCCCGAAAGGATCTATCGACATGTTGGATAGATTATAAGAAGGCCTATGACTCAGTGCCACATACATGGCTCATGCGGGTGCTGGAGTTGTACAAAGTGGATGCAACTCTACGCACCTTCCTGATGACATGTATGAGGACATGGAGGACAGTCCTTCGCTATCCAGGATGTCGAAACATTCTGAGGAATAGCGAACCGATAAGGATCGAGCGAGGAATATTTCAGGGCGATAGTTTGAGTCCACTTTGGTTTTGCTTAGCATTGAATCCTCTAAGCACATTATTGGAGGATTCAGGTTTAGGCTATAGGTTGAGAAGAGGTGGTCAGGTTATATCGCACCTCCTTTACATGGATGACCTGAAACTTTTTGCTCCCAACAATTCACAACTGAAGGAGCTACTGAAAATTACTGAAATTTTCAGTAGCGCCATCAGGATGGAATTTGGTGTGGACAAATGTGCGGTCATGCATGTAAAGCGAGGAGAGATTGTGGAATCCGTGGGAACCCAACTCACGAGTTCCATAAACCTTAGAGCCCTCTCCGCATCCGAAACCTATAAGTATTTGGGTATGTCGGAAGCGTTGGGTATCAATGTTACTGACATGAAGCAATCGTTGAAGGAACGCTTCTTTGGCCGCCTGAAAAAAGTACTTAATAGTCTTCTATCAGGCGGAAACAAGGTGCGCGCTTTCAACGGTTGGGTCATGCCGGTATTGATGTACTCTTTCGGCATACTCAAATGGACTCAAACCGAACTTGACGCCCTGGATCAGAGGGTCCGTACGCTGCTGACTGCAAATCGATTGCATCACCCACGATCATCGGTTATGAGGCTGTATATCCCGCGAAAATGTGGAGGTCGTGGCTTTTTAAACGCTAAGACCCTCCACAATCGCGAGATATGCAGTCTCAGGGAATATTTTCTAGAAACCGACGTGGGGATGCATCGAGATGTGGTCGCGGTTGACAAGGGCCTCACTCCGCTCTCCTTGGCTAAAGAGAACTGGCGCAAACCAGTAGTGCTTGACACCAATGACCGCATGGAGGTATGGAAGAGCAAAGAGCTTCACGGACGCTTTTTCAGAGCCCTACACGGGCCTGATGTAGATTTACAAGCGTCCGTAGCCTGGCTACGATTCGGTGACCTTTTTGGGGAAACCGAAGGTTTTGTATGTGCAATTATGGACGAAGTTATGATGACGAACAATTACCGGAGATTTATTGTGAAAGACGGCACAGTTGACATCTGTCGGGCATGTCACCGGCCGGGGGAATCAATAAGGCATATTATCTCCGGGTGTTCTCGTCTAGCTAACGGAGAGTACTTGCATAGACACAACCTTGTAGCCAGGATAATTCATCAGCAACTTGCTCTAAAGTACAACCTTGTGGAATCGGAGGTGCCGTACTACAGGTATGTGCCCGACCCAGTTCTCGAAAATGGTCATATCACATTGTACTGGGATCGATCCATCATCACTGACAGGACTATTGTTGCCAATAAGCCTGATATAGTGATGGTGGATCGATCAGAGCGGCGTGCAATGATTGTTGACATAACCATCCCGCATGATGAGAACCTCGTGAAAGCCGAGAAAGATAAACAAATCAAGTATCTTGACTTGGCTCACGAGGTTGTCGACATGTGGGAGGTGGATTCAGCAATCATTGTGCCGATAGTCGTGACAGCCAATGGCTTAATAGCCAAGAGCCTCGACCAACACCTCAAGAGGCTCTCGTTAGGCAGCTGGATCAAAGGCTTGATTCAGAAAGCTGTACTTCTGGACACGGCTCGCATTGTCAGGAAGTTCCTCTCTCTGGAGCCCTGACCGCCGGTAGCTTGGACCCTGTTCCCGATGCCGGTGGGTTACTATTTTTTATATTTTTAAATGTTTTTTTATATATTTTTTATGTAGAAATATTTAAAAATATAATTTATAAGTGTATTGTAATGAAATAAAGGAAATAAAACTGAACAACCAAAACGTAATTTTACTGGAAAAAATATAATCAATGTGATGTAGGTTGGATAAAAAAAGTAAATAAGTCATACAAGTTATTTTATTATTAATGATTATATTGATAAAAACATATATATTATGTATTTATGATTTATTTATTGTTGTGATTTAAGTTTGACTGAAAGTAAAAATAAGTATCATTTAATTATTTTTGTATTGTTATGCATAAAAATATGAATAAACAGATCATTATTTTGTTGGAAATATTAATAAAGAAATATTCATTCTTCTTTCTCTTTTTCATTAAACGTTTGTACCGGGACATAGCTGCAGATTCATTTGGTATTTTTGAACGATAGATTGAAGGAAATATCGTCGGTATATAACTGGGACTGGCTGACTCGTCTGCTTTCTTGCCACCAATAAAATGAGCACTGCATATTAAATCATTTGGTCTTGGGTACCATGGCAATCCATCAGCACTGAAACAAAGTTGAATTTAAATAGGTAAAATGGATTCTTTGATTAATATCAAATACAGGATTTAAATGTGGTTATGATGTTACTTACTCAATTCTTTTGACGGCAGCTATCCATTTCTTGCATTGTTCAAGTTTCCAAGTAGCTCTTGGGAATCGGTAAAACTTGCATTTACTATTTCTGCCAGTATTCTTGCAGTTTACAACACAACAACTACTGTGACTCATTTTTGTTAGCGGACTAATGAAATTAATTAATGATATTAAAATGTATTATGTAGAATCGCTTTGCCATTGACAGATACATACATCTGATGACAGAGCTTACATTATTTCTACTTTTGACCACCATGAGCGCTGCGATAGATTATGTTACCCCCACCTAGTACTTCGCACCCAGCGAATAGAGATTTTTTTTTAAATAATAATTATAAACTAGCTCTTGACCGCAATCCCACCTAATAGTAAGTAGTGATGCGATCGTTGATGGAAAAGCGCGCTAGTTTATTAAGAGCCTATTCACTCAGAAAAACTTAGCGAATAGGAAGGAAGACGGCAGTTGAGCGAGGTGATGCAATGTTAGACCCAACAACACGACCAACGAAGCTGCACCAAAGGGAGATTGATCTGAAGATCGTCCACGACCAAACTCCCAACACAACAACATTTGGCGTATCGTACCCGGCACACAACGCAACACAACTGCTCAGACCCTTCCTCCATACGGCTTCACCAGACATCATGCCGGAACACGACAAATCGCTTGGCGACAAGTCTTTGTCTGGTGGGTGGTAACTTCTGCAGGCGGCCGATGTTAAGGCCTACCATCGAGAAAATAGAGATTAGTTCAAAAGTTAGAGGATGGGGATACATTTCTTTTTACATTTGAAGCGATAATTTTGCAATATATTAACAATGATATTAAATAAATGATTTTCGTAAACCCTTCTTCATTTTTAATTACCTCTCCAACAATATATCATACTTTAGAGTGGAAAAGAAAAAAAATACTGTCCCTACTTTACATTTATACCTAATAAAACATTTTGATCCACTTTTTATTTACCATTTTGTGGGCGTGATTGATGTACATGTTGGTACCAAATCCACAGACGGATGGACAGACATTCTGGCAAACTATGAGGGTTCCTAGTTGACTACGGAACCTCTTTTTTTGGAATGGGAAATCATCAAATGACCTTGCCGCTCTGGGCGGAGTGGAAGGGCGTGTCAGACTTTTACTGACTAAAACCCACCCGTGTTTCTTCACTTGCCTGTGCCTTCACTCACCAGGGCCAGAAAGATGAAGAAAGCGATTAAATAAATTACATTAAAAAACAACTGTGGAGGTACAGTGGTAGTGATTCCAACTTACGAGTAGCAAAGATGAAGGAAACGTCAGGAGGAAATGCGCATGCCCTGGAAACAAACTAAATGTATGTTTTTTTTTAATTTATGAAGTAAATTGTGTAATACAATCTACGAGATATATAAAGGTCTTATTACAATATTTTCTTTTCAGTTTATATGCAAACACAACTCTATTTCAGATATTTACTAAACGTATAAGGATTTCATATTGATAAAGTTATTTTTTATATCAAGAAAATATATTCGGTATCTTTATTATTCAGACACGGTTTCGACTTAATATTATACGAGCATTCTCTAGGCCCCTTTTGTTTCAACTTCAGATTACTAAGAGCTTGTCTAGATAAAGCGTTTTCGATGCATACTGACTAACACTTTAACCTTTAGTGAAGTTCTATATGCAAACATATTAAGAGCCTGTGCCTCTAGGCGCATCACGCCGCCGTCACGAAAAGCGAAAGTTTAATACTATAGGCTTTACAGTAATAATAAATTACTGTAAATCCACACGTTTTACGCTTCTATTCTTTGAAAGCGGTTTATTCAGAAACTAGCACCCGCCCCGGTTTCGCACGGGAGCAATGCTGATACTATATACACTACAGAAAAACTGTGCACGTTGTATAAAAAACATAGCGGCCCGCCGCCCCGGCAAAACGCGACGCCCCGCAATTTTCGAATCTGTAATATCTTCGAAAATATTCATTTAAATCATATGCTTTAAAGGGCGATGTAGATCTGTATTAAATCAACAATGTATTTAAGGTATTATATTGGATAAGAATCGATGCTGTATTGGTTAAAATCGCTTTAAAAATTATCCAATATATATCGTAAAAAGTAAATAACAAAAAAAAAAATACTGTGGGATATCCATAAGACATTGATATATACCATCGCGGACTTTTTTGTAGACCTTTTCACTGGTTACAAAATGTAGTACATTATTTTGATAAATCTCGTAGGGTTTAGCCTGCGTTTCACTGCAAACGCGGAAAAAATGTATTTATTTACGACAACACTTTAGAAACCTCAAAAAATAATAGTATTTCCCCACTATTTAATGGATTTTATTATTCATATAAACCTTCCTCTTTAACCACTGTATCTATTATAAAAAACTGCACCAAAATCCGTTGAGTTTTAAAGATTTAATCATACATAGGGACATAGGGAAAGAGAAAGCGACTTTGTTTTATACTATGTAATGATACTCTCAAACATAGAAATACTTCATTGGTATTTACAACGCTACATATGGACATCGCATCATACTGCATCTCGCAAGCAAAATTTACCGTGCCACTAGCATAAACACAACTTCCAGAATTTGGCCCACCAGAGACAACATCCGTCTAGTCGGAGGATCCTTCCTTTTCTTTGGAGTACGGGTGAACTTTACAGCCTGTTTATCATACCTCTATAATGCTGAACATGAAGATAAATGTCAGCGCAGTCTTACTTCAAACCCTTCAGCGTGAGGGATCCTCATTGTTGTGAATGTGCACAGCACTAGTCAGCCTCCCATCACTAGCGGAGCGTGTTTAAAGATGGCGCTCGAACGATACTAGGTCTACTTTTATGTTAATTAACTATTGTCTATCTATAAGTTGTCTTAATTAAACAAGAGATTTAATAAACTAGTCTTTATTATAATCCTGACCAAAACGTGGTGTCAGTAATTGGGTTCGTACTCGCAGTCTACGTTCCGTGTCAATAATAGTCATTGTGAAACTGTCATATGAAAAGGCGGCGTCATGTCTGATGAGAACCAAAAACCCAAGAAACTTTCGGCAATGTCCAGTCCGCAGCCCATGGAGATGAATGGTAACTTGGCTCAACAATGGAAAAAATGGGTGCAGTTTTTTAAAATATATTTGCGTGCGTCTGGTCTGGATGAAGAGAGTGATGGCAGAAAGGTAGCTTTATTTCTACATGTCATTGGTGAAAAGGGCGTGGAGGTATTCAATACGTTTGGAAAAGACGTAGATGTCATTAAATACGATGAGCTCATCGAGCTATTTCAAAATCACTTCACGCCAAAAGATAACCTCACTTATGAATGTCATAGTTTTTTCACCTACAAACAAGGTGAAAATGAAACCTTAGATGATTTTGTTTGCACACTAAAATTAAGGTCACAAAACTGTGAACTAGGAGAGCTGAAGGAACGCCTAGTCAAAATAATGTTTATATGTAACATGCATCAAAAATACAACTTTATAAGAGAAAAATTATTACTAGAAGATAAACTAGATCTTGATAAGGCCTTCTAGATGGCAAAGGCAATGCTTGCTTCCAGACATCAAACAGAAGAATTATCGGCAGAGCAAAGTTCAGTCTTGTATAATATGAGTCAGTCACACTCAAGACCAAAGTTTAACTCAAGGATTGTTAATCAAAATAGTCAGCAGTCAAGACAGGAAATTTGTACAAGATGTGGTCAGGTGCATCGTCATAAGTGTCCAGCATTAGGTGCAAAGTGCAAAAAATGTGAAAAAGTTGGTCATTTTGCGGTTTGTTGTCGGTCAGTGAAGTCAAAGTCAGTAAAATATGTGCAGTCAGATGGTGATATGCAACAGGTACAGTCAGATACAGGTCAAATGTTTGTAGGCCACATTCAGTCATCCAAATCAAGTGAATGGACAATTAACTTATTTATAAATAATACACAAATAAATTGTATTATTGACACAGGCAGTGATGTCAATATTATGTCAAAAAGTGTTTATAATTCACTTAATACTAAGAATGTGTTGTCTAAAACCGATATAAAAATTAAGTCATATACTGGTAATAGTCTGGAGGTATTGGGTCAACAAAACTTTGAGTGTAAATTTCATTTTAATGATCTCCATATGACAAAACAAATTGTTTTTATAATTGCAAATGTAAATTCACCAACTGTATTAGGTAAAGTTACATGTTCAGAAATTGTACTAATTAAAAGAGTTTTTTGTGTAGACACTACAAGCATGCAGCTAATGGATAGTGATAGTCAATTGTCTCCGGAAATGAGTCCAAATGAGTTAAATTCAAGTCTAAAAATATGTCCTAAAGTCATAAAAAGTCAGTCACAGCCATTTTCTTTGCAGTCAAGTCAGTCACAAAATGTAAGGTTAAATAAACTTATTGAATGTTATAATTCTCTTTTTACCGGTCTTGGTTGTCTTCCGGGTGAATGCCACATAAGTATAAACCCTGAGGTACAGCCAAAAGTCGATGCTCCAAGAAAGGTACCGTTCGCATTACATAATAGACTTCAAGAAGACCTTGAGAAGATGGAAAGAATGGATGTCATTACCAAGGTTACAGAACCTACTGATTGGGTGAGTTCTTTAATTTTAATTGAAAAAAGAAATGGTCAATTGAGGGTATGTCTAGACCCACGTAATTTAAATCAAGCAATTAACAGGACTCATTATCCTATTCCATCAGTAGACATGGTTCGTGCCAAGGTGGTTGGTGCAAGGTTTTTTTCCACCTTGGATGCAAGTAGTGGATTTTGAATGTGCAAACTGAGTGAGAAAAGTTCCTATATTACAACTTTCAATACACCCTTTGACCGATACCGCTTTAAACGTCTTCCCTATGGCGTCAACTGTGCTCCTGAATATTTCCACAGAATCATGACAGAAATATTTGGTGACATACCAGGGGTGGCAGTTTACAGCGATGATATTTTAATAAGTGGTCAAACACTAAAAGAGCATAATGAACGTCTTAATATGGTATTTAAAAGGGCAAAGGAAAATAATGTTAAGTTTAATAAGGAGAAATGTTCATTCGCCAAGGAAAATATTAAATATCTGGGCCATATTTTTTCTGCAAATGGAATCACAGCTGACCCAGACAAAATCAGGGCAATAAAAGAAATGCCTTCTCCCACCTGTCTGAAGGATTTACAAAGATTTCTGGGCCTACTTAATTATTTAAGTCCTTTTATTAAAAACATGGCAGTAGAGACAGAAATTCTACGTCAATTATTAAAAAAATCTACTGATTGGCAGTGGACTGTCAATCATGAAAGGACATTTTATCGTTTGAAACAATTAATATGTTAGGTTCCAGTGTTGTCACATTTTAATGTTAAGGATCCTATTGTACTACAAAGTGATGCCAGTAAGAGTGCTGTCGGAGCAGTGTTATTACAAAATCAACATCCAGTATATTATACATCAAAAACTTTAACAGACACACAGCAAAACATGGCTCAGATAGAGAAAGAACTCTATGCAATAGTTTTTGCCTGCACCAAATTTCATCAATTTATATATGGACAAACCATAACTGTAGAGACTGATCATGCTCCTTTAATAACATTGTTTAAGAAGCCTTTAGCTGAAGTTCCAACACGTCTGCAAAGAATGATGTTAAAAATACAAGTCTATAGTCTAAATGTAGTCTACAAAAAGGGTAGTCAGATGTACATTGCTGATACGTTGTCAAGAGCAGCACTCTCAGAAACAAGTTCAGATGAATTAGATGATGATATCATCGTTCATGTAAATTTACTGATAAGATCATTACCAGTTTCACCAGAACGTCTGCAATGGTTAATCAAAGGCACTAATGAAGATGAAAGTTTTCAAATTTTAAAAAAATATTGTAAAGAGGGATGGCCATCAAGTAAAACTCAAATTCACAAAAATCTGAATGAATATTGGCAGTACCGACTTGAGTTACATACAGAAAATGATTTAGTTTTCAGAAATAACAGTATAGTTATACCTAAAAAGTTAAGGCCGGATATTTTAAAAATGATTGTGTTCATTCAATTCCCAAATGAGCACCATTCACAGTGGTCATTTGGGAATTGAAAGGTCAAAAGCGTTTACTAGAGGACATGTATTTTGGCCATTTATGGCAACTGATATAAAAAACATTGTCGAGTCATGTCATATTTGTTTGTCACATAGAAGTGCAAATGCTCCAGAACCCCTAATGCCACATGGCGTGACATCATTTCCATGGGAAAAAGTTGGTGTTGATTTTATGGATTATAAATCTAAAAAATACATAGTGCTACAAGACTATTACTCAAATTATATTGAAATAATGGCCCTCGCAAGTACTAATGCCAAAACAGTAATTGTTAGTCTCAAGAGTATTTTTAGCAGACATGGAATCCCAGTACAGTTGTTCTCTGACAATGGACCACCATTTAACTCAGCAGAGTTTAAAAAAATTATTTCAGACTGGGGAATGCATCACAATACATCAAGCCCCTACGTACCAAGGTCAAATGGGTTGGTGGAGTCGGCAGTAAAGATATGTAAACGTCTTCTTACCAAGTCAGAGGAGTCAGGAACAGACCCTTATCTTGCTCTGCTGCAATTCAGGAATACACCAAGAGGAAATCTACCATCACCGGCTCAATTGTTTATGTCACGTTCACTTAGAACACAATTACCAACAGTCACAAAAAACTTAAAACCTAGAACAGTCAAATTTCAAGAATATGTAAAAACTAAGGAAGAAAATAAAAACAAAATGAAGAACTACTATGACAAAAAGACTAAATCATTACCCGAAATTCATGAAGGAGATAAAGTCTATTTTAAGAAAATGCCAGAATCCCCCTGGAGTACAGGCACAGTAAGGTCCAAATGTGATCAGCCTAGGTCGTATACTATTGAAGGGTCTGATGGATTTATAGGAAGGAGAAACAGGCAGCACATTTTGAAGCCTCCGCAGATAGATCAAACAGTATCTCAAGAGATACTAGAAAAAAGTCCAATTATCAAGACACCTCCCCACACAGCAGCACCTTCTATGGAAGAGCCACCAACTCCTGAAATGCGCAGTAGGTATGGCAGATTGATAAGACCACCAAGACGGTTGGATCTATAAATTTAATATTTCTTGCAATTAGATTAAAATGTTTATTTTGATTATTTAGGCAATGGGTGTGGAAGACTGATTAAATTAAGTTTCATCATCATTCCTCTGCCCTAATCCCAATTTATTTGGGGTCGGCGCAACATGGTTTATTTATTTAGTTTATTAAACATATCTTTGTTGTCAAAATTAAACTATATTAATTTTTAAGAGTTTGGTCAAATTGTTGTAAACAATCTCAAGCTGTAATTATAATAACTTTCTTGATAAGGAGGATGTTGTGAATGTGCACAGCACTAGTCAGCCTCCCATCACTAGCGGAGCGTGTCTAAAGATGGCGCTCGAACGATACTAGGTCTACGTTTATGTTAATTAAGTATTGTCTATCTATAAGTTGTTTTAATTAAACAAGAGATTTAATAAACTAGTCTTTATTATAATCCTGACCAAAACACTCATCAAACATTAGCAGCAAGTCACCCAGTCAGTCAGCACACACTGCTTCAAAGGGTATCCTGATCATCACCAAGCAGCGACCTCGCATGCCTGATCGTTACCCTCAGCCTCATCAGCAACCTCGGCATAACACACTGCACTTAAGTTCGATCAACAAAAAAACCCTCTCTTCTTTGACGTAGCAACCAGCCTCAACCCAGCGCTGTTACTACATGCGACGCACTGGAGTATAAATCAACGCCACACCCACTCATTGAGGCTCATCCGTAGTGATTTGGATTCATATTCCCTCGATATATAAATCAAAATCAAAATTAAAAGTCATTTATTCAAATTAGGCTGAGAATCAGCACTTTTTGAACGTCAATATTACATAAGACAGTCCCCCAAAACGCTCACCCATCGACACTTCCTAGATAGGCGTAAGTTAGGTATATTGAAATTGAAATACGGAGAAAAACGGCGAGCAAGCACTCCCAAATAATGAAGAAGTTGAACTTACAGTTACAGGGGGGCTTCGATAGATTTACTCCTGGTGTACTGGAAGCCTCCGCCAGAAGTTCACGTAGCGCTATAGACTTGCCGATAAGCTCACCGGCCGGTGGTAGTTTTGGATTTTGGTTGCTTGATGTTGTTTACCAACCAGGGTTAAGGAGAAAGAGCAAAAGTATACTGCCTGCTAAATGTAAAAACTTCTTGCGTTTTGTTCGTTCATCATTCCTTGCTCACGTTATACTGTATATTACATACATGTACCTTTTGCAAAATGGCGAAAAGTGGGTGTAGTATTACACCTCTTTTCATCCTCACTAAGAATTCTATATATTCTCGTATCTCCAAAATCAAAAGCAAAAGTAATTTATTCAAATTAGACTGAGAATCAGCGCTTTTCAATTTTACACTTTTTCAATATTACATAAGACAGTCGTCCCAAAAGACCTGCCCTTCGCTTTCTCCTAATAAATAAACCATTATATAAAAATATAAGACGAAAAAGTGACATCATAAACACTTTAAAAAAGAAGGATTACATCTTCTTTTATAAAATCCAATCGAGAAGTTCTCGAGCACGTATGACTCGTAATATATCGGAATTGTATAGTTTCAGCTAGGTACGTGATACCTCGGAAGTAAAGTTGGAAAAGTTTATAAAGATTTCAGTGAAATTGATGTTCGCCTTTTAGTTCAACTCCATATAATAACTTGTATTGAGCATGAAATGACAAATTGGTTTAGTGACGGAAACAAATCCATTCGCAGTGTTGCAATAGCATCTACCTACCAACCACCAGTAATGATCATTATAAAACGAATTCAAAAACGAGGTGGTACTGAATTCCACTGTATTTATTTCTGTACTAATTTTTTTTTTTACTTCTCTCATATTCGGTGAGTAAGTCCTTATTACCCCCAAATGGGGCTTGTAAATGAACAATTAGCGCCCTAGGGTAATAATGTAGCTAGAATAGCCCTAGGGCGGTAAGTATTTAAAAAGAGCTTTCGCCCTTTCAAAAAGTTCGCCTACATCTAATGTAATCATCATACTGGCTATAGACATCATGCATTTAGCCCAATGACAAAAGAGGTCGCTTCGCAATTCACATTTTTTTTCGTATGAGTATAATGGTCATCAATTTTAAATATCGAACGGCGAAGCTCAATTTAGTTCTTGACAAAATAATAAAAAATAGATGAAAAATGGCGGGTATAGAAAACTTTTACTCTAAATATTGTTTGTTTTTGGGATATGTTTATAATTACGTGCTAGGAAAAAACCATGAATTCCGCAAGTGATGAAGATATAAGCTGCACTCCCGATGCAATGAAAATAGAAGCTGATGCAGCAATTAACAATATTTTGCCTGAAAGTTCTAAAATGTTCTTTTCTTGTAATGCCTGTTTTTTTTTTTTTCTACTTACCTCATAATCGAGATGTAAAGCAGAGTAGTTAACTCGGGTGTAAGCATCAATGCTGCGCTCGCGCGCCTTAATATCTCGGGCTGCAATTGGTGCCTTACAGCCCTTAGCTACTAATCTACTGTTTTTTTAGTACAAAAATATAATGTAGCGTGCAAACTATCCAGTCAGCTGCCAGGAGGGCCGCGAGTTGTTCGACATAGATACCGTGGAACCTGTCGCGGTAACGAAAAAAATACGGGTGGGGTTTAGTTGTAAAAGTCTGACACGCCCTGCGTCTCCATCTAGAACGGGAAAAGTGATTAGTTAATTTCGCACCCAAAAAAGTGTCCGGTAAGCAAAGCTAAAGGCTAATGGCTGGCTAGAGGCAATTCCGCCAATCTCTTGGGTATAAGTTGGCATCGATGCGGTCGATATTGTCGACGCCATATTTTAGTTTATCAATAGTTTTGGTTAAGTTAGGACGTTATAGAGTGGGAAAATCTTAAATTCTTAATTTGATTTTTACATAAAAGAGGCAGTCCTTTATATAAAAACAAATACAAACTCAAACTCATTGTAGTATGTATCAATAGTTTGGCATCTCCATAATCCGCCTGAAGGCATGCAATTTTATTTGACGTTTGTCTCTACTTACAGTAATACGTAAGTAATAATCACATAAATATAAATTCATTCAAAATAAAATAAATAAAAAAGATACAAAAACGTCATCCATACCAATATTATAAATGCGAAAGTAACTCAGTCTGTCTGTCTGTTACGTTTTCCCGCTTAAACCTCTCGACCGATTTTGATGAAATTTGGCACAGACAATCTTTAGACCCAGAGAAAGAACATAAGCTACTTTTATTGAAAAAAAAAATGATACATAAAAAGCGCGGTATAACCAAATTCGCGGAAAGGAAAGCTAGTAAAATAATAAATGTCTAAAATATCGTCATGGATAAGTCAATTGAGAATTTATAAAAATGTCAGATAATAATTAATATTAAAACAAGTCATGTCAATAAGTAAGTACCAAATACAATAATGGAATATTTGGAACAAATATTGGAAGATTTTTCAAAACTCTCTTGCCTAACCCGAGACTCGAGTTAAATAAAATTTTAAAAAATAGTCACTATTTTTAATATTAATCAATAGGATCATAATCAGGATAAACTAGACTTTTTTATATTTTAACAATACATATTGCATTTAAAAGTTTCCGTGTTCATGGACACTAGTAAAGATGGAATTATATGTTTGTGACAATCCGTGCTTCGAGTTATCAAATATCCTGAAAAGTCGTTGTACAAATACTTTACCTGCAATCTTATGTTCACAAAACGTGCTCGCATCCCAGCATGCACTGCAGCTCAAGTATGTACTGCATTTGACGTGGAAATACATAGGTACACTGGTTGCAGCACACTCCACACTTCACAATAGTTTTGGAGATATTCTAAGAGCTGTTATCTACACATGTACCTACTAACTTAAAGGAACATTTTATATTTTATGTTGTAAGTAAAGTAAAAAAGAGCCTTATTTTGTCAGGGCATAGTCAATAAAAATGAAGAGCAATGTACTTGATACTATAAAACACACATACACACACACACACACATACACACACTCATGCACTCATACAATTAAACGCATTTTGTTGTTTTGATTCGTTTTTTTTTTTTCTTTTTATTGTGTTGTATTTATAATATAAGGTAAAACCGGAATGTTCAACTACAGGCATTTCTATTCCTAAATGGTGACATTTTGACATGCATGTAAGCCAACATAATATGTATCAACTTATTTTTAAAATTTATGGAGGCAGGTCCAATTTATTGTCCGAATGATTAAACATTCGGATCCTAAATGGAACCTGCCTAAATGACAGTAATTGTCCATAACTCCGTTTACATAAAATTGTGTCTCATTAGTGACAGCTAAGTGTTACAGCTTCCGCTGCCCGCTCATCTATGAAGCTATACTTAATTATTAATATATTGATCGTAGTTACGTAATTATTTATGTTAATTTAAATTTATTATGATTACTTTAAATACTTGGGAGGATTTTATAAGCTTAGTTTATACACTTGGAAGTACACTTTCGGTCTTTCGGCCATTAATTTATTAATTTTAGAATTATTGATGCAACTTCCGATTACCGCCAACTCTTATTATAAAATCATACTGGGAATTAGTCTTACCGCCCATCGTATGTTTATTTATTAAATCAAGCATTGTGCAAATAAATAAGTATAAATTACTTTCTATATTTTAGGTTAATCCAAATATCTGTACACAATTATTGACAATTACTGGCGTTATTATTAACTTTTCTTAATTTTATTCAATACCTGTTAACTTCAGTTTCCGCTGTCTATTATATTTGTGACTATTCGTTAGTGTTTTGACTCAATAGTATATATAAACTACTGATGTCTGTACTGTTGATCATTAATTAAACAAACTTATACTGGGTCATACTACGGCATTATTATTTTCCCCGCTTCTGAAGCATGTCTTTACATAAGCCTTATCACAAAGTGATAAAATAATAACCAAAACCGAGGGAATTACATAATTTAATTCCCCCATCTCCGTTCCATCATCGAACGTCCCGTCATACGGCAAGTTTCCACCCTTACGTTATTGACACCACAACGTTCCGAACGAATCGTTTCGCCTCGTCTTTTATACCACGTACATCGAGGGACTGGAACATTTTGCCAGCGGCGGTGTTTCCGTCGAACTACAATTTGAGTGTCTTCAAGGCTAAAGTCAATAGGCTTTTAATAAACTAGCGCGCTTTACCATCAACGATTGCATCACTGCTTACCATCAGGCGGGATTGCGGTCAAGCACTAGTTTATAATTTATAAAAAAAAAACAAATTTATACATACCAAATGAATAGACAAAGTGACAGATCAAATCTACGACTTGCCAATTTGTCTATTCCTCCATCGACAATTGGTTTATACAAATTTTTGTGTGCACATCTTTATGTGACGAAAATATCTATTCTTCTTTCTTACCAATTTCTTTATAACATCTCTGCTTTTACATTAATCTTCTCCTTCTTCATCTTCAGCCAAAGCTTTCATTACATTGGGGCGGTTTGCCACAAACCCCACGCCTGGCAGACGGGTTGGGGATCGCAGTAGTTTGATATTAAGACAGGAGAAGCGCTACTACCCTCTTGTCCGCTGAGAGTTCCCTTAGTCGTCTCTAACGACACCCACGGGAAGATATGGGATAGTACTATTCTAAGCCCGGTACCACACTGGGAATACACTAATCATACCGCATTAATACACACTGTATATTAATTTTCTGCAATGCAGTGATACCTACAGTACTATCATCGTATTAAACGAACAATACAGGCTTGTAAGCAAACGCTCTCCATAAATAGTTTATTTCTGTTGAAATAAATTGTTAGTTCACCTGAAAGAGTCTTTCATCCTTATTAATTACTTCTCATGTTTATATTTTTGTAGCGATCAGTAGAAGCAAACAAATTGGCTCTGTTACTTTTGCTCGAAGCAAAAGGAATGAGGAGTGGGTATTGTTTGAGAAACTCGCTTTGTTGGTTAGGGAACCTTTTACAAAAGGGTGGAGGATTCAAGCTTTTGTTTATTCATTTTGCTACAGGAAAATTGCAATTATGAAGCAAAAAAAATACGAAGAAAAGGCATAAACGGCTTTTATGTCTTATAAACAAAATTATATATTATGACATTGTACAGGATAGCAAGGCTATCTTGGGTACGTTTACAAACATATAAACCTATATACAATAACTTTTTCCTTGCGGAAATCGAACCCGCAATATGCACAGCAGTCAATCTGTAAACTCGCGCCAACCGAGCTGTCAAAATAATTGAATGTCAATGAAAAGTTAACTTTTACTTAACATAGCTTATTATTGACTTGTGTTGAATCTTGACCATAGGTACCAAAAATATTAAAATTCAGTAATAACGGAAATCGGTTGAATAAGACATCTGGCATGCCTCTGCCGCCGCACCGGCAAAAACGAGAAACTTGTAGGTCTACAAGTGTCCACCAACTCTTTTTGAAGCGTTGCTAGGTCTAGCAACGCTTCAAAAAGAGCAGTAACTCGCCGGTATACGTATTATGGTACACAACATGAATGTCTTAGCAAGTTTTCTGTCCGCCAGCGTGAGCTCGAGTGTGGCTGACCATTTAGTCAGCCGACGGAGAGTACGAGAAGTGCGTAAGTGCTCTTAAGAATAAGTGGTCGGTCTGAACTGAAAGCGATCATCTGATCATATTTGTATATCTTTTACTGACGATGGACTTAATATCTAGTAAGTCCCGTGCATCAGATCAGATCATCGTGCGTCTGTTAATAACTAGTCAGTTTCTCGTCGGGTGTGATATCAAATGCAGTTAAGACTTCCAGGATATAATAGCTTATCTTAAAACTTCAACCATAATATCCTGAACACACAGCAACAAAACTTTATACTCTGAAAGCCTTAAATCTTTAGCTTCCTGCGGGATTCAGAATTACCGGAAATTTCTAACTTCAATGTGAGTATAGAAATAATTGATTAAAATTTACACAGTAGTAAGTTAATTATAACATTCTCGAAGGTTCAGACTTTCACGAAATATGTCTTTAATTGATATTTGTTTTCCTATAAAGATCACGCAGAGGTACACTTACATACACATTTCTCCAACTATCTATAAGTCCCAAATGAAAGAGGGTGAGGTTCTCTTACTAGTTACTAGATGAACCTCTCGAGGTGCCCAGCTAGCTCAAGTTAGTTCAGGGTAGCCAGCCTCGGATAACACCCTCTTCCGCCCCCCATGAATGGGTCCAGGGGCGAGGGACATGGGGAAGTCCCCGCCCCCTATTCGATGGACCCCGAGGCGGAGGCGCGCGCTAATGACGGCGCGCGCCTCTGAGGCGATGCACGGGGTAGTTTCACACCCCACTACCCCATGCTGGACATGATGGCCCGGACAGATCGGGCCAGCACGAGGGTGTGGGGCCGTGGAAGAATTTAGACTCCCGCGGCCCCACACGCGCTCGTGATAGAAGAGACACGGGGGTGGTTTTAGTCAGTAAAAGCCACGCAATAAAAATGGTAGCCAGCCTGTACTAATCAAAGGTGTCTTTGATGGATTACCTTCGAGGGAAGTCAAACACCGCAATCCCCCCCTGAACGGCGCAAGCCCGAAGTTGATAGGCACCAATCGAGGCTTGCGGAAAGAGGCTTGAGAAGGAGTGCTGCAGCCACATTTGGGCTGGTGCTGCAAAATGCCACCTGAGAGGAGATGCTAATTGGAGACCCAGATTTAGCTCAAAACGATCACCAAAGCCTGGAGCACAGGCGCAGAGTAGGCAGCCTGTCAGTGTTCTATAGGATGCGTTTTGGAGAGTGTGTGCGGGAATTGCATGATTTAATTCGCCCATCCCCGTTCCATCATCTGACGATCCGTCGTCCGGCGAGTTTCCACTCTTACGTTGTTGACACCAAAACGATCCGAACGAAGCGTTTTGCCTCCTCTTTTATTCCGTGTAACTATATTGAGGGACTCGAACAATTTGCCAGCGGCGGTGTTTCCGTCGGACTACAATTTAAGTGTCTTCAAGGCTTGAGTGAATAGGCTCTTGACAAACTGCCGCGCTATACTATGCGGTCAAGCACTAGTTTGTAATTTACTAAAAAAAAAACGTTGACACGATCCCTAGCTTATAGATTTGACACTGGGATGGTTTTTAGTCTATAACTTTTTGACAGACATGAGGATTTCCAGCAAAAGGAAAAATAAAAAAAAAATTAACGCACTAAAAATGAAATGAAATAAAAATGATCGACAACCTTAAAAGAATGCTTCGTGACTTCAGCGATGTTCGCAGTGAGTAAAAAATTAAAATAATACTGCCGCAGTAGTATTTTATTATGTTGAAAACATCTTAAACGTATGAGAAATATCCCAATTTTTATAACCAAATTTATCCGTTCTTAATATTTATTGAGCTTCTTTCATAGTAATTATTATTGCATTACAAAAGCGAGATACATCCATGCAAATCGTTCACCAATAAGGTGCAGATTTTGATACGCTCAATTGCGCACGGTTACGGCTGACCTTGTTGACCTGTGTTCCTGACACTTCGTGTTCAATTTACCATGGAATCGAATGTCATCGTTTTTATAGACATATGGAACATGGATCTGTGCCCGCTTAATGGCAAAAAGGTCGCCCCTATTACTTAGGACTATGATTAAGTCCCACTAGTGAAATGTGGGTAAACTACAAGTGTATATGTGCATAACCCTTCATTAATTAATGGCATGATTTCTGTCAAAAAAAAAAAAAACTTGCGCTTGACCGCAATCTCGCTTGATGGTACGCAGTGATGCAATCGTTGATGGTCATCATCATCAACCTTTTTATCGTCCCACTGCTGGGCACAGGTCTCCTCTCATACAGAGAAGGACTGAGCGTAATCACCACGCTTGCTCAATGCGGGTTGGCGATTTCAGGCTTAAAGTCCAGGTTTCCTCAAGATGTTTTCCTTCACCTTCAGTCATTGGTGTCCAAGATATACTTAGAAAATACATATAACTTTAGAAAAGTTACATTGGTACTTGCCTGACCTGGAATCGAATCCGCGTACTCATACTTGAGAGGCTGGTGTTTTAACCAACCAATCATCATCATCCCAGCGTTTATCCCGGTTGCATCCGTGGCTTTCGCGTTGGAGCCCGGAATCCGCTTTCCTGCTTAATTTCCTCCATTTGGCGCGATCTTTAGCATCCTGTGGTGTGAGATTGTTGGCACGCATGTCATCTCTTACAACGTCAAGCCAGCACCTCTTTGGTCTACCCCGCTTGTTCCGGCCCGGCGGAGGCGAAATGGCAAGACATTTGTGACCCACGTAACATGCCGGTTTTCGTAAGACGTGACCACGTACCAACGTAGGCGACCCTCCTGCAGCTTTTCCGCTATGTCACGGACATGAAGACTGCCACGGATGCGGGAGTTCCTGATGCGGTCCTTCCGCGTAACTCCACACATCCACCGCAGCATGTTAATCTCCGTGACACGCAGCTCCTGCTTATGTCGCTCAAGCACAGGCCACGCCCCGCTGCCATACAGGAGAACAGGTCTAATGATGGTCTTATAGACCTGCCCCTTAAGCTTAACCGGCATTTTGGTGTCACAAATGACACCTGACACCTCACGCCATTTTGCCCAAGCTGCGGAAATGCGTGCCCTGACGTCGCAATCAATGTCGCCGGACGCGTGGAGTACAGACCCCAAGTATTTAAACTGGTCTGTGCACTCGACCATGTCACCGCCTATGCGCACGGACATGGGGTCTGTCGTGTTGCTAGCCATATACATGGTCTTCGCCACATTGAGTTTCAGACCTCCGTTCTCGAGCGAGTCCTTCCACACATTCACACGCCGCACCAACCGATCCCTGTCCTGTGTTTTAACCCACCAACATTGCGGTAAACCGCGCTAATTATGTTAATTACGTGTAGATCAGGGTATTTTTGCTAGAGTATTGGTGCATGCTTGCGTATAGCGAGCAGTAGGTAGTTAGCCACCCGTTAAAGGCCAGGCCCGGCTCGGTGCTGCATTGGCTTCTACGTCCGCCTCAAAGAGATCTCTAGAGACAGTGACGGGATCCACAGAGATCAATACCTGCCTGAGCCACGGGTTGTTCAAAAGAGTTTGTAAATATCTAACATTACTCTTCTTCGTCGTCCAAAGCAGGAGAGGTCACTAGACGATATCCCATCCAAAAGAGGGGGTGTTTTTGCTACATATACGTATAATGCTTCATAAACAATAATCCTTATACCACAAGTGACAAAGCACCTCTTAAATAAATTACAACATTTTTCGGTCTCAAAAAGTAAATAGGGTAGTCGACTAAAAAAACTAATTATCCGTCAGTCAGATTTCCAAAAAATACTAGACACGTATATTTTCCTTTTTCATTTAAACAAAAAATTAAGACTACACAGTGCGTTGAAAACTCGTGTGACGTCACTGCATGCTACACTTATTAGCGAGCAGTGACGTCACCAGCCACCACTCCTGATTTTTTATGCCTTTTATATTTGTCATTTTTTATTGATTTGATAAAACAAAATATATGTAGGTATCCAATATTTTTCTATAATCTGAATGACGGACTAAATAGAATCAATATTTTTTTTAACCAGGAAACATCCCTATTAGAAAATTATAATTATTTATATACTGCCGTACCCAAACCGGATTACAATCATGTTCACATCACCTTTACTGTAAAAAGTAATCGTACACATGAAAGCAATAAAAAAGACGTGTGGCACTCGGGGACTGCCGCGGTAAAGCTATTGCATAGCATTTTGTATCAATTTATGCAATTATAATTTATTTATTTTATTTATGCAGTATTTCTTTTTCTTTGATATTAATTCAAGTTACACTTTTTGAGCGTGGTGACCGATAAGAAAACAAATTTTTCTTTTATTAAATAAATAAAAAGTTAATATTATTTAAAATATTTTTATTATTTTACAATACATGTGGGTTTTATTACCTTACAGTAGCTGTTGGTTATTCAGGAATATTTATCATTGAAACTAGGTTTATGATAACTGAAATAAGAAACATAAGTTTGCGACTTAATATCCTCTAAATACCTAGAAAATACCGCGTCAATGGTGGTCCCATATTTTGTTGTGGACTCTTGTGGATCATTATTCATTTTCAAATTCATTGTTTTTGATAGAAAAGTTGTCAACCGCTCTGATTTTTTATCAGCGAAGTTAATGTTGAAATCGCCAGCCAAGATAAGTGGACATTTATTACCATTTGTACCAAGTATTTTCGAGCCTTCTTCAGTGTACTCCAGTAAAGTGCGATGAATAAAATGCTCTACCTCGTCCAATTTTGGATTCGGAGAAATGTAAATTGCTACCATAACTATTTGTAGGCCATTTCTAAGTTTGCATAAGCACGCACAAATATCTCCAACAACTGAGCGCCTAACATTAACATCGCTAACGTGTGCAATATTTATTTCAATATTCGGAGTCATAATATTAGTAATATCATTTTTATTTTGGTAAATAGCTACCCCACCTTTTGAAACAGTATCTCGTTTGAACTGAACACTACAATTAAAATTAGGTATTTCAATTGGATTATCATGCGTCATGCAAGTTTCGGTAAGAAGTAACACATTTGTTTGTCTCGTAACTGAATCTTGTAAATCGTATTTATGACTATTTAGACTTTGGCAGTTGAAAGTCATTATTGAAATGCCATTTCTATTACTAATGAAATCTAATACACTTTGAGCAATCGTCTGAACACTATTTAAAGACAGTCTTTTGAATTCTTGCAACAATTGAAAAAACGGCTGCGTGAGCACTTTTTACTCTATAAAATCACGCGCTTTTATTTAGTAAACAACACTATAAATAATTTAAAAGTCCAATGAAAAATTAGCGTGACATTCATCTTAGCTTTTCCGTTAAAAAAAAAGCTATTTTATAAAAACACTACTAAATTAATTTAAATAAAAGTACTTAATTATATGAAAAGTTTTTAAGGTAGCCATGACAACGTCGATAACGTCTATGACATATCTCTATAGAAGACCTATTTCAGAGCGAAAATTAATCGCAAGTTTAGCACATCGCGACTATCAGTAACATGGCAAGTGTGTAGAACTGAGTTCGCGCCCTGCAATATGCATGCTCTTTTTGAAAATCTATAAATTGTTTTCAAAAGATGTAGTCGCACGCACACAAACATACCGTGCCGAAGACTGCCGAACTGAAACGACGTTAGACGATGGGGAGTGTGAGGTTTTTTCGTTACGGAATTTCTGGATTCGGTCCCCGCGCTCAAGGCCCGCGATAGAAGCTGTGCAATAGCTTAATAAATTTGATGTGATTTGATTTTCCAACGATAGAGTTAGTTTTAAATTTCATTTATCTCTAGTTGTAACGTATCTAAAGTAATCGCGAAGATTTTGTTCCTTCTTCTAAAAAAAGAACTGCGCGTTGAAATGGGCAGCTAGTTTCATTATGACTGCTCGACCCTTTATAATTCAAAAGTGCTATAATTCTTCTTCTTCTTGAGCATATAGAGATCCTTTGCTGGACAAAGATCTCCCCCAAGTTGGAGGGGTCGCTTGGCGGGATCGCAGTGATTTGATATTCCACCGGAGAAGCGCTGCTGCCCGCTTCCCTGGTGAGAGTTCCATTACCTTAGTCGCTTCTTACGACACCGTCTTACTGTCTTATGACTTATAATTGCTTTATCCTTACTAATATTATAAATCGGAAAAAGAGTTTGTTTATTTGTTCCGATTTCACGCTCTTACTACTGAACCGATTGCTTAGAAATTTTGCAGACGTAATGTTAGAAGTCCGCATTAAATAATAGGGTACTTTTTATCCCGAAAAAAATTATATTCCTGAGGAAAAACGAAAATAGCTTCAATTCCAGTTCGGTGATAGACGGCGCTGTGTGTAGATTAAAAGAAGGTATGATACTGCAATCGAATATGCACATGTAAACTTAGAAGCTAAATTATACGATTATTAAACCCCGAAAATGAGGAATCTAAAAAGCGCGAAATAACCGATTTCCACGTGGGCAAAGCCGCGGGCGGAATGCTAGTTTTAAATTAATGCTTTGATTTTGGTTTTGATTTTCTAATTACGAAAATACTTATTTTTAAGTTTAACCAACATTGCTGTACATATCTAATGACCATAAAAGATAATTTAAATTAATGCTTTGATTTTGGTTTTTATTTTATTTATGAAAATACTTCTTTTTAAATTTAACCAATATTCTTGCACAATATCTAATCACCATAAAAGATAATTCTATTCTAATAAACGTTGATGCATGTCCAAGCTTGCAAACACAATTAGGTTTGAAACAAAAGCGGAGCAGTGCGGTGTTCCAGCGGTGCATTTGACAATAAAATTAAATTAAACAAACGCGCTTGTGTTCTTATGAAGAGCGACGGAATTTTATAGTTCTAACACTTCTAACAGGTTGTGAAAACTGGGAATGTTGTTAAATAAACTTAGTTAGAAGTGTGAGATAGAATTATATGTGTTATGAATAATTTTAGCGTTGGAAAGAAACACTCATTATCTGCACTTATTATTAAATTACATTTTAATTATATACAAATTAGCACTTACTATCTGGCAATAATGAAATATATCTTTTCCAAAAACTTAGTTTAAGTTTTAGTTTTAAGACGAATTCTTGTACAACTCCATTTTTTGTACGCATGCGAAGTTCACCTATAAGTGATTGTTACATTACTCTGTCACCTTTTAAAATTACATGCTACTTTATGTAAAACACCCAGTGTAAACAATTGTTGGTGGATCAAAATAAATAAATAAATAAACTCCATAAGCATAGAATAATCACGCTATTATGGTTAGGTTAGGTTAGAGGGCCGTTTCCGTGTGCAGTTTCTGGCCTGCCATCGGACGCGTCCCCAGGTGGCGGATAAGGGAACGTCCCCCCAGATATGGGGGTTACCGGTTTACCGGGGCGGACCAAAACCAGAAGTGGGGACCGCTTCGGCCGTCACACGTGAACAACCCGGTCTCCTCACTGAGAGGAGCAGGGGGCCCCGTTTGCTTCCGGGCAAACGAGTGGGGCTAAGAGGAAGGACACCTCGCTAAACAACCCTTGGCTGCTGCGTCTTCTCGCACAAGAAGACGTACCCAGCCGGGCCCCTACCTATGAAGGGCCCACTGTGGGCCCGCCTTTTGGCGGAAGTCGCCGGCGGGGGATTGGTAGTGCAGGCTCTGCTATTTCCCATGACCCCGCCACTAAGGCGATGTCGGTGTGCCGCTGTTTGGTTTTAATGGGTATTCCCGGCTTCGGCTGGGCGAGTCCCACACACGCCCTTCGGGGTATGATGCGTAAAGGCATTTCCACAGCGTCAAGAAAAAAAAAAAAGGTTAGAGGGCCGTTATCCTCGACGCGACCCCATGCGGATCGGTAGATGTCATAATTACAGTTTTTGACACACCGATTTCCTGACGATATTTTCCTTCGCCGTTTTGAGATTAGTGGTAATTTTAAGAACTTTCAGTCTAATCTTTGCAACAATCTTCCAAAGCATCCTCTAATTTATCTGACATATGTTTAACATTAGTTTGTCATCGAAATGAGACTTCGACTCGAGTTTGACCGTTTTTAATTAACCTTCTGGTCATCCACGCAAACCGATTGCGAATACTACATACCCGACCTTTTCGAAAAACAATGCAAATAAGATATCCCCGGCAATTCTACATTCACAAACCAAACATTTCTCATACAGCATACCTTTCTAATTAAATTAAATTAATAAGACTTTTCTTCTGTCACGCTTGAACAGTTCAAAGGAAATACTAAATTTTTATTTATTTCTTCTTTAAAAGTGTTGTCCACGAATCACAAAATTAGTAATTTTAAGAGTAGCAGTATTTTTAGCTATACAATATACCTAAAGGTGAGTATGGATTCACTTGTAGAGCAGTAACTTGTAACAGAATAAAGAGGATTCATTGTTTTTAAATTTTATCGAACCGAACGTTATATACGATATATATTTTATTACACTTTAATTTTAAAAATCCAGTAAAGGCACGAACACAAATAATCTCAAAGACATCAACAATAAACGCAACATAGAAAAAAAAAGTTACAGGTGGCTTGCCCTGAACATTACCCCGAACATAACGTCGAGCATTAGTAGGAACGTTACAGTACACGAAAATGCTTATGGAAACAGAGCCTCCTCGTAAGAACGTAACATTTCATAGAAAAGCTCCAGAAAATATTCAAGTGAGAACATATTGACTATAGCACAAGGTGCTGTTAAGTATCTCTGCAGAAACATTCTACAAATTAAAGTCAGCCAATACAACGTATTATTTAACGGTAAATATCTCCAAATATTACTACATTACTTTTACCAGAGTCTCAGATTCACTTCTACCGGTCCCAAGGATATTACAACTGCTGTAGTTGGAGTCGACCTCATTCCTCTAATTCATAAATACCAACTATCAACAAACTCGAGCTAATTAAGTTATGTACAGTCACTACCTGAACTAGCGTACTCGATGTATGTACGTGTCTCACAGTACATAGTTGAATTTGATACTAAGACTAAATTATGTGAAATTGACTTACTACAATTAGCCCGAACAGTCTCCGTTCTCCGGGATACAGTCATACCTACCCGTAAATTAGATCAAGCCAATTACAATGTTGTCGGAATTATTTGATATGGCAGTAACGATGTTGTGTTAAGCGTGTTACTAATATTTACGTTTATTAGTCACTCTTTGTTAAACAAAGTTATTGGGTGTGTATTTGAACTGAATCAATTCCAATTCATTAGGGTCTACATGTGGATCTAATAGTCTATAAATAAAAAAAAATGTTTTGATTATTTTCGGTTTAAGACAGGTGCATTTGTTTAACCAGTTTCAGGATTTCTGAATTTTATGTACAATTATAAACTTGTGCAATACCGCCTGATAGTAAGCAACCGTTGATGGTAAAGCTCGCTAGTTTATTAAGAGCCTATTCACTTAAAAAAACTGAGTGAATAGGAAGGAAGGCGAAAGTTAAACGAGGCGACGGCGAGGCACACACACGGTACTGCGCCAAAAATATGGTACAGTAAGGATCACAAAAACCTAGTAACTAACATTAGCATAATATTTCATAACACCACGAGTAGCAGGACTACTATAGAAACGGGTATTGTCGACGAAAGATTAGGCAAAATTACAGATTTCTTTAGAAGACGCCCGCATCTAAATAAGCATTTGCATGATCTAGATACTTATTCTTTATAATGGCGAAAAAAAATTTAAAAATGATCCAGTAGTTTTTGAGATTATTCATTACAACCAAACAAACAAACAAATCAACTTTTCCTCTTTATAATATTAGTGTAGATAAATGTATGTTGTAAATTTTTTGGTATCCCAATTGTTTACTTGGGATTTCAGTATACATAATCAGTTTGATGTTTCTAGAACCCAGGCATCAACTTAGTGAGAGTAACCCACCACGGGGGCCCAATTTGAATTTTTCGGTTGGCTTACGGTGAAAGAAACTTCAGCAGGATATGCCATAAATCAAAAATTGGTTTATCACTTACTTAGAACCACCAACTAATGTATTTGGTTTGACTGTAACTTGCCTAAGTATGTTATTAAATTATTCAACACATACCCATTGCCCTCAACTTGCCCATTATAACAAGCAGCTGATACTCTTAACTTCTAGCACTTCAAAACTTTTCCCTATCAAATTATCTAGAAAGTTTTGTCCTTTCTTCGCACAATATTTAGGACCGATGGATCACAGAAGCGTCTTCCCTTAACTTTTGTAAATATTTTTATGGTAACCCGTTATTTTGGCAGGCCATCTATCACTGTCCGATGCAGAAACTAAACGAAATCGAGGGAGAGATATTTTCTCTGCCAAAGATAAATATGTCAATAAAGTTTTGCTTGGGGATGTGTAGTAAATATATTGGTATTGACGCTTATAAGTTAGTTTAATGTTTTGATTACCTTCACGCATAGCATTATCCACGAGTAACAGAGGCTAAATTTTATTTTGGAAAAAAATAGGGTTCTGTGAGATATTTGGCTTTATTGAACACAAGGTGTAAAAAATCAACCAGAAAAGTTACTTATTTTGCGTACGCTGCCTAAGCTATAAAAGATAGAACCATAAAATGTTCTAATTAATTTTAGATCTTATAAATATCTACAAAAAAGTCCGCGACACACTATACCTATCTATGTCGAGTGAGTCACAACAACCGATTTTTTAATTAAACATCATGATTTTTTTCTGGACTACATTTAAACGCATTTATTTTGCTCATGCTATTAATCCTTATCAAAATATTATTTTTTCATCACTAAGTACAGTTTATGTAGATAATATGTGGCCTTTGAATGATATAATTGAAGGTTTGGTTGCGAAGTTATGGCGAAATTAAAATCCGTTGCGGGAGTTTATATCTATGAGTAAGGTCCCCCCGCGCGGCTCAGACGCAAGGTCGGCTCCCTACGCAGCGGCCATGCGTGAAGTCTAATATTGTATTTCGTTCTTAAAACTACACCTACGCAAAAGTTTTTCTCAGAACTATACAACAGTTCTTCTCAGAGCTAATCAACAGTTCTTTTCAGGGCTAACCAACTGTTATTTTCAGGTATAAACAAGAGTTATTTTCCAGGCTAAACAACAGTTATTTTTAGGGCTAAACAACAGTTCTTTTCAGAGCTAGAATATTACACGCTATTAACATTTTCTTATACACTTGAAAATGTCTAAGAGAGCCAGATCTCAACTTTCTAAACATAGTTCTCAAGCACGGGCAGCAAGAATACGTCGTATGGGTGAATCTTTTCCTGAATTTTCACAACCCCTTGCTAAACAAAATCTGAGAACCTCCGAGTTACGTGCACTAGAGTCGAGGCTGGAGCGTTTCCAATGTCTTCATGAACAAAATGTAAGGACCTCACAGATGCCGAGGGTTTGCAGCGAATTAGAGCTCAGGCAGAGAGACAGCAGTTGTCCACAAATAGAGTTCGCAATCGAATTTTCGCAAACAGCAACAGACTGGCTTTCAGATATGATCCGCAGATTGATTATGCACAACAAGCGTCAGTCCAAATCAGAGTCATGAATAAGATCTGCTCTAACTGCTCTGCCAAGAAATGGGCGGACTAACTTAATGGTATGTGCTGTGCTTCAGGTAAAGTTTTCTTCCTAACCTTCAGGAGCCGCCATAACCAACAAAAAATCTTCTAACTAATAACCATCCATTATCTGGTAATTTTTCAACAAATATACGTAAATACAATAGTCTTTTTCAAATTACTTCTTTTGGCGGAAAAGAAATAAGGCTAGGTAATTTTATGCACACTTTTAAAAATCATCTCATTGGTAGCCTTTTACCACCATCAGGCCAAAACCCACAATTCTTAAAAATCTATACTAACATATAAAGCTGAAGAGTTTGTTTGTTTATTTAAACGCGCTAATCTCAGGAACTACTGGACCCATTTGAAAAATTCTTTTTGCGTTAGAGAGCCCATTAATCCAGGAAGGCTTTAGGCTTTAGGCTATAGGCTAGCTATAATAACATCACGCTGTGACCAATAGGAGCGGAGCATAATTAACTCCACGCGAACGAAGTCGCTGGCGGCCGCTAGTATACTATATTTTGCGTTTTACAGCGATAACCGATATCCACGCGGGAGGAGCTGCGGGCGACCGCTATGTAGTACAAAACAAAGTCGCCTTTTCTGTCCCTACATCCCTATGTATGCTTAAATCTTTAAAACTACGCAACCGATTTTAATGCCATTTTTATTTTTAAATAGGAATGATTAAGTGATTCAAGAGGAAGGTTTATATGTATAATACATGCACCCGTGCAAAGTCGGGATGGGTCGCTAGTTATATAATCTAAACTAGTGCTCGACCGCAATCCCGCCTGATGGTAAGCAGTGATGCAATCGTTGTCGACTATTCACTCTAGCCTTGTACACACTTAAATTGTAGTCAGACGGGTTTCCGTCTGACTACGATTTAAGTGGGTACAAGGCCAAGTGCCCTATATTTGCACATAATATGTTATGCAACATTCGTATCTAATAGATATTTGACAGCAGTTACAGGTCATTTGAAGTCTGAAAGTCTGACCAGCTGTCCTACTAAGAGGTATAGTACTAGGTGTAGCTAGATTGTGGAGGTCAGATAGGCAGTCGCTCCATATAAGTACTGGTATTTAGCTAACTCTGGTTAGAGTGGAAGCTGACCCTTACATCGTTGGGAAAAGAAAAATACATGATTATTTTGTGTAACATTTATTCTTCTGAGCGGACGATACCAGTTAAACATTAAACTCTGCTTTAAGCCGGTTTAGAAAATAAATCAAAATCAAAAGTCGTTTATTCAAATTAGTCTGAGAATCAGCACGCTTTGAAAGTTAAAATTACATAAGACATTTCCCCATAACGCCTGCCCTTCCGCCGACAAGAAACAAAACTACAACTTATCTTTTAGTAAATAAAGATGTTCTAAACGATTATGCCCCGTGTGGTACCGGGCTTAGAATAGTACCAATCCATATCCTCCCGTGGGTGTCGTAAGAGGCGACTAAGGGAACTCACCAGGGAAGCGGGCAGCAGCACTTCTTCTGTGAAATATCAAATCACTGCGATCCCCTACCCGCCTGCCAAGCGTGGGGATTATGGCAAACCCCCCCAATGAAAGCCATGGGGGAGGCCTTTGTCCAGCAGTGGACATCCATAGGCTGAAGAAGAAACGATTAAAAAGAACTGTCTTTACCGGCTTGTTCTTATAACAATTTTTATAAGATTCAATGCCTAAAATCAACACACGTAAGCCTTAGCCCCATGTTACTATTCGCTTTATCGCAAGGCTCAATATACATAATATTATATCACAAACTGACAAACGTACATATGTAACCATACAAATATTTGTCTGGATGCTGGCGTCCCCGAACACAGGAGGCCAACGCCATTTTGGTTTCAGAATATATGGTCATGTTATCGGAGCCTATTGTTTTGAGCTTAAGGATTACTATTGGACAGTTTAACTGATCGTAGTTATAGTCATGCAAGGATTTTATAGTGCATGAAGAAAATAACTAACGTCATCATTGTAAATTTTGAATAATTTTCGGAAAATAATTGCACAAATGTTTACTGTATATCTCACATACACAAACATCTAGACCCAGAACAACTACTTGTAGGTCATACAAATATTTGTTCCGTGCGGGAATCGAACCCACGACACGCAGCGCAGCAGTCCTCTTACAACTGTATTTAATTCGATCCCACCTTTCCCTTATTGTGTTCTCGCAGCGATGTAAGCCGAGGCCTGTACTCCAAATATATGGAGTTCCCTGAGCACGGACTCACTTAGTTTTACAGTTATTTAGGCTCAGAGGCTTTTATTTTATGAGGCACCCACAGACAAGGCCGGTTCAAACCTTAAAGGTTGACCTGGGAGGAGTCTGTCATTAAATAATACCTTATGTCGTATGTTACGTAATACCTACCTACAGTCGGTCTGGGGCTCCACTCTGCTATTTTTTTTTTAATTTGTCATTCCATAACGATTCTGTTGCCACTGTGCTTTAAGTTCGTATTCTGCTAAATTCATAATGATCGATCAGTTATCGGTCAGTCGTCTCGTAATGTAATGGTGATAGAATGGCATTTCTGTATTACCGGCTCGAAGGACCAATGTTCGGGGTTGGATCAAGATAGAGATATAGGATGAGATAAGAGATGAAAGTGAGTTTAGAATTAATAAATTTACTAGGATGAATAGTGAACGGTACGGTGATTGGCCCGTACAACTAGTTTATTTTTAAATTTTTATTTTGTTGGGAAATCAACAGTGCCGCCAAGCGATTTGTCGTGTTCCGACATGATATCTGGTGAAGCTGTACGGGGGACGGGTCTGAGCAGTTGTGTTGCGATGTGTGCCGGGTACGATGCGCCTAATGTTATTGTGTTGGGAGTTTGGTCGTGGAGGGTCTTCAGATCAATCTCCCTTTGGCGCAGCATCGTTGGTCGTGTTGTTGAGTTTAACATTGCATCACCTCGCTTAAATGCCGTCTTCCTTCCTATTTGCTCAGTTTTTCTGAGTGAATAGGCTCTTAATAAACTAGCGCGCTTTACTATCAACGATCGCATCACTGCTTACCATCAGGCGGGATTACGGTCAAGCGCTAGTTTATAATTATTAAAAAAAAAAAGATACGAGCAAATGTGTAACCAATAACATTTCCCAGAGAATACATGAAAAACAAAATATTTACCAATTCAAATTGAAACGTACAAATTACAACAATTCAAGCTAAAAAAAAAATCTTGTGTTAAATAAAATAAAGTAAATTTTAATAATATACTCGTACAAGTATTGTTCAGAAAAAAACAAATTCTTTTAGGTAGCAAATTTTGTTAGTAGATTACGGAACTTGTCAAAATTGAACATTATAAGATCAGTGATCGATTGTTCTAACACTATTGCAATAGGAGACTAGGGTCCCAGCTCAATGTTCGTATTATCTATAAGGTTAATGAAACCCAGGTTGGGTCACACTAGGACTTACGATAAATTTTAGTAAGTATGTAGATCAAAACACTTTCTTTACCTGGATTGGATATTATAATTCTTACATAATATTCCTAAATCAAATCTAGCTTTTGAATAGTCAATGTCGGTCAGTCCAAATAAAGTGAAGCTAAATTGCACTTTCCAAAGCATAGATCTCTATGGAGAAGAACGTGCAAGAAACACCATGGAAACTCTTTTAAAATCATAGTGTGGGTTACATTTCTTCGTTACATATTTCTGTTGCTTCTATCATGTGAGCACAATGTATAAATATAAAAATTAATTAAAAGAAGAAGAAAATAAATTAAGCTTACTGGTAGCTAAGAGATGACCAGTCTTCACTGACGTCCCCCGTTCAGGAGCATGACGCGCGCATCAGCCCCAATTAGCTCAACCATTTTGAAGGGAACCAAATGACCCAGCAACACGCACCACCATCAATCAGCAAGACATTTGAGTGAGCATGACAAACTCTCAACTGCCATGCTCGTAATGTGAAACAAGTTATAAAAAAAAAACAAACCATAGTTCATGGTGCCTTACATTCACAAACTTGAAAAGTCCTTTTACATTATACAATACTATATTACTTGCAAAATGGCATAGTAGCAAAATCTTATGCACAATTGAAATAAACAAATAAAAATAAAAAAGGAATATTTGGAAAACAACAAATAGGGGGAATGGGTATCTCTTCCAAACCTACAAAAGTGTCTGTAGCTGTGGAGCATGACGGGCATTTAGCTAAGCATTTTTATCAAGGATATAATATTCCAGTTTATAATATGCTTGTTTACATAGCGTGCGTTTAATGCATGTTTTAAATTTAGACTTATTGAGTTGTTGAATCGCTAGCGGTACTTTATTATAAAATTTTACACAGTACCCCATAAAAGAACTATTTACTTTAGCCAGTCTGAACCGAGGTTGATCCAAGTTGTTTCTATTCTTAGTATTAAAATTGTGCCTGTCACTTATCTTATTAAAAAGATCAATATTTTTCCGAACATACATAATGTTTTCATAAATGTATTGACAAGGGACCGTAAGGATGTTTAATTCTTTAAATAGTTTTCTAAGAAAATCGCATCTACGGAGATTATATATGGCTCTGATAGCTCTTTTCTGCAGAATAAAAATAGACTCTATGTCTGCAGCCCGTCCCCAAAGCAAAATACCGTATGATATGATACTATGAAAGTAGCTAAAATAGACTAGCCTCGCAGTATCTACATCAGTAAATTGACGGATTTTTCTGACAGTATATGCTGCTGAACTAAGCCGTCCTGCCAGAGATGTTAAATGAGTATCTCATTGTAGCCTCGAGTCAAGCGTGATTCCCGGGAAAACCGTATTCTCGACGAATTCGAGTTTCTTCTTGTTCAATACTATATCGCAAATCTTAGTCACACTTAGTCTTTTTTGTATTTAATACTAAATTATTAGCAGTAAACCAATTCTGGACTTGCTATAAAGCATTGTTTACGTCCTCAAGGTTTGAGCAACATCTATTTTTAAAATTAACGAAGTATCATCAGCAAACAACACAATATGTGGTTGTTTTTTTAATAGATGCGGTAGATCATTTATATATACTAAAAAGAGGAAGGCTTCAAAATTGAGCCTTGCGGTACACCCATTTTGACTTTCAAACCCGGAGAATTGACACCATTTATCTGAACTTGCTATTGTCTATCAATCAAATAAGATTTTACCAAGCTGAGTGCAAGTTTACCCAGCCCATAATGTTCAAGCTTTAAAAGTAAGGTTTCATGATTGACACAATGAAAAGCCTTTGAGAGGTCACAAAAAATCCCTACCGCATCCTTGGGCGTCTTCCCACGCTGCAAATATATGTTTTAATAAAGTGACACCAGCGTCAGTCGTACAACGTCCTCTGGTGAAACCATACTGTTGATCGTGAAAGATTGTATTGCTATTAAAATGATAAAGCATTTGATTAACCATAACTTTTTGAAACACCTGACTGAAAACAGGCAATAGCGATACGGGTCTGTAATTATTAGTGTCCTTATGGTCACCGGATTTAAAAAGTGGTATTACCTTACTGTATTTCATTATATTAGAATTAAATATTAAAGCTAAGTATGGTGTTATGGTCTCAATTATGGATGTGCATACTTTAACAGACATTCCCCATAGGTCTTCGGTTATTTTGACTTTTATTCGCCAGAAAGCCTTTATGACTGTCATATGGTTTATATGTGAGAATTGAAATTCAACCGGACAGCCTGGCAAGTTTGCTTTTAATAAATCAATCGAGGCTTCTGCGGAGGAATTCAGAGCTTCCGTTGTCCTAAGAGGTATATTGGTGAAATAATTCACAAACTCTTAGGCTACCTTTACGTTAGACGGTTAGAGCTTTTGGGACCATGTGGAGTCTCCAATAAATAATCTGTAATACCAGTTTCACTATTAATAACTTTCCACACAGTCTTTATTTTGTTGTCTGCCGATTTGATCTTGTCGCTAATGTACAGGGGCTTCGCCACCTTGCAAATCTGTCTGCATAGTTTAGAATATCTATTTACATATTTATTAAAGGTTTCACTATTGAAGAATGGCTTAAGGCTGTATAGCTCATACAGTCTTTCCCTACTTACCTTTAGTTGCCCAGTCACTAAAAACAAACTTAGAGAATATATTTTTCGACATATTTTCAAAAACTGTATTAAATTCATTAAGTACCAATGAAATAAAATTATCATAAAATTTATTAGCATCATTAATATCATGTCCCAGAACATTTAATTTATTTTGTAAATTACTATTAAATTTTGCTAATTTGCCTTTTGTAATTGGCCTGAATTGTATCTGAGTTTTTTCCAGAGATGCTTGAGACATAAAAATTGCCGTTTGTCCACTATGATCTGAAGGAAGATAATTTACTATAGCTTTATCTAAATAGTCACAATTACAGAAAACATTGTCAATACAAGTTGCAGAGGTTGGAATTATTCTAGTTGGTTCTGTAAAAACGTTAAATAAATTAAATGATTTAAAAGGGCTTAAAAATCTGCTGTTATTCGAATTATTTTCCAAAATATTAATGTTAAAATCTCCAGAAATAATTACTGATTTGTTACTATCTGCAAGTTTAGCTACTTCTACCTACACTAATTACATTCTATAGTTAAGAAACGGAGTCTTACCAAGCCATTTTAGAATCCATTGGATTATTTAAAGTCATTTTAATTATGAATTATGAACTAAGGTTAGACTGAAGAATAATATCGGCTGCCGGCTGAAGTTACCACACAACAGACAAAGTCTTGCCGCCAAGCAATTCGTCGTGTTCCGGCATGATGTCTGGTGAAGCCGTACAAAGGACTGGTCTGAGCAGTTGTGTTGCGTTGTATGCTAGGTACGATGCATCAAATGTTGTTGTGTGTTTAGTCGTGGAGGGTCTCCAGATCAATCTAGCTGTGGCGCAGCTTCGTTGGTCGTGTTTTTGAGTTTAACATTGCATCACCTCACTCAACTGCCGACTTCCTTCCTATTCACTAAGTTTTTGAAGTGAATAGGCTTAATAAGCTAGCGCGCTTTGCCATCAACGATTGCATCGCTGCTTGCCATCAGGCGGGATCGCAGTCAAGCGCTAATTTATAAATATAAAAAAGGACCAAATTGCCTGTGTTCCGTTCTATGTATGCCAGGCAGCCTGTAAAGCAAGAGCGAACCGGCATCTTCTGCAAATATTGGTTTCATCTCCACAGACCTCACCCCTTTCCACGATAAAATAGAGGTCGAGAGCTACCATTCAATAAATAAAAAAAAAAAAAACAAACAAAATACAAAGCAAGATTCACACACCATGTTTTGCACGTATCATAACAAAGGTGTATCCAATACGCAATAAAAACAGGACTTTCCAACACCTAACAGTACGTGTTTTCTTTCTTTTAATTGGGGTATCGCCACCTATAGTTATTGGATGCCAGCAATGGAACAATAGTTAGCCGCAACCGGACGCTTGGATCACGGTTTGGAAGCAAATAAGGTTAATACAGCACGACTCGAATTTCCATTCGCATTCGTGAAGCCTAATTGGATGTGGAACTTGTTTGCGAGTTTTCGCCGAATGAGTTGATTTTCATGACACCCAGCCTTCGCGTGTCCGGCGCGTGGTTTAATAGATTAATCTATCACTAACAAACCTAGCAGTTCAGTTCGGTTCATTTTGTCACCTCAAATGGTGTACTTATATAGAATTGTTAGTGCGATGAGTTTTTGTGAAATTGCGTTCAATAGCCTGCTACTTATCTGTGTTGAAATACATTCCCTGAGTTATTGGCATTGCTAAGCGTCTCCTATTTCGATAGATATTGCTACTGTGACATCATTTGTGAGCTTTAAAGTCTATACACTATTTATTTTATGGATCTCCTCGTCTTTAACACAAATCTATTTTTACAGTGTACCCATAGTACTGCCTTGAGCAGGAATCATACCGTTATAGATTAATTAATCGTCGCTTATAAAGCAATAGAAAAGTAAACAAGCACTACTGATGTGTTCGTCTTCGCACCCATTAGTTTATGAGGATTAATGACTTGGGCCGTTTTTACCCCATTACGCCGAAGCCACAAAAAGGGTATCGCTTTTACTGCTTTTACGGGTATTTTACCACCCACTACATGAAACTGGTGAAAGTATTTGAATGGATGGCAAACCGTTATGACCATATTCAGATTTTTATGCGAAGAAAGAAAGAAAGAAAAATGCGTTTATTGGCATTAATACACCTGACAACTATAACAATAAAAACAATGACAATTATGATTATAATGCCAAAAGGGCGTCAGCTCAGCATAATGTCAGAAGTCAACACAAGGTATACCATCTGACCCTGGTCGGGAGACAACACCAGACACCCGGCTACCGTAGCCACGGGCGTGGTAAGAACAAGGCCCGGGTCGACGCTGCGTTGTGTTTCACGCGCGCCTCAAAGAGACGTCAGCACACCGTGACGGGGTCCACGAAGACCTATGCCTCATGGGCCAGGGTTGCGGGTTGGTTAAGAAAGAAACCGTTGCCCTGGCCATCCCACAAGCAAGTGAAGGAACACGGGTGGGCTTTAGTCAGTAAAAGTCTGACACGCCCTTCCGCTCCGCCCAAAGCGGGAGAGGTCATTTGATGATGTCCCATCGCAAACAAAAAAAAAAAGGTATGCCATCTGATGCTGATTAAGGATGATGGATGTTAATGTTTACAAAGCTTGGCTTTCAGATTTTTACTTTATGACTGACTGAAGCTAGGGTTAGAAGTTACCATCATACTAACTGAAATACCTTGTCATTATCATTATCAGCCTATTTTTTTCCGGGGTGGAAATCCACAATGGATGTCCGCCGCCATGGGGTGGGCGACGGGGTCTGTCAGATTCTTACTGACTAAAACCACCCCGGTGTCTCCTCTATCACGAGCGTGCGTGGGGCCGCGGGAATCTAAATTCTTCCACGGCCTCACACCCTCGTGCTGACCCGGTCTGTCCGGGCCTCGTCTCCTGAACGGGGTAGTGGGGTGTTAAACTACCCCGTGCATAGCCTCAGAGGCGCACGCCGACACTCGCGCTCGCCTCCGCCTCGGGGTCCATCGAATAGGGGGCGGGGAATTCCCCGTGTCCCTCGCCCCTGGACCCATTCATGGGGGGTCTTCGCCCGGTGCATCTTCTGCGGCCCAGGAAGGGAGTTGAGATCTCCCTCTCCCTTTCCGCAGCTTCCTTCTGCGACATCACGTCCTCGCAGAAGGACACCACCGCGTCCCACGACTCTGCGCTACCGACCATTCTCCATCATTATTAGCCTACAATAAGTCCACTACAGGACATAGGCACTGCCTACTGCACGCCATTTAACTCCATTTTCGACAACTCTCATCTGCTAATGCTGCTTCCAGCCATTCTGCAAAGAACATTGCTCCACCTAACCTGAAGGCATTCTACCTTAGACATCGGTTTGCACATTTGTACTCTCCACTCAAGAGTCTCACACGTCTACCCTTACGGTCATCGGCGAATACCCAAGCGTAATCAAAACTTAGCCAAACGTAGCCCAAAACTTGTTACATTTTGTGTAGGTATCACGAAATGTTAAAGTCACTTTTCACAAAACAATCAAAATTTCCTGTCTAAACAACTAGGTATATCGAATATTCAGCGTGTTTTTGACACACGACCTATAAAATCGCTAAAAAAAATAATACCTTTATGCAATGAAAACATACCGCTGTTTATTTAACTAAAATCTATACAGTAGCAAACAATATTTGAAACATTCATACTATCTGTTTATTGCTCAATTCGAAAAATTCAGTTATAAAGTTAACAGTTTGACTATTCAAACTCGTATGGTTTTAACGTTGATTCGATTAAAAATTCTCACCATTAATTGGACAGCGCGAGTCTAATTTAAGGGGAGTAGCATTAACGGAATTACCAAATTACGTAAAGCTAATTATGGACATCAAACTTCAGAGTAAGTTTTAAGCGCGTCGTGTGAGCTAGCATATAAGGGTGTGTTTAGATACAAAAATACACAGAAAAATAATAATATAGGTATTATCAGGCCCCCTTTCTTCAAGACATGGTGTTTTGCTCCATGATGGATAACTGTATTTAAAATGTGTCGTCCCATATGGGTTTGGCAGTTTAGTTTAGGCTTACAACTATTATTAGTTTATACTAAGGGTACTATATTATTAGTTTGTACCAAAGTGTACACTAGTTTCTGCCCGCTACGACTGGGTTCCCGTGAAATAACATACTTCCCAACCCACTCCATGGCATCGCATTACCCGCCCGCGCTATTTCTTCATTTTCGCTTAACCCTCTCTGCTTTTTAACGTTTCCTCATCTCCCTAAAATCGTATAATGATATCAAGAATTTTTCTATCGCAATAGTTCCAGAAAATAGTGCATTCAGACAGAAAGAAACCTTTCAGCTTTGTTATCAACATAGATATATAAAGATACATAGTTTTAATTCGCATTTGGACCAAATATGTATTCTATGCACTTCTCACAGAAAATCACGTTACTCAATCTCTGTAGCTTTAGAGTCTCCAGACTATTATATAATTATTTATCTATACTATAATATTATATGATATCATTCATTTTATGTATACGTACCTTAACAAAGCTCCAAATTAAAATTACTTAATTTCACAGAATGTACGAAACTGTGCGAGGGGGAAGGGGGCACTCGTATGAAGATCTCGCGTTAAAGACTTCATTAACTACAATCGTTGGCACTTTGCTGCGAATGACGCGAATCTTGTTAGGTGGTATTTTAAAATACATTAAGTTTATGTAGACTCTCAAAAGTCTGTAACAAAATTGCTCTTTTTGAACTCCATTGTTAAGACGGTGCGCAGTTGAAAGGTACTAGGTATCAAGACCAAAAGACAAGTTACAATCTCACAAAACTATGGCCAAGCAATACTAGTTGTAGTTACGACCTTCTTCTATAATAAAGTTTGATACACACTAATACACTTACACAACTTGCTGCCAGCTTATGATTGTTAGGTGCTACTAATTTTAACCAAGCCAAGTAGCCAAGTTGCAGTTGTAGCCAAGTGGTTTACCGCCATGATAGGCATTCAAGAGAGTTCGAGTTCAAATCTAATGACTTAGAAAACTTTTTTTAAATGTTTATTGGTGAGTTGTGAATGCTGACAACAAAAATATGTAAAATTACCGGTCCGCAACTTAACGATGATACTTTCTTTTAGGATGTTTTTCTATATTAGTCATTATAAAAAGATGAGGGTAGATTTGTGTTATTAGTTTTACATTTTTAATCAATATGCAGGCTATCACGTTACAAATTTACTCAATATATCTCAAATATCCTATGAAACCGGCTTTTGTGTAAGTTGTTTTTATTATTATTTGGGTAAAGTGCAAACCAATCGCTTATTGCAAGTGTGTAATAAAATTGTTATTGTTTTATAGAAATACTGTAGGCCGTTGGGTCAAGAGGTTGAAGGTCGAAGGTAGCTTAAAGTGTCAAGACAAGTGGAACGAAACGACAATTTTTACCGTTGATTAAACCTTTAAATCGTGCGAAGAAACGAGGTTGCATTTGTGGTTTAAAAATAAACTGGCGAGACTGGTGGGGACTTATCGAGCTAAACAAAAACAAACAATTTATAACAATCACGGTGCAGAAGTGTCCTACAGAGTGTTCTAAAAATATAGGTACCGTTATATATCTTAATAACGGACTCTAAACAAACAAAAAATAATATTGCTACTACTCATCAACAAATTTAGTTAAGTGACACTAATAAGTTCGTTTGGCTTAGTGGCTAACAGTTGTCGCCTTTTGCAATTTCAATACAAATTACTTTTGGTAAATTATAAAAACAATAATTTCGGAATCCGATAAGAAATAACTTCGTTAACTATTGAACTAAGAAAGCGCTTGAACATTATAATCTCATGCCATCAAACTCCGAAAAAAGTCACTGCAAGATGGCAGCACTAGTAACATGCTATACACGCAAAAAATTGTAAATGTTTTTTATATTTACAATTCCGATCAACGACAATATTCAAAGCCACAAAGCTACACAGCATGCGGTTGATTGGTTGGAAAATGACACACAAGGATATAAAATAATTCGTTAGTGTGCGTGGCTGGTTTAGCGCAGGCGACAGTAGTCTTAAAGGTGAAAGGGGACTTCTACAGCTGATAGTACGCTGATAATCCCTGAATCTATTTTAGTAAGCCATCGCAAACATGCATTGCGGTGCTGCGAACAAGTTTTTACTTTATCTGTCTAGTCTCCTACCATCCATGTTAGTTAGGATTGAACACCAGTGGTTTACACGGATCGATTGCCTATGGATCCTCTACAACCCATAGTTACTAGGCAACATGATATAAGACTATATCATCCCGCGGTTTTACGCGCATAAGTTTCGATGCCAGAGGAACATCGGGTTCAGTTATTACATCAGTTATTCCTGGTTACAAACTATATTTATCCAAATCCGTTGAACAGTTTTTCTTGAAAGAGTAACACTTACCAAAATCCAAAATATTGGTAAGATATTTAATAAAAACTGAGCTTTGCATCATCATCGACTTTTTAATCGTCCCACTGCTGGGCACAGGTCTCCTCTCATACAGAGAAGGATTGAGCGTAATCACCACGCTTGCTCAATGCGGGTTGGCGATTTCAGACTTAAAGTCCAGGTTTCCTCAAGATGTTTTCCTTCACCTTCAGTCATTGGTGTCCAAGATATACTTAGAAAGTACATATAACTTCAGAAAAGTTACATTGGTACTTGCCTGACCTTGAACCGAACCCGCGCACTCATATTTGAGAGGCTGGTCTTTTAACCACTAGGTAGCATAGCTGTAAAGCATCACTGCTGAAAACCGCTACCTCTTGATAAACGCTAAAGCCAACAAGGGTAACTTCATATAGTGGCATAGCCTTACCACAACGATTAGCAGAAGGATTGATGACTGCAGTATATACTCTGAAACGATGTCTGTGTGAGAAGGCCATTAGTTGTGTTCTATTTACTTTAATTGCATTACCGTAAAAAGAGAGTGGTTTTTTATAAGGAAGCACGTGATAAATGATTA